>CAOKZL010000474.1:0-1237181 GCA_948472985.1 Iguana delicatissima | reverse complement strand
GGCCGGGGCTCGGGTGGGGGGACCGGGGGGCTCTGCCCGTGGCAGCAAAAGGGGCACCCTCAGCAACCTTCCCCGGGGGCTGAGCGTGTCGTGGTAACAGCGGGCGAGCTTCAGCTGTAGCGCTCTTGCAGGGGCTCTAGGAGGAGCGCGTGGACGTGTTTGGGACTGTAAGAGGTAGAGAGAACTCCGCTAAAGGGATTTTATTCTCTCTCTTCTGTTTAATTAACGGGAATGACCTCCCTGAGGGGTACAAGCCAGGTGCTTTCGTTTGGGATGCAGAAGGAGGAGAGAGTACCAAGGAGCTACCTGCCTGTATAACCCGGGGAAGCGGAGAAATGAGGTGGTACCAGTGTTAAACCTGCTTCATTGAATCCAACTCCTTCCTGCCTTAGGGGCCCCTCTATTTTGGATTTGTGAATCAGCCAAGGCTGCCGACCTACCATGACGTTCCACCTGTTTGAAGGTCAAGCTGCAGCCAGAAGTCACAAGCTTTCATTTGCTGTAGAAATCTTAGGGCTAGGAATATAGAAACCATGGTAATAATGGGTGTTGTAATAATGGGTGACTTCAGCTACCTTCATATTGCTTGGCCAAATGCTTGTCCATGAGTCAAAAAAGGAGGAGCATTTCTAGGTATGTTAGATGTCTGTTTCACAGATCAGTTGATGGCAGAACTTATTACAGGGTGTGCAAGCCAGATTTGCAGTTGAACTGATTGGAGAGGGGCCATAGTAGCAACATGTATGCTGAATCTGAAATTGAAAGCATAGCTGTAGGAAGCAAGAAAAAAGTAGAGGGAAATCTCTCAAAAATGTGGAGAACACAAAAGATGATGAATTCTGTCAAAACAAATTAAGTTGTCCATAAGACAAGTAACCGTAATAAACAAAAGAATGGATGAGCATACTGCTAAACAAATACTTAAAACAAGTGAAAAAAATTGAAATACATCAGAAGGAGTAAATCAGCCAGAGAGGTGCCTGATTATTAAAATGACAAAAGTGTGAAATGTTTGTTAAGGAAGGAGAGGAAGAGTGTGTGTTAGTCTTTTAGGGTAGCAAATTCTGGGCAGCGGTTTACATATAAACCACTTTCGTGGGAGATGATGCCTGAAGAAGCAAATGACAAGAAAAGGTATTTGATCCAAGAGAGTAAAAATGAGTAATTCACTAGGATCAGATGGCATTACAGATTTAAAACTTTTTTAAAAAACTGAAATGTAAAATAGTTGTATTTTAATAGTTGCATAAAAATATGCAACTTCCATTAATTTTTGCAGCATTGCTATCAGTGTGTCTTGTGTCTTACAAAGGTACACTAGCAAAACTGGCCCAAATTTCCAAGGAGCTTACAGTTTAAAACAGTGAGGAAATGACCAGGGAGCAGGACGGAACAAGAGTGACAAGAGATAATGTGAGCAAAGGCCATTACGTGTACTTGATTTTAAAGATCTAGGAGGAGAATATGGCCAGATGGGCTCACATGTGCCCTTTCTAAACTAATGAAAAAGATGACTGAGGCAGTATTATTAACCATGTGGAAAAACAAACTTTGCAGGGAGTATCAGAATTGTTTCTGGAGAGTGAAATCATGCGTGGAGAAGGTGACCAATTATGAATGCGGGGGAGAGAGAAGGCAGAAATACTCAATACCTTCTTTGCCCCAGTTTTCTCCCAAAAGGATAGAAGTACCCAACCTGGGGCGCAGGGAGCAGGTGACGAAGTGAGGGAAATGCAGCACAGAATAAGTAGAGAAGTAGTACAGGAATATCTGGCTAAACTAGATGAAGTCAAGTCCCCAGGGCCAGATGAATTACATCCAAGGATATTAAAAGAGCTGGCAGAAGTCATTTCTGAACCACTTGCAATAATCTTTCAGAACTCTTGGAGAACAAGAGAAGTCCCAGCAGACTGGAGGAGAGCAAATATCATCCCCATCTTCAAGAAGGGGAAAAGAGGACCCTAATAATTATCGCCTGGTTAGCCTGACATCAATTCCTGGAAAGATCCTAGAGCAGATCATTAAGCTGTCAGTTTGTAATTACTTAGAAAGCAGTGCCATAATCACTAAAAGCCAGCATGGATTTCTCAGAAATAAGTTATGCCAGGCTAATCTTATCTCTTTTTACGATAGGGTTACAGGCTTGATAGATGAAGGGAATGCTGTAGACGTAGCATATCTTGACCTCAGTAAGGCCTTTGACAAAGTTCCCCGTGACATTCCTGCAAAGAAGCTAGTAAAATGTGGGCTGGACAGGGCTACTGTTAGTTGGATTGGTAACTGGCTGACCGACCAAACCCAAAGGTTGATCACCAATGGCTGCTTTTCATCCTGGAGAGAAGTGACTAGTGGGGTGCCACCGGGTTCTGTCCTGGGCCCAGTGCTATTCAACATCTTCATCAGTGACTTGGATGAAGGAGTGGAGGGCATGCTGATCAAATTTGCAGATGATACCAAATTGGGAGGGGTTGCTAATACACCAGAGGATAGGATCAAATTTCTAAACAACCTTGATAGATTGGAGAGCTGGGCCAAAGCTAACAAAATGAATTTCAACAGAGAGAAATGTAAGGTCCTGCACTTAGACAGAAAAAATGGAAGGCACAAATATAGAATGGGGGACACGTGGCTGGAGAGTAATACATGTGAAAGGGATCTAGGAGTCTTGGTAGATCACAAGTTGAACATGAGCCAGCAGTGTGACGTGGCAGCCAAGAAAGCCAATGCAATTCTTGGTTGCATCCATAGGAGTATGGTGTCTAGATCGAGGGAGGTAATGGTACCACTCTATTCTGCATTGGTTAGGCCTCATTTGGAATACTGTGTCCAGTTCTGGGCACCTCAATTCAAGAAGGATGTTGACAAGCTGGACAACCAAAATGGTGAAGGGTCTGGAAGCCTATGAAGAACGGCTTAGGGAGCTGGATATGTTTAGTCTGCAGAAGAGAAAGTTAAGAGGCAGCATGATAGCCATGTTTAAATATTTGAAGGGATGTCATGTTGAGAAGGGAGCGGGCTTGTCTCTGCTGCTCCAGAGACTAGGACAAGGAGCAATGGATTCAAGCTGCAGGAAAGGAAATTCCACTTGAACCTCAGGAAGAACTTCCTGACAATCAGAGCTGTCTGGCAATGGAATGTGCTGCCTCAGAGTGTGGTAGAGTCTCCTCCTTTGGAGGTTTTTAAGGAGAGGCTGGATGGCTGTCTGTTGGGAATGCTTTGATGGGTGTTCCTGTATAGCAGGGTGTTGGACTCAGTGGCCCCTGGGGTCTCTTCCAACTCTATGATCCTATGCCTCACCAGTAGTTTGAAATTCTTTAGAAGAATTAACAAGCATGTGGATCAAGTGATACACTAGACATGTACTTGGATTTCCAGAAAAGCATTTGATAAAGATTCCTGGATAAACTGAGCAATCATTGGCTAAGAGAAAAGGTCCTTTTATGGCAGGGGTGGGGAAGTCTATTTCATTCGCATCAGCCATTGCAGTTTTCAGTAGGGCAACTCCTACTGCTGGTGTATGACATCTCAATATACTTGTCTCTTGTACTCTCTATTGTATAGACACATCCACAAGACATATGAATAGATAATGGGTGATAGCACCAAAGACACAATATGTATGTCAACACAGTTCTTGCAATAGAAGGAAATTTACAGAGGAACCCCACGCACACACAACGTTCTGAGCTGGGAATGGTGTTACTTGTTTATATGTCACCTGGGATCAAGAGTGAGCGATGTGTAAGCTCAGTCTGCAGATGGCATCAGAACATCATGAAAAGCCAAGCGGACTGCAAAGGGCTCTAAAGGGATTTCTTCAGTGTTGGTGAATAGGCAGCAAAATGGCATGTAGTTCACTGCAAAGTGACTGTACACTGGGCCAAAAAATTCTGGCTTCACATAGGGACTGAACTGATGTAGAAGAAAAAATCTCCATGGTAGCTGGTTCACTCAACAATCAGCTTGAGATACATGATGTGACAGCAGTGAAAAAGGCTGTTTTGATGCTAGTGCTGATTATTATAAAAGGGACTGAAAACAAAACATTAAAAACATTAAAAAAATTATTTTAATGCTGTTAGAAAAATCAGTGGCACAGCAGCTGCATTTAGAATAAACTATGGAGTTCAGCCACTATATCAAAAAGGCCATGATAAGTTTAGAAAACAACCAGTCAAAATGATTGTTTTGCTTGGGTATTTTCCTTAGTTACAGGATGACTGGATGAACAAAGTAGATAAAAGTATATAGGCTTGGAAAAACTGGATAGAGAAAACTTTTTTTATCTCAGAATGCTTGATGTTGAGATGCTACAGTAAAATTTATTATAAGGAGATTTGGGGCAGACAAATGAAACCTCTGCTTCATTCTGTGTATAGTTGACATAAAGAATTCACTGCCACAAGATGTACTGACTGATGTTTACTAGTGCAGCTGGTTTTAAAAACAGGTTAGACCAGGATGGGTTTATTCATCAATGGCCATTGGTCATTATAATTCAATGGAACTTACCAGGTTTAGAAGTGGTATGAGTTTTGAGTCTCAGTCGGTGGGGCTGGGGGCAAATGACATGGCAAGTCTTCAGTGTTCATGTTCTGCTTATGAACTGCCTGGAAACAGAGGTTTCTGACCATGGGAGATAAAATGTGGATCTAAATGAGCTTATGGTCCAATCTGTGTCTTTCTGTGCAGTGTTTTCCCTGTGTTATATTGTTATCTTGTTCAGCTGCTTAATCTGTATATTCTTTAGCTTTCTTCTCCAAAATTATTGGTATGCTACTTGAACCACATTTAAAGAAACACATACGCATGAAACATATCTTTTTTTTTTCTTTTGGAAAGTACAGACATACCTCAGTTAACAACACCTCTGACAACGAAGCTTCTTTTTATAAAGTATTTTTATATCAATCCACCCCAGCCCCTTTTCTTTGTTGTCCTCTATTTAGCTGGGTATTTTTTAGCTGCATTGGCAGTGGGAGGCAGTGGAATGGTGAGAGAGAACTAGAGAAATACAGATTCATGTTGGGTTGCAGCAACCTGTCTGCAGTAAACAATGCAATACAAAAACTGAGCTGGGAAAGGATGGGTTTCTATCATAGCTATTCTTGCTGTAGCTGTGTGTCTGCCTACAACAAAGAAGATAAACAGCAGGTGCTTCTAGAACAGTGGTTCTCAACCTGTGGGTCCCCAGATGTTTTTGGACTTCAGCTCCCAGAAGCCCTGAGCATTGACCATAGTGGCTGGGGCTTCTGGGAGCTGAAGTCCACAAACATCTGGGGACCCACAGGTTGAGAACCACTGTTCTAGAATATCTTTGTGTGGCTATATGAATAGCAAAACAGACAGAAGAGAAAGCAGATAACCTTGCCTCACCAACTAACTATTCCCAGCATGTTAAAAAAAACCCTACTTTTAGAAATTTGTCCACCAATATGGAAATCATAAGAAAAGTAGAGCCTAGTAAAAGAAAAAGTTATCACTGGATTAATTTTGGAAGAAGCCTTCGAGTAGGTTCAAGAGGATTCAAAAGGCTTTTGTTTACTTGTGCAAGGCTTACCTGGCTTGGGTTGTTTCCTTTCACATGTGCACATTGTTCATTTTGAATAAAAAGTTTGCTGAAAAGTAGAATCATAGAGACCACAAGGGCCATTGAGTCCAGCCTCATTGTGCTATGCAGGAATACACAGTTAAAGCACTCCTGACAGATGGCCATCCAGCCTCTGTTTCAAAACTTTCAAAGAAAGAGACTCTAACACACACTGAAGTGGTGCATTCCACTGTCAAACTGCTCTTACAGTCAGGGAGTTTTTTCTAATGTTTAGGTGGAATCTCTTTTCCTTTAATCTGAATCCATTGCTCTGTGTCCTTGTCTCAGGAGTGTCAGAAAACAAACTTCCTCCATCCTTTGTATGACATCCCTTTACATATTTAAATGTGGTTATCATGTCACCTCTTAACCTTCTTTTCTCCAGGCTAAACCTACCCAGTTCCCTAAGTTGCTCCTCATAGGGGAGAGTTTTCAGGCCTTTAAGTGGCTTTTTGTGTAGTGTAGGAACCTATCACTGTTGTTTGACTATAATTTCTATCTCTGATACCAAAACTTCTATTAAAGAAGTAATGCCTAGGAACACATCTACTTGGTTAACTGAGGTATACCTGTAATCTCTCTCTTTCTTCATGTGGAAGTTAATTGACAGATTTGTGAAATTCAGCTGCCAAACTAGAGGAGTTCTTCAGGGTGTTCCTAGATAGATGCAGTAAGTAGTGTTAGTGGCTAGTTATTGCTTTTCTTTTATTCTAAAAAGGTCTAGAGCAGAGGTGGTCAAAGAGTAACCTGTGAGCTGCATACAGCTCCAGGGCTGTTTTGTGGCCCCCCAGGTGTTAAAAAAAATGCAAACAAAATTTTTTTTGCTCCAAAATGCAAAAGACTTAAAAAGGCAGTTCCTGCCTTCAGTCTTACTATATAATAGACAGGATATTAAAAGGAGATAGGAAGAATACAGGAAAACAAAGAAGCTCAGTCACTAACATTTCATAAACTGCCTTAAAAAATGGGTGGAGTACAATGGACATTGAGAGAAATCTTTCTGAGAGGGATGGAGAGCATGTGGCAATTGGTCCCATGTAAACCAGTGGATTACAACTGGGGCCATATTGTTCAGTTTTCTTAATTGATTGAGCAGTCAACTAAATCTTAAATTGATCAGTGGGGGACCAATTTTGGGAGCTAAGGGTACACCTTGAGGTTAGGCTGGTTCTGGGTTCTTGAGATTAAGAAAAGCAAATTTTTAAGGAAGGGTTTCTCCATATGTAATAAAATGATAGCTTCTCTTTATGAAGCTGCAAATGTACACCTATGTACACCTATGTGGAGGTGCTGATCATATGCCAATTTCTTTTTATGTAGTAGATGAGTCAATTAAAATGTTTTAATTCACTGACGTCTTTACTCCCATGCAGTCAGGCAATATGTAGGAATATGGGAAGAGGCTTGTTCTATGACCGTACCCAAGATGCAGAATTCCTTGCTCTGATCCACATAACCCATCTTTTGCTGGTCTTTCATTGGTCCCAAAGATTAACAACAGTTTTCCTACCAAAGTTTCAGGGGAACTCTATGATAAATGAAATAAAGGCAAGAGTTGCTCTTTGATTGAGAGTGTATAGCTTTCAGCAGATGAGAAAGTTTGTGGATAAAGGTAGCAGTAGAAAAAATAAGGGTGGGTATTCATAGGGATGGAAGATCAGCATCAGTATGTGTTTCCCTCCAGCTCCCAAAGAATGAACTGCAAAATTGGTAAGGTAATATATTTTATTTGGCCAGTTTCTTTTGATGTATTCCTACACCAACAGAAGTTGATCTCATAAAAGATATTGCTTTACCTATTTTATATCTCTTTGAAATGGAAAGACAGAGAGATTCACTTTTTCTCCATTAACACCCCTTGATGAATTCCCTTTCCGTGCAGGAGACCGTGAACAAACTGCTCCAGCTCCACTTCAAAGATGACAAAACACGAGGTAATTGCTTTCCCTTCTGTCTCAATAAAGAGGCCAATTCCTGCTGGAGATCTTTCCAAATTTCACTGTAGAGAGATCAAGCCCTGGAACGTCAGAGGTAACCAAGATCTCTCTAAACTGCAACTGGCTGTAATTCCAAGCCTTCTCCAAGAATTTATTTGGTACCAAAAATTGACAAACACTGCTGTTCTAAGATGATTGTAATAAATGATGCAGCAGGTAGTCTATAGCACAGAAACTTCATGGTCCTTTAACTGATGGGGTCCAGCATCTCCTGGCAGTAAATGCTAGAACTGGGCCCCTTAACAACTAATTCTGTCCAGACTCTCTCATGGCCAGTATTCAAGATCCTCATGGTTGGCTACAGATTTTCTTCTGAGGTACACCTCCCACCCCAGCAAGGCCAGTGAAAGATGGAGTCCCAAGGGTTATAGTAAGGAAGTGAACAAAGGAAATCAGTGTGCAGGCATGGACGATGTCTCATCTTCATAGTTGTGAGAACTGTGCAAGCACATTGCTAACAGGAAAATTTATACTCCCAGTTGAGTTCCCAGCCTTAAGTTGCCAAGCCAAAATGAAACTCGGTAATAGGACCTAATAAGTACAAATTGACCTTTTCTGTGCACGGGGCAGCTGGTAATGTTTGGCCGTGATGCCAATGAACACTCTAAAACCTATATGCCTGGTTGCAAAGGCCATGCTCACAAAGGTTGCCTTGGGTTGTGGGCAGACATAACTGTGGTGTGAGAGAGACATTGTGGTTGCTTGGCTCATAATAACTTCCCCCATCTCTTCTCAGTCAGTGGCGATGCTCTCTTGCTGATGGCAGAAATGCTGAAAGTGTTTGTTCGAGGTAAGTTGTTATGGGATCCATCTTTGTTCCATGGAATGACAGTCACAAATGGGTGGTGTGATCTATGGGAGGATGAAATTAAGTGCAGAACTCAGCATTCTATTAAATTCCATTGTAATTTTTTAAAAAATGATGACAACCTTTCTGTAAGGTTAGAAGTCAGTACAAGCTGAATTGAGAATCTGGAGAGGTCCAGTCAGAGATTCCCAGCCTTCCAGGACTATGTCTTTTCCCTTTACTCTTTGACTTTTTGTGGCAGGTCTCTCCTTGCAGGGAAACCCCCCCCACACACACATTTTGAAACTCCTTAGAACAGGAGGTAAGAACAGGGATAAGTTCATATTGTTGGATTACCTGTCCCCACATTCCTCACCATTGGCTATGTGGGCCAGGGCTGCTGGTAGTGATGATCTAGTAACATCTGGAGGACTGCATGATTCCCACTCTTGCCCTAGAAGGAATAGCTACATTGTTCACAGATTCTTTTGTAGTTGCAGAATTTGACTTTTGGTCCTAATTAAGTTTTGAAATTGTGTATTGAATAATGCTTTCCCCTGATTTTAGGGAGTTTAGAACTTCTCTAATAGTTCAAACTCGGGATCTACTTCTTAGAGCCTCTGTGGCCCTTCACTGCTGGTTGGTTATGTGTACATGTAAAAGAAGAGTTGGGCACTTTGTTTGGGACCATTGTCTCTAGAGGTTGTATTCCATCTTGAGTAAACCATACCAAATGATGAGATTCCAGCACTTCTTCCTAAGGGAAAGCATCAGAGTTAATGCTCCCAACAGGCAAATATGCATGGGTATATATGTAAATACAAGACTGATGAGAAAAAGCCTCAAAAAATAACTTCTCCTCCTGTTTCCCTAAAGTCTCCCCTTGTTCCTAAAGGCTTTTTCTGCTGCATCCCTGACAGCTGCCCCTTTTGTTTTGGCTGTTTTGGTTCTGTGTGTTGCAGAGGCAGCTGCGCGAGGAGCACGGCAAGCTCAGACAGAAGACCTGACCAAGGTGGATGTGGAGCATGTGGAAAAAGTGCTGCCGCAGCTGGTATATAAATCCCAGCTCAGATTCCTCAGTTAACAGGATAAGGATGTGGGCAAAGACATCTTAATCCCCTTCTTTCATGGGGCTGTTGGCTTTGAATAATACCCTCAACTGGGCAACTGGAACTTAAAGAAATCAGTTAACTAAGTTGGAAAGTGTGCCCTACTGCTCCATATTAATGTAAAAAATTTTAATTTTTGCAGCTTCTGGATTTCTAGAAAACTGATGATGCAAATCCTGCATTCCTGTTACCAGGAGAGCCTTGGACTGACTCCTGGAGCAAAATGGACCACAGACTTTTCATGGAATCTGTTCCAGAGTGACTGCGCTTACTGGAATGATAGTCCTCATCAGCACTCCCTCCTTCTTAGTTACCACTAGTTTGCCATCCTTCTTCCGAGGTCCCTTCTGGCTGCCTAATGTTGAAACTGCTGGAATCTTTTCGTTTTTGCGATTGAATTGCAGAAGCCGGTGGCGCCAAGCCATCTGAGGCTGTGCCTCATCCTGCTGCTTCCCATTCACAGCCAGGCAGAGTCTCCACTTTTCCGATGGGAGAAACAGGTGCCTTCCTGTAGGGGTGTATGGAAAGAGTGAGTCTTCCTGGAAGCTTTCCCTGCCCTGTGGGCTCTCATCACCTATGGAGGCTTTTTAAAGGCCAGCTTCAGGCCTTGTCTGCAGTCTGAGCTCTTAAACAGGAGCCGAGGCCCAGGTCTGTGCCAACAGCAGGTACCTGATCTTTATTTTATAAATAAACAGTGCCTGTCCCTCAACCTTTTCCAGCATTCCATTGGGGCCATGACATCAAAGAGTGCTTGGAACCTTTTAACCATTTGATATTCCTCTCAGAAGCTGCTTCTCTCTGCTATAAATTTGTTCTCACAAAGAAACTTCAATAAATCAAAAATAGTCTCCCTCCCTTTTGCAGGCTCCTTGTTGCAATTAATCATAGAAAGTCAAGTAGCTTCAAAGAGTTGTTTGGCCTTCCACCCACCCCCACCCTCTCTTTGTAGGACGAAAGAAAAACTTTCAAAAAGGGGCAGAATAACAAACAGCATGTGTGAGGATCCCACATCATGCAGGACCCAGCCCCTCTGTCAGCAGGGGAGGGGGAAGCTGTGAAATAGTAAACCTTACACATGGAAGAGGCAGGGCAGAGCCCAACAACTCTATAGCTTCACTGCAGAATAAAGGCTAGGCCTGCTGAGGACAAACAGCATCTTCAGATACAGACACATCAGTGCAGTACTTTTGTACTAAAAGTAAGTCCTGTTGTTCAGTGGGACTTAAACCTAGCTAAGGAGGCAGTCTTGCTGTCACTTACAGGTTAATATCCAAGCTGGGTGACAAGAGTAGTTTGCCAGTGTTGTTTCTAATGTACCCGCTGGTGCATGCTAATGATGAACAGGGACAAAAGGGCGTCATGTGCTATTTCTGACACACCTAGCACTGGCTCTAAAGATACAGGAGAAGGATTAGATGGCATGTAACTGTTACACATATTAGATATCTGACAAACCATGGTTTGTAAATTGGTAGCCAACATGAAGCATGCAAATGCTCTTTTCTTCTTTTTCTTTGTCAGCCTCAACTGTAGGTTAGTGTTTTATTGGCCCTAATGCTAAGCAGAGCTCCCATCTTAAGAATCTAGAAAGCAGGACCTACCTGAGGGAGCTTTGTTAGCATCTGTGCTTATTTATAATAATCTGTGGACAGTAGAAGCAAAGAAAGGGAGGGGGGACATGTATGCTATGGCTAGTGCTTCAATTGCAAACCAAGCTATAGGTGAAGGAGGGGGACCATGTGGCCTGCAATTTCCATCAGCCCTAGCCAGTACAGCCAATGATAAAGAATCATGGCAATGACAGTACAACATTGGTGGGGGGCTGTCACTTGTTTCCCATCCCTCATTTAGGAGCATAGAAATCTGGTTTAAAGCACTGCCAATCTAATCTTACATTGTCTAATTCTGCTCTGATTGGGAGCAGCTTCCCAGGATAAAAGTTTTTTTTCCCCTCATTGCCTGCTACTTAACCTTTTAACCAGATTGCAGGGCTGGAATCATTTTACATGTGAAGTCTGTGCTCTGCCACTGAGCTAGGGCCTTTCCCCTCTCTTGTGTAGAGTCAGTGCTGTGGTTGCACTGAACAAAGATGACAAGAGTTTTATGAGAGTTCCTGTATGTGTGCAACAAAAGTGGAAAGACAGATACATGCTCTAGTACATTATAAAAGCTGTGCTACATACCAATGACATGCATGCAACCAAACCCTGTGTGTATTTAACAGGAAAGCAGAAATGAATATGGCCAAATCCAGAGTACTTTTATTTAATAATGCAGTCTTAAAGAGATTAATGTATTCACTTAATTTATATCTTGCCTTCCCTACCCACCATTCAGGATAAAGTCTGTTCTCTTTTCCAGCTTTTATTTTTCACAGCTACCATGTAAGGTATTTCAGGTTGAGAGATGGGTGACTGGCTGAGTGGAGAGTTGAATTTTGATCTCCTCATTCTGAGTCCTACTGCAAATCACTGTTTTCTTTACACAGTGACTTGTAGCTTATGGAGACCTATACAACCTAGAATAACAGTAAAAAAACAAACAAAACATAATTATGAAGAAGTTTAACAACTACCTCTTCTATGTTTTGGAGTGCAGTTTACTGAACACTTTATACTGTGAGCCTAGAAGCTTTCATATGTTTAAACGATATCTGTCGTACAAGCTTGGTTTGTGCGTGACAGCACAGAATTGCATAAGATAACAAAACTATTACTGTTGTGGTATCTCGTATTCCACAGTAGTGTGCCTCCATTTTCATTTAGTTTGACATATCCCATAAATGGCAATAGTCCAAGTAGCTCCTTTGTATGTAGTTTTCACTTTTTTTTTTTTAAAGTTAGACACTCTCACAGAATGAGGGAGTTTCGGCTACCCACACAACTTAATTCCCAAGAAGGAAGGGGTGCAAATGTGTTGCAGAACATTTAATATGAATTTGAACACATATAGCCACAGTAAAGCTAAACTAAAACACATGTCACTCTCTGATCCGTAGACACACTGATTTTTAACAGGTGCCTGTTTAGATTTTAATAGGGTAAATTCTAGTTATGGTCCCACCTTGGTGTTAAATGAACAGGGTTTATGACAATGCTATCTGTAACTATCACCTATTCCATGAATATTAGGTCTAAGGCCAAGTACCACTTCCAACCGGAGTGGACCTATGAAATCAGCTGCTGAATAGTAATCCTATACTCAACATTGACTTACCACTTGATTCAATGGGTATACTCAAAATCTGTAAATTAAACTGAGCCATTGGTCAGCTTGGTTTAAACCGCAATTCTGTACAAACGTACTTGAGAGTAAAGTCTCACTGAACTCAGTAAGACTGAGAAGCAATGCACAGGACTGCTGAAAGTCTTGTTCTCTCACTGAGTTCTAGTAAATCTATTTAACTGCAGAAAGAGAGAGAGAGAACCTGATTTCTTAACAGACTAATTTGGTGAAATAAGGCAAGTATTTCAGAAGAAAGTGCCATGTATTTACTAGTCTTCATTGTTTTATACCCTAAAGGCACCAGATCTCACCTGATCTTGGAAAATAAGCAGGGTCAGCCTTGGTTAGTGCCAGGATGCAAAACTGCCAACGAATACCGGGTGCTGTAGGTTACATTTCAGAGGAAAGAACTGGCAAAATCACCTCTGAGTACTCTTTGCCTAAGAAAACCCTGTGAAATTCATGGGGTTGCTGTAAGTCAACAGGCAACTTGAAGGCACATACACACACATTTACTAGTGCTTGCCTCCTTCTAATACAGTGTATTCATCATGCTGTCTAATGATGTGCTAGTCAGGATGTACTTTCTTTTGCAAATGAATATAATTTTCATTGTGAGCAATTAGTGATGGGGCTATGACTCCTTTTGTTCCTAGCTGAAGTTAAATAGAAACTATGACAAGATCTATTAATAGCTTTAGCCTGGGAGTATTTCAAAGCTTAAATTCCTCTTTGAAGCATGACTAGCACCCTGTACAGCTAGGCCAGAAGCATGGCTTGAATACAGGAGCCTGCTGACTGCAGGGTTTGGGGAATTGTAATCCATACAAGTAACTTTTTCTAAGTTCAGTCCAGAAATCTAATATTTTCTCTCTAGCCTTGAGGCTTCAGGCCACTTCATATATACCTGATGGATCATTTCTCCTGGAAAAAAAAAACTAAATGTGTAAATGTTGGTCACAAAAAGGGCAGGCTGAAGGGGACAGATGCAGTCTGCAGTTTTAAAAACTTAGAAAAGGATAGGAGGTTGATGCTTTGCTCTGATCAGTTAAATCAGGAAGATCAGGAAAGTTCTTAAACCAAGTCTCTTTAGCTGTCTGTTGATTTGGCTTAAGAAAACAGCACTCCAGCTGAATGAAGCAACTCAGTGTAAGCCTAGCATCTGGCCATAAACCAGTGTGTGTTTAAGTGAGGCTGAAAAATTACCTCTAAAACAGGGACAAAGAATGCTGATGCTGCACTGCAACTCCCATTAGCCCTGCTTAGCATTGCCAGTGATTCAGAATGGTAGGACATGCAGTGCAACACTTTCTGTTGGGCCATTTTCCCCATCCCTGCCCTAATTGAAGATACCACTGAAAAAAACAAAATACACACGCAAAAATTGACCACCCAAAATTGGGGGTTAGGACATGTGTCTGAACAAAGTGCTGCTACAGTACACAAGTGATAGCAGAATTATGAATTTTTTTGCTACAGATTTTTAAGGAAGTAGCATCTAATAAACATGTGAGTTTTAAAAAAGCTGTTGAAAAGTAAGGAACCATATGGATGAAATCTAGAAATAGGACTGAGTTTGGGATTTATACAATGGAACTTCTGTCCCAAAGGCATGATTTTTTTGCTGCTTCCCTCCATCACTTGTAATAAAACATGCAGCAATAAAACAAAATTCAGTGTTTTTAAAGAACACAGACACACGCACCCCTTTCAGTCAGGGAGACCCATATGCTAATAGGCCTAATCCAGCCTAATAGTAGAGTGTGTATGTTCTGTTTGAAGAGCAATTCACCCAGAATGCTGGCTCCTCAGCTATGTGACTGATCTCACAATATAAAGATATGAAGTATTGATCACACAGGGAGAGAAATCCAGAAACCTTTGGTGCCAACATTACCTAGCCCAAACCCTCCAGCCTAGAACACTGAAATAAAATGCCTACCAATCTCCTAGTCAGAGAGGGGGAGTGACTGATGACCTATAAGCACCACATTCTTACATTTTACCAGAAAGACTAGAATTGGTGCTTGTTGGAAGTGCAGCCTGGATCCAGTTTCTGCTTTATCTTCTGTGGCAGTCACACAGATGGCAGCAACGTGTGTAAGACAGCAACGTGTGCAAGGCAACAACTATAAGCAGGTTAAGAGTTTCGTCTTGTGTTGTCTTCTGCATTCTTCTTCCTTGGTGGCTCGTTTTGGGGTGACATTAAGTATCTGTTCTCTTCCTGTTTTAACTGTTTTCTGCTCCCTGTGCTGACAAGCCTTTTCTCCATACCTTTTCCCTCCCTCACCCCTCCCAATTTTCTTCAAAGCGACTGGAAGCATTTGGAAGTAATTAGACCTGAAGGGAAATGTTGGCCAGTCTGGGAGACAATGACAAGTGCCAGGAACCCTTGGTGCCCCTTCCAGTCACTTTGAAGTTCATTCAGATGGTACAATGCTCTGTTTTCTTTGTTAGAAACAGCGGGGGCAGGAGGGAAATGGGCCATGTCAGGGCCACTGAATGGAAAGCAGGTTACTCTGAACTGATACAGAACCCCATCAGTGGGTGGAGTGCGTATACCATTCAGAGGAAGACTGACCGAAAGGCCTCCTCTATCCACTCAGCTTCAACTCATCTCTAAGTTATATATACTTCTGGAAAAGTTGTACAGTCAGCACCCATCGATGTGGTTTCACATAAGATGAATGCTGAAGATTTCACCTGAGCTTGATAAACTTGGCTCAGTCACAACACAGAATAAAGATAAGCCAGATCAAGAATTACAGATGTGTAGTATTTCCTTCTAAAAGAGAAAGATGTCCTTTCTTTTGCTAACACAGCAACAGTGTGGGAGAATCAGGACCTTTGAGCACTATAGCAGAAGCCTTCTGAAATTAACTTAGATATGCAATTCATTGCTAAGGATTAGTGACCTCTCCTCTTGTGGAACCAGAAACCCATGAAGGCAAGAGTAGTGAGGAATGCTGTGCATTTGTCATTCAGATACACCTGCGGATGTTCTTAAAGCGCTGATAGCAATTCAGGCCCTGCTCAGGAACTTTAAAAACAACAACAACCAAAAACAAGAACCATGGTTTGAATTCAACAAAGGCTTGAAGAACAGTGCAGTGTCTTGGCTCAGTATTTAGTAGTGATCAAAACTGAACTGTCTCACTCAATGCATGTCTCGGTTTAGAGCAGACTGCCTGCATCCATAAGACAGTGTTACATCTTTTAACAGTTGGGTGCTCAGCCAGCAGATGTACCTTACTTCTCATGGAATGTGTGCAGAGGCACTGAGGGACAAATGAAGACAAGGCTCTAGTGTCACGAGGCAAGAGATGGAATTCTTGGACCAGCACAAGATGAACCAAAGCAGAAGGATTTGCCAAATTGGGGGACAGCATTTCCTTTTCTATAAATATTTACAGGTTTGACATTTCTTGGCACAGAAACCCAAAGGGAACAATGAATTGAGATTCTGACTATGAGCAAAAGAGAAAGAAGTGACAAGAGAAAATGGTTACTATCAAATACCATTTTAAATATTCTAAAATAAGTGAAAATGAGTATCTATTTGAGATATAAATTTTATAAAATAAGCCTGAAATGTGTATGATTAGCTTATTGCCTCTTTTGAAACAAAAGTGCAATGTAAATTTACATGCATCCAGTATCTTTAAACAAAACATGTATCTTATCACTTCATAAAACCATCTAGGTTAAATGTTGGAAATATCATGCAAGGGGTGCTTCTTCAATGCATTATGTTATGGAAACTTGGCCATGGCAACGCACTGGGTGACCTTGGGTGTCACACACTCTCAGCCCCAGAAAACTCTGTGAAAGGTTCACCTTAAGAGTCACCATAAGTTGGAAATGACTTGAAGGCATGCAACAACAATAGCAACAATAAAAGGATCATTGAAAACTTGAGTTGCTACAAAAAACAAGGATGGGACATCTATTGCATATTTAGGGAAAGCAGTTTTGGGAGCTGAAGTAAGCCTTCTAATGATATTGGTATATCTCCAAATGAAAACAAAATTGTGATTAATTGCCACACAGATGAGTCCTTTTCGTTACATATTGGAATAATTGTAGAAGTTCTCCATTAAAAAAAACATATTTTTTCCTGTTTAGTAATGCTTTTTATGTAATAGTAAATATTTAAATTGGGAACAAAAGCCAGAGGTCTGAAAACTATCAGATATTGTTGTAGAAATGCCAACTAGCAGTCTGTGTTTTTCCTTTCCACATAGAAAATTTTTACCCATGACCTGGTTCGGGAATGAAGGAGGTGACTTTGCTGATATAAGAAAGCTTGCTACTATTCTGTCAGCAAGTGGCATGGCTGGTCCCTCCATTAACCAGAGCCCTTTGAAACTGCTGCTAAGTAGGGATGGTGGTACAGCTGTCCGTCACCCCCTGGAACATGTCTGGGAACACAGGTGGTTGCTGCTCCTCTTTTTGCTGCCGTCAGGGTCAGAGGCTGGGGAAAAGGGAGCCACCCCAAGTGGCAAGGAAGAGTAGCAGCTTCTATCACTCACTTGGCTGTCCTGGTACTGCAGCAAATACGTTCATGTGACTTTCAAAGGCTGCAAAACAGTAGGAAGCTCAAGAAAAAGATACAGGTGGAAGACTAAATGGGCTTATGGATCAACACACATCAGCTGACCAAATAGTGAAAATTATGTGCTTCTCTACAGGAGAGAGCTGACAGAACTTCAACTCCCAGCATTCCTTATGTTTGAATTGCTGCGAGTAGCAGTCCAACCACAATGGAAAGAGCCACATGATTCCTACTCCTGCTCTAAAGGACACAGTAAGTTTCTATCATGGAATAAGCCAAACAAACTGGTTTATTAAAGCCTTGCTCCAAGATTAAAAAAAGGAGCATGGTAAGGGATAGAGATGTCAAAGGCACAAGTGAATGCTGACTCTCAGGACAGAGATAAAGCAGAACAGCTGACTTCTTCCCACCTGAAGTGAAGTCTGACATCCAGCAAGGAACTGTGCAGTTGACAGGCTGAAAACTTGGATCTGAAATGCTTGAACAATGAGGGCACATTTATGAAAATCAGTTGAAGATTTAAATCAAACCAGTGTTCAAGTGGCAATATAAGCTGGCTGTCCATACAGCCGCACATGGTAACTGACTGTTCAAATAGAAATACAATGCTAGAAAGTACTGTATATAAAAGATGGTGGGCTGTTACTCCAGTGAAACTAGAAGCTCAAAATATAGTCTCCAAGTATGCTGCCTTCCTGCCTACATCTTCAACAAGCTGTCCATATTAATGATCCCCATTAACCATATCCCACTGACTTACTTCTATTAAGCATTTTAAAATGTTAAACATAATGAAGACTTTGAGATGACATGGTTTTGACTGGGAATGTGTAGAGTAATTGAGTAGAGATGTGTGATTTTATTACCCCAAACGCTGCAAAAGCAAAACGGGAACCCCAGAGAGTACTGGCAGATCCTCAGTGATGTCTTCATTCAAAATCAGCAGCAGATCATTAAAACCAGAATGCATCTTGAAATGCAGGACATCATTTATATAACTAAAAAAATGGAATGTTAAGGCCTGGTGCACGGAAGAACCACCAGCATGGGCAATGGTAGTGCCTCATAATGGATGCAAGGTGATGATCATCTGTCTATATTTCACAGTCATGGATGGCTAGAACCAAGGGTGAGTAAGTGTGGCCTTGTGACAATGTGCAAAATCCACAAGACTGTTTTTGCTGTCCTTGATAACTCCAGAGTCCCTGGACTGCCCTTTTATTGGCACAAAAAAAGAGAGAGGAAGCCTCCAGGAGTGGCAATTCCCACATGATTTAACATTTCAAAAGCAAAAGTGTATTTCTGTTTATTTCTGGGGTGGGTGGGTAGATGTTTTCTGACAGGCATTGTACAACTCAGATAATCTTAGGAGAGAAAAACCTGGCCCTCAGACATGCTGCAGTTGCCCACTGCGGTGCTAGTGCCTGAACTCAGAGATTACCTACCAGATTTTAAAGCACCATTTCTGTACAAAAAACACCATCGCTCAAAAGTTCTTCTCCTACATAGCAAAGGATTCTCACTGGTGTGCCTGCTTGCTTCATGTATTCTAAAATTATATGAAAGCTGGGGGTTTGCTTTGCTTTACTGTGCTGCCCAAATTTATAGCCACAGCATAATTTTGCAGACAGAGGTTCTTTCATCCATTCCCAATACAGGAGAGTTGGCAAGAGGAAATGATACACTGCAATTTTATTCTGAAAAATCAGTTGGTGAGGCCATGCCTTTTTTGGCATATCATTTGATATAGATCACAAAGAGGAAACGAGGCAACTGAACGTGTGGCCTCAGCCAGGCAAAACATTGCTCTGAAGATACGTATCACATGCCCTTCACCTCTTCCCACCTGAAATACAAACAGAAAATAACAATCACAGCTTTTGCAATCATCTGAAATACAAACAGAAAATAACAATCACAGCTTTTGCAATCATCTTTGCTACAGTGGAGCCTCCCTACTGCTGCCTTCCAATGAACCTCTCCAATAGCATGTACTCTCCAAATGAAATTCAGATCATATAGTCAAATATTGTAGGACATCACAGAGGAAAGCTTCCAGGGAGAATCCACACTCCAAGAGTGGAGACCACTGTAAATACTACCCCAGTCAGGAAAGAATAAAAGTACGGTACAATGGAAAGCAAGAAGCCAGTGGCAAATCCTTTGTGGTGCTGTCTTTATATTCAGCTACTGTGTGAAAGCAAAACCCACTTAGAGGGAGAATATTAACTCTGTAGGAGGAGTACTCCATTCCACCATCCTTTCTTGCTAGTTTTCTTGCAGAAAGGAATTCAAATAGCATCTCCAAAAGTTTTCAGGAAAACAAGTTTTTCTTTATCTCAACGGGATCAATAAAGCTTGGACAATATGCCCTAAGAGGAGTGCCATAAGGAGTTGGGTATGTTTAGCTTGGGCAAGAGAAGATTAAGAGGTGATATGATAGCAGTGTGTAAATGTTTGAAGGGATGTCATATGGAAGATGGGACAAGGGACAAGCTTGATTTCTGATGTTCCGCAGAAAACACGCTCCACTGGACACAGAGGAATGGGCTCAGACTAAGGAAAAGAGATTCCGCCTAAACATTAGGAAGAACTTCCTGATGGTAAGAACAGTTCGACAGTGGAATACACCATCTCAGAGTGTGGTGGAGTCTCCTTTGGAAGTTTTTAAACAGAGGCTGAATGGCTACCTGTTGGGAGTACTTTGATGGTGTATTTCTGCATGGCAGGGGGTTGGACTGGATGGCCCTTGTGGTCTCTTCCAACTCTATGATTCTATGTCCCTGTGCAGAATTGTGCTTGAGCCACAAACCTATGTGTAGAGTGTCAGACTGCCACACAGGGCCCCTCTTTCTTGGGAAAGGCTTTGGTTAACAGCAAGTGTGGTGAAAGGGTACCTGGCAGTTTCAGCCACTTTGGCACTTTTCCAGATGGGGGTCTCCTTGCTTGTGGCTGGGGAACTTCAAGAGCTGTTGCCATCTCTGAGTGTCCTGGTACTACACTCTGCCCAGCTTCATTTGGCTCAGGTGGGGAATGAAGTACAGGTTGTGAACTTGATGGAGCAGTATGAGCTACTGATTTACACAAGCGCCTGAGAAAAAAGATAAACATGCAGATATTTGTGTTGGTCTAGCTCCACATGTTAAAAGGGATACGCTCCAGTGCTTTATATTTTGAAGTTCATTGCAAAAGCTAAAGTTCTATGAGTTTTATGTCAACAAAACGCTTTTCAGTCCCTATGAGGTTGGGCAGTGTGGGTGGCTCTCCATTCAAATTGTGGTTTACAAAGCTCCCAATGAGAGCACATATGCAAGCAAGCTTTGTCAACTGCCAGCAGGCTCTTCACTGAGCAGGACAATCATCCCCTCCATGTTTTAAAAAAGAATTACAATGTCTGCTTACCTGGCTACTAAAATGTCAGCTTCAGAAGGGGACACTGCAGATTCCAGCAGGTCAGGCCTCAGATAGTAATCTATAAACACATAAAGTTCGTGTTTGTTAAACAAAGTAATAATTTTCCTCATTAGATACCTGTAACAAAGTGCTTCAAAGCAATTAAGCCCCCAGGTCACTTCTGTTCTTTTTATGAAACCAATGACTCTTCAAGCAAGACTAATCCCTTAGAGACCTCTTCTACAAACCTGTGAAAGAGTTATCTAAAATTCTCATACTATAAGTTTTAAAACCCTCATCAGTTTGTCCAGAGCCCACTCTGTGTACTGGTTGAGTGGCGATTACAACACTAACAAAAATAGAACTGCCAGACAAACAGAGATGATGTCTCACCCTGCATGTAGACATTTTTCTTATCCTTTAGCTCCTGAGGATTTTATACCATTGACCATTTCCTAACAAACTGCACCATTCAGACAGACTGCTAGATGTTATCTTCAACATACAGCACAATTCTGCTCTGATCTTCCCTGTAGACCAATCTCAGCTATGGTGGTCAGGTCTGACTGCTATGGTTATCTGTTCAGATACCATAACAGTATGTATCACACGAACACTTGTCCTCAGCTTGAAGGTGAATTGTGGCTGGAGGCAATTGTAAAATATTTACATGTGCTTTAGTCATGTCTATTATAGACCCGAAGTTTTGTTTGATCTTAAAGAACTAGATATGAACAGTAAGGATAACATTTTAAAAAAATCCCTCAATTTTAAATAAAAAAGCATAGTGCAAAAGCTTGTATATTCTTATATCAGCTGTGCTTAATCCAGTTAAAAAATACCACTTTACTTATTTTACCAGAATAAGATTCTTACTTACATTAGCTAACCCCAGACACAGTTCCACTGGTTCCCAGTCAGGCACAATTCAAAGTGCTGGTTTTGACCTATACAGCCCCATACAGCTCAAGCCCAGGCTGTTAGAAGGAGTGCATTTTCCCATATCAGCCTGTTCAAGCTTTTAGATCTGCAAGGGAAAAGCTTCTTTCTGTCCCACCTCCTTCACAATCACAGCTGGTGGGAATGTGGGAGAAGGCCTTCTCTGAGGCTGTTCCCACACTTTGGAACTCCCTCCTTAAAGAAGTTTTAGGGAGGCTCTTGCTTTGTTTTCCTTCTGGTGGCAGGTCAAGCCCTTTCTTTTCCAGCAACCCTTTGGAAAGTGATTCTAACAAAAAATGGCTTTTTGGTGCTATACTATTTTTAATCAATTTTAAAGTAAGATTTTAGTTGATTTTAATTCTATTATCATTTAATGCTGTTTTAATTTTAATCTTAATTTTGTATGTTTTAACCATATGTGTTTTATTGTTTTCTTTGCCTTTTTGTAAGTCACCCTGAGTCCCAGCCTGGGAGGAAGGCAGGATATAAATAAAGAGATGGATGGACACAGGACCAAGAGTTAAAGTCTTGACAGACTGAAGAATTGAACAAGGAAAAGAACATGGGAAGCACAGCTCTTCACCAAATCTCTTCAACAGTCCTTAGCACCAAGACCAAACACTTTTTTGTTCGTTTGTTTGTTTGTTTGTTTTGGTTGCTGACCCCATCTTTTAACTGTAGATGTCAACGGATGGAATTGATATTTCTGTTTATTTCACCTTAAACTATATAACAGCTATATTCCTCATAGTCATCTCCATGCTGGGTTGACTTCTAAACTAGTCTGTCAATTTGAACATTTTCATGGCCTAATCTAAAATACCTGGGCCATCAACAGTCCACTGATTTGTTCCCAACATGCTTACACAGGGCTAACTGCCTTAGGTGCTCAGATTGACATCAGGAACATTGCTCCTTTTGATGCTTTTACAGCAGCTATGGAGACTCTTCTGGAAAGGAACCAGTGAAGTCAGCCACTCACCATTCTGCTTCTCAGATCCAAAGTATACAACAGCAGCAGGGAAGAGGTTAGCCTGCAATAAGAAAAATCCCAGGGTTAGAAGAAAACAGAAGCTGGAAATGCCTCTTCTCTGATCAGCTGGGGAGCACATAAGCACTGAAGAGAGCAGCCATTTTTTATCCCACATGTAAAGTGGGCCACTTGGTTGTCAACACATTGCTGCTCAAGAATAACAAGTCTTGCCTCCATGCTGGCAACAAAGCCCCTTTGACTAATAGACAATCACACTGTAAGCCAACTGTTCTTACTCCCTACAGACTTCCCATCTCACGTTCTCAAGCTAGAGTTAAAGAAGTCAAAATATGTTCAGCCACTAACATGTAGAAAGCAATCCTTTTTACTGTTATTGGTGCAATAAGAATTACAAACCTATGAATGGATGCTAGATCTGTGTTTGCCCCTTCTCACACCCCATCCACTTTCTTCTATACATCTTGTTTTTGTTTTTTTCACTATACGCCAAAGGCACCAGATTGCTTCTGATCTTGGAAGCTAAGCAGGGTCATCCCTGGTTAGTACCTGAATGGGAGACCACCAACAAATACCAAGTGCTGTAGGCTATATTTCAGAGGAAAAGACTTGCCTAAGAAAACCCCATTATGTTCACAGGGTCTCCATAAGTCAATGAGTGACTTGAGGGCACACATAAGTCTGAGGGCAGGAACTGCCTTGCTCTTGATATTTGTTAACTGTTCTAGGAACCTTTTCTTGGCTAAAGATTGGGGTACAAATGCTTCAAATAAATCAATAAATGATGGATTGACACAGACAGGGTCACACAGAGTAGATGAGAGTGTCAGTATGCTGCACTCCACAGCCAACTAGTGCCACCTATCCATGGAGCTGTTAGAACATACTAGTCCAACAAACCCTCAGTGATGACATAAAAGCATTTTGGTTTTAGTTCTGCCTTCTGTAGCATTTTTGATCAGCAAGTTTTCCCAATAGTAATTTTTCTGATCACAATAAAGAAAATTTCTTGGTGCAATGAACAACCAGGAGTGGATCCTGGACCTGTTCCTAGAATCTGGTGTGCAACTATCTAATTCAACACATATGTAAATGAAAAGCTATGCAGAATGTCCAACACAGTCACATGTGACGTCAAGAGAAACTTCTCAGAACAGTGATCAGCTAACAATTTAATTCATCTCTTTGCTTGATGCAGAAAGTGCTCATGGTGGCCAACAGCATGTAATTAAATGCAATTGCAAATAATCATATAAACATTAATACACTAAAATATATAACAATATATAAAAGCAAGCAAGATATTTAAAAATAAGGAAAACTGAAAAATAGAAGCAAAAGGGCATATTTGTCCTAGGCTGCTGGAGATTAAAACCACAGTCACTACCAGCTCAGCTAGAATGTATGCCATAGACTAGGAAAGGCACAACAAGTCCAAGAACATACCAGAGCCAAGGAAAGTCAAGGAAGTCTGTTTTAGAAAGTCTTGCCTAAATGCTAACAAGAAAGAATACAAACCCTTGCAAAAGACACACAAGGTGATAAAGTAAGCACACACACGCTTCACAACTGACTATACTGCTGAAAGCATAAGAAGTATTTTCCCTGTATCCAAAAAACAAACAAAAAATGACACAGTTGAACCGTGACATGGGAAAGGAGCAGGAGGGTTAGATATGATGAAATCCTAGGACTAATGGACAAATTAAAAAACTAACTTTCTGGGACTGGTTGGAGTATATCTGAGAGGTCTTGACAAACCCAAGTGCCAATTTGCTGATCTGCCTACACATACAAGAAACTGTTACTAAACCTGATACAAATATAAGGATCCTGGAAAGAAACCAACAGTCTACCTGTTTTTGAAAAGAGGTTGGGAGTAGGAAGAGTAAAATAACTTAAGGTCCTTATTGGGTAAAACTTGCAGAATAAAGTTTCGGAGAAGGAACAGCACGGATTTTATACAGGGAAGACTTGCTCCATTTCAAACTCTGACAGGGTGTCAGCAGTCATGCAGATACAGATTATCCAGCTAATATTTTACATTTGGCTTCAAAAATACTTATGACAAAATCCCTCATCAAAAGCGACTAAATAAAACTTGGCAGTTATTGAATAAAAGGATCCATCTTCATTGTTTTTAATTTGACTGTAGACTATCTTGGGAAAGATTTATGTTTTGAAAGAGATTCTTAACATAAATAAAATTTAACTTGCCCATAAATACCCTGGAAACAGGGATGAGCACCAAATTTGCCAGACTGGAGGACAATGCCAAGATATTCAAAATGCTGAAACCATAAGCTCCTAAAGAACCTCACTAAACCAAATGGTTGGGCAACAAAATGATCAATATGGGGATTATTCTGGCCATTTGATTTCTTTAGCTAACCCATTTGCAAAATGACACTTTGTGCCCTGAACTCCATCGCTACCACAACAACCAAGCCCAAGCTCTTACTAACAAAATTTTGCTAAAAAATACTATCAGCAGAGTGACTCCTGAACAAATGACATTCAATACAGACAAGTAGAAAACAATTCATGCTGCAGCAAAACAAACAAACAAAAATTCATCCTTCCCATCATGTAGTTATCAATAGTGTCAAAGGAGAACTGCTTGCTTTAGGCCTAAGGCCAGACTGCTGGAACAGAAGAGGAAAGGATATACTATAGTCTCTTGCAGGGCAAATGCTGCTACTTCCCTTTTTTGACTGATGCTAATATCAAGAGACTGGAAGTAATCCAAATATAACAGTAAATATTTACACATTAAATGAAAAAAAAAACTTATTGACCTATTCTCTATAGACTTGAAATAGGGAGATAACAAGTATAGTGACTGATAGGATGGGTATATGCACACCAAGTGGCATTCAGATCCCAGGAAAAGAAGACACCCCCCCCCAATTAATAGCACCTAGTTTCACCTCCTAGATTCTAGCAAGCAGGTCTTTCATGGTGCCAGCTTGATATCCTAACAGCAGGCGAAAAACTTTATTAGTCCCTTTAAAATATTTCTTCTCTCAAGCAGTGGGACCCAAAGTTGCCAGCTCCACCAGAAGCCAGTCACAAAGGCGGCTCTCCGTAAACTTTTTAATTAAAAAAGTACCAGACACAGTTAAGAACCCTGGAGAAAACCCTTATGAAAGCTTTGATGTCTCCACTGCCTTCATCTGAAGGGATCCTACTATTTAGGGAATGGATTAAAAAAAAAAGGAGCCCCCCTCCTCAAACCTCTTCACATACACACTATCCTTTTCACGCCAGCCACAAAGTTGGAAAATGAGGTTTTTGTAGCGTGTTAGTGTTGGAATTTTTTAATAACCTCCCCTCTCTTTTTCCTCTCCTGCCCAATTATCGTGATGAATAATTAACATTCTGAAGGAGATAACTAAGCACAGCATCTCAGAGCTCAAAGCCCTTTAGTTCAAAGCCCTGCCCTTTTCTCTTCGTTCCTCCAGTTGCTGCCACTAAAACTTCCTTGTCAATCAAGCTCTGGGCACACACATCAAAGCTTCATGTGGGAATGGCCCCAAGGGGTCAGAGAAAATTCATGGCAGGGCCTGTGAGTGAGGCACAAAGAAAGACGAGAGACAGAGCAGAGGGACACAGTCCAAGAATGAGACAGAAACACACGGCACAAACTCTGCAGTGCAGTGCAGTGCAGTACACACACACACACACACACACCATGTTCTGATAAGAGCAGCTATCCTATTTTTACTCACAAGTTGACAAATAAGTTCATCGAGCTCCTCCTCCCCAACCAATTCCCACCACTGGCAAGACATCAGTCCAAAGCAATTTTAATTGGAAGAGACTTAAAGGAATGAGACAGCAGCTTGTGAGCACACAAAAGTCAGCCTCCTCGTCATGGCTCCCCCCATCCTCATCCCGCCTTTTTGATTCCTATGGTCTGGCCAATAAAAATTCTCTTCACAAGAGTTTATCCACCGCTCACTTCTTTTCTTTCAGGCTAGGCACAAGGTATACTTTTTTTGTGTGTGTGCCACTTGTCTGCTTTTTTCTCTCTTTTACATATGCTTTTCTGGAGTCACAAAGATAACACATTATTAACAGTTAAGGTAAAGAAAAGTAAATTGCTCAGTAGGTCCTATAAATCCTCTACCTGACACCAGGTACAAGATTTGTAAAAGGAAAGTTAATAGACCTGTGAGATAGCTTTAATCTTCTGGGTCAGGACTCCTTTCCTCGACACAGGAAACACATTTCCAATTTAAGAATGTACAGATAAAACAAGCACTATTGCTCCCTGCTGCTCTCAATCTACCTTGCCAGTGAACTTTGCACATCATTGCTATGTACAGCACTGTTGGATCACATCATTGTATCATTTTTGTTCTTATTCCATTGGACAGAATATTAAATGAAAAATGGAATACTTGAGGCCATTTCCGATTTCTCCCCTGGCAGCAACTCTTTCCAAGTTGTGACTCACTTTCTGCTGCCTCTCTGCTGTGGATTCCTTTGGCTTATGAACGCTTGGCACTGCTCCTTTCCCAGACAATGCATTTAAGATCAAGAATTGTCTAGAAGTTTCGAAGATCACATTCTCATGTAGCTTATATTTTCGATTAACAGCCTGAAAGTCTCTGGAGCCTATAATTTTTTTAAAAGTTCCAAAATCAAAGACCAAGTTTGAGAACAAGTAGTATCACAAATGATCGAAAAGCGAGATTTTAGAAATATCAGATCGTGCAGAATATAGGAACTTATGTTATTTGACACTTAAGCTGAGTCTAGCCCAGCAGAGTGCAGCCCAACCCTATTTGTGAAAAAGCAGGAGCCATCTTTTTATAAATAAAAGTTGAACCTTCTAAGCTGTATTTAAACATGAACAGGTACTTGTGAATTTAATGGCACAGCTGGGGCCTGTTTGAAACAAGTATTTATCCATCTCCTGCCCTGAGAATTTTGGATACAGAGTGGGATATAAATATTTCAATAAACAGTAAGTTATCTGATTAACGAGATAAAGGACAGAGAAGCTCGACGTGAAAAGTGAAAAAGTGGAAGCTAAAAGAGATTCAGCGTATTGGCTTGGTCACAGAAGGAGAATGTGACAGATCTCTACTATCATAGTATGACAGCTTCCCTTCATATATTATATTATACTCTCTGAAGGCACCAGCATATTAATAACAAAATAAAAAATGGCTTTGCTGGACCTGGCTGGGGGCCCAGCTCACCCAATGCTCTCTTGCCAATAACAGGCAGCCAGATGCCTCTGGAAGCTTACAAATCAGGCATGGTATCAATCTGTATGTTGCAATGTTATTATGGACATTTCTGCAAGAGACACTGGGGCTTAAGTGACCAGACAGTTCAAGATGGACAAAGGTAGAGGATTTGAACACAGATTGTTTTATCTAAGGACAAAGGTACAGGAATGGCAATCAGGTCAGAAGCTCAAAAAGACCTCAGCAACTGTTGGAAAGTGATTATGCCTCGTGTGTTGAAGTGATGAAGTGAAGAGACAGGAGAGGCAGAGTGTGCTGCAAGGGGACTCCAAGAGTTCTCAGAAGATTAAAGTACGGGTTGAATACCCCTTATCTGAAAATCTGAAATGTTCCAAAACCTGAAACTTTTGAAAAGTGGAATCCAGTCTTCTTCCTGTAGGGAACATGAGGGAATTATGGAGGCTTGGTTGGGACTGCACATGTAGACACACACTATTTGCGAAGTCTCTCAGTGAGCTTGGAACCTTTTTTCTGCTTGCTTTGGTGTCTTTTTTCCCCTCTCAGCTTGCTTTGCAAGCAGCATGTGTGTGGTTCAAAGCAAGCCGTGAGGGGAAAAAAAGGTACCAACTCAGCTGAAAGAGTTTGCAAGCAGCACGTGTGTACATAGTCCCAAGCAAGCCTCCATAACTCCCTCACATGTTCCCTACAGGACCAAGGCAATAGGAGAAAAACTTGACAAAAGAGCTGACCCCACATCCAAAGAATGGTATATAATCTCATTATGTATATGCAAATATTTCAAAATCAGAAAAAATGAGAAATCCAAAACACCTCTGGTCCTAAGCATTTTGAATAAGGGGTACTCAACCTGTATCATGTTGTTCACATCACCATACTGTGCTGATGACCTGCATTCATCCTCCTTTCTCTGCCTAATGTACAAGTTGTCACATCATCCCCAAAGCGAGAAGTGAGGATACACTGTAGGGATTCTCTGAATTATTCTGTATCCCAGAAATACATGAGCATTCACTACTACTGTCCAGAACGCACGGTCCCCTCCCTGAAACCTAATTCACTGTTCAATGGGGAAGAATGCTCTCAGACAAGATTAAGTGAGCTATTCTGCAGCTGCAAGGTAGGTACCTAGCTATCCTTCCAGAAACTGAATCAGTCTCTCCAATTCTTGGTCAGGAGAAAAGAAAACTGTTCCCCAAATAGCAACATCTAGGAAACACTATTCAACAGTATAAATTCATGCAAGGTCTTTAGAAGTAAGCCCCACTGAGTTCAACAGACAATCAGTAATTGCAGATAGGACCACCACATTATAGACTGAGAAACAAAGAAGACAAATGGTGTCTAGAGTGCTAAACATTTAAGATGAACATCAGGCTCATCAACTACAAAATGGAAAGATGAGAGTCTCTTTACATTATGCCAAGCCTCAAGATTTAAAAACTTTTTTAAAGTCTGAAAATAAATATTAAAAAAAAAGAAACCAAAGCAAATAAAAGCCTAGTTATTGTGAAAATTAGAAAATTATTTCCTGAATTTATAAAGCAAATTTCTCCTGAATTTATAAAGCAAATAGAGATATGGGTAACATTTTTTCACTGGGAGATGGCAGCGTTTTGCGTCTCTTCTGTTCCTGAAGGCTTGGAGCAACTGAACACTTTGAGAAACAAATATAGTAGCCAAAGGCAAAAGAGGAGGGAGCTCCTGCCGCTTTTAACAGTTGTGCAGAGGGAATTTCAATGGGGGCAGCTTTGCAAGTCATGCAAGGTACCCTTAATGAAATCCCCTCTGAGCAACTGTTATAGGTGCAGGAGCCCTGTCTTTGGATCTGGCCATTCTACCTATCTGCTTGTTTCTCCTTTCATTTTTTTTTTAAAGCTGATATCCATCACAAATGTTTAGAGACATGAGAGGTTCTAGGAGCAACTAATCAAAAAGAGCCCTCTGACTACCTGTGGTAGTGATTTACCCACTCTGTGAATCATCTTGATTTTAAGAACAGAAAGGGAAAAAAGGGTCAGAAACTAACTTGTGAAAGCTCTATGGTTCCCACACTAGTTACAGAGTACCTTTTTTCAAGCGTTTTGAATAATCCATACATGTCACGTAGCATTTCAGATAGAACGCTATCAGAGCCAAACTGAGGATTGTTTCAGACACATCAAGGTATGCTCTGCACCAGGTGCTGATGACTCGTGCTGGTGGAGAATTATCCTGTGCCATCTGACTTCACATTTGTAGGTTCAAATAAGAAGTCACTGAACAAGGGCAACTGTGATTATGGGAGTCAAAGAGGTTAAAAGCTCATGCCAGTTAGATAGGCCTTGTGTTCTGTCCATGGACGACTTAGATTACAAGGATCTCCCCATCCCTCATCCTCCCATGATATAAATGGTGGTAACTAGTAAAAGCAATATTTCACCTAACCCTCAAGCACACTCCTAAAATCAGTACACACTTTTGCCACAAAAGAACGCTCTGAAAGCTTACAACTGACTGCAGTATTGGCTTGCTACATGTGTTCAGAGGCCTTGGGATCAGGCAGAGGCTGCTGTCTTTGCAAGGGTGAGCAGAAGGGGGACTTGCAGCTGCCAAAAGGGGAAGCATTCTTTCCGTCACACGAGCTGAAATGATTAGAGTGCCACAGCTCCTCTGTTAGTTTGATGTTTAAAGATTAATAAGTAAATGAGTGCTTCAAAGGGGACATGCACATGAATGCAGAAATCCAAGCCACTACCATGAAATACCACACAACCACCCCCACCCCACCCCTGCTGCCGTCCTTTCACCAAACACGGAAACCAGCACTTGGAAAATTTAATCGGGAAGCTAGTGGATCAAAAGCTTCTCTGACAAGAGGCAAAGACCATCTCCGGAACGGATATAAACATGAGAACCACGGTCAAAGGGACATTGCCTAAATGGCCTTGTCTCATTTAATACCCAAGAACAAAGCTTTCCAAGCTGAGGAGACTCTGATCAGACACAGAGGGAGCCTGAGGCAGCTGGAAGAGACAGACTTAAAAGTCTGTTACCTTTATCAGATAAAGACTGAAAGTGGAACATTTGCTTACAAACCAAAATCAGACAAATTTTGACCACTGAGTAGTAACAGTATCAGTATTGAAAGTGACTGGCATGGTTTGGATTTCCTAGACCATTTTGGGCCATGGAGCCATTTCCTCACCCCAACTTCAGGATGTTGTTACTGGTATTACATTGTATGGACACCAGAGATCAGCACATCAGGATTAGTGACCCTAATTCTCTGTGCTAAGAGTGTTTCAGGGAGACAGGAAACAGGTGAAAACTTCACCAACAGTAGAGGTCCCGCAATCACCTTAACTAAAGAACATGCCATCCCCTCTCTTACCAGTTATGAAGGCTTGGTTCAGATATGGAAAACTGTGGCCCAGCCCTCATTACGTCCTAACTGAGCTATGTTCCCTGTAATTATGTGTGCTAATGGAAACAAGTTAATGAAATTCAATCCAGAAATCTTACATTTGCTCCTAACCTGGCAACCAATGTTACCAAGTTTGCCCCTGCATTACCAATACAGCAGCAGCTTTCATTTCATTAAGTTTTTTTCATCCTGGAGTCACAATCAGCTCTGCTTACAGCAAAGATGTCAGAGCCCAAAATAGCTCTAAAGAATATGAAGAAACCCAGAATGCCTGGAAAAGACACCCAGCATTGCTGAATTTGGATGAATTTGGGTGACAAGGCTGGGGATAGCTATTGGTAACACCCAGAGAATATTAAGAGACGAATGGGGAGGAGCATGCAGTTGGATGGAAGCATGTGGTGCCTCTTTGGTTCCTTTGAAGATGGGACCACAGCCATCTGCTGCCTTTTGCAGACTCTGAGGTTTTTACCTCTGGCTCACTGCTTCCCCGCACACATTTCAGAGCCGTGTCAACTGGCCATCTTGAAATCTCTGGACAGAGTCATGCCAGAGTGCCTTCTTGAGGTGGAGGTGGGAGGAGAGGGGGAGAAGCATCTCTGAAAGGGCCAATGAGCTTTGAAAAAACACAAACAGCTGGAGCAGCAGGGACCCTGTGGCTGGAATGCTACAGCAGAGAAGCCTGCAGTTGATCAGTTCTGCCCTCGAGAACACTTTAAAATAATTCAAGGGACACAGAGAGAGTGCAGCCAGCACAAACAGCAATAACAAAATATCAAAGCAATGCCTTGAAGTCTTTATGGCTTCCAAAAACTCCATGTGGAGTTTTTGGAAGGCAAATGTGCTGCCAGCCTGCACATTTGCCCTCCTGTAAATAACACAAAACACACACACACACACACACACACACACACACACACACACAGCCAGAGTGGAGGCTCACTTTAGCTGCAGCCTCTTCTTCCTGAAGTGGACAAGTTGACAACATTTGTTTTCCTGGCATTGATCCTACAGTTTGAGTCTCTCTCCTAACTTCCCTGTGGCTATCAGGCTTAACAGTGTTGGCCTGTAGATGGCTTTTCAACTTTCAAGAGGGGAGAAGCATTGCTAATTTGTTTGTTTGTTTAATGAGCCTGTATCCCACCTTTCTGCCAAAAAAATAAGAGCCCTGTAATTCTGGCACTTGTTCACAGAACTCTTTGGAGATCTAGGACCCTGTTAGGGCAGAGACTATGACAGAGATATTCCTTCATCTGAAGACAGTGAGCTGTCTCCATCTGAGGGAAAAACAAAATAACTCAAGCCTCTGGAAAGAAGAGGGATGAAAAGAGCCTCATCCACTGAAACAACATACAGTGATTCTCTTCTGCCTGCTCTCCAAAGAGTGGAATGAATTTGTCATATACTCAGATTAATGAGATGTAGTTTTAAGTAATTGCTGTGCTGTTCCCAAAGGGATGAACAGATATAATGATATGATCTACAGCAGACCTGGGCATTGTACGGCCCCCGGGCCACATACGGCCCTTTGATTGGCTCTGACCGGCCCGTGTAAGGCTAATTGGAAATTACAAAATAAACATGCTTTCTAAGGCCCTTTCCTCACAGGGGGGCCCCGAAACGGGGCTGCGCACGCAGGGGCAGAACTTACCCGCGAGCAGGTTGCTCCGCCTCTGCGGAGAGTGCGGATCCGCCGTTCCAAATGTTGCCGAATTTCGGCGGCGCTCAGCGGCGCCCAAAATGGCTGCCGGCGGCTTCCAGCAGCACTCCGCCAATCAGGACAGCGCGCCAGCCGGAAGCCCGCCCCCAGGCAGATCTGCAGGGACACGCTACCGCATCTCTGCAGTTCTTCACCGGGGGCTGCTACAGGGCAGCGCGGGTGAGTTTTATAAAAACCACTTGCGAAGGTGGTTATTATAAAACTCACAGCGCCACCCCCGCGGCTGCGCTAGAGCAGTTTGAGGTCTAGAACCTCACTTTTTTTAACTGCTCTAGCGCACCCCCGGTGAAGAAGACCTCCAGGAGAGGTTGCTCTAGCGTGAGCAATATGCCCGTGTGGAAATGGCCTAACTTTACCTCATGCATGGTCTAAACAACTTGTCAAAACAATGCTATTTACTGCTTTTTATAAAGAAATACAATTAATATTACGCAGAATTGAGTTCAGCCTTTTGGCCCAGCCCTCCACAATCGTTTTAGTTTCTCATGTGGCCCCATGGAAAAAATAATTGCCCACCCCTGATCTACAGGATCACTTCGCTTTATCCTAAGAATACACAAGCTTTGAGGTTTCAAAGAACTCTTCATCAAGATGAATAGCAAGGCAGCAGAAGCTCAAGCAGAAAGAAAAAGCAAGTAGACTCTGAGGCCCATATTCACACATTTCTTAATAGGGCTACACTGCTCTTCTTTTTTTTTAAAAAAAAATTAACTTCATGTTTTTCTTCTTAAAATCCATCTATAAGCATGTTTTCCACTTCTGTAAACAATTCAGCACCAGCAGTAGTTTTTTCTGTCACATGCTCTGCACGCGCACCCACACCCACACAAGGTGTTGCTAGTCTCCCCCTTTTTAATGTCAAAGGCTGTTAACATTCTAAAAACCACTATAGTCTTATAACAGGATAGGAGCACATCCTCTGCACGTTCACTTTTGACTCAGTTGGGGCTTATGCATTGAATAGCATGCACTGAATTACTCCCACAAGATAGTTTTTAAAAATCTTGCTGCACTAAATCCCTTAACTGAAATAAAGATGTGAAAACAGAGATAGCTGCTACAGACAGAAGATGTTATGTTCTACTCCTTACAAGCACCAAAGGACAAAGAAACCTGTATTAACAGAACACTTAAGCAGTACAGAAGACTAAAATAAATGTTTGGGTATATAAAAACATGAAATGTGTAGGAATATTGAGAAAATTTTTCTACGAAGGCTTGGCAGAACTGTAGCAGCAAGATAGATGTGTGGGCCCATTAAGGAAGAAAGGCACGGAATAATGTCATTTGGAGGGGATGGTGAGTGAGGATGTTCCATTGCAATATCACTGATCTGTCCAAGTGAGATATGTAGACAGAGAAGATCACTTATGGAGCCAACAGCAATTCATCTAGGCAACATTCCACTGTATAGTAGTAGATGACATTTAAAGCAGCCCTTCTCCAGCTTGGCCAGAAGAGGGTATCTCACCCTCATCCCTGTCTGACGGCCACTGGAATTCCTCACTGATCTTCTGTTTTCTCCAGTTTAGTTCTTATTTCACCCTCCTGCAATTATGAGGGCCTTAAATGAAAGCCTGTATTCTCAAATTAGTCTCCAATTGCTATATCCCACATAGAAATATTTCTTGAGAAAGTTACCTTTTTGGATTACCAACTCCTCAAATTCACCAGACAGCATGCCTACTGCAAAATTCTGGGATTTATAATCAAAAGAAAAACTTTTCCAAGACACAGACTTTTAGGATAATGCTTATAGAAAGCTGTCACAATGTGTCCATATCAGCTTCTAGAGCCCTTATTCATACTGTTGTGCCTAGTCTTACTTTCCCCTTGCAAAAGCAATTGCAATACTATATTTTCCTCCAGTATAAGCCACAAGATGCACAAAATTCCTCAGCTTGGTGCCCTACAGCTGTGCTGGAGTATGGAAATCACTGGAATACACCTGAAAGGCATCAAGCTGAAGAAGGACTGAGTTAGTCATTTCTTTGTCTTGGCCAATGTCATGAAACTATAGAAATCCAAGAGCACAGAGGTTTGCCTGTCTGAGCATCACATCACTTCAAGCTATAATCCATTTGTTCTAACAATCATATATTACCAGTGAGAAAATACTTAGTACATGATGATTCTACATGTCTGATTAGAATTTCTGTTTGATTAATTTGCACATCTATTCAAAGGTATTAACCTGATTGAACTATTAAGAATGGCAGAGCATCCCATTCATCAAGGTTGGTGTTTTCTTGCCCATTCAGGTCTGTGTCCTTGTACATGCACAAGACCGCCTTGGGAACTCTCAGTTCCAATTCCCACATCAGTTATACCTAGTCCTCAAAGCAGTACTCCACCAACTACATATGCACCCCACCACATTCATATGTTTACGGCTCAGCTGATGAATGCTGTAAAAGGCAAACACAGAGTTCCCCACCTCATCAGCACCACTGCTCCTCACAAAACTGGTGCAGAGGCAGCTCCCATAACAAAATGCACAACTACACCTCCCAGCCAGCCAGGGGCTTAGGCAAAACAGCTCGATTAGTACCAGCAGCCAATAAAAAGGGCATCCAACAATAACAGAGTTGCCAGGGACATGAAAGCTGGAGCAACTTCGCACCCATTTCTCGCCAGAAAAGAAAGCCCCCCCTTCAGCCTCTGCCAAGCTCTCAGATCTTCAGTGGCAGGGAAAGGCTATCCACGCAGAAGCCATTACAGGGCCTATATACACTGACTCAAGGAAAAAATGAAGGGATGGGGGAAGGGGAAGACTACAGATGGACAAATTCTGATGATAGAGAGCAAAATATCATCCATGATCAGTCAATCTAAACAGAGAAAAGGCAGATGCTGCAACAGCCTAGAAAGTTACAGCAATGTGGTCTTCTCAAAGAGTGAAAAGGAGGAAGACTTTTGGCAGGGGGAGGGGCATGGAAGGAAGACATTGCTCCATCTTGTTCTGATGCGCCTGAACAGATTGGAGGTTCATTACTGTCCCTTTCTAAAAGATAGGATATTGCCTCTGCACCAGCTGTTTTTCCTGGGTTATATTCCAGCAATGGTTGGTGCAGTCTGTCTCTCATCCTGGGTGGTGCTGACTCACTTCGGAAGGAAAGCTGTGAATTTGGGTGCATTCCCAGTACTCCAGCCAAATGCCAGACAACACTAGTATTTGCAGTAAAAGCAGTGTAATTTTCAGGTCCTGTCCACACAATTCTGCCAGCGAACAGAGGCTGGGTATATTCACAAGCCAGCAGGGCTCTGCTAAGGAGCTCAACTGGTGGGGGGGGGGGGTGAGCATGCCAGCCAAGTACTTCAAATGGAAGGTAGGACTGTTTAAAAAACCCCATGTTTACTGACAAACACATCTAAAAGCAAACTTTTGCACTCAAAACTGCCAGGCCAGTACACATATTTATAAGTAACTCATGGTCTGTTGTTACCGAATGTGGACCACACACTTGTAGGTCAAGGAACCACTGGGAGCCGTAGAAAAAGATTACCTGTCCTTGCACTGAAGTGAAATTTATGTGAGCTGGAGAGCAGATACTGGTAGTGTTTGAAAGGGTTGTGTGGTCATGAGCCTCTATTACCATTTGGCTCTACAAAACTAATGTACACAGGGCTACATTCCCCTCCCTCTACAGTTTTCATAAGCTTTAACCTGCTGAGGCATCCCTACTGTAATGTATGGATATAAGAAGGTTCACTGTCCCAGGCTAATTTATCTAGACCACACTCCAGCCCCTAGAATATCCACCTATTTACAATCACTTCTCCATATATCACCATTAAGCTTCTCTACTCATTCTGTTTTTCAGGAAAACTGCCAAGCTGTGGAGAAATAAATTCTCAGTGCTGCAAATTATAGAGGTTTTATTATAAACATCAACATCAGTGATATTTCACATTTTAATAAAGCAATAGAAACATATTAAAACACACAACTCTCCTTAAAAAGCAGCAGTGTTAGATCTGTGGAACTTCAGGGACTGGAAAAAAAAATGGCCTCAAAGGTATCTGTCAAAAACTTTTGACTACTGAGACACTTGAAGTGTGACCACCAGCTTCTCAGTTCACACTGTCCACTCTGTGAACTAATGCCTGCCTGGGCTGCCTTCACCTTGTCCCAGGTTTTTGAAATCGTCTCATACAGCACAGAACTTTCAAAAGGAATGTTCAAGTGACTTTTACAAGGAAGCATTTTTGTTGCTTTGGCAAGCAGGATTTCAAAAACTTTTTAAAAAGTTGCCTTCATCAAAACATCCTATTTACCCAAGTCTTGGAACTTAACACACAGTCAGAGGGAAATGGATCTTTTGTGCACTTTTGACTGCTAAAAGACTGATACTCCAGTACTGGAAAGATAACACATCACTACCAGTGATCCAAGGAACAGAGGATTTAACAACACTTGCAACTTATGAAAGAGTGCTATATCGATATAACTTAAAAATAGACTTATATTCAGGTAGTTGATCTGTTTTTACTAAAATTTATGAATAATTATTTCTCTTTGTCTCCTTATTCCCTTTTGCTGTAATGTTCAAACCCTGCAAGATATAACTGAGAGTCTTACAATATAATTTTACTTTGCATAATAAAAATTTCAAAACAAAAAAATGTTCAGCCAATTAAAGGACCTGAATACTTGGGAGGGAGGCAAAGTAATCTGAAACTAAGTTTTGAGAATTTAAATTGATGTCTTTAGCAGGTGCAATAAAGGGAAAAACATAGAGAAGGAGAGGTGGTGAGAGGGAGAAAGATGCTCACATATTCTGCAGCCAAACCTCAACTTGTCTCTCTGGGGGCAGGGGGCAGTCAACACTCCAGTACTCTAGCAGATTAAAAATAAAGGTGGCTGCTCATTCAGCTGAGGTCAATCAAACGAATACTGTTGATTTGATTGTAGAGGCTATGACAGAAGGCAAAGTTTGTCATTTTAAGATGCTTTGTAAAGTTAAGCAGCGAAAAGGTCCCAATGATCACCATGGGAGACAGCTGATCCAAGCCACTGTGAAATGAGTGAATAAAAATATTTAACTGAGGTGTTTCTAGAAACAAACAGAAAGTAACCTCGCAAAGATGCATAGCTACATAAAAGAATACTGAAATGAAGGATCCACAGACAGATATAGAATTCTTCTACAGATCATCAGAACTGCTTGGTGGGGGCATAATTCTTCAGAGATAATTTCATGCTAGCTTTATTAAAGAATTTTCCTGCCCAAGTTCCAAACAAACCAGGAACACCTGCTGCAACTGGATAGGGCAAAAGGCTCCAAAACACATTTAAGTTTGCTCGCCTCCCCCAACAGGAAACAGTTGATTAGAACATTTATTTCAACACATCAATATGTTCTCGTTGCATAACAGTCTACAGTCCTAAATACAATCAAAATAAAAAAAATCTGTCTTAGTGGAAGAAAAGAGGGCTAAACTGAGAGACAAGATGGCAGTGAGGGGGAAGAGCAAACAGGGAACATGAGAGCAAGTTTGGAATTAAACATGTGATGTATCTCAAGCACAAGTAATAGCATTCGGATTTCTGACATGATTGCAGCGGCAAGGGTGAGGAGAAATGTGAAGCCATCCTAATTTTGATTCCCTGGGTTCCCATTCTAGGATCCATAGACTTGACTGTCTGTGAACAGAGCACTGAGATAGCCTAAATTCTGATTGAACCATCACAGAAGCGTGACCATTTTAGAGTAGAGACACTCTTACCTGTGTTAAATTATTTTCAGATGCCCATTAACGGTTGTTACTGTAATTAATGTAAGAACTTCTCTCATCCAACCTTTTTCAGATTCTTACACGACAACAGGCTAATCTGCTTGGAAAAGAAAAGTCCTCCCTCCAAATTCACGGGTTTGACCTTTGCAAATTTGATTATTCACAAGGTACATGCTTGCCTCCCCGCATTTTCCTCTTCCCATTCTCTTGCATTCCTCACTGCAGGCTTGCAAGGTTTGTGCTTAAAATGGATGTTTTTTCCTTTTGGGTAAGCAAAGCCCCCCCACACTGCTGGAGGCATGTCCTCTCTGCTATGTGACTGCACATTCTGCTGTGTAATGGCTGCTGATTGGTCATGTGCTCTCTTTGCTCCTACCCCTCCTTTTTCAAGATAGCCCCAGGAAGTAACTAAAACAGAAGAACTCTGCTTTTTTCTCTCTGAGGGTTAAGTGCTGATAAGCCCTTTACCTTGTCTTTTTTCTCCCCCTGCCCCAACGCCAGGGCCAGAGGCAAAGGAATGGAAGGGGGGAGCTTAGGAGAGGAATCAGGAGGGAAGTTATTTGCAGCTTTTCCACTTTCACGAGGGTTCTGCACTCTGAACCCTCACAAATGTGGAGGGGCTACTGTATATAGTAATAACGACCAATGAAAGTAATCAGTTAGCTGAAGTATTAAAAACAGAAAATCTATGCTCCATGAGTTCAGGGGGGATGACTTCGAAGTAGGCATGCACTATAAATGCTTTGGTGTCCAAACCTCCTGGCTAAAATCAACTGCAAAAAGGATACTTCATGTGGAACACAAAAAAGTCAGGAGTTCAAATGGATTGCACATATGGTTTGCCACACTATGTACTGAGCAAAAGAGGAGCAACTAAATGTGCCTCAGTGGGATGGGTGGGTGACAAGAGTGGGTGAGATGATCATACGGTGAATCAGAACATGTTCAGAAAACATACAGAAAGAGCAATTGAACAAGTTAAACAGATGCTAGATATGTGGTGGTGATGGAAAAATCAGTGCTAAAAAAGCAAGTTTAAAGACAAAAACAAAAACTTGCATTTAAAATATAGCTATGCTTAGGAGTAGCACCTAAAACTATTTAAAAAGCCATACTCTCCCACTGCTACTGCTAACTAGCAAAGCCAAAAGGATATTTTCTTCTGCATCAGCTCTTAATGAAATTGTTTATTATTAACTGTGTTGCTATTCATCCTTTATTGTGTATTAGTTATGAAACCATTTTGATTTTACTTCAAAAGGAAGGCATTACTAATTTTCTGCCTTGCTTTGTTGTGAACTCCTTTGAACATATTGTTTATGGAAAGGCAGTATACAAATAAAGTGAGTGAGAGAGTGATGCTCCAGAAAGCGATCCAGGATCAAGGAAAATATTTTGCCGCACAACTCGACTGATTCCATGGGTGGCCAGATTCTATAAAAGAAGCCTTTACTAAGAGCTTGACACACATAAAGCGCATGCACTCAGGCATGGCAAGGACATTGTGTATAAGGTCTGAAGAGAGTTGTAACATTACAGTGCAGAATAACTCTGTCCATCAGACAGTCTCTCCCATGTGCTTTCTTTCTCAGACAGAATACTGAAGAACAATTAAAATCTTCTTCACAAGAAAACAAATGTCTTATTGCACCTTTATTAAAGCACAGAAAGGGTGGTTAGAACTCCTTTAAAGACTTGGTTACTCCAAAAGAGCGCCAAGGAGCTCAAAGAAGCTCTTGGATTTCAGATATGGATTTCAATCAGTACTTTAATCAGAACCCACATTGGCTCTACCTCCTCTCTGTAAGCTTCTCAGGGTTCCATGGAAAACTTTATTTCCTCATCTTACCACCATGACAAGTGTGTGGGAATCAGAGATCGTGTTGGGTGGCAGCTGCAGCCAAGATGGCACAAAGCAAGGAAAGATAGGAGGAGCTGCTTTCTCAATGAGTGGGAAAGTCGCCCAGTTCAAAGGCACAGGGGACCTTTCTACTAGCACTTCTGCTATTAATTAAAATATCTTCAGTGGCTTTGAAGGAGAATTAAATAAAAAGAAAAGAAAAATAAAGGAAAGACACTGAACTAGCTGCTCCTAACAAGATGACACTGTGACTCAGAAACAGAGGCACAGAGCCTTCTGTTCCAACACCAAGGGTCTGTACGTTCGTTTGAACAGAAGCCAGGTTCAGGTGTTAAATGACCTCCAGGGTCTTTCTTCATCATTCATGATTTTCATTGTTGTGTACAGTCCTTATGTCCCTCCTGCATCTCACCACAACAGAAGTTCACACTTCTCTTGGCCAAGATCCAACGAGATGCCTAAGATCACATAAGAGGCTCCCACTAGCCAGTGCAATTCTTGACTTTTTCTCTCAACTCACAAACTATGCTTTAAACCCCTCACTTTCAGAAACAGTTTGCCATGCAGCAATATCAGAACAGGGGTGAGAGGAACAGAAAGAGTAAGAACCCCTGCTGTCTAGAAAAACAAGTCTGAAGCACAGGAGTTGTTTCATACTTCTTTCAGTCCTGTATTAAATGTATTAATTTAAATTAATTAAATTTAAATTAAATGAATTAAAATGTATTAAATGTGTCCACTTCTCTCAGATAATGCAATTGCTGCTGTGTGGAATAAATTTCCACAGATATCTCAGGCCCCTGTTTTGCATTTTGATGAGATGGTTAGTTATGAAAGCCAATGTGGTGTAGTGGTCTGAACACTGGACTATGACTCTGCAGACCAGGGTTCGAATCCCTGCTTGACCATGGAAACCCATTGGGTGACCTTGGATAAGTCACATTCTCTCAGCCTCAGAGAAAGGCAAACCTTGCCAAGAAAATTCTGTGATAGGTTTGTGTTAGGGTTGCTATAGGCTGGAAATGACTTGAAAGGACAAAGCAACACAACGAAATCATGAGCAAAACAAGTGCCCTCTCCCATCTCATTCTGTTAATAATTCATATTTAAAAAAATACCTAAAGGTTATATGTGTTCCTGTCGTATAATTACATTTTTAAGCAGAATGGAAAGCTAGATAATGATGAAATGAAATTACACAACACGAAACGTTCCACCATTCCCCTATAAATGCAGCAACGCCCTGCCATCTTAGGAAATTTCAGCTGAAGTTTTTTAAAAAAACATTTGAAGGTTGAATTCCTCTGTTGGAACACTTATCTAATCAATTTTTTTAAAAAATACAAAGGGAAAGAGCCATACAAATCCCACCCACCCTGCTTCTGCCTACTCTACTGCTTGGTCCCTGGTACTTGAAAGAGTTTTGCAAAGGTATGCAAAAATTAAAGTGTAGTTGTTTGCACTTCGATTATACAAAAAGGCCCTTGAGACAACAGAAATTCCAACTGGCCACCGCACCATGCTTGGGCTACAGAATCAACTGCCATGAACAATAAAAACACTCCCACAACTAAAGTGCATGGACCCAATGAGTCAGAGAGAAAGAGGCCAAGGTAAGCATATTATTAAATCAAACAGAGACAGACACGCAGGGTTTTTGTTTTTTTTGTTTTTTTTGTTGAGAACCTTAATTCTTGGCTAGGGGGTCTTCAGAAAGATCTCACATATCAACACAAGCAGCCATGGTATCACTCTTTACACATTTCAGGGCTGCAAGAGCCGCTGCACTTGTGTCTCATCCACATGGCCTAGCTTGGAAACCATGGAATCTCAAAAGCTCTATTATAAACAATTTCAGAAGAGTCTAATCCTTTCTTAATTCAATATGCTCCCTGAAAGGCTCTGACATACATTAAGCAAACAGACTTCTGTTACACTCTGTATGACCTGTCAACCTCTAAATGACCCTGGGTATATTATGCCCTACAAATGACAGTTTTGGTCCTGCCTAATGGTTCTTTGGGCAAAAACGCTACAGTGTCAGTTTATTCTACCTAATATTTCATTAAACGACAAGAAGTCAACAGCTAGTTCAGGCAAAAAATTTTTGTGCAAGTCTCCTTGTGACTGTGAGCCTTCTTAAAAACCAAGATCACAAATTTTTAGACTTCCCAAAAGAGAGACAAACTGTTCACTTGGCACGGGTGTACTCTCGTCTTGAAGCCTGGAGGCAAGGATATCAAAGAAAAAAGTGTGTGTAAAGGGGTAAGAACAGCCTATAACAGGGAAGAACTTTAGAGAAGTTGCAAAATTATCCTTAAGAAGGGGGAAGTGGAAGAAAGTCACTCTAGTGATCCTCAGCACTGATAATCACCACAAGCTTTTTAGGTTGAATGAACCATGAAGAAAGAACTGGTAACAGGAACCAAAGTTCCTACTCACTGAGATAGAAATGTTTCTGGTGCAGTCGTTATAGAGAAGCTCACATCTCCTTTTGAAACTATCTATTTCTTTCTAAAGAAGAGATCTATCTCATACTGCTGAGTACCATTTCCAAGTGAGATAACATTGCTGGATAGAGATTTGGAAAAGCCTCTAGGCATTCAGCTCATAAAAGATAGTTATTCACAAACTCAGAAGATGGTTGTTACACTGCCAAAGTTATCTCTCTCCAAAGGGAGGTGCCAGTAACTGACTCCTGAAAAGTACAGATCTTAAGCAGCAATCTAATTCCTTGACACAGTCTCCTATCCACTGCAATGAACGATGTTTATGTGGGCAGCATTAATAAATCAATAAGAAGACTGTTAATATTTTTAATTTCATGTTCTTTGTGCTTTTCCCACGGAAATACTACTAGAACATATTATGGGCCCACTTAACTTGTGCTTCCTTTCTTTTTCCTTTACTTGGCTTCTTTTATGGCTAAAGAGGTCAAAGTTGCAAATTTACACATACGGCGAGCCCTCCACTGTGGGGTTCAGGGAAACAAGATCCCAGCAAAAGTGGAAAAAAACACAAATAAAAATAAAAATCACAAACACTAATATTTTTTCCAGAGAACACTTCTCTAGGAATCTCTAGGTCCTCCAGCATGGTTCTGTGGTCATCTTCTAGAGGAACTGAGCCACAAACAGAATCTATAGGTCCACCAATGTGGTTCTATTGCCTGCTCCAGCAGAAGTGGACCATAGAATTGCACTGGAGGACTTAAGAGATTCCTAGAGAGAACATATTTCTTTACATGGCAGAAACAAACAGAGTAAGATTTTTTTTTAAAGGAACAACTGAAATAAAAACATAACCCTTGAATAATCAGATCAGCAAGTGCTGAACACACTGAAGTGGTGTCCCACTGTACTACGTACTGGGAGCAAACCCAGTTGAACACAGTGGGACTGATTTCTGAGCAAACACACACAACCAGATGACATGGATGCTATAGTTGTGTTTTGGAAAACTCAAACAGATGAACAAGGGAGAAAAACCCTACCTTACCACATGAACACAAGTTGAAGCCAACTTCTGATTATTCAGTTTTCATTGCCAAAGAAAAGACATCTATATCCTAGATCTGATAATCTGTTTCACAAAGTTGCTTAAAACAAATTCTATGCATCCTATCATATGTACGCCATGGTACTAACTCCCAAGTCAATGTGCACAGGAATGCAATCTTCATCTCACATCATCACAACAGAAAGTACAGTTGCTCATTTATATCCAGTGTCCTCCTTCCTATCATGCAAACAATGCATCCTGCTATTCCAATACACATTGCTTCCCCCTGTGCAGAGTTAGGTAGGCTTAGGTAGCAGAGTCTTCTGTAAAAAACTCTGTTGCAGTTGCAAAGAAAAGAATCTTGCTAGAACCTTGTGTACTCAACTATGTGATGCCTGCACAACATCTAACAGCACAAGGAAAGGTAACTAAACCACTTCAGCTCTGCAACTGCAGAATTCATCTATCATTGGCTTTATAGACACCTACATAAAAAAAAATTCATGTGCTTAAAAACAAAATGGTAGAAAGTATTAAAAACAGATGAAACAAAATGGTGGACATAATAATTACCTGGAAGAGCGTCAAACTGTTGTCAGTCAGAATGGTTCTGGGAGGTGTAATAACTAAAGTAAAACACAAAACCCATTAAGGAAGGAGAACAAGCAGACTCTAGAGCTGATTTAGGAAAGAAGAAGAGAGAAACAAACAGACAAATGTGCCTGCACTACCCCCAAAACCAGTTACATACCAATTAAAATATGAGGTTAGTGAAACTGTATCACCTGGTCAAGATAGTGGCAGTAGACTTAGGGATGGTGGTTCTAAATTTTAAAAAAATAAATCTGAACTTACACAGATAGAATGGTATTTCTGGATCCGCAAGGTGGCTTTTCACAAAATCCCTCAGAGCACCAACTGTCAAAAAGAGCAAGGAAAGGAGCAAAATTTGCATAGTGAACACTATTCTCTCCAGGGCAGTGACCACATCCCCTTTGGTGCTGTGACCTGAAAACCAATTTAGTCACTGCTTTGAGGAATCATACTGTGTAAGGATCAAGAGGTGATGGCCCAATTGCCCAACACCTTTTAAATGCAGCCATCTGGCATGTCTCTCAAAGGCAGCCAGCTGGCATGTCTCATTTTCTTGCATTACTGGGTCCTCTACCTTCATAGTTGGATGACTCCTTCTGTCACTTGTTGGACCAAACAACCTCAGGTTATCCAATGTAGCAACTCATTATCTCCAAGTAATAACAGAAGTGAATGAGAGGTTGGAACTTACTGTGAAGGTTCATTCTTCAATGGCACGCAAGAGCAATTTACTACTATTGGGTTATCCCTCCCATGCCAACATAAGTAGCAGGAGTTGCCAAGGCCAATGTTCTTTTTTAGTTCATGTAATTGACTCCTGCTAACTTCACCTTCAGTTTCCTTCTAATGCCTGCTCAAGACTGCTCACCTAACTAACACCTGTAAACTTTCATTTAAATCCATTTTTCCCAACAAACAAGGGTGGGGATGGATTGCTCCTCTAGGCCATCCAAGAATGAACATCCACGGTAAGTACTAACCTCTCATTCTCTGGATGACAGAGAGGAGCAATCCAATACAGCTGGGATGTACCCAAGCTTCCTCCATCCAGGGCGGGTCTGTCTAGTTTTTTACTGACTGCCCAACTGCAGCCTGTGCAGATTTTTATTTTATCTTTTTTATAGTGTCTAATAAATGTGGATGGTTCTCTCCACCCTGCTACATTACAAACATCTTCCAATGATGCTGACGCTACATAAACAGCACTTGTTGCCATCGACCAAGTTGAGTGGGCCCAAATATTTTGTGGTCTTGGAACCCTTTCTAAGTCATAACAGAGGAAAATATAAGCTTTTAACCATCATGATATGAAAAGCTTGGAGACCTTGTTACCTAATGTCTTTGGATTAAAGGAAACAAATAACACTACTGTTTTTCTAACAAATTTTGTTCTGCTAATATATTTCTTAATAGTCCACATTTAGCATATCTAGCATATGCCGCTTCAAGTGCATGAGATGGCTTTGGGCAAAAGTTGGGCAAAGGTATGGTTTGAAATTCAAGTGACACTTTGGTAGAAAAGGTTGGAGCCAGTGTCAAAGACAATTTGCCTTCATCCCATTTATAAAAAGTTGGATGTATGGATAATGCTGCCAGTTCCTACACTCTTCTGCCCGATGTTATGGCTACCAGAGAGAGAACTTTGAATGTCAGTAACCTTAAAGAAGCTCTACTTAAAGCTAGTTGCGTTAAACTGTTTAACACCAAATTTAAATCCCAAGATGGAAACCAATGTACAGTTGGTGGCATTTTTAAGGTTGCTCCTCTGCTTCAGGATCTTTTTATAATGAGGACACGATGAGAGAATCAAACTGTCCAGTTTTATTGTTCCCATTGCCATCACCTGCCTCTTTAATGCGTTTGGTCTCAAATCCTTCTTCACTCCCTCCTGCAAGGATTTCAAGACATCAGATACTTGAACTGTTTCCAAACCCACATAGGCTCACTTACACCAATCCACAAAAACCTTCCACATAAAGTTATATACTATGTCTGTGGAAGACTTTCTTGGTGCCAATACAGTCTCTATTACTGAATCTGCATTCAATGTCCATGTGGTCAATTTTACCAGCTTTGACTGTGATGGTATATCAGCCTCTGAAGTAGCAAATCAGGTATGTCTAGCAAACACCAACAGTTCCTTATGGACATCCAATGTAACAGTGGGAACCATGGTCTCCTTCGCCAACAAGGGGCTATCAATACAACTGCTGCTTCCTCTTTACCTATCTTCACCAATACTTTTGGTATTACTGGAATCAGCAGAAAGGCATATAGCATCCCTGATGGCAAAGAGATTTCCCCAGCGCATGATGTTATTCTGCACCTGTCCTTCCACTAAGTGAATAATATGTTTGTAATTTGAAATTGATGCCCGAGTTGAAAAAATCCACTTGCAAAATTGCTTAGAACTTGGAAAACCTCCAAACTGAGTGATCATTCTCTCTGATACTATTGGTTTCTGCTCAAATAATCAGCTTCAACATTCAGAAATCCCTTTAGATAGATAGCCAATATTAACATCATCTTTGTCCCTTAAAATTTTGTCCAACAGAGCCGATCTGGAGCCTCACTGTTTGGATACATAGGACTTCACAAGTCTGTTGTCTCCTGCACATTCTGATTCTTTATTGAATGGGCAAAGTGTTGAACTGCTAACCTCTTCCATTCAAAGAAATTTATAATTTGCTTTAAGTCGAGTCCCATTCAGTCCATTCCATGTGCCTTGCACTAAACTCTTCCTGCACTCTGCTCCCCAAGCTGGAGAAGCTTGCATCTGTTATCAGAGTTATCACTTTTTATGAAGCAAAAGGAACCCTCCTTGCATCTACCACCACAAGTCTTCTTTTAACATCTCAAGAAATATCACCAGATAATGGCAGTTATTTGCTATGAGCCACTAAAGTGGGCTCAGAACACACTGTAACATCCTGGTATTCAGCCTTGCCCATGGGATCAATTGAATTGTTGAGATCAGCATTCCTATGATTCTTGCCAACTGCAGTAGATCCATCAGGTTCTTTGTCATCAAAGTCTGTAATTCTTTCCTGATCATTTGTTTCTTTTCTTGTGATAGAAAACATGCAGCCTTTTGTTGTACTTATTTGAGTCCATAGGTGTGTTAATATTTTTGTTGGTTCCAAATGGCTCTTTTCTGAATTTATCAAGAAACCAATATTTAAAGTGTCTGTATTGCCTTTTCCAGAGCCCTTTCCTAGGTGCCAACACAAGACCAAATGGGAAAGCCCTGAATTGATAACGTTTCGGTTAGAACTAAATATTTAAATATTTTGGGCAGACTGGAAACTTCTTTCAAACACTACTAGCTAATTGCTGATCTCTAAATTCTTTTTGATGATTTGAAGCATCTCCATCATGAACCTCTGGTATAAACAAAGTTATTCAAATATTTGAGATCCAAGACAGGACAATAAGAACCATTACTGTTGAGCACCATGAACAGAATCAAATATACTCCTTTGAATTTCTGGCTGTGAAGCACCTCCTCTATGAACAGCAGATGATGTTCTACCTCCTTCTGAACTGTTCTCTTGTTTTCTGGATTCCTTGGTATCAGCAAAGAAGATATCTGCAATATGAATCCTTTGCAAACAAAATGTTGTATCCCTTTGTGACCACCTGATTGACTCAATGATCGGTTCTGGCCATAATATCTCAAAATGCAGAAGTCTTCCTCGCATGAGAATATCTTGTCCATCAGTGTTCTCAGCAGCCTCCTCTAGGCGGTCGGCTGACCCCTCTACTGTTCTATTGGAAATTTTGCCTTTTCTGGGTAAAGTACTGTGTATTCCACTATGACCTATTATATCTGAAATTCCCTTGTCTTCCATATTTTCTTTCTCTTCAAAAGGATAAAACAACTTCTAAATTGCTTTCTTTCTGATATTTTTCTCTGTATTGAAGGCATTATCTGATTCTTGTATTTATTTTCTACTAACATTTTTTGTAAAGCCTTTTCTCCAAACAGAAGCTGACCAGTAAATGGTATATATATCAAATTTGCTTTTCACTTCTGGTCAGCCTCCCAATGGCAAAGCCATATTGATCCCCTTGCCACAACATTTGTAGTTATATTTCTAGCAGTAAATGCAACAGAATCATGGCTTGCATTTGCTATATATTGCAGAGACTTCTGTATTTATTCTATTGCCTTAAACAAAGTTTGCATGCCCAAATCTGGAGTCCCTAAAATTTCCTGTGAGCACAATACTGCCACTCTGGCACACATGGAAGCCATAATGCAAGATCCAATTGCCCAAGTGGACTCTTAAGGTCAACTTAATCCTCTCATCCTCATCCTTAAGGACTGTATAACCCTCCTTTGAGAAATACAGAAATTGGAGCACTGGGCAAATAGGAACTTAAAGTAGTCTATGTCCTTTTTCCTAAACACGTATAACCTCTGACAGCACCATGGAAGTCTCTTTGTAGTGAAAGAAACATCCCACTCTAAGGCTATTTCCACTATTATTCCACTTCTAACAACCTATGGAATCCTGGGGTTTGCAGTTTAGAGAGGGGCCTTTAGAATTCTGAGCCAGAGAGCTCTTTGGCCTCGGCAAACTACAAACCCCAGAATTCCACACGATGCTGAAAGCGGAGTAATAGCACTATAACAGTGTAGTGCAGAAAAGTCCTACGTCTACTGACTCTTTAGACATATCAGGCAAAAGAATTTCAATTCCCTTTGGAACTGATTTTTTTCATTACAGAAGCCAATCTGCTATCCTTCTTTCCTTTCCCTTTGCCACCTTGCTCTTCTTCCTAACTATCCTCCAATTCCAGTGTTATGTAACATGTTTCAACATATGCTTGAAATTATCCATATTAAACAACCTATTAGAAGCCAACTCTCATTAACATCACTATTAAACATCACTATTTGAGTCTGCTTCACTGTCAGTATAAGCTTCATCCTGTTTCCTCTTCTGAATTAATCTCTACCTCTGTGTCTGAATCACATTCTGCTTGTGCAAATGCTTTGCTTTTGAGACACTTTTGGCTCCTACGTTTGCGTTCCTGCATGTTGTTTTGTCCTCCTCATTCATTTCTTTATGTTTCTTTTGCTTAGGTTTATTTATATTACTTTTAGTTATTTGCTCTACCTTATCACCTCCTGAATTAATTGTACTTTTGAACTGTTACAAATCACTGGCTAAACTATTCATTTTATTAAAACGATGCCTTTGTCTCAAATTCATTAAATACATTTGAATATATAAATTCATTACATTATTATGATTATATTTCCTTCTAAAACAAATTGTGATGTTGCCCTTGAATTCATTAAATTATTTAATTCTCTGATTACCCTCTAATGTAACACTTGTAAATTCACTGTATTCTTTGCGATCAAAGACGAAACACATGAGGTAGACTGTAATGAATCATGTATTTGCCCTCAGTTCTCTACCAATATGTTTCTTAAATAAGATAGGAAGGAAGCCTGAATATCAGTATTCTTTCACTGCTTAGCTTCTTCCCTGTTTAGAGAAAGCTTGTCACTCAAACTCTGCACTTGTGTTCCAGGCTCTCTTTGGTGTTCCCATTGCCTGGCAATGCTGTGTGATTCGGTCCCATCTCTGTGTGGAGCGCTTGTTCCCAATATGGTGGTCTGAAGTAAAGCCAGGGGATTTCTCTGCCTTAGAACTGTGAGTTCCATTGCCCTTTCACACTGGAAACTCCATCTCCTTACCTTTAGTAGTCTTATTTTAATTTTTTCCACTTTTTTAGAAGTATGACTATAGCAATTGCCTTTTTTCACCTTTGTCACTTGGTTTTTCAGATTCTTGGTACAGTTTGAATATAGCACTCGGAATCATTGTCACCGGTGGTCTCAAAAATGTGTTCTAAATTTTTTTCTGTTGTTATCTCAAAGACACACTTATCTGTGGTTTCTGAGTACTATTTTCATTTTTATTCTCCATGGTTGCCATCTGCTGAGTTGCAGTTAGCAAGGGCACTTCTCTCACCCCATTTTCAACCATTTTTCCTCCCCCACCTTTTTCCATTTTTTAAAATTTTTCCAGCAAGACCTTAGTATTAGTATTCTCCTCTCCATTTTCCTTCTATTTCCCTATTAACAAATTATTATATTTAAACCTAAGTTGTGGTGAAAGTTCTAAATATGTACAGCTCGCTTGGCAGGAATTTTAAAAACTGAAGGTAAAGGTAGCAGGAGTCAACAACACTAACTGAAAAAGAACTTTAGACTTGGAGATTCCTAATATGTATGCTGGCATGTGAGGAATAACTCAACTTCAATGGATAGCTCCACCATGAGATCCAGACAATTAGATTATGTAGGCCTCTATTATCTCTCTCTGAAATCAAGGTAAAACAAAGACTACCATACAGGCATATTTCAGCTAACAAAGCCTCTGACAAAGAAGATCCTTTTTTCAACATCTTTTTCATATCCGCACCACTCCCCATTTCCTCCTAGTTCTCTGTCTAGCTAGAAGTTCTTAGCAAAAGTTTTCAGTGTCAGGATGTAGAAGCTTGTCCACAGTACCCAACGCAATAAAGCTTGAATTGGAAAAAACTGGGATTCTGGTCAAACTGAGCCAACTATAGCTGTGTGCACCTACCTACAATAGGCAAGGTAAACAGCAGCTGCCTCCAAAAACCCTTACTGAGCACATATGAAGAGCAAAATGGAAAGTGAAAGCAGGTTACTCAACATGTTAAAGAAGCACGGATCAACAAATCTGGCCATGAAACTGGAAATTGTAAGAAAAGTAGAATATGATGAGAGAAAACAACTCACCCCTGGAAGCTTTCAAATGATCTCTAGAAGGTTCAAAATATTTTCATTTACTTATTCAAGGTTTATCTGACCTGGTTGTTTTATTGCACGTGTCCATACGGCTAGTTTTGAATAAAAAATTTGCTGAAACATGCTGAACTGTTCCTTTTTTATGTGTGGTACAGGAATCTATCCCTATCCTTTCCACGTTATTTCTGCCTCTGGTACCAAATTTTTTGTTAAAGTAGTAATTACCAGGCACACATCTACTTCATTAACTGAGATATACTTGCACAAACTTGATGTTATCTTAGTATAACGAAGCAGCAGTCAAACTTTTTAAGAAACAGTGCTTTGTGATCAAATCAGCTTTGACTTATGCTGACCTTATGGTGGCCATGGTGGCCTTAACTGAATCAAGTCATGTGTAATGCGGTCTTACTTTTTTCCTACTGCTTTCAATTACTGAGCATTGTCACTTTTCCCAGTGAGTCATGTTGCTTCACGATATGCCTGAAGTATGATAGCCTTAGCTTAGTCATTTTTGGTTCTCAAAGGATCAAAGAGAAGTTCCTGTTGACCCAAGCTATGTGATAATGAAACAGACTACCTAAGAATTCCTTTACTACAGCGAGTTATTGCTTTGGGGATGCATCCAACTAGATGATTCTGTGTCAGACCTTATATTTGGAATGTTCCAATTACCTCAACTCAGCAATTTGGGAATAAGGTGAAAATATACACATTACACCAAGGAGTAGAAGCTGCTGAAACCTACTTTGGGCTGGCTTGGCAGAGGCAACTGACAGGAACAGTCACTCAAACTGCTACTCTTGGGTCTCAGAAGGAATATGAATTCACTGGGAAAAATGGACACCTAGTTTCATAGATAGGGTTGGATGCAAAACAAAGGCAAAAGTCAGGTTTGTGCCCTGCAATGGAACAGGAAGCTTTAGCCATTTGCTATTTAGAGGTTCAGGAAGCAAGCTTTTGCTTTTAGCTCCTGGCACATTTAAAAAGAGTGGTTGATTTAAATTCTCTCCAACTCCAGTGTTTCCAACTCTGGAGCTCTGGTTGAAACCAAACTGGACCAACACCCTGTTGTTCAGAAGCCTCATCTGAGCATGACTAATGCTGTGGTAAATGGCCTGGAAGAGAAGCCACTGGGCAATTGTCAGAAGGAGAACATCCTGCTTAGAGAACACTCTCAGTTCTTCTCCATACAACACAGTATATATGTTCTCAGCTTTGGAAGCACCACCCAAATAAAACAACTAGTTATATTAAAATGTAAACTACCTCCAGAGAGAACCACTAAGCCGAACAGCAAGGAACTGCTCCTCTATTTCAATGTCTCTTACAGTGGCAGCAGCTGAATAGCAAATGAATTCTTACCTGTTTCACCAGGATGGAAGAATCCCTGTAAAATATGACGATCTGGGAAGTAAACTCTCAGTACCACCTAGATGAAGACAGAGAGGCAGAAATCTACCCAGGTAAACTGTAAACTGGGGGTCAACTTGTTGTATTTTGGAGTAAGATCAGTTAATTCTCAAAAATCTGAATCCTGTGAATAGGCAATTATGCTTGAAGGCTGACCTGTGACTGGGACCAATCAAGAACAACAGTGGATAGCTGAGCATGTGTCTCAGCCTGAACATGAGCATGAATCAAGAAGTCCCACTTCAAATCTCGCTTCTGCCGTGAACTTACTAGGTAGCTTTAGGCAAGTTTCTCTCTCTTGCTCTCTGACTCAGGCCTCTCAGCTATAATATAGGAATAATACTACAGACACACAGTAGGCATGACATTATATGAAAGGTTTTCAGCTGAATCAAAGCCCTAAGTAAATTTTAAATATTATCACAGCTTCATAATGGGTTCCACCAATGCTGTAAGTGGTAGGAAGATCTGGGAGCAAAGAAAAAGGGCAGCAGAACTGAAGAAATCCTGGTACTTATCCAGACTTAAGAATCCACTAAGGTGCCAGCTAAAGCCAGCCAAGGATGTTTGCCATGTAGGTCATAATCCCAGGTTGATAAATCATTCTCGGAAGTTGAAGGAAACTTAAAAAAGAAGGAAAAATCGGAGTGCTCAAAGTTCTGGTGAAAGACTTTCCTCAAGGCCACAAGTATTAAAATCCATACACTACCTTCAAATTACTTAAATTTGTACATTTCATTTTTGTGAAACATTCAAAGCAAAAATTTACCTTTGGATAACGCTCCATCTTCTCCTTCATTTGAGCTTCTCGTTGTGCCTGTGTCATCAAGGGAGCTTCTTCTAAACGCTTCCTAGGAAAATCAGAGACTTAGCAGGCAAACACAGTCAAAAGACCAAAGCAGCCAGCTGTACAGCTACTTTACCCAACCTAGTTAGCTATCTCATCATCAGCATACATATATTCTGACACACTGTTTCCCAGCATCCACCTCTGTGCAAGAAATCTCCCTAACAGTCTAAAACCAAGCACTTCTAGTTGTTCCAAAAACAGAAAGGTAAAAGAGGCAGCAATTTAAATGGAAACATTAGGGCCAAATTGTTTGAACCAGCCCTGCACTACTAGATTTCATCTGACCTATCAAGTCTGTAACAGCATGCTTCACATATCTGGCTATGCCTCAGAATTAGTAGTCTGCAACAACACTGCATGTCCTTACAGTTAATTCATAAGAGCTTTTAAAATAATCAGTTGTACTATTTGTTTTGATTAAAACAAAAGCATCTACTGCTAATACCCTTTTATGTATTCTTGCCACATTTTCCCCTTGCGGTATAGCAAAGAAGTTGTAAAAAGCATTTATATTAAAACTACATAATGTGTACATTAAAACTACATAATGTGTGTGTGTTATGGTAACCCCATTAATTTAATACAGTTTTCTTAGGCAAGAAATATTCAGAGGCGGTTTGCCAATTTCTTATATGGGTACTTATATTTTGGAAATTTCTTGTACAAGCTCCTAACCTGTATGACTCACTTTGTTCTAATTTGAAAATCAGTATTAGGGATAGGGGTGGAGTGAAGGTATGGAAGCACTTATGGATGCCAAAATGAGGCCCAAACCTTCAACTGAAGATCCCAAAAGAAGATTCCAAAAGAAGGTCAAATCCTTCAACTGGAGATACTGCACTGAGCAAGGAGTTGGACTCAATGGCCCATCCAGCTCCTTCCAACTCTATGATTCTATAAACTTTAAACAGAAAGACCAATTCAACCTGACTATGGTACAATGAAATGCCATACCACAATACCAAAGGAATGATTGGAAGTTTAAAAGGGAAGTTTGATTCATCTGACATTTAACTGAAATTGTTGATTCACTAAGGCTGGTGAGAGGGAAAGGATTTATTGTAATCGGAGAACGTACAAAAACAACTTAGAGGTGTTCTTACAACATTCTCACTTAAATGCCAAATCCAGTTTAATTCTGTCTGCCCCACAAAATGATATAGCAAACTTTGTTGAAGTTATCATTTTCAGTTCACTATCAATTTTTAAAATTTTATGTTTTTTCAGAATAGACTTCAAAAGAAGACAAATGCATGAAAACACAAACATAGTCCATAATGTACTTCATACATAGTCCATAATGTACAGTGGTTCACAAGCTTACAGAAGATCAGCTTGCTTCTCTGTAACTATGGTTCTTCAAGTAATCATTAGCAAATTCATATATAGTTTGTTCAGCACCAGCCCAGAACTGATTAGAATCTTCTAGAGCTGGATGTTGTATTTTTGGCTAGAACCCTCTCTCATTCCTGGTGCCTGCACCTGGCCAAGATTTCTGCTAATCCTCTCAGTTCCTGATCCACAGCAGTGGGAGAGAGAAAGGATTAAAAGAGAAAGCAACCACTTTTGTGGAGAGGCTGGTAGGTTGTGTCAGCACACAAATTTTCATTCAAAGAACCACAGTGACAAGTAAGCAACCTGATCTTCTTTGTACTCTCTCTAATTCACACATGGGTACGTTTAAAAACCAGTGCTTACAAGAGTATGGAGATAGTGCCACTTAAGGATTCTAGACCAGTGCCTCTCAAGCTATCTGATGTGGGGAACTGACATGTATCAAAGTCTATTATCACATCTGTGCCTATTGGCTATCATTGCTTCTTTCTCTCTGGAACCTCACCACTGACAAGTAGCTGATGATCTGTGGACTGGCACCAGTCTGTGGATCCGCACCTTGAGCAGTGCATTGTAGACCACATCACTCTCTCAAAATAGGCTCTGCCTAGCTCTGATGTCTTGTTCTGATGTCAAAATAGTAATACTGAATAATGGGAAGCGGACAATAACACTGATTGATGGTTGTATCCAGGTGGCTGTCTGCAGATGTCCTGGAGAAGAACTCTCACCAAGAAGGAAGCAGAAGCTGCCATGGTTCTTGTGGAATGACTATGGGAATCCAGAGGGGTCAACCACTTGGCCAGTTCATGTGACAGGTGGATAGATACCATGACCAACTCAGCTAGATGCTGCCTGGACAACGGTGCAGCCTTCCAAGGACCAGACTAGCAGATGAACAGTCTGGTAGATGACCAGAAAGGCCTGGTCTATATATAAAATGCCAAAGCCTTATGAAAGTCTAATGAGTGGAGCTACATCTCCCATGGTACAGATAGATTTGGTAAGAAGACAAGAACAGTGTCCTGTGAGATGTGAAACTACAACGTGACCTTGGTAGAAAGGTAATACTCAGTTTCATAAACACTTTTTCACAATGAAACCACAGTTGTTGTGAGGGGTCATGCTTGATGATATGGAGCCCCACTAATGCAAGGAAAGTTGTCTTCACTGACAGATGAAGATCACAGGTGGCCAATAGCTAAAATGACTTTCTCATCTGAGTAAATGTTGGCACTTTTTAAAAAATATATTTATTAACACAAATGTTCTATACAGTCAGCCCTCCACATTTGCGGGTTTCACTTTTGTGGGTTTGATTATTCACAGATTATTTGCTGTCACCTCTGCTGCCTCCCTATGCCATTTTTAATAGGGACTGCAAGCCTTGTGAAACTGAGAAACTGGCTTGTAAATCCCTATTAAAAATGGTGTGGGGCAGCAGTGGAGGAACAGTAAGCCCCACTAGCCACCTACCTCTGCCTCATGAAGGAACCTCAAAGAAAGGAACTGATACCTCAAAGGAATCCATGGTGGGTTGAATACTGTGATCATACTTTTTTATGTGTTACATATGGTTTGCGGGGGGGAGGTGCTAAAATTATTCATGGTTTTTCCACATTCACAGGGACCCTGAGCTCCCAACTCTGGTGAATGTAGAAGGATAAGAACAGGTTGCTTACCTGTAACTGTGGTTCTTCGAGTGGTCATCTGTGCCCTCACACACTAGGAGCTTTCGTGCATGCGTGGTACCGTTCGGAAAATTCTAGAGCTCCGTAGCTTGGCAGGGACCCTTCCCCCATGCCCCTACTGAGCATGCTCAGCCCACCGAGGAACGGTCTCCCTTCAGTTCTAAAGTCCGCCGATAAGGGACCTGAGAAAGAGGGGACGGCTGGGCGGGTGTGTGTGAGGGCACAGATACCACTCGAAGAACCACAGTTACAGGTAAGCAACCTGTTCTTCTTCTTCGTGGTCTCTGTGCCTCGTACACTAGGAGATTTTGTAGCTTACCAGAAGGACGGTGGGTCAGGTCCTAGAGTACAGAGGCCAGCACTGCTCGTCCAAACCGGGCATCTCTCCGGAACTGGCAGTCCAGTCGGTAGTGGCACACAAAGGTCGATGCTTGGACCAGGTAGCCACTCGACAAAGTTCTTGCAGGTCCACACCTTTCAGGAGGGCTGCTGAGGATGCCACAGCTCTGGTGGAGTAGGGCTGAAGCAGGGCAGGTGGGGGTTGCTTGGCCATCTCGTATGCCAGTAGGATTGTCTGGGCCACCAACTTAGAGAATCTCTGGGTGGACATTTTGTGGGCTCTGCAAAGCTGACCATAGCAGACAAACACGTGTGGAGTATGCCGGAAGGTCACAGTCCGTTGGGTGTAAAAGGCCAACGCCCGACGGACATCCAAAGAGTGTAGGGACTGTTCCAGAGGCGTCGTCAGGTTTGGGTGAAAAGTAGGTAGGATGATGTCCTGGTTAAGGTGGAAGTGTGACACCACCTTAGGCAGAAAAGAAATGTCTGGGCGAAGGAATACCTTGTCCCGATGGAACACCAGGGAAGGCTCATCAGCTCGCAGCATGTCAGCTCGCTGGCCCGTCTGGCTGAGGTGGAAGCTACCAGGAAGGCCATCTTCATGGTCAGGAGCCTGTCATCGGCAGTGGCCATGGTCTCGAAGGGTGGTCGTGTGAGCTGGGAGAGGACCAGGGACAGCGATCAGGGTGGCAGCGGTGGTGATACCGGAGGGTATAGATGTTGTAGGCCTTTCATGAATTGCTTCATGGTGGCATCCCAGAACAGAGCTGCCGATGGAGAGCCTCGAGGTTGGTAGGCCACGATGGCAGCAAGGGAGACCTTCAAAGAGGGGAACGCAAGTCCCTGCTGTTGAGGGTGGAGTAGAAACCAGTGCACGGTACCGAGACCGACAGGCGATACCAGCTTGCCTCGCGACTCAGCAAAGGCTACAAACCGCCGCCACCTATAACCATAGTTGCAGCGGGTCGACTCCTTCCTGGCCGTGGTCAGGACGTCCTGTATGGTAGGGTCATCTAGGGCATTATCCTCCATGCGTGGAGGGCGAGGAGCGGCAGGTCGAGATGGAAAACGCGACTGCCGAAGTGAGACAGCAGATCGGGCACTGTCGGTAGCCTGAGAAGTCAACCCCAAGCGGCTTCGAATAGGGGCCTGAACCAGTGCTGCCTCGGCCAGTATGGGGCTACAAGGACGACGTCGGCTCAGTCCGCCAAGATCTTGGCAACCACTCGGCCCAGGAGAGGAAACAGTGGGAAGGCGTAGAGGAGCCCCTCAGGCCACTCGAATTGGAAAGTGTCGCCGAGAGAGCCCGGTTCCCTGCCAGCACTCAAGCAGTACCGGTGACACTTCGTGTTCAATGTGGTGGCGAAGAGGTCAATCATGGGCTCTCCTCAGTGTTCTCGTATCTTCCGGAACGCCTCGTCTGAGAGGGACCACTCGTGGTGGGAGGAGGTGTCCCTGCTGAGGGCGTCCGCTATGGGGTTCTCCTGGCCAGCCAGGTGGACGGCAATCAGGTGGACCCGAAGACACACACCATTCCCAGAGTTGAAGAGCAATGGTGAGAAGCGTGGTGGAGTGGGTCCCTCCCTGTCTGTTGACATAACAGACAGCCGTCGTGTTGTCCATCAGGATGAGGACTGTCCATCCAGCGACCAGGTTGTGAAATGCCCTCAGAGCTTTCCAGATGGCGAGCAGCTCGAGGGCATTGATGTGTAGCTCGGTCTCTTCACCAGTCCAGTGTCTCCGGACTCTGAGGTCGTCGCCATAGGCTCCCCACCCGAACAGGGAGGCATCCGTCGTGACCACGAGTCGAGGGGTTGGTTGTCGGAACGGCACCCCGACAAGAGGTGGTGGTAGGAGAGCCACCACAGCAGGGAGTGGCGTACCTGCAGTGGAAGTAGGAGTCGCAGCCCCTGGTCATCTCGGAGTGGACTGAAAGCTCAGACAAACCAGTGTTGGAGCAGGTGCGCTTGAAGTTGTGAGAGGTAAGTGACGGTTGTGGTAGAAGCCATGTACCCAAAGAGCTGCTGAATCCTCCTCGCCGATGTCGTCAGGGCGTCGAAGATGGTAGATGCGGCCCCGCGAAGGGTACGAGCTCGCTCGAGGGCCAGGTAGGCCATGGCAGAGACCGAGTCCAGGGTCGCTCCGATGAAGTCGAGCACTCTCACCAGCTCGAGGTGGGACTTCTTCGATTTGACCTGGAGACCCAGACGAGTCAGGAGGGACAGAGTCCTGTGAATCTCCATGTACAGTTTGCATTTGCAGGACGCGACCAACAGCCAATCGTCTAGATAAGGGAAGACAGAGACGCCCTTCCTCCACAGATAGGAAACCACTGGGGCCATGCACTTCGTGAAGACCCTTGACACGGTGGACAGGCCGAACGGCAGCACCTTGTATTGATAGCAGGCGCCGTCGATCACGAACCGAAGGTATCGCCTGTGCTGCGAACGGATGGAGATGTGGAGTAGGCATCCCTCAGGTGGATGGATGTGAACCAGTCCCCTCGATGAAGGAAAGGAAGGATCGACGACAGCATGACCATCTTGAACTTCCTGGGGCGGATGTATTTGTTCACCCCTCTAAGGTCCAGAATGGGTTGCAAGGTCCTCTTCCGACTTCGGTACGGTGAAGTACCGGGAGAAGAAGCCGGTGGTAATGGCCGAGGGTGGGACCTCTTTGATCGCTCCCTTCTGTAGGAGGGACTGGATCTCCTCCAGCAGCGCCAGGCTGGCCGGGGTGGAATAGAAAATGCCTCGTGGTGGAATACTCGAGAACTCGATGGCATAACCAAGATGGACGATGGTGAGAACCCAAGAGTCTGTGGTGATTGAGCGCCATTCGGCGAGGTGTTTGGCCAGGCTGGGACGATCTTTCAGGGCTGCTGGCAGATGGAAGGTTGGCTTTGGAGGTGTCCTGCGCAACACATCAAAAATGGGACTTGGTCCCGGACGACGACTTCTTTGAAGAGGTCTGACGGCTCTGAGGAGATCGTCGTGAGGAGGGCGCAGTCGAGGTTCGCGACGGAGCCGACCGAGGCGAGCACGGTTGGAAGCTAGATGACGAGGACCTGCGCCAGGTGGGTCGAGAGTTGAAGGCACGGTGGGACTGTTGAGGCTGGCAGATCCCCATCTTCTTGGCTGTTAGCCGAGCCTTGACGATGTGGTCCATGGCCTCATCAGTCGTCGCACTGAAGAGCCCTTGCCATCAAAGGGGAGGTCTTCAATTCGCTTCCTTGTATCTTCTGAGGCCCGACGAACGTAGCCATGCATACTGATGCAAGGCTACGGAGCCCACCATGACTCGGGCGGCTACCTCGACGGAGTGCCTGGAGGAGATGATTTGCTGGTTGGCGAGTGCAACTGCCTCAGTGTAAAACTGGTTGGCACTCGCCCGATTCTCCTCTGGAACAGTGGACAAGAGTGGGTAGAACTTGTCCAGTAGGCTCTGGAGATAAGCCACCAGGCAGGCCTGGGTGTTAGACACCCTGGCTATAAGGGAGAAGGCTGAGTAGAATCTCCTCCTGAAGGTGTCGAGCTGGCGTGCTTCCCTATCGGACGGGGTGGTATTCGCCCTGGTCCCTCCCTTGGTCTGGGCCGATTCAACGACCACAGAGTTCGGCAGAGGATGGTTGAACAGGAACTCGGCGTCACCCCTCTGGGTCAGGTACAGATGTTCAAGTCGGTGCAGTATCGGCTGGGCGGAGGCCGGCTGGGCCCATGGATGTTTTAGGGCCTCCATCAGGGCAGGCAGGAACAGAAGTGGAGCCGTTGAAGGTGGACGGGTGTCCACATAGTGGACCGCTGGGGCCGTTTCTGCGACCTTCAAACCCAGGGCTGCTGACATCCGAAGGAGGATGGCTGAGAACTGCTTGACACCCTCCAGTGCCGACTCTGCTGCTGGATCTCCAAAAGCCAAGGGTGGAGATTCGTGCGAGTCAGCGTCAACTCCTTGGAGTCCGAAGTCGGACTCGTAGTCCTGGAGGATGCCATGGACAACCTGTCTGGTGATCTGTCCTGGGACCTCTCAGCCGACGGACAGTGAGACGGTACAGACAGGGTGACCATCAGGGCAGCAGTGGTAGCAGGCCTAGTTGGCGGAGGTGTTGTGTTGGTTGTCCAAGGTGGAGCGGCTCTTGTCGGAGGGATCACCGTTGGCACAGGGTGCTGGATCACCTGGGTGACCGTAGGACAGCGGTAGTGGTCTGTGCCTGGAGAGCCTCCAGAGTTGGATGGGACACTGTGGAAGTGACCCTTGGACGCAGAGCGACTGCCCGGTAGTGAGGTGTGCGCCCACGGGATCGACGGTGGCGTGGCGATCCTTGCGGTGAGCACGAGGGTGATCGTTCACGCCGTGAGTGGTACGCTCCGTGAGATGGCGAGCAGGAGCGACGATACGGTGACCACTGCCTCACATCGGGATGATACCGATCCCTGTATGAAGGCGAGTAGGACCGGTACGAGGCCGGGTACTCCCTCCAAGTCTGCTCCTGCCCATATCTCATAGCATGAGAGGTGGAGGAATAAGGCAAGTCTCGTGAGGGTACAGACCATCCCAGATAGGCTTCCTGATGGCGTGGGGAAGGCTGTCTGACCCTCCGTTCAGGGTAGGCTTCCCTTTCAGGATAAGCTTCCCAGTGGTGTGGGGAGGGCTGTCTGACCCTTCGTTCCAGTATCGGAGAGGCGCTTCTACCCTTGGAACCTCGGTGGTGACGCAAGGCCTGGGGAGCTACCGGAACAGCCTCCGGGCGGGCCGCCATTTGTGGGCATCCAGGCGGAGATACCGCAGCTCTTAGAACAGGCGGGTCACGATGTACCGCCGAGCCGGCGGTCTCTTCCATACCAGAAACCTCCAGGACCTCCTGGGGTTCTGATTCCTCCTCGGGGTGTTCATGGAGTTGAGTCGGAGGAGGGGTAGGAAGAGCAGGTCTAGCCGGAGAGCCGTGCTTCTCCTTCCTCTTTCTTCTTCTTCTCCTTTTCTTGGGATGGCTCCGAGGGGCAGGCCGTTTGCGCTGAGCTGCGGTCAGCGTTTTGAATGGTTTAGCGCCCTGTGAGCCCACAGGAGCCTCCCTCAAAGCAGAAGCCGACGAGTTCTTAGGGATCTTCGGCAAGGCTGATGACGGAGCCCGGTGTGACGGTACTGAGCCCAGTACCGTCGACGTGGTTGGGTTGGCAGCCGCCGATTCCGACGGAAGAGTGGTCGCAGGTCGGCTCGAGGTGGGTTTAGACATCCTCAAGGTGGACGGAGTCGATTCCTGTGCTGACAGAGATTGTTCCCAGCAGTGTGACTTGAGGCGGGCCAGGCGGTTCCTCAAGGTCTGTGCTGTGAATTCTCTGTAGATTGGGCAGGCCTTGGTGTTGTGGGCCTCGCCCAAACACAGGAGACACTGGCTGTGCCTGTCGGATAGTGCGACCTTACGACCACACTTCTCACAGGGCTTGAAGAGCGCCAACACAGAAGTCAGAAGACAGGAAGAGAAGAAGCGAAGTGACGAGTTGAAGACGTGAAGACGAATACGAGAGGAGGGTTGGCAAGTCGGGGATTAGGGGTCCCAGAAAAACGGGAACAAATCACCAAGATGTCAAAGCTAGTCCAAAACCGAAGACGAAAACCAAATACCAATCCGAGTCAAAAAACCAGAAAAGACTTGCAAACAAACGCCAAAGGTAGCAGCTCAGCTCAGAACCTCTGTACACGGCGGCGGACGAGAAAGAACTGAAGGGAGACCGCTGCTCGGTGGGCTAAGCATGCTCAATAGGGGCATGGGGGGGTTCCCACCAAGCTACTAAGCTCTAGAATTTTCCGAACAGTACCGTGCATGCGCGAAAGCTTCTAGTGTGTGAGGCACAGAGACCACGAAGAAGAACTGTATATAAAACAACATAAAAGGATTACAACAAAAATATACATATATTGCAAACAAACTGAACATGATTCAAACTAAAAAAGTTGCACAAAGACAAGGACCATTTCCACACTACACTGTTATAATGCTATTATTCCACTTCCAACATCCTATGGAATCCTAGGATTTGCAGTTTAGGGAGGGGCATTTAGAATTCTCAGTCAGAAAGCTCTTCAGCCTAAGTAAACTACAAACCCCAGAATTCCAGAGGATGTTGAAAGTGGACTAATAGCACTGTAACGGTATAGTGTAGAAATGGCTAAAATACGCTTCACAAAATAAACTACAACTACAAACTTAGTTACTTCCAACCCTTCTTGAGAAGAGAATAATAATGAACATAATAATACTTCTTCTAATCTATTCTAAATATTACATTAATACACATTGCTTATAAAATCTCTAATCAAAAACTCCCCTCTTTCATAAACCCATTTTCAAAACCATATTCTATGACCTCTATTTCTTCTGTCATTTAAAAAATGCACTGTTAACACCTACATGCCACCCTTCCCTGAGAAAGTGCAGGCACTTTGATAGGTACGTCCCACACTGGAACAAGATGAGAAAAGGGGATGAAAGTTTCTAAAGTCTTTAGGAAATGCCTCAAACATGGGACAGAAGTACTGAGATGGTCTTGAAGGAGATGCAAAATAAGCTGATATGGCCACCAGAAAGGCACAAAGAGAGGAACAATGCTTTGTCACTAAGAAAAAAACACTTTATGTAGCCCTGCAATTGTCAGTGGAAAGTTTTCCCTGCAAGATATGTTTCACTTTAGACAGTATGAACTACAAGAAGACCTAAGAGCTCCTTGGATCACTGTCTACATCCCTGGTAGGAGGGATAAATAAGCCTGCTGGTTAATGATAAACTCTTGAGGTTCAGGTGTTGCACCCTGCTTTGTTGCTGTGTTAACAGGTACAAAATCACTAGCAAGAAACAAAATGTTTTCTTGGACTGGAGAAGCAAAATGATGAATCATCCAAGGCTAGCTACTATGGTGTCACTACTATGCAGTGAGCACTGTTGTCTCTGATTTTGATTTTGATGTCCTGGTAATAATGGGAGTAATGGGAAGGTGTAGAATGGTGGTCCTATACAGCCCTAGAGGAATGCATCTCCTGGTGCACCATCCTGCATTTGACCCCAGCTGCAGTTACAGAGCTGTAATCAAGAGAATAAAAACAAAAAACAAACAGACTTTTTGAAACCCCAGGAGCTGAACAAGTGCCCTAGGCTACTCATGGGATCACACATCACTCATGAGAAATCCACAGCCTCTGACTCATCCTCCGCTGTGTGGGAGGTTCCTGGGAGACGAATTGCCAGTGGTATTATTTTTCTGGAGATACATCACTTTCATAACTAGCAAGAGTCATTCAAAAATGCCCAAACAGGCGCAACTCTATTTGTTTACACAGAAGGCCACTGTGGAACTGCTGGCAACAATTTGCACTGTGCATCCATAGATGGATCATTTAAATGCACATAGAGCCTTTAAAGACAGCCATAAGTTCTAGCATGTTGACATGTAGCTGTTGCTCAGCAGTAGTCCACTTTCCTTGCACTGTAAGATCTTTTAGGTGTGCCTCCATTTCAAAACGGTGGCATATGCGTTGATGGACAATAAAACACACACTAGTGAGGAGGTTGCTGTGGTCCTTCCTCATGAGGAAAACAGAGGAATTTTAATGAAGGGTCACACCTGGGGAAATTGAATGAATTCGTTCTGAAGGATTGCAGCCACAAATGAAAAAATAAATATGGTTGTTGCTATCAATCCCCAGGAGGATCTACATCTGTGGAGCTATGCACTTAATTCATCGTACTTCCCTAAGAAGGGTGACCAGGCATCTCTCACCAAGTAAGGCTTGTCACACATTTGAATCCAAGTGGGTAATGAAGAACTGAAGAGACTGTATGGGTTTGATATTCAACTTCAGACCGGTGGCTAACTAGTAGAAGCTCACGGGTAAGATGGACGTCCAATACAACTTGCATGGGGATGGAGTAACAAGAAGCCAGTTGCAGATACATGGAAAGACCACGTTACCAAGGGTTTGCCATATATTTTGTGAAAACACTTGATGCTGCTTCAGTTGAGCATGAAACAGAGGAAATGTTGGCATCAAGGATAGACGGAAATGTAGCAATATGCATCCTTGAGATTAGCCATAGCAAACCATGCTCCCTCAGGAGTGGGAGGACAGAAGACAAGGTAACCACCTGTAACTTGGAAGGTATGATAAACAGGCTCCGGTTGCGCAGAGCCAGGATGGGTTGGATTCTAACATCCAACTGGAAAAATTGTTCCTCGTGAGTTGCTCACTGGAACAGGCTCTATTGCTCCCTTAGGGAGTAAGGATTTGATCTATTTGGACAACTGCAGTGGAGGGTCATGTAGTGCATGGTACAAAGAGGAAGAAGAGAACTGAACTCAATGGCATACTGGTGTTGAATGACAGGAAGTACCCATGAGTCTGTGCTGACAGCTCTCCAGGTGCAAAGGAAGAGAAGAGCCTGTGGGCAAAGTAATGTATTACACCCACTAAGTCAGTCTTCAAATATGCTAACCATTTGTAAGTGCCTATCTGGTAAAGTCCTGTCAGCAATGGTACCTCATCACAATGTGGATTTTGCTGAAGCAAATAAGACAGTGATAGTTACAGCTGGGAGTCAGCATGGCCTAGTAATCTGAATATTGGACAATGACTTTGGAGACTAGGGTTCGATTCCCCACTCAGCCTTGGAAACCCACTGGGTGAACTTGCGCGTGTCATACACTCTCAGCCCCAGAAAACCTTGCAATAAGTTGCCTTAGGATCCCCATAAATCAGAAACAACTTGAAGGCAAACAACAACAAAAAGTTACTGTTAGAGAGAAAGACATTACCCTTGCAATTGACACATTTCTCAAAGTACAATCTGGCGGCCATAAGCCCTCAGGCTCCATAGAGGCCACTTCTAACAACAAGTGTAACGAGAGGACAAGACGCATGATGACAGAAAGTATAAACGCAAGAGAAGAAAAAACACCAAAGGAAGGAAAGGATAGTAAAACAGGGAAAGAGAAGCATCCTGGAGAAAGAGAAAATACTACTAAGAACAAGGGCTCACTAAAAGGCACAAATGGTCAGAGATTCCTATCTAAGCTGCTGCTGCAGTGGCAGACAAAAAGGAATTGAGAGACTGTGGGAATCTCATCTAGACATGCGCACTGAATTGGGCAGAATTCCTGCTGAAAGTGTTACACTTAGCTGCAGAGGGTTTTGATCAGTCCTGAGCAGGTACAAAATGACTCAAGTATGAATCACAGAGACCATGAAGAAGATTGATCAGTCTAATCCTTTCATCTGTGCATTACCCTTTCCATATTATTTTAAAAATTGAAATGAACAATCAAATAATTATACTGAAATTTATCACAGTCCTGACTACCCTGTTACCACTATTTGTTTCCTTTAACATTTCCATATTGCAGCATGTGCTATTCACATGGCATTTCTGTTCTGATTTCCAAAACACAGTGATACTTATCACAATAGTCAGTAAAGTTGGTTTTCTATCTCTGGAATTAAATTTTCCATTTAAAATAGAACAGCAATGAAATTCAATGACAGTATATTATATAAACAGAGAATACTATTTTCCAGTATGTTAATGTCAAATACAAGGCACAAACCGCACATTTGTTTTAAACCTAAATTCTTCTACAGCTGCATGAGAGGAATCTCTTTCTAAGGACAGGAAACTGTACAACATAAGAGCCTTTTCTAGGCCACTCTGGAGAACAGGGGTCATTTGTCCTCACATTTTCATACTCTCTCTGACCTCCAACTGCTTTTCCCCTGTGCCTGGTTCCACTTTGTGGGCATAGCATTTTACCTGTAACTGAAGATTCCAGTTCTCAACTGGACAGTATCACCACTCAGTGGAAAAAGGAGGGGAGAAAAAGTACTAACTTAAAAGTGACAGGGATTTACTTTTTGGCTTAACACCTGAGACTAACATTGAGATCAAAGGGAACTAAATGGGACTGCCAATAAACAAACAAGGAAACCATGAGCTTTGTTGTCCAGTCATCTATCCTCTTTCCAGTGTTTATGCAAGAGTCATCTAAGCAACTGACAGCAGAGAAAGAATTTCTAGCAACTTTGTGACCTAGATGCACTGACTAGAGTTACTGAAAACCTACAGGGCATAGGAAATTAAAGCATCAGTTAAGAAAATTCTGTCCAAAGAATAAACTTCCAGCCTTGCAGGAGGCAAGGAATTGTTGCTCACTTGTATTTATGAGTCCTTTGGGATAGAAATGTGTGTGTATGGAAAAATTACTGTAGCCTGTTCTGAACACAGATGGTAGAACAAGCTGTTAAAGAGAGAGAGACAGGTAGATTTTTTTCTTTTTAAAAGGCCTCTCTCTCTGTCTCTCTCTGTCTCTCTCTCTCTCTCTCACATACCTGTAACCTGAGCATAAAATCTCCATTATCTAGATCACATATTCAGTGTAAAAACATTTCTGTTCCACTTCTGATTCCATGTTAAGGCTTCAGACCCACGTACAAATACTTGGGAGCACATCTCACTGAAATGAGGTCTTCATTTGTGCTAAAACATTGCCCATGTGCCAGATTTTAAGCTAGAAGCTCCTGTTCTTAGGGGACAGAAATGCAATTCTATGTTGAGAATAAACCTGCCTAGTTGGAAAATAACAGGCAAGCTCCCAAGTCTCCAAGAAGATGGGGGATACTAAACACAAATAGGAGAGGAGATTACTTTTTCCTCACTGCAGTCAACTATAGTAATGCTTCTAGAAATCAAGCCAACACAGACCAATATTGTAATATGCTATATCAATAAGATCTTGAAAAAGACTACTTAGAGGGAGTAATTTACTGCTAATGAGAAAGAAAACCTACCTTTCATTCTGGAGTTGGGCCAAACGTTTCCTCACATCATCTACTGTAACTTCAAAGAACTCATCAGGAAGGTCTTGTCGGACAGAATCCAGTGGCTGCTGCAGATCTAGATGGCAGACAACTGGCTCTCGCTCCAAACACTGCAAGAGAATGCACACTTAAGATACGATGCTTGGATCCACAGAGAACCAGATATTTGCACTTACAAAATGGCGTCTTTTTGTGAGGTCCAGAAAATCCCACGTAAAAGGACTGGCTGATTTATCGGCAGTATACCCATTTACTCTATATGAAGGCTTCATAACTGACCATGTTAAAATATAAACTTCATCAAAGGTACAAGGCACAGACCTTAAAGAGCTGCTGTTGTTGCTGTGTGCCTTCCAGTTGTTTCTGACTTACAGCGGCCCTCAGGTGACCCTATCATACAGTTTTCTGGGGGCTGAGAGTGTGTGATGTGCCCAAGGTCACCCAGTGGGTTTCCATGGCTGAGTGGAGAATTGAACCCTGGTCTCCTAGGTCACAGTGCAGCACTCAAAACACTACACCACACTGGCTCTCTCATGGAGCTGTTACCACCTCAGTATTCATGTCTGAATCCAGCATCTCGTTGAATATACAAAATAAGCATAAGAGGAAGGTTTCCAGTCTAAGCTTTCTCATGCAAAAATGACAGAGACATTTTTTGAGAGCACATGGGTTAGTGGCAACATGTAAGATAAAACAAACATGTCCTTTGACATTTTTGACTTGGTTGGCTAAGTACAGAAACAAACTGGAAATAAATCTTAAAACAAATCAATCAGGCTAGCACACAAAGTTGGGATATATAAAAGTGGTGTGAAGTATATTTTGTCATAGTGATCAGTGAACTAAAAATGTCTCCAAATAATTACCAAACATTCAAGTATGAGTATTTAATCATTGAGAAGACCAGTGCTTCTTTGGATTTTAGAATATTCAGTCCCAAAATAACAATAAAACAAAACAAAACAAAAAACAAAACACAAAGAAGGTAATACTAACTGGCCCACTACTTAGCAACTTCTGCTTATTTCTCAGGCAATGTATTCTGACAGTGTTATCAAGCAAAACTGCAACTAGGCACAAGATGGTTTTTCAGCTACTTTCATTGGCTAGTCACTATTGCTGTAATTTTCCAGTAGTGTTGAATTGTTCATTAGATTTTTAATATCAAAATTTCTATACTCTCAGACTTATCTTTAACTTCCTACTTCATTTGTTGCTACCATCTCAGTTTTGTGTATTAACTTGGGTTGGTAAAGTCGCCATGTCGCTGGACTCAGTATGAAAAAGACCACTATTCCTACTACAGGAAAGCTGTTGTCCGTGGAAGCTTGCCAGGTAAACCATCAGAATGGCTACAGATGGAAATAGACTTTGGGGAAACTGAACAACCTTCTCCAGAAGCCATAAGCAAGAAAAACGGATTGCTTTCATCACACTCACAAGCCAACTGACTTTGCATAAGTAGAACAGATTTTATAGCACAGCAAGATCACAGTTATGTTGGGCTGTTTCCTGTTATGTGCCTTCAGGTCAAGTCCAACTTATAGTAACCCTATCATAGAGTTTTCTAGGTAAGATTTATCAGAGGAGGTTTGTCATTGTCCTCCTCTAAAACAGAGAGAGTGGCCAAGGTGACCCAGTAGATTTCAGCAGCTGAGCCAGGATCACCCAGAGTCCTAGTCCAACACTCAAACCACTATACCATACTGGCTCTCTATCTTGTGTGGTACTCTAGATTACATTCCAAGCAGGCACCTTCGGTTTCTATATCGATGTACAAAACCTTCCTTGGTCTGCAACTACACACTTGGATCTGCCATATTCTGATGAGCTAGATAAGGTGGTATGCAACAAAGTTGTTGGCTAACCAACTCTGTGAATCTAGTGGGAAAGAGTGATGGCACCACTCGGTCTGTATGCTTAATAGGATGCTTTGAAAGCCAGCAACCTTGAGTGTCAACTATCTGCCTGGCCTGACCCCAGACTCCATCAACTTGAATGTTCCTATTTATAATCACACCCACATCCCCATGCCTCAATGTCTCTAACACGTCCCTGTCTCTACTCTCTTTCCCACCCACACATCCCTGGACATCTACTGTCCTATCTAACCCTCGCTTTGCACCACCACCCCTCCCGCACCTCAAACAAGCCCTCTGGGAATAGAAGGAGTCTCTCTCAATTGTCAGTAGAGACAACACTAAATTACAAGGCAAGGTTTCCTCTATTTGTGGGCACCAGAGGGTAATTTGGGAAGTTAAAAGAGTGAGGTTGCGTGGGTGGGACCCTCTGCTACTTTTAGAAAGTCGACAAGAGTTGGGCCTAACTAGAGGGTGAAGGAGCCTGATTGTAGCTTTCTCTGGGCAGAAAGCACAAGGAGTACCCACGAGCTGCCAATCTGTCCTGTTACAAAGACGACTGTCGCCTAACTCTGACTGTTTAAAGACTGCAGCAGCAGCACAGGACAGATTACTATCTTGTAGTGAGAGCCGGAGACTTCATCTCCTGGATTACCAAAAAGATGGGTGCCCACCTCACAAAACCTGGGTGCTCTGTTACCCTTCCCACAACATTAGACATCAAGAGAGTTGAAACAACTATGTTCAGTTACTGAAACACAACTGCTGATAAAAGAAACCAGCCACTAGAGGCATTCTTACCCAAAAATGATGGTAAATGGGTCACTAGGTACCATTCTCTTTTCTCTTTTCTTATTTCCACATCAGTGAGTTTCAGGCAAAACTCACATGGAAGGGAGCCGCTACTGTTACAAGGTTAGAAATTCATATATGGTCACTATACTTCTTTTAGAAATGTTTAGAGGAAAAGATACATCCCACACCATATCCAGACACTCCCCTGATACCAAGGACAGAATCCAGAACAAGATCCATCAGCTAACATCCAACCATAAAATCCTTATTTATCCTATGAGTAGCAAACTAAAGGACCTAGAATTATAGCAAGATCTCACAAAGAGAAACAATGAGAGTTCAGCACATACAGAAATGGTTAAAAACCTAAGTCAGAGTTACGAGGGAAGACAGAACAAGACAACTAAAATGACAACTTTGTGTCACAAGTGTCACATTCCTTTAAGTACAGTTCACTTTTTAATTTCTTACTGCCCATCTAGCCAAGTTGGACTTTTGTGTTCTACTTCTTCACTTTTAAATACAAGTCTATTGATTTCATCATCAGACAAATGTCATTCTCCAATGGCAGAAGGAAACAAAGTCTATATTCCTCTGAGAAGTACATTCTAAGATCTTTAAAAACATTTTATTTATTTCATGCAATACACAAAAGTACAACAACCACAACTCAGTTGATAAGCAGTAAGTACGACTGAAATACAATTCATCGAAGTTGAAAAATTAGGGGACAAAGACAATATTACAACAGGAAGCACTGCAATCATTTCATGTCAGTACATTCCAGGATCTTGAGGTCTTTTCCAGGCACTTGTGCAACTGGCTTGGTATGATGTTCTTCCAAATTCAGAGCTGTCATCATTCAGCTCTCCTCTTAAAAGCACTGACTGCTCAATAACTGAAGCAAATCCCAGAAGGGCTATGTCTAGAAACAAACAATTGACTTGAAAATAGAAACAATGTAGCACATTCATTTCCACAGACTGTTAAAAAAGCCCAGGACACTGACAACTTCCAATTTTGCTAAGGATGACTGCCAAAAATGGAGACAAAGTAAATAAGACCTCCTACATACCAAGCCTTTCCAATAGATCCCATGTGATGTCATTTAGCAGGTCAGCTTTTAGCTTTGGATGTGGAGCTGCAGTTGGGCTACTGGGCAGCATTTCAGTACCCATGATCACCATGGAGCTGCTAGAGGTGCTTCCTGATCTCATCACATCAGAGAAAATCAGCAAGAACCAGCCATTATGCGTATGCGTAGTATGTGCCACTATGTCTTTAAGCAAGGGTCATTTCAAATGAGATGGTTCTTCCACTCTGGGAACTCATTACAAAAGGCACTGAGGGGGAAATGACTATGAAACGAGTAGCCCCTTTCACCCTCTTCAGTTTGGACAGCCAAACTTAGCCCAGGAAATTCTTCAATCAAAAGAATTATTACAGGTTATCTATGAGTTCAGTACACTGGTCATGCCACTGAAAGCTACATATTATACTCTTGCTGAATTACTGTGGTACACAGTTTTTTTTTATATATATATAGAGAGAGAGAGAGAGAGAGTCCATTCTGTGCCTTTAAAACAAGGTGCTGGATAAAACTAGCTCCTCTACCCCAATGTGGAATTCTCTGATCTCTAGGGGAATTTGGAGTAAAGCTACCTACTAATAATTAATGTTTTGACATCAAAGTCAAAGCATAGCTTGTCTGTAAACCATCCCAAGCACAGAAATGGAGGGACGCCGGCACAGATTTTATCCAGCCTCTTCCATCAAATCCAAAAAACCACACACAGGCACAACATTAATGGGAAGATTCTTTTGCTAAAATGGACCTTTGATGTTTAAAAATAATTTGTTTTGTTTTGGGGCTTTTTCTTCTCTTCTCTCCCCCTCCAGACTGAAAAGGGACAAAAAGCAGATGCCATGTGGCCAGCCCCATTCTGAGGCTGCTGATGAGAGCAAGGCGAGGGAATGGAAGGAATGGAGAACGGAGTGAAACATAATCAATCAGCGGCAAAGGCACCCAAGATCAAAGGGCCTTAAAGCAGCAGTCAAAGTCGCACGCTGTTTAATATGAGAGAGGGAAGCCTCCAACAGAACCTGCAGCTGCTCCCAAGACAGCACACTTCTACAAACCCTGAGAAGGCAAGCTCCAGGGACATCTCTTAAGTGCTCAGCAGTTTAGGGAGCATAAGGACCCTTCTTAAGGTTGCAGAACAGGTTTCCATAGTGACAAGCAAAACAATGTAAGAAGAGCTAGCACTGGCCTCACTCCAACATTAGAGCAAAGCAAACTCACTGACACACAGACAATGCTTCATCCCTATCTTCCTGGATGAAATGAAGTCCTTCTTCCATACTCAAATGCCACCCAGATAAAACAGCATTCACAGTGGCATGTTTAAGAAACTGCAGGAAAGCGCTAGGAGTGGACAAATATTAAATTCCACAAAGTAATATTAAATACCACAAAAGACCACCCGATTCTCTATGCCCATAAATATTCATGACTTTGCTAGCACAAGGTTTGTGATTCGTATCATGCACTATTTGGAAGATGACACCAAAACCTAATTTCCTTCTTGAGCATGCCAGAAAGATAGACTTGAGCTGGAGCTGGTATTCTAATATATTAGCACAATTCCAGTCGATTTCACATACTTCTCCTGCTGCTACTATTACTAGTCATTTTCTCTACCTCATTTTTTCAAGGTATTTCAGTTACCAAACAAACAAACAAAGGATCAACCAGTAGGAACAAAAACATGAGGAATTCCACAGTAAAAAGATTTCTAGAAGAGAAATGGAGCAAACTTAACTATTAAAGACAAGATGTATCCCAAAGATGTATCCCAAAGGATAATAATCACCCCTGCAAGTCAACTCTAATTTCTGGATGCTAGTGTCAAGTAAGGTTTCACTGTCATTATCTCCTCCACTGCCTTTTGATACTGTTCCATACTGGCAAAATTTTGCAGCGATCAAATTCCCACAAGTTAAGAATATTAAAGAATGTCTCAGCAACAGAAGTCATTCTGAAAATGCAGGCAACACTAAAGGAAGCTTAGATAAATAAAGCTTCATTTCTGTTTCAGCACAAGTATACAGTTAACACTCTGCCTCTAGTCATGAACATACAGTACAGTAGTTATGTTTAAACTTGCACTCCGTACGTCAGGATCCAAAAATTTGTGTTGCCAGCCCTGTCATTATCACCTAACCTATACCAACTCAGAAAGGTGTTAAAACACACTTTGATGAGCGATATTAGTTCCCACTTTCCCCACCATCTTGTTTCTCTTCAATCAAAACACTGAGTCATACAGCTCAAAGACCAATCTCTGTCCAAGCTACCTCTCATCCATCAATGTCAGAGGCTTTAGGCCAGTGGTTTACTCTAGGATTATGACAGTGGAATCTCAAAATACTAACAAGTCTCCTCCAACTCTTCAAAAACAGTAAAAGGAGGAGATGCAGAGAGAAAATCACTCTACCCCAGACCAAGGTAACTAAGCCAAACCACTACCTCTTTTTCTTCCTTTAGTTTTTCTTGGCTGTTCTTTGACTTCTTTGGCTTGGAAGGTCCTCCAGGACTGGACAGAGATGGTAGTAGATTTGACAATGGCACATCTGACTCTGGAGATACCATTGCTACAGGAGAGCTACCACTACCCAAACACTGTCCACCACCTACAAATGGCACAAATGGGGAAGGCACAGGCTCTGAGGGAGGACGATGCTCCACTGAGCTGTCCTGGGTTTCTTTATTCCAGTCCTGCTTATCAATACATTTCTTGGCAAGTACAGGATCATCTCTGCAGGCTGAGCTTGCTGAAAAGACAAGTGACTGTGGCACAGGTGCACCTACTGGCTCTTCCCAAGAGGATGTACTTCCTACTAACTCTTTAGAAAGAGATTCACTGTTTCCTGTCTCTGCATGACCAGAGGAGGTAGTTGTCTTCTTTGTGACTACCCTAGAAAAAGACATAAAGGAAAGAAGTAGAGTGGTTATTGGCACTGAAAATGTTGACTTTTTTCCTTACTCACAAGCAGCCCATGTTAAATAAATCCCCCAGGTCATTTCCTCAAGAGAGGAACAAACAACAGCTTCTGAAAATCTGAACACGTCATGCTCCACAGAAGTGATGACTAAAAATAAATGCCACCTTTTTACATGAACTAAAGATGGCATTTTGACTGAATGGCTCCAACTCTTTGGCAACGAGAATTGGGCAAGCAAGCTGCAGACTCCAACCAAGGTCACATCAGATGATATATAGAAAAAGAGACAGGCATGCTTGTGTACTACTCAAAGAAGAGAAACAAGTCCACTTCTATTCCCATATTTGACATAGGCTGTAACATTTCTGTTACATATAAAATATATAAAATTATTAACAAATAAAATTGGTAATGGAGAGAGGAGCATACAAAAAAAACAAGAGAGGAGCAGACAAAAAGAGTATCCTCTAACATACCGTATATCAACAGCCAGTAAAAATAAACTCTCCTAGCCATATAGAAATATTGCAATACACGGACATCTGTTCCATTAGAAGCAACATCTGTCTAATTGAAAGTTCTGGCTAGGGTCTTCCCTGTGCTCCATTTTAAATAAAGCAAATAGGTGATATTGCTCAAATTCCTTCCAGCAGCACTGAAGGTTTAGCACCAACAGCAGCAGCAGCAAGTATATCTAAACATCAACTGTTGATAAACAGGGAAATACAGCATCTCTGAACATTTCCTAAAATGCACATCTCAATGCATAGCAAATGTTAAATTTATTCCTTAAGTGAAAAACAAAGAGGGAAGCAAAGGTTACTGAAAAGCAAAGCAATCTGATTCTCCCAACCTGATAATAGCATTGCCTCCTGCCAGGCCAAGTGACTTCAGACTTGTCTTCTCCAAAGCAGTCTTCCCAGTTACCTGCAATACAGATGGATGCAGATGCTCTGTTTATAGACTCAACTTTCAGAAGGGGTACCAAGAGCAATGCAGGAGCTGTCTCTCAGGTATGGTTCCTACTCTAACTGAAAGCACCTCTGTATCTGTTAAATGTCCTGCAATGAGGTCTGGGAATTCCATAGCTCAGGGTCAGAGGACAAGCTGTTATTTTAAAAAAAGGACCCAGGTTCAGTTCTTGGCATCTCCTGTTACACCATTCTCAGGTAGTAGAGTTAAGAAAGACCTCAGCACAAGGCACTGGAATGCTGCTGCACCATTGGGCCAGACAAGTCATTGCTTCACATGGTCAGGTCCTTCATGTATTCAAGTAGGAATTTAAATATAGCTTAATTTAGTAGTGGTAATCTAAATATGCTTAATGTTTGGTTACACTTATCTACCCTGGGGGAAAACAAAGAATAGCAGAACCATCATTCCTAGACAAGCCTGCAAAAGATCCAACCCAGTATGTCACTTACAAGATGGAAAAATCAGGGCTCACTATCTTATAATGTCCATCTAAAGTGGGGCTTAAAATGCAGAATGTGTGTCCCTCCAGATGTTGTTGCTCTGTAGCTCCCATCATCCCTCACCACTGCTCTGATGAATAGGGCTGGTGGGAGCTGCAGCTCAAACACATCCGGAGGTCTACATGTTCCTCAGCCCAGGAAAAACGAGAGATCTGTGCAAATCCCAGCAGGAAATACAGGAGAAGGTTGACATTTATTTGTGTGCAGGGGGAGGGGGGGTGACTCTAAAATGCTGACATATAAGAGTATTAAACAAAAACAAAAACGCTGCAGAGATCAAAACATTGAAAAGGCAAATATTTATTAAAATGAAACCACTGTTGTGACTCTTGTGCTTTAAAAGAACTTGAAGAAACAGACAAACAGGTCATTGAGAATGTTTTATGGGCTCAGAGGCTCGAGTTGAGCGACCCATGATTATGTTCCAGCGGAGAGTTTTTTTCTTCCCCACACAAACACGTCCAGCTTTGAAGAGACCAAAGCTCTTCCATTTCCCTTCTTCATTGAGCCCAGAGAAGGAACACATTTTCCAGGCTGGAAAGCCGTGCAGGGTATATCTTGTTATTTTCAGTGGCAGATGAAGGGGGATGGCAGAGCACAGGGTTTGTTGACTTACCTCATCTCGCATGTAAATACAGACGGGGGAGACTTCACAGTGTTGCTCCACGTACTCCCTGCAAGGGAAGGGAAAAGCAAGCATGCCCTGTTAAGAGAGAATCCTGTGCTGGCCTCAGGCCCAGTGAAAACAGCCTGATCCAAATCCTATATACCTATATATACATACATATAGACCTACATGTGATTTCCCAAGCCTCATCCAACAAAGTTCACTAAAGTTGGTGTTCCAAGCTCACCCTACATCTACCAACATTAAGATTTGGAAAAGTTCTACAGATGTGGAGTGCTAAAAAGACAAATTAATGGGTATGAGAGCAAAACAAGCCTAAACTCTCCCTAGAAGCCAAGATGACTAAACTGAGACTGTTGTAGTTTGGACATATCATGAAAAGACAGGACTCACTAGAACAGACAATAATGCTTGGCAAGGGGAAGGCAGTAGGAAAAGGGGAAGGTGGCATTACAGATGGAAAGACTCAGTCAAGGAGACCACAGCCCTGAGTCTGCAAGACCTGAGCACGATGGCTGATGACAGAGTGACTTGGAAGTCTCCCACTCACAGAGTCGCTATAAGTTGAAGTTGACTTGATGGCAGTCAACAACAAGTAAAGTTACTACTTTCCCTTTCCACCTTGTGCCTCAGAAAAACAATTCACAGTAAAGTAACAGTATTATACAGTACCAGGGAAGTAATTTGGGAGTTTCTTAAAAATGAGATACTGAAGGCACAACTTCAAACAATTCCAATGAGGAGGAAAAATGAGAGGTGTCTAAAGAATCCTGGATGGATGGATGTCTAAAGAACTTTCAATGGAGCTAAGATTTAAAAGGGACATGTACAAGAAATGAAAAAAGGGGAAGAAATCACCAAAGAGGAATTCAGACAATCAGCCAGTAAGTGCAAGGAGAAAGTGAGAAAAGCTGAAGTTCAGAAAAAGTTCAAGCTTGCTAGAGATGTTAACAAAAAATAAGAACGGCTTTTTTGGATATGACTGTAGCAAAAGAAAGAACAAGCAAATGGTAGGGCCTTTGTGTGGAGGTGGTAAAATGCTAACAGGGAACTACTCAATATATCCTTTGTCTCAGTCTTCTCCCAAAAGGAAAACAATGCTCTACCTGGGAAAAATGGAGCAGATGATGCAGTAGGGGAAATGCAGTCCAGTACAGGTGAAGAGGAAGTACAGGAATACCTGGCTACTCTAAATGAATTCAAGTCTCCAGGGCCAGATGAGCTATATTCAAGGGCATTAAAAGAATTGGCAGATGTAATCTCAGAACCACTGGCAATAATCCTTGAAAGTTCCTGGAGAACAAGAGAAGTCCCAGCAGACTGGAAAAGGGCAAATATTGTCTCCATCTTCAAAAAGGGAAAAAAGAGGACTCAAACCATTACTGCAGTGTGATACAGCAGCTGAAAAAGTCAATGCAGTTCTGGGCTGCATCAATAGGAGTATAGTAACTAGGTCAAAGGAAGTGATAGCACCATTCTATTCTGCTTCAGTCAGACCTCACCTGGAATACTGTGTCCAGTGGATTGTGACAAACTGTGTCCAAGAAGGATCTTGACAAACTGGAATGTGTCTAGCAGAGGGCCACCAAAATGGCAGAAGGTCTGGAAACCATGACCTATGAGGACTAAGAAGCTAAGCAGTGATGTATTTAAGTCTTTTATTCCAAGCCTCAAGTCAAGTCTCAAATCCTTGAAGATATTTCCAAGTCAAGTCTCAAATCTGTGAGGCAACTTTATACCTCAACCTATATTCCAGAATTTCTGGACAGAATCAAAGTCAGTTTTAACAATCTAAGCAGCATTGGCCCTCCAAATTTGCAAGTTTGCCATCTACATCTTCGGAAGTGGGGAATAGGTTCTTTCTTACTCCCCCTTCCCAAAGCTGGAGGTTTTTGTGTCAATGGGCATAAAAGACACTGCAGCTTCTGAAGTGGGAAATGGGATCCTTCTTACTCTCCATTTATGAAGCTGGAGGCTTTTTTGGAAGTGGGGAATAGGATCCTTCTTACTCCCATTACTGAAACTTCGAAAGTTTTACAAGGAAGGATCCTTCCTCCTCAAGCCTGTTGCCTAACACATTTGTTGTTCCCCTATGAGAAATGCACCTTGCAATCTGGAGGCAAGTCTTGTCTTCTGTTCTTAGGGAAAGTTTTAGAAGGCTCCTCTGATGTGTAGTGGGGACAGGCTGCTGAGCAGACCTCAAACCCATAGCCTAACACATTTGCTATTCCCCTCCTAAATGTGCCCACACTTTGAGCTTGAGACAGATCATGTGACCAGTAGGCAAAAAGAGATGGAAGCACTGTTCAAAGTTGTAAGGTTTCCGGATGAATGTGTTATGTTACTGAACCAAGAGTACCAAGTCAGTCACTAAAAATATACAAATCTCAAGTCAAGTCGAGTCAGCGCATCATGTATTGCTCAAGTCTGACATGAGTCCAAGTCAGTCGACTCGAGTCTACATCACTGGAGCTAGGTATGTTTAGCCTGGAGAAGAGAAGGTTAAGAGATGACATGATGGTTATGTATAGATATTTGAAGGGATGTCATACGGAGGATAGAGCAAGCCTGTTTTCTGCTGCTACAGAGACTAGGACATTGAGTAATGGCTTCAACCTTCAGAAAAGAGATTCCATCAAAACATTACAAAGAACTTCCTGACAGTAACAGCAGAGTGTAGTAGAGTCTCCTTCTTTGGAGTTTTTTAAACAGAGGCTGAATGGCCATCTGTTGGACATCACCAGCAACCAATCATTGAGGTGTGGGTATACGATGATATCTTGTGTTCTCAGGCGAGCAATGACCATTGCCATGCACTTTGTAAATACTCTCAGGGTTGTGGCCAAGCGAAAGGGCAATACCCTGTACTGGACAATCCCATCTCCAACTGTGAAACGTAAGTATTTCTCGTGATGATGGAAGCTCTGCGCAGATGCAAGACCCATGGTGTAAGGCACAGAGACCACAGAATGATTCTATGATTGTATGATTTTGTATACAATCACATACAAAGTGGTCAAAAAAGTAATGTTGCATACAGAGTCTAAAATGCCTCATTAAATTGCACCCTAATTTTAATTTCGGTGTAGAAGACAAGAAGAAAAAAAATGAGAAAGATGAACAAAACAGGGAGTAAGGTCAATGAAGGTAAGAAAGTAGGATGAAAGGAAGGAAGGATCAAGAAAGCAGAACGAGGGGAAAGATGTGTTTATGGGGCTGGAGAACAAGAAAAAAGTGTAATATTGATGCATTATTTGGGCATTTAGCTACTTTATCCTCTCTACACTTACCCCTCAGGCAGTGAGATGGTGTGTTTAAGTGCTATTATGTTATTATTAAGATGAGATTAAGAAGATGAGATTTTGTTGTATGTTTTTAGATTTTATTTCATTCTGTTTTGCATTGCTGATTGCCGTGGCAATCCCCAGTGGCTGAAATTTTATTTTAAAAATTGAATGTGTTTTCGCCACTATTTTCAAGTCATTAATTGGGGAGGGGGCATATCATGAAGTGGCTCTGTGGCAGAGGAAGAACTTGGCCCCGGTGTCCCAGGTCCGTATTTACCATAGCAGAAAAAGCCACCAACTTTAAAAGGAGATAACATTTATGGCCTGTCACTATATCTACTCCTCATCAGCTGCTACTTTCATGCCTTTTCACAGTAGTCTGATATGAAAATATCAGCATCTGACAATGTTTATTTTCGTTAACATATTTCGTTGCTAATTTCTGCATAGCAAGGTGATATTAAAGTCAGCCCAAGGTGGGTGCATCTAGTCAAAAGGCAACATTGCCTCATTTTCAGTTTCATGCTGTGACTTATCATGGAAGGAAGGAATAAATCCAAAGGGTTTTCCTAACATTTATAAACTCTTCCCTGCTCTTTGGAGATACTCTTGAAACAAAATAAAAACAGAGGGGGGAAAGCTTCAGGACGCAGTAAAAGCCTTCATTCTCCACCCAACATCAACTGCTTTTTAGAAATTGTCTAGGAAGACGGATGTCACCCTTTCTCAAACAGAATCAACTGGGTTTAGCTTAGAAGATGAGATTTTAGTAACAACAGCTTAGTCAAGACAGGAAAATAGAGTGCATCAGTAAAAAAACCCAAAAGCTTTCTATGTTAAATTGCCTGCACCACAAAATTAATGATCAGCACTCAAGACTGAAAGAACAAGATCAACAGTCAATACTGGAGTGGATTTTACAATGTTTTCACAACTGCTAGAAAAGCAATTAGGACAGAGCTGAGGAATATGTGGGCCATGGGCCACATGTTGCCTCTGGGACCATATTTATTGCCCCCAAGGGCCATGTTATTTTTACTTCATATACAAACAAATCTCTACCAAGCCTTCAGGCCTTAAATGACCCAACAAGGGCCAAAAAAGTGGAAAAATTACTCCCCAACACCCTAGAAGATGTGGAGTGACATTTAGGAGCAAAAAAATGGGAGAGTACAGCCCATGACAATGATTTTTACATAACAACATTTCCAGGTTTTGAGTTTTCTTCAGACCGCCACCCTAACATGTATTCTTTTATTTCACTATACAGTTCAGTTTTCTGCCTCCTTTCTTCTGTGCACATTAACATTTTTTTAAAAAAATCTTTTCTTGATGTCCCCAAAATAGTTTGAAAGTTGTATCTGTGGCCCTTTGGTCATTGTGCTGTACGTTACATCTTTTGTGCATGAACACTGCTGAATTCTTTCTCTGTGAGAATTACTGATAGCAAAATGGATGCTCCTTCCTATTTCAATACGATTTCCCTACCTCCAGTTTGGTGGTGTGGGTAGCAAGTGAGGTCATCTACAATCTGCTTCTCCAAAGTAGAGAAAACATTTTCCTAAAGAGGGAGTGTGAGTGAGAATGGTAGACAGATTTCTGTCTTTTCAGAATGTTTCAAACAATGTATGTTCCTAACAGAACCCTTTGAGAGTTGTGCGTTGCTGCTCCCTGTTTAACCATGGCATGCCTAGCAAGAACCTCACTTTCCATGTATCTTCTTCCTCTCAGAACAGCTCTGACAAAGAAGTTTCCAGGACTCTCCTGTGACTGGATGTTCCCTGCTCTATTCTGTGCACTTCCATTCTGCAAAGGAAGGATTCATAAAGCCTTACTCTGCAAGCCGCTGCATTGCTTTCCTGTGATTTTGCTCTTACCCTCTTACCTCACACAGCACAGGGCTTCTCTAATCACAGAAGAATGTCTATGACACAGTGCGCACTTCCTTAAACTCCTAATAATATTCTTCACAGATAAATCAGGACATACTACAGGAATGTTGAAATCTGACAGGGAAACTATAAGATAAAAGAAAAGAGCCACTAGTCTAAATATGGATATGCCAGATCCTTGGGGATCTTTGTCCAAGACTGTGTCACCCTGATCAAGCCACCACAAAAGATGACACACACAAAGATCCCCAAGCGACGAGATTGTATGCAGTGGTTGGAAGCCAGTAGGCCCCTCCTCCAGCTGCTGCTAATCCATTACGGGCATTCTCTGAGGCAAGCAGACACATCAAACAGGCTGCCATTTCTTTGATGTGCTGTTCTTCAGAACGGGAACAGCAGGCAGATTAGATTCCCTCATGTAGGGATCTGACAGGGCCTGTAAACATCTTCTGTAAGGACTAGAGCATGCTGGAGGAAGAGCCCACAATAGCTTCCAGACTTTCTTCAGACCCAATTAGGAGAAATGGACACTAGGGACCTAGGGGAAAATTCCAGTGGGTTTACCACACTTGTGCTCCAAGAAGACTTGTGCAGAACTCAAAAGAAAATTCTCCAAACGGGATAGCCAAAGAATGATGGAGAGTAATCAGCAGCCAGACACATGACTGTGGCTACCAGCAGCAACCCTGAAGCAGCTACTAAGCCAGATAGGTTACAAAATATAGAAGCACCCCCGAATTACACAATGGCAAAATGTAAACTACTCAACCAGATCACATATGGCTTTTTAGTGTTCCTAGAATTAAAAATGAAAAATCATCCAAATAGCTGCTTTCCAGTCCCAGAGGGCAGGAAATCCCAGCTGCATCTCATGGACTGGTATTAGTAATAATTAGTACTTCTCTTGTTCTTCTCATCTTCAAAAGAAATGCTTCATTAGCACTATTATACCTTAAGCCTTTATTCCAATCTGGTGCCTTCCAGATGTTTTGGACTTCAGCTCCCCTCAGGCCTAAGCAGCACAGCGAATGATCAGGAATGTAGCAACTTGTAGTCCAAACTGTCTACAGGGCACCAAGTTGGGGAAAGCTGTCTTAAAACAGGTAAAAAAAAATTGTACAAGAAAACACTTGTTCTTCAAGCAAGCCAAAAGGTTCACCTGGTGAACAAGCACCAGTGTTGCAGACAGCAAGACCTTTCTTCAGGTAGACACATAAGGCACCTTTAGACAATACAATGGTAACACTCAAGTCTATCCTTTCTATCTAAAGCTAAGGAAGCTGTTCTACTTATAAACCAATGTCTGATATCAACAATGAGTTTATCAGTTCAGATAAGATGGAAGTGCTCTGGTCACTAGAAAAGCACATCAATGAACATTTATCCCATGCTTGACAGCATTATATTGCCCCTGAAGACTCAGCTTTGCAGTGTGGACAAACTTTTGAATTTAGCCCTACAAATGGATTCAGTGATGGGAAGGAGAGTGCTTGTGAAGGGCAAGCTAATAAACCAACCATACCCATCCATGGAACTGTCTGATCTGGCCATGACAACACAACCTTAGTTACAACTAATTTGGATTAATATAATTCACTCTATATAGGGCTGCTTTTGAAAAATGCTTTCAAACTTCAGCTGATCCAAAGACCATGAATTAGAGCCAGTTACAAGGAAGATATGATTCTCTTGTTAACAAGAGCTCCACTGGCTATTAGTCTGTTTCAGGATGTGACTTGAAATGCAACTGATAACCTATATAACCCTATAGAATTTGGGATTCAGGCTATCTGAAGGATCATATTTTCCCATAACAAGCCTGCCCAAGCTTACAGAACTCTAAAAGAGCCCTTTCTCTTGGTTCTGCCAATCTCAGAGGCATATCTGAATCAAGAGTTTTACTGGCAGCTGCTCCATGGCTCTGAAGTCTTCACAAAGGAAGGCTTGACTGGCCCCTTCCCTATTGTCTATCTCTTGGCAGGTAAGCATTAAAAAAAAAAAACTTTGGGCAAATCTTTCACAAATCATTAGTTTAACCAGCTACTGAACACTGGGGCACTTACAAGTTTGGGGCTATGCTTTTCTTAGGAACATCTTTTTAAAGTGTGTTTTCAATGGTTTTAAGCTGTTGTTTTAATTTAATTTTTCTTTAATGGTAGATCTTGTTTTGCATTTAACTGTATACTTTTATTTAATGCTACTATGAAAGCCTTTAAGTCCCATTTTTGGGAGAAAGGTAGGAAACAATCAATCAATCAAATTAAATGGATTCAGACCACAGGCCAGTCTGCTCTGTAGTGTACAGACAGCCCTCCACATTCATGAGGACTAAGGGCACAGGACCCTGCCCCCACAAAAGTGGAAAAACTGCAAATATCAAAATGTCTGTGTGTGTCTGCGGGAAATGGGCCAAGGCATGGTGGGAAGAGTGGGCACTCAGGATCAAAACCAGGTCAGGAAAAGGGGGTGGGTTGGCATGGTGGGCCTGTATTTCCTCTCTCTCACTCATCTTCCTTCCTTGGGAGTGTGGTGCTGAGAAACTGGGCTGCAATCTATCTTTAGCTGGCCTGGCAGTGGGAGGAGGAGGGGGAGGAGGAGGAGGAGGAGGAAGTCCAGAGGCTGGTTTTTAAAGGGCTGAGTGAACTGATTGGACCCAAGAGGGAAGGTTCCCCCAGGAAAGAAGTGCTGGGGGTAGGGGGGCAAGGTTTGGAGGAACTCACAAACAGTCAAATCTGTGAAAGTTAAACCTGCAAATGTGGAGGTTTGACTGTATTGCCTACTTGGACTGGCCACCATTATTCAAGGTCTTAGACAGTGTTCTCACTGAGCAGTGGTACCTGAGATTCCTATGTGTTTATCTGAAATGCCAGGGACTGAGTGTAGAAACACATATATGTTCCCTCTCACTGAGCTTCGGCTTTTTTCTCAGAGGAGCCCAAACAGAATTAAGATAAACAAACTACTGTTTGCAATACATTTTGTTTTGAGGCACACATATTAGTACAATTAAATACAGTAGAAGTGGGAGAAAGCTAACCAGGCAAAACTTGTGAAAGTTACCTTTTGAACTATAATTCCTAGATTCCTTTAGTCAGCATGACCCCAAAAGCACATTTCCCAAACTCTGCCTACAAGTATTATGCTTTCAAGCTTTTAACAGTTACAAATTTTACTGTACGTAACATTACAAATACATAAAGTTAACTCCCAATTATCCATGTGCTCTCTAATATTTTGTAAATTTTTCTTACTATCTCATCAAATAGAAGAGACTGAGTGAGGCAAACAGTGAGGAGAGTACCATATGAAGAAAAACCTGACTCCTCTGAGAGGGAGAGAAAACAACCAGAAGTGTGGAATAATTCCTTTAAAATAAACACACCCATTTCCAACTTCAGTGGCATCACTGTGGAGGAAAAGAAACACATACTTATGGGACAAATGAGGAGAGTGTAAATCTCTGTAAATAAGGAGCATCCAAAGTGAACATTATATAAGAGAGCAACAACTTACAAACATCACCAGCATGAACAGAGTAAACTTGTATATTACTTTATGATTAGAAGCCAACTCAATTAGATTGAAAAACAAACAACCCAGTAAAAATTAAACTAATTAAGCCTGCCAGACTTATGAGGTACATTCAGCGCTTGCTAAGAGTTGAACAGCACGGAACATGTTGAATGTAAGAGGAGATTCCCACCAACATGAGATACTCTAGAATCACTGTTGGATCAAAATTAAAGCAATGGCCTAAATCCAATTGTTAGCCCCAAGCAGAGCAGATCTAGTGACTCAATGGAAAATTAATAAACCAATACTTAAGTTCCAGTGATTCAATGGGTCCACTCCAATTGGTATAGAAGTTGGATTAAGGCCCAAACATTTAAAACTTGGTACAAATCTGAAAACCATCTACCTTAATGATCTATACTAAAGCAGGATTTGCTATAATTCTTTGAAGAAGAATTCGTCATTCTTTGAAGAAATTAGCTCAAGAAAATAGAGTTCAACATGCCACAAACTGAGAACAGAGGGATGCCTACTGAATGAAGCAAACCCTTGCTGTCTGAAGCAAACCTTTGCTGAATAAATAAATATGTCACAGAATTCTGGCAGAAATATCTTCCAAAACAATATATCACCAAAATCTGATGCACTGATAGTCAAGGTTTCCAGAGAAACAGGTCTGAAGTCCTTTTAAAGCAAGAGATGAAACATTTTAAAATTTATTATAGGAAGACATTTCTCAGCTTAGGAGTATAGGTATGTACACAGCCATGAAAACAACCCAAGCTGACTCCTAGGATAAGAAAACTGAACTGTCACCCAATTAGCAAGACAAGCTAAATGAATGTTGGCATATCTCCTAATAGACATATACCTTGGTTTTTAGGAGAATACGGATGTGTAAGGATCAATAGATAGAGTTCTGTATCATAAAACAGACCAAATAAAATAGGGGTTAAAATTAAGAGAGGAATATATGCAAGATCCCAGATTCAATTTCTAGCGAGCAGTTGGGGAAAACCCCTATCTAAAACGAAGTAAAGTTGCAGACATTCAGCACAGACCATACTAAGCCCAAAGGTCTGACTCTACATAGGGCAGTCCATATCAGTCCCTACAGCAATAATTCCCATGATTCTGTGCTCTGAATGGTGTGCTAGTCTGAGTGCTGGGTTAAGACTCTGGGACACCAAGGTTCAAGCCCCCATTAAGCCATACAAACACACTGGGTGACTTTGGGCAAATCACACTCTCCGAGCCCCAACTGCATACCCACACTGAACAAATCTTCCCAAGAAAATCCCATAAAATATTCATCATAGGATTATCTCAAATTGGAAGTGACCTGAAAGCAAACAACAACAACTACCTGTGCTCAGGAGCAACTAATGGATGTACTGTGAGAAATGTATTAGCATGTTACAAGTTAAATAATCAAAGGCTCTTGTAAGCCCAGAATATTCCCCCATGCAACTAACTGTCTATTGTATTTTTTGTGTAATCCACTGCTCCAATCTCACCTCCCTCCAACTAAGCCTCTGTTAGAAGTGGCCAATTTTACTGGGTTGGATCCAATAGAAGATTTTTAATCCAATGGATTAAATCCACTGCCTGAGTAGGGGAGAAAGTAATGGTCATTGATCTTTCTCTTCCCTTCAAATCTTTACCTCTCCTGAAAACCTACTCCCAAGGGCTAAACACCTTCCAGAATAGTGGGGAAGGTGGCACTGTGGTCTAAAAGACGGAGAGGGAGATCATTCAACACTGTTCTCCCTTTCTGTCAGCAGAAACATTCTCACTAGAGCCCTGCTCAGCGATGCTCCAGCCAGTGGAATAAAAATTCTAGACTCAATGTACTCTGTTTTATATTGGGCACAACCACATGTTTTACACAATGCAGAAACACAGTAGAAGTATCTGAAATTCAAGAAGAGGCAGCTGCCTGTTGTCTTCAAGAATACCAAAATGAACAATATATGCTCCCTAACACCCGGATGAAATTTGGGAAGCAGTGGTTTAGAGATATGATAACTATGGGAAATCAATGCATGTATAATTCTTCTGATATAAAATATATCTTCTGCACACATTCAGAGCTGGAAGACTACACTGAAAAAGTAAAAGTAAAAACTACAGTACAGGCTACCAGAGAAAGAATTAAACCCTACTGTAGGTACATTTTACTTGGATCGAGTCAAATGTCATAAAAAAGGGAGAAAGCTTTGATAGATGTAAAGAGATTTGTATTGGAAGCAGTGCAATTTAGCTTGTTCATAAATTACCCAGATATAGAGTAAGTAGTGAAGTAGTCACAAGAGCACAACATCAAATTTTTCAAAGACATTAAAACAAAACAGGAATATGAAGAGTTCCAAAAGAATTTCTCCAAACTGGGTAAATGGGCATCAGAATGGCAAATGTAGTTCATACAGTGGGCCCTCAGTATGTGCTGGAGTTTGGCTCCAGGACCTCCCATGGAGACCAACATCAGAGGATGCTCAAGTCCCATTATATACAATGGCATCGTAAAATGGTGTCCCGTATATAAAACGGCTAACAACTCAAACGAGCACCAGAGAGAGCCTGAAGATCTGTGAAATGGAGGGAGGCTACAGCAGTGTATGCCTACACAACAATGTAGTGCTCCGTACAGACCAAAATCAAGGTTTGCTTTTTGGATTTTTTGTTTAATATTTTCGAGCTGTGGTTGGTTGAATCTGTAGATGTAGAACCTCTGGATATTGAGGGACGGTATATGTAAGCACAAAATGATGCACTTTTCAACAAAAAAAATTAACTTCAGGTACACTTTAACGGGGTTGGAGACTAGAGAGGATGACCATGAAAGAGATCCGATTGTGAGGGATAGCACGATGAAAATCTTGGTTCAGCACAAAAAATGAAAAAGAAAAAATCCATGTTGAGGATCATTAAGAAAGGAATAAAAAATAAAACTGCCAAGGTCATAATGCCTTTGAACACATTTGTAGTGCAAGTACTTTTGGAAGGCTGTATACAGATCTGGTTAGCACACATATTTTAAAAAAACCTGTAGAGATGGCAGAAGTGTAAAAAGTTGGAAAGGTCTATGTGCCATGCATAGTGAAAAACTAAACTGAACTTTGGGAAGAATCCTAGATCTGCCTGAACAATCACTCTGTCTGGCAAGAATGAACAGAGCTCCTCTCAAACTGACCGTGATGTCAGCTGAAGTCAGTACTACAAACATAACACAAGCCTTTCCATGTGAGTTCCTGAAGAGGGATGGATTACAGAGGATCAAAGAGTGGTCATGACTCAGAGCACCAGTGATATCTCATACAAAGAAAGCATGTATAACCAAGGCTGAAACCAATGTAACTCCTAAAAGAACGTGTTTCAGTTACGGCAGAATGGATAAAGAGCACTCCCCATGTGTTTTCTGTATCCTGCCAATAGGTACCAGAGTCGTGCCCTTCTCCAGTCTCCCTGGGCCAATGGCAAACACTTTTGAAACCAGAACTCTGAACTATTTCTAGAACACCTTCCAGGCAAGCTCACAGATGTATGTAACAAGCAACATGAGGCAAGGGTGGTACTAACCATGGTGGAAGAAACCCCTGCTCTGATTGGCTAGACCCACTCAGTGACCAGATATAGACATGCAGCCAATCTGGACTGGGATGCAGAATTGGCCCCTGAGAAAGAACCTTCTCCAAGGAGAGGCCACAGTGAGGTTCATTTGGTCAGAAAGCTATGGCTGCTAGACCATTACAGTATTATCATGGGGCACTGTGATCAATGAGCTCTGAGTTTACAATATTCTTGCACTGAATGAAAATGGAAGAATGCATAAAGGAGACAGGATAGCCATTTGATCAATAGTGCATGAAAAGTCCCATCTTGGTGTTCTGATAATTTGGAGTTGAAGCAGCTGACTTTTTTGTTGAGGTACACTGCAAAAATATGGTTGCTGGTTTCTGCAAGTAGTTCAGTGGTCTGACGTACTTCTAAATAAAGCAGCTACTTGCTTTAATCTACCTGTAAGCCTGTATGCCATTGTTTTATGAATTCCCTGAATGTATTCTGTTACCAGAGACTCCAGGATGTTCTCTCCTGAGTAACAAGAGTACGTTTGCCTCCTTCTGTAACTCATCATCTCTATAATCTCACTTTGCTGACCAATGCTATATAATTAGTATGTGTTTCACAGTTATGTTGTGTGACCAGACAAGCACATGTTTCTGAGAAACCAAACTTATAAACAGAAAAAGGTGCCAAATGTATGTTCCTCAACTTAGGTATAAGCTGTTAGTTAATCTGTTCCTCAACTCAGTTTAACAGATGCTCTCCTTAAGTGGCTAACCATTAGCCCTAGGTTATTCCGTTGTAGCAGTGAGTTCCTCAGCCAATCAGACTGTCATGTGTTATGACTTGTAATAGCTCCTGGAAGGACTCTCCTTTGCCCAGGTACTGAGAGCCCAACCACTAAAGATGACATTTTCAGAAAGGAATGAAGCATTCCATGACTAATATTTCAAAAGAAACCATCAAAAGTGCCCCAGAGTGAAGCTATGCCATGAAGCCAAATCAACTGATGTTACCACTGAATGCTGTAGCTAAGTCCATGAGAGAAGGACAATTTGTTGCTGGTGGCTTACATAAGTTAGAGATAAGCTTGACAATATGCTCTTGAGATTAAAAAAAAGGGGGGGTACTCAAGCATGACTCCCAAATTTTGAAGACCTGGTGCAGAAGTGAACATGTTATTAGTTGATTAAAAAACCATCTCCTTGGAGATGACCAGAATAAAAGGTCATCCAGTTAGGGACAGATGTGAATCCCCATTACTCTGAGGTACACCACTAGTACCAACATGACCTTTGTAAAATGGTGTTTGGTCTTGGAGTGGAAGATACCTCAAAGGGAAAGGTCTTGAACTAGTATTACGTGAATCCTATGCAAATTGAAAATATCTCTCTCTGAGATCAATAGATGTCAGGCAACTCCCAGGATGGAGGGCAGTGGAAGCTGGTCTGAAAGTCTTCCTCCAGAAATTCTTCTGAACAATAAACCAGTGCAGAAATTTTAGGCCTCAAGTGCCCTCCAGTTCCCATTCCTTTGGGAAGAACTAACAACATGGAAACAATCTCACAGTCTATTTGGGAAGTAGAAATTGGCTTGATGGAGTCAAATTTCAACCACAGTGGAGTTCTATATCACCAGTGCTTTGTCAGATGGAAGAACCCTATTCCTTGGAACAGTGCTGAACTCTTGGCCATAATTCAGCTGAACAGTCTCAGCTTTATATCAGACAAACAATTCTTCAACTCGACAGAAGATCAGATTTGCTGCTGACATTTTGAGGAGAAAGTCTTGATATTTTGCTTTATTCCTGGCTAGATTCGTGGAAAGCAGATTTGTTGACCATGCACCACAGGCCTGTGAATAACAAACTGTGGGAAAAACTTTGGCATTGAAGGAAAGATAAAGACCTTCTGTTTCACATTGTTTTTTGATGTAGAAGGCAGAATCTTCTTTTCTTTGGTATCTACAAGCACCAAAGTGAGAGATGCTCCAATGAGCATCTTAAAATGGTTAAGTAGACAAATTGGTCTTAAATTTTAGGTCCACATCCCAAAGTTTTAACCACAGGTTCAAGTGCACTGGAACCCCAGAGGCCAATGTTTGAATCCTTCACACCATTTATAAAGTTGTTGGCTAAGAATTTGGTGAGACAAGTAAGATTTGTTGAAACTTCCTCTAAAGTGCTTGGCTTCAGCTGGAATTGCTAGGAGAAGTGCTCTCACTCACAACACTGATGCTTCAGATGCTGTTTAACAGCAAAGGCAGATGTTTCACAGAGATGCCTGAGGGCACTGCTGCATTTGTAATCGCTTATTACATGGATTCTGCCCCTTCTCTTGACAAAACTGTTTTTGACAAAAGAGCAGCCACTTTGAATTGAATTGAAACTGTCATTTACAGTAGAGAGAAGAAACTTCTAGAGTTTGGGAGACACAATGGATCTCCGTGGGACTTTGGAAGGCCACTCCACCACCTCACTGCACACAATTTCACTTTGGCCTAAAACAGCACCCCATCCATCTTAGAGTTAAATTTTGCTATGTTTTCAGCCTTCCCTTGGATCATTTTAAGCCCAGGAGAGGACTTTTTTTCAACCTTCTCTCAGGGCCATTTTGTAACTACAGAGCATGAGAGCCACTATAGGGTGAAAATGTAAAACTAACACCAAAAACCAACACCCCCTTTTTTCAAAGCATGGTGAAGTGGGGGAGATTGCAGAACTGGACTTGCATTAAGAACCCTATTCACACCTGCCTTTAAGTCTGGAGTGGTGGCATTTTCACTGTCTTCTGCCCTGTTTGGCGTGAGAATATGAAGACGAAGACAGAAAAGGGAAACTGCTAGTATTAGACAATTGCCACCCTCCTCTTCTTTCACATTCATCACACCCCATCCCAGATTTCTTAATGAAGCCCAATCGCTTCATTTAGATGTTACAAATCATTGGGGACAAAGTTGAGCCTACAGAACCATGTAGCATAATTGCCAAGAGGTAGAGCAGAAAAATTCCCCACTGCCACTTCCTGAAACTGACCCTGAAGGTAGGAGCGCACTCATCGCAATTCTGTGCCCACCTCTCACAGAGCTGGTTAATGAGGACAACTGCATCAAAATTTACTGAGAGATCAAAAAACAGCAACAGGGTCACACTCAATTTGTTCTTCTCATGATACAGGTCATCCATTAGGGCAACCAAGGCCCAGGTCTTTCTGGAATGTTATGAATATTGTTATGTTTCTAACCAATGGACAGAACTAACAATACATTGTTAAGGAGACAAAAGGTACATCTTTTGTAAATGCCTGAATGGAGAGTTCTTTGTGGCAGTAACACAAGAATGAAGACTGAGGTTAGTGCCTGCAATGTGCTGGAAGAAAAAAGCCTACAAGAATAGCAAATCTTTGCTTGGCAAACAAACAACACTCATCTGCTTGTTGTTATTCACACAAGAATTCAAGCTGGCCCACCCACCCCTTTCCTGGTAGTTCTATCATCTCAGCTTTGGGAATCCTAGTATGACAGTAGGTCAGTGACTCCTTTAGATGGTTATTGGAATGATTTCTACGCCTGTAATAAATAACTGCTAATTATACAATCTTACAAGGCTGTACGTGGATGATGAGAAAAGACTTTCAAGCAGAACAGGAACCAAGAAGTCTTATGAATAAAGGGAAAACGTGGGGGGGGGAATTGAGGGTGGCCAGAAAGCACATAAAGAATACTGTGTTGACAACCCTTCTCAAGTATTAGGCAAATCTCCTAGTAAGTATGTGAGGAGAGTCTCTCTCTCTTTCTCTCTCTGTGTGTGTTAAAGACTCACCAAGCAAATTTATAGCAATTGCCTATGATTCATGAAGCTCAGCCCTCTAAGCCACAAAAGAAACAAAGTTAAGTAACAAAATTGTCTTTGGAGTACAGATTATTAGTTTGACATTTGTTTTTGAAGAGCAGCTATTGTTCTTGAATCCACTTCAGACAGAAGTAAGCACTAAATGTGGGCTGCAGCAAGAGGAAGGCAAACCATCACAGAAGCTTCCTAATCCGTAGACATTACATATGAAACACAGGGTACTGCTGAGGTAGAACAAGGCGCAATGCAGCAACATGAAAGTCTCTTTCCTTTGAAATAACACCTCAACAGATTTGGAATAGCCCACTGAGCCACTATTTTGAACCAAATGCTTGCCTGGAACCCTTCTGCCCACTCCAAGCACACCCAACCAGACTCTAGCTGCACTGCAGTTCTCCTATGTATTTCCTTTTCATCTCATCTGCACCTAAGAGATTGCATGTAACATAACCTTTCTCTAAAAAGACAGAAAGAAAGCAGCAAGCAAGCAGAAACTTGGCTACATATATGCTTTTATGCAGAAGAGGGGGCCCTGTAGCCATTGAACAGTGAAAAATAAAACTGTCTCAGGACAGGAAGTGAAGAATTGTGTTGCTCTCACTGGCAATACCACACAATATCAGATGACACTTGTGCAACCATGTTTCACAGAGCAACTAAAAACAGCAAAAACAATCCCCCTCCCAAAAAACACTCTCTGCTGGAAAAATGTTGTCTTCAGTAAAAGATTTCTGGTGAGCAACTCCACAACCACAGATGTGTAACACTGAGGGAAACTTGCACAGACAGGCAAGCTATGTGCAATCATTACGAAGCATATGGACACTATCTGCACAATAAACTGGATCAAAAAAAAGGCTTGTGGGGCATAGAGGTCAAAGCACACATTATAAACATACTCTAGTATAAGTATGTAGGTATGAGAGTGAGTAAGTGCAAGATCAGCAGTTTCAGAAAGATATAACTGATGGCAGAGAAGCAGCAGAGGAAAAGGGAAGCTTAATTCTTTTCCTGCTATTATTTCCCCACTCTAAAATTGCTCCTCAGGAATTCCTGCTCCACAAAGACATATAAAATATGTATTTGGACAGAGGCACAGTTTAAACAACGTGAGGTGAGAACGGAAAGATCTGGAGTAGGGAAAGAGCAGATGAGGAAAGGATTTACCTTCTTGAGTGCTCTTCCCACCCATCCCTGATTCTTTGCAATCAATTGAACCCTCCTACTGTAACTTTAGGCACACACAATGGCCACTGACCCTTGGCTGTGTGCATCTGAGTATAACATGTAGTTTGGACCAAATGGTGCCTCTCCCCCTCTTTACGTGTCTGGCTAACAGAAGGGGGATAAAAGAATCATCAGTGGCGCAAGTGAGGAATATTCTGTTCCAGCACCATTCTTTCCAAAGGCAGAGAGCAGATGCACAATCCAAACAAAGTTTATGTCAAGTTGCCATCTGCCTTCCCTGCTAAGACACTAGTTTTTAGCAGTGATGCCACCCAGATGGTTTAAAGGGAACTAAAGGGAACCAACTGAATGATTCACTATTCCAAGAACATATGGCAGGGTGCCCACACTTGCAATATAATCTAGTCCTGTCTAAGTGGTAGACATTACTACAGAACTGTTCAACAAAAGCAAGACAACAACCTAATTAAATATATCCATAAGTCTTGCAAGAATCATGGGTGGGGGCTCCCTGAAATAACATCACAGCCATCTATTCATTCAGTTTCATCCTCATTGCACGTGCTTCATGTCTTTGGCTTTTTGAAATATTTTTCTTCTTGTTTTCTCTTTGCACTCACCTGGTCTGTGGAAAATGATGAAGAATATTCCACAAAGTCTGGCTGGAGGAAAAGGTGTCTTGGAGCCTAGAACCATCATCCAACTGCAACGCAATTCGTACCTAGGAGATAGAACCCACCAAATTAGAATAGGAGCATATATGTCCCACGTAACTACCAGCAAACCAGATTGTCAAGAATTGTTCAAGGTCACATCTGGCAAGTTAGCCCATCCAGGGTCACATCTGGCAAACAGAATCCTGGCCCCCTCTGCTGGGTTTTGACTTAAGCTTCAGACTAACAGACATCTGTGTCACTTAGCACTTACAAACAGTGACCCCAAAACAAACAACTGACAATGTGAATCAAGCTTTAGTTAACTGCCTCAATCGAGACAAATCTGTAAACATTCCATTTTTAAAGAATAGCTACATATTCAACAATATCACACTGGAGAAAACATCATGGATTGAATGTAAAGAAAGAGATTATGTGTTGAATACTTCACCCTATAGAAAACTAGCACTTCTTTTATAGCAGCCAGGCTCTAGTTGGCTTGAGGGCACTTTTCTTGATTGGGTCTCAAATATTTTGATTTTTTAAAAAATGTATTTGAAGCCTAATCTTTTAAATATTGCACCTGGATTTAATCCTAGGAAAAGCCCTAAAAACAGCAACCTCAGGGTTTTGGGTTTTGTTTTTTTTGGCAGTTAAAACTCTGAAGCTGAGTCCTCTACCATCTTTTTCATCAGATACCATAACTTACTTCACCATGATCATTTCTGAAGACTCTAAAGACACTTTATTTTCTCCATTCTAATATCCTATCCCCAGACTCAAACTCTAGACCTGCTTTTATGTATATTACATCTTTGCCCTTTAGTTACAGCCAGAACTTACCAAAAAAAAAACAACTGCTGCTAATTCAATACAATTTTCAACAATAATTTTAAAATTCCTTATTTTTAGCATTAAATACCAATGACATTGTTTTTCAGCAATATGCTTCTCTTTTCTTTAATTCATCATTTTAAAGATAATTTTGGCAGGAGATTGACCACTTCTAGTAACTGCAGATGACTTTCCCCCAATTCCATTAAATTTAACAAAATACCTTCTCAAAAATACAAAATTTATTCTGTTTCTAAAAACGAACGTTAATTCCTCTGAGCTCTATTCCTAGTCCTGATGTAGGCTTCAGTTCCTGATTCTGCTTTCCCAAATAGCCTTTATCTCATTAAGTCTGCTTATAATTTTTAACTTTTCTTGCTCCATTTCTTTGTCTGCTGGTCCTAAAATGGCATGTAACTACCGTAGACATGAAAGATTTATGAAGGTGTTCTTCTATCCTGCACTATATTCTGGGTCCAGCAGTGGCTGGACTATAACACATTTCAAATGGCCAATAAGGAGATGTATTTCATTTTCTTCATACTGAGAACTAGCATGGTATAATGGTATGAGAGTTGGGTTTTGAGTGGAAGTCAGGGTTCAAATCCCGCTCAGCTATAGAAGTCCACTAATTGACTTTGGGCAAGTCACACTGTCTCAGCTTCAGAGGAAAACAGATGCAAACTTCTTCCTAACATCTTGCTAAGAAAATCCCCTGATAGGGTTGCTTTAGGGTGGGAAATGACTTGAAGGCACACAGCAACAACAATGAATGATTTCCTACACTCCATAGAAAACGAGAAGGTATAATATAAAATATCTTATATGAATTCTGGATCACAGATTTCTTTATAGCAGCTAAAATGTAAACTATTAAAATGCATAACTTCCACTGTGGGCAAATTTTGACATCTTCCAGTTTGGTATGCCTATTCAGTTTTAAATAACTTTGGCCCAAACAACAGATCTGAAAGCAAGCATGCATGTGCCAGACAGAGAATGATAGTGAGTACTTGCGACAAAGAGAATGTTCAAATTCAGCAGCTTCCTTTTGCTAGATAGCTGGCCAAACAGTTGAATCAGGCTATAAACATGATGCACAGTAATGAACTTTTCTGTACAGGCAGTGAAAGCAAGTTCCCTTTATGCAGAGACAGAAGCAAACACCATCCTGACCACAGTGTCTATCAATAGCAGAAGAGCACTGGGATGAGACAAGACAAAAGAGAATGCCACTATGAAATCCTTAGATATACCTCAACATCTAAGGAGGTATGGTCACTAGCGCAACCATGTGTGCACAGGCATGTGCACATGCTTGAATGTACACACCATAGATTATTCAGAAGCGGTCATCAGCTATTTGCATGTAGAGTATGCTCCTGACCAGCATACCAGTGTTCATTATTTTAATCATTAAATGCCAACAACATTGTTTTTGAGCAATGCATTTCTCTCTTCTTCATGAATTCACTTGTTGCAGTTTACAGCCACTAAACAACTATTTTCTCTGAATCTAGAAGAAAATGTTATTTCTTTCTCTATTTCAGGATTGGGAATCAAGTAGCCCTCCAGATGTCGCTAGGCTACAACTTCCGGCATCCTGTAACTTTGACCATGCTAGCAAGGACTGCTAGGAGTTACAACCCAACATCATCTGGAGGGTCACTTGATTCCCACCTCTCTGACTCCATCCTCAGCAATGCACAATAAGCTCTACTTGAGGACCTTGTCACAAATTACTTTCCACTGACACATGCCGTGGTTGGCCCCCAAATACTGGTATACAGAGACCATTTCTAGTTCCTGAAACAAGAAAAAGAAATGTCTTTCACATAAATAATTTCATTTTCAACAAGAAATTCCACCTGGAAATGTGAATAACAGCAGAACATTCTCGTGGCTCCCAAACAGAAGGAAGCATTGATCCTACTATTTTGAACCCAATGCATTCTGACCAGGGCAGTCATGGCCAATAAGAAGTGGGGGAAGGAATCAGTCACAGCCTCTTTTGGGGTAAACAATAAGAGAAGAAATTCTGCCAGAACCTATACTCACTTTCTTCCAGCCCAAAACAAGTTTCCATTTGAAAACTTTCTCCATTTGCTTCCATGAGACCTTGTGGTATTTTGGCATGCCACGTAGTCACCTCAGCCCTTGGATTTTTGCAATATAAAATAATCCATCATTAACATGGGACAATCATGTGATGGACTGTAGAAACACGTGGTCAATTACTGGTATATTAAAACAATAACAGCATCAGCAACAACAGCTACTATTACTATTTGAGCACAGGATACTCTTGCAGCTGTTTCAGCAAGGCAGATTTCCAATATTGTGAATAATACCAAACTCCCAGCACCCAAGCCATGAATTTTTAGGATTTTCTATACCATCAACTTCAGTCAGAAAGCCTGAGTCTGTAGGACCTATATGGGTGGTCAAATGACTTCTACAAACATTCAAGAATAACAAACAAGCAATTCCTGCACACACAGCCTTGGTATTCTTTTTATCTGCCTCCTAGTTTTTGATTCTGAATCAACAGAGGGCTACGTTTTCGTGCTTTAAAAGAGCAAAGTCTTTGAGAAAACACCAATGAAATCTCTCAAGCTGGCAATGCTGCAAGAGCACTGAACCAACACTGTTATCCTCATCTCACTCATTCCACATATAGCCCTCAGTGAATCACTGAAATAATCTAAGGATCTGAAGAAAGGGATAGAGGCAGACACAACAAAATCTTCCTAACATTTTAACACAAGTTTTAAAAGTAAACCCTAGACACTACAAAATCTAACAGGCATCAGTGCTTTTGTTGCCAAGGGGGAGTGGGTCTCTGCTGTCATTCTTGCAGAACAGCCAGAGATGTGACCTGCTGGGAATGAAGAGCTTGTCTGTAGGAAGTAAAACTCCCAGTCACAAGGGCTGAAGGAGACGCATCTCTTCACAGACACGGCTTTCCCAATGTCTCCACTGCCCAAGATCAACCTTCAGATTATCCTTGGCTGCATAAGAGTGCCGACATCTGACATCACCAGGCTACAAGACTCTTGCCCAGAAATCAACTTTGCCAATTGCATCAGATTTTTAGGCAATAGTTCAAAGCCAGACATGTCACGAAAGTCATATTCAGGCAATTAAAACTTCACAGAAACCCCAAGCTACATATAAATATTAATCTCTTATTCAGCACACAGAAAGCCCATGCCAATTAGTTTCTAGGTTTACAAACATGTGAATACAAGACTGATTAATGGGTAAATCGCCATGTTAGTTCTTTGTAATAATGCACGTTCCCTTGACCACAGAGGATTCTGCTTCTGATGCACTACATAAAGGGATTTCAAAAGGCAGAAAATGTTAGGTTAAAAAAATCTGAGGGCATGAACTCAAAAATAATTACATTGCTTGCTACAGTTCTGAATGTAAAGGGTCTAGAAAAATCTCCTGAAAGTCTCCAGAAAATAGTCTGTCTCTTGCCACGCTATACATATTCCATGCTTTCATCATATCAGCATGTCTGCACACCTAAGCTGTCATCTGATGCACAGCTGCACAAATATCGTTCAATAATTTGAGAGACTAACACACACACATAACTGTATCCAGGATCACAGCCTCAGAGTGATTTTCTGACATTCTGAATGCCTAGAAAAAGTGATGTAGACTCAAGTCGATTGACTTGGATTCAAGTCAGACTTAAATCACTTCAGTGACTTGACTTAGACTTGACTTGGCAAAAATTACACACTGACTTGATTTGACTTGAGACTTGCATATTTTTGTGACCAACTTGCTGCCTTTGGTTCAGTAACATAACACATTCATCCAGAAGCCTTACAACTTACTGGTCACATTCCAATCTGTCTCAAGCCCAAACTGTAGACAGATTTCTCAAAGGGAACAGCAAATGGGCTTGAGGTGGGGTTGAGGTCTGCTCAGCAGCCTTTCCCTGCTTCATATAGGAGGAGTTTTCCAAACTTTTCCTAAGAGCAGAAGGCAAGTTTTGCAAATGGGAAGCAAGAAAGGATCCTATTCCCCATTTCTGAAGCTGCAGACAGCAAAATCACAAAAGTGGAGGGCTGACTCTATTTAAATTGTTAAAACTGACTTTATTCGACTGCATCCAGAAATTTGGGAATACAGGTTGAGGTATAAAGTTGGGTCCCAGACTTGAGACTTGACTCAAGACTTGACTTGAAAGTATCTTGCAAGGACTTGACTTGAGACTTGAAGTAGAGACTTGAGACTTGGAGTAAAAGATTTAAATACATCACTGCCTAGAAAGTACACACCCGTTTAAAAAATGCCTCTTCTTATCCTTAGGACAACAAAACACCATATATTGTCAAACAGAACAATTTTATGATGATTTGCTTCCCCTTCTCTCTCTGTATCTATCCTCAAACTACCTGTCAACTTATGGTGACCTCAAGAATATCATAGGGTTTCCTTTTACAAGAAGTACTCAGAGGTGGTTTTGCCAGTTCCTTCCTCCACAGCACCTGCTATTTGGTATTGGTCTCCTGTTCAAGTACTGACCAGGGCTGACTCTGCTTAGCTTCCAAGATCATCTGGTGCCATTAGGATATTTAGGTCCTTCCTTCCCTTTAGAGGTCTCATGTGAAGTTAAGGTTGTTGTTGTGTGCCTTCAAGTCATTTCCAACTCATGACAGCCCTAAGGCAAACTTATCACAGGGTTTTCTGTGGCTGTGTATGATATGCCCAAGGTCACCCAGTGGGTGTCTGTGGCTGAGTTCGGAAACAAACCTTATTCTCCAGGGTCATAATCCAATGCCCAAACCACTACATTATGCTGGCTCTCAAAGTTAAGGTAGTACAATAGAATTTAAAATATATCACTTACTGGTAAATCTTTCTTGTAAAATAAATCTCAAGAAGTTGAAATCCATGACCAGGTCACTTAGAATAGCACTTAATGCATCTACTGAACTGGATAATCTCTTTACATTTTACACAAAAGTACAATATCCAAGGCAGTACCAAACATTACAAGTGCCTAACATATCACACTAAACACACCCAACATTCAGCCTGGTTTGAAACTCCCTCTACTCTTGCAGGTTATCTAATTCCATTTCCTTGTTCTATGTAATACAGCATTCATGTTCAGGTACCTATTTTACTCCACTTCAGATAAAACATACACAAGACAAGCTTCCTTCTTTGCTATCTCATGCACACAAAACCAGAGAAACCATCATGGAAGAGTTCAGCATGGGTGAAATAACAGAAATATAATCTGACAAGAAATTACATTGTATCACATATCGGGCTTTATCCCATTAAAAGTGTTAATTAGGTTACTAATACCCAGTTGTTTAATATTACAGTCAACACTGCTTTGTGAATGGTCACTGAGATTATTCTACATCGATTTAAGCTTTAATCCATTTAAACCCAATTGTCACAGTCTCATATTTTTACATTTCATTTTTATGTGATCTCGCTACTTTTGGCTCCACGCTCACATCTATACAGGTCTGGCAACTTAGGATAACACTAAATGAATTGGCTAAATTGGACTTAGGTCCACAAAAAAATGACATGATAAACATGTTAAGTCTTTAAAGTGGACCTGATTCTTCACTGATTTCAAATGGAAAGATATCAAAGTATTATGATCAACACATTAGATTCTTCTATATTTGTAAACAATATACTACTGAACATTTATACTGATTTGTATTAACAGCTTAAGAAGCCAGAATTCAGCACAACAAACTGAAAAAACACTATTCCTCCCCCATCTGTTGGACGCTTAAGTATTTCTTTCATGATATTCATTTCTCTTCAGTAATTTCTCTAATTTTAAACAAAATGCTTCTGCAATTAATTGAATCACACTTCTTTTATTAAGTGTTTGGAGTTAATTGAATTTGACATTGTTGACCCTTATTATAAAATCAACTGATGCCTCTGATTTTCCCGGACTAGTTTGTCCTATATTTTAATCATCGCCTCCCTTTGGTTCAACGAGATAGAAATTCTGCAACTTTTTTTCCAAGGATGACAAATTAGCATTAACAACAATACTGAATGAATTAAACTAGATCCTTTTTAAATTAATTATTTAAAAATAAATTATATTGTGGGCTAATTTATATTTGAATCAATAACCAAGTTTGATTTTATCTAGATTAGTAAATGATATGGATTTAAGTTGATTTGGATATACTTTTGTTATGTCTCACAGATTTAATTTGCTGGCCTTCTAAAATGATGTACTTCTTGCTGGAACAGTAAAACAGGCATTTGGTCTTCTGGCAGATAGGGAATAAAGGAAAATGTTTTTTCCCACAGAAACTGCTGGTATACTGCCATGCAGGCTTGGTAATTTGCAACCTGTTATACATAAGGCAGGACAGCCAAACTGCTGACCAAAAATACCTAAACATTTACCTTCTCTATAAGCTAGAGTCAAGTTAGTCTGATATCTACTCTTTGACTGGAAGGACTTTACAACAACGGAGTTGGGGACTAGATGACTTAATAAGAAACCTGCACTATCCTGTTAAACCCAATATAGATTTTCCAGATATCTCAAGGTAGATGGGAGAAAACAGGGTATGTTCCATGGCCAGTTTACTAAGTCTAACAAGGATGGTACGAGTGGTACCACAAGTAGAGCTTGATTGAGGGTACCAACCCTCTGAAATAATAGGTCTGTGACAGGAGATGGACATATTATAAGTTAAATTCCTAGTGGCTTTGAATCAATTCAGCATACAGATGAAAATTTTCAGAGAAGATTTCCAGTTGAGGATCAGCCCCAACTATGTGGGTAGGCAAGTAGATCAATGGAGATGAAAAAACTGGACATGACGAGTGTTGGATGTAGTCAATCAGAATCTGGAAATTGCTCCATGGTACTCTCTGTATATCTAGGCTGACATTCAGACACAGTCAGTAACAAAACCTGTCAGTATCAAAGGTCCAGGAACCTGAAGTGACTGAACAATGTCCAATAACATGACTCCAGGAGAACCTGACGATACAGTGAACTGAATAGTGGGTGATGTTAAAGGTAAAGTAGGTAGCAGTGTGTACAGAAATTGTGTATACTGTAAAAAGAGGTCTTGAAACAGGGCCAACAGATGTCATAAACTGTGAACTCAGTACTGAAGGAGAAGTCATTACAAATGCTTGGTCCTGAGGTAGAGATGCAGGCAGTCTGGACACTGTAACTGTTGGCTGACGTGAAGGAGAAGGGATCCTAATTCTTGATGCTGCAGAACAACTAGGTGATCAAAAATTAGATCTGTACTATCACCCATCAGGAAAACAACAATAGTCATCGTCATGTGATCATTGTAGGAAGTGTCACATCAGGAGAGATAGCAAGCTATGTAAGTATGTGACGGTTCACTCCAGAAAGGTTTATGTCAGTACTCATCACAGCAAGATAACTGGGAGGTGATGCAATGCACCTCATTAACAGATAATTGCATTTATACCAACTTCTACTAACTGATCTATTTCTTTAGGGAGGTATTAATACTACTAATCTTTTTTAACCTTTTTTCCCCTCTTTTAGCTAATGCCTACTTAGTCTTCTCATCTTTGGTCATATGGAAACAAACAAATATAATATGTGCAATAAAATAATACCCCTTGAACGCAGATACCATTTTCAGTTTGTCCCTGAGAAACTGCAGCCTGTCCTCATACTGAATAGAATCAAGGAGCAGGAAACACTGAAGGGCCCTAATGTGTGTCTGAGGATAAGAACTCTCTTCTCTGGTCACTTCTGGCTCAATTCAAGGAAAGTTATACTCCATATTGCTCATAACTAGGATATCTGAAGGCATATACCTTCCTGTATGGGCCTAAATATTCTAAAGGCACCAGATGCTATCTGATTTTGGAAGCTAAGAAGAGTCAGCTCTGGTTAGAACTTGGCTGGGAGAGGGTCAACAAATACCAGTTGGTGTAGGCTATATTTCAGAGGAAATATACTCCAAGGATCATGTGACCCTGCTGAATGAAATGGGCTGTGGCACAGAGGGCTGAGAGGGAAGGGTGGGATCCTGCTTGTAGGAAATGCGTCTGCCCCATCCCAGTAGTTTCTTAACTTGGGCCCATTTTCCCCCATTCTAAAAAGCTTAACCACCTCTCCTAAGGCTCAGTTATTGGCAATAAAAGCTTTCAAATAAAATATACTAGTATATTTGGCCTAGCTCTTCCACCTTCAGAATGAGGCCCCTGACAGCTTCTCTGAAATTGAATTTGGCCTATGGGTTGCAAGAATTTCCTTACTTTTTGTATGTAGGATGTCTGTCAGTGCTGCATCACTCCACACATCTAGATACCAGTCAGTGTTGAAGATCAGCCTCATTCTATGCCATACACACCATACACGTGGCCACACACAGACCACTCAACCTTTAGTGTAGGTTTTGTCAGGCAGACGAGGCTGACATGGGGAAGAAGGGCAGGGAAGTCAGCTTTAGCCCTATAATGTGCACTTGAAACTGGATCCATCCCATTTTTTGTCTTAATTAGAACCCTTTTCCCCATCTTCCCACCCAAAGTATAATTGGAACATAGGAAAACCCAGTAGATGCAGACTTAGCCACAGAAAACTTGGATGTGAAAGAAACAACTATAAAAGACTAGTACCCAACACTTTGGGAAGCAAAACATCAAACACACATAGAATAATATTTACAGTATTAAAATAAATGAATGAGATCAGCTGTACTTCCTAGGTAATAGAAGAAGGTTAAAATTAGACCTAACCCTACTGGAGATGTGAGGCCTCCAAAGATCACATGATTTCACAAGTTATGGAGCTATCCCTTTTTTAAATGCTTTTGGCAGGAAATCAGTCACGGAATAAATTATGTAACTCATTTGCCAAAAAATATTCATTCCAACAGCTCATTTAGGCTATATTCCAGCAATCTAGTCAATTCCTAAACACCACAAGTGGTTTCTCCTCCAAGTACTGTTCACATCTAAGTGCCTAATAATGATGGCCAGGAAATCCAAGATTCTCCCACAGACTAACAAATGGTAGCAAGCAATATTTTAGGCAGCTGTACATGAAACTTTTACATTTACTTAAATCTGATGCTAACATTCTGAAGCATATTAGAATTCTGCCTTAAAGAACAATTGTACAACAATGTCCTCTCCATGAATTTCTTTTCTTGTTTTCTCAGCCATTCAATTTCATATTATAAAAGTAGAGATCAGAGAAGCAAGACTAGAAAGTATGGAAACTGCAGCATAGCCTGTGTCCTGATAGATTTCTTCATGCAGTTTTTAAAGTAACAAAATACCTTAATAATTCACCATATGCATCCATTATCCCTTCATGCTTTCTGCTAAGAGAGGAGCAATATAATCTTCTTCCAACAAGCAACTATAAAGATCTTAGCCAGAATATGAACTACAATCATATGATAAAGTAAAAAAAGAACATACTACGCTTTCAGTTCCTGGTCTATTACGAGAGATTGGCACCATCTCCAGTTTGGCATTGTTGGGCAGGTTGGCAAATCTCCACTGAAGGGAAAGATCCAGAACAGTCCTCTGAAATCTGCAAAACAAATAGCAACTTTTTTACCCAGAGGCTGCATCAGACAATTTGTCAATGCATTATTTCATGCAAAAACAGATTCTGTCAGTAATGACCACTGAATTCCAAGCTGTTATTCTGAGAAATAAACTATTAAAATAGAAGTTCTGTGTAGTGATCGCAGGTTCAGTTCTGGCTCTGGTAAGAGAACTGGAAAAGAATTCTGCCTGAGATCTCACAGCGTTGCTATCAATCACAGTAGAGGCAGTACTGAGAAAGACATTCCAGCTGTGGGAAAGGAAGGCTTCAAGGCAAAAGGCTCACAATCAGTAGCAAAACACACATTTTGCTTCACAAAAAATCAGTAACAGTAAGAACTAAAATCTGCTTATAGAATCTGCTTATCATCACAGGCTTTACATGAGCTCAATCTCCCCAGCTATTTAGATCAGGCACATGCTATTCTCTCCAAAGGTTCATTATGACTGCCTCTGCTAAGCATCCCTTCCTCATCTGACTTCATTCAGACAATCGGCCCTTCCAAAGTTAATTGTGATCCCAGGCATCCCAGTGTCCCTTGGAATTCAGGCAACGAGAAGAGACTTTCTGGGAAAAGGAAGCAACTCTAATGCATCACGTAAACTCAGAGACAAAACACTGCCACACTCCCACACCCTCTGTTTGTGCCAGAGAACTTCAGTGGAAAGGGCAGCTGGTAATCAGAAACAAAGCTACCTTCCAGGTTGCCCCCTATGACAGACCATTGACCCTTACTCATAAATATAAAAAGAAACTGAGGGTTTTTTTTAAATGTTATCACTGTATACAGGAGCCTACAGAAGACTGTGTAGAGTGCTTCCAGACAAGGCTTTAAGTTGTGCATTTGCTCTGCTGAAGGGATCCGAGCAACATCTCCCATTTACAGTCTCTCTCTCTACCTGAGCTACCCTGCCCCCATAAAACTTTGTTAAAAAGAAAAGGACAGAATGATGTCTCTTAACTGATAGAACTAGGAACCACCCATGTAGAAGCCCCTAGAAATATAAAGTAAGCCATCAGCTGACCCAGAACCAAAGGATCCAAGCAATCGGAGATCTAGAGACAACTTAGGCATACATTTCCATTTCTCCATCATCCTGGCTATTAACCATTGATAAAACGTGTTGAGTTTAAGTAGAAGGAGTAGAAATGCTAACACTTCATGACACTCAAGCTGCTTAATTAAGATGGCTCTATGAACTTCTCTTCCTGTTATGGATCAATCAGCAAGACACATTTCCTTCAGGAACAGAGCCTTCAAAGGCAAATAGCATTTACTCTCACCATGGGGTCCACACTGACTACAAAACAGCAGAATGCCCAGCTCTAAACAAATTAAAATATCAGACTCACTTCAAATCATATTCATTGGGACTGAAATTCTGTTTCCTGCAAACTTCTTCCAGGACCTGAAAGGGAGAAAGACAGCAAGTTAATTGGAAATACAGAGCTGTTTATCATTCTGGAGGAGAGTATACTTAGATGCTTCATGCAGATAAGTTACCTGCTTACATTAACCACTGTAATATATTCTGCATTCTAATCAAGTGGAGGCCTCTATCTGCAAAACTACTTGAGATGGAGAGATCCCTCCTCTAATAACTTTCTGCAACAAACTGACAACTATATTTATTTTATAATTTATTCATTAAAATATTTTTATTCTACTCTTATCATCAGATCCAAGAGTGGCAAACATATAAAACAGTATAAAATGTGAAAGAAAATATGTTCTGGGGTTACATCACACACTACCCCATGGATATTACTACACTGCTGAAAAAAGTATAAAGAGTCCCACCCAAATGGTGGGCTGGCTCTGGGACAAAATGACCATGTCAAATTATAGCCATCATGCAAGAGTTCATGGTCTATGTTTCACTGTTCTTTTTAAATATCTCATTGGTCCCATAGACTTGTATAGCAGATAACTGTGTGAATTAAGATGCAGAATGAAATAATTTACTAGGTGCATTCATAGGCCTATATCCAATTGTTAGCACAACCAGACTAGACCCACTGAATCAACGGGAACTTTGTATGTCAGCATTTATACAAGCTCTATCAATTCAGTGGATTTTTTTCTAGCTGGAACTTGCAACTGGATTTAAAGCATAGTAAGATACGCCAGAATGGTTTGGAGCTCTGAGCGATGGACTATACCCCTGGAAACCAGGGTTTGATTCCCTGCTTGGCCATGGAAACCCACTCAGTTATGTTGGGTGCACTACACATGCTCATCCCTGGAAAATCTCCAGAGAGGTTCACTTTGGGGTCACGGTACATTGGAAATGACTTGAAGGCATACAATAACAAGATGAGCAGGAAAGAAAATAACAAAATCTCACTTCTTTATAGATAAGAGAAACTGATAAATTACAAGAAGGCCTACCCATAGACAAGTACAAATTACATGACACGGAGGAAGTTTAAGCACTTGAATCAAAGAATGCCATTTTTTTCACTTACACCTGCCTCCCACAGTTTTTTCTTTCTCCTTGTGTTCAGTACAAGGGTAGTTGGGTAAGCCAGTCTGGTGCGGTGGTTAGAGCATTGGGCTGTGACCGTGGGGACCAGGATTCAATTCCCCACTTGGCCATGGAAACCCACTGGGCAAACAGGGGCATGTCACACATTCTCAACCTCAGAAAACCTTGTGACACCTTGGGGCTGCTGTAAGTCAGAAGCAACTTGAAGGCACAGAACACTATTTTGGCGTTGGGTTATGATTAACTGGGCCATCTCTGGGAGGTTTCCAAATCTGCAAGGGGCTCTGAATGCTAATAGGTTAACTGCACCAACAAGATGGTTCACACATCTCATTTTTTAAATGCAGGCTGCTGAGACAGATGGCAGCGGGAGTGGATTTTGTGTGAAACAAGATAAATTCTGATACTTAAACCAAATCTATGGTCTCAGCCAGGCCTTCAGAAGTACCCAAAATGGTGGAGCCTACAAGTTTATGTCTCCTCTGAGGCACTGCTTTTCACACTTATCTGAGCTGAGTAGGCCTTGAAATTCTAATAAAAAGCAAAGTAGATCCCAGGAGCCTACAGTCTGCCCGCCGTGGGGACAGGACGTATATTTTAGATCCCATTCGGCCTGCAAGTGAGTAGCGCGTAGGCCCCGCAGAATCTGCTGCCAAGCTGAGGCTATTTTCCCCCTCGTTGGGACAAAAAAAGAGGGTATAGCCCACCCTCGTGAAGAGCGAGTATTCTTCCGTCGCACAGCACATTTTCCTTCCGGACAGCGAAAACAACCGTCCTCGGCAGCTCCCAACCCTGACTCCCACACTTCCCCAACCCCACCACCACTTCAAACAGGACGGCATTCTGCGCCCACCCACGCACCCCTCGCGCCCCGCAGCAGGGAGCCGAGGGCAACCGCGGGCAGCCGGCGCGTCCTCTGATCCAATCAAAAGGAGCCTATCCCTCGCCCCAGCGCCAATCAGCGCGGATTTATCCGCAGAGCTTTCCGGGCTCCTGGGCCAGACCCACCTGGAGCAGCGCGGTGCTGGGGCCTATGCGCACCGTCACTCGCCTCCCGTTGGGGGCCAGCACCGAGACAGCGGAGGAGCCCCCGCCTCCGGACATCTTTCCTCGCCGCCGCCGCCGCCGCCTCCTCTTCTTCCCCCCACCCCCCGTTCCCAAGCAGGCCGGCCTCCGAGCGCGGCGCCAGCTGCTGCCACCCCCCGATGTAAGCCCGCCGCTGCCTCTGTAGCCGAGCCGAATGGCCACACGGCGAGGGGGCGCGGCTAGCACGCGGGCCGCCCCGCCTCACGCTTCCTCGCCCGCGCTTCTCCGCCCGGCAAGCGCAGCCGGGGTTCCGTCTTCGTTCAGTGAGAAGACTGCGAGAAGGGAAAGATGCGTCTGCGTTTGCAGGCGGGTTGAGGAAAGATCTGGCACGGTTTGACTCTGGGGGACCAGGGTTCCGATGCCCGCTGGGCCATGGAAGCCCACTCACTGGGTGACCTCGGGCAGTGCACATTCTCTCGGCCTCAGAGGAGGGCCAGGACTATCCCCTCTGAACAACTCTTGCCAAGAAAACCCAAGGTCGCCTTAGCGTCTCCTGAACTCTGGAATTATAACGTAGACGGATTGGGAAAGGGCTCTTTTGCCGTTCGTTCCTTGTCACGGAGAGAGCGCTTATCTCCATGTAGTACGTTCCCACCAGTTCCCCCCACTTCCATAAATAAATGACACTTTTCCCCCTGCGGAGCGTTTAGGCCCTTTCTGCACTACACTGTTATAGTGCTATTATTCCACTGTCAACCTCCTGGGGTTTAGGGAGTTTAGGGAGGGGCATTTAGAATTTTCAGCCAGAGAGCTCTTTGGCCTCAGTGAACTACAAGCCCCGCAATTCCACAGGAGGCTGAAAGTGGCATAATAGCACTATAAAAGTGTAGCGTGAAAAGGGCCATGGTGTTACGCGACTTGTGCATTCCCACAGATGCCCTAGTAATGCTCCCTTGGGGGGGACTCCTGTGTATTTACCAGTATGGCAGCTCCAGTTCTCTGGAAGCCTTCAACTTCCACCCAACAGCTAGTAAAAATAAAGACACCACTAGGAGAGGCAAACATTGGCACCCTATAGTCTCTTTTAAAAAGAACCACACCTCAGAGGGCTTGTGGAGAAAGTTGGATGTGATAGGGGGAGGACGAAGTTCCACCCCAGAAATGTAACTTTCATAACCTTGGAAAGGTCAGTCTGTTTTTCAGCCTTGGTTTGCCAGCTGCTGCTGGGATTGATAGAGATCTACCTCACAAAGTAGCTATATTAAGAAAATAATGTGACATATAGCCCAGATTAGCACTGTAAAACATTCAGTAGTAGTTATATGTAAGACATGCATATAGAAGTTGTGCTCTTTGTCCATTTTCATTTCAAGACTTTGGTCCAGGTCCATTTCCATTTAAGATCTTTTAGGATGATAATCACTTACGTATAAAATTCAAATTAGGAGAATATTCATGTAAGAATCAATTCAAATGTCAGTATATAATTAACAAAATTTCAGGTTCTCAAAAAATTTTTGGTTGACACATAACACCATCAGTTTGACACAAATGTATGCATGCCTATTTTGCATGTCAGAGTACCTGTGTATTGTCAAGGCATGTAAATACTTCAGAGCAGATATATGTGTCACGTAAGATTTACTTGCACATAGTTTACCACTTCGGACAGGAGATAGTCTGTTAGTAAATTTGTCATGAGTATAGGTGCTCTCAAATTTCACTGTTATTAACTCCCTCACTTCTACATTATGACAGTGCTCCAACACCTACAAAAGCTAGAGACATCATCAACAAACAGCAGTTACAACTTTTTTGGGTTACTGTGGTAGGAAATATTCAGTGAGCAAAGACATTTCACATTGCTAGAAATAACCATTAAGATAAACTACAGATCTTGCACTTGTGATTCATGAAACTCTGGTATAACTCTTACAGTAGTTGGTGTGCAATGATTTATTAGGAAAAAGATAGATGCCAGATTGTTGAAGAAATGCCTATATTACAGTGGATCGTGAAGAAGATACAGAAGAGACATTAAAAATGAATTAGGCCTATCTCATTACAGTACTAAACAATTACTATAAAGTATTTACTATAATTGCAGCAAACAGATTGAAGAAACATAATTGTCAGAATATCCATGAGGATCAGAGTGGATTTTTGTCAAAAAGACCGTTAAGTAGTAATGTAAGAACTTTTCTTAATATTATCGAATATATGGAACATAATGACAGACAGCCTGTTTTGGTATTTTTAGATGCAGGGAAAATGTTTAATAATATTTCTTGGAATTACTTATTTCAAATATTGAAGATAACAGACTTTGGAAAAGATGTTATCTGGACAAAAAGCCCAGATTTTGGTAAACGGCAATACAACAACACTGATTGAGAGACAAAAGGAAACTGGACAAGGCTGTCCCCTCTCACCTTTGTTGTTTATTTTGGTGTTGCAAACTTTACTGAGAGATATCAGGCAAGATGACAGAATATGTAGAGGGTAAAAAAAACAAATATAAGCTGAGGGCTTATGTGGATGATTTTGTGATAATGATACAAAATCCACTGGGCTCAGTGATTCTTTTGGAAAAAATCAAGGTGTTTGGGACATGCTCCAAGTTTAAAGTGAACTATGATAAAACTGTTGATTGCTTCCACTTCAGAAGAGGAAAATTAATTAATTGCCCTTTCCCATTTTAAAGTGGAAAAAAGAGGATTAAAAGTCTGGGAGTGACAGTTATGAAGAAAGCAGTCTATTGTTTCAAAACAATTATAAAAAAGTCTGGAAAGAAATTAAGAGAGACATAGGAAAAAACAGGGAAAGTTAAATTTATCCCTTTTGGGGAGAAATACAGTAATAAAGCAAATGTTTTGCCAAGACCTTTATTCTACTTTCAAATGATCCCAATCATAAGAAATGGAATATCATTTGTACAACAGCAGAAAGAAATTTCCAGATTTGTTGGCAGGCAAGGAACCTCAGAATAAAATTTAAAACACTGTATGATGCTAAAGAAAGGAGTGGTCTGGGAATTCCTAATATTAAATAGTATTATAAAGCCTGTTGTTTTGTATGATTGAAGGAATGGGTATTGCTTATTGATGAGAGACGCTTGAAGGTTGTGATTTAAGATTTGGCTGCCATGGTTATGTTTGGTATAATAAAGTTTGAGGGTTCTCCTGCATGGCAGGGGGTTGGACTGGATGGCCCTTGTGGTCTCTTCCAACTCTACATTTCTATGATTCTATGATTCTATGAAAGTTAAGGCACACGCTAAATTTAAAAATAATTATATTAGAAAGGCTCCTATGAGTTAGTATAAATACAGTAGGTCTCTCACAACCATAGGGGATATGTTCTGGGACTTACCATGGATAGAGAAAAATGTGGATAAGAAACACAATTATTTTAAATGAGATGAATGACATTGGTATCAAGACGAGTATGTAGCTTGGAGAGGAGGCTCTGGAACTTGACAAAATTTGACATAACTTTAGCATCTAAGAGAAAGAAGACTTTGTAGCTATTATTTGCAGTTCAAAGCCAGTGCACAAGCCACTGAAAAACGTAAAAATTAACAACAAATGGGGTACAAAACCAACATCTTTTTTGTATGCAGAAGGTCAATAACAGCCTAACACTTGCATCTCAAAGCCAGAGCATTAGGCTAGTATTGACCTACTAGCAATATGTCAGAAAGAGGATCATTATTAGGAGGAGAATAATCAGAAGACAATCCTTGATTATAGCACCAGGACAATGGTTGGATCTTGACCTCAGGAGCAGATTATATCAATGGTTGGTGATCCTCTGCAGCGTGTTTTTTTTTCTGGAACCTTTTGGAAGAACATTTTAATGGGAAGTTCTTGTCTCTTTCTTTTTAACTCATCAAAGTATTGCTGCAGAGGTTGTAATCCTTTGGTGATCCTAGGAGTGTCTTTAATGCTGCATTCCATCCAAGGATCATATTCCATAATTTTGTCCTTTAATGTCTGTGCAATTTGAAACACTTCTGCAAATTTCTCTAATATCCACATGGCTGGTTCTGCTTCTGTTTCATCTTCTTCTTTCTCTTCTTTGAAGACATCTTAACAAGTTCCTCCAATTCCTTATTGGATAACATTTCTTCATGGCCATTGATAAGTTCCTCCACTTTCTCATCCAACAGCACAGCACATATTTCTTCACCAAGCCACATATCTGCATGGATTATTCTCCTAACTTCTCCACCGATGTAAAGTCAAAGGCTTTCACGGCCGGAATCCATAGGTTGTTGTGGGTTTTCCAGCCTTTGAGGCCGTGTTCTATTAATATTTGCTCCTGACTTTTCACCTGCATCTGTGGCTGGCATCTTCAGAGGATCTGGTGGCATGGAAGTGAGACAAAGTATATATACTTGTGTAGTCCCCGGGTGAGAGGAAGCAATTTGCATATGTTAAGTTGGCCTGTGTGATGGCCTATTGTTAAATGGGATATCCCCCAGGGTTGTATTATTAGTATGGAGATATGCATAACAGTGCGTTAAGTACATTAGCAATCCATTGTATTGTTTCCTGTAGAGTGACTTCCAGAATCTGGGTGGTGTTCATTGGCATATTTTTGAGTGTTAATTTTAGTGTTCTTCGGTACTGCCTTTGAAGCCCCTCCCTAAACTGCAAACCCCAGGATTCCATAGGATGTTGAAAGTGGAATAATAGCACTATAACACCCTAATGTGGAAATGACCCTAGCCAAAAATTTAATGCCTTCTCCATTTTAATTAAGTACCTATCACATACCGTGGAAGTAACTTTTGCAGTTTGAGGTGCAACAGCAAAACTAGCATGGATTTCTTATTTCTTCTTCAGAATTTCATGGGTGGAAGATTCATTTGTACTATACATCTTACCTACCTCAATGCACATTTTGTTTTCTTTCCTGATTAAGGCCATTTCTGCACTAGCCTGTTATAGCGCGATGATTCCACTTTCAACATCCTATGGAATCCTGGGGTTTGCAGTTTCGGGAGGGGCCAGGAGGTCCCTCCCGAAACTGCAAACCCCAGGATTCCAGAGGATGTTGAAAGTGGAATCATTGCGCTATAACAGGCTAGTGCGGAAATGGCCTAAGTCAAGAACTTTCACCTTCTCACTTAAAGGAAGAACGTTACAGATTCTTTTAGGCTTATCAGGATTGCTAGCATCACCACTGTTATGCTTTGAGGCCATTGCAAACAACACAAGGACTCAAACAGAAGGACTTTACCGGGGACTGTACTGGTTAAGGCCAAGGATTTTACTGTGCAAGCGCAAGAATTTTGCAGAAGGACACTACCATGATCAGATCACAAAGAATAACTGAGAGGTCTGATAAGAGATGTGGTAGCATTACAGCACATGTAGTATTGTATACAGCGAGGAAACACAAGACAGCACGGACAACACGAGACTGCATGATACTGTGAGTGAACAGAGTGCCATTTGCTTCAGTTTTACATTCTGTGTCATTTTCCGTATAATACTGTATGTGCTGTACTATATTTTGCTTTATTTTACTTTATTACTTTGATTTCTACTTTATTACTGTTAAATTCAAAGTACAGCAGCCCCTCCGGTTTTGCAAGGGTTCAGGGTGCAGAACCTTCAAGAAAGTGTAAAAACTGTGACTAACTCCTCCCACAACCCCCCTCTCATTCTGTTCCAGGGCTCTCCCCTCCCACTCCCTTGCCTTTTGCATGCTGAGAGCAGAAGCAAGGGAGTGGGGTGGGGGAGTTCTGGAGGGGAAGAGGAAGGCTCATGGGACCCTTCCCCTCATTCCCTTGCCCTTTACCTACACGTAAGTTTTCAGCACTAGAGCCACAGAGAAGAGAATGAGAGAAGGAGCTCCATAGGGGAAAAGAAAGGTGTGTGTGAGCCTCCCCCCTCATTTCCTTCCCTTTTGCCTCAGCACATGTGCTCAATGCCAAGTCCAGAGGCAAGGGGATGGGAGGGGCAGCTCTGGAGAGGAGAAGGAAAGTGCACACATGCCTCCCCCCCTTCCCTTGACTTTTGTCTGGGTACTTGCCTTCCTTCTCCATGCCCAGCAAAATGCAAGGTAATGGGAGGAGGAGGGGGGAAGGCATGCAATGCCTCATGAATAATCAAATTTGTGAAGGTCAAACCCACAAATGTGGAAAGAAGACTGTATGTACTTTTGAACATGTAAAACAGCATATGATAAGATGGGCCCAAAATTTTGGGCACAATGTTCAAATGGATGTACAGGGGAAAATGTGGTCTAAAGAGATAAGATTTACTTTGTGTAGTAATTTTAAAAGGAAACATGTACAGTCAACCCTCCACATTTATGGGATGGCCAGGCTTGTCACTGCTTCTGCTGCTGTCGCCTTACACTATTTTTGCAAAGAGACTTACAAGCCTCACCTTCATTTGCAGTTTCTCTCAGTCTTGAGGCTTGCAGAAAGACTGCAAATGCAAGGTGAGACTTGTAAATTCCTATTAAAAATGGCACAGGGCAGCAGCAGAGGGGACAGGAAATAATCTGGATAATCAAATTTGTTAAGGTTAAACCCACAGATGTGAAGGGCCAACTGTAAGATGATGTACATATGATTCCTAACCTCAAATAAGCTGTTAAAAATGTCTAAGAATGTTTCGAATTGATATTGGGGATGTCAGGATAAGGAGAGCTCTCTTTTCTGTATTTGGTGGACTTGTAAGAAAGTGAAAGTTATTGTTGTAAACTGTTAATCCAAATGTTAATCCAAATGTTAATCCAAACATTTTTAAAGGTAGATCTTGTAATGTCACCAGAAATGTTTCTGATGGGTATTATGGACAAAGAATTGGATAGTAAATACGGATAACTTCTTCAGTGTATGATAACAGCAGGAAGAACATTGTTTGCTCAAGCCTGGAAATGGACTCAAACACCAACAATGGAAGGATGGCCGAAACTGCCCAACTAATGTGGGTTTTAAAGGATAAGCCAATTGAATAATTTTTTTTTTAAAGACTGGAAACTGTATGGACTTTTTTAGCAATAAGAACTCTAACAATGTAGTAATCTATGGCTATGCTTACTCGTAGTTATAGTGAATCTGTAATGGTAGAATAATATTTTTCTCTTTTTTCTCTCTTTCATTGCAGTTTGGTTTGGGGGAGTTAGAGTTCTTTTCTGTTTCAGTCAGTTAGTGTTTAGCATTTTAGTTAGTGTTCAGTGTTCTAGTTAATATTTTAGTTTTGTGTTATGGCTTTAGTTTAGTTGTAGTTCTTATTTGTGAATTAGATTGTGTTAAAAGAAATAAATAACATTTAAGAAGAGAAACAAATGGCAGTTACAACTTTTTTTGGATTAGTGGGAAAATACTCAGTGAGCAAAGGCATTTCACACTGCCAGCGATAGCCACTCAGATAAACAACAGATCTTCTATATACTGCCAGTGTTATTCCACTTATGAGTCATGGCAGTCTAGTATAAGTCTTCCGATACTAGCTACAGAAGTGGAAAATAACTACTTGGTATTTACGTGCTCAACAGGAATAAAATACACTACCAGCACAATTCTAACTATTTTCTCTGCTCAGCATTCTTTCATCAGTGCTATCTCAGGTCAGGCCACATTACTTCCACACATCTGAGTCAACCTGTCCCCAATGTTGTTTTCTAGATTGTGTCTTGATCCATTGTGCCTCATTCTTTTTCAGCAGAAACCAGCTCATACAGAGAGGAACTAATCCTCCCTGATTTATTAAGCAAGGTTTTAAGGATTCCATATATGTGAAACACTTGAACATTCAAATATAAAGAGAAAATGTTTCCCACCATTAACAGGAAACACAGAACAATGATTTGGTAATGTTGGAGCATGGTTGACAGGGAAATCCTATATACATCTACTGAGAAGTAAGTTTTAGTTCACTAGCATTTACTCCCAGGTAAATGCGTATAGTAACCATTTCCATTTTCCAAGTACGTCTTCCAACCATGCAAACACAAACTACTTTTAAAAAGTATTATGTGGTAATACATTTTACTTCTGAGTTCTTTGCACTGTTAGTTCCTGCATTATATAACACTGCATTTCCTCTAGTGCTTCTATTATTGGTGTGTCAATATTATAAGCTCACAGTATGGAAATTGTTGTGTTTCATACCAAAAAATTATATGAAAATTCAGTGTGTATTAAAAATACTAAACAAAAACAGTTGTCAAACATAACAAACATAAATACACTTATAATTGAAAGGACTTGTTCAAAGCATTGGATAGAGGCCAGTAATTATGTGTGCTTCAGTCCAAGTGCTAAGTAGCAGTCTTATAAATATATCACTGTCCTTGTTCACAGAGAGTCAAAATAGGTGATATATTTTAGTAAGCAAGCTGTTGTTGGCAAATTTTCCAAATGTCATTATTTAAAAGAATTTTTAACTAGGGAAGAACATGCGTAGTTTCAAGAAAGAAGTACAACTTATTCCTCTCCTCCCTGCCATAGGATAACAGCTTTGGGGAGTGATGAATGGCAGAAATCCTGGGAAAAAGTAAAATAGTCTGTCTGAGACATGGAGAAAAAAGTGGAAATTGGAGGGTAAAAATCTGCTGAACCTGTTACTGCCCTTCTGTAGTTATACTGCTGCACTTCAAGTTCAAACAGCATGTTTATCACCTCAGGTGCTGTCATACTCCTAACCTCCAAGAGAGGTCAGTTCATAAGAACCTGAGACAGGCTGTGGTATCTGGCAGCTCCTCGGTTGTGTAATTTCCTTCCCAGGGACACTAGGTTGGCTTCCTTACTGGCTTTTAGACAGCTAGTAAAAAGTATACTGTTCTGCCAAGCTTCTACTGATAAATACAGGCCTTTGATTTTAGAAATACAGGCCTTTATTTTATTGCAGTGTATGTATTTCACCATAATTATTTGAAACTGTTGGATTTTTCTGGTTTTTTTAATTATTATTATAAGTTATCTCAAGGAGTTGTTGAGTGGGAAGCCATTTAGAAAAATATTAAAGGAACAGATTACGTGAGGCAAACTCAGTACCCACTCTGCCACCTATCTCAGGATCTTAATATTATCCTCGAGAGCCAACACTGGTCAGATAGCTGTTCAGTTGCATGTATTATTTTGAAACATTTAATACATGAGAGGTAGCAGACATGCAATTTCTTAAGACACATTGCCTTAAGGTCAGGCAGGTCTAATTTCTCTTCCACAAGCTCTCACATGATATACAATGTCTTCATTATAATTTGTTCTCTTACTCTTGTATAATATAACAAACTGTTTTTCAAAGTACTTTGAAAAATAGTCTCTCCCTGAACCCTTTCAACCATCTTCAAGCTCATCTAGAAGAGAGAAAAGTCTCTGGAATTACTCAAAATTTCCAATTCTTTTTGTTTTGATTTTACCTGCATATTCCCAGGTTTTCATACAGGCACTTTCTTGAAACAACCTGGGTTCCCTTCACTGCTCCTGCATTGTGTTCCCTCCTTCCCCCCGTGACATTTCACATCTAGATTCATGCCATATTTCAGAAAGTGATTTTCAGCAACTTCTACTGAGCCTTCTTTATTCTTATTAGGATTTATCCTCAGAGTGCTAAAGTGCTTTAGCCTTTAGCAATATTAGACCAGTTAAAAATTAGGCAGCTATCTTAACTAGTTACAGGAAAATAGAACCAGACAACCAACTAGCAGTACATTTCATTTCAGGAAATCCTGATTTAATTTAAACTGACCTGGGAAGTAGGAATGAAAAGACCTTGGTTATGCTGGGAGTTCCCAGGAGACACTTGGGGAGGAAGAAAACATCATATGGCATTCCAAAATAAAATCAGTTTATACAAGAACAAAACTGGGACTTTCAGAGACTGCAGGAGCTCCCCAGTGCCCAAGTTGTCCCTTGTCTTGCCTTTCAACTCTTTATTACCTGTTCCTGGTACTTACTTTTTCCAAAGTATGAACAAAAAAATGAGGGTAAGTTCCACAAACGTACTGCAACTAAACTAGGAACATCCTAGCATTTATTTCACACCACCTTTACAACAGTTTAATTTGGACTTTTTAAAATGAAACTGTTGAACAGGATGCAGAAAAACTTCATTTGCCCAATACTGCAACACAGCAGCGTCAATCCTCACAAAGATAACATGAAAACTGACAGTTCTGTATAAATTGACACTGCTCTGTGAACAGTTTATGGTACCGACATGTTTCACTTAAAGCTCCTGAATGATATTAGGGGGTAATGATTAATTGATCCAGATAGGGCTGAGGGTCATTCTGATATGTGTCCTATCCTATTGTTTTTCTGATTGTGTTAAGAGCAGAGTATCTACATGATACATAGGTGTTAGTGAATGCTATGTGACTGAATAACACCTATTTTCTGAGATACTGGAGGTCATTGATTAATGTCTAGTTTAATGAGAGAGAGAGGTAGGTTTAGTGCAAGAAAGTATAGAAAAATTCCACAGAAAATTCATAATTTTCCATTACTGGTGGCAGAACAAGATCTACTATAACCCCCTGTAACTGATTTTAACTTGGTAAAAATTAGGTTGACAAAACAAGCTATTATTTCATTGCTTAGGCTTCCCTTAGTGGAGAGGATCTATTCTCATAAAGCTAGAAGGATCTGATTATTAAATGAAGATACATGAGGAAGATATGAAAAAAATATAATGTTTTAGCTATTTTTACACTGACAGAAGAGTAGGTTGAAGAGAAGACATTGTATAAGAAATATAATTTTAAAGTCAACACTGTATTATGTTTTTGATAATTATATAACACTGTGTTGTTGTTGTGCGTGTCTGAATTGTTTCCGACTTTTGGCAACCCTAAGGCAAACCTATCAGAGGAGTGTGCTTTTTGCCTTCTTCTGAGGCTGAGAGAGTGTGACTTGCCCAGGGCCACCCAGCGTGTTTCCATGGCTGAGAGGGAATTTGAACCCTGGTTTCCAGAGTGGTACTCCAATGCTCAAACCACCACAACATGCTGACTCTATCACACTGCAGTAATACAGAAAGGGAACTCAGTGCATACTGAGACATTCAATAGTCACTGGAATTGTAAAGAGTTTCAGCCAAAAATACTTTTTTCCAGTGCAAGTACTCCGAACTGTTCTGACATGAGCTTCAGCAGCGCCTCCACTGACAAATGGACAATGTATTAACACCTGTCTACAATTTTCTAAAGCATCCATTAAGATTTATTTAGCTCATGGATTGTGTGTTTTTTTCCTCTACGTTTCTTGTTCTGTCTCATCCACTCTACTTTGTGCATTATTTTATCTTATTTTACTCTACTTTGGAAAAAATTCGGTAGGGTCTCTTGTCAAATGTGGATGATTTTTCTGAAAGTGAAAAAGTGCAGAACAGGAATCCCTATGGATGAAGAAGGGCCAATAGAAGAAAAACAAAAACAAAAGATGTGGTGGTAGAAAAATGATTGAAAGGCAGGATGCAAAATAAGAAGTAGAAGGGAGTCAGGAAGATAATATTTCTGAAATAATGTAAGTGACACTTTAAGCTCACCAGAAAAGGCCTGTCAGTGCTATTTCCTGGAAATAACTGAATAGAATCTGCATGTACAAAAGGAGGACTTCTACACTGGAGACAAAATACAGCAGGGCTATTGCGTTGTGTTCCAGTTCATGAATTTACTGGAAGTTTCTGTCTGGTAATAGTTGGAAACAGGATCTTGGGCTAGCCTTGGTTCTGCATTGAGTCACCTTGCAAAATCTCTTTGCAATGTGACTTAGATACTGTAACTATAATAATAAGATCTTTAGAACATGATATATAAACACTCTTTGGGTGATTCAAAGAAACTGTGTGAATTGACATAAATGGGCAATAAACCACAATAGATTAAGTGAGGTTTAATGTTGCGTGATTGTTTTAATATAGTCTTAATGGTTTTGATGTTTTGATCTTATTTTTATGGTTGTATTTTTGTGGGTCTTGTATTACAAAATTTTTACAAATAAATCCTATTAGTTACAATAACTAACAGAAAACCAAGCAGAACCAAAGACTGTAAGAGAATTTGGCAAAGGATCAAGAAAGCAGGAAAATGACTGATTTAATTTGCAAGACCAACAGACTGTTCACAGCAAAAACATTCTTCAGGCAATCAAAGAGGTGGCTGTACATATCACCTGATATCACCTAATAGCTAATATAGAAATCAGAAATATAGAAATCCAATAGACTACAAATGGAAAAGCTCCATTCCCTCTGATAAAACAAGACCAGGAGCAGATTGTGACACAGACCATGAACAAAAATTAGAGTAAAGCTAAAGAAGAACACTAAACCACCCATTGTGCCAACATATAACCTGCAAAATGTATCTGTGGAAGTTAAAGATAATGTAAGAAACAGACTTCTATTATTAAACCTAATTGACCGGGAGCCAGAAGAACTCTGGAATGAAGCCAGGGACACTGTCAGGGAGGAACGCAAAAAGACATTATCCACAGCCAAAAAAGAGAAAGAGATGATAAATGAAACTCTTCAAGCATTAAAGACAGACGAGAAGCAAAAGAAAAAAGTGACAGAAATAGGGTTAGAATCCTGAATGCCACTGTTCAGTGACTTGTGTGCAGGGACAAAGAGAACTGCTATAATAATCAATGCAGAAAAGTAGAAGATGACAACAGAAAAGGAAGAACAAGTGTTACCACAGTGCCCTGGTCTAGCCTTTGGTGAACCAAAGATATCATTTTGATATCGCAATTCGGCCCTACTCTGCCACCAGCCAAGTGTTTGTGAGGCCCGCCAAACAAGTGCGAAGCTAGGCATGGCTACTACTTGCTGCTCCCACCAAACCAAGCCAGATATTGCCAGATCTGCTTTAGGGGACCCCCCAAAACAAACACCTTCCTTACAAATGCATGCTACCACAAAGAGATCCTCTGCCCTGAGAGGACACCCTGGCGAGCTAGGTACTTAACTGCCAAGCTAGCCGCATCTACATACCGGCCATACCATTGTCAATTCGGACTTTAACTCAATCATGCAAATTCTGACCTTTCAGAGGCTTTGTCTCTAACCCAAAACTCATTTTTTTTCCTAAGACCAGACTAGCCTGCAGTTGTTCTTTCCGCTATAAAAATCCCCCACTCTGAGAGCTCTTCAGAACTCTCCCCGGGATTTTGGACTTCATTCTGCCTTGCTGCCGCTCGGTTCAGCAGTTTCCCCCTCGGCCGCCACGCCGGGTTTCCTCTTCTACAATTGGCTTCTCCAGGCTCCCGGACAGGTGGCGTATCACCCTTTCCCCCCTGAAACTCTTTTTTCCCTTTTTCTAGTTAGGAGTGTGTTTGTGCTTTTCTTTAATAACTGTTTAATAAATCTTAATTGCTGTTTGAACCATTTGCCTCCTCACTGACCTGACGCTGTGACATGGGTAAAAGATCCTGCTGCGTTGCCCTGCTTCTCGTTAGCCAAGAGAGTGCTCCAGCTAATTTTCCCATCTTGCTAGGTTTATTTGGTTATTTGGGTGCCCCTCCCAGGACCCCCAAGTCACAGGGCAACAGAGTGGTAAAGCAACGCGGGCAACCCCGATGCCCCTAATTTGAGAAGAAGTGCGAACCTCCTAAATCGGGGGGTCTGACTTAGGGAATGATAGTAGTTGTTGTAGAACACTGGTAGGCAGGTTAGTGTGTGTGTGTGACTTCTGGGTGTATGTGCAGTATTTCTATCAGGTGGATATCTGTACCCCTCTCTTGTCTTATCCTGGGAACCACCTCCCCATCTTGGGTCTATCTTGGGCTGGGATTTCGTTTTTTAGGCCTAGCACATCAGGAACATCTCGCATTCAACATTTTAGCAGTAAGGCACAAAAAGCAAAAGGACAACTCCCACTCCTTTGCTATCCCCTTGTGAGTTTCCCTTGGTTTTCAGTTGTTTTGTTGGGAAAAGGGCGGGTGGTTTTCCCGGCTTCTCATTTTTCAGGTGCGTCCTCACATTGCCGGCTTGTTAGGATTGGGTGGTGAGTCCCAACCTAGCTGTGGGTTCAGCGGTTTAGCCTAAGGTGAGGAGGTACCCCTCACCCAAAAAACCCAGTTAGGGGTGGCAGTTTTGGGTTCCTTGTCCCTCTTCCCCTGCTGTTCGGCCGGACGGCATAGTAATTTCCCTTTTAGTTCATCCCCCCCCTTTCCCAGTACCCTTTGGAAGTGCTCCTGAGGGTTCCCCCTGGGCCTAGGTGGCCTCCCTGTCCCTGAACCGTTGGCCTTGTCCTTTTGTTGTCAGTGCTGTCGAGGTGGAGAACCGGGCCTGAGCGTAAAAAGTGACCTTTTTTGGGCAGGCTGGAGTTTGGTTCCTTTTCCCTCTTCCCTAGCAAAGTTCCGTGATTTTTTTCCTAGCCCCCCGGGGTCTGGTATCCTCCCCGTCACTTCGGGTCCTTCCCATATTAGTGCAGGAAATTTGTAGGAATTTGTGTTGTTGTTGTGTTGTCAGGAAGTTTTGGTGTTGTTGTGCAGTATGAGAGATGGCTACGGAGACCCTGTTGTAGTCAAGGACCTCATGTGTGAGGAAGAGGCCCAAGGGAAACTGGAGATAGGGGTTTTTAAGCAAGGGAAAGTGCCCCTGGAAGGCTCTATTTCCAGATGGCCGACCCTTTTCGCCTCTCCCCGGGAAAAGCATCGCCCTGGCGCGAAAATCAAGGAACCCATTCGGGCCTTCGAAGGATTCGTTGGCAGCTTGGGGACTTTGGCTTGGGGCTTAAATGCTAGCAGTGCCCTAGTTGAGACCCGAGGGAAGCTAGCAGAAATGGAGAAGGAGAATCCCCGGCTATGCCAAAATTGAGACTCGGGGGGACAAGGTAAATTTTTCGCCCCCTTTGCGCAGGCCTCAGCCCAGAAGTTGAGTGACCTCACCCTAATCACCCAGACTTGGGAGGAGAAAGCACATGCCTTAGAGGTTGAGCTTGATCATGCCAGGTTTGGGCCCAATTTATGGTTAGCCAGGTAAAAGAACAGCAGGAGTCTGTTAGTCACACAGCTTCCCATAAGCAGATTGCTGCTCTGGAAAGTAGCTCCAGACATGTAAGGCTTTAATTTTGGCGGTGTGTCCAGAGCTGCTCCCTAGTTTTCCCCAAGAGAACCCCTTGCCACCAGACGCCCTGGCGTCCTCCCACAATCCGGACTGGGAAGCCCCTAAGGTGCCAGTCCCCCCTGTAGAGACGCAGTCCACAACACGCGGGCCGTCCCTGCTAGTGATAGTGGCCCCGTTTCCAGGAACGCTGGTCACCAGAGTCCCCTGTCATGCCACCGAGGTGAAAGCAGTCACCGACCAGTTGGGCCCCTTGAACCGGTCCACCGGCATCATGTGGCTCAACGTGGTGACACATTCGCACCCGACAGCCAATGGCCAGGACCTGACCCAACTGGCTTGTTTTTTGTATGTCCCCGTCGGCCCTTTCCGACCCTTGAATCAGCCGTGGTGACTCAAGGCTTGGCTCTCGAGGCACACGACTGGATGAGAGAGGTCGTGAGGATCCTTTGGCCCAGACAGAGCGCGAGTGTGCTCTATGTCATGGAGCAACAGGGTCCTCTGGAACCCTGAGGCTTACGTGGGCGGAAGCAACTGCTACGTTTCTGGCCAAAAAGGTGCCCCTGACAGCTTACGGGTACAATTTTGATCATTTTGAGTTCAATCGCTGTCTACGGAGGCTTGAACCCGGACAAGATTGGCCCTGGGCTTGGTAAACCCGGCCACAACATCCTGGGAAGAGTTCGGGAACAACCTCCGCAGGGTCGCTGACCTGTTGCGAGGTTGACTCCCAACGTCCCCCCCCAAAGGCCAACAAAAAGGAACCCAGGAACTGGGAACCCATTGGAGGTAACATACTCCAATTCCCCCCTTTCCCAGCATAGGAAGTCCATCCGAATTCCTTTTCAAGGGAACTGGAACTCGCCCCCCTCTCCCAGACAGGACAGGCAGTGGCAGGGAAGGGACTCCCACAGTCAGCCCGCTCCCCCAAACCGCCTCCTGAGTCTGGCCCCCCCCCGGGAAAACGTTGGTGGGTCGATCCCCGACCCAGGCGTATTCCATGGATAGAGGCAGAATCTGGACATTTTAATTGCTGCGGACTGGACATGACCCAGTTTGTAAGGGGCCACGTGGAGCTTCTCGAAGCTCTAGACAAACAGCTGGCATCGGGTGGTAAAAATGGTCCTTAGCGGCCCACTTCCAGCTGGCGGTCACTCAGCTTTGGACTTGGACTAGGGGTCCCTCGGTCCTGGGATCCCCCCCGCGATTGCGGCTTTCCTGAAGCCCAACAGATGGGGAAGATTCAAGGTGACGGCGGGCACTGGGACCTATAGGGACAAGACTCCTGCCACCCCTCCTGCAACTCCGGAGCAGCCCCAAAAGTGCTGCTCCCCAACCTGACGAAACAGGGTGAGCCCACTCCCGAAGCTATCCTTTGCCCGGATATGGCGGGGGGACCCAACCTAAGCCTTCCCAGAAACATAGGCACCCTATGTGCACTAGACATAAATAGACTGCCCCTCCTCATGACACAGCCCTGAGTGCGAGTCCTTTTCTCGGAGGTCACCGTGCTTTCACTGCACCAAGAAGGATTACACCAGGGTAAGTTAGGGGGGAGCCCCCCCAGAAACCCGATAAGGCACAGGACATTGCCATCCAATGTGAGAGCCAGGAAGGGGAGAGCACACTGCCAGCAGAAGCCAGCCCCACGCTTCCAGAGCTCTCCCTTGTTCCTGCTTTGACCCCTGGCTAGAAAACCCGCATTTCCCCCGGATTTCCTTGAAGCAGTGGCCCGGAGAGTTCTTCCACTCGGTGCTGGCTATCTGGGAAATCTCAAGGAAGCTGGGGATTTAGACAGCAAAGGCTCCTGCCCCGCCAGAACCCAGATTGCAACAGCACTGCCCCCGGGATCCCCCCAAATTGACTCCACTTACTCCCCTTTTTCTGTAGTCCAGCCTGGGAGGTTTCAAAATGGAAAAGTCTAAATGCCACATGGAGGCGGGCCCTGGCTACTGCCTCCCCCTCCATAAAGTTGTTCTGGTGCCAGCTGGCTTTCACAGTAGTGGCACCCAATGCCTTTTTTTTTAGTGATCTTGGGGGGGGCCAAGGCAGTCCTTGGTTCTGTCTTGATCACCATCCCCCCACGAGTTCAGGAGGTGGGGGGGCCAAAACCAGCCTCCTCTTTGATTTGTCCAAAAGGGTCTCCAGCAAGGAGTACCTGCCATTCCTGCCAGTAATTCCAGAAACCCCCCAAAAACTGACAGTTGAGCTCCGTACTTCCTCAGACTTCTTTTCACAGCAAGGAATATTTTCCTTCAATTGGTCCAAGGCATTGGCCTTTTTCAAAGGGGTTCGATAATGGTTGAACAGCCCCCAGTTTGCGGAGCGGAGGTGGAGTGACAACCCCTCTGAGCTCGTGGTCTGTGTATATAGTTTGCCTGGTAGAGTGTTTTTGTTTTGGTGTTAGTTAGCTCTTTTTTTGGTTAGTTATTTCTTTCTTTTTCACCATTTTGGGTGGGAGCCAGGTAGGGTCTCCCGTTTTGGGTAGATCGAGCCTGCAGAGTCAGCCCTGATACCCTGAGCCCACCAGGACACCTGCCATCCCCAACTTTAAGGGATGGTTTTTTGCAATGGCGTCCTGGGGAAATACAGGTGTGTGACAAGGGTTTAACAACCCTCTCGTAAACCAGGTCTGACTCTGGAGTACTGGTCTACAGCCCCGAATGGTCTTTTGCCATGGAGAGACCTCTCTCCCTTTCTTTTCACGTGCTTGGACTGTTAGGGTGAGAACAGTCTTGGCCGCTCCCTAGTTTGCACTTCAATTCGGCCCCATAATCCAAAGGTACATGTCCACTCTCCGATGCCCCCTAAAGGCCAGAGACCCCCCCCAATTGGCAAGACGTTTTGGGCCCCCGGGGCATTGTTTCCAATCTGCATATGTTAATAGAATATTTGCATACGTACGCCCATCCCTCCTGGACAATCTCTGGTAGCGTCAACATCTGCTCTGACAACGAGCAAGCGTAGCCTGTGCTTGCTTTGGGTTGCTTTTAATTTCTGTCTTTTAACTGGTATTGAGGACCCTCCCACCAGGCGAAGGCCTGAGTATAACCTAGTTCAGCTTGAGACCAGAGCCCAATTAGTCACACTGAACATGCGGGTACCAGTGCCAGTGCAAACGGGGCTTCAGGGAAAAACCACCTTCAGGTAGTCCATCTGACTCCTGAACTTTGCAGGCCTGAGCTACCCAGAAGATACCCTTGCATGGAGGCCCCCTCTACCGAGGTGCGGTCAGACCGTCTTCCACCTTACTGTGACCAAGGTCTGGGACAGTCACCCCTGTCTCCTCTATGTTAGCACCTTTGCCTGGCATTCTGTAAAACCCACTGAGGGTCCCATCATCCCTGAATTCCATAATCCAAACCCAACTCCCCATGGGCTTCACGCTGCTAATTTGCATTAAATGTTTGCATTTCCATAACTTCTGTCAGTCTTCCCTCCTACAAAAATAGTAGGTTGACGCTTCCAGATAGCCGAGACCATCCCTGATCCGTCCGCCGCCCCTGAGGCACCATGGGGTGTGTGTGAAATTTAGCCAGACAACATCTTGTTCCTGTTCCTGCAGTTGGGGACCCCCGCCGGTCGTGCCCCCGCAAGCTTCACAGACCGTATTTCCCTTTTTGGGCTGTTCCTGCTGCCATTCTGCAAACCCGCTCCTGCAAAGAGCTAGCATGCCTGGGCTAGCTCAACCATGGACCTGGACTATTTTTTGGGCCCTTAAACCAGACTCATTGCTATGGTTCCAGCCTCATTGGAGCCACCAACTTGCCCGCATTTTTCTCCAGACTTTAGTTTTCCTGTTTCCGGGGGGGGGGGACTTTTCTTGTCCCTCCCTCCCCCGGGGGTCTTGTTATTTTCATTGCCCGCATCATCACTGGACTATCTCTGCCCGTATGCCGCTGACTTGGACTTTAATTGCTCACTTGGATTTACCTGCTTTTCTCCTTTTTAACTGTCCCACACCCGCCTGGGGCTGCATATTTGGAGTATTTTGCCTGCATTCAATTGTTCGGTTTTCCCCTTTTTTCATTGATTAATTTTTGCCCCCATTTGTAGCCTAGCCATCAATGTGTTGTAAATATTCCAGCATTGCTCATTGCTCAAACTATCACTGCATTTTGCTGTTGCAATTGTTCATTATTGAAAACTGCCCGCATCCTTAACTTGCTCACTGTTTGTTGATCATTGCATTGTTGCCATTTGTACATTCTTGTATATGTAGTTAGGATGTTGTTATGGGGGTTTTTCTATTAAAAAGTTCAAAATCCCTTTGATCTCTCTGGAGTCTGTAGACCTCCATTCGGCTCCAAATTCCTTTTGAAATGTTTGATTGGAAAATGATCAATTTGTGTCAAATTGCCCATTTTTGGGGCGGGATTGTTACCACAGTGCCCTGGCCTGGCCTTTGGTGAACCAAAGATATCATTTTGATATCACAGTACTCTGCCACTAGCCAAGTGTTTGTGAGGCCCGCTGAACAAGCGCGAAGCTAGGCATGGCTACTACTTGCTGCTCCCACCAAACCAAGCCAGATATTGCCAGATCTGCTTTAGGGGACCTCCCAAAACAAACACCTTCCTTACAAATGCACGCTACCACAAAGAGATCCTCTGCCATGAGAGGACACCCTGGCGAGCTAGGTACTTAACTGCCAAGCTAGCCGCATCTACATACCGGCCATACCATTGTCAATTCGGACTTTAACTCAATCATGTAAATTCTGACCTTTCGGAGGCTTTGTCTCCAACCCAAAACTTATTGTTTTTGCCCAAGACCAGACTAGCCTGCGGTCGTTCTTTCCCCTATAAAAATCCCCCGCTCTGAGAGCTCTTCGGAACTCTCGCCAGATCGCTTGGACTTCATTCTGCCTTGCTGCCGCTCGGTTCAGCAGATTCCCCTCGGCCGCCACGCCGGGTTTCCTCTTCTACAATTGGCTTCTCCAGGACTGCAGGACAGGTGGCGTATCACCCATTCCCCTTGAAACTCTCTTTCCCTTTTCTAGTTAGGAGTGTGTTTGTGCTTTTCTTTAATAACTGTTTAAGAAATCTTAATTGCTGTTTGAACCATTTGCCTCCTCACTGACCTGACGCTGTAGACATAGGGTAAAGATCCTGCTGCGTTACCCTGCCTCTTGTTAGCCAGCTAATTTTCCCCATCTTGCTAGGTTTATTTGGTTATTTGGGTGCCCCTCACAGGACCCCCAAGTCACAAGGTAACACAAGAACCCTCTTTCACAAGATTCAAGAAGTCAAAGGGAATTTAAATGAAGAGTAGAAATGCTATACGGCAAGCAGAGAAACACATTACATGACCAAGTAGAAATAAAAAGACAATGGAAACTATACCTTGCAGATCTATATAAAAGAGATGAAAGGATGACAGATTAATTCAAGAAAGAACCATTTGAAGATGAACCTATAGTTTTAGAAAGTGAAGTGGAAGCTGCACTCAAGAGCATTTGGGAAAAATATATCACAAGGAACTGATGGCATACCAATAGCTGCGCTTCAAGCTCCAGAGACAGAATCTACTCAAGTTCCAACTAAAATCTGTCAACAAATATGGAAAACAAAACAATGGATTTCCACAGATTGGAAATGCTCAATATAAATTCCAGTCCCTAAGAAAGGGGATACCAGGAATGATAGCAGCCATGGGACCACTGCATTAATCTCCCATGCAAGCAAAATGATGCTCAAAATTCTACAACAATGACTTTTACCATGTATGGAGTAAGACATGCCAGATGACCAAGCTGGGTTCAGGAAAGGAAGGGCCACTAGGGATTATATTGCAAACATACATTGGTTAATGGAGCACATCAAAGAATTTCAGAATCAGCCTGTGCTTTACAGATTATAGTAAAGCCTTTGATTGTGGAGATCATTAAAAACTATGGGTTGTTCTTAAAGAAGTTAGTATGCCACAGCGTTTGATTGTCCTGATATGTAACCTATACACAGGACAAGAAGCTACTATTAGGACAAAATACAGAGAAACAGAATGGTTTCCAATTGGCAAGAGGGTCAAGCAAGACTGAATGTTATCACCCTATCTGTTTAACTTGCATACTGAACGTACCATATGTAAAGCAGGATTAGATTCGGAGGAAGGAGGCATGAAGACTGGAAGAAGGAATATCAACAGTTTAAGACATGCAGGTGTCAGCGGCAGGCGGTGGTCAAGCAGACGCAGGACGAGCGGCTGGAGTCGGCAGTGTTTATTGGCAGCCAGTAAACAGAGGGTTACAGCACACACACCCCACCAGAGGAGCCTTAGCATGACGTAAACAGTCCCAAACACAAGTCACGCCTCAATATGCATGCAGGCTAGTTCAGAAAACAAAGGAGGGTTACTTCACCCCAAACGCAGACGAAGCGTTTGGCCAGCAAGGAGGCTGGACGTGGTCACTGGCGGGAGGGGCTGGATCCTGACACAGGCGGAGGAGAGCGCGGAAGGTCGACGGTTGTTGCTCCGTAGCTCTCCCCGCCCAGCGCCCATCTTAAGCAGTCCCCTGGACCGGCAGTGACCAATCTGGCACCGGCTCACAACTGAGGGCTCCCAACTTGGCTCCCAGCTGGGAGCTCTCAGCCCGGAGCCGTTTCTCCATCAGCCGCCGGGACCGGCGGACTGCCTCTTTCCCTTGCCACTGCTGCCGGAACGTGGAAGGAGGGGCGGCAGTTTCCTCCGAGTCAGAGCCGCGGGTGGGTGGAGACCCCGGGCTGGGACCGGAGCCCGCCTCCCCCGGTGAGCCACCCCCGGCGCTGCCAACAGGGCCGTTCACGTCGGCAGCGTCAACGCCAAGGCCTGGCAAGCAGCCAAGGGAGCCGGCTACAGGTCTCTTGCAGATAAGGCAGGGAATAAATTAAAGGGCTTTTCTTCAGCAGAACAGAACAGGAAAAATAGCAGTAAATACCGGCAGCAGGGAGACTCCCTGGCTGTTACGTCACAACCAGGTGAGCACACAGTCAAAGTCTGTTTGAACAAAAAAAGTTACCAGAGCTGGTCCGGGATCAAGAGGTGGCGACGTTCCAGCAGGTCGGGCAGCATTTCAGGAGGCCAAGCTGAGATCCACAACAAGCACTTCGCCCAGAATGGTCAGTTGTGAGCCGACAAAAGACCCAAGGCTGAGTGATTGCTTTTATAGGCAGATCACTCCTCCAGGTGTTATCGCAGCTGGGCCCTGATTGCCTGGCATTTTCTATTTAAACGTTCTGACCTCCTGAGAGCACTCTTTTGCTCCCGATGCTGCTGGTAAGTAGGCACCTACTCTTGAAACTCACCATCCGACTCCTCTGGCTGGGCTGGGTCTGGGGCAGCCCCTGGCTCTGCTGCTGGGACTACTGGGGCCAAGGGCTCTGTGCCTGGGGCAGCCTTGGGAGTGGGCTGTGCTGGTGCAGCAGGCTCCAGGGACTCTGGCTCAGACTCAGAGCTGGTGTCCTAGTTCCAGGGTCCTGACAGGCAGCGCCTCTGAGGCATCTGGGCCCCCCCGCGTCAGTGGCAGCCTCCGCGACAGCTGGGCCTCCCCCCACATCGGCGCCGGCCTCCGAGGCGTCTGGGCTTCCCCCTGTGTCAGTGGCGGCCTCCGAGACATCTGGGCCTTCCCCCACGTCCACAGCAGCCTCCGTGGCATCCAGGCCCTCCTCCGCGTCGATGGCGGCCCCCGGGACGACACCAAGCTCAGCCGAGCCCGGGCTCATGACAGCAGGTGATACCATGCTCCTAGCAGAAAATAGCAAACACTTGGAATGATTACTGAAGAAAGTCAAGGAAGAAAGTGCAAAGGCAGGTTTATAGTTGAAGATTAAGAGAACTAAATCTAATTTACATAATTTTAAAGTAGATGAAGACATTGAAATGGTTCAAGATTTTCCATACCTTGAGTCAGTCATTAATCAGAATGGAGACAGCAGTCAAGAAATAAAATGACTAGGACTTGAAAGGGCAGCTATGAAGGAATTAGACAAAATCCTGAAGTGTAATGATATGTCATTGAATACTAAAGTTAGGATTGTCCATACCATTGTATTTCCAATTTCTACTTATGTTTGTGAAAGCTGGACAGTAAAGAAGGCTGATTGGGAAAAAATCAACTCATTTGAAATGTAGTGCCAGAAGAGTTCTATGGATACTGTGGACTGCTAAAAAGACAAATAAATGGGTATTAGAGCAAATCAAGCCCAAACTCTCCCCAAGCTAATACTGTCATACTTTGGACATATAATGACAAGACACAACTCACTAGAAAAGATAATAATGCTTGGTAAGGTAGAACGCAATAGGGAAAAAGGAAGACCTTGTTACAGATGGATAGACTCAATCAAGGAAGCCATGGCTGCCCTGAGTCTGCGAGACCTGAGGAAGACTGCTGATGAGAGGGTGACCTGTCATCACATCCACAGGGTCACCATAAGTTGAAATTGACTTGACAGGAGTTAAGAACACAGTGGCCATATACAAGCTCACTGAATAACTAGAAGAGGTCTGATGCTGTTTGAAGGAGAAGAAGTGTTGATTTTAGGAACAGATTCTTTTCAGTGTGATTTCCTCTGTGCTTGAAAAAAAAGAGTATTGCCCATGATTCTGCAATTTTTTCCTTTGTCTCTGTTGTGCCTTTCAAGAGACTAGCCTTGCTGCTGTGGGGAGGACCAGAAGGAGTTTATGGTGGATCATTAGGCCGATCACAAACACCATTAAAACAACAGCAGTCAAGGAAAGTTATCATTGCCTTGCTGCCCTTGGAGTGTTATTTCCTCCTAAGGACTTTTGGAGACTGTAGTGGCAAATAGGGCAAACTTGCCTGAATAGTTAAGATGCTACTGCAAAATCTTAATCTAAGGCTGCATAGAGAAAACTAAGATGCCTCTGTAGCATCTTGAAGGCATAATCTGCCCATTCTTTTGATTCCTGCTGGCCTGCTTGTTACCAACAGGAACGTGGGTGCAGTCAGGATGCCCTGAAGGAAGGTCTGGGATGGCAGGGAAAGGGGAAAATGTTCATGGTTTCCCCTCTCTGCTACCACCAAAAATCCAAGGAACCGGGATCAGAATCGGGGAGGAGGGAGCAGATGAACACATAGCATCTTGCATAGGAGCATACATCATGTCTCATTTAGAAAACAGTACACAAGAAAGACCAGATTTAGGAAAACAAGCCTGGTTGCACTCCATTCTGTCTGTGACAGCAGCCTCAATTACACCTAGGAGCAGCATTTGGATAGCTACCAGCTTGTGTCAGCCCTTTGGCTAATTCTAGCTAATGCAATTTGGGTTCCAGAATCAGAATTCCAGACCATATGAATACACTGAGATAAGCTAATAGCACTGTGAGAAATGTTTAGTTAGCTGTAAAAATTAGCAATGGAGGGCTAAAAACTCATCAATTTTTTCAAAAGCAATGCATCTATGTTATCTGCATTAATAAACTCCACAGTAGTTCTTCACAACGTAAGGTAATTTGACAGTGTTACCAGTAGCAAGGTGTATAGCAAAAATGTGGGCCACATTAGATTCTTGATATCTCACTGTGGTTATGATTTTTGCTGTAGTATCTTTAATAATGAAAACAGAAGTTATGCAATATTCAGTGACGTATTTGACACCCTTCAAACTATGCAATCACAGTCTTTGTTGTTGTTGCACACCTTCAAATTGTTTCCAACTTATGGCGACCAATAAGTCATGGCATTTTCTTGGTAGGATTTGTTCAGAGTGTGTTTGCCTTTGTCTTCCACAGGCTGAGAGGGCATGACTTGCCCAAGGTTACTCGGTGGGTTTCCATGGCTCATTGTGGATTCAAAGCCTGATCAGCCACAGGAACTCACTCTTAAAGGCAGCATTATACAACACTTCATTTCTGGTGACCCTGCTTTACCTTAGATTTAGAATATCTGTGAGGCTTTATTACATTCTTTTTACATTAAATTTAATGCAACATGCATGTGGACAATCCCCATCATTTTTTACACCTGTGCTATATGATACAAAACAAGGTGGCTTTTGTGACACTCTAACCTCTTCAAGCACAAAGGCTTTCGGTTCAAGACTGCTGTTAAGGACTGATCAACTCCACTGAAACATTTGAGATACAAGTTGCAGCTGTCTGTTTTTAAAGAAAGCACACATGTTGTACAGAGGGTGTGATAAGAATAACAGTTATAGAAAAATAACTTGGAGCTAAGGTAATAATTTACCTTTGGTATCTTCAAAGAACCCCATCAAATCACTTGCAGAGATATTCATATAATATTTTATATAATTGTTAATTACGCTACACTTTAATCTTAATAACTGCAGAAATAATACTAACTGTATTTAGATTTCTTATTGTGCTTTTTATAAAACATCTCAAGGCATTTTACCATTATATAAAAATAACATTACATACATCAGATTACTAATGTAAATACACAACAGGCGTTTAGGCAAGCGTTGCTCAGGACTAATGTACTATGATCCAGTCTGTATTTGCCTTATTGTAAAAATATTTAAATAAAAAACTAAAGTGGATTTTTCTCTGATGTGCTACAGATGTTTTCAAACCATTTTCATATTTTTAAAAAACATTATGTATTGTTCCTTCCATGTTGTAGCAGATTCTGAATAAAATCCTAGCATAACAACATGAACGTTTGTCCTTCCAGATGCTTTCAACTTCAGTTCTCAAAAACTTCTGCCAGCATGGCTGATGGTAGGGGATTGTAGGAATTATAGTCTAAAACATCTGGAGGACCAAAGATTCCCGTACCTGTTTTAGAGTAGATTTTTTTCAGTGTGAATTCACCTTCAAAAAGGATAGATGAGTGGAGAGATTACAGGTTTCAAGCAAATTATTTCTTATCTGGACCTTTTTTCACTATTAGTACCAGCCTTCATCCTAAGCCTCAGTTACAAATTTAAACTTTCTCCTTATTTTTCACGCTGATGGATAGCTGCAGTTTTTCACACTGACAGGTAAGGAAATTCATACTCACTGAATCCAGGCCCAAACTCAGATTGAAGACGACAGATTGCTCAGATTGAAGACTGCTTTTCCAGAACAAACAAAGGATAATGATGACTATTTTCAGTAATGAAGCATTAAATAAAAATAATCCTAAAGGTTACAAATCACAAAATACAAAACATGGATGATCGCTTGTGGCAACCTGGTTGTGGAATGCTCTCCTGTTTCAGACCCAGTTAGTGCCAAAATTTCCTTCATTCCTGCACCAAGTTCAAGCATGGAACTAAAGCCTTTGAGGTATAACAGTTTTTCCAATTTGTACATTGTGCCTGATCTTAATGGTTTGGATTAGTTTGTTATTTTAATATGTTTTTAATCTGTAAATTGTCTTTTACTATTTCAAAATTTACATTGTTTTCATTGTTTAAAATATTTTACTGTCTTGAGGCCTTTGGATATAGAGCAGCATATAGATATTTTTTAAAAGAAATGTGAAAGAACAGTGGTGCAACTTTTAAAAGAAATGTGAAAGAACAGTGGTGCAACTTACCACCACTCTTCCTTTGATAAGAATAAAACAAAGAACTCTATGATATTAAAAACACGCAGCATGCTTTCAGTTTTGGTACTACTGTTAATGAAATAATTTATTTGAAGAGTAAGATGTCAAAGATGGCATTAATTTAGGATTTCCTAAATGACATGCAGATGATAATTATGATTTATTTATTTATTTATTTGAGTTAGTAACAATATGAGTGACACAATGTCATCATTTTTAACAGGAAAAAAACCCTCTTAGAGACCCACATAAGAGAGACAAAGAAAGAATAATGGGCAGGAAAGAAGGGGTTATAGCTAAGTGATAATACATGTGAGATGACTCAAGTTGAATTCTCGGCACAATCTTCAGTTAAATCAAGGATGGGCAACTTGTGGCCCTCGATATGTTATTGGACTGCAGCTCCCATCAGTCCTAGTCAAGATAACCAATGGTGAAAGATGATTCAATCCCATAACTCACTGCAATCCAGTAACTCACTAGTCACTGCTGAGTTAAAAATATTTCCATTAGCCAGGCTGGGAATGGACCTATTAACAATGAGAAAAAAGTACTCTTACTCAGTATAAGGCCATCTATATGACAAATGCTTACCTTTTTTACAGTTGAAGAAAAGATATCCCCTTTAAACTTGCTGGAACAACAAAGACATGTTTTATTATTACATTTTACAATTACACTGAAAAAGGAAACAGTTGGTTCTTGCAATAAACTGACAGAAGAGTTCAGTTCACAACTGATTTGCTCGTATAAAAAAAAAGGAAAAGAAAAGACATAACCAGAGCTTGTTTCCTATTCCACTTTGAATCTGGGATGGCCCCCATTTTCTCTGTCTGAAGCATACAGCTGTTTTCTATTTTGCATCTGAAACTGGCACATCCTTATAAGAACTGTATTACTTCTGTTAGAACTGCACTCTTTGAAGTAACTTGAGCTGAATTATCCAAGTTGCAAGATTCAAGCAATGCCTCCAATTTCCAAAGGCATATAACAATCAGAACTGTTGTAAAGAGGTTAAAGGTCACATTTCATATCCCGTACCACTTCTAATTTGAAATAGTTGTATAAAATCAGAAGCATGGGGAACAGAGGAGGGGGAAGGGAGTACAACCTGGAGCTCATTACAACTCTCCAAAGAGGGATGAATGCATCAGGGAAGAGGTGAATACATCCCAAGCAGTTCCTATTTTTTCCCCCATTGGTGGGTTTTGGTTTACCTCCAAGAAGTATTGCAGGTTATACTCTAAAGAGAACTGATTGCTGTTTAAACCCCTGCCCTTCGCTTCCCCACATAACATAGTTTTTGTGAGGGTTGACCCCACTCTTACCAAACGTTTTCAGCTTAATATTTATAAGACCCGGGAGGGGGAGGGCATGGCTTAGTGGAAAAGCACATGCTGTACTAGCAGAGGGCCCGCATCCAGTTCTTTGCATTTCCAGTTAGAAGGATTAGGTAGCAGGTGATGAGATGTGATGTGACTTTGGACTGACTCCCAGTAGAGCCAGTGCCAGCAGACTGGCCAGGAAATGGGCCAGATGCTGCTCCTCAAGAGCCTGTTTCGCTCCCATACCCCCAGAATACTCCCAGCACCCCTCAGTGTTGAAAAAATGGAAGGTCACATTTTCCTTTCATACTTGGAAACCTTCAGGAATACCAGATTTTGGCCTAATCAAACACAGAAGTGGACATTCAGTTCCAGTTTTTTTACCTTGACGTCTTCCTCTTTTTCTTTCTGCAGGGGTCACACCATGGGAGTGCTGGGAAGGGGGAATATAGTCCTCAGTGCAAATTGCCCATCCCTGTAGACCAAGGGTCAGAAACCTATGGACTTCCAAAGCTTGTTGGATTATAATTGGGTGTCCTGGATGGGGTTGATGGGAATTAGAATCTAACAGTCTTCGAGTGCAGTGGCTCTTAAACTTTGGTCCTACAAATGTTTTCAGCTTCAGTCCCCCAAGCATGATCAGCGGTCAGGGATTCTGGAAGCTGACATTCAAAACTTCTGGAATCCAAAGGTTGAGAACCACACGTTCCCCATCCTTGGGGCAAATAGACAAATAGTCTGAGCTGGCATAGGGCAGTTTCCTGTACTGTAACTGTTCATGGAGGCCGTACCCCAAAAGCTGCATAGTAGTATCCATGCTATGGTCTAGCTTTCTAACTACAAAGAAGAGAAAGAATTTTGAGTTTTCAAGAGGTTATATATAAGGTCTTGAAAACTCAAAATTCTTTCTCTTCTTTGTATGTATGTATATATATATATAGTGTGTATGTGTGTGTATATATATATATTCAAAATGGAGAGTTTAACTGTCTTTTATTGCCTTTCATGTTCCCAATATGCATAGGGTGTGGAGAGCCTAGTCCTATAAAATATCAAAGTGACAAGGAGATTAGATGACTCTAAGGTCATCATCCACCCACCACTCTGCTTTTAAAAATATTTTTCTGTGATGAGGAGCCCTGTGTTCCTTGAAAATTTGCAACCTTGGTAGGGCCCTTTTCTCCATGCCATATAGAAGAAACATGTTGACTTGACAGATTAACCTTTCTGCTTAATACAGATGACGGGACAGCATCCACCTCACCTCAAGGCAGGCTAGTTCATGATGAATGCTTGTGTGTGTCCATTAACACATAGCATTCTCCTTTGACACTTTGCTGCCACCCACGACAACCAACCACCTCATTTTGTTCTGCGGGCGATGCCTCTGAATTCTAATGACATGGCTTCTCAATAGCAGGTGTTAGGTCGAACAAGCAGACCAGCCTCACGCTTAGGTCTCCTCAAGCAGCAGTTGCTAATTCCCTTTGCTGTTATAGCTTTTACTGGCAGGGATGGGGAGGAGGAGAACCTCTTGGTCTTGTGCCAAAGAAAGTTGGCTGCCTGAGTCCTGTACCCTTTGATCTGGGCGGATGGCTGGGCGCTGTCTGTTGCTTCGCCTCAGGCAGCAAAACATCTGGGACCGGTCCTACTACCACGTCCCGCTTAGTGATTTCTAAGCTGTATCAGCCATTATTGCGAGGGGCGAGGGGGAATGTTGAGCCGGGAAGAGGCCTTCGGACGACTTACAGGCTTCTGTGTTAGCCAAAAAAGTAATGGAAGCTGAAGACCGTTGGTTGGCCGTTGATATTTCGTCCAGTCTTGCCCGAAAAGGGGGCCTTGGTTTAAAGCCAGATCGATTCGCTCCTCCTCGCAAACACGAGCACGTGGGCGCCGAGGAAGGGGCCTCTCGGCGGAGCTGCGGCACCAGCAACAGCGCGTGGCTGGGGGAACCCCGGGAGAGGAGGCCCGCCTCGGGAGGGAGGTGGAGGGGGGCTCAAAACAATAGGGAGGGCAGGCGGGAGGGTCCCCGGCAGAAGTTCCCTAGCCCGGAGGAAACAGAGCATGACCCCCGCTGGGCCAGAGGGGGCGGGCTGTAGCTGTCGACTCCCGGAGCGGCAATGCCCGAGGCCTCGTGTTTTCAGGAAGCGCCCACTGCCGCCTCGCCGCGCAGGACAGAATGCCGCCAAGGCGGAGGTAACATCTTCCGCGCGTGTGCCCTCACACCTCAGTGGGAGCCGCGCTGCGGAGGCTTTGCTGGGCTGGGGGGGGTACGCGCAGGGAAGTTGGTTCGGGGGGGAGGTGGGGACTTCAAAGTCCCTCTTCATGCCGCCTTCCTTGGAGGCGAGCGCCCGGGCTGCCGGCAGCCCCCTCGGAACGGCGCCCCGCGCCTCCGGCGGGAGGTGACCAAGGTGTTTTTGGCACTCCTTGGGCGTCTCTTCAGATGGGACAGGAGGGGATGGGAAGGCACGGAAGAAAGGAGGACGGCCGACAGAGCGACGTCTGTCGGCTGGGAAATGAAAGTAAAGCCTCCCCCCCGTTCCTCCCCCCATGTCCCCCCTCTTGCGTGTGTCGGGGGGAGGAGAGGCGGAGGAGGGCAGGGCGGGGGCTGGCCGGCTGGCTGCTGCCGCCCCACGCGGCGCCCGGGCTGGCGGCGCCCCCGGCGGGCTCCCCGTGCACTCCGTGCCCCTCTTGTCATGTTTGTGGTTTGGAACGAGGCGGCGAGTCCGTGCGCCAAGAAAAGCCCGAGCGCCCTCGAGCCCCGCCGCAGACCCCGGAGAGCGCGCGGGCACCGAGCACCGGCTCCCGCTCGCGACGCCCAGGCGGTGCTGCTGTGCTCGCAGCTCATTGGAGCGGGCGAGACGGGGCCGGAGCTGCCAGACCCTCGGCGAGGCACGGAGCAGCGAGCGCAGGCCGGAGAGCCCCCGGCCCCGGGAGCGCCGCCCGCCACCAGGGGCACAGCGCGCGCCCCGCCGCGACCCCAGGCGAGCGAGGCGAGCGAGCTTCGCCCGCCGGCCCGCCCGCCCGCTCTCCGAGAAACCGGCCGGCTACGCTCACGGGCTCCTTCTCCTCCTTCCCAGCAGGTGGCTCGGCGTCGCGATGGGCCGGGGGACCGTGCAAATGCTGCTGCTCTTGGGGCTGCTGCACTGGGGCCCCGGCGGGGAGGGCAGGAAAAGCTGGAGGCGGCGCGGACAGCAGCAACAGCACCATCACAACCACCACCAGCCCGCGGCGGCAGTAGCAGCGACGACGGCCCGAGAGCGGAGCGAGGCGGCGGGGCAGCCGGTGGAGAGCTTCCCGTTGGACTTTACTGCTGTGGAGGGCAACATGGACAGTTTCATGGCTCAGATCAAGAGCCTGGCGCAGTCGCTGTACCCGTGCTCTGCTCAGAATCTGCATCAGGAGTTGAGGCTCAACTTGCTGCTCAACAGCTCGGTCACCTGCAACGACGGCAGCCCTGCCGGGTGAGTGCGGATTCCGAATCTGCCCCCTCCCCCGTTTCCCTGCTAGGACCCCCCCGCAACCCCGTGAGTCCTCACCAGCATCACTCCTAGCTCTGGTACACCTCAGGCTCCCAACAGCCCACCTTCCTCCTTTGCCTCTTACAAAGCAAGGAACCTTTGTGAACACCCACTGCTTCTTCATCCTCCTTGTTTGTTTGTTTCTTTCTTTCTTTGCTTCCTCTGTTTGTCTCCCCTGGTGATACTCTGGTGGTTCTGTGTCATCCAGTGTGCCAACAAGGATTTTTCTTTCTTTCTTTCCAGTACAAAGCATGTAAATCACCAGAAATAGTTGAACCCAGAGTGATTCACAAACCTCTTACCTGAAGACAGAGTCCTGGGGAAGGGAGAGAGGGAATACTTCTGATTATAAGTGTACTTCATTCTTACTGTGCCCCATCCCGTTAGTCTAGAACTCCCAATGTTCACTAAAGTGGTTATTGAGTTATTTTGATTGCTCTCTCCTAATTCAGAGGAGTGTCCTTCCCTCCATAAAATCAGGACTTTTGCAGAATGTAATGGATTCAAATAGTCATTTAAAGCTTCACATTTGTGTGGAGATACTTTGTGATTTTAATTCAGGTACCACAGTTGCGCTGCCAACATGATGAGCTTGTTTCTTGGGCCAGAACTCAAGAAATTCTTCAACCAGTTCTAGAGACTCTGCCCATGTGCTGTAAAAAAAAGGATAATATCTTCCCCTTCTTTGTAAAGCACCCTTTTTGCTGAGCAAGAATGCTTGAGAAAGCACCAGGACTGTTTACTATTAATCTCATTTGCTACCCTCTCTCTCCCTCTCCCTGTCTCTTCTTGTTGTAAGTATACTTAGTACTTCAAAAGTGCTGAAACCATCCTTCCCATTCAAGCTCTGCTTCCACCATGTGGCCAACACTAAGAACACAGCCAGTAACAGGTGGAATAACTCTTTCCTGCCTGGAAATACTTAGGAATGCTAGGAATTTGTTTAATGCATTTAGTTTGGAGCAAGATGAAAGCCAGTTCTGCCTGGCTCATGGTCCCCGAGAAGGCCCTTTGATCAGACTCCGTTTGGAGCTCTTCTGACAGCCATCCTGTTTCTTTCTCTTGTTCTTTAACCAAGTATTTTATGTAACTCTCTTGATATTATAATGAGTTGGTGTATCAAAGAGCTTGTGGCTGAGTGAGCCAGTCTCCCTAATTAAGTTCATGCTGCCTTCTATTTGTTTTTATTTTAGCTACTACCTCAAAGAATCGAAAGGCAGTAGAAGATGGCTGCTATTCCTGGAAGGTAAGCTTGAGGTTTTTTAATTTTATTTTATTTTTAAAAAACTGTTTAAGCAAAGTTCAATCATTTTATGCTCTTGTTGTAAAGAAAAAGAGAGAGAGAGAGAGAAATGGTAGAAAGGCTTTCCAGCTGCTTTCTTCAAAGACTTGAAGCCTCTGTGTGTTTATGTGCTGGCTGCCTTCTCTGTAACCAGTGTCTCCATCCTTTCTCTCCATTCACTGTGGGTGTCTGCCACCTGGAGATTTCTTGGCAGACTAATTATTCACTAACTCTAATCAAAGCTACCTGCAGTGCTGTCCTTTGCTCAGTTGTAAGTTCTTAGAAGTATGTTCTACTATATTTAATGGGACTTACATGCAGGTAAGTGTGTGTGCCAGCTTTCCCCATGTTGGCTGAGAATAATGAGAATTATCATCAAACATATGGGAAGGACACCAAATTGGAGAAGACCTTTGTATAGGATTTCTGCTCTAAACAGTATTCCATGGAATGTGTTCTGTAGTATACTCAGCCTTACTAAGTAAACCTACAGAAAAGATAATGGCCTGCTAACATGTGCTCGTTTTCTTCCTTCTCTCTATGACATGAAAGTAGCACAGGGGCATTTCCATTCCAACTCTAAGATCATGTGTTTTGAAATAAATCTAATTCATTTAAATGGAACCTTTTCCCAAGTGAAAAGCACCTAGCACTGCAACATCAGAATTATTTGGAAGTGACTGTAGTCAGCCTGGCTAAGATTTACTTTGATTATCATAAAAAGGAAAGGAGGAGGGGAGAAGGAATTTGTGGCAGCTTTGAAACTAATTTGAAAAGACTGATAGATTTTTACCTCGTCCAGCTAAGTCTGTGTCTGTGATTATCATAATTATCATTTCTCTACATTTATTACTAAACTAAGAAAATACTTTAGACTTTTCAAAAACAATTCCAAGCATCTTAGATATAGATCCAAGGAATTTTGTGGGCATTATGAATTCCAAACAGAAGAAGTCTTCTCTATCTATTCATTTCAGTCCTAAACACATCTGTCTTAATTCACTGAAGCAGATCCATATAGATAATAGGCATCTGTGTGAGATGAACAGGTTGTCTCAATCTGTTCAGTCACACACTGATGGTATCTTCACCCAGGACCACTAGTTCTTGCACAGAATCAAGCCAGAATTAGAACCATAACTTATAAGTAAATCATGTTGAATCCAGTTGGAATTAATGGCCACAGTCCAGAGGACTGTTATACTGACATGTGCAAAACAGGCTCTTCTTTGTTGGCACAACAGTGTCACACAGTGAGGCGTGAAGTCAGCTGCTGTTTTGAAAAAGAAGAAAGCAGCCGTATTTCACCTAGATCACTTCCAGAGTGGCAAGGTCAGGATATAAGTTTGGCTTGGTGTACAGCCTGAGGGTATTAGATGAATTATTTGGAAAAGTAGATCTGAGTGGATATCTTATGAAATTTAATGAGATTTGTAACACAGTGCTTTTCGAGGCAGATTTTGTCCTGGAAATTGCGTCACCCGTGCTCTGAGGTCAACACTATGTCATTGATTACTTGTATTTTATAGTAAATAGCACGTTGTTAATTTGCTGCATTCAGAGATTGTATTGTATAGTGCAATTATATAGATTTTTGCTCTGAAGTTCCACTGTTTTCAGCGGTGATTACTTCTAGGAGGCTATGCATAGCATTGCCATTTGTAAGGTTTCAATCGGATTAAGTCACATTACTTCATTTTGTTGGATACTGTGTTAGGTGTCCAGCATAAGGTGGATCCTAATCTGTTGACTGATGGTGAATAATAAAATGAGAATCATTGTAAAAAGTAGAGATTGGATCAATTCCATTTAGTAGCTGCTCCTCAGATTGTACTGTACCTAAGGCAGCATAGTAGGGAACAAAGACAAAACTGACATTTTCTGGTTTTTGTTTCATTTTCTGAATCAGGAGGCTGGTACTGCTTTAACAGAGAGAACTGCAACACTCGGTATGAAACAATGAGGAGACTGATGAGCTCCAAGGACTGGCCCACTACAAGAACTGGTAAATGCTTTATTCCTGTCAGCGTGACAGTTACACTGTTCATTGTAAATTGTCCCTACTTTCTGCCTAAATATATAGTTACAGAAATACAATCATGCATTCGCTATTGTGTGATTTCTTGGTTATAGTACCTTAACACTAAAACTGCAATAAGACAGCCCAATAAAATATGTCAAAATTAACAACTGCAAACAGAACATCAACAGAAAGGAGCTTGATGCACTTGGAACAAGAAAGTGTTTCATTATGTGGTTGTTACTTTGGAGAACCACAGCCCTGTGTCCTCGCAGTCCTTACTTTTGGAAGGGAAGAGATGTGAACAAGAGCTTCCTCTTAATGGCTGAAGGCACAGAAGGCACTTGTGGACAGAGGTACACCCTGAAGTATGCGGATCTTCGCACTTCAACCAGAGTCCTGCCTAGACCTGCCAGGGCAAGAGTGATGAAAATGTGTGGCTTTTCAAATGCTCTGGACTGCAAATCCTATCAGCCTCAGCCAGCATATCCAGCATTAAGGAATGCGGGGCATTGGAGTCAAATGGCAGCTGGAAAGCTTCCCTTTTGTCCACCCTTATGCAGGGCTTGTTACAGTAAATTAGAAAAGCTTTTGGAAATGTGTGTTAGTCTTTTCAGAGCAATCCTCTAGTTTTACTGGATGGCATTAGGAATGGTGTTGGGGAGCATGACCACAGAATTGTCCATTCTGCCTGTGGAGAGCTCAGTGAGTATAACTCTACTGCTGGTGGTGTTCCTATAGGTGATAAGGAAACAAAAGTTCCAAACTGAGGAGAAACAAGACAAGATTTTTTTTTAAATCCTCTACATTACTGAGAGGAAAAAAAAGATGATCATTCTTCTTCTGACTGGTATGGGCTGGCAAGGGGAAGCAATAGATCTGTCACCTTGCCACCCCTCTGGGGGCCCCCTTTGGACTGCATAGTTAGAAACAAACTGTTTGGATTGCTGTGCTGTGTCTTTAAAAAGATCTGCTAGTAGATAGTATTATTGTAGGTGCATCTTTGTGGAAAAAGCAGCAAAGAAATTAAAGACAACGGTGATGATGGTGATCCCTTACAATAATCGAGTGATAAGAACAGTTGTTTATTCGTACTATCTTTTAAGTGTCAGAGCAATATATATTTCAGCAGTGTTAATGAAAGCAGAAAATAACATAATGCTTATTTCAAAAGGAAGAACCCCGTGTAAAAATTCTCCGCTATTTTGAGTGTTGTCTGTCTGTCTGTCTGTCTGTCTGTCTGTCTGTCTCTTTCTTTCTTTCTTTCTTTCTTTCTTTCTTTCTTTCTTTCTTTCTTTCTTTCTTTTGTTGTTGATACCATCTGATACCATTTAAAATTTTTTCATTAAAAAACCCCCACCATGTGGCACTTTTTATCATATTTGACCTCAGAAGGAAAGAGAGTGGCTGAGGTGTGGCTCCTCAGCTGGCCTTTTGATGTTTGTGCTTTCACTAAATTGGACCATAGCCGTGTTAGTATCTTTCCCCCATCAGTGGATTAAGATATTGCTGTGGAGTTTTAAGGAAGAGACTGTTTTGGGGTGTCCAGGGAGGCCTATGAAGCCAATGCTACCAAAAGGCTGTTCCTGATGTTTTGTGGGCAGACTCACAACATGGCTGAAAAGATCACTGACTCTCCTTGCTTAGCTTTTTTTTTTATCACTGCAAGAGTAAGACCTAGTTCAAAACCACAAAGAGCTGTTATGGGAGTTGGGGTCAAGTTTTCATAGCAGGCCTAACCTCTTACCTCTTATTGCCTAACTTAAGAAACCATTTTGTCCTAAGGACTCAGAATATGGTTAAAGGGTTTGCTCTTTCCCTCTAGAAAGAAATGGATGGGGTTCCTTACTGTTAAAAGCCATACAGAAGGCAGAGTTTTAGCACTTGGTGCTTGCATGACAAGCTCCATCTGCAGAAATTCCCTCTTCTGCACAACTATTCTGTTGTGAGGATCTGTTCCCTGCTGCACACAACTATCCTGATCCTGTTTTTCACACGGCTGCTCCAGTTTCTTCACTTCCTTTAACTACACCTGTATTCTCTAGTTTTTCTCCAGGTTCTTAATGACACTTTGGTGTAGTAGTTTGAATGCTGGACTAGGGCTCCAGGGGAACCAGGGTTCAAATTCCTGTTCAGCGGCAGAAACTGACTGGGTAGCCTTGGGCAAGTCACACACTCTCCGCCTTATTGAGAAGATAATGGGAAACTTCTTCTGAATAAATCTTGCCAAGGAAACCCTATAGTAAGGTCACTGTAAATCAGAGCTGACTTGCAGGGATATAAAAATAATGCTTCTGTGGGAGTAACCCTACTGAATTCAGTTCAGCTTACTTCTGAGTTGAAATGTATACGATTTCACTCTAAAATTCTGTCTTGTCCTGACCAGGGGGAAGAAGCTGTCCATCTTTAAAACTCATTGGGAAGGATATACATAGATCTTTTTATCTTCTTGGAGTAGAAAAATATGAATTAAAATATTAAACTATAATTTTCCCAACTAGGATTCTTTTTTAGTATTGTTGCTGTTGTATGTCTTCATGTCATTTTCAACTTGTGGCGTCTCTAAGGTGAACCTATCACAGAGTTTTCTGGTGCTGAGAGTATGTGACATGCCCAAGATGACCCACTGGGTTTCCATGGCTGAGTGGGGTATCAAGCCCTGATTTCCGGGGTCATAGTCCAGCATTCAAACCATTACACCAGGCTGGCTCTCCTTTTTTTAAAATCAACCTACCCTATCTATCTACCTACCTTTCTATCTAATATTTTTTACAAATTTACACATGGATGTATAAAATATATCCATGTGTAAATACATATATAATTTTATATATGGATTCCAGTTTACCTTTAATTTAACTTTAATGTCACCAATTTAAAATAAATTCCTTAGGAAAGAATGTACACAGTGTATTTTTCCAAATGTTCAGAATCATAAATCTAATATTTAGATATATGTCCTGTCTCTGCAGATATAGACACAGAATATTTTCCCCATTAGCATCCCTTGCCGTTATATTAGTGTTGAAAGTTTGATAGAGATTTGGTTTACTTTGTGAAGTATGTTTCCCCCACCCACCCTCTTTGGTTCTATCCCTTAATAATTGTTGAATTTTTGATTTATAGGAACTGGCATTCTGTCATCACAGCCAGAGGAAAATCCACACTGGTGGAATGCAAATATGGTGTAAGTAGAGAGAATGGTTGTGGGATCTGGGAGGAGCACATCTGTGAGAAAGTAAACAAAGATAGAAAACAAGGATAGGAACCAGAAAGGAAAGGAGAATTTAGTTTAAACATAAAATAAACAAGAATTGGTTTTGCAAGTTGTAACAAGTAAATCATAAAAGCATGAATGGAACTTGTAGATGCAAATAATATGCTTAATAATAAGAGGTTTGTGGTTATGATTTTAACACCCCTAATGAAACCAACTAATTCACGTAGAAATGACACCTACCCACCTATGTTTCTTTCTGAGTTTGTGACAAAGCATCAGTATTATACTTGAGTCCAGAAAAGACTGGAGCTGAGAAACCTTTGGTCCTCCAGACATTTTAAACTATAACTTCCACAGTCCTTAATCATTGACTGTGCTAGCTAGAGCTTTTGGGAGCCAAAGTCCAGTGTCTATAGAGCCAAAAGTTCCCACTCCTGGATTAGACAAATTAATATCAAATGAAGCTATCATTTGTTGTTAATTAAGATTGTCATGGCAACTTGACATAGAGTGTATTCCAGTGGTTGATTAAGATGTGCATCACCTTGGCCAGCTCCAACATTTCTAGGAATGATTGCAGTTGGTGCGCTAAGCTAAACTGGGCATGTGCATTCCTGGCCACTGCTAATGGCTGCACATCTTGGCTCAGGGCTTTATCCAAGAGTATAACCAAACTGCAAATATGAATAGGCAGTGTAATCATATCTTAGACAGGGTGAATCCTGGGCCCTCTCGCACGGCATCTGCCATGCGAAAGAGGGCCTGGAGCGTCGTGTGATTGCGAGGAGCGATCTGCATCATGCCCCTGCAATCATGCCAGGCTCCAGGAGCTGGTGGGCAACAATCATGCACCTTTGCATTTTTGGCTTTCAGCCGAAAATGCTGCGCGATTGCGCATTGCTCCCAGGTCCCACACGCACTTTCTTGGCATGCGGAGCCTTGGGAGCTGGGCTTGTCGCGCTTCCTGTCTCAGTGCAGCCTGGGAAGATCCCAGGGTGCACTGCGAAAAGAAGAGGCGGGGCTCTTGCGCAAGCAGGAAGCTCATTCGGAGCTGAAGAAGCGGGGAAGCGAGAGCCTCTCACAAGAGGCTGCTCGTGCGATCACTGCACCCCAGCACTGGGAAAAGGTAGGATGCGGAAAGGGCCCTGGATCCGTTATTTACTTTCCAGCTGACCCAAGGGGACCCCTGTATTGTATGAACTAAGCTTCAGTTTGTTTGCCTTCATTCAGTTCATTACCAAGATCAGACGCTGATCAATAATGTGAACAACTTCATTAGATTTTGATGGAAAGGAGAGATAAGAGTTGGGTGTCATCATTCATCAGCATGCTGGCCCACTGTTCCAAACAACCAGTCCCAGGGGTTTCAGATACTATATTAAATAACATGAAAGGAAAGCTGGAACCCTGAAAGCCACCATAAGCTAGTGGCCATGATTTTAAGCAGCAGTCACCACCATCACCTTTTCAAATCCAAGAAGGATCAGGGATATTATAAAATGTCTTCACATTTTATCCCAGCTAGGCTGTCCAAAATCATACCATGGTCAATAGTATTGAAAGCCAGCAAAAGATGGAGCAGAGTCAACAGGGACATGCTCTTCCTGTCCTATCCTCATTGCTGATTGTCTGTCAGGGCTTATGAAGCTGTCCCTTTTCTGTAATTCCTAAGACCAAAATGGAAACAGATCTAAATATTTTGTTTTAATTTGTTGTAGCTGCTTTGTGTCCCATGCCAGGAGTTTAAATCAAATGATGTTAGTAGTTCCTTCTGAGTATAAGTTGTAAAAATTGGTAAGGCAGATTAATTGACAGGTTCCATGTGTTTTTTATAAGAAGCTAAATAGAAAAAGTAAGAGACTAGAGAAAGCTGCACTATCCACACAAAAATAATACACAGACATGTGGCAGACAGATGCACTAGAGCAGTGGTTCTCAACCTGTGGGTCCCCAGATGTTTTTGGACTTCAGCTCCCAGAAGCCCCAGCCACTATGGTCAATGCTCAGGGCTTCTGGGAGCTGAAGTCCAAAAACATCTGGGGACCCACAGGTTGAGAACCACTGCACTAGAGGCTTAAAAGTACTTGAAGCTTCACATGGTTGTCATGGGAAATACAAGTACTATTTTGAAAGGCTGTGATATATGTATGTATATGTGTGTGTGTGTGTCTGTCTACCTACCTGTCTGTCTGTCTACCTACCTACCTACCTACCTACCTACCTACCTATTCAAATATACATGCCAGCCCTTTCTTATAGAACTGGTGTTTATAGTGGCCAGCCATAGTTCCCTAGCATGTGACCCAAGATTGTTAAGAGATATACTTAATCCCTTCATGTATGTTACATGGTGAGAGATCTAGTGGTTGTGTAGAATGTGAAATAGACCTTAACAGAGGGAGAAATATAGGTCAGTAAAACAAATCGAATGAGTTTTCCCAGGAGTATCTGTATGGTACCATCAAATCTCAGTGGGTATGAGATTGGTCTATTTCCATCTCCCTTGGGCTTTATTTTGCCTGACCCCTCTCTCACCCCTCTTTGCATGTCAGAGAAATATTGGTGCTTATGTATGTCCTGCCTCTTGCAGTTTCATCCCATATTGCTCAAGCGACGTCTGGAGTGGAGCCTCTGCCAAGACTGAGAAAAGTGAGTCCTTCTGACAGACTCTTGTTGCCAGACAGACATTATGCATTAAGAGGAATATGGCCTGACTTCTCCACAGTTGTGCAAATGAAGAAATGGTTCTTGCCAATGGGCAGGAAGGAATAATAAATATCTGCTAGATAAAACATCCGGCTTGCAAACCCTGCTTTGTCATGGTTCAGAGACCCATCATGCAGGGTGTCACAGTACCGGCCCAAGGGGGAATAGCTGCATCCTGATGAGTGTCTGAGGCAGCCATTCCACTTAGCTAAACTTCCTCTGCTCCCTGCAGCTAGTACCAAGAACAGAGGTTGAATTTTGCATTTGGTAAGGAAAGGCTGAACAGTGCCAGTATTCACAAACTGAATCAAGAATGCTCTTGATGGCCAGGCCTGGCCTTGAGAGACTTCTCCGTCCTAAGATCTGTCAGAGTAAACTACACTGGGGAGGCAGTGTGTGATTCAGAAGTCTGCTTCTTGATGATTTGGCCTAAATGGCTATGAAGCATTTTGTGTTATCTCTGTCTAACTGAAGAAGGGCTTCTCTGTGCAGTTGGAAAGTGCAAGAATACTGGTGTAGCTTGCTTAGTAGTCAGGGCCTGTCTTGTAATCCTTTTTTCCAGATTAAGGATGCCTCTTCAGGATTGATCGATCTATCTATCTACCTACCCACTTACCTACCTACCTACTTACCTATATTACTTATACCCCCTTTTTAGCCAAAAAGGCTCCTAGAGTGGTTTACAAATTGTTAATTTGACATTTCCCTGCCCTCAAGCTTAGAATCTAATAAGAAAGGACACACAGAAGGAAAAAAGAGTGGCAGTGAGAGAGGGGATTAAGTCCAGCCAGTACTTCTTGTTCTTCTCTCCCTCTGAAGCTACACTACGGGCAGTTGGGATGGAGGGAGAGGCTTTTCTCAGCTGCTGGGCCTTGACAAGATGAAGCTCCAAGATCAAATGTCCCTTTTCCATTTGGTGACATTTTGCATTGCTGCTCACCAACTAATCATGTATCACATGGAGCAGTTTTGCATTCAGATACTTGAGTATTCAGAATCTCTTCTCATAAGAAAAATCAAACTGTTTCAGTCAGTCAGCATTTTCGAAGTGGGCTGAACAGATCTATTGCCTCGGTTTCAGAGACCTCGGTAGAGGAACTTTTTTTAGCACCACAACTGAGAAGGTGACCAGATCCGCTTCTCTTAACTTTTTTCCCTTTAGGACCTAGGACCTTTCCACCCTACACTGTTATAGTGCTATTATTCTACTTTCAAGATCCTGTGGAATCCTGGGGTTTGTAGTTTGCTGAGGCCAAAGAGCTCTCTGGCTGAGAATTCTAAAGGCCCCTCCCTAAACTGCAAGCCCCAGGACTCCACAGGATGTTGAAAGTGGAACAATAGCACTATAACAGTGTAGGGCAGAAATGGCCATAGTTTATCTCAAAATCCTTAAGAAATAAAGGAGACTGTTCCTGTCTCCTCCTCCTCTTCCAAACAGCTGTTCTTGTTTTCTTCCCCAGGAGTGCCATGGTGGTTGCATATCTGAGCTGTACTGCCTTTGGCTCCATGCATAGCTCAAGAGAGCTGGTTTGGTTTCTGCCACTTCAGGCAGTATGTCAGGGGTGGGGAAATGGCTCCTCTGGGTCTAGTGCGGACCCACTAGTGGGTCTAGTGCGAAAATGGCCTGTGTTTCTTTACTGTGTTATAGAAAATCATGAATGCCCTTCACAGTAGAGGCAAGTTTTGAACTGCAGGCCACCTGGATCATAACTCTGTTCGTTAAACACTGAAGCCATTTCTGTACTAGACTGTTATAGTGCTATGATTCCACTTTCAACATCCCATGGAATCCTGGCTGGCCCCTCCCGAAACTGCAAACCCCAGGATTCCATAGGATGTTGAAAGTGGAATCATAGCGCTATAACAGTCTAGTGCGGAAATGGCCTGAGATGGACAACATCAAATGGGTCGGGGGGCCAGTTGCTCTGCCATGGGATTTCCTGCGTGCATGCACATGCACACAGATTACAGAATACCCCAAAATAAAGAAAAATGTCAATGGCCAGAAATCCACTTCAGGTTTTAAAAAGTGTTTTTTAGGTTACATACTGAAAGGCGAATCACCACTCCTAGAAGCTTCTAGCAGTGGCATTTCACTTTTACTTTTATCAGAAAAAGGGGATACTCAGTGAGGGCTACACCCCAGGGCTGCACTTGGCCCACCCTTGCACTAAGCTGTGCAGCAGTTATGCCACCATAAGATGTGGTGAGTATTGACTCAACATGATTTAAAACAGTGGTAGGTTAGTAAATTACAATACAATAACCAACAATTAAATAGTAGGACAGAAGATCTTTCAGGCCATTGTATTTTCATTCCTTCCATATTATTCATTTGCTCCATTGTCTCTGTGGCTATGTGCAGTTCCTCAGTGCAAGGGCCAAGATAGTGGCCTCTTGTATCCTATTTTGCAAATCTTCAGGATATGTTTATATTTTTTTCCTATAAAAACTCAAAATATGGGTATATATGTTTTTGTCAATCAGAGATGTTTAATGCTTTTTATAAATCAGAGATTTTCAATAGGTTAAATTGCAAAAAAAAGTTTTGTTTCATTTTTCTCATGTTTCTCCTTTTATGCTACCTAATGGTTCTGCTGTATTCAGTAGGTAGAAGCCGACAGGGACATTTCATTTTGAAAATATGGGTATTTATGATGATTTGTGCTCTTTATCTAGAGATATTGCTGGTGGCTTAAGCTTTTCAAGAGAAAAGGACATTATTCAGGAGGAGGGGCTTGCTCCATGTTGTTGCTGGAGTTACTTCTTTATATTCCCATTCACCATCTGCAATGATACTGCCTCTTGGAATATTTCTCCCTACTCCACCTGATATTATACACTCCCTAGTACATTTGATCATTGGACTCCCATGTTCTGCTACAGTTGATAGTATTTCTCAAATGAAAGCCATCAGTTTGCTGTTTTGTAGTTAAAGATGCAACCATAAAAATCTAAAAAATCCAACCTTCTAGTGTGATTTTTTTTTTAGATCAGGGCATCAGGTAATGAGCAAATGCTTGATATGAGTTATATTGCTAGAGCAGCAGTATTTACTGGGTTGCTCAGTTTTTATTTCCCATAATTTAACAGTTTGTAACTTACCATGTATAGTATGTGTTTTTCAGTGTGTACCTCCCCATATCTTCTGTATAGAAGAATGTGGTGAAAGTGATAGTTAAGCAGTTTACCTTAACTTTGAACATTTTTTTTCCTGTCTCCTTTCGCCGCCACAACAGATGAGTTTGTCTTCATGGGTGCCCTCATCATACAAGAGGTTGTAAAGGAGCTGGTGGGAAAAGGTCTTGGGAATGCCAAAGTGCTGCTGCTGGCAGGAAGCAGGTAGGTGTCTGTGTATGAGGGTTGCCTAGGAAGTGCTGCAAGGGACAGGAGGCTGCAAGGATGTACATTGACCAGTTGGTCATGAGAATGAATTTTATTCCACAGTCATCTTTTGTCCTCTCGATGGAAAGAGTGTAGCGATAAAAAGAAGAAGAAACTATAGTTTTGGCTACTGCATCTAAATGGTTAGATATAATTCATTTGTTCAGAACATGTCAGAGAGTCCTTTATTGCAGTGTACAATAAAACAATAAAAACAGTAATTACACAAAATATTACAAAAATGAAGCAACGGGAGCCACATTAATAAGTCTCAATATAATGTATACAGCTATAATGAAGTTGACATATTTTACATATTTTATGTACAAAAATGTCCAGGCAAATAAAAGTACCCCCTACCAACATGCACATAATGGTGAGATGAACGTTGGATGTAGAGGTGGCACTTTGGCACTTCTACAAATAGGAGACCATGCATGCAAAAGTTCTTCATCACCACCATCACCACCACCCCCCACCCACCCTCCCCAACTTCATTTAGGAAAAGATGGAGAAGAGCTTTGGATGATGACTGCAAAGCTCAGAGCACATCTATACAGATTGAAAAGTCTCAGATTTTGTTACTGTTCTTTGGATTAAAGTAAACAAAATGAAATTTAACAAAGAGAAGTGTAAGGTCCTACACTTAGGTAGAAAAAATGGAATACAGAAATATAGGATGGGGGACATGTGGCTGGATAGCAGTACATGTGAAAGGGGTCTAGGAGTCTTCATAGACCACAAGCTGAACATGTGATTCGGCAGCCAAGAAAGCCAGTGCAATTCTCGGCAGCATCAATAGGAGTATGGTGTCTAGATCGAGGGAGGTACTGGTACCACTCTACTCTGCTTTGGTTAGACCTCACCTTGAATACTGTGTCCAGTTCTGGGCACCCCAATTCAAGAAGGACATGGTCAAGCTGGAGCAAGTCCAGAGGAGGGCAACCAAAATGGTGAGAGGCCTGGAAGCCATGCCCTATGAGGATAGACTTAGAGAGCTGGGTATGTTTAGTCTGCAGAAGAGAAGGTTAAGAGGGGACATGATAGCCATGTTTAAATATCTGAAGGGATGCCATGTAGAGGAAGGAGAGGGCTTGTTTTCCGCTGCTCCAGAGACCAGGACAAGGAGCAATGGATTCAAGCTGCAGGAAAGGAGATTCCACCTGAACCTCAGGAAGAACTTCCTGACGGTCAGGGCTGTCCGGCAGTGGAATCTGCTGCCTCAGAGTAGTGGAGTCTCCTTCCTTGGAGGTTTTTAAGCAGAGGCTAGATGGCCATCTGTTGGGAGTGCTTTGAGGGTGTTCCTGTGTGGCAGGGGGTTGGACTGGATGGCCCGTGTGGTCTCTTCCAACTCTACATTTCTATGATTCTATGAACTGCCATGGCAAGTTGGTATAAAAAGTCTCTGATCCCAGCAGCTGGCAGAAAATATTCTGGGATAAACAAAACATGTATGGATCTCCAAAATAAAATAGGAAAGAGAAGGAACAAAACCTGAGACTTTATGGTCTTTTTAATTAGTCTGGCTGCACCCTCAGACAGGCATATGTGATACAAGGCAGTCCTTTAGGTAATCACCACTTTTTAATTTTGCTCCCAGATGGATTGTGGAGGGGCACTCTATTATTGTTTTGAGAAAAAAGGGAAAAGGTCTTCTGTGGTTTTGATGACAGAGATGTTAAACAGGGTCTGTGTATATGTATAGTCCCTGGGAGAGGAGGTTTCTGTGTGGGGTGCCACAAACATCTATAGTTAAAGCTGTGGTATTCAACTGGATTTCACTGGCTGTTGCTTTTTGAAATGAGGAATCTTTGGTGTGAAGGTCCTGCCCCCATCTTTTGTCCAGTAGGTGTCACAGCTGATTAGTTTAAGCCAACTGAATGGTCTTTGATGATCTTTTGGTTCTTCCTTCAAGCATCTAAAGTAGAAGAAATTTTAAGAGTTGGAATAGTATTAAGAGCCATGAAGACCTCAAGAACAGGAGTTAGCAAAATGGTTTCATTTCTTTAACTCTGTGGCACTCTCTCATGGCATATCATTTAGCAAATGAACATGCTGAGAGTCTTGTGTGTAACCTCACATGGTTGGTATATCTTTACCATAGACAATTTGGATCAAAATGAATACAGTCTGCCAACATCTTGTAGCACAGGGCAGTATAGAATGCTCAGCGAATTCAGATTTTCAAAACAGGATCTGAGATATTTAGAGCTTCATGGTTCTACTGTAAGTGATATTGAATAGTTCTGCAGTTATATTGTCCATGTCATTGAAAAACTGATGTTATCTTTGCAGTGCTGGTGGAACAGGGGTGCTCTTGAATGTGGACCGAGTGGCTGAACAGCTGGAACAGATGGGATATCCTGGGATTCAGGTCCGTGGCCTTGCAGATTCTGGCTGGTTCTTGGATAATAAACAGTACCGTAGAACAGACTGCATTGATACCATAACCTGCGCCCCCACAGAAGCCATCAGGAGAGGAATTAGGTACTGAAGTATTCTAAGGTCTCCTTTCCCAGAAAGTCTGAAGCTGAGACATCTGGTCTTTCTTTCTCTTTGTAACAATGAGGTATCTGCTGCCTTCAGCTCAAGGGTGGGAGCCATGCAGCCCTTCAGATGTTGTTGGATTACAAGTCCCAGCAGCTCTAGCGATCATGAATTCCATTCCTGTTTTAGCTGACAAAATTCCTGCTTGGAAAAGAAATCGGATGTGTGAAACATAGCCATAGAGGGGATATACATAAGCTACCATAAATATTTTTAGGTAGCATAATGAGAATTTCCTTCATGTTGGTTTTGTTTTTTCAATGTGCAGCTTTGCTGCCCTCTAGTGCCCATAATTTTTGGAAGTTGCACGTTGTCCTTTCAATCTCAATTGTCCCTTCAGTTGGAATTAAATATTTCCAGCAGAATATGTTTGTGTAATTAACTCTTGGTATCATTTCACCTTTCAGATATTGGAATGGACTTGTTCCAGAACGCTGCAAAATGCAGTTTAAAGAGGGAGAGGAATGGAATTGTTTCTTTGGCTATAAAATTTATCCTACTCTCCGATGTAAGTAGGGAGAAGAATGTTTTCTGTTATCTTTTGATCACAAATGTGTTCCAAAAAGTTTCTGATTATAGGCACTAATAACCGCTAACAGTGTCACAACACAGTCAGTGGAAGATTTTTGTAGCTGTTTCATAATTTACTTTTGATCTGATTAGCCGAGCAGTTAAATTTTAATGAATGTGCATATTATCATAACTTCAGTATAAGGGTTTTTTGAGATAGCAAATAACACTTAGAATTTAAGAAACAAAATCTATCTTATTGTTAGAAGTTGTCTTCACTATTTTCTTTTCCATTACTTCTTTTAGAATGAAAATGATATTTAAAAATGTGTCCTTGCATTCCTGGTTCACAGATTAAAATGGTCTTGGATTAACTGATCAGCTAAAACTGGGGTGCACAGTCTTTTTGGCCTCAAAAGCCACATGTGATGCTGGCCTTGAAAGTCACACATGCGTTGATATGTACATTTGTATGCATATGCACACACACATAATGTGTATCTGCATGTGTGCACACATATGTGAACATACGAGGATTCCTGTTTCCAGCCTGAGGATTCCTGATATGGATTGCTCCTTCCTTCCTGCTACCAGCAGCAAGATAAAAATGGCACATTTGAACAAGCTGGCAGGGGGATTTGGAAATGTTGAGGGGAGCAGAGCACCCTTGGAGGGGATCACACCTTGAAGTAAAGCTTTAGTTGATTAATAATGTATTGATAAAACCAGTGAAAGCTTACCATCCAGACAATGATGAAATATGTTGCCAATTCTTCTCTGTGTAGGCCCTGTTTTTGTGGTTCAGTGGCTCTTTGATGAAGCCCAGCTCACTGTGGACAATGTACATTTGACTGGCCAGCCAGTACAGGAAGGACAATGGCTTTACATTCAGAACTTGGGCCGTGAGCTGAGGAACACACTCAAGGATGTGGCGTGAGTCTTGCCTCAATATATATACTTAAAAGTCCTAGGAAAAGATTGTTTGGGACTCTGCTCTTTTAAAAACTGTCCAGATTCCAAATAAACCACATGTAGAAAAATGCTAAACCTCTGTCAATATCTAATTTTAAACCACTGTCAAAAGAAATGTTGTTTGTATCAACTTAGCCTCTCCTGGGAGAGTAAGAGAGGGGACATAGCAGAATTGCCTCCCATGTCCCTTAGAGCAGTGCTGTTCAGAGTGGTGGTCCCTGGACTAGTACCAGTTCCCCAGACATTGGCTGCCAATCCCTCAAGGGTTTCAAGGAAAAGGGGAAAAAACAGTTGTAGTCAGTGGGCACAAATATGTTGCTGACTCCTGGTGCACTGGAAAAAATTGGTTGCCAGTCCTCCACATCAGATAACTCGAGAAGCATTGCCTTACAGAACATGAAAGACTTTTGTTTCTTTAAGGAAATCAAATAATTTGAGGGAAAAGGATGGAACCTGTTGAAGTATGTGTGGTCCCTGTACCTTGGATAGATCCCTACTCCAGTTCTGCTGGTTGGTGTAATGCTAAGGATTTAAGATTCATCTACTAGGAAGCTCCTTCCACATATCTTCACTATTATCCTAATGGAGATGCTTATAGGACGCTCAGAAAAATCACTTGAGGGAATGGAATGGAAACTTCCAGGGACTCAGTTGTTGTTGTTGTTGTTGTTGTTTTAAATGGCATAGCCAAGTGAGAATAGTCCTTCAGAGCAGTTTATATGAAAACTGGTCCTTTTCCGGGTGCATTTCAGAGCTCTGGTTATGATCTATACTATAAGGTGCTGTATAGATTACATCCAGACTGTTCTGAAAGCTTGTATTTTACCATACAATTCTGCCCGTTTAATAATCTTCAGGGGAGGCTTTCTGTTCATCCTTTTTGAGGGAGAAGGATGTGAAATGGGTGTGCTGCTTATATAATACGGGTTTTATGTGTTTGTTTTAAATTACTATCTTAAAAGTAATGTTCTAATTGCATGATTTAGTGCTTTTTTTTTAAAAAAACTTTTCTTCCGTGTAATGTTTAGCTATTCTATTTTAACTACTATTGTAAGCCTCTGAGTCCCATTTTGGGAGGAAGGTGGGGTATAAATCAAATAAATAAAACTCCATGTCTTCTGCTAGCCTGTCCAGCCATAGGACCTTTCCGTCCTACACTATTATAGTGCTGTTATTCCATACTTTCAACATCCTATGGAATCCTGGGGTTTGTAATTTAGGGAGGGGCATTTGGAATTCTCAGCCAGAGAGCTCTTTGGCCTCAGTAAACTACAAACCCCAGAACTCCACAAGATGTCAAAAGTAGAATAATAGCACTATGACAGTGTAGGGCAGAAAGCTCCATAGTTTCTTATACTCATAAAACATCTAGCTAACAAGTCCTTTTATGGGGAATGGCCAAACATTGGGCTGTTATGAAGAACATGACAACAATGGTCTTTTTTTCCCACTTCAGAGCCAGCTTTGCTCCAGCATGTTTGTCTCATGAGATCATCACACGCAAGTAAGTATTTACAGTGAGATCTGTTCTTGCTTTGTATCATCTCTGGTTAATGAGGCTTAGCACCTAAGAGAGCATTAGAAAAGACTATTACCCAAACCTACATTTTGAAAATGGCCCCCTCAGAACATAGGTGGGTAGATGGTAAATTGGGATCTGGTGGTAGATCTCTGGATGATTTGGAGTAGACCTCCAAGGGTTTCCAATTCCCAGTTGTTTAGCAATGGCAACAGCAAGGAGCTCCCTCAGATAGGCTGTTGAAATGAAGGAAGCATGACCAGAGGATGAGCGTCAGAATGGAGTTTTCCATGGAAAGACTGAGTTCAGTTCTGATATTGAAAACAAACTCTTGGTCTGAACACTGTCCCCAGAGGCAGGCAGTTACTTCAGCTAGAAGGGTATCTGTTTTCACAGTGCTTTGCAACTGACTCCAGTTGGTGCACTTTGGATTTTTAGCTTAAAACAATAAAGTAGATGCCAGAAAGCTAAATTCTGCCCACTAAAGGTTGGTAAATTAAGTTTTAAAAAATAATTTGACATACGATTTGTTGCAGAGTCCCCAAAAGTAATTTGTTACTGCTCTCTGCACACAGTTTTAATTTACATTAATTCATTACATTATACTTTGCCTTTGAGGGTTATCTAAACAGATAGGGGAATGATCTGTAAAAAATTTTAAAAAATTGCCCTCAAACTCCACCATCATTTTTAGCCTCTAAAAAATAACAAGTAACAATGAAAAGTAATTGTTGCAGTAAGAAGCAATGAAGCTCCAGTAAATTCTATTTTTTTAAAAAAGAGTTTTTATTGAATTTTTAAAGTATGGTTATGAAGAATCAGAAAAGAGTAAGAGAGAAAAAAAGGGAAAGAGAAATACATAGGATGCGAACAAAGGCTAGGGATCTCTACTGACATATATTTCCAGAAATACATTTTCTAGAAATTGATGTCTATAAAATACATGTTGAGGCATTGATCCTGCATTAAATTTCATGTCACAGGAGTGTAATTTAAGAGAACATGTGTGGATCTACAAATGCTTAATATTTTTCTAATACAAAATTAATATGTTGTAATATGGCCAAGCAAAGAAAAGTAACCACTGAACACACCCACATTACACACCATAAGAAAGCATTATATACATTACATTGCCATGATTTAGTTATCAGAAAGTTTCTTTCTAAAATTGCTTATTGATGTCCAGAACTGCTAGAATGTCAATATTTGCTGGGCCAAGCATAGTTTTAGTTCTAAAAATAAGATTTTAAATATTGAAGCTAGGGCAATTTTCTATTGGTGATTTGCACAGGACAATCTAACTCTTTGCTTCATCTAACCCTGACTTCCTTAACATCAAATTTAGTGAACTAGACTGGTTGACTGCAGTTTCTCTGGGAGTTTGATCTCAACACACCAGGTTGGCTGAGGTATTCAGAGCTGATGGTCCATATATAGATACCAGAAGGTGTTGCAGTTGTAAATTACAGCAACCTTGCACCCGTGGGGAATCAATAAGTAGACCACAATATTGAAAATCACAAAAATTCTCAGTTGGAACCAATCAGTGAATCCAAATTATAAATTCCACAGTCAACCAGCTTCTTCCATCAAGAAGGTTGTGTCACAGTTTTCAAATCAGGAGTTAGTTAACATGATCATGTAGATTAAATTGTAATTGGCAAGACACTGTGTGCCAAACCATCCAGGCAGCAGGAATTGCAGGAAGGATTGCCTCTAGTTTTCTGAAATGAACAGAACCATAGGCAGTCAGTTGTAAAAGAGGTGATCGGTAAGTGGATTCCAAAATTGCCCAAGAAGAAGTGGCTGAATTAGGCTGTGTTTGCCAGTTATTTGTCATAAGAAAGGCTTTATAGTACAAACTCAAGTCTGGAAAATTGAGTCCATCTTCTGAAAATAATAGTTGCATCCTGAAATTTGTAGTGAAAAACAGAATAGTAAAGACCCCAATATTGTTGTTTTTAAAGGACCATTTTCATGTTGTAATTACCCCCAAAAGTAGCATGTTATATGTTACATTATTCCAGCATGGTATAGTGGTTTGAGCATTGGACTATGACCTTAAAGACCAGGATTTGATTCCCTGTTCATCCATAGAAATTTTGGTCATGTGTCACACTCTCAGCCCCAGAAAAACCCATGATAGGTTTGCCTTAGGGTCACCATTAGTTGGAAATGACTTGAAGGCACACAACAACAACAACAGCGTGTTACTTCCAAGCTCTTTCTCCCCTGCCTCTGCTATATTACTGGAGGTCTTACTGACTTTGATACCCAGAGAACTCATTTACTAGGGCATTTCATAAATATAAACATTAAGCCATGAGTCACTGCTCACCAGTCTTTTGGAACTTCATAGCCATTCAGCAATGAATGTAAACTTGCTTCTCTGTATTAATGGGTTTGGTTCTGGAAAGAATGATACACAGTCTGCAGCAGTGCTGTAAAACTTCCAGGTCTGTGTTTTTTTCTATGCTGTGGCCTTGTCTTCCACATCTTCCTGTTTGTATCCAGCAGCCTGTTCAGTTGCAGCACCTTCACTGTAGACATGCCGTGATGTCACTGTCACACCTACATGTGTAACTCAAGCCCATAATCTCAGTGGGCTCTGTATTAAGCAGCTGTTCTGCCCAATCATCTGCATGAAAGCCTATCTGTTAATGAACAGTAAAAATGGCAGTGATTCTTCATGCACTGAAGTAATCAGTATGGTTTGCTTTGCAGTCATTGGACAGACATCCAAGTAAAAGGAACCTCTTTACCTCGTGCTCTGCACTGCTGGGATCGCAGCCTCCATGACAGCAACAAGAATGGGAAAGCCCCGCTGAAAGGATGTCCAATCCACCTGATTGACAGCTGTCCTTGGCCACACTGTAATCCCTCATGTCCTACCATCCGGGATCAGTACACAGGACAAGAGATGAATGTGATCCAGTTTCTCATGCATATGGGTTTTGATGTGCAGAAGATGGCCCAGCAGCAAGGTCTGGAACCCAGTAAACTCCTGGGTATGCTGAGCAGTGGTAGCTAGGAGACTATTTCGTTACGGAGGACTGTGTGTGTGACTGCATAAGAAGTGGGGGCCTTTGAGCTCCACTGTCAAATTATTCTGCCCTTCGTACTCACTTTCTTCACATAAGCATCTACTCAGACACACAGGCAAAGTCATGCATGCACACTTCTTGCACAGTTAATGTGTTAGCATAAAAGGAACAAGATCCTGCCAACACCGTTTCATTGAAATATTACCTCTACTTCAGGGGGGCAGTCTCAGCCCAAACAGAACCTCTATCTGCAATAATTCAGTAATGGTCTGAAGCGAACAGTGAGTGCATAGAAATGCCAGCAGCAAGAACCCTCTCCAGGGCATAAAAGGACTTCATATTTTTACCCTTTCCAAGATGTTTTCACATCATAGACTTGGAGCCAGGAGGGGAGGAGAAAGGGAAGCACTCGATTGTTTGTCCAATTAGGAGTTAAGGTATGATTACACACCTTCTTGAATGCCAGTGTCTCGCAGGGTAACATAACGTACAATCCAAGCACACAGGCTAGAAAACGGACTTAATCTTATACTCAATTTACTTTTGTATTATTTTATAAAATGATTTTTATTACTTAATTTTTAAAGAAATAAGCAAGAAATATAAGATTAATGATATTGTTTTGTAACATATTTTTTTAAATAATGAAAAGAAAAACACCTTGTGCTATTTTGGCAATGTGAAAATATTTATTTTTAATATGTAAAAGCTATTTATAAGGGCTGACCCAAGATATGCTCACATGTTGTTGTAAAGCTGTAAATACTTCTCCTTTGGGAAGGTTGTCCTTCTGATCACGTGTGTGGGAGATGGCAAGGGTCAGCATTGGCATTATTATAATTTCCATTAGATTTCCTTGACTCTGTTGCAGTATGCTTTTTGTTACTTGTGAATCAGGAAAGAGGTTGCACTGTTCCTATTCAGCTACCTCCTCGCTAAAATAAGACTTTATGCAGTGAGTGAGTAACCAAAAAAAAAAAAATCACCTCAGGTCATTTGTGCACTTAATAATGGTGTATCTGACTTAGGATGGTTTTGTGATGTACCAATGCAATGTAGACTTTGAGACTGGGACATAATAGCTCTCTTCAGGGGGTTGTTAGATGCAGCAGTAGCCCTCTGCAGGTGTTCACCTTCAATATGAATACAGAGAATAAAATAGAAATGGTGTGTGTGTTGAACACAACCGCCTGACCAGATCATAGATCTCTACTCATTCAGTCCAATTTTTTTTTTAAATGTAAAATATGCTTGGGACCTATGACATCAGAGAGGGACACTTTGAGGGTGGAGCACATGCCCCGCCTTTAGGCCTGCTTTTATTGTATGCAGACACTTGCATAGGGCTATGATACTCTGAAGAACTTTTCAGACATGCAAAAAAGTCAACAGTAAATAGTCAATGAGGACTATTCCAAATCCCAGACTCCTTTAACACAGGTACAGTATAGCTACTGTGAAACTACTATACACTTAATGCTCTATCTTGTTCATGCACTGTAAAAAAAAAGGGGGGGTCTGACTTTATTTTTTTCAGGGTGACCATTTTTAGTTGGGGAACATTTTTATTGCTGACAGGTGGCTGGGCAGTGAGTGTTCAGTCTTTATTGCTGCTTCCTGGAGCAGTGTGGCTCTGTCCGCAGGGACAGCCGGCCTCAAGCCCTGACAGCCAGTCTTCTGCAGGTTGCCCTGGCCATAACATTGTTCCAAAGGGGGCTTCCGCAGCAACTCCTATTGGCCCATTTTCTCTCCAAAGAAATCTCCTTAGAATTACCTCTTGACAGAGAGTTCTCCACATGAATTTTGAGGAAAAATAATGGATCAGCCAGCTACCTGTCCTAAAGATCTCCATCACCAGCAATGGCAGCAAAATGTCAAAACAAACCACTGCCCAGCTGTCTGCCAATGGTAAACCCCTCTGAAATCACAAATAAAATTTCTTTTAACACCACCCCCACCCTCAAATGAGCTGGGAGTCAAAAAAAAAAAAGCCACCTCCGGTCATCCTCTTGAAGCAAAGAAGCAATGTGGTAGTGTGTAGTCACAACACTAGCATTCTTATGCCCAACTTTTTTCCATTAATGTCACACTGATAAAACTCAATTATAACAAGAACTGAAAGCTAAGAAAATGACACGTGGGAGCTAATAATTCAGATTTTGCGTTGCATCCAACAGTGTGAGGCAGCATGGTGGAACAGTCTGAGTGTAGGACTAGGACTCTGAGAGATCAAGGTTCAATTCTCCCCTCAACTATAGAAGCCCACTGGGTGACCTTGGGCAAATCACACTCTCAGCCTCAGAAGAACACAATGGCAAAACCCCTCTGAAAAAAAATTGCCAAGGTAACCCCATGATAGAGTCACCTTAGATTCACCACAAGTCAGAAATGACAAAGGCACACAATGACAACAGTAGTGCCCTAACAGCTGTAGAATAGGCACCAGTAATAGATCAAATTCCTTCCTACCTCTGCAACCTCCCATACCAGCCCAAATCTGATATGGAGAGTGTTGCTGGAGTGAAAACTGAGAGGGCTCCTGTGTTTTTAACAGTTGTGTAGAAGAGGGTATTTCAGCAGGTGTTGCTCATCACCTGCTGAAATTCTCTTTTCTACACAACTGTTAAAAGTACAGGAGCCCTCTCCAGTTTTCACTCCGGCAATGCTAGGTATGGTTGGTTGGGGGATTCCTCTGGAGAAGATTTGGTGGGCCAAAGGAGAGAGAAGAAAGAGAAACTTCTATTATATAAATGGATGTTTGGCTCACATCAGATAACATTGATTTAGCTCATTCAGTCCAATTTTTCATTTGTTTAAATGGGTTTGAGACTTTCCCACAAAGAAGTTGTCAGAGCCACCAATAGTGGATATTTGGGATTCGTTCAGGAGGTCACAAAAATATTCTCCATCACAACTCATAGTCTTAAATTGAGCAAGCCTGTGTTAAAGTGTCTTAAACACTTTATTATAAAAGGGAGGTTATTCTAAAATATAATGTAAAATAATATAAAGGTTATTCTAAAATTATAACTATATTCTAAAATATAGTGGGACAGGGAGACCTGTTTTAAAAAAAAAGATGACAATTTCTATGTGGGGCAGGTTCTTTGGCAATGAATACAATTCAAAAGGGATTTGTGGAGGCTAAAGGGACATTTTATTTTCAGAGAACAATTCCTAACATGTTTTGAAGTACAACATGTTCCTCTATGAATGGAAGAGATGGCTAGATTCAGTGATAAACAACCCCTGGCATGTCTAGTTAACCTCAGAAGTTTCAGAATCATGAGTCAGCCCTTCACAAAGAGAGGATGATCTTAAAAATAGTGAATTTGAGAATATGTTTGAAGTTTTTTTTAAATTTATATTTGGATCTCTGAATCTCTAAGGAAAATTATTGTCACACAAAGTCCCAGACATCTTGGTGCCTGAGTTAGGAAATACAGATAAGAGCCCTTACAATGGCAAAAATATAATGAAAATACAAATCATTGACGATTTTCTGCCTTTTAATGGTACCACAAAATATACCAGCTGGAGTGCCTCACCTTAATACAGGGGTGAGCAAATACTCAGGTTGCAAAGCGGCACACAGTCCTTAGCCCTCAGAGGATTGTACACACTTACCATGCCCCAACCTACCTCCTTAATTTGTTTTATTGAAAATGCTCCATTGCACCCTCTAGAGAGTGTAGGGACAATTTGCCAGGTTTTTTGCCCTCTGAGCCAGTTTAGATCTAGAAGCCTTTTTCGAAACAGGAAATAAACTTGAAATCACATCCAGATTTGGGGAGATAAAAAAGTTCCTGCAGGCCTAAAAAAATGAAGGGGGAAATGGCTCACCACTCCTCCGTGAGCAGAGCTACTTATGGTGGGTTGCTCAAAACCTGTATCAACTGGTTTACTTGTTACTTAATGTAACTTTACACATACTTAGCTAAGTAGCAGAGGCACTGAGAAACTCTTAGTGAACTGTGAAGATGTGCATTGGGACACCTGCAAAAGTAGCCAGCAATGTGCATTGGGACACAATGCGTTTTCAACACTTTTCTGGCTTTACTTTATAGTAGTGTAACAGCAGTCCTCTACTGGATACGGATGTTATGAAATTGACTAGTTCTGATTCCCACCCATGCAAGTGCACTTACAAAGATGAACCTCCCATATAGGATTCTGGCCATGGTTCATGCACCAATGCCAGTCCACATGTCATCAGCTAATGGGAACAAATACAGTACTGGTCCATGGCGCACTGGAGGAAAAGGGTGCCAGTCTCCTACATTAGACAGTGTAAGAAGCTATCCTAGAGGGCATAAGGGGATTTCTATTTAATAAAAAAGTAGGTGAGGCCCACAAAATGTCACTGGGTCCACATATAGCCCATAGGCCCATGCAAGTCCTAATAGAATGAGTGCTCTTGCAATTGCAGTTTAAAATTTACTGTGAAGTTTAGAACGTTACCTTGAAAAATGTGTGCACATCTATTGGGATTCCAAGAAGTTTGTGAGCTAAGCATTTGGAGGGCTCAAGCAATCCATGAAGGTTTTTTTAGTCACTTGAAATAATTAAAAAAATTAATTGATACAAGAGGTAAGTGCAATGAAATAGTGCAGAGTGCTTTCCACAGTGCTAGCTTTCAATATCCCTCCTCCTCCTCACCACAGCTTCTCAATTTGAAACAGCATGAACATTCTTGCTTTTACATTTTGGAATGGGAAGATACAACACCTCAGAATAATACAACAATAATCCAGCACTGGATTTCTACAGTCTCACAGAAGCAACTGTGTTCATTACTGTTCTAATGATAAAGAGTCAAGGCTTAAAAAATAACCGGGAAATCTGTTTTGCAGCCAAAAGCACTAATAATTTATTTCTTTTGTTTATGCAGCAGTGCTAGGTCAATGTTGTTAGAAGAGGTGAAAGTGCCCTGCTAGGCTACTGTGCAAGATTATCTCTTGGCCTTGTGACCATTTCATAGACCTCCCATGTTTGCCTGGGGCAGAATTGATGCCAGTGTGCACTTCCTATGTACCTTTGGGGCAGTAGTATATACAGGGCATGATCTTATACCACCACAGTTATGCCATGATATTTGGAAGACAGAAGTTTCCTTCCACCAGCTACACACTAGCCATGTGATGCTAGTGGAGTGGTCGAAACAGGGAATGTTGTAGGCAGTGCAGAGGCAGGGCATAGCTATGCTTAGATCCTGAGACTTCCTTTCTTTCCATGATACACTCACAGGTCTAGAACTGATGTAAGTAATGTCCCTCCTGTTGAAGTGGGAGACGGGGGAAATTAAAAAGATGCCTTACATCTACTGTGCTGCTCAGATAGTGGTGTAATTCAGTACCCAACAACAGTATATATCAAACAGCATATCAAGCCCACATTGACAGAGTACTTCAAACAGCACTCAGTTCCCTCTGGCCTCATGTCACACACTTCTAGAATTCACAAGGGAGAACCATGATAATGCGATTATCATAGGAAAAGGCATTTTGCACAACAGGAAAACACTCTGTATCACAAGATGTTTTTCTCTTGAGTACACATTAAAATTTGTGCACAGTGGTAACTTTTCTTCTTCTATACCATGGATGGGCAAAGTGTAGCCTTCAGGATCTTGTTCAAATGAAATTCCCATCAGTCCTAGCAAGGATGGCCAATGCTGAGGAATGGTACAGTCAGGATGTAGCATCCAATGATAAATAATGCTGTTTAACCATACCTGGAGGGCCACACATTACCCACCCCTATTTCAGATGCTGTATAGAAAACTTGCCTTGGTGCTTTTGGCACAAACATCAAACTACACTAGACTAACCACAAGTGCCAGGACAGAGCACCCACTTACACACAGGTAGGCAAGTGATGACGGAAACCATGTGGAAAGTATAATGCCTATGACTTCCTCCCTTGTTTCACTGCCCTCTTTTTTCATCGTATGAGAATGTTCTGTCTTGTCTAATACGAACTTCTTTCATACCTACCCACCTCTCAACAGCAGTGGCTCTTGTGTTAGCCCAGGCCAGGTGCTCCACTCCAGTCACTGCTACTGCTAGCCAAAAGCACATTAGCACACTTGCCTGACAGGATGTGTGGAGCAGAAAGGCTGTCACCACACTCAAGAGTTTCATGAGTGCCGTCAAGTAGAGGAGGAAATACATTCTCAGACACACTTATCTCTCCTTCCTAACCCTAACCAATGGGGGAGGGAGAAACTAAGGCATGAGCACTGATACAGTAGCACTTCAGATGATATTACTCCTTCTAACAAGATGCAACTTACTGCTTCTTTCCCTCACTCTGTTCTTCCCCCTTGCTCTCTGCACACATTTCTCCAAAAGTTCAGGAGCCAGGCCATGCCTTATTCTGTGCAGACTATGAGGAAGAGGCATACAATGACCAGCAACAGTAGTGATGAGGACATTTCTGTCAGTTCTTCTGCTTGTTCACAGTTCTTCTGATTGTTCAGAGACTCACAAATGTCTTTGCATGATCCAAAAAAGGTCAATTTCCTAAGAAGGTGATCATACCACTAGGGACACTACAGCTGTGTTCTATATCAATCCCAGTGAAGAGGACTCTAGAAGGAGGGTCAGTCTGGATAGCCTCAGGACCCTGGACATGCTTATAGAAGTGTTAAAAGAAATCCTCCAAAAGTGTGTGACAAGTCAGAGTGTTTTGCAATATGCTACGCTAGCAAGGCTCAGAGATCCTGTCTCCATTACAAGGTTAGCAGAATTTCCTGCCTCGAATGCAAGAATGGGGTCATAGTGTGCTCAACTGCTGATACTCTGTAGCCCATTTTCTGGAATGTAAACAACTAGGGAGATAAGGGAAAGTAAAGGCTATAGCAACCCTTAGAGAAGGAGGGGCAAGGAGAAATGTCTTTGTGCGTCAGAAATGCTATAAAATCATTCTGTTAACTGTGTTTGGGGCTCTTGGCACTATTGGCCAGCCAAGCAGCCCAGCTGCTTCTTAAAAAATAAACTCTATTTCCTTACTTTCTGGTCTCACTGTCTCTATGTTCCCACTACACCAGCACACAGCTGACAATTCAAACAAAACAAACTGAATAACTCCTAGCTCATTACTTACTTTTATTCAAGTAAGCACAAGGTCAAAAATCAAGTCCAAGAAGATTCAGAGGCAAGCAAGTCCAGAATCAGGCACAGAGTTCAACAAGGCAAACAGAGAGGTCGCATAAGCTCTGCCAACTCCTTGAGGCAAAGGGCGGCAGCTATATAGGTTAGAAGGCTAATGCAGCTGTTGCCTGATTAATTGTTGGCAGTTATATATTATCTGGGATTGACATAAGCTCTCTCTTTGTTGTCTGTGCTCAGCAAAGGTAGGTACTGGCAAATTTATATTCTATGTCTGAAGAGGCAGGACTCTGCTGGAGCTGGCACTGCTCTCTGTTCTATTTGTGGCACTGTAACCCTCTTCCTGTACAGCAGGTCCTGGCATGCCCCCTGTTTCAGCCTCTGTCATGTTCCCTATTTCAGACTCTGAGTCAGAGTCCACATTCTGGAAGCAGGGCATGACAAACTGCTCTCCTGACACCTGCTGTTGAGCTATTGTTCAACATACAGAAGTCCTAATGTGTACCTTCCCACTGTCTCAGATTGTCAAGAATAGACCCAATTATCTTCTGTTGTCTCACCTTTTCACCTGCTTGTAAGAAGTCCCAGTTTCTCCTCCCTCCTTCCACTTTCTCCCTTTTCCTAAGCTTAGGAAATTACTGTAAACTGAGTTCTAAGTACAAAAATAGTTTTCAGTAAGTCAACTCAGCAGTGGGATTGGTGAAGAGGAGATGGAGTCTATCTTGCCCTTCCTAGTAGGCTTGGGTAAAATCAAACAGCTGTAGCCTCTTCTATCTTGCATGTTCTTCCTCATTCACAATTTTTGCCATCTTGACCACACACTGATTTTGCTCAGCCACCTGAATCTGTAAAATGTTGGAGGCTATGCCAATGATGTGACTGGTTGGCAATTTTCACCTGCGTCTTTCCTTTTCAGGATCATCTTTATCTCGGATACAGTGACTTTCCAGAAGGTATTGCTTTTTGGTTGCTATGGAGTAGTGGATAGAGATCCTTCACCCACACTCTAGTATGGTCTTGTTTCTTGCTGGCTGAGAATGAGAATGTGAAGCAGCGGGTAGGGAAAGAACTTGATAGACTCAAGAGCAGGGGCTCTTCCTTTCTCTGCTCATTCAGGCTCCCTGGGACCGTGAGAGTATCAGCTTCTCAGAATGTGTGAAGTAAGAAATAAGGAGGGAGACAGTGAAAGAGGGAAAGAAATGAGAAGGGAGGGATGCTGAAGGATGATGAGTGAGGATGATGGGCCATAGTTCTGGATGTAATTTTTATAGAAAAGGTGCTTCTGTTAAATCCCTAGCACCCCTAAGCAGGACTGAACAAGTTTCTGATCTGAAACCCGGAGAACTGCTGCCAGTCAATACTGAGTCCATCCTCTGTGGAATGAAACCAGGCAGGGAGACCAAGGGATGATCCCTTGGGCTGCCACAGTGAGAAGTAGGCCAAAAGGGCAGGTTGTATATATAATGAGCAATTTCCCAGGTGGCCATCCCCCATTTCCCAGTATGGAGTTGTATCTGGATTCACATCAGGAGCCACCAGGAAGTAAAACATAAGTGGTTCTTCCTTCCTAGGCCTCTTCTTCCATCCCTTGTGCCTCTACGAAATAGGACTGCTTGGAGAGTCAGCTGGGTAGTGTGTGGGCAGGGTGAGAAGTTGAATGCCAGGTAGTTAAGGAGTTGTTCTGGTGGTATCTGTAGTGTTGGTCTGAGTCTTGGATGCTCCTTCTTCTTTGCCTCTAACAGGAGTGTGGTCTTCCTTCCTTCCTGTCTAAAGATGATGATCAGGGTATGATCAGGGTATATGTGTTTTGCATCTTTTCTTCTGGTGGAATTCCAGTCATCAGCTTCCCAACTCCATGTGTGGTGTCCAGGGAGAAGGTGTACCAGGGTGTCTCCATAATGTCCCAACTTCACTGGCTACACCTGTGTCAATGTGTGATGTGGGTATCATTGCCAACACCATTCCCGATTGGTGGGGTGTGACAGATGCATATACGCAATTTTTCCACTGATGTTGTATTTCATGTTGTGTGCTCCCCCTCCTCAAATGCACAGACATCAGGTTTGGTGGATGCTTCACTGGTACAGTGAAGCAACCCAGAACTAGTGTGAGTTTAAGCTCACTCTGTCTATGGCCAGTTTCTAACAATCTGCCCTTGGTGTTACTGTTACCAGTTGCTTAAACAGCTGGTGGTAGAAAAGAAACTGTGACCTTCTTTGCAACTGTCAGATCTTCAAACATATCAGGAGCTACAGTTCAGTGGTGGAGAACATGCTTTGCATGCAGAAGTCCCCAGTTTGGTTCCAAGCATCTCTGTGAGGACCACCAAAGCAAACAAAAGGAATTCAGGTAGCAGGTAAGAAAGACTGCTACCCAAAGCCTTAAAGAATTGAGAGTAGACAACACACTCCAAGATTTCACAGATGAAAATGAGAATATGTGTCGCTAAGCAATATCAGAGTGTGGTCAGGATTACAAAATTTACTAAGCATACACAAGCTATAAATCCCTACATAATCCCTTTCAGTTTTGTCCTTTTGGGGGCTGTCCCCATGCTGCTGGAGGCATCTGGCTGGGCAAGGACTGGGGGTGGGCCAGGCAGTTGCCAGATGCTTCTCCCCCCACTCCATCGTCTGATGCTCCAGAGGCCTGGGAGCCCACTCCACTCCAGTGTACCTTGCCCCTTCAAGCTCTGTTTGCAAGGCCGTCTGGTACAAGCCTGATTCAGAAGTTAAGACATTGGTAGGGAGAGAGAAGGCCTTCAAGTCTGACCACCAGTTATCCTGGTGCAGCAGGCTGATTAGGCACACAGTTCATCAGATCACCACATTCTTTTCTATTTAAATGGCAATTACAGTATTTCCAAATTTCTGTATGTACTCATATGGGAGCATATGCACATTTAATACAAGTCTATGCTCTTTTATGTCCTCTTTTGGTGGTGGGCATGAGGTCAATTCATATCCTCTGTATAAGCAACATGTAAATAGCCAGGCTGGCAGAGGTTCAGGGAAGGAGTATTTGTCCAAACTGCTTCTGGGCCTTACAGTTTGAAGGTGCTGAAATACTTAACAGAACATAAGAGCAACGTATAGCTGCTTTACCTAGCTACTAAAAAATTGAAAAAATTAAAAAATTTCCTAACCTCTCACTGTCCAGATTTGGCAAGGACAATCAGGATTAACACTCTGTTGTTCTACTTTTTCACCTGCATTTTAAATGTCCCAGTTTCTCTTCCTACCTTCCCCTTTTGTCCTGGCTTACTTCAGTTGCTACAAACTGAGGCCACTTCCGCATGAGGTGAGGGAATCGCTCTGTGCTGTTACTCACTGGATCTTCTGACTCCTCAGTCCGGTCAAAGTGAATCGGAGCAGTGCTCTGCACTGCTCCAGCTTCCAAAATGGCGCCTTCCAGTTGGTCGTGGGTCCCGACCAACCGCAAAGCTCACCATGCCTAAAGCCCGCCCTCTGCAGATCGCAGGCTCGCATTGGTGCAAGCCTATGAATCTGCACAAGGGAGCAGGAATGCAATGGCGCGTTCCAGGAGAATAAAGACCTGTTTTTTGCATTCTTTAAAAAACATGCTGGAGGACCACTTGGGGTTGTTTTGGAGCGGACTGAGGTGCGGATCTCCAGTAAGTGTCTGCTCCTAGTCCGCTCCAAGGTGCAGATGTCCTCCATGGAGGATGCACTGCACCGTTTTAATTCCCCCGTGCGGAAAAGGCCTGAGTTCAAAGTGCAGAAGTAGTTTGCAATCTGTTATGGGGGGGAGTAAGAGAGGAGGGAGCAGAATCTTTGCCCTTTCCGGTAAGCTCAGGCAAAAGCAAAGTGCTGCAGCCTCTCCTATCATGGATATTTTTCCTCATTAGTAACATTTGCCATCTTGACACTCACCTGTGTTTGGCCATACTTGCTCTGGTCTTAATCCATGAAATGTTGGAGAATATCTTGTTTTCCTGTATGAACTCTAGCCACAACAGTTCTCTGGAGTCAGTGAGGAAGTGTCTTTAAAAACAAAACGCCATCAACCACTGTCAGTTCAGAATCCTCAATAAGGTAACTTTAAAAAGAGGAAATTTATTTCCCTATATGTCCTTTTCACTTTTTGTAATATTTTTGGTGTGTATTGAACGGGGTGGCAAACTCAGAGACTGCTGCCAGGTGGCAAAAGCCCTTGCTATGCCACTGCATCTCCTTCTGAGTTAATTGCACTTTGAACTCACTTTGCAGTAATGAAAGTAAGCTGAGGAAAAAGAGATGAAGTGGGAAATAGAAGGAAAAACTGTGACATTTTAAAGCAGTTGGAGAAGTGGGATCACAGAAGAGTAACTGGGGTGTCCCTGACAGATTAGGACATTTGGAGGGTATGAGACAATACTAAACTGAATAGACAAATAGTCTGGCCTTACATCTTCCTTGGCATGTGGTGACAACAACAGCAAGGACCAGCTCTTTTGAGTTTGCTTTTCTGATTGTATAAACTGTCTCTGGGACACTTGGGAAGGAGACATCATGGCTCGCCCAGCTATCAACCATGCTGAGCCATGTTAGGCATATGCATGTGATGAACTCATTTTGAGAAGAGACAAATATAAACATTATTTGTGTGTTTGAGAAGCACATTTTCCTCTGCTCTCCTGCTCTTCATTTTCTCCTGGAACTCTAATCTTACACAGTTTAAATTGGCTTCTAACATATAAATTGGTTTTCTAATGCAGAAACTAGTGAAATAATCCTGGGTGAAACTAAAACCAGCACGCCATTATTGAACAGACCACGCAGCTCATTCCATTCCAGATAAGTCTATTAATACAGCTTCCTATTTATATATACTGACTCCTTGCAACAACACAGCGGAGGGTTACAGCTGCAGAACTGAGACGAAATAAACGGACTGTTAGTAGTCACTTGGGAGAAAGGGATCGCTCAGGGTGGAATGAGAGAAGAGAGAGTGACAGAATGCATAAAGAGCACTCAGAACGCAGACCCCAGCAAAGCCGCCTGATTGATGGATTGTAGCTGCAACGTACCAGTAAGGCAGGTCAATACTCTTACTGCGGAGGCAAGGCTGTCTCATAAAGCTGCCAGAAATGCATGCTCTGCGGCATAAATAGCTGGCCAGCCAAGAGACTGGCGGAGGAATATGCAACTTTTGCACATGGCAGCTGCTGCTTAGTCATCTAGCTTCAGGTGTGCGGTGGTTGTTGTTGGTAGTTCAAGATCAGGAAATCCACATCCAACCACAAAAGGAGCACAAGGTGGTTCTGAACCAATGATGGAGAGCTCAGGAGGGGCACACCTCAACATGGCTGCAGTCACCTCTAAAGTGGGAATTGCCCGATTGTTGCAGGCAGCCTTTGGATGTACAACTTTCAGCCTCGTGGCCCACCGAGGGGGATTCAGCATGGCCTACGGCACTTTCTGCATGTCTGTCTGGTGTTTCTGTTTTGCTGTCACAATCTTCATCATCGTCTGCGAGTTTACCCACCTTCACAGATGCCTGACCATCTCCTGGGGGAATTTCACAGCTGCTTTTGCCATGCTGGCCACCCTCATGTCCATCACAGCCGCAGTGATCTACCCACTGTATGTCCCATTCAGCTGCCATTCCAATGGATGTGAGGTGAGAGACTTCCGCATATCTGCCAGTGTCTTTGCAGGGCTTCTGTTTTTTGCCTATGCCACAGAGGTGTTTCTCACTAGGGCCAAGCCAGGACAAGTAACCAGCTACATGGCCACAGTATCTGGTCTCCTGAAGATTGTCCAGGCTTTTGTAGCTTGCATCATCTTTGGAGCTCTGGTGAATGGCAGCCAGTACAATAAGTATGTGGCCACCCAGTGGTGTGTGGCTGTTTACAGCTTCTGTTTTATTGTGACTGTAGTGGTGGTGGTACTCAGTGTCACAGGAAGAACAGCAACGGTGAAGTGCCCCTTTGAGCGCTTTGTGGTCATTTACACATTTGTGGCTGTTCTGATGTATGTAAGTGCTGCTGTGATCTGGCCAGTGTTCTGCTTTGACCGTAAGTATGGCTCTCCACATCGTCCATATCAATGTTCCAGAGCCTCCTGCCCCTGGGACAGCCAGGTGGTCATTGCGGTGTTCACATATGTAAACCTAGTCCTTTACATTGTGGATTTAGCGTACTCACAGCGTATTCGCTTTGTCTCACACCCTTAATACCCAGCCCTTCTGCCACAAAAATCATAAAGGATTCTGATGTCAGTTTGGTGAGAAGCTCGACAGTGAATCATGCTCAAAACAGAATAGTTTAGAAGAGGTCAATCCATGAAAGAAAATACTTCGGATGACTTGGTACCAAGAAAGAAGAAAAGAAGAAAAGACTTTTTCTTGCCCACAGCTGCAATACCATTGTCTTTCCAGCAAACATGTAGGCATACTACAACCGTGGATTTACAGGCCAACAAGTTCTTGGAAGCCTAGTACTGGTGTGGAAGGGGACCGGGTGGGAAACAGATTTTGGATCCTTAATGTGTATCTAAGAATTGTTAGGTAATTTAGGGTTGCAACAGATATAGAAGAACATCCATGCTAATAAGAACGACTATGAAAACTAATTGAATTTTTCTCAGCCTAGCAGATTCTGCCAGAAACTTCTGCTGCCTTGAATCCCATGCTGAGCAAAAGGTGGGACGTTATTTATTAAACATTAATTAAATTATGAAAAAATGGAAGGGAAGAAAGATTAGAAGAAATCATTAAAATTTGAAGATTGAGAACCTCTCCCTATCATGGATAAAGTAACAATTTCCTTACCTATGTACAGTTTGAGAAGTGAAGTAAATATCATGAAGTTTGTAACTGAGAATGGGGCAAGGAAGATCACTATAGCCTCTTGAACAATTGTTCCCTCCAGAAGTATATGGGGACGCCTTAGTGCCTGTAAAAACTTGACTACATGCAAGACATTTGCCTTTTGAACCAAAGCCAAACTTCTGAACGAAAGCCACACTTTTGAAGGAAAGCCACATTTTTGAATCAAAGTATATTAATTTAGACAAACTGTTGAGGTTGTTGTGTTTGCAAGAATTAGGCAATAGACATTTATGTAGTTCCTTAAGAACTTTGGCATCACTCAAGCTACACATTACTTCATAATTCAGAACATGGCTTGGGTTGTTGTGGTCTTCTGCAATGTAAAGACATGTGTAACTTTTTTCATACGTCTAGCTAAGTGATTGCTGCCAGACCTGATCCCAGGATGTGATGATTCTGAGTTCCCAACAAAGAAGAAAGCTGTCTAACTCACTGTGTTGTGCAAAAGAAGGGAGGAAAAGGGGAGCTTATTTGTCTTCTACAGCATGGACCATGAATTTCATCTTTTTATCTTAAGCCATTTTCAAATCTAATAAACCAAAGCAGGTTGCTGATTCAGATAGGTTATAGTAAATGTGTGCAAATTGAGTAGGAAGGTTTTATTCCAATCCCAAATAAAAATGGCTGATTAGCAAAGGTATCCTGGGTTTTCTTTAACATATCTAAACTACATGCATATGAGAGGTTACACTTGTACTTATGGAGCATCACTATACTTAACATTTATTCTGCACCACACACCAGTTGTCAAAGGCCTATACCCAAACCCATTATGTGTTTCCTCTTTCTAAACATAAATCCAACATTTTTGTAGCAGAAACGAGATATTACATGTTGATTTCCCCATTTTTTCATTGTGTAATGTTTGAAGATATGCACTGCAACTTTGTGTCTGATGAAAATTGTATTAGTTATAAATGTATTGCATCTTGAGTCTGTGTTTCCCAGAAGCACCTTTGCACTGAGCTGGAGCTGATAAAGAAGGCAGGAAGCTGTCAAGTGACAAAGTTCCTGGGCAAAGTAGAATGGAAAGCCAGGGGATGCTACCTGTCATAGTAAGAATTGTCAATAGTCATTAGTGACCCAGTTTCCAGCTCTCAATTTTAATGATTGTAAGGGTCAGCTTGTTCTGCTCCACTGAGACAGTAAATGGCTGGACTGTCTGTAACCTGCCAGGTTAAAACGTGGTGATCTAAGCTGTAATATATTGGGAAAACCTGAAGAAAACAGAAGTTAAATCTGAATGATCAATTTTTGAGCAAACTGCTTAATTGCAAAACTTTTCTAATTAACAGGCTTGCAGAATTGTAATCTTGAAGTGCCATTTTTGATTTTTTTTATTTAAAGTTAAGTTTCTTGTCCTCATAGCTGGAAAGAAGAATTAAAATAAAGTATGAGATGAGCATCAGGCAAAATATGAGACCTCAGAACTTATCTCAATGGATGATAAATTGATCCTGGAAATGAAAAATATTTAATCGCATCACATACTGTTCTTCCCTTAATTTCCAGAATGTCTGGTTGCCTAAATCCAACAGAATCAACACTTCAAGCTTCCTTTCCTTCTAAAATTCTAAGCCTTGAGAAAAATGAAATCTATTGTGTGGTATGAGGGAGTCATGAAAAATTCTGGAGTCAGTGGAGTATGCATGAGAGATAGTAGGGAAATGCCTTTTTTACCAGGATATAAAATCTAACCCACCCATTCCTATCAGTCCATTCCTTTCTCATTGTGCTCTCATTGTTATTCTCTTGGCCTTTCTCCTACCATGCTTCATAATTTCCCAGCTAAGCTAGTACTGGTACACAGCTAGCATTTTAACCACACATTCAAGGTTTTGAGGGTTTTTTAACCGCAACTTCAGTATCAGATTTACACTATTATCCAGCTTCTGGCCTACCAAAGATTTACATGCTCTCCACATCAGTGAGCCAAAACACACTCTAGTTTTGAAATCATATCTGACCTTCACTAGCATCTCCATCCCAGTAGGCATGATACAGGACACAGAGTCTGGAGATTAATGTTGCCACTGTCCTTGGTTTCCTCACAGCAGTAGCATCAAATAATGAGGGGAATAAAGATGGCAGCAAGCAATGATAGAAGCAAAAGCTTCCAGTGGTTATTCTGCTCAGTCCCAGTCCCCTAACCATTATAAAAGCCAGTGGTGTTGGTGAACCAAATCATGGAGCCAGACCTGTTTCTCCAGGTCTTACTTAACCTTGCTCCAAAGCAGCTGAAGTGATTAATTCTGCTTATTCTAGATGCAAACAAAATATGCTTTGTCTCCACTCACACCATCCACAATAGCTCCAAGGATGTGAGAAGGAGAAAACAGGCTTTTGAAGGCACCACTGAGGACGGATACTTTCCATGCTATGGAAAGGAAGAATCAGTTTGCACCTAAAACAATCTCTTTGGCTTTGAGAATGGCATGCACTTCTAACACTTCATGACCCTATTCTAGGTTAGATGCCATCTTGGAAATATGAAGGAAAGGCAGCACATCAGAGAGACACCATATTGACATATTGACTTTCTTCTTCTTCCCAGGTCAGTTCTGGAGTAAAAGTGAGACAATACATTTCCAAAGCCTCTTCCCCTTTCCTTATCCTTTTCCCTTCCTGAATTCAACTCATGGCTTTGTCAGATGGGACAAAGCATCAGAAACAAATCAGCCCTTTTCTCTCTGGTATTCAGAAGATCAGTCCTGATTTGATAGGTAGGTAGGTAGATGATATAGAGAGAGAGAGAGAGAGAGAGAGACAGACAGACGGACAGACAGACAGACGGACAGACGGACAGACGGACAGACGGACAGACGGACAGACGGACAGACAGACGGACGACAGATAGATAGACAATATATCATTTGACTACAATCAAGCTGCACCATGGTTGTTTGTTGGTGATCTTGCAGACCCTTTGTCTCTTCTGTTGCCAGAATTTAGAAAGTTCTTTTTTAAAAAACTCCAATCCAGCTGGGGGATTTTGAGAGGTGGAGTCCAAAATATGCAGAACTGAAGCTGTGTGCAGGCAATGCCCTCTGTGGCAGAGTCCCTGTGTTGTAAGACAGGTGGTGGTGTGCTGTGCTAATAGTTCTCAGTTGGTTGCTAGAAATGGAATGTCTATGGATGCCACAGGTATGACTATTTTCTTCCCTTTTTGGTGGATGCTCTCCTCAGTGAGGCTGGGGAGAGTTTGGGTAAAATGGATTTTCTGCTAGGATGGTAACTAGTCTGGATGTGGCTCCTGGCAGCCCTCTACACCAGTTCCTCCTAAACTTGGGTCTGTGGATATGCCTGAACTTCAAGTTCCATGAGCAGAAGACAGCATGGCTGATGTTCAGAAATTCTGAGAGCTGTAGTCAAACAACAACAGGAAATACATGGTTAGCAACCACCAAGCTGTACCTAAATGAGTTTCTCTGTGACAGTGGCAGATATCTGGGATCAGTGCAAGTTATGTACTGCTGCCAGTGCTAATGTCACCACACAGCACAGCTCTATGAAGCATGTCTGTCCTGACTCCCCTTTGCTTTTTTTTTATTGTTCCTGATGACAATTAGGAAACCACTCTAAATTAAATGGGCAATAGTAACTTTTTCAATAAAACAATTCCATGTGACATGAGAGAACTATAAGAAACTAAAAAAGGGTGTTGCAAAAATAATTTGAGTCAGCAGCAATTTGAGTACAAGGGTACAAGAGTACAAACCTTGGTTTGGATACAATCTAAGAGAAACATTTCTGTCAGTAAAACAAGAACTGGATTTAATTATTTCTTGGAGACAGCGTAAAAGCAAATCTCCACAGGAAATGTAAGCAATTTTCTTAAATAAGTTGAGGTATTATTTGTGTTTGTATCCATTTTATGAAACCATTTTTGGAGGGTTTTCCACACAAATATCTTAAATAAATCCATGAAGATTTTGAGCACCAAGACTCTTTTCCTCCGCGTTGCCAGTATTATACCTCCTATTATTTTCTCCATCTGCTTTGTAGAGGATGGGCCCTGAGTTTTGTATGTAGTTTGTCAGAACTGGACATACTTAGAGCAGAAGTACATGATACTACGGATATTGTTTACATGGCTTTGGAGAATGAAATGATCTAAAAACACCAATGACACCAGATCACCTACTTGCTATTATCAGCAGTCATTCTTAATTTCCAGTTTGTAGCTTCTATATCTCCCTGACATGCCAGAAATCCTTTATAATTTCTTTGTGGAAATGCCAAGTTCTACAATCAGTAGTCACATTGCAGGTATGTGCACTTCTGGAACTCGGGAGCATAATGATTGGTAGTGCGGGGATGAGACATACAAAACTCTGGAGGAAGCTGGTTGAACATTTCAAGAATTCTAAAATGGGGGTTAACATAGCCTTCCCTCACACCTGTCATGCTCTGTAAATCTCCTTTCCCTCCTTTAAAAGTGCCACATACATTCTTCAAAATAAATTCTGTATTACCAATGGAATTCCAAGGGAGGTGGGAATCAAACAAAAGGCAAGAGAAGGATGTCTGGAATGTTGTGAATCAACAGCTGGAAAAGCAACTTAAACAAAGCTTTCATTTAGACCTGATTGTAGCTTAGGATTAATTTATATCTGCAGTAGTATATCGTGTGTGTATGTTCCTTTAAGTCATCTGGCAACTTATGGCAAGCCCATGAATTTCATAGGGTGTTTTTAGGCAAGGAATATTCAGAGGTGGTTTTGACAATTCCTTCCTCTGAAATCTAGCCTACAGCACCTGGTATTGTTAATGCATGGGAAATGAATTTATCTTTTAATACATTTGGCAGCACATATGCTAGTGTTAGGGTGAGAATCAAGCGGGTGTTGGACTTCATCTCCCAGCATTCCTCACTATGGAGTAGGCCCACTAGGGCTAGGAGCTGCAATTCAGCAATATCTGGAAGTCTACATAGTTCTCATTCCAGTATAATAATACATTCACTTTAACAGTATTGTCTGGAAATTCAATAAGCTAGTCCCAACTAGAATAGCCTCACTGAATCAGTGGCATTTATGCAAGTGTTAATTTACTACATTTCCATAGACATAATGGCACTGTTCTTGGAATGTATCCACACTGCAGTCATAACAGCTTGAGTCTGTTTTAACTGCCATAGCTCTGTCTCATGAAATCACGGGATCTGTGAGCTGAATTACTTAGAATTTTCTAGTGTACCCCCTTGAACAACACCACTCACAAAAGTACAAATACAAGGATTATATAGAATGAAACCACTGCATTTAAATTAGCATTAAAGTACTATAGTTTTGTAGTGTGGACACCCCTAATTGGGCACTAGGTCCATATAGCGACATATAGTGTCCTCCACAGAAATGAAAATCAGTCGTTTTATGTTTGGTGTTTTGTGATCTCCCACTAGTATTCCCATCGTGTCTATTGGTGATATCAATTGATGATACTTTTCCCACCCCCTTTCCTCATGGAAATTCATCTATACAATTTTCCTAACATATGCAACTTTTACACTTCCCCTTCCCCCAAGTCTAAAGTGATTTGGGTGCATTTTGAAGATATACATAGTTTTAGTCACATTTACATACAAATCATATGAGGAAGAAGAGAAACAGGAAGATGGTCACAGTCTCCTATTGATGGCAGGAAACTGAAAGATGCATGTGTGTTTTCATTAATAGTCTCAGAGATTATGAATTGGATAAAATTATCTAAACTCTTTTAATGTAAATTTCTTTTCAGTCTCCAGTGCGCTCTAGTTACACTAGAACAGATACGTTAATAACCATTTGCATAAAAGGCAATGAATAGGGTTGATTTCCTGCATGTTGATTTCTGACACAAATATAATTTTTGGTAAGAAAACTACATATTCATAATCGTGAGCTATCAATCACACTTCTCCGTTTCAATTGGGAGAACCCTAGTATTCAAATTAATATTTACAAATATTTGAAGTATTCCAAAGTGTCCTTTCTTTTCAAGTTTTGCCACAGAATTCTGAGTGTAAGTTGCAAATTGAAATGCTGAACATGAAACATACTCCACACCTAGGGATCTGAAGAGGCAATATTTCCTGATTACTCTGATTCTGGGAGGCATTCAATCTGAAATGTTGCTCTAGCTGTTTACTATAGCAGCTATCATTGCATATGATGAAGAAGATAAGCAATTAATGACCAAGTATACCTTTCATCACATTGACGAGGCTAGTAAGTTTGGCAGTAAGGTGCAAAAAATGAAAACATTAAAATATGAGTTCAAATAAATCCAAACTCAATAATATTTTTATAGGTACATCACATATACATTTGCTTGGACCACTGTTCATTATAAAAAAAATAACTTAATGAATAAGACAGCTGTACGGAGCCATAGATTATTAAAACAATACAGTGCATGGGCATAAAAAAATTTAAATCTCTTGGCATAAATGCTCCATTGAGATCCATAAAGTCACCTATCAAATATAGTTAAGTATTAAATGCCATTGCAACCCAATAATGAAATACAGTTCAATATGAAATATCACTGTAGTCAATTTCACACTATCAGTCAAATACACAAATACAGAAATTGTTCTGTGGGTACTATGTGAATATATAATCAAACAGTGAACATTTATTTTCAGAAAAATGAATCTTTCCTAGGCACCTTAAAATCATCTGTAGGTATACAGATTGCTAACATTATTCCGATTAAATCTGGTAATTTTTTTCAGGGGCCGTAGGATATGATAAGTCTCCCCTTCTACAGGTGCAGAAGGAAGTCTGCCCAGTCAAGAGATATGAAACCTGCAGAATAAATAGCAGAGCCATATGGACCTCCTGTGAAATGCTGCTACGTCTACTGTGTTTTTTTTCACTTATTAGGGTGGGGTGGGGATAGGAGCTGGGGTGGGGATAGGGAACAGTTCTTTCCTCTGTTCTGGTGCAACCCATTCTGGTGACAGTGTCAAGTGGGGAGTTTGACTGAGGTGTCCTAACACAAGCTGAGAGAGGACAGAAATGTCCAATGAAACAGAAGGGGAGAAGCCATGTTTAAATACTTGAAGGAATGTCATGTTGAGGAGGGAGCGGGCTTGTTTTCTGCTGCTCCAGAGACTAGAACAAAGAGCAATGGATTCAAGCTGCAGGAAAGGAGATTCTACCTGAACCTCAGTAAGAACTTCATGACAGTCAGAGCTGTCTGGCAGTGGAATGTGCTGCCTCCGAGTGTGGTGGAGTCTCCTTCTTTGGAGGTTTTTAAGCAGAGGCTGGATGGCCATCTGTTGGAAGTGCTTTGATATGGGTTCCTGCATAGCAGGGGGTTGGACTGGATGGCCCCTGGGGTGTCTTCTGATTCTATGATTCTAAGCTTGCTTGAATTTGGTTTTGAGTATAAATAGGACCATGCAAACAGACACTCATTATTTTTCTGAATTTTGAGTTTTTAAAGAAACGCTGTAAGAAAAATTCTCACAGGGACAACTGACTTTCAAGATCATGTGGTGGTGGGGGAACCCCTTTAATGCCTATCAGATAACCTTACTAGCATTGTGGCTGCCGGTATACCTCAGTTTTCTCTCTCTTTTACAACAACAACAATTCTTTCTTATGGTCCATAGATCAAACAAGTTGAGATTAACAGCATGTAAGATAAATTAAAAGAACATGGAGCAATTGAGCCAAATCATACAGGCAGAACCATTACCCCAAAACATGGTGACTCAGGGATCCATCCGTGATGCCAGTACCTCCACAAAACAATGGGGAATTAATTAGCTCAATTAGGAGGACTGTGAGGGAGGTAACCTAATAAGAATTTTCCACCAATGTTTACAGAGTCTTGCAGGAAAGAACCAGCCAAAGATTCCCAGATAAGACAAAATGTGTTTTATTGAAAGACTTACACAAAAGATCCACTCACACACTTGCACAAGAGCTAAGCAAAGGATAAAGGGGGGGGGAGTTGTGGACAGAGGCATTTTCAGAGAATAAGTGATAACTACCAATCTAGAGAGCAGTGAAGAAAGCAGCAATGGGGCTTAGACGTGCGTCTAAGAACAGTACTCATTCAGAAATTGGAGTGACAGTGTGGTGACCAGCAAGCAAAGTACTGCACCAAACCACTCAAAATGGAGGTTCCTAAAACCAAAATCTAACCTAAGGGTATGAATGTGAATGGCTCTCCCAGCAAAGTGGACAATGGAAGTTGCAACATGAACAATGGGGTCTGGACAGAGTTAATGGTCTTAGTGTTTATGTGATAAAGAGGCAATGGCTGTCATAATAGCTTTGTATCATGGAGAAGTTTGGGGGATAATGCAGGGAAACGTCCAGCTTTGAGGGAATAGGGTTGAAACAATCATTGTTTTATTGGGAACAACTGTCAAGGTCAGAGACCTGGGCAGTGAGCCAGCCCAGAGAAGAGAGTGGGAGAGCAAGCAAGTCCAGCCAGCAGAAGACAAGCAAGCACTTACTCAAGGAAGTTCATTTACCAGAGCACCAAGCAAAGCCGTAGTCAGAGTTCCAAAGCCAAGGGTCAAGAGTCCAGAGATCAATTCAAGGTATCAGGAACCAGGTGCTGGGAGCAAGGTACAGGCAAGAAGAGGGCTTGTAAGAAGTTTACCACAAGCAAAGGGAAGCTTCCAGGCAGGCAGTTATACAGCCCCAGGCACAGGTGTGCCCGGTCACCACCTCTTAAACTTAGCCAGGGAAGCCTCCCTTTGCACAGCCCTCTTGAGTCTCCACCTTGATTGGGGGCTTATTGAACCAGGCCCCAGAGCCTCTTCAGAATCGGATCCCTGTTGCTCCAAAGGAGCAGGCACAGAATTGGATCCCTGTTGCTCTAAAGGAGCAGGCAGAGGGACATCCGTGCCTGCTTGGTCCATGGCAGCAGGGGGAGCTCTTGAGCTGCAGGACTCATCTCCAGCCAGAGCCACCGGGACCAACAGCTGCTGCTCCTCCTCATCTCCACCCTGAGCCACAGAGACCAACAGCTGCTGCTCGTCATCAGCAGCTCTGACAAGGGCTTCAGTTATCAGAACTTCCCTTGGCCATTGTATGCTCAGAGATGTTCCAGCTTCAGCTTCAGCTTATTATTTCTGGAGTTGCCTTGTAATCTGCCTCACAATGATTTTGGCTACATCTAGAAGAGATGTTGGGTGACCTGCCTTGCAATCACTCGTGTTCAGTCAGTAATTTTCCTCTGTCCAGCTTGACCTTCCAGTCACCTCAAGTTCCATTTTATATAAATGCCAATTAATGTATTTGCCAATTAAACAATATTTTGCCAATTAAACCATATCAACCTGAGGGGGGGCATAACAGAACCTTTTTCAGATATTTTGTCCTAATACAGAAGTTAACTGTTCTCTAAGCCTGATTGCCTCAGACAAAAACTTGTCAACAACCAAGGTCACACTAGGATTTTTATATTCTGATAGGAATTTTGGGCCAATCATTCTAATAGACTGGTTAATAATCATATTTTATTGAACCTGTTCGTAGAATCCATAGGACAAAAGAAGGTGCTTAATGGATTCTACTTTCTGTTTACTGTAGGGATATAACATTGCAGTGTAAGGCACACAAGCAAATCCACCTTAGAATATTTCAGAGGGGAAAACATTAAATCTGGCCTTTGTAAAGAGCCTATCAGAATTAACAACAGTCAAATTCATTAATACGGAGATAGGTGAAAAGGCCTGACATATTATATATTCAATTGGTTCAGTGAGCAGGATAAATATGAACAAGCCTGAAGGTCAAAAAAAAGAAAGAAAGAGTCTTTGTTTTACTGATTTGAAAGCAGTGTCATAGTCCAGCTGTAACAGGAGGGATGATGAAAGATCAATTGAAGCAGCTTTTTGGACAACAAGCTTTGACCAATGGCTTATTTAAGCACCCTGAGTTCTATTACTTTTGATAATAGAACTATATTAAGGAAAGCATCTGGGAATTTGGAGAAGATTTCTTAAAATTTACTCTGTAGATTATTTGACTCTGTGGTTATTCTCCCCATCCAAATATAGGTATCCCCACTTTTTGTCAGTTTTTCAACATTCCACTTTTTCTGTGATTGTAAATTATAGACATGTATCATTATTTTGATGAAGGTTCTGCTCTTTTGTCAGTCCTTTTTGTCTATGAAGGCTTGCTTGGGACTGCTCACATGCATGTATGTGCACTACTTGCAAAGTCTGTCAGTTGGGTTGGCACCTTTTTTCTTTCTCAGATTGCTTTGGACTGTGCATTCATTTGCTACTTGCAAAGCAAGCTTGGGGTGGGGAAGGCACTAAGCCAATTGAGAGACTGTGTAAGCCAAACATGAATGCACAGTCAGTCCTACACAAACCTCAGCAATTCTCTCATGATCACTACAGGAAGAAGACCATGTTCCACTTTTTTACCAATTCCACTTTCTGACAGTGTTCTGATCCCTAACCTGTAAGATAAGTAGGGAATGCCTGTAGCAGAAGTGTACAGCAGTTGTCTAACTATCTTAGCATTGAAGACTTTAATAATAGGTGGTATATTTTAGCCCCTTTGGTATAAAAATAACACAAAATGTCAGACTGACAAGCTTCTGTTTTCTGGTAGGCAGCACATCTGTGAGTAGCCCATGATAACATGTGATGGAATATCAGCCCTAGGTATAGAAAATTTCTAACCTGTTCCAGAATGTGACCATCTAATGTCCATCTGCACTGGGAAGGTTTCTTTTCAAAAACCATAACTTTAGATTTCCCAAAATCAATCTTTAAAGGAGACAGAAAGAGGGCGGGTTGGCATGGTGGCCCTATACTTCCTCTCTCCTGCCCATGTCCTTCTTTGGGTGTTGGTGGGCATCAAGAGAAGTTTCATGTTGCTGAGGAATCAGGGTACAAACTGTCCTTAGCTAGTCAGGCAGCAGCTGGTGAAGAAGGAGAAAGACCAGAGGCGGGTTTTTAAAGGGCTACACAGCCTGATTGGAGCTGCTGAGAGTGAAGATTCTCCCTGAAAATAAACACTTGAGGTGAAGGAGGGCAGGATTTGGAGAAACTCGCAAATAATCAAATCTGTGAAAGTTAAACCCATGAATGTGGAGGGCTGACTGTGGAAGGAAGATGGCTTGACCTCAGTTTTGTATATTCTACATAGGAATCTCTTAAAGGCTTTTTTCCTTCAACTGGCACTCCTTGTAAAACTAAATGGTATCCTTGAGACTGGTAGAGTTTGAATCAGAACAATGGGGATTAGCTTCACAAGTTATATCTTTGTGAAGAAGATGGATCAGATCTTCATGTGCTTCGATGGAATCACAGCAGATTGTTCAGGTATTATTACAGATCTTTAAAAAGATGATGGATTAGAATTCAATCTTACCTCAATAAGACTACCTTGGTCAGTTGACCCTTTAGATCTTACCTTCTGTGGCTGATCAACAATAACATTAGTTAGGTGGCTTTAGTTAACTGCATCTTTCCCTGGAACAAATATGGTAAAAGCTAAAGCTTGACGGTCACTATCTGTTCTGGTATTTATACAAAAAAGATAAACCGACTGTAAAGGATTTCTGAAAACCAAACAACAGTCCACTGTACTACATCCACATAAGTTCAAAAAAGTAAATTTGCCCATACAATCATCAGAGGGCATGCCATTTCAAAATAATAAATCCACCCTCAGTTGCATTTGGGCCACACAAGAGGCAGCAAAGTTCAATCTCAGATCATTCAAGTTTCTAATGGGGAAGAACTCTTCCTCCTTTAGTGCACTTAATAATAGATATTTGGCTTCTAACTCAATGCCATTAGGTCCAGTCCTAGGATTTAGATCTCCCATAATGTATATGTAAGCCTCAGAAATCTTTATAAGTAGAGAAAAAAATATAACGCTCAACTTTGAGCCAAGTATCCTCTATCTGAGCTTTAGATTCAAGTGGAGGAATATAAATGGTAATAATAATAATGCTTTTAGAGCTGTGGTTCCTAACCTGAGGTCCACATGGACCTGGGGTTCATGAAGCTCTGCTGCTGGACACTGACATCAGCAGCAACAAGGATGAGGCAGTGGGGAGCATGGGTGTCAAAATTACTCCTTTATTTGCAAATGAGGGATCAGTTTGGGCATGTGCACACGCCTAGCACTGTGTCCCTTTTGTTGGAGACATGAGCCATTTCCACACTACACTGTTATAGTGCTATTATTCTACTTTCCACATCCTGTGGAATTCTGGGGTTTGTAGTTTACTGAGATCAAAGAGCTCTCTGGCTGAGAATTCTAAATGCCCCTCCCTAAACTGCAAGCCCCAGGATTCCATAGGACGTTGAAAGTGGAATAATAGCACCATAACAGCGTAGTGCAGAAACAGCCATGGTAGCATGGGCTGCAGGTGCTGAGGGACACTGCAGCAGGTGTGCGCCCAAGCTGTTCCCTGGTTTACAAACAAAAGAGCAGTTTTGGCACCTGCACACACCTTCACACTGTCATGTCCCCTGACAAAAGGGACAAGACAGCAGGTGTGTGCATGCACCTAAACAGCTCCCTCATTTCCAAGGTATTTTTTATTTTATTTTTTGTAATACAGTCATCCCTCCACATTTACTGGGGTTAGGGGCATAGGATGCCTGTGAAAGTGGAAAAACCGTGAATAACTCTAGGCCCTCCCCAACTGTATTTAACGCACAAAAAAAAGTATGATCACCATATTCAACCCAATGTGGATTCCTTTGAGGCATCAGGGTTCCTTCACAAGGCAGAAGTGAGTGGCTGGTGGGACTTACTGCCTCCTCCACTGCTGCCCCACACCATTTTAAAGAGGGACTTACAAGCTTCATTCATAGTTTATCAGTCTCACAAGGCTTGCAATCCTTATTAAAAATGGCGTAGGGAGGCAGCTGAGGTGATAGCAAATAATCCGTAAATAATCAAATCTGCAAAAGTGAAACCTGCAAATGTGGAGGGGTGACTATATTTGTTCAGCAGGGGTTTGCCTTTGCCTTCCTCTGAGGCTGACAGAATGTGACTTGCTTGTGGTGTTAATGCAGAAGAGTGACCCTGTTCCTGAGCTGTGAGATTTGCTTTCCCAGGAATATCTTGACAAAATGTTATTAAATCTGAGTTTTCTATATTGTCATTGAAATCTACATCCATTTGATGATCACACAGGAAAGAAGCTTCTAACCTGGACTGATGGGTAGCATGGTGTTACTCTGGCTCAGTAACTGGCAGTTTAGATAAACTTGTCTCAAGATGGCATAATCTGTCAAGAAGGTCTCTTTGAGCACTTTGAGTTTAAGATTCAAATTAGCCCTGGAAACTGAGTTCCAGTAAGGAATTTGCCCCTTAAACAGATACATATTCACCACTACTTAAAAAGCTTGTGATATCAGGCAACAGTCTTTCTCCTTTGATATAATATTTTTGAGTCTTTAGAGTTAGAACAGGCATTAAAACTTCTGTTGGAATATTGTTGAGATCCATTGGATTGACCTGAGGAAAGGGGAAAAGGATGATTATCCAAGTTGCCTGAGTCTAAATACTTCTGCAAGACCTGAGATACCAAATTTGTTAAAGATCTCAGCAACTTTTCTAATTGAGAACCAGTATATTGTAATGTCTGTGCAGTTAACAAACACTGCTCTGGTAAGGTGCATTAGATAAGGGCTTTTCCACCAGATTAACAGCACTTGGCTCAGGCTCTGTCTCCTCTGCTAAAGGTGTAATCCAACTTGTTGAGGGAGTGTGAAGTATAATAAAGTCATCCAATTTTCTTTGTTTAGAGCTGGGTTGACTGCTCACATTAATGGGTGAGTTGGTCCTTTTCTCTTTTTTGTCATGGTAATGACTGGGCGAAAAGCAGAGCTGGCTTTTGCACCCAGTAGCAAGTTCTTTGTTAGCATGAAGAGCCACAGGGAAAGCAAAGACATAAGACTGATCGGCAGCAACACACCTTACTAGCAGCAGCTTCCTGGCTGCTATTTGTGCAAGCCAAGTAGCCAGCTACTAAGCAATTACTCTATGTAATTAAAAGTTATAAATAGTCAATAAAGAGTTATAACTATAAAACTGTTAGCATAATGCTATAAACTAGTCTAAAACAATAAAACTTACTGATAAAATCAAAGAAATTTCAGAGGTCCTGGCAGAACTACCACCTCCATTGCCATCTTGGATCTCATCTTGAACAGAAAATTTGGTATTAGAACCACATAACATGGAAGAAATAGTTATAGGTTCCCAAAACACAAAAAAGGAAGTGTTCTTGTTTCTGAAAATCTTGTATTCACAGCTAACAATATACGTGTCAAATGAAACAACCAGGTCAGGTAAGCCTTATATAAGTAAAGAAAAACATTTGAACCTTCTAGAGACCACTCAAAAATTTATTCCAAAATGCATCCAGGAATGATGTTTTTTTCTTTCAACAGCCTCCACTTTTCCTATGATTTCCACTCAGTGGCCGAACTTATAGCTATGTGTTTGTTTTTTGTCACGCTGGAGGTGGCTAGTAAAGCAGGCTAACCTGCTTCCCTTTTCCCTTTATTTTGTTGTTCACTCACACACAGTAATGAATTCTAGAGACAGCTGCTGTTTATGTTGCCTGTAGTGGGCAGGCACGTACAACCACAGCAGAGTCAGCTAAAGTAGAACACCATTCTTTACTAGCTCAACCTTGATTTCATTGTTTCTGCAGACATGCTGCTGCTTGTCCAGTACTGAAAGTCCTTGTTTTTCCAGCTTTCTTTGAGCATTCTCCTAATGTCGATACTAAGGCCCATCTTTCAGCACCAATTCTTGTTTCATTTTGGATTGTCTCATCATAAGGTTTTCAAGATCAAAGACATTCAGAAATTGTTCACCATTGTTTTCTCCTACACAGTTCTAAAAAAAGATTAGATAAAGTGAGATTGCCACTGCTTGAGATTCTCTACCAATGTCACCTCCTTTTATTAAAAGCTGCCCTTCTAGAGCTTCTCTATCATCCTCACCAGTTAAACTGTTAAACCAGTTAAACAGTTAAACTCAGTTTTCATCTGTTGTGGTGGTTGTAATTTGCCGAAAAGGATGGGCACATCTTATCTCCACTTGGAGCATTCTGTCTTGAGTAACCCTCCAACGAGTCTAGACTCCTGACAGAGTGTTACTTTCAGCCTCTCTGACATACTAAAACCTCTTCACCATGTTAAGATGTGAATCTGTAGAAAGGGAGATGGACTTAGAAAGAAATCTATTTATACAATACTGTATCTAAAGAAATTATCTTTTTCAAATTTGCCAGCTTATTGCAAGGCCTAAATAAAAAACGCTGAGGTTGAAAACAGATTCCAATTGTGATTTGCTTCTTGGAGCTTTGTGTGAGATAGAAGGGTGCTAGCTGAGAAGATCTGAAATTATGTAAGGAAGGCAAGATGGCTTCCCAAGAATGCCTCAGTACTTTTCATTCACTCTGTCAACTGAGTAGAGCTAATCTGGGATACAACATTCCAGGCAGTCATTGCTAACATTCCAACAATACTTTCCCTCCTGTTTAATCTCCAGGAATCTTCAGTGTGTGTATTCTCAAATGCGATTCCATTTAGAAAGGTTGATAGGACCTTAATATGGAGGGAGAACTCTGAGCTGATGGAATCACATGTGTTCATCCCATGTTTTGCTTATCTAGCCTCATAGTTCTATGAAACACATTATTTTCAACATTGAATTCCAGTGTGAAGTAAGTAATCGTTTTCTGTGCAATCATATGGGTTAAAAATGAATAGAAAATTTCAGAAAGGCCACCTCTGGCCTTGGAGAGAGACCTAAATCAGGAATCAGCCATTGAAATTAAATGGTGACAGATTCAAGAAGATAACAGGAAATACGTCTTCACACAGTGCACAGTGCAAATTGGGTAGCAATCTGAGTGGCTTTAAAATGGGAATTAATAAATTAATGGAGGATGGCCCATCAATGATCAAGATGGCTTTATGTCAGCTCCAGCATGAAAAGTGATAATCTACTGTGTATTGCTTGCCAGGAAGCATGAGATGGAGAATGGAATGGCACTGATGTCTTGCTTGTGGGCTTCCCATGGACAACTAATTAATCATAGTATAAACAAAATATTGGACTAGATAGGCCTTTAGTCTGATCCAGCCAGGGCTCTTAACCTCATATACCACACACATGAAAAAGGCGACCCATGTCCTTTCCAGAAACCAGTCTTTGACACATCATGCCTAGGCCATAATCTATCAATCTAGACCATAATCTATCACATAATCTATCAATCACAAAGCAGACACAGAAGTGCACTTACCTACATTAAAGCACACTCCCACTTGCTGGAGGAAAGTTCTACGAATACCAGGGATGGCCAAAAAGACAAACAAGTGGGTCTGAAATAAAATAAAATCTGAACTCTCTAAACTCTCACTAAAATATCTAAGATGAGAATATAGGACCTAGGTGTATCATGAGATGACATGACTCATCAAGGAAGATGGTGATGTTTGGTAAAGGTGAAGAAAGTAAAAGAGGAAAACTGCATGACAGATGGATTGAATCAACCAGCAAAGCCATCACAGCCCTGAGCTTTCAAGAAGTCAGCAGTGCTGTTGATGGCCCGGGCTTTTGGAGGTCATTCATAGGGCTGCCAGAAACTGAAGTAAAACTCATGGCAGGTAAGAGAAACAATGCTCTCAATCATAATTTTAATACGATGCACTATATGACTGTGCCTGGCAAATGACTTGACAAATTCTCACAAGTAAGTATACAGTTAAATCTTGCAGGACTTGTGAATGAATATGTTGAGGCTACAAAATTTATTTTAAAAAATGTATACTCTTGAGAAGTTTGTTAAAAAATGGGACCCACTTATCCAATTTTTTAAAAACAAATGGGGAGATTCAATGGTAGCGATCTTTTTGGATTAAAGGAAGATATGAGAAAAGAAAAGAGAAATGAAGTATATTTTAAATATATTAGATATTGATAAACACAAAGTTATTAGGATATTGTATAAAGATTAAGATGAATATTATACAAGGGACAATATCAGTAGAGCCTTGATGTAAGTAAATAAGAGAAACGGATCCTCATGTATATAGCTTATGTGTTATCCTAAGGACAAACTAGTCAGGAAACCAGAGAGGAAGAGGAATGAATGGAACTGAAATGAAGAAGCAAGAAGGCAGGTAGGCAGATCCTAGGAAATATCAAATTGAGTATTACATCTATTATGTGTATATTAATATTATAATATGATAATATTACTATGATTTATTTATTATATTTAAATTTAATTTTAGAGATCTTCCTATCTACATGAAAATTATCTGATATAGTATGTATGTTCTTTGTTTTTTCAAATTTTATGTTCGATGTTTTAATAAAAATTTTAAAAAAAGTATACTCCACATTGAATAATTAATTCCCATTCATCCTTAAGTAATTTTTACTAGCACATTTCTCTCCACATTACTTAGCTAGCAGATGACAGGAGCTATAGTTATTTGTGGGTTTAAGATGATAAGCTGAGAACTTCCATGCTAAATGTGGTGTTGTTGTTTTCCCTTAGAACTGACATAATTCACTCACTCTAGTATCCTAGACAACTGCTGGTGCTAAACAGATGCATTCCAGTGTTTTCCTCACTTGAAAGAAGAACATTTAAGACAGTATTAGTTTAGGAAATACATCTTCTCCTTTTTTAGCTTATTGATCTCAAGTTGAATTACAAATAAGGAAATTATAAACACAGCAAAAATAAAACCACATGGTTTCCCAAACTTTCAAAGCAATTTGCAGCTTGAACCTTTCATGTGTGGAGTGGCAAAGTCCTGTTGACATGGAAAAGTGGTGCAACTGCTGATGGATTTGTGAACGCTTAAACTTTCTACATTGCCCTGCACGCACTGATCTCATTTGAAAAGGTTAAACATTCACAGATCAGTGACTATAGAGAGGGGCGGACAACTAGTTTCCACGTGCATCTGTATGTCCACACCAAACAACAAATTTAACCATTGGATACTTGTTCTGTCTTGCAATGTGATTTTCCCTGTCACTTTTCAATAGCGTCAGTTTGCCCTTTTCTTTATTGTCAAAAACATATGTTTATTTTTGTATCTGCTTCACAATATTTTCTGTTTCCTTTCATGCTCAAACCTGAATTCTTTTATGGCTCCTTTATCCTCGTTGATTGATTTTCTATAAAGCTTTGAAATGTATTGCAAAATTATATTTTTAAAATCCCTTCTCCTCCCATCTCTTCTTTAAAAATATAGTCTGAATGTTCATTTGCTTTACTTCTGTGTCATGCCTATTCTGTTTTTAATACTTAGCTTTCATAATTGATCAAGGTGTTTCAAAGGTAGCATGTAGCAATAGAATACACAGAAGACTTCAGTGATAAGCGTGAGTTGGAGTCCCTTATCCAAGAGGAATAATTTCTGTAAGACACCACTAGGGAATGCCAGGTGCTGTAGGCTATATTTCAAAGGAAAGAAATGGCAAACCACCGCTGAATATCCCTTGCCTAAAATAACCCAGCAACAAAGGTCAACGATATGGTAAAACAAACCCTATGAAGAACTAATGGGGGAGTTGAGCATGGTTGGCCTGGAAAAGACAGTGCGGCAAAACAATAGCACTCTTCAAGGACTTAAAAGAGCTGTACTGTAATAAAGAAAAATTAAAAATACACATTCAATCCCACTCCAGACGCTAAAGATAGCAATACAAGACGCAGTAGATTCACTCTTATTTCTTTCTGTGGTAGAGGTACACATAGTGGGTTTAAAATGAAATGCATTGTTATATTAAATGTCATGTGGAGCTGCAGGTATATAGATCTCCTCCCAGCTGGTTAAAGAAAGCACAGTGTAGGTTGTTGTGGGTTTTCCGGGCTTTGAGGCCGTGTTCTATTAATATTTGCTCCTGACTTTTCACCTGCATCTGTGGCTGGCATATTCAGAGGATCTGGTGGCATGGAAGTGAGACAGAATATATATACTTGTGTAGTCCCCGGGTGGGAGGCAGCAATTTGCATATGTTAAGTTGGCCTGTGTGATGGCCTATTGTATTGTTTCTTATAGAGGGACCTCCAGAGTCTGGGTGGTGTTCATTGGTGTATTTTGTATCTTGATTTTAGTGTTTTTCAGTTCTGGTAGCCAGATTTTGTTTACTTTTCGAGTTTCTTCTTTCCTGTTGAAATTGTCCATGCGTTTATGGATTTCAGTGGCCTCTCTGTGTAGTCTGACATAGTAGTTGTCAGAACAGTCTAGAATCTCTATGCTTTCAAAAAGCATTCTGTGTCCAGGTTGGTTTATAACATGTTCTGCTACTACTGGTTGGTTTATAACATGTTCTGCATTTTTCTGGCTGGATCAGTCTGCGTTGTCTTTCATGTTCTTTAATTTGTGTTTGGATGTTGCATTTTGTAGTCCCTATGTAGACCTGCCCACAACAATACAATAGATGGCTAAGGTACTTAATGCTCTGTTATGCATATCCCCTGATTAACAACTCAACCCTGGGGGATATCCCATTTAACAACAGGCCATCACACAGGCCAACTTAACATATGCAAATTGCTGCCTCCCCCCCCCCGGGGGGACTACACAAGTATATATATTCTGTCTCACTTCCATGCCACCAGATCCTCTGAAGATGGCAGCCTCCGATGCAGGAGAAACGTCAGGAGCAAATATGGCCTCAAAGCCCGGAAAACCCACAACAACCTATGGATTCCGGCCGTGAAAGCCTTCGACTTTACAAAGCACAGTATGCCTCAATAGTACCTAAGGACCTGTGTGTATAAAGGAGCACTGTGTACTGTTTTTTTTTTTAATGATACTGGATTTTTCTGCATAGATACTGAATTTTTCTGTTACTTTTATTATGATACTGGATTTTTCTCTATACCTTTATGTATATTTATGCTTACAGCATTCAAAACACACTAAAAAGTGTTATGAATACAGAAAATCAAATTGCATCACATTCACAAGGCAGCAGGAAAAGTACAAAACAGTCGAAGAAAATGATTCAAAAGAGGCTAATGCTGCCTATTACTCTCTAGTCTAATGGATTTACGAAGTGCCTTTTCTTGAACTGAGCTGTCAGCAGAGATTTGCAGTTTTAGGAAGCAGGGCTTTTAGATCCAATAATGTAATTTCTATACAGGCTGCAATCCGGACACTTTTAATCTGAGAAATTACGCCTTGCACTGCACAAAATAAGACCTTGTCACAGTTCCTTTTCCTAACACCGACGTCCCCTCTATTTAGGAAAAATCGGGAACTGATCCACCAAGACTACAGTTCCCAAGAGGCAGCGCGGCCACCATTCTATACCGTGCTATGGGAAGCGTTTAGGTTGTAGCGGCCATTGCCTGCCGAGAGCAGAGAGGCGACATCGGGCCCCCCTCGGCCTCCGTTAAAGCATAGAATGATGCAATTGCAAACAAAAGTTGCTCCAATAGCAAGCTGGCCACCCGCCGCCTTAGCAACTGATGGAGCAGGACGGCAGCGCTGTCCCGCCCCCTCCCATCGGATTGGCTGAACTGCTCTTTCTGTGCGGCTTTGCCACGCGACGCCGCGTTCGCTGTTCCCCCCCCCGCGGGGCGAGCCACGTGGGCGGCATCGCCAGGTTGGTTCTTTAGGGAGCGGAGTGGTCCAGAGTCGGGGCAGGGGCCGGGCCGGAGCGCGGGCGGTACGGCACGGGATAAAACCGCGATAAGGCGTGGAGGGGCGAACAGGGCATCTGGGAGGGGAAGGAGGGGGGAGACAAAGGGCAGCAGGTGGAGAATGAATTGGGAAAACGGGAGAAGAGAGGGGTGGGCGCGTCTTCAGGACGCCGGTCGACTTACGGCGGCCCCCTGAATTTCATAAGGTTTCCTCAGGCAAGGAATACTCAGACCTGGTTTTGCCAGTTCCTTCCTCTGAAATACAGCCTACACCGTCTACTATTCTTAATACTTGGTAAATGAGTCTGTCTGTTAGTACGTTTGTACACATATGCAAGAGCTGGGGTGAGAATCGTATGGCTGTTGAGGTGCAGCTCCCAACATTTCGTGGTATATTTTAAGGCAAGGGATACTCAGAGGTGGTTTTGCCAGGGAGTTGCAATGACAGGCGGAGGTGAGTAAGACAGTCAAAATCAAGATTCTCAGTGCACATATTTGGCTTTATTGGTGGTTTCCATAGATACAAACGGAGTCTGAAGATGAATTTTGTGTTCTTGGCACAGCATAGGTTGCCTGGCTAATGGTGAAATGCTGTTATTTCTTAACCTCTTCTTTTTTTACTCCTAGGAAACCAACTAGTCATTTCTTAGCAACTGTTGATACCATGAGTGTGGGCTTCATCGGTGCTGGGCAGCTTGCCTTCTCCCTGGCTCGAGGTTTCACCGCAGCAGGTAGGCAGGTGGTAGGTACCAGGCTAGATCTGATCTGCACAGAGAAATGGTGTTCAGTTGGCCTCCACATCTGCAGATTCAGTATCCCCAGATTTAACCTACTGCATCTTTAAAAATATTCCCCCCAATAACAATCTCAATAGTTAAGGAATATGTACTGAGACCTAAAGCAAAGGAAGTTAAGAGGGATTATTAATCTCATAAAATACTAGGAATAAGAGTTTAATGGATATAAGTGACGTTGGGTTATAGCTGACATTGATTGTATGAAGTAGAGAATAATATGTGAAATCAATTACAAATATGTTAAAAGAAAGAATGTATTTCCCCCCATCCCTAAAACCAAACTTTGATTTTGTCATTTTAGATAAGGGATGCCATTTTACTACACCATTGCACGTAATGGGATTTGAGCATCCACGAATTTTGATATCTGGGGTGATGGTGGGTCCTGGAACCAAACCTTGGCAGATACTGAGGTCCCATTGTATTCTGTTTCCAAGGAGCTCTTGTACATTTTCTATAATTTTATTCTTCCACACAGGCCTGAGAAAAATACTGGAAATTATAATAAATGCTCCATTCTGGTAGTGTGTGCAAATGTACTTCTCTCTGTGACACTCAGATGACATACCACTTTTCTGGACTGAGGTGTGTGTACTAACACGCACATTATATGCAGAAATATCTGAGGGAGGCCCTTTATGTTATTGTACTGCAAAGGAGGATATAGACCTGATGTTAAGCTTATATTTTCTTGCTTGTGAATGTGTACACTACAGTAACCTTTGTTGAAATTTCAGTTATAACTGCCTTCCTAATAACTAGCTGTCCTCTCCTGAATAACCTGTTCCATGGCAAAATATATGCGTTGCTGCAAAATGCTAATTGCTGAGAAATCAAGGCAGGTCAAACTATCTATTCATCTTGCATTTTAAAATCCTTCTTGCATTTAATTACCATTGCCTGAAACCACAGCCTAGAACCCAGTTCAAAAGCTGATGTTTACAGATACTTTCCAATGGTTAATGCGCAGAAGAAAATTCCAGCTATTTCCTCATATGTACTTTTCTAAGAGTGAAGTAATAAAACTGGAAGTCAGACTAGTTACACACAAAGAAAACACAACCCTGCAAACATTGAAGAAGAGAACTTAGCTCTTCCCACAGTTCTGGGAAATATAAAGTTCTCACGGAGGTGATTCTGCGTGCAGATTTTTGTGGCAGCTGAATGTTACTTTGTCACACCTTTGCTGTATGGGGTCATTCTTCAAATGGAGAGCTCTTGTGTGGGTTGGCCAGTGTGAAAGGAAATGAGAATTAGACTGGCAGGAAAGTGGAGGAATTCTACTGAAGTGGAAAGTTATACCCAGTAGCTGGATGATTCAGCTCAACTGCAGAAGCAAGAGGCCATAGGAAACTAAAGATTTTTTTTTCTTTTCAGGGATATTGGCTGCTCACAAGATTACAGCAAGTGCACCAGACACTGATCTCCCAACAGTATCAGGGCTGAGGGTAGGTTCCAGGTCCTAAAAAATCTCTTAAAATATCTCTTTCACACTCACAAAAAACCCATGTAAATCTTTAATGTGTTTGTATTAGGTGAGCATTATGCAACTCTGCCCAGCTCAAGGGCTGAATGTCCCAACCACTGCTTTCTTTGCTACCAGGATTGATGGATATCTTATAAAATAGAGCTATAAAACAAAAATTAGAGTTGAGTTACATATTACACGCAAATCCGTGTTAATTCGAGTCTGATGATCCATTTAAACTTTAGAGCAGCTTTGGGATGGGTTGATTGAGAAATGCATGCCAGGAGAGGCATTTCTTTCCAGCTAAATGCCATCTAAATTAATACACCAACTGGCTTTATGCTGTAGTGTTCACATACAAGTATTCGCCCGTAACCACCTATTTGAAACCCTGAGGGAGAAAGCTACTTGCTGTATGGGAACAGATTGGACAATTACACTCATATACACACCTGTAACTTTGTTCTGTGCAGAGTGGCTTTTTCTGTTTCTTTGAAGGGTAGTGAGTTATATTTACACATGTTTTCATGTAATGTATATTTTGACCTGTCATTTTTAGCACTGGGACAATGTCAGTCTGGTTGGTTAGGATCAATCTCTATTGTCCAAGAATCTTGGCTAGTTCCAAGTTGCTGAGTGTATCTATGGCTTGTTTATTTTATTTCTATACTACTTTTCTACATAAAATGTGCTAAGTGTTGCCCATAAATGTGAGGATTAATGCATATACTAAAATCGTTTTAAAACATCTAGTAAGGCATTGGCAACAACTTTTAAAATGCACAACAGTGTTAAAACAGGTTACATCTTTGCTTACCTTCCTAGAAATTTCTTCACTATCATCTAAAAGCGGGAAGAGGGGAAGGTCCTTGTAAGAAGATAACTCCATGTCCATTTTTTCTGCCATGCTAAGACTGGGTTTTAGGATGAATTTTTAAAACAGATTTTATTCCACAAATAAGTTCAATGAATGAACTGTAAATCACAAATCGGCCTTCACTTATCATGACCTCTGCACACGTAATCCTCATCTCACACAAAACTTCATATCCCTATACATAAAGTGGTGTCAATAGACACGTGCCTAGAAATGTCACCACCATGGGGTATTATCAGATGCGAGCATTTGCGTTTTCTCTTTCACTTGGAGCTTCTAGAATGGAACCCTCATATATACAGAGGACCCACTGTACGTGGTCTCCTTCAGTAGGAGAAAGAGGAAGACAGTACATGTGCATTAATAATTAGAAGCAGGGCATAGACAAGAGCTAGAATAACTGTTAGTTGCAAATATGCCTTGTATTAACTAGCTTATAAAATGCAATTACAGTCAGCTCTCCTTGCAGATTTGATTATTCATGGATTGTTTGCTGTCACCTCTGCTGCCTCCCTATGCCAATTTTTGGTAGAGACTGCAAGCCTCATGAGACTGAGAAACTGTAAACAAGGTTTGTAAGTAAGTCCCTCTTTAAAATGGTGTGGGGCAGCAGTGGAGGTGGCAGGAAGCCCCACTAGCCCCCCGCTTCTGCCTTGTGAAGGAACACTGATACCTCAGAGGAATCCATAGTGGGTTGAATATGGTGATCATTCTTTGTGTGTGTGTGTTAAATATGGTTTAGGAGGCCCTAGAATTATTCACTTTTTTCCCACTTTCACAGGGTTCCTGTGCCCCTAACACTAGTGAATGTGGAGGGATGACTGTATTGAGAAATACTATATTGAACCAAATAGTTGCTGTAACTGCATATGTATTATTCCCCAATCTTTTTCTCTTTAACAGTTCCTAAAGAAGGCCATAAAAGTCTTTTTTCTATTTTATTCTGTCTAGATTTTGCTAATTATATTCCTAGCAAAAGCAGATTGGGGAACATGGCCTCCAAAGCCAGATGCATATCAACAAAGGTGGCTCTAAACATGAACTGATGCCAGGCCAATAGCAGTTTGAATGGTTGAAAGTGTTGATGCAAACTAAGCCCAGAAAGAAATAAGTAACCAATGCATTTGAAATACAAGTGGTGTGATTTGTTCATCATGCTACATTTGTGATTGGAATTTCTGTCAACTGGATTTTGTTCTAGTTGCAGTTTTCATACCCTGCTTTCAAATGTAGCCCTAAAAGAGAATATTGCAGTTTTCTGAGCCTAGTTGAACAATGTCATGAGTAAATTAGGATGCAATTAATTAACCATAGAGAGTTCATAAATTATGCCTTTGGACACCAATGATACTTGGATATCTAGGGATAACAGGGTCCATGTGCAACCATACATACAAAAAACCCATACGTACTTGATCATTCCTAGGAGAAGTGGGCAAAATGTGGCCTGTGGGCTGCATATAGTCCTCCATATGCCCTCTAGATGGTGCAGAGGCACTTTTGCCATGATGTTGGTCCCTCTGTGCCATGTTAGATCCATAGAAGGCAGTTTTCTAAAATAGGAAATGATTTCTGGTCACTTCTGTTGTGGGAAAAAAGGGCCTCAGTTGGTCCCGGGGCGGCCAAAAAATGTGGTGAAAATGCCCTTGCATCCCCCAAATGCTTGGGGACATATGACACGTTTGAAGATAAAAATTTATTATTGCTGTTACTACTGCTACTACTTTTGTGGGGTTGGGTGGTAGGTTGCAGTCCTCCAGGCTCTCCCCAGCCTCTCAGATTAGCTGGCCCTGGCTTTACAGTGAAAGCAATTTGGCTCTGTCTAGGATCGGCTGGGTAAGATGTTTCTGTGCAGATAGATAGAACTCTAAACAGCAATACAGTTTAATCTGCGTCTCTGCTTTCCTCTGTTGGTGCCCATTTCATATGTAAAGGATAAAGTCCTGGGTCCTTGAAGGCTGCTGATATATTGTGTATTAAGTTCATCATGTTTCTGCAGTTCTCAGTAAACACGATCATGCCGAGCTCTTGGCTGACCCCACATGTCTGATTCTCTTGCCCTTGGTGTTGTGAAACCTGAAAGAGTGAATGCTTTACCAGCTGCTATTCATCTTATTTGCAGAAAATGGGTGTGAATTTTACTCTAAGCAACAAAGAGACAGTTAAAAACAGCGATGTCCTGTTCCTGGCAGTGAAACCTCCCATAATTCCGTTCATCCTGGATGAGGTTGGCTCAGACATAGAGGACCGGCACATTGTGGTCTCATGTGCTGCTGGTGTCACTATCAGTTCTATTGAGAAGGTGAGAGCACCCATCTCTTACAGTTTTCTTCTGTGAAGGCCAGTTGCTGGCAAAGTGCAGCCAGTGGAACCTTCTGAAGGCTGGGCTAGAAACAAATGTCAACAGTTCTACATGTTTATGTGTAGAACTTCTACAGAAAGAAGAGCAGGGGACTTGCCTGTGCCCAGAACTTGGAAAAGTCTAAGAAGTTAGTTCTTAGACTACAGCTTGCAGCATAACCCCCAAGAAAATTTAGTTATCACCCCTTCAGACATGTCCTGTTAAAACAGAATTGCTGCTCATATCTAGAATGGTAACAGCCATCGTTCATTTTCAGGTACACTTCTTAAATCTTTGTGCCTATTAAGAGGAACCTGGAAATGTTATGGTGGTATTAGTGCAATGTTGATTACATCAGGACCTTAATAAAAACAATTGCCTATATTTCATTGTATCTGATGAGTCTGAAATATAATTTAACAACTTTGAACAGTTGGGGTAGTTAAAAGTAAGTAATCTGGCTAAAACATTAAGCAGCTTATTCTAACTCTGACATATCAGGAATTATTTCCTGAAAGTGAAGTGAAAAATGACTTGTTCAGCCTTGCAGAAAAAGTGAAAATGTCAGCCCACTCTCACCAGGGATCTTCTGTGTCAGAGAAAACATTATGCAAAGAATCTGAATGTAAAATTAGGTTCCCTTCCCTGAAGGAAATATTACCCATATCTGTGCTGCATTGGCTCTTAGTTTGTCTAAAAGATATGGGAAGTGAAAGACGGAAGTCTGTTGCTGGATGCTTGGTCCATGACTGGCTTACCTATACTTCTGATTTATGCTTATGTGTCCTCCCTGTTTTCATTGGTGCTCTGAGCAATCGTATTTCAAGTACTCTAAGAGTAAAAATAACACAGGCAAGACATGGTCTTAATGGAGCCTCAACCTATTCGTGCTTGTAGCTGCTGACTTGCATTCCACTGCTGTTGGCAACAGTGCTCAGGCCCTGACCAGTGCCACCCTGTGGACACATTCTTAAATTCTCATGGGGATGATGTCATGAATATATAAGCAGTCTTGCTGATTTTAGGCTGTGGACTGTGTGGTTTCTGACCTTTCTGTAAGGAAAGTTATTTATTAATAAATGTTGCACCACAAGATTTCAGAGTAGCATACAAATAAAATCAATATAAACAGATTTAATTTAAATAGATTAAAATATGCTAAACATCTTAACAAGTTAAAACAGGTTCAAATAGTTAAAAGTTTAAAACTGAGTGCATAATAATAATTTTTGAGCTAATCACTTGGGCCCCAAAGGCTTTAATAAACAGTCGTATCTTTATGTGACATCTAAAAGAAGCATTGACACCAATCATGCCTCCAAGTGGAAGCTGTTCCACAACTGGGATGCTGTGGATGAGAAGTCCCTCTCCCACTTCCTCACACAGTGCATTGGCCCCACTCTTGGGATACAAGAGAGGGCCCCTGCAGCAGACCTCAGTCCTCAAACGTGTATGTCGAGGAAGAGGCACTTCTTCAAGAAATGAGGTTCCAAGCGGCTTAGGGCTATAAAGTGTTGTCATGAGAGCCTTGAATTCAGACCAGAAGCATACTGACTGCTAGTGCAGTTCTTTTAGGACTAACATTATATGATGTGCATAGGATATTCCAGTCAGAAACAGAGCACCTACATTTTTCACTAGTTACAGCGTCCAAGTTATCTTTGGGGTGGCTCCATACAGAGTCCATTGGAGTAGTCGGATTACATGTGCGTTTTCGTATGTTCTGTTTGGGTATAAAAGGAGTGGAGAATGGTGGTTGCCCTCCAGACATTTCTTAGTCTGTGGCTCCCACCAACATCACTCATCATGATGAGTGATCCAGGATGGTCACAAGATCAGTACCAGTCCACAATAAAGTATGTATGTAAGAGGACGGCAGGTGGGGGATTTCAATGACAAGCTCCATCCCAATTATTTAAAGACCTTAATTTGAAACAGTGAAGCAGGAGTGGCTAGAAGGTGCCTCAGGATCTACTGGTATATCTCAGGGTTATTTCCAGTACATCAATGAAGGTTTCTGGATTCCATTTGTCTGCTAGTAGCAACAACTACACTTTCATGTACCAAAATTAATTTACTGAAAAAGAATAATCGGGGGAAAAACAGGATTTGGAGTTTCTTGTGAAGGGACTTGTGAACTTTGTTCTTGGTTACGTGTATACTTCTTAATCCTAATGTATGTTTGCTGCCTATGTCACTGTTTTACACTTCAAATTTGATTAATGGACCTTATTTTTTTATAGAAGAAAAATACAGTAGACTGTGCAGGTCTGAAGTCTCTTCCCCTCCCCAGATATGATCTAAAAAGACCAATGTTTGCACCAAGGTGTGGTAATCATGCATTAAAACCTTTCTACCCGATCTGTAACATATAAAAAGCAGAGTTGGAGTTGTCACTGGTACTTGCTACAAGAGAGTTAATCTTAGGTAAGCTCCAAGTTAAATGTACTGATTTGTTTCTCCTGTTTTGTATCTCAAGAAACTCTCTGCCTTCTGCCCCACCCCGAAAGTGATCAGGTGTATGACCAACACACCAGTGATTGTACGGGAAGGGGCCACAGTCTATGCCACAGGGACACATGCCGATGTGGAGGATGGAAAGCTCTTGGAACAACTGATGACTAGCGTGGGCTTCTGCACTGAGGTGGAGGAAGACTTGATAGATGCTGTTACTGGACTCAGTGGAAGTGGACCTGCTTATGTATGTGCCATTTTCCATTCTGTTGTGAAAATTCCATTCCTTTATTTTTGTTAGTTATTCCTCAGGCTATTAGTCCTGAGGAAACTCCATATCAGCAGAGTTGCAGAGAAAAGGCATTTTCCAATTTAGGTGTGGCTTCTTAAAATGGTGGTTGACTTGAAGTAGACAAGACAGACAGCAGATTTCAAATTTAAAAACATTTACTAAAAAGAAATGTATAAGGATACATCCATCAAAGAAACTTGATTCTAACTATTGAAGAAAAGTATTTGAGAAAATTAATGTCTTCATTTAAACTCAACTTATTAGTTAGAGTTATGCTTAGCAGAAATGAGAAGTTACAGGTAGTTATTAGAGAGCAGTTGACAGGAGAGCAGTTAGCTAAGTGTGTGTGGAAATGAGTGCAATCAGAGGAGAACAAAGTGTTCTTAGAGTGAGAGGCGTGGCCTTCTAAGCTAAGCCAGTTACAGACAGCAGAGTGTGCAATCTAGATGCCTTGGCCAGTAATTTTAAATATATACACAGACTAACTATAGAGAGGCAACAGAGAATGCTGTATTTCCCAACAATTTTCTGTATGTGTCAAAAGTATCTTGCTAGGCAAATGGGGATAGGTTAAATGTAGAAACAGAACTAGCAGTATATAGTATTTTTACGGGAAGCAGATGCACCAGCAGTAGTTCTGTTGGTGATTAATAGTGACATGTGTCAACTATGTTATACACGGGTGGGAATCTTGTGGCCCTCCAGATGTTGGACTGCAGCTCCCAAAAATTCTAGTCAGCATAGATAGTGGTGAGGAGTGCTGAGAGTTGCAGTCTAACAATATTTGAAGATCCACACAATTTCCGCCTCTACCATAACGTCCCTGGAGCCATTGATTTATGGATGCTTTGTTCAGATCTGTCATTAGTCAACAATAAGGACCTTAACAATTGACCACTGGGAAAGCATGATTGTGTGCTGGATAAACGTTCATGTAACAGACTTCAATAGTCCTGGTTTAGGTTTGGACAGAACTGATCTCCAAGGAGGTTGATTTTTCTTATACTTAGTGTGGAACAGTGTATATGTACAACTAATACTTGGGAACAGGGAAAGCTTACTTTGGGTACCCAGCCTGAATGTGCTGGAGGAAGAAAGAGCAACAAGGAACAATTTGTTCCCTGCACTGTGTCAGGCACTCCTGTTTCCCTTCCCCCTACCCCCACACTTTATTTTCCTCTGATCTTTGGGTCTCTTAGGCATTCACAGCCCTGGATGCCCTGGCAGATGGAGGGGTGAAGATGGGCCTTCCTCGCAGATTGGCTGTACGGCTGGGGGCCCAGGCATTGCTGGTGAGTGTGTGCCTCAGTATCTTATAAGCTTCTGCTTCTTCAACCTGTCAGTCAGTACTTATTTATAAATATTAGCCAAGTCCAGGTCTTAGAAAGATACTTGTAAGAAGAATGAATATAATGGGCATGTTGAAGCTCACCATAGCTAAAGAATGGGGGGATGGCACATCACACTGCTGTTTCAGTTATAGATGACTTCAGTATGCCCTGTATACTCATTCTGAAGAGGAAGCGTCCAGCGTCTGCACTTGACATCCTTTTTTACTTTGTTTCAAAACATTTGAATGCTTTAAGTATGTGGAAGCCCCTGCTTAGCTCAGCCTTTTTCCTTGAGTAGATTTTTTTGTTGAAGCCACAAAAAGGAAGAGAGATGGAGGCTCTGTGGATGTTTGGGAGGATGTGGCTGAGTTCAGTCAGGGTGATACAGAATGGAATTCTTTCCAATCTGCTGGCCATCTTGCAGTTTTAAGGAAAGAGCAAAAGGTGTCTCCAGCTGAATCTTTCAACCTGCAGTCTCTTTTCTGAGCTCAGCAGTTCCATGGAGCATTGGAAAGAGGGGAGGTCCAGAAAAATGTTGTCTTCCCTTTATAACACAGGTTGTTTCTCAGCTTCTTCTGTCTCTTTCTTTTGCTAGTAAAAAGCTATTGAAAAGAAACGGATGGACTAGATATACAGTACCTTTTGATTGATACTGCTTGCCAGAGCATGAAGAAGTTACTTTTTTGAACTACATCTCCCATAATCTCCAGCCAGCATGGCTACTGGCCAAGGATTCTGAGAAAATAATTTAAAAAAAAATCCTTGGTTGGTGCTACTGTCTGTCCATTTGGAAGTACCTTCAACTGATGCTTCCTTGAAAAAGTGTTTCGGGCATTTTCATACAAAGGCAGTTAACATTAAATGGTTATTTAAAAAAAATTCAGTGCATGTGGAACTCTTTGCTACCTCTTCTGAAGGGTTTTTGACTGCTCGCCCCAATTCTGCAGGGAGCTGCCAAGATGCTGTTGGAGTCAGAGCAGCACCCAGGACAACTGAAGGACAATGTCTGCTCCCCAGGGGGTGCTACCATTTATGCCCTGCACTTCCTGGAGAGTGGGGGTTTCCGCTCTCTCCTCATTAATGCTGTGGAGGCCTCCTGCATCAGGACAAGGTACGTGCAAGGAAGCGAGGAGTGGTCCTTTCTTAGCTGTGTCCTCTGAGCTTCTAATGAATATTCTCTCCCCTAACAGGGAGCTGCAGTGCTTGGCTGATCAGGAGAAGGTCTCCCCGGCTGCTATTAAGAAGACCTTAATGGATAAAGTAAAGCTAGAGTCTTCCTCTGCCGACAAGGTCAGCCTGTTCAACAACAAGAATCCTAGCAGCAAGAAGCACTGAGGAGACCCAGCCTTCCTCTGGTCACACTTTTCTTTCTCTTTCAAAGGAATCTGTAGCTCATGCCATTTGGAGGAGGGAGGGAGGATATCCTGGACTCAAGGCCACAGGAAAAAGGAACTTCTAGATTCTTGATTAGATTATTTGAGAGTAGCAGAAGATCAGCAGTTTGCAGGGGTTGAGGGTGGAGCACAATCATCATCCCTTTCTCCTGAGTGAGCAGATCCTCTGAACATTAAAGCTGCCTCTTCTGTAGCTGTTACAGGGTTATTACGTGCAATATTTTATCTTGTTCTTCCTCCAGGGAGGTCCTTTGTTACCTCTCCTCACAACAGCTCTGTGGGGTAGCTTAACCTTGGAAAACAATGGCTGCTTCAGTGAGCTTTGTCATTAACCAGGGATCTGAACCTGCATACTGCTCTCAGGCTGCGCCTATTTCCTGTGATTCTTTATCAGATCAGAGGCCAGAGCCCAGGCAAGGGCCCTGGAGTCACAAACCCTGTTCTCATCACAGAGTGGTTACTGTCCAGTCTGCAGGACATTCTGGATTTGGGAGATGGGCAGAGCTTGGAACTGTTTTTATTAATATGTTAACACTAAATTTGGTTTGTTAGTTTTAATGATGGAGTTGTAATTGCTTCAGCATCAGAAATTTTTTCAGGTCATTTTTAAATTTTAAAAATCTATTAAAATTTCTAAAGCTTGCCAACCCCCCCCCCCCCAAAAATCTTCTACACGGTAGTGAATTAAAGGAAAGCAAAAATGTTACCAACACTTTAATGTGTTTTTTAACAACGAAAAATAAGCAGCTTTTAAAATTGTCCTTTAAAATACTATTTAATGAATCAATTCCAAGCTCTGGGTAGGGCTACTTTCATTTTTAATTCTTGTTACATAGCATACTGCTCCCATTCCCCATGTATTGCTGCTTCTGCTTTGCCCAGTTGTAGCAGAAATCACAGGTACCCTGAAGTGAACAACTCTTACTGTGCTGCCCACCATAGTAAAGAAAAAGCATTGCAGTCTGTTTCCGATTTCTAAACTGGATACTCATACACATTTACCTTATGCTATAAACCAAAGGGTGTCCATTTGTATTTGCAGTGGCTCCACTCAGGAGTATAAGAAGCTTTCCCATCTGTCTACACCAGGTCACATTATTCGTCCATCTAGCTCAGTCTTGTCTGCTTTGACTGGCAGTAGCACTCTGCGTTCTTGGGCAGAAGTCCACCCTCTATCTCTTGCTTACCTGATCTTTAACTTGGACCTGACAGTGACATCATCTCTTATTGTCACATTTTGGCAGTGCAGGTTTCAAGTATGTAGCACTGCAGGTTTAGTGATGTTTTTGAAACATATCTAGAACTTGTTCAGATCACATGGACGAAAGGGGAGTTACTCACATGACAACTTCTGATTTTTTACAGTTAGGGTAGAGCAGTTTAATGGGTCACATTTTGCTGGCAAGAGGGAAGTGTCAGCAATCGTTGTGATACATTCAAGAAATAAATAACTTGATGCGGTCATGACATACTCTTTTCCTGTGGAATTTCATTTGCAACATCTGTCTACTATTCCTATTTTTTACAAGCAAGGCCTGAGACTTCAAGCTAGCCAAAGCTTCACAATAACCAAAGACTTCAAGAGGCCTAGGTTCCAGGTAAACAGGAAATCTGTATTAATCTGCCTTAATAGGGCAGAACATTGGAAAGATAACTCCTTGCCTGCCTCAAGGGATTTGTTTCTCTGAGGTACTGCCTAAACTTACCCAGTCTGTTGATGCTTCTTTGTTTTATGCTGTTCTTAAAAAGAGCTGGGCTGGCAGGAGGATTCTGGGAGCTGTCATCCAAAAACTTAACTTTTCTAAGCTCTGTTTTGCAGGAACATATGAATGAGGTTTAGGCTCATATCCTCCTTTCTTTTTTCTGAAGGGAGGATTTCAGAAGCATTTACTTCTGATTTTAGACAAACTACCGTTCCCCATTACATTCACATGTAGGTTTCCCATTATATTTGGACTAAGCATTTTTCCATTTTGCATTCACCTGCTTTGTACTACTCCCTATACCTTTGCAAATGCTGTTCTTTGTACACAGATCGGAAAATAAACATTTGTAACTACACATATCCAGTGTCTGGGAAGCTTTACATGGAGAATCTTACTTTTCAGCGGCTATGCCTATGTTTATCTATGACTTGTTTTCTTCACCTGCCAACTAGCCAGGCCATGTCACTGTGCTTCACCTGCCAACTAGCCAGGCCATGTCACTGTGTGCCAATGACTGGAACAAGGAAGAAGGCTGAAGATGGGGACGAAATAGAATATGCCCATGGTACTATTCACATGATGATAGCAGACTGAGGGTGGCATTGGCCAGGATACTTTTGAGTTCAAATCATGGTGGACACCAAACGTGCAGGGTATTCTCAGGATGGCACGGAAGAGTAATCCACAATGATTGGGAACAATCCACAACAGTTGGGAACAATTATTCCCGCGTGCCAGCCGGATCTGGCAGGAGACAACATTCTTTTTCAGTTGAATCAGACTCCTCTCCTCCTTTGTCAGTTTTTAATTTCCTGCCAGCGAAACAAGCCATGTTTTCACTTTCTCTGTCAAGGGTGGATTGGTGAATTAGTGAGAATAGGATTGGCAAGAAATATTGGTTATAATCAAAGGAAATGGCTTCTCAGATGCTCACAGTGCAGCATGGCTCTGAAGATTTAAAGAAAAATGGAATGAAAACTAACTCTGCACATAACCCTAGTTATCTCAGGCTTGTGTGATATGAAAGGTATGGCCATGTTGAGCTCTGATAAGATACCTGAGAACACTCGAGAGTGGGTTTTTTAGACACTGGCTTGATTTCCCAGTTCTTTCTTGAGATGTGTTGGTACCCTGCGTTAGAGACAAAGACATATTCCTCCCCTGTCTTCTCTTTCTCTGGACACTAAACTCGGCATTTCAACCTGAGGCCTGGTGTGTGGACTGTATATTGTATTGTTGTTTGCATGATTACTGTCTCTCTTCAGTTGTGTGTGTGTGTGGCTAGCCCTTTCTCTAGGAACTTTGCTCAAAACAGAGTGGGATTGGTTGTAGCATTCTTTCTGAGAGGTGGATTTTTTTTAAAAAATATGGATGGCTTGTGGACATGATACATATGTGCAGCAATATTTCTCTTAGTATCGCCAATCTGTGGCAATTCTAAACCCTCCAACTTGTATGGAGGCACCTACAGAGTGAAAAGCACTTGATTTTATATACACAACTGGTATACATTTATTTCTTCCCTCAGAATGTGCAACTATTAATTTTGCTGTGCTCTGTTGGGAAAGTTGCTTTCTTGTATACAGTGGCTCCTCAACTTTCATGAGGGTTTGGGGCACAGAACCATCATGAAAGTCAAAAAAAACTGCTCATAACTCCCTCCCAGTGAGCACTCCCCCTCCCTCCTGCATCCTTTCTGCAGCTGGCCTGGCAGAAAGGCAGGAGGAAGAACCTTCCCCCTCCAGCCTGGTGCCTGCCACCAACATAGCCTTCTTCCTATGTGCCAGCAAGGGGCAGGAGATTTGAGGGGAGGTTTTCCCCTCCACTCTCCTGCCTGCCAACACCAGAGCGGGCTTCCTTATTTCTGCACGCCCATGCAGATGAGTGGCAGAAGAGGGGAGGGGAGGGAGGGTCTTTCTTGCTATGCTTTCCTGCCTGCCATTGCCAGCGTGGGCTTTCTTTTGCACACCCACATGGGCAAGGGGCAAAGGAGGGGAGGGGAGGGGAGGTCTTTAGGTGCCACTGCCAGTGTAAACTTCCTTTTTCCTGCATGTCTGCGCGGACAAGGGACAAGGGAGGGAAGGTCTTTCCCCCACACTCTTCTGGCTGCCCTAGCACATGGTACGAGGGTAGGTAGAGGGGAGGGAAGGATTTTGTTGTTGTTTTTTGCACTCTCCTGCCTGCTGCCCACGTGCCCTGCTTTCTTTCTGCGCATCCGCATGGGGAACAGGTGCAAGACTGAATAGAGGGAAGATCTTTCCCCCTGCATTCTCCTGCGTTTTGCCTGTACGCACTGCCTTCTTTCTGTGCACCCGCAAGACAACAGGCTGGAAAGTAAAGGGGGAAAGTCTTACATTCTCATGAACTTTGCCCCCTCCAGTTAGCTTGCCTTTTGCCAAGGTAGCACACCTGAGCAAAAAGCCAGGGAGTGGGAGGGAGGGAATGGGGGAGGCAAGTGGGCACCTTGCGAATAATCAAATTCACGAAGGTCAAACCCACAGATGATGGGGGGATAACTGTATTGTTAAAAAGATGTACATATCATTGAGAAAATTTGAAGTCCTGAGAAGAGTACAATTCCTTAACTACTACTTCTGGTAATATGTGCAAAATAATTGTGTTGAAATTGCAACCTTGCCCTGTGCCTTTGGTTCATGAGACATCATTTGGGGCCACAATCTAACAAAGGATTAGGCTCATGTAAGCTGCACCTAACATCCCTTCTATCTGGGAGCCCTTTCTCCAGTGGTCATTTTTAAAAGTGGAGATTATTATGTATAAATAGTTTGTCTTTGTTTAAACAATCTTACTGGCAATGAAAGGACAAAGAGATAGTTGTATGGGGCTTAAACACATTGTGCATTCAACTTGTTCTGATTTCTGGTATATTTGCAACCACATTGAATTTGGATCTGGTTTTCATCAGACCGTTGCATTTTGCCACTTGCTGTACTTTATGTTCATATATTGTGGTCTGAAGGACTGGTGCTACCTTGTACAAGGAATAGCTACTTCAGGTTTACATAGCCCATGCTCAAACACTGTTCCATGGCAGGACGGCAATCCAAAAAGCTTGCTATGTAAAACTTTAGAAAAATACTTACTAGAATCACAGAATGATTTAACTTCAGCATTGCCACTGAAGTAGCAATTGAGTGAATGAAGCAGCGCCTGCATGGTTTGAGTAAAAATTAATGTGGGTGTGACAGAATGAGAACAGGGTGTGTTTTAAGAGCAGCTGTTGCATACCTGGTGTATAAAATAATTGGTGTGCATGGGTAGGATGAATATATTGTGCACTGGAATTTCCCCATCCCTGGCTTTTAATATTTGTTCAGGTTGTTTCCAACCTATGGCAAACCTATCATGGGATTTTCTGGGGGCTGAGAGTGTGTGACTTGCCCAAGGTCACCCAGTGAGTTTTCATGACTGAATGGGGGATCAAATCCTGGTCTCAGGGTTGTTATCCAATGTACAAGTCACTACGCTGGCTTATAATACAGGGGTATAATGTTTTCAGAAAAAAAAGATATACAAATTATTAAAATGACTGTGGGCAAATCTTGTAAAAGAATGGGAAAGAATATTGGTGTAGAAAAGTGTGTAAACGAAGAACCTTCATGTTGTGTCTGCATACAATTAGGGAAGATGCTGTCCGTACCATTCTTGTCTTTGCTTGGGCTTTGCTTCTCTTGGGCATCCCTATCTCTCTTGTCTGCTGCCCGTGAACAAACCAACACTTCTGTACTTGTGTGTAGTCATATTGTGTGCTGCAGCCTTTAAACGGCAAAGAGAATTGGCTTCCATCAATATTTTAGCTTCCATCAATATTTTTAAGTAGGCCTCACAAACCTGTCAGAACTTGGGAGGGTCTGCAAAATGGAGGTAGTTTGTTCATTTTCAATGCGATAAATCACTCGGTAAAATATCTCAGTAAGAGCCTTTTTAACACATATCCTTGTCATAACTCTTCCCATTTTAACCAGTCCCTAAACTTTCCTTTGTTGCAACTTTGTTGCTACTCCATTCCTGTTCCTGGTGTGTGGTACACTTTATAAATGATGAAGGATTTGATTATTTATCTGTAGCCAATGGATGTTTATCAGCTGTGAAAGAAAAATTCATACCAAACAGATGAATCAACCAGTAAAACTGCCCAGATAAAGGTATATAAAATAATAAAGCAGATGGCAGCACAGAATTACCGTATTTGTGATAGCACTTAACAACAGCGCAGTTTGCATAATCAACACAAAATGTTACAAGGAATGAATAACAACAGCATGGACACAGACATGAAAGGGCACAATGCTCACTCCTAGGATGGTTGTGCTTGGGAAAGGCTAAGGCCTTCTGTTCTTTTTCCCAGTGAAAGAAACAGTGGAAGACAGACTGCTTAGAACTACTCATCAAAAATAATGTAGCAAACCTGACTAGGAGAGAAAAAAAGAACAAAAGCTGCAGTAGTGTTTAGCAGTCCCAGCACCACATATCAGCAAAAACAAATGATGAATATGGATAGCAGAATGATGGGTGTTCCTGTTCTTCTGATTTCAACCCTTTCCTTTCCATAGCCAAGTACTTTTTCAAAAAAGATTAGTGCTACTTGACCTTATGAGCCATTCCATCATTAATTTAATATACAAGGAGCTGCAGCAAAGAATGGGAAAGTGGCATTGTAGGCTTCCCCCATCACTGTTTCCATGAGGTACTAAACTTCCTATGTGGTCACTGCAGCCCATTCCTGTGGCACAGGATATGAATTAAGTAGCAATTACATGGAATTTCAATATACAATCACAGGCTGAATACTGAATGACAAATGATAATACTATTAACATTTATTTATAATGCCCTTTTCACCAAGGGGCAGAACATCAACATATACAATCAGGGACAAAAACAACAAAACAACACCATAACAATACATGGAATGAAATCCCCTACACACCCCACTAGTCACTACCCATCTCAGCACCTCAAATACAACTCAGAGGCTTAAGATGGTGAGTCAAAAAGGAAGGTCTTCAACTATTTCTGAAAATGGGTGAGACCCTCCTCCAGCCGGAATACTGTTCCACAAATGCAGAACCAGACCTTGAAAGGCTTGCAGCCTTGGCAGAGCTGTGCGCATTAGTGGAACAGACAATCCTTTGCCTGGATGGAACACACCATACTAGCTGAGCTGCAAAGTACGGAGGAGGGTTAGAACACAAAGCCTTGAATACCTGGGCCAAAAGTCTGAAACAAGCTCTGGCCTGAACTGGTAGCCAATGAAGGGATCTATGGGGAGAAGAAACAGGTGACTATTTAGGCAGATTTAACACAACCGAGATGGCATTGTTCTGAATTAAAACCAGAGGAAGAAAGGAGCAGGAAGGCAAGCTTGCTGGTAAACTGTTACAATAATCCAGGCATGGGATAACCAAGGCCTGGACAAGCAGATGAGCAGTCTGTATAGTCAAGGATTTCTGGATCCTGTTGATATTCAAAAGATGGAAGTTGACATGCCTTTGCTGTAGCCCTGATAAAGGGAAGTAGAGATAGGCAATCATCTAGCAGGACAAGGTTCCTGGTAACTGAGACAGAAGCCACTGTGCAACCCTGTAAATGCAGTGGGGCACATGAGAGAGAGGCTGCTGGGTGATCAGGCTGGAACACCAAGATCTCTCTTTTGACCACATTCAGCTTAAGATGGTGAGTGGTCATCCACAAAGAAACACATGACAGGTAGTCCATCACTGACTTTCACACAGTGGCATCACTTGGTTTGAAACTCTGAAATATCTGAGTGTCATCTGCATAAATCTGATTCAGAAATAAAATATCCAAGGGGAAGTCTATACAATGAAAAAAGAAGTGGACCCGAGACTGATCCCTGTGGCACCCCAGGGAAAGCTTTTGACATAAATCCCCAGAATGACAGAAAAGGAATGACCAGACACAAAGGATTTAAACTAGGACAGAGCATTCCCCATTTTTCCTAGTAATGCCAGCCAGAATAGTAAGATCTGATGGTTCAAAATGTCAGAGGCTGCAGAAAGATCCAACAGGATCAATACAGAAGTTTGATGTTGCACTTTTGTCACTAGGATGTTGTTCACTACATGAGTTAAGGCCGTTTCAGTGGAATGACCTGTACGAAATCCTGATTGAAATGGGTCAAAAAATTGTGTATAGTCAGGTAAGACATCAACTGGGAAAGGGCCACTCTCTCCAAAATTTTTGAAAGAAATGGGAGAAGAGACATAGGGTGATAGTTAGTGCAAAGTGAAGGATCCAGAGAAGGTTTCTTTAATAGAGGATGTAAAACAGCATGCTTAAAACAGCCCAGGAAGATACCTCTTAAGAGAGAACAGTTCACCAAATGGGTTATATAAGGCAGAAGCAGAGACAGAAGAACTGGGTAAAAGAAGGAAGAGATGGGGTCGGTAGGGCAGGAGACATTACAATCTGCCTTATGACTTCCTCTGTAACAGGGCAAAAATTAAATTCTGCTTGGGCTGGTGAAGACATGGCTGAGCCAAAGGCTGTCGTAAATCAACTGATGGCAGTGGAGGTGGAGATGCATCCAGCAAAAATTAATCAACAATTGTGGACACGTTATGATCAAAGAAAGAGTCCAAATCACTTGCAGAAGGATCCTGAAATAAGGGACCCTCAGCACAACCAGCTGCCGGACTCAGTAAGGCATTAAATGTGGCAAGTAAAGGATGAGGCACATGGGCTTGAGCTTGACTCCTCTCCTGCAAATAAGACTGTCGAATTCATCAACATGAGAATAATAAGTCGTACAAACACTCTTCAGTCTTTGATGCAATTCATCTGATTGGTTTTATCTCTACTGCCTTTCCAGCTGACAGACAATAGTTTATTCCCTATGCAGCTCAGCATGCAGCCAAGGTCTTGGTCAACATTGTATAACTGGGCGAGTTCTTGATGGTGCCACAAGCTCCAGGGCAGTTTTTGTTGCACTGTTAAATTGGTTGTCCAAAACATCTGGTTCTAATGCATCCCTCACAAAGCTCCAGTCCAGTGGAGTGTTTTTCATCTCTGACTTACTCCCTGGTATTGCATTCAGCCATCCATTCCTCCACTGCTCTAAAGTTGAACTTAAAACATCACTGGGTAACTTACTGAAGGCCTGGGAGAAGGAATTCAGAGATATCCTAGATAAATCTCAATAATTCTTCTTTTGTGTGGTGGGGGGAGGGGGAGATGGTATCCTAACTTTACAGGAACCAACTCAATATCCATGTTCCTAAACAGGAACAGATACAGCATTCTCCTAGCTGTATGAGTGAGAGAGGTTTCCAGAATTTCCAAATTAAAAACTTCCAGAAGGGAGCAAAATTCTGAGAAAATGAAGAAGTGTCTCTATGGTTATTGAAGTTCCCATAAATAATATGAATAGGGTTCAAAGACACAAATGCAGGTAACCATTCTGAGAATTCTTCTAGGAAGAATTCCATTCACTCTAGGGGGCCTATAAATCCCAACTAATGCCACTGAAGGATGACCTGTTTACAATGTTGTCACTTCAAAAGTTGCTAAAGAAGTATCGCCGTTCATGACAAGGGGCTTAGTAAGCAATGATGTCTTGTATGCTGCACTGGAGGTTGAACTCCAAAAGGGATGTAGCCTGTTGAAAGAATAGACATCTAATGACACTTTGGAAGCTTGGAGCGATAAACAGCAAACATTACTGTACAGTTGGATGGTTTGCTATGTTGGGTATTTAGACCATAAAATAAAGTTTGATTTTGATGTGCTTTAAGGGTGGCCAGAGGAATAGCACTATCCACTGATAGGCAAGTCTCAGCGACCACAGCTAAAGCCATTCTGTGATCTAACATATAGCTGCCCAAAAATCTTGCTTTTGAAACCAGTGAGCAAGCATTCCACAATAACAATAACAATGGCACATGTTCTGATAAAGTAGATAAGGGAACAGAGGTTAAACAGTGAGAGCAGTGTTGACTGTGAGTATGCCATAAAGATGTTAACTGTGGCCACTGTTAAGACCCATCTGAGCACACAGGATAACAAGTGCACCTACCTCTAATCACAGGCACTAGTGTTTGCTGTAGGACAAATGCCACCTTTATGTACATTTAACTAAAGCATGCATTCATTCACCAGAATGCCTGTCCATTCCTGAGCAAAGGGCAGGTGCTCTTATCTTGTAAAAGAACAAAGTGCTTTCCCTCTACTTCCTTTTATGTTATCCGGGTATGGTTTTCAGAGAGGAAGAGGCACTATAGTGGTGTATACTATTCTGCAAGGAATGCTGATTTCATGACAGTTAAAGGCAGTTTTGTCACAAGACTGTAGACTTACTAAGCTGCTATATTTTTTCCTAGAGTAGAGGCAGGTAGCCTGTGAGTAAATGTGCATTACTTGTTTTTGGACTTGACTTCCACCTTACTGCTGCAGTGGCATGGGAGCTTTGTTTTTCAAAACAAAGATGCTCTGTGGAGGTTTTGGGATTGTCAGTGCTCCCCTTAAGGTACACAGCCTTGTTTTACCAAAAAGGGTGCTTTCTCCAAGCTTCTTTTTCTTTTAAAACTGGAAGTGAAGTAGGACCTAGAGGACTGCGATTGCACTCTCACTAGTGAGCCTGAAGGAGAATACAATTTGTCTACATTTTGCAGGACACTCCTGCTGTGAAGATTTACCATTAGGAAAGAGAGCAATTGGAATTGGTTTCTCCAGTTGCTTCTTCTGATTCCACATGCGTAGCTATTTCTTTGTCCTACCTCTTTTACAGTGCTGATCTGTAAGTTAATCTTCATAGCATAGAAATTTACTTGGAATCAAAAGACAGCTGAAGTGGTACAATTCAGTCTCACATTCTGAACTCTGTTCCTAAATAAGTCCAGCACCTCAGAGAACCCCTTTAATGTTAGCCAAGACAAAGACTTGATTCAGCAATGTATCAAGATGGAAGCCACCAGTCACTGCTGTATGTGTATATATATATATATATATATTCAAGTCAGATTCCCCTAACAATTCTGCCCTCCTCCTGACCTTTCTTTGTCCTCCTGCTTAGAGAAAGTATAGAAAAGGCAGTGAAAAAATGAAAAAAATAGGAGAAAAGCCCTAAACTAATCTGGGTGTATATACAGAACTATAGTGAAGTAGGCAAGATGCTATCAAGATTACAGTATACCACATTTCAAAGGCAGAGTGCATGGACTGGACTATTAAAGATGCTTTGTTTTTGTATAAACTAATCTATTCATCGTTTGCAAGATGGAGAAGAGGTACTATGTGAGGGGTTGTGAGTGTAATTCTGAACCTCTTGAGGCACTAGCACTGTCTCAGTTTTGGGTATGACTTCCAACAGCTTTACCAAACTCGGTGAATTGTCACTTAACAAGAATGGGAAACCCATAGATCTGCAAGTGTTGGATGCCAAATTGGCATTAGCCACACCCTACTTCACCGATGGTCAGGTTTGATCCAAGCGGCAGTCCAACAATATCTTCAGGGCTACAGGTTCCCCATTCCTTCTTTACATAAGTTGAGGACATCATACCTGCAAACCAAAAGTCTTGGCAGAGATAATAAATGAGCCTTCTAGAATAGGGCAGACCTTTCATACCTGTGGCTTGTCTTTTTTTGGCAGCTAGGGCACTGTATGAGAACCATGTCTGATGCAAGTCGGAGAGTTAGTTTCTTCCTTCCCTGACCATTAAACCTCAACAGACTTTCAGCCTGTGCACACACCATCATTTACATCTCCCAAATTCCTCACTGCACTACAGACTGGGCCAGGCTCAGCACATTTAGACAAACAACCTTAGTGTTGAAACACCAGGGGGAGGGGAAGAGAGGGGAGGGGAGGAGGACACAACCATCAAGTTACTGCATTGTGCCATAGCAGTTCAGCTTCCTTTCACTTTTGCCTGAGACAAGGTATTATACAGTGTGCAAGTGAAACTAAAAGAAGGCACTTTTGTCTCCCGTGAGGACTGAAGGAGGAGGAGGAGGAGGAGGAGGAGGGGCTGGTGCTGTTGGGGTTGGGGTTGGTTCAGTCTTTCTGAGTCCTTGGCCCCTATGCTTTAAGCAGTGCCTTCACTCTGAGCTTGAAGTCTGCCGCAGCATTCCTGTCCCAGGCACCTAAGCAAGAAGCAGCTGTGAGCCCGGCTTTCCTGCATCAGCACTTTCAGTCCAGACCTCACTGCTCCCTGCAATTTCCGCAGTTTTGAGAAAGTGTAGACACAGCAAAGACTGAATAGAAATGTGGGGAGGGGAGCATTCCTGAGGGAAGGAGGGAGAGAGGGGGATGGCATGGTAGAGTGGGCATTAAGATTATGGTCTGGCTGCTCTGGGAGGTGAAAGACTAAAGGAAAACAAATGTTTTCTGGTCTCACTCTCCTCTAATTAGTTGGTGAGCCAGCTATGACCAATTTATTTCCTTAGGCAAACAGAAGGGGCCAACTGATGGGCCTTTTCACACTGCACTATTATAGCACTATGATTGTATTTTAATTGCCAGTGGCAACATCCTACAGAATCCGAGGGTATGTAGTTTGATCAGAGGTACTAGAAGAGCTAGGAATTCTAAATACTCCACTCTACACTACAAATTCCAGGACTCCATAGGATGTTATCACAACTGTTAAAGTGGATTCATAGCACTGTAATTATGTAGTCCAAAAGGGCCCAGATAACCAGTGCTTGATCGTGGGATCCTAGTATTAGGTACAAGAGGCCAAAAGCTATTTAGGCTTTTCCTGCTTGAGCACACTCACTGCTTCTGGATTGTGGCTTAATGGCAGATTCTCCTCTTAGAGAAGACTGGTCCTAAACCAGTTCAGGCCATTCCAGGAAGGTATAGCATGCTTGCCAGGAGTCCAGCCTACAGCTGAGCATGTGTCATTGAGCCTGTGAGTATTTTGGGATGCAAGAATTTGTCTTGAATCAGCTAGAATTTAGGCTAGGAAACAAAAAATGCCTCTTGACAGTTCAAGTCAGCACCTGCAGGCTGAAAGGCCCCTTCTGTATAATCATCTTTTTGCTCTAGGCGCTGGCGGCGGTGGCTGCTTCTTTCTTTTCCTGCCTTCATTTCCAGTAGGAAGATGGGAGCTACAGGGCTCTGTTAACTGAGGTTAGTCACAGGGCTGTTGGGTGAGTGATCTCCGCTTATGAGGCAAGCACTGCTGCTGGGCAAAGCAAAGCAATGGGCAGAAGTGGTTTAGAAAACTTTCCACCAAGCAAGTCTCTTCTCTAGAAAATTAATTTTGAAACTGCTGGCTCAGGCACACCTTAGTGTACCAAATACTAGCAAGGGAATAAGAACTGCCAGTCATTCTACAAGGAGCCGAGAAAGGTAACCCTAAAGCTCTGGACAGACCTGATGCAAAATATGCTGTTTGGGCACCTTAAAAGCTAAAGATACCTTCTCAGAAAGAATCCCACATTGTCATGAACTTATAAGTCCCCCTTCATACTCTGTACTCCCCCCCCCGCCCCTTATGCATCTCATTAATTTATAGGACAAGCAATAGCAAACCCGAATTTCTCCAGCAGCTGTGCTTCCTTTGATTCGAGGCTGAAGTCAGTAACGTGTGGTTCTGTCCTGGTACGTGCAACAAAGTGTACCTCTGAGCATACGCAGAACTGCTGCCCTTGTGGACAAGCAGCAATAACACTTCATATGCCTTGAGGGCAGGACGGAAAGCCTCAGTACAGTTCTATTTAAAGAAAGGCTGTTCAGCTGAAGCGTTGCATCAGATCGATGCTATCCTAGGAGGAATCTGCGTATGCTGTACTTTCCCTTTCGCCTCTGTCTGTTCCTTTTTCTTTAAAAATGCATTCTGAGGCGAAGAAAATCCCCCTCCTCTGCTTTTCCTCCCCTTTTGAGCGTACGCTCCTCGTGCAGCTTTTCTTCAAAGTTTGCCTCCAGCCCTCGTCAGGGAAATGGAAGGAGCGGCAACCGGCGCGGCGCCCGCGGAGCTCGGCCGGCGCGCGCTGTCTCCCCTGGCGCGCCAGGCACCTCGCAAGGGTGGCTCCTTCGCGGGAGGGGGCTGCACAGGTGAGGAAAGCCCCCCGGTGGCCCAGAAGCGCGCTCCTTTGTGTCTTGCCGGGAGCGCCAACCCCTGGGTGCGTGTCCAAATTCCCCAAAGCCGCCGGGGCCTCGAATTTGTACCCGAGGCTGGAGCAGTCGTGTAACACAAAAGGGGCCTACTCAATCTACGACCCACTGGCACAGCTCAGGCCAGGCAGAGCAGGACTCCAGCCTTGGTCTGCCTCTGCCTCTGCCTCCTCCCGCCCGGCACGTGAACCACTTGTTTCCCAACAGCTCGCTCGCTCGCTCGCTCGCTCCCCTCTGCCTTGTTGTCTTTCACCCTCCGCGCCTTCGTTATCCCCCCCCCATATGCGTGTGCATAGAGGTACACACACACGCGTATATATTATGTGGGGAAAACAGCGGGGGGGGCAGAGCCAACCCGGGGAACCTCTGAACGCCACCCCTTTAAGGCTCGGGGCGGCTGCACCGAAAGGCTTCATGAATGGAGGCACGTGACCCAAACATCACGTGACGCGTCCGTGAGCAGCGGCGGCGGCGGCGGCGGACCCCGGGCTCTCGGTCCCTCTCAGCTGCGTGGCGGCCTCCCCCTCCCCGCCCCGGCCCTCCCCCGGCGGCACCGAGCGGAGGGTGAGTGACGGCGGCCGCCCGGCGGGGCTCCCGGTTCCCCCTTTGAAAGGAGCGCGCGCGCGCGCGCGCGTGTGTGTGTGTGTGTTGGGGGGAGGGAGAACGTAGCGCTCCCCCCCGCCGTCCGTAAGGAAGGAAGGAAGGAAGGAAGGAAGAAAGAAAGAGAAGGAATTAAAGGAGGGAGGAGGGGGGGTTCTGCCAATAGAGGCTGTGGGGAGCTCCCCCTTCCAGTGTGCCCCCTCCCGGACGTGGGGTTCCGTGGAGTTGGGTCTTTCCTCTGTCCACGGGGGTGTTTATTTGGGGGAAGCGGTCGACTCGTGCTCTGTACGCGGGGACTTGGCGCTGGCAGGAGGAGCGCCGTCGGCCTCGCTCCCTCCCGCCCCCCCCGGCAGCGTCTCCGGTTTCCACCCGGGGATTTTCTGGCGGGCTCGGCGTCTTGTTGCGGGGAGAGGGAGGGAGGGAGGACTAGGTGGGTCTAGGTGAGCGCCGGGCTTCCGTGTTCCACCCGCCGAGCTTCCTTTCTCTTCGCCTCTGCTGCTGCCTGACTTCATTTTCTGTGGATGACAGGTGGGTGGGCTTCCCTTTGCTTCCCGCTCCCTCCCTCGCTCTCCATTTCTTTTCTTTCCTCGAGTGGATCTGCGACGTGGGTGGCTGTCCTTGTTTTCCCGCGGCTTGTCATTAGCGGGGGAGAGAAATGCCTCCGCCACCCGCGTTTTTCCTGGATCCGTATTGTGGCTGAGTTTTCTTGTCAAGTAGAGGGTATGCAAAAGTAGTTGGGGCCTCCCCGCCATGGCCCTTGTTTTTTTGCCTTTTTTTTTTTTAAGAGCAGCTGCGCCCTCCTTCCCTTACTTGGGGGGAGAGAGGGGAACTGCTTCCTGCATACTTGTCTCTCTCTCTCTCTCTCTCTCCCTCCCTCCAGAGATGTGCAGCCATGTCTGCGAATGTTAAAGGGCTTGTCGTGCTGACTCATCAGGTGTCTGGGAAGGCAGTAAGAGCAGCCTGTATGTGGGGTGGGGCTCAGGAGGGGGGGAGATGCAAAGGGCATGGAGGATTGAGGGGGCCTCAGTCACTCCATTGCATTCCCTGGCAGAGAGCCTTCTGGGCGGCCAGCTGACATTGCTGACTCATCAACATGAGGTCACCACTAGGTATGTGCTGCACGAAGGGAGGGGGACTGGCTGGTGCTGGTGGGACCCGGCCAGAGGGCTAGCTGGGGAGACATCTGACCTGCTGATTCATCTTCTGCCAGGGCGATAAGGCAGATTCAGCTGGGAAAGAGAATCACTTGAGTGTGTTGGGACAGTTGTACTGCTTTGAGAGTATACCGTACACTGCATATCCATGTGCAGTGAGTGAGGACAGAAGAATGAGTGAGAGAATGACAGATGGAGGAAGCAGGGGGAGAAGGGGTACTGGGCAGAACTTTTTGCAAGGGATCCTTTTCTGAGAACTTCTCAGTCCTTTGATGACTGTGGTTGTTTTAGCCCAGACAGGTTGCATGTTGCCCTGAATACCTCCTTTTCTTGGTTCTTCTGTTTTGACTGGCATTGTAGTCTTAGTAAAACGACTGGTCCTGAAAACAGTGGCTTTATGGAAGTTCTTCTGTTTTTGTCTCTGCTGTCAGACAAGCACACTATTCTCAAGAGCTTTGTGAAGGAAGTTGGAATTTTGGCAGGAAGGACATAGACATGCAGTTTTCTCCTATGTGCCTGTACAAGTTCTGCTGATTTGTACAGTGGAGCATGTATGTGCAACAAGTGCATATTGTCCTTTATTTATTTATTCCCTGGTGGGAAGTTCCCTTCAGCAAACCTAGCTGGAGCATGTCATCATCAACAACCACAACTCTGGAGGGCATCCTGCCCACTGCCAGTTGGATAGTGGCTTAGGTAATGAGAGATGGGCAGTGTATGTTAGATGCTCCAGTTACATTTAGATGGGATGTTTTTCTGGAAAAAAAAACAGCTAACCATCTTTATTTAATATGCCTTTAAGATCTGTACTAACCTTTGATTCTAAAACGGTAAGATAGGAAGGATCTGGAAAGCTGCTTAGTTTAAACCCCTTTTGAAGAATATGTAAAGCTTGATGCTCCTGTAACAGATCAAAGATAATGTGTCAGTTGTACAGTTTATTTTCCTTTCTAGAAAAGAGATATTTCTAATATTATAGGGCCCATCATAAACAGAGCTAAAATAATTAGGAAGCAGGCTTGGTTTAAAAACTAAAATAGCCTGCCTGCAACGTTGTGTTCGCAAGGAGGAGGCGCATAGGCCAGTGTTGTACCCTTCATCTCAGTGCAGGAACTGTGTTTTACAGGGAGCGCACTGCTACTCTTTGTCCAGGTTTCATTTTGAGAAAGCAGGAGGTGATGTTCAAAAATGTCTGTCTTCCCATTTTAGTGTCTGTGATACTGCAATATGGACCATGTTATCTGCACAGGATATTTAGAAAGAAGGATATTTAGAAAGAAGTGAAATAACTTAAGGAATTTATGACAAATGGGAAGCAAAATATATGCATTCAAAAGAATGGGGAGAGATGAATGAAGTTTCATTTTGTTTGGATTGCATGTACACTTAGTTCATCAACTATGTAGGCAACCATATGAGGCTGAAATCTGCTAAGAGCACATAGGAATAACTGATTTGAGTCCCCGTTCTGTCAGTTCTACTGAGTAAGAGACATGCTCATAGCAAAAGCAGAGCTGAAGCACTTTATTTATAAATATCTTGAGGAGACATGTTTTCTCGGAGGAGGTAGGATCCTCTGGTGACCATACACGTCTGAAAGTCTTACTAGTAATAGTCAGATTCAAATTCATTTGCCAAGTTAAAAATTCTTAATGAAGGGATCAATATATTTTAGAAGGATAATTGCGAAGCTGAATTCAATAACTTCCTGTAAATGCATGAATGTCTGAAGACAGACGAGCTATGTACTTGCCAAGTGATACAGAGTCCTGTTGGGATGGCTGTTTGTACTACACCTGTTGGAAAGCCTCCCTCCATGGGCTGTCATCCAACTCTTGGTTCCTCTTTGCCGTCATACTGCCTTTCTCATCCCTTACAGCTGGGCCTCCAGTGATGGGGCTCTCTTTACTGCTGGAATGGATGACGTCACCATGTTTACACTAGTTTGATGGCACAGCTCCGTGAACGAGGAATGTTGAGAATGGGGCCTGTGTTGAATCACGCACTCTGCTGTCAGCTCTGTTGTGAGCGAAGAATTGGCGTTGCTTGTGCTGAGTGCAGGCCTTTTGAGTCCTGGCGAAATGTGTTGAGGCTGCACTTTTTTTTCCCTTTGCAGCCGTCGCACTTGGCACTTTCCAGTGTGATCTTTCTTCGGGAAGCTGTCAAAAAGCTGAGAAATCAGCAGTCTGGGGAGTTAAACCAAGTTTGTCTCTGTCTGGATGCCAGTTCTTGCTGGCTGTCCTTTTTGCAGGGCATTAATAAGTCCTGCTGCTTTGGCCAGTGGGTCAGAGCTGTTGAAGAGCCTCATGCCATCCCAATTTATGAAAAAAATTAGAAAGTTTTATTACTTTTTGACTGCCCTTTCTTTAAAAAAAATTAAATGAATAATTAAAGCAGTGAAAGTTATGCTCACCCTGGGTGCAAACTTATGCAATATATCTTGTGTTGAAATATCCAGGATTCTTAACCCTTATATGCTGATCCTCATACTTTGACTTAGCAGGGCTACTGGGTTTTATGGGGATGTCCTATCATTTTTTCATAACAGTCATTTCTATTTCAGTGAGACAGAGAGAGCTGTGAGCAACTTAAGATTCTTTTTAGCCAATATCCCATCCTCCTCTCTTTCCAAATGGTAATAAGCAACTCTGTATTCCAGACACTGATCTTGACATATAATAGAGTCCTGGTCTCACTCCACCAGGGTCTTGCTGAGTTGGCAAAGCACTAAGCATGTATATTCTGCTGCAAAGTGGCCTTTTGCCCTGGGATTTTGCGTGAGAATCATTTGTACTTGTCATTGTGAAACTTAGGTACTACTGCTTGTGCTAGATTCATAGATGTAGGAGGGATTTTTGGTTATGCAGTTTCCATTTTTTAGAAACTCAGATTTTTTTTCACATGAGCAGAAGTAACGGTACCTTACATTTTCTCTGATGCGTTGCAAGGAAAGGCTTGGCTGTAGAGCATAGTACTGCGACTGTTAAATGTGTGAGTGACTTTCAGTATCATGTTTAATATTCTGTCTTGGATTTTGGGAGGATACTTGTACATGCCCCAGCATTCATTTGAACTCGTGTTGAAAGAATATAATTTTTCAACATTACTATGTTGTCAGAAAAAGGCCTTCATCCTGTTGGGGGTTTTGTTTAGGGCACTGCTTCTCAGAGAATCTGATGTAGAAAATAGGTAATTTTCCCCCCTCAAAAATGCCAGAGACCAGTACCATAACTGTGCTCATTGACTACAGCTGTTTCTTTTTTTCCTGGAAATTTGATGTGGACCAACAGCCTATGGCTTATGGACTGGCACTGATCCATGAACCATAGCAAAAGGAAAGGATAAAGGATTTAACTCACAAAAAGGGGGAAAAAGCCAGACGGTTAGGATGTAGATATAAAATATATATAAGTGTATAACAAATATTACAAGATAATACTAAATAGTAAATCATTCAATTAAAAAAAAGTACAATTTTATAAATAGCAGGAAGGATGAAGGTCCATAAGGCATAAATCAATAAGTGAAGGACAATAGATGGCCAAAAGTGTTCCAACTTGTGGTCTTCCTCAGTGGCCAGTGAAGTTCTCATATTTGCAAGTTTTTTCCTGCAGACAAAGGATAACATAGCAATATAAATTCTTACGAAGTAAAAATTCCTCTTCTTTTTCACTACCCACACCTGGTCCGTGGACTACCCTTCAAGTGGTATTGTTTCAGGGAGTATGGTTGTGTTGCTCTTAACCTAGCTTGAATCAGAACCCTCATTAACAACAGTGGTAGTTTTTGCTGACTTGCTGTTAAGAATGCTTACTTCCAAATGCTGAGTCCAATAGAGTCTGCAATCAAGGTTGTGAATGGGGTAATGCTTGCTAGCAAAGAAGGATTTATTTGAAAGTTAGTCATTGTCTGCAACTTCATTCTAAAGACAAGACTGGGATGTTTGGGTCCTTTCAGTGAAGCAACTGTGATCCACTCTGTTAGAGCGTGGTAAGCCTCTAATCAAGTGGCCACAGCCGTGTCCTTTGGGCATGTGCACTCTGCTCATCAGCAATTTTCTGTGCTCTAGGAATACGTGAGTTTTTGCTGGCCTGTTAGCGCTCCTGGAAAGCGCTGAAGCCATCCCTTCTGGGGGTGCTGCTGGGGGACCGTTTTCTTGGCTTTTGCTGACACTAGCTTGTCTTAATTCTGTGCTATAAATGCGAGCTGATGTTTTATGCATTTAACAAACAAGAACATGGGCTGTGGGGGAGGAGCATTATGCCATGTAAGTGCTGATGATGTGCTTGGGTGGAAGGTAGATGTAAAACATCCCGGTCTGGATGTACATAGTGATTCTTCTGTCCCCAAGACAGTATTGACCACTGCAGCAGATTTTCTTCTTGCTTAGGGAACAGCTGTGACTTCAGAGTTGTTCCAGAAGAATAGTCAAAGGTAGGGTAATTTCTAATGCCTAGGGTAGAACAGTATAGCGTGTATATGTGTTGGGGATGAGGATTTGATCTATAATGCACAATTCATGTCCTGGAGGGATCTCAGGTCTTCTGCAGGAAAGAGTTACTATTCTTGCAAGTAGTTTAAAGTTGAGCCTCCTGAAAAGGTACTAAGTGTTCAGCCTTCTTTTGTTCGTTGTATTGCATGACAAGATTGTCTCAATGGGAGGCCTTTTGGTGAAGCCACTTGCCTCCTTTGAAAATGGGAGAAGATGTATCATTAATGCTAAAGAAAGTGCATTAACAAAGGTTATTTTTTGTATATGGCAGTGAAGATTTCCTAGCAAATGTGCCTTCTGTCTCAGAGGTGTCATGTACCTTGTGAATTTTGGTATTGTCATGCTAAGTGCCACCCCTAAACTTACACAGTGGGTTTAGAAATCATGAAATGTGGAAGCATTATCAGTATGGGTTCTTTCATTTGTCTTCTGATTCCTGAGCTTTAAGTATAGACCTGATTGTATTTACCAAGCTTATTTCTGAAAATGTAATTGCTGGAATTTTTACAAACTCGGATAACATTTTATTTAAAAAAATACATTACAGATTTCTCTACTGAAACATATGTTCTGGAAGTTTAGAACAATCTGTCATGAGTGACTACTACAAGCTGATAGGATAACTTTGCATAAGCGTGCTTGACTTTTGTACCTCTTAAAGATGAGGGTAGGTTTTGAAAACCTTTTGTTTTGTCAATAAGGTGCCAGGGGTGGAGGATGAGAAAGAACACTTGGACAACAAAATAATCAAAAGTATTACAGTCAGCCCTCCACGTTTGTGGATTTCACTTTTGCGGATTTGATTATTCACGGATTCTGTCACCTCTGCTGCCTCCCTATGCCATTTTTAATAGGGACTGCAAGCCCCGTGAGACTGTAAGTGAGGCCTGCAAATCTTTATTAAAAATGGTGTGTGGCAGCAGTGGAGGTGGCAGTAAGCCCCACCAGCCCCCCACTTCTGCCTTGTGAAGGAACCCTGATGCCTCAAAGGAATCCACATTGGGTTGAATATGGTGATCATACTTTTTTTTGTGCGTTAAATACAGTTGGGGAGGGCCTAGAGTTATTCACAGTTTTTTCACTTTCACAGGGGTCCTGTGTCCCTAACCCTAGTGAATGTGGAGGGATGACTGTACTTACTCCTCTTGACTACTGGAAACCCACTGGGGCTTTTTTCCTTCTCAGCTGATTGTGTATTTTTCAGTCCATCACCATTCCTGGTAATGTTAGTGGTAAAAGTTATTCAAAAACAAAGAAGGATAGTTCAGAAGTACAGCACAAACAGAGCTGTGCCTGCTAATAAGGTTGTTCACTTAATGTTTTAAACTGGAGCTAAGCTGTTGTTTAGGCTTCTGCGTATTCCCTATCATTTCTTTCATTCACAGTTCACACAGTTCTTTGATTCTACAGCTTGATGGGCCATATAACTTTGAACTCCTCCATGTAAAGTAAAAGGACACAGACTGGTGTCCTGGCGAGCCTCTTGGACTGCAACTCTCTTGCTCAGTTATACTATAAATGCATGAAGTGTGAGCAAGGCTGCAAGCATGCTGAGTCAGCATGACTGGCTCAGTACAGCCGTGCAGGACCCCGGCTGCCAGGCTATTTTTAAATGTGGTTTCATCCTACTCTGGCTCCACCCAGAGTTCTTAATTCCCCCCTTCCTCTGCCATTTGTCTTTTAAGTTTAATAGGGTGGGGATGGCAGGGACAGAAGTGCTCAGGAACTCTTGTAAGTCCTTCGCCTTGATCCATTGCACATGAGGATCGGTTCCAGTGGGGAGCCCTGCCCACTTTCCTTGTCTTGCTGCTGAGCCAGAGAAGAAGGTATCTGTGAATGAATGCTCTGGAACTTGAGTTCGGTGACCTCTGGCCGTTCTCTTTCTTGCAGAATCTGATTGTGACGGCTTGCGTGTTATGACGACCCCCAACAAAGGAAACAAAGCCTTGAAGGTAATGGGGCAAAACTGGGACAGCTGTGTGTGTGTGTGTGTGTGTGTGTGTGTGTGTGTGTGTATCTTTACAACCTTCAGTGATGCAAGTCTTCCTCCTTGTCCCCACAGGTGAAGCGGGAGCCAGGTGAGAATGGGACCAGCTTGACAGATGAAGAGCTGGTGACCATGTCTGTGCGGGAGCTGAACCAGCATTTGCGGGGCCTGTCTAAGGAGGAGATAATCCAGCTCAAGCAACGCCGGCGGACCCTGAAAAACCGGGGCTACGCCGCTAGCTGCCGTGTCAAGAGGGTGACACAGAAAGAGGAGCTGGAGAAGCAGAAGGCAGAACTTCAGCAGGAGGTGGAGAAGCTGGCCTCAGAGAATGCCAGCATGAAAATGGAACTTGATGCCCTGCGCTCCAAGTACGAGGCACTGCAGAACTTCGCCCGGACCGTGGCCCGGAGCCCAGTCACCCCAGCCCGGGGCCCACTTGCTTCCAGCATGGGGCCCCTTGTGCCTGGCAAGGTTGCCACTACCAGCGTCATCACGATAGTGAAATCTAAAACGGACGCCCGGTCTTAGTGAAACGAGCACTGCCTGGGCTTGTGTGTGCAGGGCAGTTAGGCACAAAGCTCATCCGGAGTCCCCAAAGCACAACCCTCTCCCAGATGGCCTAGCCCACACAGGCACATGCTGGCCTGCTTGTCACTGCAGTCCCTTTGTTTTTAGCTTTGTCCTGATTGGTGTGACTGATGGTAATGCAACCCTTCTATGTGAACAGAACCTTCCTCCCAGAGGTACTCTGGGAAGAGACCGAAGGACCTCAGTACTCTAGCCAAAGAGATTCTCAGCAGCACGGAATAAATTCTTGGGGAGGAATAACCCAAAGCAGGGAGGGTAGAGGTCATAGAAAGTTGGAAGACCTGCTGTAAGTGTGGCTCGATACCATTCTTCCAGGGTTGTGTGTCAGGTGTCCAGTCTGCTGCTTGTAAATTGCTTGGTTATCAGTGGCTATAATGGGGGGGTAGTTTGTGTAACCATTTTTATATTAACATCTAGTTGCGCCTTTTATGTTGAAAGGTGGGATTCCTTAGGAGTTTTCCTGAAGGGCGAGGGAAGGGGAAAACTGCAGTTTCCTGGTGTCTGTGCTGCAGAGAAGGGAAAGGAGCCAGGAATGGGCACCGTTGGAAGCGCCTGTCTGGAGGAAGGCAGGTTGTACCATGGTGACTACAGGCCGGTTTTGTGCCTAATGTGTTGCACTGAACAAGACCAAAATCACTAGTTGTTTCCTGTGTTTGGAGAGTATCAAGTGTCTCTAGTGTGATGGTTTACACAACTAGTTTATGTGGTTTAAACAGCCCTTTATTTATGAGAGAAACATTCATTTTAAAGAATTATTAAATGATTTAAGTTTCAAAACAAAAATTGGATGAAGAACTGTATTTAACCGTCTCCTTTTTAACCTGAGAGGTGAGAATATTTGGTTGTCATATTCTTGGAGACTTTGCTAGCTCAAAACAAAACAAAAAAGGCAAATTTTAAAAGTTTCTTGCTGCGTCTTTGTGGCTCTGAGGTTGGTTTTTATACAGAGTTATCAGACTTTTATTTATAAATAATGTAGAGAAAACAAAACAAAAAAAGGCTAGTCCTGTTTGATATCTTTTTGCAATTGTACCAAAAGTGACTTATTCTTGAACTCCTCACGCGCTTCTTTTGTGCTCCTGTTGTGTTTAGTTGTCTGTACTCTGAGGTCTTGTGTGGCGCTGTGATGTGATGGTGCCAATGGCCATCTTTGCTGTGTGGGTGTCCTGTGAGCATTCCTTTTTGCTTTCCCTGGGCTGAGAGCAGGGTTTCCTTGGGCATTTCACAGTAGACCTTCTGAAGCCTTTCGTCTTGTTACAAGTTTACTCATATCTAAAGACATTACATCTTAGCTCCTGAAATTTGAGGTGGATTGTCTTTTCTCTGGCATATTACCAAAATTTGCTTAATGGTAACTGGTGGACAGGGTCCCATTCTTTGTCGCTTGCATCCCAGCTGCCAGAGTTTAATTTCCTACTGGTCCCTGGGTGCCTCAAAAGATCAAAAGTGGGACTGAGGAGGCAACTGCTAATTACACAGGAATGTAAAGGAATTAATGAAGCTGACAGCATGTATTACAAATAGGTAGACAGGATCCACATTTCCCAGGTTTGGATTATAGCAGAATCTGTGTAACTTCATCTTTCTGGAAAGATTCATTTGCTCTTGATTGTGCAAACATTTTCTCATCCTCTGGTTGTTATTTTCTATTGTTGAATTTGCTAGGAAGTACTTAGGAAACTGGGCTGGAGATTCCTTAACAGCTAGCAAGTATGGGTGATCAGTGTGGCCCGTGTGGCCCAGAAAAGTCCAGCTGCACTGTTTAGGTTACAGATGCTTGGAAAGTCATTTTGGAAGCTTAATCTCTAGGTTTCCAGCAACAGTCTCTGTTAGTCTTTAGGAGCCAGTCAACAAATAATTTCTTTCAGCAGAGGGAGATAATTCTCCTGCATATTACTACCCAAAAGTGTTTGCTCTGTGGAGATGAGGTAGTGGTCTTGTTATGAAGAGCCATCTCTTGTGACCCTGGCAGAGGATATTTGTTAGAAAGTCATTCCAGGTAACCATTTAATATGTGAGACTTTGCTCAGAAAGCTTTGCCTTTCAGAGTGTATATAACTAATGATGGCTGGGAAGCCCAGGAAAATGTACAGAAAACAAATTCAACACTCTTGCTATAACAAGTGCAAGAAAAACATTATGATCAACAGTTTTTTTTTGATTAGCAGGGAATAGAATCTCAGCTGTGATGACATTACCAGAGATTGCACCACTGGGCAATATATCATCTGGTAGCTTTTTCAGGTTCCAAAAAAACCCTCAGTGTATGTTGTAACAGCTTCTGGGTCTCATAGTTAGCGGAAATGAAGCATTAGAGCAAATTTTTTGGGTTCAGACAAGCTGGAAAGCTAAATCCCTACCCACCAGCAGATATCTGAGGACAGGATGCAGTGACTTTCACCAAAAAGCTATTTTCAGCTTCAGTTGGGGGAAAATCAGTTTGTCAAAGTTATCTTCCTGATGCTCACCCACTGCAAGAGTTTCGGTGCCCCTACGGTAAATTGGAGGCAAGGAAGAAAGAGAGATTAAGCAAGGATTAATTGACAGTTTTCTCTTCCTTATGTCCGTAGGAGCTTCCCCACCCCATCACCTCACTTCAAAGAACTCTGTGCTGCTGCTGCAAACTTGCCACTTAAAATAGACAGACTGGTCCCTGCTCCACTAGTAGAAGAACCACTAACAGTCTCAGATAGCCTTTTGGCATAGCATGTTGGGATAATTTTCTGTTGCTGTTCACTCATATGGACAGCAAATGTGCAAAAAACAAACTGCCAAAAAGAAAGAGGGGAGTGGAGGGAGATTTTAAAAAACAGAGAAAAGGGAGGAAAAGGGTCTGGTGTGGTAGCTTCCATCAAAAAATCACACTTTGCCCATTACTTGTTTCTGTCTTACTAGAGACTGAAAGAATATTAGGAACTTTTTTAAAAATCAGCAACGGTAGTATTTCTGAAGTTTTGGAAAACGTAAATAAGGAGAATCATGGATTAAGAAGAATCTTTGCAATTCAACGTTTATTATGAACAATACTTAATACCTTTTTTGTGCAAAAACCAGCAGTTTCTGCACAGAAAACAAAATAGCAGAAAATGCTTTTACCTTTGTAAAAGTGCAATTTTATTTGTAAAAAAAAACATGGTGAATTTTGTGCAGAATAAGTCTGCAGCATTTTCTAAGCAGAAAATCATATTTTCTGTGCGGAAGTGTTAAATGTCATTTTCTGTACAAAAATGCCATGTGTGGACTTGGAGCAGAATAAGTCATGAATTGAAAGTCTTTAAAAACTGCAATTTTCAAGTATGTTCTTGCAGTGGGAAGAAAATTGTTAAAGTTATTCGTTGCTTCCTTTGAGAACAGAATTACATCCCTGTTCTCTACCACAGATTTAGAAGAAACGAGTGTGAGGCTGCTGCTTCAGCACTCAAAAGCAGTTGCCAGCAAGCCAGGAATGTGATCTTTTCCATTGGAGTGTTACAGCATGCTAGAGCTGTAAAGGGCTGAGAAGGCTGCAGGGGTTTGTCTGCCACTCCTTGTTTAGAAGGCATAGAAACCAATGGGGATTTATGTAGGATTGCTGAGGCCAGAGCCTTTAAGTTTTATTGTCTTGTTTTCCTCTACCTCTTTCTGCATCTTTCCCTCCATCCTGAAGCTGTGCATATTTTCGTCCCTTCCTTGCCTTCCACTTTCTTCTCCTTGCCAAAGAAATCCAAATTCTGTGAAAACCAAACAATTGTGATCTGCATAAGCAATATTTATGCACACTTCTTAAATGTGCAGACCGCAGTAGCAGGCAACTTGGATTTTCTGGTCATCAAATGAATGATTTAGAGGCAGGGACTGAAATTATATTTTAGGTCTACTAGTCATATCTCGCTTTTGAAGCTGCATGAAAAGTACTTCTGCGGCCTGGGCTGCTCGGTTCACTTTTCAGCACAGACTCTTAAATGTTAGCTGTCTGACCTCAAAAATGTGCTTCTCCATTTGTGTTGTGGTTTATTACAGTCTGTGGAAAGCAGCATGATGACCAGAGCTTTGAAATAATTTGTTTAAAATAAATTTGTTAGTAGCTCTGTTTCTTTAAATTTTTCAACATCAATCTTAAAATTCATTGTCTTCATTATTAGATGCCAATGATGTTAGATTTAGGAATATCACTATCTGTGTTAATTTTACTTTTGAGGAATAGTTCTTTTGGTGGGTTGCAATATTTGGCAATTTCAGTGATTTTAATTTACTTCTAGAAAAAGGTAAAACTAATGCATTAACAATGCATTGATAATAGTTTAATTTTAATGAATTAAGGTTCTTTAATTATTTAAGATTCTTGAAAGATTTAACATTGTTAATGTTTCCAGGCTCTGGTGCTTGTTCCATACCATGATATTCAGATGCAGCTTGAATAATAATATGCTAGTGGTGGGACTGACTTTCAGGGATAGAAGTTTCTTTTCAGCAAAACAAGCAGCTTAGCAGCCCTGGTTAGCTCCTTTGAATCTAATACTGTCATGGTTGTGTCATCCTTGTATTGTGTGCCTTCAAATCATTTCTGACTTATGGCAGCCCTAAGGTAAAGACCTTTTGTGGAGGTATTTTGGCAAGATTTGTTCAGGGGTGGTTGCCTTTGCCTTCCTCTGAGGCTGAGAGAATGTGGCTTGCATAAGGTCACCCAGTGGATCTTTGTGACTGAGTGGGGATTTGAACCCTGCTCTCCCAGACTCTTAATCCAACACTCAAACCACTACACTACAGTGGCTCTCAGGATGTTGTGCTAACTGATGTCATCTTTCACATTTCTCAATTGATAGTTCCTGCTCCCTGGAGCTGGTTGGGCTTCCATTGCTGCTTCCTTTTACTGGGTTGTCTGCTTTTCCATCTGGATCTCAGATAGCATGAGGAGTCTCTGATTAAAGTCACCACCCTAGAATTTCCAAAGGGTTAGCTGTGTTAGGCAAAGACAACAGTCTGGTGTCATCTGAAAGATTAACGTGCTTATTGTAGCATAAGTGTGGCTAGTGTATGTACATGTGGCTATTTTGAGGACCATGGGATGATGGAGGAACACTTAGTTGGAAATGAAAGGCAAAACGTACAGACAGCAATAATCATGTTAACGCTAAGATGCATTTAAATTGTTACAGTGAGATGCAATTAACTTATTACAATGAGCATTCACAAAGCAATATTAATGGTAACACCAACACCGTGGCATTGGTATTTTTGTTACCATCAGTAGCACTTTGTGACCTTTAACAGAAGTGTCATCATTTGTACTTCTGGCAATTCATTTCCTGCCAACTGTTCCTCCTGCCCTGTCCCCTGCTGGAGCATTCGTATATTAGACATCTTGAAGCGATGACAAGAGTCTTTGTTTTGTTTTTCCTCCAGACTTGTTGTGCTTCTTTGCCTTTCTTGGGGTTTAAAAAGTGAAAAGCTCTCTCTGTCTGTGCCTGTGGAGGACTTTGCAGGTGTTTATCCTCATGTACAGTGGAGTGTGTATTGGGCACCCTTTGGCACTGGAGTGTATGAAGGACTGAAATTCAAATGGTGGATCTTCCAGTACCTAGGGAGTCCTTTCTCACTTTCTCTTACCCATGTTCAGCCTGTCTCTTTCTAGTGTTCCTGAGTTCTTCCTCTCCCAGGCGCCCCCCTCAAGCCCTTCCTCTTGATTTCTCTTTCTGGTGTATAGCATTCAGAGTGTGATGGTTCTTGTTTTCAAGGTGCTTGTTTGTTTGGTTTTCCTGCTGTGAAGGGTGATGTGTTTTTATTTCTCCTTTTTTATCATGGGGCATTTTGTTTAATGCAGCCAGTGGGGAACTTTGCTTTCTAACTGGCTGTAGAGCAGATCCGTGAAGTATAATTCCGCCCACATGTGGCTGGCTTGTGGCTTGGGGGGAGGGGGAGGGGGTTGTTTATGTTGTAGTGAATTGTGTAAAAGTGATCTCTTGGATTATGAAACAATTATTTCTCTCCAGAAGGAAGGAGAGAGAGAGAAAATGAGAGACTGCAGGTTAGCAGTCTTGATATTTGGTATTTGGGTGTGGGTGGAAGCTTGGTGGCCGAGTTCTTGGCGGGATAGCTGAGTGACTGTGAGGGTCCCTGCAGGTAAGACACGACATCTCTTGTATTCCTTGGGGCAGTGGTGTTCCTATCTTGTATCTTGTGCAGTTGGCAGGATGGCATCTCATTATATACCACCTAAGAACAGAATTGGCATTCCTGTATACCGGGTGGCTTACTCAGAATTGTAGGCAAGCTCCAGTAGTACTTCTCCTTTGCCATTGGCAGATAAAAGTACTTGCTGACAGGCTTTCTCTTCTGACATCTTCTTGATGTCTCAAGCTGTATTTTGTCAGGAAAAAAAACCCCTACTAATAGAAATGTTCTTTTCCTATTTGATAACATTGCTGCTTCCTCTGATACAGCAGTGGGTGGCTGTGGCTGCTAAAACAAGAGTATTGCTTCTTCCCAGGTAGAGGGACTGGAAGAAAATCTCACAGCAGCCCAGTTGTAACATTCAGGCAGGTTCTTCTAAATGGTGAGGATTTATCTGCTCTCTGTCTCCCCTTATCTGATGTGTACGAACTCTGGATGCTTTATGGCTAATAAGAGGCACAGTGTGACTGAGTGCATAGTCTCCTCATTGCCAATCAAAAATGTTACTGCCTGTCTTAGAAAAAGGTGGGGATCTCCAGATGGTTCCAAACCAAACTCTACTTGCCCTTGCCCTCATCTGCAGTTTGCTGTGTGTGTATTACACCCTTTGCCAAACTGGAACATTATACAGAAATGAGGAATTATGATATTCAGAGCACTTAATGAGATGGACTGATGACTGCTTCTGCTCCCCAACCTGCAAATGCTGAGGATAGTCCTTACAATATATTAACTGAAATGAATTCACTGCTGCTTTAAAATATTTCTTAAATGGGGAAGGAGTATTTTAATTAAAAAAAAAATCTCAATCTCCAAAACTGAGAAAATTGGAGATTAATTATGTGCCAGGGGTGTAATTGCATATTGTCAAGTCCTGGGACTCTCCTGTACAACAGTAGAGCCCAACTAATTAATCAGTATTTATTGCTAAATTATTGTCCTTTTTCAATCTGTAGATATCTGATAACTGTTGGGGATTTGTTGCCACAGCCCCAGTGGAGGTGTTGTTAATTTATTTATGTATATAGTGTATGTTTGTTGATATGAAGCATTCTTTATTTTGTATATGACCAATAAACATCTTTAAAGAGGCTGGTCCTTATGAAATTACTAATTGGGCTTGGGTTGGTAGACTTTTTTCTTCCTATTGCCGACTGAATCTCCAAGGTTTGGCTATTTGTAGTCAATCAATGTCTCTTCTTTGCCTGATGCAAAAAGACCAGAATAGTTCCTCTTTTCTGGATTAGCAACTTCCCAGTAATCTATTCTAACATAATAAAAACACGCAGTTGTTAACCCTTCATTACAAGTGGACCAGATGACTTTTTAAATTTATAAACTACTTCCATCTGAAGCTTTCGAAGTGTTGTACATCAGTAATAAAACACAGGCTATAAAAAGCAATGCATAAATCAAGATTAAACATTTATATTCAGGAAATAATTCTGTTCATATATTAGATGGTAAATAACTATATTAGGAAGGCTCGCAAAAATAGGTAGGTCTCTACATGTACCCAAAAGAAAAAAGACAAAAGAAATGGTTGGCATATGCCTAATATTAGAGAGAAGAATTTTGAGAGCCAGCATTCTAAAAATCCTGATTTGAAGAACTCTAGAGTAGGCCAGGATGGTCCTTCCAAATGAACTCTCAAAGACCTAATGGTCTTCTTGGATATTCAGGTTCCATGTTGCTTGGGGCTTTGTATACTGGTAACAAAACCAAAATGCAGTCAGCTAGCAGAGAATCAACCAGTGCAGTGACAAAGCATTCTGTACTAGCTGCAGCTTCCAGACCAACTTCAACAGCAGCTCCATGTGGAGCCTGAAGTTACCAATGTCTGGACTACTGTGAGCTAACCTGGTCCCACAACAGCTGCAGCCGGAGCATACCAGCTGATAATGACAGAAGAGAGGCCAGTGACAAAGTTGCCTTTCTATTTCAGGTACTGCATCCCCCAGCAAACAACCAACCAATCAACAAGTAGGACTTTTTTCTTTAGTTTTGCCTATTGCCAGGTATTATATTGGCATCTTCAATGATGTCTGGTAACTCTCTTGTACATTTTGTAACAGGCTTTCTGGCCCTATCCCCTGCTCTTGAGTAGAAGAGGGCATCCCCAAAGACTTCTCTAGCTGCCACCAGCTGCTAGTTTATCTCATATGACTCGGTAACTTAGTGGGAAGTTACTGAGGGGTTTGGCCTGCCCTTTTCCACCTCTGCAGAGACTTTCCCTCCTCCTTCTGTGGGAGATGAGAACCCTGTACATGCACACACACCAAGAAAAGGCATGTTAAAAAAAAGCATAGAAATCTTTAAAGGAAAGTTTTTTATTTTAAGCAAACAATCTTATATTAGCAAAAGGGTATGTTACACATGAAGGCACTTTCCTTCAGAGGTTACTTAAGAGTACTTACAGAGTTACAAAAACAACCTAAGTCATATCCAGCCAAGATTAAAAAGAAACATAACCCCTAACACAACTAGCTAAATATTCCTGTTCTATTCACAATACAGATGGTGTTTTTTTGGTATTGGGTGATCAAGAGTAGCTGGAAATCTGGACCCCTTTGCCCAGCCTATGACCACGCTTCCCTGGGGGTAGGTGAGGCAGGCAGCACCCTTGCACCTCTCCATCAGTCGCAAAGTCTCAGTCTCTGTCTGTCTCCCTCCCTCATAGCACACTTACTTTTTATAACCTCTCACTGGGAAGCATCTCAAAGCTTCCACACATCTCCCCAGACTTTTCATCCTTATTGGGCAATTTTCTCTCAAGATCTCTGGTGCTCCTCTGTGATGCTGATCCTCAACAAATGTAACTTAAAACCATCACATCATTAACCCTTTGTTTACCTGGAGGAGACACTGTACCCCCCAAGCTGTGTTGCCCAGATAATGGCACAGCTCATCACACATCCCCTAAATTTCAGATGGTCTGGGAACAGTTGGAAGCTGGGAACCTATCAGTTGTGATTTTGTCCTGTAACCTAGGAAAGATCAATGTTAAAATATACACACAAACACACAATACAACAGGTTAGCTGTACTGTCAACCAGCAGACGTGTTGGAAGTATCCTCTCCTTAACCTCTAACCCAGTGGTTCTCAACCTGTGGGTCCCCAGATGTTCGTGGACTTCAGCTCCCAGAAGCCCCAGCCACTATGTTCAATGCTCAGGGCTTCTGGGAGCTGAAGTCCATGAACATCTGGGGACCCACAGGTTGAGAACCACTGCTCTAACCAGTCCTCTGTATGAGGGCATTGGCCACACTGTTGAAACTTCCAGACACATGTTGAATATCAAAGTCAAAGCCTTGGGGCCACAGGCTCCACTGGAGCAGTTTTTGTTAGTTCCTTGGACTGTGTAAAGCCATCTAAGGTCAGCATGACCAGTCTGAAGAGTAAAGAGATGTTCCCATGCACACGGCCTCAGATTGTCAAGTATGTACATGATGCAACATTCCTTCATGAGTATGGATTCGTGAAGGAGTCCCCACAGAAAGATTCTTGCTGAGGAACTGAAATGGAAGCAAGATGCCCTCCAGACCCTCTTGTATCAGGACTGTTCCAGTGTCTTTGTCAAAAGCATCTGAAGCCATGATGAATGGCCTATTGAAGTCAGACACCGTTAAGCACTGGATCTGACATAAGGGCCTGTTTTAATGACTTGAATGCTCCCTGACACTCAGCTGTCCACTTCACTGCCTTAGGCTTCTTGGAACCTGTCAGATCTTGTTAGAAGTGCATAAGCTTTCTGTAGTACTCAGCCAAGCCAAGGGAAGATTGAACCTGCTTCCTGAATTGGGAGTAGGCCAGTTATGAATAGCTTCCACTTTTGCTTGCAAATGAGTAATAGTTCCTTGACCTGCTTCATGGCCAAGGTAAGTCACTTGATTGAGTGCAAATTGACACTTCTTGGCCTTGACTGTCAGTTCAGTATCCCTGATGTGTCAGAAGGCAATTTCAAGGTATTTCAGGTAATCTTCCCAGGAGTCTGAGAATATCTTAGTGTCATCCAAATAGTCCATAGCAAAGTCCTCACAACTTTTCAACAGAGTCCACGAGCATCTAGAAAGTTGCTGGTATATTGCGTAGGCCAAAAGGAAGCACATTCAACTTGAACAGGCCCATATGGGTGATGAAACACTATTCAATGTTTGGACTCTTCTGCCAGGGTGACCTGCCGGTAGCCCTTGCTGAGTCCAAGCTGGATAAATACTTGGCGTGCCCCAGTTCCTCCAATATTTCATCTACATGGGGTAATGTTCAGGGCATGTTACTAAGTTTAATTTTCTGTAATGTACATCAAAATTAATTTCTCGTCTCTTCTTGAACACAAGAACAACTAGTGACATGAACTGTACAAAGGTTGAATAATCCACATGTCCAACATCTCCTGTACCTTCCACTCTATTGCCTGTCTCTCTGTGGGAGACACCCATTATGGCTGCTCTGCAGATGGCCTGTGGTCATCTGCTGCTACAACGTGTTGGGGATGTGTTGTGAGGGATAGGGAAAAACGGCAGTGAAATTCACTGTCAGTGGAGAAAACCGGTTGCACAGCTAGGGTTGAGCCTTGGAAAGAGTTTTAACATCTTCCAGCTACCATCTTCTGTCCAGTCATAAAAAGCACATCCAGTCCACTCTTCTTTCTCAACTTGTGGAACTCAAAGTGTAAGAAAGTGTCTGGATCTGTCATAGATGGGCTTCAATGAATTCACATAATAAACTTTCAGCTTGATGTTAGACTCCAGAAAGTGTATAAGGTTGTTCACAATCCCAACATGCTCAAGCACTTGGTATGGACCTTCCCATGAAGTTTTAATTTTGCTAGACTGGATTGCTTTCAGAACCATCACTTGATCTCTTCTCAAAATAGAGACACTGGTCATTCTAGGCTTTCTGGTCCTGTTGTACCTGGTGGAGATTCTTATGAGCATCCACTATTGCCTCCCTGGGAGTTTTTTGTGGATTTGTCACAAAATCACCCACATTAGTCTCTAGAGATGGCAGAGTCCCCCCCCACATCTTTGCACAAGATGCAACGGCCCTTTCCACATCATGGCCATAGATCAATAACCCAGGTGAATAACTCAGGTTTGGGTGTGATATGGATCTATAGGCAAACAAAAGCTGCTGTAGGATTAAGTCCCAGTCACTGGGATATTTATTCATAAACTTGCATATCATAGTCCCCAGGGTCACATTAAACTGCTCCACCAATCTATTAATTTGGTGATGGTAGAGGACCAAAGTAAGAGATACACCCCATGTGCTTCTAGCAGGCATTGCACAATCTAGGACCTTAAATTTGTACCTACATCCATCAAGATTTCTAAAGGCCTCCCCACCCTTATAAAAATGTCCATCAAAGCTTGGACTATGGCTTTAGGTGAGATTCTACCAGGGTGGAGGGAGATCGCTTCTGGCCAACAAGTGCAAAAGTCTACAAATGTAAGCATGCATTGTTTATGCTGGCAGTCGTTCAAGTGAAAGGTCCCAGGATGTCTACCACCACTTTCTGGAATGGAACATCTATGATTGGAAGTGGTTGGAGAGGGGCTTTGCCCTGATTGTTGAGTTTCCTCACTCTGTAGCAGATCCCACAGGACTGGACATACTCAGTAACATTCTTGTCCATCCCCTCACAATAGAGTCCAATAGATGGACTCCCCTAATCTGTCCTTGGTCCATGTTACCTGAGCATGGCCACTTGGATGATCATGAGCCAGGCTTAAAGGAGAACTGGCAGGCTGAGAAAACATCTATTGTTCCATGCAGAGCAAAGCTCCTGAACTTAGCTTATGATCATCCCAGAGGACATGTTGGGGTGAATCAGACCAAGGACAAATTAGGCAAGTTCTTTTATTGGGAGGGAACAGACAAGGGTGTTACTATGTCCAATCCTGTGGAGTCTGTCAGAGAGTAGGGAAACCCAGCAATCAGTCCAAAGCCTCTCTCCAACCACTTCCCATCTGCTACCACCATGTTATCCCACATGACTCAGCAACTTAGTGGAATAAATTTGTAGGTAGTGGCAACTAGATAATCTTCAGGGGTCCCCTCTCCTACTCAAGAACAGAAGATGGAGTCAAAGAGCATCTAACAGAAGGCAGGTGGGTTTTTTGAAAAAATGTCCAACTCTTCAAGACAGAGGTATAAGAAGAAGGGCCACAATCACAGATGTTCTCCCACAGTTCTTCTGATCCCAGTGCTGCTATAGACTGGGATCTGATGCATGTTCACAAAGGTACAAAATTAATTATCTATAACCTAGTTTGAAAGCACTCAATAAAAAACAAAATTTGATATAATGTGTATTAATCTAGCTTGAAAGACTAATCAACCTAAGTTAGGTTTTTTTTTAAGTATTCATGAGATATTCTTGTTTTGCCAGTGAAACCTTAACAATAAACAAGGTTTGATAAAGCTTTAGTCTACAGGCTTACATATCAGTCCTGTATACATCAGGGAGTAAGTTCTACTTAAGTCTGTGGAGTTTACTTCAAAATAAATGCTGTTAACCTTCACAATGTGTTTCACAAACAGGTCACAGCACAAGTAAAAGTCAATTTCTGCCTTCTTGTAGCATGTGTCAATATTAAGGATTCTCTACTGTAGAAGACAAGATGAAGAGTTACTCTGTAGAATACTATAGCTGGAATTATACAGAAACTATTATACTCTAAAAAATTAAAAATTCTTGCACAAGTTTTCTTCGTAAAGCTTTAACTTATGTTGAAAAGGAAACATACACTGAAATTAGCACACATTTTCTATCAAGATTTGCTGTTATATATGTGGCTTTAATATAAATGCTCTCATAATCTTCTCTAGAATCAATTGTTGTCTGCACATGTTCTCAGCCAACTGGCTGGGCATTTGAATAGTAAAGAAATGACAGGCCAACTGATTGTTCAAATACTATAAAATGTTGACCAGGTATCTGAAGCACTGCAGATGGAGTCTAAAGGAGGATTTTGTTTTTCCTGCTGAGAGAAGCACTGCTGTCAGTGGAAGTGGAGCAGTTTACTCTCCCCATTGTGTCCTCTTAAGACTTCTACATTTCTCAAAGACTGCTGTGGAAGGAGAGGGAACAAATGCTGTTTTGTGAGTGTACTATCACTTGTGCAAAATTACCTTCTGCTGCATAAAAATATACACTCATTGTTTTCCTAGTTTTATTAAGTAAGAAACGCAACACAATCCAAATTTACAAAACAACAAAAAACACATCCATATAAACATTGACATCTATGCATATCTAAAACAAATACTAACAGAACATAACTAAAATTGGTTCCTGCCCTTGTTGCAAGCAGTTCATATTACTTAAACATTTACATCTATCAAGTTATACATTTTATCTCATAATTAGTAATTATTGCTTATCACTTATCATTTTAATTATTTACTAACTTAATTTCTCAAGTTCATAATTCATTGTTAACTTATTCTAGGCTACTTTATACCACTGATCAATCATTGAAAAATACTTATCTATATAAAAACATTAAGACAACAGAATAATCTTCTAAATCTACTTTTACACTTCTCATTTAGTAGTTAACATTAATATCAAAACTACTGTCATTAGAATGCCTTCTTTTTAAGAAATCAATCAGCTACTTCCATTCAGACAAAAATTCATTTTGTGTTCAGCCTTCCAACCACTCATTGTTTTTCTAAAAATCCACTGGGTGAAACAAATTACAGTGAGACCTATGCTATCAGAATAAAAGTCCATCTTGTGTAATATCCTTTTTCCCAAAAGAGCCAGACCATTGCTGTTGGGAGCACACAGTCAGGACATGAAGACAACAGTCCTTGGTCAGTTCTTCTCCACTATTTTCCAAATGATTGTATAAATGTTATGAAGGCACGTCAGTAATTTTCCTGGACTCTCTCTACTACACAAATTTGAAAAATTACCTAACGTAACATTTCTAAAATGTTTTTTGTAATGAGCTTATTATGGAAAGCAAGCTATGTGGCTCTTTGCTTACTGCTTTTACAACTCAGTTTGTGCATCTGTTATAGAACAAAGTTAACAGGTGGAAGTTTTCCTTTAAAAAAAATGTTATTTTTCCTTTTTAAATATTTAGCTTACATCTAGGGCTGCCCCAAGCCATTTTACTGCTTGAGACAGACAAGTAAATAGCTTCCCTTTAGGCTAAGTCAAGGTGCAAAGCATACAAGGCAGATCTTGGTAGGAGAGGCAAAAAAATCAAACAAGTTTTTTCCCGGAATTAAAAACATAACAGAAAAAAAAAAAAAAATCAAATAATTTGATACCTCTCTAGAACAGTTAACTGGCTACCTCACTCTGCCCGCACTAGACTGTTACAGTGCTATTATTCCACTTTCAACATCCTGTGAAATCCATTTGGCAGGGGAACAAGAAAAAGAAGAGGAGAAAAGCCCTGGGAAACTAGATAGGAGTTGTTACGGAAGACACACTACCAATAACAAAAAATTATGACAAACACAGGTGTGTGGTGGTTTTCAACCCTTGGTCTTACGTTTTGCACTGTAGTTTCCAGAACCTCCACTCAGCATGGTCAGTGGTCAAGGTTGTGGCATCTGAAGTGCAAAACATCTAGGTCAAAAAAGGACAAATCTTCACTCTTAATGCAGTAATAAAAGTAGGCAGCCCCCCACTGAGACATTTAAAGAATAGTTGAGATGAGATTTAAGAAATATTTGGCAGTAGTAAGAAATCAGCTGGCTCAGTCCTAAATATTTTGATGCCAACTTTGAGTAGGTAAGACAGCAGTCAAGCAATTCAGGATTGCCAGAGTGGAAAATGGAGATACTTCCTGTATCTTGTAATTGCTGTTTAAAGGACATTTCAGGTGTTTCTTGTCACTCAGCCAGGTAACAGGCAGCATCGGCTGAAACTCCCTTTTTTACAGAACCCTTAAAAGTACAGGAGCCATCTCCAATTTTCACTCTGGCAACACTAAACACAGAAGAGACTTGCTTGAGGATGGTGATTAGAATCAACTGCTGTCATTTAGCTATCTTTTTTTTTTCCGACAAGAGTACAGGTAACCAAAATGTTCTCGGTTTGTATTAACAAACACCTAATGGCCTTCCCCGTCCTCGTATTTATATGTAGCGTGCAACATTCTGCGATCCCACGAAATTCCCGAGGCGAGTACTCCTTGAATGTCCACTTTCCACCGTAGAAACCCTTTTCCGCGTGGAGCGGGCCGGGCATAAATTAATTCGACCTGATGCAAATACACGCGCTCTCATTAGAGCAGCAACAGTACGGCGATTTCCGCACTAGAGTGTTATAATGCTATTATTCCACTTTGAACATGCTGGGGAGTCCTGGGGTTTCAGGTTAGGGAGGGGCCTCAAAGGCAAACCCCAGGATTCCATAGGATGTTGAAAGTGGAATAATAGCAATGTAACAGTCTAGTGTGGGTATGAAACCGCTTCAAAGGCCCATGGCAGTCTAACAGAAAAGAAGCACAGGAGAAACAGGGAGAGGAATCGAGCTGTCAGGCCCGCTGCCGAGGCGACCATGGTCTTCCAGCGTTTTCTCCAGTAGGCGGAGAGCAGCTGGCCGCGGCCGTCCGTGGACATCGTGGCGTCTCTAGTGTGGGCATTCTATCCCTTTGTGGCTCTATGGTGAAAGCGCCATTATACTTGACATTGGAACCTAGAGGAGGAAAGTCGTTAAATTTTCGACCGGAAGCCGTGCGTCCGGCTTCTGCGGGAAAGGAACAAAGGCCACTCTAGAAGCCTCCGTCACTGCTCTGGGAGGCCGGAAGCGGAAGTAGCTGAAGCCACCGCTTAGACCGGTTGGTACCCGGAAGCTACAGAGGGGATGGCGGCTGGTCGAAGTTTGAGTCGCTCCGAACGGAAGGCGGCGGCTCGCGCCGAATTCCTCCGTCAGGAGGAGCAGCGAGAGCGGCGGAGACAGGTACAGCGGGGAATGCCGCTGAGGTACGAGGCCGGTGGCCGCCGCGGCGAGGTCTGTGCCCGGAGGTGCCGCACGCACGCCCCCTTCTCTGTCTTAAGAACCTGCGGGTTCCGTTGGATCGGACCAAGCATTCTGTCCGCACGGGTGGCCAGCCAGTTACCTCTGGAGAGGCAGCCCAAAGGGCGTGAGTGCAACGGCAGCTTGCGTCTCGCTGGTACCGGAGACCATACCGCCTCTAACTCTGCATGTAACATACAGTTATCCTGACTCTTCTATGAGCTTACCAAATTCCTCTTCAAAAGCTATCAGAGTTGGCAGCCATGGTTGCATCTTGTGTTACAGAATGCCATAGTTTCCCTCTATGCTGTGTGAAGAAGTGCTTCTTTATATCAGTTCTAAATCTACTACTATTCAGCTTTAGTAGACAATCTTGAATTTTACTGTGATGAAAAGAGGAGAAAAATGTCTTTTCCTTTACTTTCTGCACACCTTACTGTTATACCTCCCCTTGTTGTTGTGCACCTTCAAGTTATTTCCGACTTAAAGTGGCCCTCAGTCAAATGTCATGGGTTTTCTTGGCAGAATTTGTTCCAAGGCGGTTTGTCCTTGCCTTCCTCTGAGGCTGAGAGAGTGTGACTTGCTCAAGAACACCCAACAGGTTTCCACAGCCAAGCAGGGTTGAACCCTGCTCTCCCAGTGTTCTAGTCCCAACAGTCAAACCAGTGCACCACCAGAACTAGTTCTCCAAAAACTTCATGATTTGTTGGCACTGTGTTTAAAAGATTTCAACATTAAGACTGGCCAGTTCAGGACTCATATTTAAGTATGCCAAGCAGCTAGGATCATCCCTAAACCTTCTTTTATACAATAAGACCTTTGTTAGAGTACGCTCAACTTTTAATACTAAAATGAAGAGTGATTAAAACAAAATTATATATATGTTTTAGCAAGCAACTATATAGCTGTTTCAGATTTTTTTTTTTTTGGCACTTAACAAAGCAGTCCTCCATATGTTTACTCAGACATGCGAGTGTGTATAGGATTCCAGTCTTAATTACACACTCTGGCCAGGATCTAGTGAGGCACTTCCACTGATGGGATGGCATCTAGTGGAAGAGTTTGGACATTTTTATCTTTTTGTTTAATCCTAGGTGTCGCAGATTCTCCACAAGCCAGCTGCAGAGAGGAGTGCTGATGAGACTCTCTTTCTGTCTGGATGTCAAGAGATCGTACGAGATCTGGAGCGGCTTCGCAAGAAACGTGAGAGATTGCAACGCCGGCTAGAGGAGGTGGGTGTCCTTCTCACCTTACGTTTAAAATGTGAACTATATGCTTACTTTGTGAACTATTTATCATATCTTAAATGATGTATTGAAGTGGTCTATAAAATTGGGAAAAAAAGCTGTGAGGAATATTGTTTTGACCTGGAATTCATATGCTTGGAAACGTCCTATAAAAAAACAAATATGTTCAGTGTTTTGATTCATGTTGACTGCTTCTTTATTTTAATGGATAAATTTGTCCCCTTGATTAACCATAACATTTCCCTTACTCCTTCACTGGTTTGCAGCTATCCAGAGTGCTTTCCCCCATTCTGTACTCTCCCTCACAAAACTTGCAGGACAGGAGACAAAAGAAAGAGTGGTAATAGGTTTAATGGGCAGAGGTCAGTTTTTGTCATGTGAAGAAGTGAGCAGAATGATATGGGACATAGCTGAAATACAGTGTGTTGGGAAAAAAAACTAGAATGCTTTATTCATTTACTTCTAGGTTTGTGATGAACCTGAAGAGTTGAAGAGAAAAGTCAGCAAGCTCGCTGAAGTTGTGCAAGGAGCTAAGCATCTCATCATATATACTGGAGCTGGCATCAGTACAGTAAGGCTATGTTAATGGGTCTTCTAAGGTCGTCTATGGTAAAAATAGAATAAGGAATTTTTTAGCTCTTAGTATTGGGCTGCCCCTTATGGTCATGATGCATCATTGACAGATGAAAATTCTTTAGGCTCCCTCACCTACAAGTAAGAACAAGTTGTAAAATGCATTATAGCATCTCTAAAAGCAGTTTTAATTGATTGGCTGGGAACTTTGGCATATTGAGCTGTGACAGTTTGCATTTTATTAGATAGTGGCCTAATGCTCTTTGAAACAGATTAAGAGAAAGAGGTGTCAGAACTATTTCTGACAGTCATCAGTAGGTGGCATTCTAAATCACTGCAATGGACATCAGTGTTGAGAGTGTCACATTGTTTTCTAGAGACTGATAGTAGCAAATAACACCCTTTATGTCTAGTTTCTCCATCTCAGATCTAACATAATAGCCAGAATATGTGTTAGGCTGCTTACATGTTAAGAATTTTGACTTGTTTTTGGAAAGCAGAGGATCCCTCTAGAATCAACTCCTACAGCAGGAGTTGTATGGTCCCTCAGGTGTTGTTGCACTTCACCTCTCATCATACCTAGCCAGTACAGCTAGTAATAAATGATCATGAGTCATAATCCAAAAAAGGGAGAGCATTCTTCCACACTGTTTTGTAAGTAGGAAAGACTTCATGCCTGATTCCTCCTTTCAATGCCATGTGCTTAAGAAAAATAGGAGCTAGTTTAACTTGCCTTTGGCAAAGCAGCTGATAGTAGAAGTGAGTTGTCGGGCAGGCTGGGTTTTCTTTTTCAGAAATACTGTGTAAATAATCTGCTTTACCAGTGTAGGAGGTGGAAAAACAAGACGGATTAATCATGTGCTTGCTACATAAATACCACAAGATGTAACTTGGTCCTGGGTCAAGAACTCTAAGAAAAATTTGGAAATGGAGGCTTTTTCTAATAGAGGAAAAACCTGAGGACATTTGTTGGTCAGGACTCAGTTTAGTATTAATGGCCTGATGGGTAGATCAGGATTACAGGACTTTGATTTTTTGAGGATGGTAGCAGATTTTGTATGGTGGAAGAGCATCTGAGGAGAGGGCTGTAGAGCTGGCAAAGTTTGTAGAAAGTGATAGGCAGAATTGCTTGTGCATTTGGGCAAGGCAAGTAAGTTCCTGAAGTGTCCACCCAGAAGGGTACTTTTTCCTCTTATGTTTCCTGGTAACAGGCAGCTTCAATTCCTGACTACAGAGGCCCAAATGGGGTTTGGACTATGCTGCAGAAAGGAAGGAGTATCAGGTAAACAGTTCATTTTCTTTTCTCACATCTTGGAATTTTGTTGGGAAACTCTTCCACTCATAGTGGCTGCACTTTTTTCCCCCGTTTACCAGGGCTACAGATCTGAGTGAGGCAGAGCCTACACTCACCCACATGAGTATTGCCTGTTTGCACAAACAGAAACTGGTAAGGACTTTTATTTGTCGGTTCTATACCTCTGGAGTTAAGGGAGGTAGCAGCTGCAAAGAGGGAGAGCAGAGCATAGTAGAGTTTCTGTGAAAGGCATTATGTGTATCTTATGTCTGAAGGATTTATGATGATGGAGAGGAAGAGGTGCTGCATACATGCATTTTTCTTCCTGACAATTACTCTTACACAATATTACTAAATAAAGTGAAGCAGGGGACATGGAACTTAAAATGGTAAGGAAGCAGAATATCGCTGTTGGTCACTTGTTGCAAGTTGCAGTGATAAAAATCTGAAAATGAAACTGCCCAGCCTCTGCAAGGCTAGAATTGTAGGTTGAGATGATAAACCATAAATAGTTCTACTTGCCATGAAACACAGCCCAAAATTAATGAAGAACTAGAGGGCTGTGGCATGCAGTAGGTAAAGGTATAGGTCAACTTGGTATGCTTTCATTTCTATATTCTTACAAAAGACTGTATAAGTTATGTTGGTGAATAAGTAATATGTACCACATATAGGAGAGGTGGGGAATCTTTACTCCTACAGTCAACTACAGTTGGTTGGCAAGAGCTCAGAGACATCAACCAGCCATCTAGAGCTAGCATCAGAGTGCAGTTTTGGTAGAAGCAGAACAGGGAGAAAAGGAAGGGAAGATTGTTAATATGATGCGAGAACCTCCCAGGTCATTATAGTTGGGAATTGGTAAAAAGAAAGAGGAAATTCTTTGTTTCAGCTCCCCAGGATGCTTCTTTGTCTTTCAGGTGAAGCATGTGGTGTCACAAAATTGTGATGGTCTCCACTTGCGCAGTGGACTCCCTCGGGAAGCCCTTTCTGAGCTGCATGGAAACATGTACATAGAAGTGAGTGTTTGCTGGAAGCTAGGTGTAGGGCATCATAAAAGTGTGAAGAGTGCTAACACGCTTTGTGCTTGCATCCAAAACTAGGTTTGCACATCTTGTACACCCAACCGTGAATATGTGCGAGTGTTTGATGTGACAGAGCGTACAGCCTTGCACAGGCACCATACTGGCAGAGTATGTCACAAATGTGGGACACAACTAAGAGATACAATTGTACACTTTGGGGAGAAAGGAATCTTGCAGCAGCCCTTGAACTGGAAGGCAGCAACAGAAGCTGCAAGCAAAGCTGATGCGATCCTTTGTTTGGGGTCTAGCCTGAAGGTAAAATAAGAAAGAAAGACAGTTTTCAATCAGTATATTTTTGCACTGTCATTTGCTTATGTGTCTGGTTGCAGTATTTCTAACATCACCTCAAGGACATTCTGAGGACAGAAATGATGTGCTGGTTAACATGTCATCAAGGTTTAGTAGCAAAAATATTTGTTTCAGAAACAGACATTCCTGTAATACACACAGCTTGTCAGTACATTATTTTCCTTCTTAGTGCAAACTTTGCTATATTTCTTAACACTGCATTAATCAAATCAACAGTCAGTGTCTTTGCTCATAATTTGCGAAGGCGGATAATAATGTTACATTGATGGCTACTGAGTTCTAGTTACCGTATTTGCCAGCATACAAGACGCACAGCATATAAGACGCACCCCATTTATATGCTGGCAAATGCTATTTGCTGGTGTATAAGATGCACTGGCGTATAAGACGTACCTCATTTTCAAACAGTATTTTTCAGGAAAAAAGTGAGTCTTATATGCCAGCAAACAGGATATTTGCAAACTACAAAAGTCTTACCAAGCAAACACAGAGTTGAACATCTTAAGGTCATTGACATCCCCCTCAGAGGTATTCGTGGTTGAAGTTACGCCTTGTTTCTAGATGTCTGAAGTTAAATCACCATCACATTCCTCTATTTTGGATATATTTTGGTTGTATTGTCTTTCTTTTTGACAGGTTTTGAAAAAGTATCCTCACTTGTGGTGCATGAGTAAGCCACCCAGACGTCGCCCTAAGCTCTACATCGTAAATCTGCAAGTGAGTGTAAACAGTGTCATTTATGAGCAGACCAGTTTACTTTGGTGGGTTATATAGGTGCATGTGATATTTTTAATTACTTTAATGTGTTTATGGGATCATAAGTGAGTCTTGGAACAATGTATGCAGAAGGTCATGGGCCTAGTCCCTGGCATATCCAGTGAAAAGAAATGGATCTTGAGCTACAGGGCTAAAAATCGGGGGAGAGGTTGCTTTGGAGATTTGTGGCCACTTGAAATAGGCAGTACTGGGGTACATTAGTGGTCTAATCGGCTTTGTATTAGTATGACACTTTTGTGGTACTCACTTCCATATGGTGTAATTGGAATCTGGACAAGATTTGCTAGTGTATTGGATGTTCATTCTGTCTTGTAGCTTGCAAATAACTGCCTTGTTTTTGATACTGATGGCTTAAATGCTACATGTATATTTCTTCCTGTATTAGCTTTTCCATTCCTCCCCTGTGATAATAGAGAATGAGGTGAATTGCAGAAGTGTATCCAGTTATCCCTTTTTATGTGTTTTAGAGAGCACCTATTGTATCATGAATTATCAATGATTAATTGCAATTTTGTAACAAGCTGTGTCAGCAGGTTAAAAACTCTCCCACATTTTCATTCATAAACAGTAACTCAAAAAAGAAAAAAAAAACTATGCAGGTGAGACCTGAAAGCCATTAATTCTTTTCAGTCACAGTGTTGCAATTCTGTCTGCAGTGGACACCAAAGGATGACTTAGCTGCCCTGAAACTTCATGGGAAATGTGATGATGTGATGAAGCTCCTGATGGATGAACTAGGGCTTCCCATCCCTTTTTATGACAGGTCAGCAAAAAATATGGTAGACTCTTGTAGCAATACGTAGTATTTTTAATTCCCTCTTAAGCAATTAAGCCTCTTGTCTTTGTCTTGCACAATATCATGTGCATCTTATAATTAAAGCTAACTCTTTTGAATGTTCCACCGCAATACGGTGGCATAACACAGTTATCTGAGGGTAGAAAAAGGCATATCGACTTAGCCCTTTACAGTTAGAAGGAGGATGCTGATATCCTTGCCTGGCTTTAAAGTAGAATATTGTGCATAGCTGTTTTTAAAAAGACCTTCTCTTTAATGTTTGGGGCTCAGGGTAAGGAGTATGGACTTCTCCAGTAATACTGCAAATTAACATCACCGAATCTTTTATTGCTCCGTAGAACAAAGGATCCCATCTTCTCCATGGCTGTTCCTCTGCGACCTGAAGAAGAAGGCAGCCATAGCCGCAAACCTGTGGCCCTACCAGCAAGTCTCCACGAAGTGCCACTAGGAGAGCAGCAGCAGGTGCCTGCTGCCCCCCTTTCTGGTGGCTGGTTTGGCAGGGGCTGTGCAAAAGGCACCAAGAGAAAAAAACTGTCTTGATTATGGACACTTTTTAAAAAATCTCGGGGACCAACTGAAGTTGCTAAAATCAGGGCAGGAAATTACATCTGCACTGGATTTGGCCAGGATTGCTGGGCGAACTGGAAAAACCACAGCTGCTATTTTCATAGATGATTTATATAATTAGCCTATAAACAAGAGGCCAAAGCTTAGCTGCTGTCTGACGGAAAAGTTGGTGTTTAATACTCAGGGCTGCCAATTAATATTATTAAAAATTATAAAATAATAAAATGGCTGTTTGTTTGTTTTTAGAGCGCATCCATGTTTGTTTTGAGGTATAGATTATGTATTTCTAGTTTCCCTCACTGTCTCCTTGTCATATTCAGCAATGTTGCTGGGTACCTTGGTTTGGAATTCATTGTATATCTGAGCAGAGGTTCATTCCTAAACTGAATCTTAAAATAACATATCAGTGGGGGTTTTCCTTGTTGACTCAGGGTACCTTCACCGAACATTTTGGGGTGGAAATAACAGGGGTTATGTTACACTGTTGACACAGGTGCTTCACCTTACCATTTCGAGGCAAGTACAGCCAGTGTAGCCTGGTGGTTTGAGCGCTGGACCAGGAAGACCAGAGTTTGATTCCCCGCTTGGCCACGGAAACCCATGGGCGGCCCAGGGCGTGCCACACACTCTCAGCCCCAGAAAACCCCGTGATAGCTTAGCCTCACGGTCGCCAATAGCTAAAAACGACTTGAAAGCACACAAAAACAACAACAACAACAACAAAAAACACACATGGCCTTATAATTTAGGGACTCTGCTCAGATAACATGCCCTTGCCTAGTAGTTTAAAAATATTTTGGGAGTGGCTTAGAAGCGCGTGACAGCTTGCAAATGGAAACGAAACGGGGCGCTCTAGTCAGCAACGGGGGGAGGCATGCGCGGTAGCAAGGGGAGGTGGCGAAGGCGGAAAGCCCGCCCGCCCGCCCGCCCGCCCGCGAGGAGACGAGTTGTGGGCCGAGAGAGCTCCGGTATCTTCCAGGCGAGAAGAGCTTGCGGGCTCCCAGCCACCCAGCCAGCCAAGCAAATCCCAGCGCAAAGCCATGGCGCATGAAGAAGAAACAGAACACTCCGCTCCCCGCCCCCCCGCCCGCCGCGCCGCGCCGCGCCGCGGATTCCGAAGTGGGCGGGGCGTGAGCGAGAGAACCGAGGAGGAGGAGGAGGAGGAGGCCCGTCGCCGTCACGTGACAGCAACCGGAGATGGCCGTTCGCGCGGGAGCTCGGGCTCCTCCGTAATCACGTGATGGGGGAGGGCCCAGTTACTGACAGCGCCGCCGAGATCAGGGCAACAGCTGAGAGCCCGGCACTCGCTCGCTAGAGATGCTGCGGAACGGAGCCGGCGGCGCTGCCTCCCCTGCCAGCCACGCCGCTAACCGGCCCGTACGCGTCTGGTGCGACGGATGGTGAGTGCCCGGGACCGGAGAAGCGATGCCGAGGAGAGGGCAGCCTGTGGGTGGGGGGCTTTCCCGGTGTTTCCGCGCAACCGCCGCCTCGGCGTCCCCTCGCCGTTGGGAAGCGCGCGGCTCGTGTCCCCATAGCAACACTGAGCTGCGGCTTTCCGGTGGGCGCCCCTTCGGAGCTCCGCTCCTGCCTCGGGGCTTCTGCCACCCGCTGGGGCATACGGGCAAGCCCGGCAAGCCCGGCCAGCCCGGGCGCTGGCGGGACCGACTCGTTCGCGCAGTCTGTGACTGGGCCGTGGTCGTATGGGCATTGTAGAGAGGGCCACGAGTTCCCCACCCCGGGCCCGAAGGAACAAGAGTAGATTATCCACCATCGCCCAAGGCTGCGACCCTCTGCGTTCACGGGGGAGCAAGCCCGGTGGAGCTTTCTGGGGCTTTTATCTCAGAAAAGGTGCACTCATTGGTGGTCCAACCGGCCACTGGAGCCGGGTTCTCGTTTCGGCACTCTGCTCCTTTCCCATTCTGATAGACTTTTTGTTCTCTCTCTCTGTTAGCTAGTGGGCATTTGAAACGTCTGATTCTACAATACTTCCTACTCGCGTAAATTTTTAAATAGCTCTGAGGGCATGCTGGGTGGCTAAAGGAGATCAGCTGAGCTTTAGGGGTTGGGCTGATTTCAGAGCTGAATCAGTCCCAAAGCCAGGCTGTTGGCACCAGTTCCAGTGGTGGGTGGGCAGTTAGGGCATAATGTGTTCTTGTGGGTATCTCTTTTTTCCCCTGTTGGCTTGACCGTGGAGCAGGCAGGTTTTATGTCCTGATAAACCAATTATCCCTTCTGAAGGGACTGAGTGTTCTCAACTAAGTACTGTGCGGAAAGACCTTTGGAGCTTAGATGGAGGCTGTAAACATCCCATGGAGAAGTGCTTTTAGGTTGTTCTTTGTCCTGAATTCCCTTTGTTTATAGGTGTGTAAATTTGGCTGTAAAATGATAGCTTCCTGATTGCTATCTCTGCTTGTCTCCACTTTAGATTGCTTTAGATTGTTTCTTATTGTCGTGGGTGGGAGTTTAATGATCCAGAATGGTATTTGCCTGGGCCTTGATTGTAAATGAGCTGTTCATGAGATCACATGGCTCTATCATTTCAGGATTTTACACAAACACCCCACCTTTCTGATTGCTTCCTTTCTTTACGATATGCTATAAGATATCAAGTTCATTGGCTCTTTGGTTTGGTATCTTTTGCATTATTCCTGCTACTGTTGATACTACTGGAGAATTCTGGAGCTATTTATATAGTGTTTCCTTTTGTGTGTCTCTCTTTTCTTCCCATTCTTTTTCCTACCTGACTTTCAGATTATAAAGGAGTGTGAGAGATATGTCTGTCACTTGTGTGTACTGGCTACACATGTATGAGCTACACATATTAATAATAATGATAGAAACTATATGCTGGCACATATTATTGTTTGGATATAAATGACAGAATTTGAGAGAGCTATTCTTTTTTTTTTTTAAGTTACATATTAAATTTATATTTTGGCCTTTCTACAAAAAGTTCAAGGCACTGTGCAGGGAAAAGAGGGATTATACCACATTTTCTCCCTCACAACTGTTATATGAGTTGCTACCAAGAAAGTTACGTTACAAGGTGGTGACTGGTTTGAAGTCACCCTAAAATGCTTGTGGTTGAATGAGGATTTGAATCTGGGGTTGTCCCCATCTTAGTTGTCTTAGCTGGAACTGATGTTATTTACTCATATTGTTGTCACAGGCAATCTAGGTTACCTTGTTTATAAATCATTTTATTTGTAGTTTTCACTCCATGACTATTCATTTTTTGCCCTAATATTTGTTTAGTGGAGATGATTTGGTTTCAGACAGGATGATAGTACAATCCTTGCAACTTTAGCACCATGCTCATCGTGTCCTCTGCAGTAGTGTTCAGTGATGGCTACTTGGGGTGACTATTCCCAAATTCTATTTTGAATTGCATGGTTATTGCCATTTCACTCTCTCCATCCAACTGTTTTTCCCTTGCCGGTTTAAGGATTACTATCCCTTCTAATTTTTTTATGCATTACATTATATTACATTTTTAGAAAGTTCTAAATTACCATTACATTTTTGCAGCTTTACTACTGGTGGCTGGACTGGAAACCATAGCCCCATGAGGAACATCAACAGATATGTATTTTCTTTGTTTAATTCTGGTCAGTCCAATTTAATGGGGAAACCATAAAGTGTTGTTGTTACACTCTAGAGCAGTAGTTCCTAAGCCATCTGCTGTGGGGCACCAGCAACAGCTGTAGTTAGTGTTTCAGGGACTGATGCCATTCTTATGCCCATTGGCTGCAATTGTTTCTTTTTTTTCCTGGAAACTTGCTTGCATCCCAGTATGGGCCCACAGATCACCTGTTTGAGTAGCATTGTTCTACAGAGTTGTTTGTACATGATCATTGCACTTTCTTTCTAGCAGTCTAAACAGAACATTTTTAGAATCAATTTGTTCAGGTTCATTTCCCAATATCAAATTCTCAGGGATTGTTTTCCATATCAAAATAAACCCAACAACTTAAAATAAAAAGCTTGATGTAACAGTGAATTTGGAAGTGAGCAGGAAGTTATTTTGGAAATTTAAATAGGGGCATTATGATCAGAGCAATGAGGGATTTTGCTGAGTCTGACAGCTAATTTGTAGACAGAGGTGCAGGGATAAAGATGGATCAGTTCTAGACTGGAGAAGAATATTACTGGTATTGTCAGTATACAGATGGTACTGAATTTATGAAATTTGATGGTTTCGCATACTGACAATGCACATAGAGAAAGAATAGCAGATACACTGTGATCATTGTGGCATCCCAATGGAGACAGAGGAAGCATAGAATCGCCTTTAAAAGTATTGCAAGAGTTGTTAGACTGGAAAAGAACCTTTGAATTTAGCAAACTTCTAGTGGTCATGACAGAGTTCACTGGAGTACAGAGACTGGAGGAAGTAAAGGGAGTTGGAGGAATCCTAAATTGTGGAACTAAATACTTCATTGTCAGAATCTAGATGCAAATGTTAAAAGGTGCAGGCATGGGGAATCTTGATTACTGTCAAAGGCAACATTGCCTTATGATTAATGTTTGATGGCTGCTTTTGGGCAGAGAGCCAGATCAGAGCCACAAGTGGACTTTTGACTTTCCATTTTCTCTTTGACAGGCCATTTTCCCTACTCTTACCTGTCCTACTGCCTGTAGGTGATCAGGGAAGGGACAAGTCATTCTTGCCAGGTTTGCCCATGCTTATGTTAGGCAACAGTTGGAGCACGAAACCTGTATTTTCCTGTACTAGGGAAGGAGCGGGGGGGGGGACAGGAATGAGTGGGTTGGGATTGATTAACACAGTGCTAGTTAGTGGTGATCCCAGGATCACTGCTGGTCTCCAAGGCATCAGCTTCAGTTTAAGGCAAGTCCCTAGTTGGAAAACCAACACATGGTGATAATATGGCACTAATACGGTACCAGTTCCTGGCACATGGGTGGATATTGCCAGTCCCCCACATCAAATATCTGGAGAAGCACTGGATTAATAAACCCTTCAAGAATACATACTTTCTATCCAGACTCCTACATTCATAAATATTCATATACGTAGTCCTACTCAGTGTGACATTTCTTGCTATCTGGTTCTGTTTGTTCATTGTAGCAACTTGGATGATGCTTGTTAAGGACTAAAACTGATTGTGTAAGCAGTGTCAGCAGAGCAGTATTCCTCATGGCTAGGTGTGAAACAGAGCAGGCGGTGCCAGTTTCGATTAACAGTCTCAGATGCTTTATTAGCAATTGATAGTCTCACGCATTCCAAGACAGCAGTGAAGGAACAGCATGTTCTTGTCTAAGCAAGGCTCAGCACGTTAAAGCAAACTCTCTGCCCTCAGCAAGGAATAGCAAGGAAGCTCAAGAATAATTCAAGGGATGAGGAAAGGACTTACATACCAAGATTTGGCAGGAGTGGACGGGTGGAGATATGTAATCAGAAAGCCCCAGCATCTGGCACGTGGTCTCATTTCTGGGTGTGCTCTGAAGTGGACTGCCCCCTCCCTGCCTCCAGTGTGGGTTTACAGAGGAAGAAGGCAAATGGTACCTGGAGCTCCTCCCAGTGTTGTCATGGTAACGGCAGTAGTGGCCATGTAGCTGCTGGAAGAGAACCGCCAGGAATGCTGCCTGCCACCAAGGCCAGTTCTGGATTGCAATTTGACGAATGAGCACCTCAGTCACTGATTGCCCACCCTGCTTCTGACACACTTGCTGTCTTCTGGGTTACAGTGGGATTAAGCCAGAGGAATTTCGGCTCTCTTCAAGCTGTTTTTGTGTTAATCTGTAACCCACGTTGACATAACTTTTGCTCTCATCAAAGCTGACTTTTTAAAAAACACGGGTATTTGCTCCTGTCTGAGATAAAACTTCCTAAGAATTGTCCCCTGTTTCATTCTAGCAGTATAAGTACCTTCTCCTTGTAAATGCCTCGAGAGGTATATTTATTATAGAATGTGTTCTTCTCTGTCGCTATCCCAGCCATCCTTGCACCCCTGCTGTCTCTGTAATAATTCCTTAAAAATGAGGCTGTACCAATTAATGGTGGTAACACAACAGTGGAAAGCAAGAAAAGGTGTGTGGAGCTTATTCTATACAGCGCATACAGTTGCAGGAGCGAGTACCAATGTGTGTGGCACCTTTCAAGCACAATCTTTTTTGATTACAAAATACAATCTGTTTTGTAACCTGGATACAAAATATAGGTCATGTAACAGGGCTTTTTTTGTTTGTTTTCTTGAAGCCACTCTCCCTTTAAAGGATTTTGGAGGGAAAGGACTTGTACTTGATCTGCCTACTCATATTACATGAGTAGGATGACTGGGCTCAAAGCAGCTTCATCTGTGCCTAGTTGCTCATCTTCTTTGCAGTTTCTTCAGTGGCTTCCCTTTATCTCTGAATCATGCCTTCCAAGGAGGGGACTGAGCACCAACCCAAAGGCCATGAGGCTTCCAATGACATAGATACAAGTTGAACTTGCAACAAAATATGGAGTGCCACATTTTGGTGTGGGCGGGGGCAGCCTCCCAAGCCAGCTGTGTCATCTTCTTGGATACTTCCTTCCCCTTATGCTCCATTCCCTACCCACCCAGCCCCTCAATATGTTGTGACTACTGAGCAAGCTTACTCTTCAGTGGTCTGTTTGGAATTTTTTTTCCCATACACTATGGACTCCCACCACTTCCCAAGTTTGTTTGCTTCTGTTCTCCTGTGCATGCTAATATCCCCCTCATGTTTCTCACTGAACTTGTTGGCCGTGATATTATTGGCATTCATAAGGAAAGAGCTTCTGTACCGCAAAGTGACAGCAGTTTGACACCACTTTAACTGTTATTCTGAAATCCTAGGATGTGTAGTTTGGTGAGATACATAAAATTTTGTGCTAGAGAGCTTTACTTAAGTCCTCTGAATTAAAGCTCTCTAACAGAGAAATTTAAGTTTCTCATCAAACTACAGATCCCAAGATTCTGTAGGATCAAGCCAGGGCAGTTAAAGTGACATCATGTTGCTTTGATTGTGTGCTGTCCACACTGAAGCAGGCATGTTCTCCCACTGCTTTCTTTTTTTTGAGCTCAACTGACATTTGGACTAGTGTTCTTTATATTGTACCGGAGAGTCTTATGATTGAATACCATGACATTTACACAGCCTATTTTTCCTCTTTCTGCCTGTCCAGTAGGTAATCAGGGAAGGGACAGATCATTCTTGCCAGGTTTTCCCATGTTTATGTTAGGTAACAGTTGGAGTATGAAACCTGTATTTTCCTGTCTTATGATAACAGTGAGTACCATGGCATTTACACAGGCCTCTTTGTCTTTTCTATAGCTATGACATGGTGCATTATGGGCACTCCAATCAACTGCGGCAGGCTCGCGCAATGGGAGATTACCTGATTGTGGGAGTCCATACAGATGGTAAGGAAAGTTGTTGCTGGTGTATCAGGGAGACTGAGAAGATAGTGTCAAGGCCACTGAGACCCTACCACCTTTAGATGGCACCAAATGCTTTTTCCTTGGGTCAGTCATCAGGTTGTGCATAGTCTGGCTCTAAATGTTGTCCAGTCTTTCTTTGGCTTTTGAGATTTCACCTTACCCGGCCTTTTTCCCCCCTGAGCTTTCTTTGCAGCCATGGCTACCTGAAACTGCACAGAAGCTTAACACTAACCAGGTATTCTCTCCTCTTCTTAATCCCAGATGAAATCTCCAAGCATAAAGGTCCCCCTGTCTTCACTCAAGAAGAAAGGTACAAAATGGTGAAGGCTATTAAATGGGTGGATGAGATTGTGCCAGGAGCTCCTTATGTTACAACACTAGAAACCCTGGACAAATACAACTGTGACTTCTGCGTACATGGAGGTGAGTCCCCAAGTATTTTCTTTTTTGTAAACTTGTATCTTTACATAGTGAGACTGGTTGTACTTAACTGTGGTTCTTAGGCTAAAATAAACCAGAGGAAGCTTTTTTAGATATCTTCTAGTAAATCTCATGCTCATTCTCTGCCCTAGACTTTTATCAATTCCACAGCATAATATAATAAAATCATAAAATTCTGGACAGATACCTGATAGGATGGCTCATGCTTTTGGGGACAAAAACAGAGTGGAGGCTAATATTGTCTACAGTGGAGCTTCCCAAATGGTGTGTCACAGCAGCATGCAGCATGTGCTGCCTTCCCTGATTGAAAAAGATCCCCCAACCTGAGTCTTTCCTGCTGATGCCACTCTTGCAGGGTTTCGGGGACAGGGAATGTTAGGAGTGCCAGTCTTAACACTCTCATGCCCATTCGTGGAGGAAGAGGGAAGGGAGTTTGCTTGTAACTCCGTTCCTGCAAAGACAATCAGAGGGATCCAGGCAGCAACCACAACCCCTTCCACTTCACCCGCACTCCAGCTTGCTTGGCCCTCCTCCACCCTCCCTCCAGCCCCAGGAAAGTTTGACTAAGTAGCTGCCAGCCCAGCTTGAGTGAGAAAGGAGCAGTAGCACTGGAGGCATTTTGCTGGGAAAAAGAGCAAGCGAGCAAGCACCTGGAAGTGTGTGAGCCAGGGAGAGCACCAGAGAGCTCCTGCCAAAGGCTTCTGAGATCAAAGCAGCCCCTGGCTGATTGACAGTGGTAGGGTGGGACTGGAGGATTGTTCTGTGCTCCTGCCTCAGTACTCCCTGCCCTGGTACCACCCACACAGCCTTGCTTTCTTGAGTGGCTACTGATTTTAACAGAACTCGCAAAATCTGAGCGCAGTAAACCCCTGCATGTGAAGTCTGTTCTGGGATGAGAATGTGGGAAGGCATATTTTTCTTTTTCTACCTGTCAGTAACACAGCACTTAAAACAAACACAGGGACTAAACCACAATTGCAGAGGTCTAGGGTTGCATTGCTTCAGACATTCAGCCACCACCAGGGAGCATCTCTGCAAGACTTTTCCTCTGCCTCCCCAGTCCTGCAACAATTTTGCAAAAAGACTCCCCTCCCGTATCCTGACACTCCTCCTCCCCCATTCTCTCTCTCTCTCTCACACACACACCCCTTTCATACAGTCTCCAAGGCACAAATGTGCTTTTAGCAAGTGTACACACATATCTTATACTGGCCTTCACAAACACACAATCTCTTCCTGTCTCTGTCACGCATTCCTCCTTTCATGCACATGCACACACAGACACCTACACACCTTCAACACACACAAAACTTTTTGTTTCATTTCTCACACACACTTTCCTTGGTGAGAGTGATGGCAGTGGGCCAGGATTGCATGAAGGGGCCTGCCGTTCCCCACCCTAGATACACCTCTGGGTACTGTGCATGCATAATCAGTTAGTTTAACCTCTGGATTGCTAATAAAACTGAATTACTATGTCACGAAATGATACATATTTAAAAAGTGTGTCATCAACAGGAAAAGTTTGGCAAGCTCTGGTCTACGGAATTGCACTCAGGTTAACTAACAGAACTACAGGCTGATTTCTTTCAAGATGCTACTTAATTCATAAAGCTATTTCTCTTCTCTACAGGGAAGAATATCTAATTAAAGTCCCTCCTCTCTGCATTTAGAGAAAACAGGCCACCATAATTAAAGTATAGTGCATAACTTTCAGGCTTCCCATGCAGATCCGCCATTTCCCAACATTAATACGATGCCTTTTTTCTTTATAGATGATATCACACTTACAGCAGATGGCAAAGATACCTATGAGGAAGTGAAGAATGCTGGGAGATATAGGTAAACTCTATGTATTGTTGATGTTCATCTGTTCAGAATCCTTGCCTGCATCAGAATAGTGATGCCTGGCTGAAACACTCAGTAAACTTATTTTCATTACAATTACAACTTGCTCTTCTTCCATTCAGTTGAGAATGCATCCATCTTGGTTCTTAGGTGATCTCCTGAAAAAATGCTGGCCAGGCCCAAATCCATTTAGCTTTAGTCATAGAAGGATTTTTGTTTTGCTCTATTTCATGTGCGTTTTAAACTGTTCTAACCATGTGCTTTTAAAACAGAAATTGTTGTTCAGGTTTTTTTGACTATGGATAAAATAAGACCTTAGCTGTATTTGTGTTTTAAATATTGAAGGTCACTTTGGGTCTCATGCTGGGAGAATGACAGTATATAAATTAAATAAATAAATGAGACTCTGGTCTCGTTCTGACCATTTTCTGGGCCCTTTCCTCTCCCCTCTTTGTTCCCTTCTTCACTATGGTGTATTTCAGGCATATATGGAGGATAGTAAGAAGGTGCACATTTGAGGACACTACGAACATTCTGAGTGGTCATTACCAAGGCCCCTGTCTCACTCTGATCTTGTCTTCTTGCAGGGAATGTAAACGTACCCAGGGAGTGTCCACTACTGATCTGGTTGGCCGTATGCTGCTCATGACCAAGGCCCACCACAGCAACATTGTGAGTCAAACAGAAGGTTGGAGAGTTTGAGGGAACAAGGAGCTTGTATAGAGACATAACATATCCCTATATATACCTGCCTGAGGACTGGAGGAGGAGCCCTCTTCTGTGTCCCACCAATGGGGGCAACATCAAGTGGAAGGACATGAAGGCCTTCTTCATTATGGCGCACCATTGGAGGACTGGCACCAGTGTTTTCTTCTTTCCAGTGCCTAGTAGAAACATGGGTTTTTGTTAAAGCCTTTTGTGTCTAATTTACTTTGGGACATACATGTACATGTTTTTAAATTATTCTAGCTTTTAAGGTTGTTTTAACTGTTGCCTAGTTTAATATGTTTTTAATATGTTTGTTTAAATTATTTATGGTTTTAATCTGGAAGTGTTTTAAATCGTGTATACAGTGGGTCTTGTTATCCACTGGGATTTGGTTCCAGGAACCAAAATCTGTGGATGCTCAAATCCCATTATATATAACGGCATAGTAAAGTGGTGTCCCTTATATAAAATGGCGAACAACTCAAGTACTGGAAAGAACCTGAGGATCAGTGAAGTGGTAGGATGCTATAGCAGGGTATGTCTATACATCAGCATAGTGCTTGATGTGCTGCAAAATCAAGGTTTACTTTTTGGAATCTTTTTCTGAATCTTTTTGAGCCACAGTTGGTTGAATCCATGAGTACAAAACCTCTGGATATGGAGGGCCAACTGTATTGTACGTAGTCCTGATATCCCGTGATGAAGTGCAGGATATAAATATCTAAATAAATAAATAGCATTGATTTCCTATGGCTCTCAGGGCTTCAGATCTGAGATTGCTTTCTGGACAGATTGCAGGAATGCGTTGGAGCTTTTCAGGCTCTTTCTGCTCATCCCTGTGATATGTGCCAGGATCACAGTTGCCTAGCAGAAGGTTTTTAGACAGTAGGTGCCAAAAGCAAAGAAAAAGGCATATGTTTGGCAGAGTGACCTTTGAAATGTGCATGGGTTCCTACTGTTAGTATTTAGACCTTTTGGTTTGTGTGGATGGTTAGGGAAGAAAGGAGCTCAGAGGAGTGTTGTTCATCTTGTTTTTTATTTTTTTAAAAAGTGCTGGGTTTGGAGATGAGGGTATTCAGATGAGTTGCATGAAGCATGTTGGGGGTACTACTTAGATAAGAAATGAATATGCATTGTTGAGTGTCAGTGTTAGATTGCAGCAGTTCTCCAGATGGGCAGTGTAAATTGTCTTGGGGATACACTTAAGTGTGTAGAGGGAAAGCATTTGAATTTGAGTTTCATTTTGTGTTTTGTATGGTTTGTGTGTAGCTAAAGATGGAACCAAACATTGTCCCACTGAGCAATTGCTGTATTAATTTCAGCTGAGTTTATCATTAGATCCATGTAAAATGTTTGGTGGAGAAACCTGACTGTCCCCTATCAGATATCTGATCCAGCACTTTTTTTTTTAATTGGATGGGTTCAGTGAGAATTCTTGCCAATAATGCATTTTCTTTCAGGCTGAGGACATGGATTATCGGACACATGCAGACAACCTTGGGAAGGTAAGCACTGCCTTCTGCAGTTGTAATTGAAACCTGGGACCAGGTCAATGCTCATCATGCAGTTTCTGCTGCCTTACTGCGGCCTTCCTATGCTGTGGTATGCCTGGAACAAACTAGACTTTATTGGAGGTGGGTGGAGGTTAAAGTAATTACTTGTCATTCAGTGATCTGCTTATAAACTAAGTGTTTTCAAGAACCCTAACTGAACAAGTTCATATCCAAACTGACTGGAGACTGGATGCTGAGTCATGGAATAAGTTGAAGGCCAAGTATGTTTCAGGAAGTGGGTTTTTGTGCAGAATTGGTTTGCAAGGGTGGAAAGTTTCATCCCAAACATTTCCTTGAGGTCTTTACATTTTGAGGAAACGACAGCTTCTCTGGCCCTCCTTACCCCATCTCCAAATAATTTTACTCCTGTATATTGCAATAAGAGTGCTAGTGTGGTGTAGTGGTTTGAACATTAGACTATGACCCTGGAGACCAGCGTTCAGTTCCCTGCTCAGAAATGGAAACCCACTGAGTGACCTTGGGTGCATCATACACTTCTCAGCCCCAGAATACCCTGTGATAGGTTTGCCTTAGGATCACCATGACTTGGAAATGACTTGAAGGCACACAGCAATGGCAATACTGCAGTGGTATCATGAAACAGCAAAGACATAAGAACCAGGGAGGTACAAGCTACAGTTGCTTTTCTGCATGATCTACTGAACAAACATACAGAAGGAATTGCCAGGTTGCAGCCTGGCAACTTTCTTAGACAGGCAAATCCATCTCAAGTTAGCTGTTTACAGGATGAAGAAACTATCTGGCTGTCCTGTCATTTTGTTTCCTTCTCTTGAGCAGCGCTTATGAAAAGACAAGTTCTAGGGGTGAGCATCAGAGCAGCTTGGTAATCAGGCATCTTTGTGGTTTCTTACAGGTAGCTTCCAGTCCTGCCAATACTAATAGAAATATATGCTTAGGTTTGTGGCTTGGGGTATCTACAGTACCCAGCTTCCTCTTTGGTTATGCTGGAGATGAGTATGCCTTGAGAAGAGGAACAGCTTTGTATGGCTTGTTTCTGGTCTCAGGGAAGTTGCTGTTTTGCACCAGGGTTCTGATGCCCATACAAAGGGTTAGCTGACTTAATTAACTACAGAAACAGTACCCAGTCCTGTCACATGGGGGAGCTAAAATTCCATTCTATTCAACATTTTCTAGCACTTTTAGAGGTGTGAGTGAATTTCGAATTTTTCAAAATAATGTTAGCCCATCAACAACAAAACAGTAATAAAGAGGAGAAATGTATAACAGCACAGGAATGGAAGAGCTTTGTATGCTAGTTGCATATATTTATTACAGAAACTTTTGAGTCCCTTGACCTTTAAAAGCAACAAAGCATTGATAAAAAGCAGAATAATAAACTAATATTCAGAATCTGATTAAATAAGCAAATGATGCTTGTCCTTATGTTTGTCTTGTCATAATTAAGTCATTTGATAGAGTAGTGAATAACCCTTATAGACTGAATCACTAATTAGAAGTTACATTAAGAGGACACAACATGGAGCATGTGACAGTTTTTATTATATTTCTGAACAAAAATAGCTTTAGTTTCTTAAGCACAATGACTGGCCAATTTAATTCATGTTATTTCATGAGCACAAAAAGAAAACTGTGCTCAATATTTCTACAGTCTGAATTTCAGCTAGAGTTTCAACTAGTACTTCAGTTTCCCATGTCTTTCCATATCATTCTCCCTTTTGCAATTATATCTCACAAAACTATTAACCTAGATTTATTACATTTCTTAAATTTATGGGAAAGAAGAAAGCTGGAAACCATTGTCATGTTCAAACATTTTCAAAAGGAAGTATTCCCTTACAGACTCAATCTCACCGTTTTTTCCCTAAACTACTTGGTTTTGTGTGCAAATAGTTCTGCTGTTTATATGAGCTAAGAGTGAATTACAGGCATATGTTTTGTTCTTCTATGTATTCAATATTTTTCTTTTTCAGCATTAGCTGTTCCCTAGAAATAATGCTTTATGTTCTTTAGATAAGATCCAGATTGCTGATGAATATGCAAAAAGAGCCACGGTGTAGTGGTTTAAGCATTGGACTATAACTTTAGAGTCCAGAATTTGAATCCCCACTTGGCCAAGGAACCCCCTTGGGTGACCTTGGGCAAGTGATACTCTTTCAGCCACAGAAGAAGGCAAAGCCAAATCTTGACAAGAAAACCCAAGGATAGAGTTTTCTTAGAACAGAGCTTTCCAAACTTTCATGTTGGTGACACACTTTTTAGACATGCATCATTTTGTGACACAGTAATTCAGTTTTACTAGCAAACCGGAGGTTAAACTAATTCCTTATAAGAGATACAGACACATACATTAGTTGTAATAAGAAAATGTATGGGGATACAACATATCTCATGAAAACTTTTCATATATTTTTAAAAATATATGATTTATAAATAACAACATAGGTTTCCAAGATTGTAGGCGACACACCTACACACTTCAGGCAACACACTAACGTGTCGCGGCACAGTTTGGAAAGCCTTGCTTTAGAATCACCATAAGTTGGAAATGACTTGAAGGCACACCAGAATAACAACAACAACCTGCATCTTGTCTAGTTTTGGAAGCTAAGCAGGACTAGCTACTGTCAGTACTTTGATGGGGGAACACCAGGGGCCTCCAAGTAGGGCCGAGAAGAAACCCACCTGAAACCTGGAGAGCTGCTGCCAGTCAGAGTTGACAGTATAGGGCTGAATGGAAAAATGGTCTGACTCAGCATAAGGCAAATTATTTTGTTCCTATAAATATCAGGTGTGGGAAAGAGAAATAATAGTTTGCAAGATTTCATGCCAAAGTAGAGCAATAATTTCTCAGTGTCATAGTATGTGAATTAAATTAATAGTGGGAGCATTTCATTACCAGTATTAAGTGACTGATACCAAACCCTTCTAGCAAATTGCAAAGGAATCTAATACATTTACATTAAATAGTACTTTAAAGTACAGGTTAGCAGATGACTAGAAAAGAGCCAACTATGTGTAATTGACTGGCTGAAATAGCTTTTTCTCTTAATGTAAAATATCAAGTGTTACTTCAGCCTTCAGTTTATTTTTTTAGTTTCTGGTTATGTAAACTATGTTCTGAAACACAAGTGAGGGATGCCTTATTGACTGTATGACTTGCCTGTGCTAGAAATATGGGCCAAACAGCATTTTACATTGAGCCTTCTACAGGTCTTCCCAGTAAAGCCTGCCTGAGCATTGACATTGTGTTCCTTTCTCCAGTGTCCAAAAGGTCACAGCCCCTGGACTGGAGTTTCTCAGTTCCTGCAAACATCTCAGAAGATCATCCAGTTTGCATCTGGCAAGGAGCCCCAACCGGGAGATACCATAATCTATGTGGCTGGTGCCTTTGACCTTTTTCGTATCCTGGATCTGTTTCTTTGGGGTAGAATGGAAGGCAGAGGTTATATTTCAAGAAAACCTGGGGGGTTCTTTTATCCCACATTGGCACTGCATGATTCTCAGATCTCAACTGGCTCTCTGTTCATGGAAAATGGTATGAGTGAACTGCATTAGTTCTGCTGAAAATGTTAACCCCAGATTTTCCAAGCAGCAGTTTATATTGCAAGAGCCAGCATGATGTAGTAGTTTGAGTGTTGGACTACAGCCCTGGAGACTAGTGTTCAGTTCCCTGCTTAGCGATGGAAAACCACTGGGTGACCTTGAGTGCATTGCACACACTCAGCCCCAGAAAACTTTGTGACAGGTTCACCTTCAGCTCACATAAGTCAGAAACTACACAAAGTCACACAGCAACAACTTTACATTGCCACTCCTTGCTTCAGTTTCTCCATTGAGCTCTTTGAGCCCACATTACTTACTGATTTGTCAAAAATTAAGAGCATATCAACTCACAACACAGTTGCTTTAACCCATGTGATTTAAGTGATTTTTGTTGGGATAATTAATCTGTTCCAGGGAAGACAGATAGGGAGAGGTAACATGTAATGTTTGGTGTGAGCTGCAAACTGTCATAACTGTAGTTAGTATCTTAGTTAGTATCATATCCCTCAACAGAAAGCTATTTGAAGAACGAAAATGACCAATAAAGGGTGTGTAAATGACATACTTTAATGGAGGCTTCTCATGTTTTTCTTTAATCTAGTAAGCCTGTGCCTCTCCACCCTCCAAATACATTGTTAGACAGACATATCGATGGTTTAACCCTTGCTCCTTTTCCCCTTGATCTCCAGAAATTCCTGCATGTTTATTCATTTATTTGCTGCTTTAAAAAAAAAAGAATCTATTTATATAAATCCTGGAAAACCATTTTGGTAGTTATGAAGAGTTCTGTGCCAAGACTTATTCCATAAACTGTGGAACAGATTTCCCTTTAGCTTGATCTTAGACAAGTAATTGTAAGTCTATATACTATGCGTTGTAGGGCCTAAATACCCTGAAGGCATCAGATCCTGCTTGATCTTGGAAGCTAATCAGGGTTAGGCCTGGTTAGTACTTAGACAGGAGACTACCAAGGAATGCCAGGTGTTGTTAGGCTATGTTTCAGAGGAAAGAAATGGGAAACCACCTCTGAATATTTCTTGCATTAAGAAAACAAAACAAAACTCTGAAATTCATGGGATTGCCATAAGTTGACAGGCAACTTGAAGGCACATACAATATGTCACCGCAGTACTCCTATCACAGTTGAGATGTTCCAACTGAGTATCTGTGTGTGCCATATAGAAAGAAATCATGCTGTTCTATCAGTTGCTGAGACAGTACCAGAAAAAGAAACACAGGATATGTGGGAAAATAAAGTTACACTTCAGTCCTCTTATTTATTGCCACAGGCCCTTTTTCCCTTAACGTGTGAACATTCCAGATGTTGGTCATGTGGATTTTCTAGAAAAAGTGCACCAGATGACAAAGCAGCCTTATATAATTGTGGGGCTGCACTTTGACCAGGTGGGTATCAGTACCTTAGTGCCTAGGTGAGGAGTTTTCCTCATCTCTTGTCACCTGAATTGAGGAGTTGGGAATATAATATGTTGCTTGTGCTGATGTTGATTGCTATTTTAATTACAGGAAGTAAATCTATACAAAGGCAAGAATTACCCTATAATGAATGTGCATGAGCGAACTCTCAGTGTTCTAGCCTGTAGGGTGAGTATTTGGCCAGAATCTTTCTCTTGTAGCTCAGGCATGGTCTGAAGAGAGCAGATAAACACAATCTTGTTGAAGCAAAGCAACTCTGAATCTGGTTGACTATTTGGTAACTTGAAGAACTGTAGCTTGGGCTTCATAACAGTTTCACAAATAATTCTATGCATTTCCCAAGAAATGAGGTGATTATGTTCTATAAACCTTTCCAGTGCTCTTGGATCTGAAGAGGGGAAAAGGACTTCAGGATTATGCACACATTTTAAAATCGTTCTGTTTGAAGAGAATTCATATAATCAGCTAGCACAGTTCTTTGATGACAGAACAAGCCAGAGTTCAGTGATGAAGGACATGCTTTACATGCAAAAGATTCCAGGTTCAGTCTGGCATCGCCAGTTAAAAAAAGGAGGTATCACATGATGGAAGAAATGCTTGCTTGAGACTCTGGAAAGACCTTGTCAGACAGAATACAACATGCTGGGCTAGCTATACAAATAGTATGACTTCATGTAAGGCAGTTTCTTGTGTTATTTTTACAATGTTGAGTAAGGGTTGCCCAGGGACCTAGAGAGTTTTGCATTACTTATCCTGTTCTGCGATGTGTTATTGGAACAAATGTTGCAAATTAGTGTAAATTCAGTTCTTTTTGCTGTTGCTTCACAATAAAGATTTTTTTAAAAAAGAGAGAATGAAAGACAAGTATGAATGGCATGCATGCAATTTTGGCAGCAAATGAGTGAGCTGAAGTTACAGGATTCATGACATTTCACAGGATTCATGGCAATACACATTTTCATGTCTGCGTTTTTGGATTGGTGCTATGCTGAGGCTCCTGTCTACCAAGCAACTTTGCAATCAATGTTACAGTGTTTTATTCCTGGTGCCTCAGAATTCATTAACTGGAATGGCCATTAGTGGATGAAGGAGTCTGAAGTTGTGACTGACTCCTCTCCCCCCTGTTTCCTTTAGTATGTTTCTGAAGTGGTGATCGGAGCTCCTTATGCAGTCACTACTGATCTACTGGATCATTTTAAAGTAAGTATACTTTTGATACAATGACACATAGGTGGAATGAAAAGAGGGGAGAAGGAAGAAAGGTATCATAGAACTAGATGAGATCTTGCACTGGCCTGCTGCCAGCGTATGAATCCACAACAAAAAAGTAACCTCAGATGGGAACCTCCAACTTCTGTTTAAAAACCACCAATGAAAAACAGTCTACCACTCTCCGTAGGAGACCATTTCACTTTCAAACAACAGAAAGACATTTTTGGCACCTTTAGGACCAATGAATTTATTTCAGCGTAATCATTTGTGAGCTACAACTCTCTTCTTCAGATGGCTTTTTCAAGGCAAGCATTTAGAATTCTGAGCCTAGGAGTTTGTTTTCATTGCCAGAACTGAATGGGCTCTTTTTGCCCACAAATCCATCTTCAGTACTCCTAGCTACTTTAATACTTCCTCATGTCGACAGTTCAGTTGAGAGGGAGATTGGGAATAATTTTACTGCTGCTATTTAAACAGCTGGGAGCCAGTAATTTTCGCTGTTCTACTATGGATCAGTCAGATACCAGTCAGTAAATCCATATCTACTTTCTGCCCACTTTGGGAAGCTTGGGAATGAAAGTGGTAGTGATTATGGATTTTTTTCCACAGGTGGATCTAGTTTGCCATGGGATGACAGAATTGATACCAGACAAGGATGGGTCTGATCCATATGAGGTAAAGGAGGAGAAACTTTCCTTCTGTGTTAGTTTTGCTGTAATTTATAATTCAGATCAAACTGCTCAGCGTACATTTTAAGGATTGTGCATCCAGTAATTTGTGAGGCTTGAGCTATCATCTGTGTGACCAAGCCTAAAGCCTTTAAGCACTATTCTGTGAGTTTCCTTCCCTAACTATTGTTTGATGGGTTGGATGCAGGGATATTTTTATTGGAAAGAAAGGTATGCTAGAGCCTTTTCTCCAGCAACAGTGGAAGTGCCCACCTTAGGAAGATGAGTTTGCAAGAAGCAAATGGAAGCAGAAAATGGTTTCTAGGATCCTCAAAGGGAAGAATATTTTTAAAAGAAATCCATTCTTTAGATAGAACTGCCTGATCGTCACTGAACTATTCTAAAAGAGTAAAGATGGTAGGCGGACATGCTCCAGCATGTCCTCCTCCATGATAAGAGAGGGGGAGAAAGAGCACCGGCAGAGGCCAGAAACAAAAAGGGGAGTGGTCAGCCTTGGGTTACTTCTTTGGTACAAGAAGGGATAAGGATTTGAGTATCCCTGACTGAATCAGATGATGTTATCTGCCCATAATGCTTTGGGATAGATGGCAGACAGAAGAAGCAGGCAGGAAAAGAAAGGTCAGGCTTCTAATCGTTCTCTGTCTAAGCCATCTTATCTCTACTAAACATTAGAATAGTAAAAACAGGTGGAGAAGTTGCTGCATCTTCCAACAAGTATCATTGTCTTGAGAAATGTTCCTGTGTTGTAGCATTTCCTAACAAGAGATTGGGTCCCTATTTCCATTGCTAATTATTTGGGAATGTTTTTAAAGACCTTTGTTTCTAAAGTCCCTTTCTAAACTCCTTATTCCTCATCAGTCTTACTCTGTTCTCCATGTCTTTAGGAACCCAAGAGGCGTGGCATCTTCCGGTTGGTGGATAGTGGCAATAACCTCACAACAGATCTGATAGTGAAAAGAATAATTAAGAACAGGTTGGCTGCCCTTCACTTGAATTCATTTTGCATTTAATCCAATGACACCTTCCTTCTACTGTACCATAAAACCCCTTCTCACCTGCCTTTACAACTGTGGCCCTGCATAAAGCAGTCATATTACCAACAAATTAAAAACTAACAGGAGGGAGAAAGTTGGTTCTATAGGACAAGAAACAGCAGCCCTGAGCCAATGTCATCAATGCCATTTAAATGCTGACAAAACAAAAGTGGGGCCCTGAAGCAGGAATTCTGCGTGCTACGCAATTCCTGCTCCTCTATGGTTTCACATCTGTGTTAAAGTCTATAGCCTGGAGTACTCTAGCTATTTGGCCCTTTGCAGATCCTGAATTCTATGGAAATAATATTGCAGTCAGAATCAGTTATGCAGATGTGAACAAACCATAGAGCTCTGCATAGTTTATTTGGAGTTTGACTTTGATGAGAGGTACTATTAGCTACTTTTATTCCTCAGCCTCTGTGGAATGAATCTGACTACCTGTAAGGATATAGAAGAATCTCACATCTGATCTTTTGCTGTAAGATGGTGTTTTAAGATCCTGCTGGTAAGGGAGAACCTTTATACTGAGCAGCATATTGCAATACCAGCTTCTTTCTGGTGTGGCTGATTCCTGTCAGGGCCATTTGAGGGAGCACAAGTAAATGAAGTGCTTAGGGTTTCATAGTAATTTTTTTTGCCCTTTATGGCATTCTGATAGTATTTAAATTATATTCCCTTCATAGTTCTCTCTCTCTTAACAAGCTTCCAGGTACCTGTGAGACTGTATTTTGTCCGCAGACACTGAGACCTATGAGAGAGCCATCTGCACAACTGCCTCCATTCTTCTGCACAGGGACTAGTGTTGAAATAGCACACACAGGAAGTGGGAGCCCAGCAGAGCTGACAGGAAGAGTCATCCCTTCCAGACACACAACCCCGAACTACTTAAGAGTGCTCAGTGAAATAACTGTTAATGTATTTCTTGGACATTGCAGGCTGGAGTTTGAAGCCCGGAACCAGAAGAAAGAGGCCAAGGAGCTGGCTGTGCTGGAAGCCATGAAGAAGAAGGAGAAGGAAGCAGCTCAGCAGAAGACAGGCTTAAAAGGCCCAGAAGACCATGGAAGCTAGCGTGGAGAAAGACGCAGCAGAATCCTCCCTGCTGGAGTATTTTTCCTGGAGGATAGGATACTGCTGCCAACCTCAGCAAGGCCTGTGGTGGTGATTTTCCTGGTTTCAACTCCACCAGCTGCACGTGGGAAGATCCAGGATGCTGCTATCTAATTAGCCCAGGCCGACTCCCATGGGAAAAATTTACTATTGACCTCTCAATAACAGATTTTAATTCCAATGAATGTTTGCAACACTGCGTGGTTTTATCTTCTAGCAATATCTGACCTGTTGGAATTGGGGAGCAGGAATAGTCTCTGCTCAGCTTTCTCAGAAATCTATACATTTCAGAGCGCCCCTCTGATTTTTGCCTGCCAGAGACAATTTTCTAATCTTTAAAGCCGTCCTGTCTGGCCTGGCTCATAGCCTCCTCAGCGCTGATAAGATCCCAGAGTACTCAGTCAATAGCAGTACTTGATGAAGTTGAGCCAGATACTTCTGAGGCCTCTCCTTTTCTTGAGAGGAAGATTGCAGCCATACTGGCCACTGCATTTCTCAGCTGGGTCCAAAGGAAAAGAAGAGAGCCAGTCAGTAGCTGCCTACACTGCCTTACACTGAATCTGGTACATTCAGAGTCTTGGTTAAAGCTTAGTGCATCCCAGGCTTCCCAGTGGCACATGGTGTGTCCTCATTACTCTTTGTTCAAATGTGCCTCTTTAGATCCATGGCTAAGCAAGAGTTGGTGGGATTGCATTATTAAATGTTCCTAATGTGGTATAAATCTTTAGAAACCTTGCCATGGCTGGAGCTGCTTATTAAAGCCCCAATACATTGCTTTGCAATAAGGACTCCATCCTTCTCTGCGCTGGCCCTGTGGCCACTTCTACAGAGGGACTGAGGCATCTGTTACCCCAGCTGAGCATACTGCCCATTGTGTGTAAATGCTTTGTACTGTCAATGTTGGATGCGTTGTTGTACGTCTCACAGGTGCATCACTTGCCCAAGACTTCTTTCTCCTGCAGGGTGGGAACATGCACAGTGGCTGTTCATGAAGCTGGGGTTCTTTCCTGTCCAGGTGGGCTCTTTTCTATCTCTCTTGTGCACTTTCAGCAGTGGAAATTAATAAAACATCAATGACTTGTGTTTGTGTCAATGGCTGATGTTAAAGCTGGAAGAGGTGACCAAGGCTTTTGGACTAGGCAAGCAAGGAAGATGTCATTTCAGTGGTGGAGGTGGATCCTCCTGTACTGTGTTATAAGGTGCTCATTTTCTCAGTGATGGTGGTGAAGTGTAGCTCCATTTGCCATGAGCTTAAGGCAAACTTCTGCACTAATCAATGGAGATCTCCTGTCATTTGTAATTAATAACTGTCAGCAGTGAAGGCATCTATCATTGCACAGAATGGCTTGAAAGTGAAAATGAGAGCTTTCTAGTATTCCATTAATGAGCAAAGATACAATAAACAAACATAGCTGACTTTTTTTTTTATAGGGGAAGGTCAAAACCTCAGCATGACCTGCACTGACTGGGGGCCAAAGGAAGAAGGAAAAGACAGTCTATTAACCATATTTCTTATTGCCATGCTGTTATGGGGCTGTATATTTAAAACCAGCAGGAGAAAGAGGACTTAGCCCTTTCCCCTTCTGTTTTTCAGATCCAAATTCCCTCAAATCTGCTTTTGCTTTCTACAAGAAAAAACAAAGGAAATTTTAACTGGAAAGTGCGTGGGCTTAGCCTTGTGTCTGTAGGGACAAGGTTGTTGCTCCAGCCTATAGTTGTTATGAAACTCTGTAGGTAAAGACAAGAGTGAAAAAGCCTCCTTTGGAAACTGTATCTTATGTTAAATTTTTCAGATCCTTTTTTAGTCTTAAAAATTTGTAGCTGATTATGGGAGAAATGTAATGTGAGAATAATATATGTGATTAGACTGGAAAGACTTCAAAACACAGACTGGAATATTCCCTTTCAAAAGGAGCTAGTTGAAAAACAAGTCAGTACTTTGGTCATCCAACAGATCATTACTTGCTACATCTATTGCAGTCCAGAAAATAATATGCTGAATTACTCATTACTAACATGTTACTGTTACTATGTAATTGAAAAATACAAGAAAATGCTTCCTGGCTGCCCTATATCTCAGATTATTGTAATTCTGAGTGAATTACCTCCCACTGCAGTCAGGTACAACATAGAAGATGATGCGGTTCCCATGTGCACTACATACAAGATTTGGATGAGTGTACAGATAGAGTTACTTGGTCCCACATTTCCCCATCTCCCTCACCCCCAAATAGTTATCTATATTTTGTGCCTGAGTTGGCATGCAAAGAACTATCCCTATTCCTCTAAACTCTCTCACTATTCACACCAACCCTGATAATCAAATGTGGTCCCTGTGCTGCTGTTTTAAGCAGCTAAGTGGCAAAGGAATCCTCCCCACGCTCACAATGACACTCCGCCGGCGGCGGCAGCAGCAACAGTCTCTTTGGAGGCAGGGCAGAATGGACAAAGACGGCAAAGGCAGCTTTGTTGGTTCCTCCTCACTGGCTGTGCTTCCTACAGAAGGGTAGTCAACCCTGTGACCCCTCCCACCTATTGTTCTGGGTGAGTCAGAACACACCCAATAACAAGTAACAGGCAGAAACTCTTACTTTGAAAAGATGTAAATCCCAGTCCTGACAATTGCAAGTAAAAAAGGAACACTGGTCCAGCTCATTACTGTAAAAAGTAACTAGATGCCAAAGTAATTTATGGCAAGTCATGTTACTTTGAAGTGCAACCCAAGAATTGCTAAGCTGGTATGCCATTTTCTTTCCATGCAAACTGTGTTTCACATTCCATCTGCATCTTACCTTTAAGATTGCGCCACTGTCCTTCAAACAGAGTTTGAGAACCCTCCCTTTGCTGTATTTTTTTGTCTCTGAAGGAACTGATGACATGAACGTCTTTGCCTGGGCTGTTTCACTTTACTTCTGAATGCCTGTGCACTCTAGTTTTAACGCATGTGCCACTGTCATTGTCTCTGAGAGATCTTCCCCCAGTGTAACCCCTTCCCTGCTGCCCAGTAGCTGTTGGCACATTTAGTCTGGATCCTCAGCAAAAGCCTGTCTGACTTAAGAGATCCTACCAGCAGTACTGCTACCATCAGCATAGCTTCTTGCCTGACAGGAACACACAATCCCACCATCTCCATGGTGTGACATAACTCTTTGAAAAAAACCAAAACAATAACACTCCATAAAAGAAGGCAGTAGGAAATTAGGAAGACCATACCACAGGTAGAAAGATGCAAGACAGCCATGACTTTGGGTTTGCATGACCTAAACATAGCTGTTCAGAAGAAGGTGTTCTGGAGGTCTCTCATCCATAAAGTTGCAGTAAATGGAAGCTGTCTTGACAAACATTGACAAAAAGGGCTGCACCAGCCATTCCTACCATTTCTCCGCAGGAATGGTCTGAGACAATATTGACCTCATCTTTCAGCATCTTTCATACTTTGAAGAGTCACCAGGGTGAAGCTGACATGCAGGGAGAGCTTAACAAGAAACCCTCTAAACCTGTCACTAACTGGGAAACATACAACACTCCTATCCACTCTCCAAATACACAGTGTTCTAGCCTGCTTACGCCAGTGGCAACCATTTTCCTTTCAGGCAGTAAGTTAAACCAGGGAAGCTCTAATCTTCCAAACAGAGAAGAGTTGGCATTATATGCCTGTAGCAGTTTTGGCTCAACCTCTCTTTTTGAACAGAAATATGACGCTTTTCACCATTATGGGGAAAACTGTGGCTAGATGACTCAACTGCCCACTCAGTCTGGTGCCCAACTGCTAACAACTGTTGATAGTCAACTTCAAGATCTCTACTGTCCTTTCTCAGGATCATTGATCTTTGATCTTTGAACAGGACTGGACATGATTAAATGAGGTATACCTACAAACTGAGGACTTTATCATATTAAGCAGGGCTTATGACCCACCCTGTCTAGTCCTCTTAGCAGTGCTGTTGCGCATTTAAGAAGATGTGACACAGTCCACATGACTGCTTTTCACCATTCCTTAGCCAGTGCTGTCTGTTCATTGGCTGCTGAATGAATTCTCACTTTTAACCTAACGAAGTAGTACTTATGCCCTGAAACTTCAGCCCTTCACAGCGTCTCATGTTGCTTTTTAATCTTGGGCTTGTTACCATTTTTGAATTAATTTCTCTGAAAGTTGAGGCTCCTCTGGGCCCTGCTGCTTCTGCAAAGTGAGAGATTTGGAAAGGATTTGTCATTAAATGCAAACAGGTCCGCCCAAAGTGGCAAATTGACCACAGGCTGTGCATTTCCATAGGACGATGCTGCCGCTGGCTTCCAACTCCTTGAAACTGTTATTAAAAATGTCAGACTTATTTAATTTCTGCTTTCCCTGCCGCTATGCAGCCTGGGTCTGGAACTTCAGCTCCACTCAATCAGAAGCAATAAGCAGTGCCTGGCAGAGCTCAAGTTACTCACAACAACTTATTGCTCTTTCTGAGCACAAATTGTTTTGCATTTTACATTTTTCTTCTTCCCAAGGGCCTGTGGGAACTTTTCTTTCTGTGCTGGTGTTTCTTGATGGGTTGTTTCACCCTTGGGGAATGAGAAAGAAGAGTAATGAACTATGAGGAAGGTTCATGAATTTCAAATGACAGCTTTTTACTAATGCCACTCTCAATAAAACCTTTTAGACCTGGTGGTTGTCACTACATACTTTCAAGAGCAACCTTGTTTCCTTGATTAGATGAATGTTCTTCTTCCTTTGGCCAGTTTATCAAGCCTAAAACAACCTAGCTTAATACAGGCTATTTCCTCACCAAGGTTCTAGTGCTTCTTAAGTCTTCTGACATGTGTGGGAAGTAGCAATATCTTTTCCCAATATGTCATAGGCCAGTACCATATTTGTGTTCATTGGCTACCATTGTTTCCTTCTTGGAAACTTTCTGAGGACAAGCAGTTGGTGGCTTATAAACTGGCACTAGTCCATAAACCACGTCTTGGAGCACCACTGGTCAAAGCTAGCAGGAGTACCATGAAACTGAATGCCCTCTGATCCACTTATTGAAATCAGAGTGTGGAAAAATGACTTTGAGGGAGTTGCTTTCCATGCTGGTGGGGGATTCTGGGTGTTGTAGTCCATCAAGTATCTACCCCAAGTTCTGATTAAAACTGACCACAGTTCAACACACCATTTGGGTGCAACATACCAGACAGTGTTACTAGAAATGGAACCTCCTCATTGCATGTCATGTCATGTCACAGTTAAAAAAAAAGTAGGTTCCATGGTACTTTCCTTATTAGCAAGGAGATTTGTTTAGAGGGCTAAGCTTGCTCCCCATGGCAAAATTTGTTACTGTTATATGCCTTTGGTTCAACTCTGATTCATGCCAGTTCTATCATAAGGGTTTCTTGGCAAGATTTAGCCAGAAGAAGTTTGCCATCGCCTTCCTCTAAGGCTGAGAGAACATGAAGCCCAGTGTCCATCGGGTGAGGGGTGTGTGCGTTTCCATGGCCAAGCAGGGATTTGAGCCACATTCTCCCAGAGTCCAAGTCCAATACCGAAACCACTACAGTACACTGACACAATGACAAATATAGTCTCTGTAATATTCTCTATAATACTGTGTACACAACTGTACCATGTTCACAACACAGGGGAGCAACCACTTATTTGGAAAGATCACTCTATGAGAGGTACAAACAGCTTGATTAATTTCACACATAAAGGCAGTGACCTTGGGTCTCAGAGGCAAATTCTAAATTTGACATGTAAACTCTAATATCTAACGGCTAATTTAAAAATGGATACTCTCTGTAATAATTAAACATTTACAGTCAACCCACCAATTTGGGCAAAGTGCCTGTTAAATTTCAGAGCCTAGCACTGATTTCTCAGTCTCAGATGGTCTTTGCAAATGTTTCAGAAACTCTGATTACATTCTGCTAGCAAAGCCTCACAATTTGCAACCCAGCCAGGATCAATCGTGAGGTGTGCTGTCTCCTTGAGGCCAAAATCAGTGACATAACGGAAAGGCTAACAAGACTAATCAAGCCCACTGACCGTAATCCCATCCTTTTGGTTCACGTCAGAACCAATGACACAGAAAGGTGCAGCTTTCACTACATCATGAAGGATTACGAGCTTATGGGTAAGGAGCTGAAGAACCATCATGTGCAGGTTGTCATTTCCTCTCTCCTCCCTGTGGAAGGACATGGCCCATGAAGGGAAAGAAGAATAGTGGAGATCAACAACTGGCTCCGAAGATGGTGCCTCCGGGAGCGATTCAGGTTTTTGGATCACAGCCTCCATTTCCATGAAGATGATCTTCTGGCAAGGGATGGCCTGCACCTCACAACCGTCTGCCGGAATGTTTTTGCTAACAGTCTCACAAAACCGATCAGGAGGTCTTTAAACTGAGTTTGACTGGGGAGGGGGACAGTATTATTCTGGACAAGGATTCAGTGAGTGCTGCAAAAAATAGCCCAAATGATATAGATAGGGCAGGCCAAGTAGAACTAGAGACCAACAGGGGGAGGGAAAGTAACTTTAGTACAGGACTTCTAGGAAGGGTATATGGTCTCAAGTGTCTCACTAATCCACAGAGCATGGGAAATAAGCAAGATGAACTCCAACTCTTAGTACAACAAAATAAATATGATTTAATAGGCATCACTGAAACCTGGTGGGATGAATCTCGTGATTGGAATGTAGGAATAGGGGGGTATAACCTATTTTACAGAAATAGACCAAACAAGAAAGGAGGAGGAGCAGCCTTATACATCAAAGATGTTTTTACCTGTGAAGAGATCCATAACTTAAATCTGGGAAGCCAAGTCAAGAGCATCTGGGTAAGAATTAAGGGAGCGAGAAACAATAGGGAAGTGATTGTGGGGGTTTGCTACAGGCCTCCAGACCAGCCTGAGGACTTGGATGAGGCCTTCCTGGAGCAGATGACCACACATTCAAAAAGGAGAGATGCAGTGTTAATGGGAGATTTCAATTATCCTGATATTTGTTGGCAGTCAAACTCTGCCAAGACCGCAAGGTCCAACAGGTTACTTGCTTGCCTTGCAGACAATTTCATGGTCCAGAAGGTGGAAGAGGCAACAAGGGGATCGTCTATTTTAGATTTGATCCTGACCAACAGGGATGACCTAGTTGATGAGGTGGAGGTGGTGGGATGCTGAGGTGGGAGTGACCATGCTCTTTTGGAGTTTGTCATTCAGTGGGAAGGAAAAGCCAAGTGTAGCCAGACACGCACCCTAAACTTTAAGAAAACTGATTTCTCCAAACTTAGGGAGTTACTTAGGGAGTTACTTGCTGAAATCCTGTAGTCAAGAATACTTTAAGAGAAAGGAGTTCATGCTGGATGGGAGTTTCTTAAAAGTGTGATACTGAAGGCACAATTGAAACCTGTGCCAATAAGGAGGAAAAATGGCAGGTGTGTAAAGAAACTGGAATGGTTGATGAAAGAGCCCTCAGCTGAGCTAAGTGTTAAAAGAAACACGTACAGGAAATGGAAGAATATAGCTGGATAGCAGTACATGTGAAAGGGATCTAGTAGTCTTGGTGGATCACAAGCTGAATATGAGGCAGCACTGTGATGAGGCAGCCGAGAATGCCAATGCAATTCTTAGTTGCATCAATAGGAGTATGTGTCTAGATCGAAGGAGGTAATGGTACCATTCTATTCTGCATTGGTCAGGCCTCATTTGGAATACTGTGTCCAGTTTTGGGCACCTCAATTCAAACAGGACATGGTCAAGCTGGAGCAAGTCCAGAGGAGGGTGACCAAAATGGTGAAGAGTCTGGAAGCCATGCCCTATCAGGAACGGCTTAGGGAGCTGGGTATGTTTAGTCTGCAGAAGAGAAGGTTAAGAGGGGGCATGATAGCCATGTTTAAATTTGAAGGGATGTCATGTCGAAGAGGGAGCAGGCTTGTTTTCTGCTGCTCCAGAGACTACGACAAGGAGCAGTGGATTCAAGCTGCAGGAAAGGGGATTCCACCTGAACCTCAGAAAGAACTTTCTGATGGTCAGAGCTGTCCAGCAGTGGAATATGCTGCCTTGGAGTGTGGTAGAGTCTCCTTCTTCGGATGTTTTTAAGCAGAGGCTGGATGGCCATCTGTTGGGAATGGTTTGACAGGTGTTCCTGCATAGCAGGGGGTTGGACTTGATGGCCTCTGGGATCTTCCAACTCTATGATTCTATGATTAAGACAGCTAAATTAAGTACAGAAAATTTGCATAGGGACCTTAGAAGATTAACTATTAGGATGCAAGCAAGTTGGGCCCAGCATAACATTATCCCTAGCTTGTTTTATTTTTCTCATAGGAGTAAACAGCTACCATTTATGAAGGCCATTTCTGCCTGGCGTTGCAGTCTCATGATGGGGATGCACAATGTCATTACAGCCCTGTAGCCAGTGCGTCTCTGTGCATTGCGATTGTGGGATATTTGCTTAAAAGAAAAAATCCATTAAGCAAGTGCAGTCACACACTTCCTTCTCTAGCACAGCATGGGAAAGAGGCAGGCTGCACTGCTCAAACCAGATAAATATTGCTCGTGCTCCTTTCTGCCGGGAGCTGGCTGGGTGTAGAGGAGAGCATTTCCGTTACACTTCCATCCTGGCAAAGGCGCTGCCAGGATCACAATGGGACATCAGCGGGAACTGATGAGGTGTGAAAATGGCCTAAGATGGGAGAAAGTACAAGGATGAATCAGGAACACTATGGGGAAAGGTGTTAAATTTGCACCTCCATTCCAGTACCTCTGTCTATTGAGAATCAAGCCTACTGTTACTTGGACCCTAAAACCTCTTTCTGGACATCTCGTGATGGAACTCTAGGATTTGCGATCTGCTATACCAGCAGCTCTCCACTTTTTGTTCTTCTAATGTTTTGCACTTCAGCATCACAAAGCCTTAGCAAGAATGTCTAAAAAATCGAGTGTGTGTGGTTAGGAACCATTGTTCTAGATACCAGTTAAGTCAAGGGGAAAATATTATAAAAGAATCCAGATATTTAGATATTGTAAATATGATAAACATTGCCAATCGAGTACAAGAGATGGTTTATCATCCTATTTAATGGTAATAGCAAGTTGTTGCTTCTTTCTTAGAAGAAGTATTTTGATCAGAGGTGAGGAAGTAGGTGTATTTTGATTAATTAGACAAGGCACTAAACTAAATGTTAAGTTCTCATTTGTGAATGTTCTCCTTGGAATTTCTTACTTATTGGATTCTTTAGGAAGTCAGCAAGACTCGGGCTCTGAGAATCTTGCTGCTGCTAGAAAGTTAGTTGATCATATGTTGCAGAGAACCTTAAGAGTCTCACAGTGAGATAGCAGTTGCTGAAGGGACACATGAGTACAAATGATGGTGACAAAGTGACTGCTCTTCAATAAGACGATCAAGCAAAACTCAGATTATGACAAACGGCCGTGTCTCCTTCAGTGCTTTGGCGGAAACTGATTTGTGGAGGTTGTCTGTCCCCAACCCTCCAGATTTTTCCTGTGTATCTCTCTCCCTTCCTTCCTTTGTACTTATGTATCTGTAAGTATAGATACGTATTTTAAATTATTTGTGTCAGGTACAATGATAGTGAAATAAAATGGATGTGGTGATGAAGAGAGAGAGCCACAAACTCCTTAAAGAAAAGTTTACATGGCAGCTCCCTTGTGGGCCTTTGGCTGGTGTTTCCAACATAATATCCTGTAGAAGCAGATGGTGGGAAGGCAGTAGATCTGGACCTCTTGGTGCATTAGCAACTGACAAGGACTTTTTATTCCGAATAAGAGCAGTAGCAATAAAGTTACTTTTCCCATCCTAAATTGTACTACTAAAGTGAGGAAAATGCAAGGAAATGTTACCCCAAAACGTATGTGCCACAAGGGCCAACCTGCAATGCCAGTATCTCCTTTCAAAGGTGGGGAACTAATTAGCTCAAAATCAGGAGGTTAACAAGAGGGGGGCTCCTTAGCAAGATCTTACTAGGCATGAGTTTATGGGCTCATGCAGGAGAAACTCAGCCAACAAAGCAATGTAGATAATTAAAAATGTGTTTCATTACAGTACATCCATGTGTACAAACAAAAATCCAAACACATTCATGCAAGAGCTAACTGAAAGAAAGGGAGGAAAATGAGAGAGCGACTGTGAGGGGTACAGGTGATATTTACCGGATCCAACGAAAAGCAGAGAGACAAGATGCGGTGGCTCAGGTACTGGACCCAAGGGCAGTTCTCAGTTAGGGAATCAGATGGACAGAGTGACACTCAGAAGGGTGAAAGGCTGCAACCAGCCTGTGGCAGTAAAGGTTCCTGATGTGAAAACAAAGGGGAACCGTTGTCCTAACAATGGTCTATTCGCCTGTTAATGTGCACAATGTTTGATTGACAAAAGATGTGAGGGTTAATCCAGTCAGGAGTCACGGTTGGGGAAGGTTGTGATTGGAATAAGTCTGGTGGGCTTCTAGCTGTAGTTCTCCAGGAAGACACTCAGCTTCTGCCTAAGCCAATCATCCACAGGAACAACGGCTACTGCCTGGCGAATGATCTAGTCTCACCTAGTGGCTGTTCAGGTTGACTAGCCTCTCTTTCTCACATTTACAGTCAGATTTCTTCCCTCACCCAATTTGATCTCTCAGTCACCTCTCAGGCTTGATTTTGATATCAGTGCCAATTAAAGTGTGTTGTCAATTACATACGATGCCAATTAGATATAGTACCCATCCAAACCATACTGATATCAGGGATCCCCAAAGCGGGGCCTTACAGAACCCAAGAGAGGATTTATGTGTACAAGGATGGTGAGCCCCATTCACGTCTGATACTCAGAAGAAACTTCTGGACTTACTATCTATTAATTATTTATGGTTGGCCCTCCACATTAGTGGGTTTGACTTTCATGAATGTGATCATATGAAACTTTCTTCAACACCTGCCCCCCCGCCCCCGCAGACACTTCTTTCTCAGGGGAAACTTTCCTTCTGGTGGCACTGATCAGGTCACACAGCCCTTTAAAGGCCCGTCTCTGGTCCTCGTCCTCCTCTTCCTCCTCCACTACCGCCAAGATGCTGCCTGGCCAGCTAAGGATGTCTCACAGCCCAATTTCTCAGCACCACAAACCCTCTCCTGATGTCCCCACACACCCCCCCAAGGAAGGAGATGGATGAGAGAGAGGAAGTATAGGTCCACCGTGCCAACCCCCTCTTCCCTCTCCTTTCTCTGGCCTGGTTTAGAGCCTGGGTGCCCTCTCTCCCCAGCACGCCTCAGACTCCTTCCCACAGACACAGACACACACGTTTTCATATTTGCAATTTTTGCTCTGCTGTGAGGTTCTGTGCCCCTAACCCTAGCAAATGTGGAGGGCCAACAGTAATTCTAAGTGTGTCTTTTGATGGATCCCTACATCCTAGGTAAGAACAAAGTAGGCCTTCCAAGAGCCTGAACTGCGATCACTTCCACTGTCTAAGATTAAAGATAAGCAGATTTTAGGTTTATCAGATTTATTTTTCTTTACTAGAACACCAAGATCCACCAGCTAGAGATGGGTGCAAAAGACATCTTTAAAGAACAACATGCTGTTTGGAACATATTCTATTTTGGATTCTTGAAATTTGTTTTCAGCTTTGAAACTTAAGTGAGCTCACTCTTGTTTATCCTCCTTTTCCCACACCACAGCTTAGTACAGTAATTCAACTTGGGAATGTCATTTTCTTGTTTAGCAGCTACAAGTCAAAAGTCCTTCTCAAACCAATCTACTGCAAACCAGGGCCATTTCTGCACTATCCGGTCATAGTGCTATTATTCCACTTTCAACATCCTATGTAATCCTGGGGTTTGCGGTTTAGGGAGGGGCCCCATTAGACCCCAGTGTACACTGTGCTCAGCCTTCTGCCTTAGAGTAGTTTCTTACAGGTTTCAGTTAGCAATAAGTAGGGCTTTCTGTCCCAATGCTAATGATACTACTTTTCCCCCTCCTTTTTCTTTTTTTAGTGATATTGAGGCTTCATTATCTAGGGATCATCAATATCTTTGATCACTGCAGTTTGTGTCAGGTTTGCCACTCCGCCCTGTTGAGTGCATTCTCCACCTAAATCAAGCCTTTCTCAACCTTTTCACACTGGACGAACCCTTGAAATAATTTTCAGGTCTCGGGGGACCTCTGCATAAAATTGTTACATCTACAGCTTAAAAAATGCTATTTAAAAAAAAACAACACAGCCTCCTGTAGAGCCCTAAGATACTGAGGAATCCTTTTTGAGAAACCATGACCTAAACTATAACAGTAGATTGCTTTCTTCTTTCCAGACATACCAATTTGTTTTAAAAGGATGGGAATGAGAACTACTTTGGTTGCTTCTTTAGTTTGTTTGAGTGCCTGCATTGCCTGGTGCTGGGAACAATGGTGCCATAGCAAATTCTGAAGCGTAAGCACTCTTCATGACAATAACACAAAGAGCAGGATTGAGGCTTTAGGTGAGAAGGCAGAAGGCTCTGACATGCAAAGGAAAAAGAAACTCTATGCTGGCCAAGCCCCACTTGCCCTAGAACAAGATGCGGGGGGGGGGATGCCAGAATTTTCCAACAGATCTTTCTCCCCTTCTCTGGCTGTGGGTACAAGAGAGAGTATACAACAAAGGATCATTCCTGGGGAAAATAATTACCCTTCTCCACCCAAGATCCTGTGAAGATTGCAGCTAAACTCATATGGAACAGGGTCTGACATGGTGGGGATGATCGCAAAAAGCATAATCACCACCATCGCCATTGTCACCTCTGATAATCAGAAGGTCCTGGCAGAAAGTCCTGTGAGCCCTGGCTCTGTTGTGGATCTGCACTACCAAATGGGAATAAATAAAACTTGAGAATGGAGGGCATTCTGCAATCAATGCTCCAACTATTCTGTTCCTCTCTCCCTCCTCGTCAGCCCATTGCCTATATCCCTTGGTGCGGAAAGAGTTAGCATGATGCTCATAGCTCCCAGTGTTGGTACCTTCAAGGTCATTTGCAGTATATTGCTTGTTGTCGTCTAATGACATATAATTCTGAGTTCTCAGATAGTCTTGGGCTAGCTGCTCTGTGTACCCAAGCAGCCATCACTGAGTAATCAGAGAAAGCTGTACAGTGGCAATCATAGTTCTTAATGAGTAGGATGAAGATTGACTTGGTGAATTAGTACAGGAGGAAGTAAATTAGTGCAAGAGCAACCCTTAGCCCAATGGCACCTTGGAGTTCTGGGACTGACATCTGCACTCAGGAACAAGGGCAAAAAGTATATCTTCAAAAAACAGCTGGAGTGGGGATAGAGAATCCAAAACTACTCACTGCTATCTTTAGGCTTCCTGTCTCAGCCTCCACCTTCTTTTGTGACTCTGCCTACCTGCTTGCTGCTACTAGGGGTTGCCTTTCTCTCTCCTGCAGACTGCTACCTGCCTGCAAGATCACCTCTCCCTGCAGCACCAGACCCCATATACTGAGCTAGCTGCCTGGCTAATCAGCCAAACCAACACCTGTTCCCTTCCTGCAAGGGGATATAAGCTATGTACCTGGGCCAGCCAGCTCACTGCCAGCAGTGTCACCCCTTTGGGAGTGCCATGTGAATGAGTTTCAGGAACAACTCAGGCCTTCATGTCCTCCATGACAACCATGGGTCTGTCCCAAGTAGTATCAGGTCCCACCCATGCTATAGGACACATTCTGGACCTGGTTTCTATGTTGGGTGGGATGATAGTGATCTTAGTGTGAAGGAATCTTCTATAGTTCCATTGTCATGGACAAATAACTACCTGGTAAAACTTAGACTCCCTGGACTCAGAGTCTCTGCAGGAGTGAAGAGCAAATTGAGATGGTCCACCCCAAGATGCTTATGGATCCAAATGGATTCCTGATGGTTCCTGGGGAGGACCCTGTTGCCTTGGCAGATTATCCTGTTGAACCCCTGGTGGATCTCTGGAATAGGGAAATGGCCAGGGTGGTGAATACAATTGCTCCTAAGTTTCCCTTCCCACAGAGTGGAGCTAAATGAGCCAACAGGTTCACTAGGGAGCTGGTGGTAATGGAATGAGTGGGACAGAAACTAGAGAGTCAATGGTAGAAAGTGAGTCCAATCAAATATGGGCTGAAGCCCATTAGAAAGTGCACTCTGTGGTGGTGATAGCATGAAGAATTCATCCTCCTCTGCCACCATTTCTTCTGCACTGTGTCACCCAGTGGAGCTGTCTCAAGTGATTGAGGTCTTTTATGTTCTGCTCCACAGAAGCATCATGTAGGCCACTCAGCAGCCTGCTGTGAAGAGATTGCATGTCACTTTGCAGATAAGATCATTCAGATCAGATCGGACTTGCATGCTGATACAGGTCCAGTTGATGTAATCTTGGCTCCCATTTGTCTCAGAGTAATGGATACATTTCAATTTGCGCAGCCTTAGGATGTGGACAGGATCCTTGGAGAGGTAAGAGTCACCACATGTGCATTGAACCCTTGCTCTTCTTGTAAAAGCAGCCTGAGAGAGAGTGGCTGAGTGGTAACAGGAGTACTGAATGCCTCACTGCAGCAAGGCAGAGTTCCATCATGCCTAAAAGAAGCTGTGGTGATGCCCCTACTTAAAAACAAACAAACAAACAAACAAAATCACCCTTCCTGGAACCTGACTGCACTGGATAATTACCAGCCAGTTTCTAATATTCAATTCTTGAGTAAGATTCCGAAGCATGTGGTAGCCTCCCAACTCCAGGGTATCTTGAATGAAATGGATTATCTAGATCCATTCCAATTGGCTTCAGGTCTGGCTATAAGACAGTGACAACTTTGATTGGCTTGGTGGATGAGTTATGCAGGGAACTGGACAGATGGAATGTGTTCCTGTTGGTTCTGCTGAACCTTTCAGTGGCTTTTGATACCATCAAACATGGTATCCTTCTGACCCACATCTCTGGGATGGGACTTGGGGGCACTGTCATGCAGTAGTTCCAATCTTTCTTGGAGGGGCAAACTCGGAAGGTGGTGCTGATGGATTCTATTTGGCCTCATGGCTGTTGCCCTGTGGGGTCCCTCAGTGCTCAGTTTTGCTCCTGAATGCTGTTTAACATCTATGCATTCAAGTCCTTTCAGACTTATGGTGAGCCTAAGGTGAACCTATCACAGGGTTTTCTTGGCAAGATTTGTTCAGAGGAAGTTTGTCTTTGCCTTCTGCTGGGGATGAGAGAGTATGATTTCCCCAAGGTTACCCAATAGGTTTCCATGGCTGAGTAGGGATTTGAACTCTCCCAGAGTTGTAGTCCATAGTTCAAACCACTATACCATGCTAGTTCACTCAGATTATTTGAAAAACTGAACATCCCTATATAAGCCTGCCCAGGCTCTCAGATATGCAAGGGGAGAATTTCTCCCAGTCCCACTATTATCCTAGGCATGTCTGGAGAGAACACAAGGGAGAGCCTTCTCAGTGGCTGCCCCCAAGTTATGCAACTCTCTTCCCCAGGCGATCCAGTTGGCCCCATCCCTGCTGTCTTTTGCTCGCTGGTAAAGACCTTTTTAGTTAAAGAAGTTTTGTGTTTTTAGTGCATTGCAGCCGTTCAGGCTTTTAATGGGGGGTGTATTTTATTTTATTATAATTTCAGCAGCTTTCAGTGCTGGTTTTAACTGATTTTTCTAAATAGAATTTTTGTTTGTATTGTAATGTTTACATTAAGAGTTTTTAATTATGCTATGATTTTATAACTCTGTACACTGCCTTGAACTCTGTGCAGGGAGAAAATGGAATATAAATAAAATAATAACCAAATAAACAAATAAGAAAATAAGAAAATTTAGGAAGTAGGGCTGGAGAAATGAGTCAACGGCCATTTCCACACGAGGTGAGGGAATTGCTCCATGTTGGTACTTACGGGATCTTTCTGGGCATGGACCAATGTGGACTGTCCCTTAAGCCCTTCCACAGGGCTCCTCATCTCGTCCAGGGTGAATCGGAGCAGTGCAAGGTCTTAGATCCGCACTGCTCCGGCTTCCAAAATGGCGGCTTCCGGTTGTTCATGGGTCCCGACCAACTGTGAAGCTTGCCACGCCTAAAACCCGCCCTCTGCAGATTGCAGGCTTGCATTGGTGTGAGCCTGCGAATCTGCACAAGGGAGCAGGTACGCAATGGCACGCTCCAGAAAATTAAAGAATGGTTTTCTACCGTTCTTTAAAAAGCGCACTGGAGGACCAGTTGGGGGCGTTTCAGAGCGGACTGAGGTGCGGATCAGAGGTAAGTAGTCTGGACCTAGTCCGCTCCAAGGTGCAGACAACCTCCGTGAGAGGACACACTGCGCCATTTTAATTCCCTCGTGTGGAAATGGCCAATGAAAAGGCATTCTTTTCATAGTACTAGAGAGAGAGAGCCAGCAACTGCCAGCCCATGATGTTTTACTTGCAGGTAAAACATAGTCCAAGAGTCAGTGCTTTGAGCATTGGGTTACATGCCATGGAAACCCACTGAGTGACCTTAGGTGCATCACACACTCTCACCCCCAGAAAACCCTGTGATAAGTTTGCCTTAGGCTCATTATATGTCAGAAACGACTTGAAGGAACGCAACAACAAGATAGCCCTCATCTCTCACTGAAAAGCAAACTGGCCTGTGATTTCAATTTTACTTTCCTACTTGTGATGTGGTAGTATCCTCCACTCACCTGTCAGGGGGAGGTGAATTCAGAGGATGCAGGACAGACTGTGTGGCACAGACTGCTTTGTCCTTCAACAGAAGAGAGAAAAAGCTTAGTGGTGGAGGCTGTTACCTACGCCACAACATCTGATACTTGAGAAGGCTACTCATTCTCCCTAATGGTAAGATTGTCCCTGGTTCCCTTTGCGAAGCTACCCATCCATACCTCTAAAACGTCTTGGTTAAATACTGGATTCTCTGAGGGACTTTATGTCATCTTAGGATGGAAGCTGCTTTCTATCAGTTCAGACTATCTAGACCGGTATGGCAGCACTGGCTCTGGAGATTCTGGGAACTGAGCACCTCTGGGATGTGAGGCATGTGCTCTGCACTGAGCTACAGCCCTTGCCCTCCCTGAGAGAGGTGGAATTCTCCATGTTCATCCTATCATCTTTGCTACTCTGCAGCAGTCTGTTCTTTGTGACTGTCACACTCTCTAGGGCCTGAGGCTGTTAATTGGGTGTGCAGGTAGTTTGGGGCTGGGGAGGTGATTAATATGGAAATAGGAGGATGCACAGAGCTAGTGTGTTATTGCTGCCTCAGGGTGTCTGCTGTGTCTTGCAGCCTCCACAAAACAAGAGGATCCAAATGTCAATAAATGTCAGAAGAAAATGGGAGGGGGTCTTACCCTGGTACCAACCTCGCAAATTGTTTTGGTGTCACATCAAAACTTTTCTGTTTCTCTGGGCATTTTAAGTTGCTCAGTCTGTTGTATTTTTACTGTCTTTTAATGCTGTTTTATGTTTGTATTGCATTGGTAAAATTGCATTGAATGATCATTTTTGTTACATTTGTGTTTACCATTGATATTCTTTGATAAAGGGTCATTTATAAGTACCTTAATAAACAAGGAAAAGAAGGGAAGAGTGTGAGCCAATATACATTCACTTGGACAACTGACACTGTGATCTAGATTAAACTGCACAAAAAGATAGTACATAGTACATTTGTAGTAACCATTTTTGGGCAACTCGCAATAACCACAGCGATATTAATAATACTTGTTTTTCAAAGCAAGGGTCTCTCTGCTTTCAACATGTGTATATTTATAATATATAGATATATGCATGTTGATACAATATATTGTTGTTGTGTGGCTTCAAGTCATTTCCGAATTATGACCATCCTAAACCATGGGGATTTCTTAGCAAGATTTGTGCAGAGGGGCTTTGCTTTTGCCTCCCTCTGAGGTCGAGAGAGTGTAACTTGCCCAAGTTCAACAAGTGGGTTTCTATGGCTGAGTAAGATTTGAACCCTGATTGAAAGAGTCATAGTCCAACATTCAAACCACTACACCACACTGGCTCTCAACCGAAATAATATATACTCAGTTAATATTGTTACACTCTTGAACTTTATTCTCTGAGTGGCCTATCAGAAGTGCAGGAATTTGACCCACCCAAGTTTTGTTTCCTTGAAACAATATCATGAATTCCACTCAGAAACATCCAAATGGTTATGGCATTTTGCTGATATACAGATTATTTATACTTACATCCAGGTTAAGCATAATAAAGAACTCACTGCCTTAGCATAAATAGTACATCCTCTTTTCAGAGCTTCTCTTTGTACTTTATTTTGTCTTTTGTTCCCCCCAGAACTACAGTTCTGAAAAAGTTTGCATTTTAAAAAGATTTAAAAAGCAGAGATACTGCTTAAAATAACTTCTGATCATAATCTGATGCTACTGATCATGAAAAAACTAAAACTCAAATTTAATTGGAGATTGAAAGACACTATCTTTAAAGAAGAAAATATAACTAAATTAAGGAAAGAAATGAATCAATATTTTAAAGAAAATATGAATAAAGATACTCCTGTGAAAGTAATTTGGGATGCTAGCAAAGCCGCCATTAAGAGTTTAATTATACAACAAAAAATAGAATTGAAGGGGAAAAAGAGAAAAGGAACACTACATTTTGGAAGAATTTTTTTTTAAGAGGAAGAAGAGGTGAGGAAATTCCCATCCAAGTCAAAAAAAGAATTTTCGACTTGTATTTTAATCTTACTTAGAAGAGATTAAAATACTCTAAAAACAACTCTCAATTCAGATGGTGTCACAAGTGGAGAAAAATATAAAATTCTTGAAACAAAGGCACTTTTAGTATTCTAATAAGATGGGGAAAAGGTTGGCAAACAAATTAAGGAGAGAAAGAGAAAAGAAACTAATCTTGGAGATAAAATAAGGTGATGAAATACATAGACCAAAAAAAGATACCATGCAATGTTATACTTTGAGCAACTGAAGACAGAAACTAATTTAAAAAGAGTAAAGGAGTACTTTGATACCAGAACATATCACAAATATCTGATGAATAAAGGAAAGAACTTAATCAAGCAGTAATGATAATGGAAGTTTCGGATACATTTAAACAAATTAAATGGGGGAAAATACCTGGCTCTGATGGTATATCAGGATTATTTTATAAAACTTTTTTTACATTTAATTTTTTTTTACATTTAAAAAATTATTAAGGGAGAAAAACAGCACAAGCCAAACATATAAAACAACAAAAAACAAAAAACAAACAAACATCCGAACAAACATTAACAGACATCTACATGTAACTAAAACAAATACTAACAAAACATTATTAAAATTGGTTCCCACCCTTGTTGCAAACAGTTCATATTACTTTAACATTTACGCCTAACTATTAAGTCATACATAATTGTCTCATAATTGTTTATTAATGCTTATTACTTATCATTTTAATTACTTACTTAATTTCTCAAGTTCATAATTACTTAGAAAACTTGAAGATGAGTTAACTCACTACAGAAAACGATCAAGCTCATATTAGAAGAGAAGAAGCCCTCTTCACAGGGTAATGCAAATGTAACTTTAATCCGGAATGAAGACAGAGATGTGCTGGATGTTAAGAACTTCAGGCCAATTTCACTGTTAAATTTAGACTACAAGATTTTCACATCTAAAAAGAGTTCTAAAGAAATAGATTCACAATTATCAAGCTGGCTTCCTACCAAAGAGATTGAGAGATAATATCTGTACTATGCTAAATAAACTGGGACAATTTTTTTAGATGAGGAAAAATCATTCAACAGTGTGGACTGGCAATTTATGTTCAAAATTCTTAATCAAATGAACTTCAGATTAAATTTCTTTATTTATTGCATCGAGGCAATAAATAAAAATCAATCAGCTCAAATTATAGTTTATGGTGAAAAAGTTAAACTTTGTAAAACAGAAAAGACTACAAGTTGCCCATTATCATCGTTACTTTTTATGATAGTTATTGAAATTCTGAAAAAAAAAGATAATAGAAGATAAAAGGAGTTCACTATAAAAATCAAAAAGTCAAGATTAGAGCCTTTGCCATATAACCTGGCCATAACATTAGACATTTTTCTTTCAAGTGAAAAGAGACTAACACGGATTCTAGAAGAATTTGGACAGATGTCAGTCTTTGGAATCAATAAAGAAAAACAGTGATAACTAAAAACATGTCAGCAGCAGAAGAAAGAGAATTAGTTATTAAGACGAACTTCAAAATGGAACAAAAAAAATAATCTGGGTATCCTCCTAACCCTCCAAAAATCTAGATCTACTCAATAATAATCACAGGAAAACTTGGAAAGAAATTAAACATGAAATTCAAAGATGGCATAATATAAAATTACCTCTTCTTTGAAAAATCCCTGCAGTAAAAATGAACAGTTTGCCCAAATTGAAATTCCTCTTTCAAAACCTCCCTATCATATCTAAAGGCAAGGTGTTTAAACAATGGATTCATTTGATTTTATTTAGGCAGGGGGAGAAAAAAACACGAGTCAAATGGACAATAGATGATTGTAAAGAAAGGGGTGGATTGGGACTCCTGGATCTTAAAATGCAAGCACATGTCAGTGCCCTGGTATGGACAGCAGACTGGATGAAACAAGAAGAATGTTGCAATAGAAGAGGTGGATATGAAGCTGTGTTGGCATACTTATATATGCTATGTGAAGCGCAACTCAGAAAAAGAATGCTTAAATCATTATGTAAGGAAAGCTCTCTTTAGGATATGGACAAAATATAAACCTAGACTCTGGCATAAAATACTGTGGCGTTCTGCACAAGAAGCTTTTCAGAGTACAAAAAGATATCCTCAAACTTGCTGGTGGACATACAAAGACTTGCTGAAATTCCAAGGGAATGAAGTTCATTTCAAACTAAAAGAAGAATTACAGAAGGAAGGGTTGGACTGTACATGCTTTTTGTGTAGACAGCTGTATATGTCATGCACAACAGAGGAAAAGGAAGAAGTATTCGACAACACAAATACTGGAATAGATATAGTTTGCATGCTGGAAACACGCATATGACGGCCAAATTATACAAACTACTGTTAAAATGAGAAACAGAACAAATAATAATAATAAATTGTATGATCAAATGGGCTCAGAATATTGGATGTAATCTCCAACTGGACCACTGGATAGCTACATGGGAGAATCTCAGATTCACAAAGAGCCAAGTTTTGAAAGAGAATTATTATAAATTATTCTATAGATGGCACTTGACACCGGAAAACTTGGCAAAAATATATAAAGATTATAATGGCAGGTGCTGGAAATGTAAAACCAAAAAAAGGGACTTAGTATCATTACTGGTGGCAGTGTAATATGGAAAAAAATTGGGAGTTGATTCATAAAGAGATGTTAAAGAAACAAATCTCGATGAAGTCTGAATTGTACCTATTAAACATGACTAGTGTTTTAGAGGGGTATATTGAAAGATGGTATTGGAAAATGATATTGTATATGATTGGAATGCCTAGAATATTACATGCTAGAAAGTGGACTGATGAAAAAACACTAAAAATAGAGGTTGATAGAACTATGTGATATTATGGAAATAAACAAACTGACTATGTTTTTAAGGGTTAAAACATTAGATAAATTTAGAGAAGATTGGAACGGTTTATGTAACTATTTAAAAGATAAATGGGGGGAATATCTCAATAATTATTTTATTGCCATGATAAGGAATAAGAACTAGGAAGAAGGAATTTGTAAATTAAGATTATAGTTCTATTGTTATATGCTACTAATGTTGATTAGGGTGAGATAATGTTTATAAAGTTAAATAGGATAAATATTCATGAAGTTACATGTGAAAAAATACATATTTTATTGCATATAAAGTATAAAAGATACATTGTGTACTGTAAAATATTTAATAAAATATTTGGGGGGGAAAGAAAAATGTTTGCATTTAAAAAAAAGAAATTTAGCCTACTAATGAAAGGAGGAAGTAAGGAAATCAATCAGATTCAATCAGATCTTTGCTGGCTATTTCAGACTCATTAGCCTAACACAATGGGGAATCTCCGCTTTATCACCCTCCAACTAATTCTGAATCTTTTACAGCCTGGGGCTTGGGTGGAGAACCTCTGGCCAGTCAGATAGTCTGGACTTCAGCTCCTGTAATCCTTTCCTATTGTTTCTGGGAGTTGAAGTCCAACAGTTAAATTAAGTGATAAGCTGCAGATAACATAGATCCATCACATTAATAGGATTTACATTAGTGTGAATTTACCATTCGGCATTTCAATATGTCTGCTTTAGGGGATGCTAGCAATTGGTTTTAGGGCCAACATAACTCAAACAGAGGTCAAAGGTCCTCCCCATCAGCTAGGGACATCCCTGGAAGGGTCTTTTAGATCAGCAGTGCACTTCAGATGTTCATTATTTGCTTTCTTCTTTGACTAGGAACACAAGGTCTATAGATCTTGCTGTGAAAGATATAAAAACGCAGGAATTTGGACATCAGAAAGGAACTGCGCTCACCCCCTTCTACACTTAAAAGTACTTTTAGCCACCCTATACTTTCTTCAGTTATAATTTCTAGGCTGGGAAATAAATTTGCTGCTGTTGTTGATTACCATTTGGGTCAAGCTCCAGGAAATCAGTCATCCCTTTTGACCATCCTGATTTAGGTTAACTTCAGATTTCAAAATTACAACGTGAACACAATTCAAAGTGCTGGTTGTGGTCTATAAACTCCTATAGAACCTGCATCCAGGCTATCTAAAGAACTGTTTCTTCCTATAAGAGCTGGCCTGGGCTCTAAGATACTCGGGGGAAGTGCTTTTCTTGCTTCCACCACTTTCCCTGGGCAATTTTTGGTGGGAACATGGAAGATGGCCTTCTTGGTTGCTGCTCCCATGCTTTGGAACTCCCTCCTGAAGGACCTATGATGGCTCTCTCTTGGGCGGCCTTTTCTTAGCAAGTGAAAATTCTTCTATTCTAGGTGCTTGTAGGAACTAATTTGCAAACAGTCCTGTTTTAGTAGAGTTCTGTTTGCTGATTTGTATCTTTTGTCTCTTAATGGATTAGTTTTTAAATTCTATGGATCATTTAAAGGTACATTAACAATAATATTTATATGTTTTTATTTATGTATTAGTAAGTACTTTTAACTTCATTTGTTTTAATTTTTGTAAACCACATCAAGGCCCATTTTTAGGAAAAAAGCAGGATGCTACTGCTGATAATCAATAGTAATAATAGTAATAATAACGATGATGATGGTACGATCATGCTTCTTTGCTATTTGTGAGATGTGAACTGTTAAGTAGAGTGGAAAAGTTACCTCAGGTACTGGATTTTGTCTTTTTGAGTATACAGTACAGGGAAATAAATATTTTAATTAATGTATCTTTTTATACTTTATGTACAATAAAAAATATTGGTATAAGGGTTTGAATGTTGGACTACGACCCTGGAGCTCTGGGTTCAGTTCTCCGCTTGGCCATGGAAACCCACTAGGTGACCTTCGGGACATCACACACTCTCAGCCCCAGAAAACCTTATGATAGGTTTGCCTTAGGGTCACCATAAGTCAGAAACAACTTGATGGCACACAACAGCAATATGTGTTCCCTTATTTTTTATGTATTTAAAATTGGTGTGTTAATAAAAATATTTTTAAAAAGGAAAAGAAAAGAAAAAGGCAGAGCTGTCTTGTTCCATGTGGCCTGTGCTAGGCCAGCCTGCTGCTCTTAGTTGAGAGGATAAGTGTTGCTGTTGAATTACCTATGTTGAACTAAAATTCACCTACCTATCTGACCAACAACTGAAATGTTGGGCACTATCCTGCCCTCTTGTCTCAGCAGCAAAAACGTCTTGGGCCAGTCCTAATACTTGTAACTGAACAAACATAAAATGCTATCAGTTAATAGACAACAGTTGTATGAACCTGTTAAAGTTAATGAGCTTACCAGTGATATGACTATTGTTAAGAAAAGTGTAAAATTAATCTACAGCAGTGGAGGGATCTAGGGCAATGACTCCTCATAATCCTCTTTTGGAAGAAGGCATCTGCTTCTAGGCAGGGTTTGATTACTCCCCCAATTAACAAAACACAATGGGAACAATAAGCCCACTGAAAGAAGAATCGGGCAGCTGCAGTTGCCAGGGAAAAGGTTGCTGGGCTGAGCACCTGGTTTTATCTTATCTATTCTAAGGTTAAACTCAGCTCTAGGCAATGAGAATAATGGGAGGTGTACAATGTGCGTAAAGGAGCAATATTTTCTGTAGAAGTTTAGTCACCCAAAGCAATAGGAATGATTTCTCTCTCTGTGTTATTCTGCTTCTTTCCTTTGCGACAGCAGTTGATCAGGGTGAGTTCTGAGATGAGCTTAAAATAGATACTTTTTTGAACTACAACATTCCAAATCCCTCAGCTACTATGGTCACTGGTTATACTGGCTAGGTGATTCTGAGTGTTTTAATCCAATAAGGTAACTCCTTCAAAATGTAATTTTTGAGGCAGTCCTGTGTTCTGTTCAGTCTTTCTTGGTACTCTTCTCATCTTCATTGTCATGATTTTGTAGTTTGTGAATTAATGGTGTTCAACTGTGATATCTTACTAAGTTATTTTAACTTATTTATGGTCAGTTTTTGTTTAGCTCTGTCTTGTTTTATGTTTGTTGTAAGCTGTCTTGGGTCCAATGTTGAGGAAAGGGTGGGACACAAATTAAATCAAATTAAATGCAGGAATAGAAGCAGAGGCAAGAAATTGCAGTTTTGATCTCCTCTCCCAAGGACAGGAGTAACGTTATAATTTATTGCATCAACACAGTAACCAAGCTCTGTGATAAGTGAATGAGGCAATAAAAAAGCATTAGAAGTTTACTACTGTCGGTGGCAGGCTATTGTAGAGGAATTCAGAGAATAAAGGAAACAACCCAGCACCAGAGCCTAGGTACTTGTTTCCATCTTGTTGCTTTAATATGGTTTCTGCTGCTAACAATTTGAAGGGTCACTGGTCTTCACAAAATATTTTACATTTCAAATTTAAAAAGCTAAGCATTAAATTTTACAGGGCTAAATATTTTTTCTTAGACTTCAGACTGTGTTTTAAAAAGTTAACCTGTTCAGTCTGAAGTAAACACCAGTGAATCCAGAGGAGCATTTTTTTTGGAAAATACTTTCCAACCAAGAGTTCTCTTTAACCTTTCATCCCCTCCACCCATTTGCTGTTACACCAATGGGGTTTTAGACAATAACGGCTTCTTGTGTTTCTCTGCCCTATATATGCAGTCTCTAGAACTTTCTCCATTTGCTCAGTCACCCATTTGTGTGGGTGTGCCTTTCCAGGTGTGTTTGCAAACACCTAAAAGACTCCTCTATCTTTCTCCCTCCCCACTTCAATATGGTGAGAGCAGGCTCCGCCGAACCACTCCTCTTCTTGAAATTTTCCCATAGTTAGCCAGGGCTTAGGGGCTGCATGTATATATGTTTGAACACTTATAAATGTAATTAGTGAAGTTTTTAGCCACGAAGTTTGCACGCTGCCTATTCACCTTACATTGCTAAAATTAGTCTCAGAGAGACCCAAGAGATTCAGCGCTTCTACTTGTGAACTCTGCTAAAGGAGGATGAAGCTATTTCCGCAGTACCTTGTTATAGTGCTGTTACTCCGCTTTCAGCATCCTGTGGAATTCTGGGGTTTGTAGTTTGTCGAGGCCAAAGAGCTCTCTGGCTGAGAATTCTAAAGACCCATCCCTAAACTGCAAACCCCAGGATTCCATAGGATGTTGAAAGTGGAATAGTAGTGCTATAACGGCAAAGTTCGGAAATGGCCTGAGTCTTAATTGAACAAGTCTTTATCTTTCCCAGAAAAGACTATGTGAATCTACTTCTAATCCAACAAGATTGGACAGGTAACTTAAGTGTGGGGAGTGAAATCCAGCCCTGTGAACTTAATTAAGAGATTTTATTTTGTGGCCTTGTAAAGGGGATCTTTTTTAACCCTATCAGGCTAATGAATGGAGTCTGATAGTAGACTGAACTTTGTGGTAGGTAATAGATTGAACTTTGTAGATTGAATTTAGTAGCTAGAACTTTGTCACTTTATTTAATGACACAGTGCAGGGGAGAGGAGACCCAGGATTGGTAGCCTGGGATTCCATCCTGAACAAGCAATTAAACCAACTTTATCTAGAATTCTTACAAAAACATGTAGTGTACAAAAGAAAGCAGCATTAATTCTAAGCCTACAGTCACACAGATAGAGAAGTGAAGCAAGAGAGAAACAAAGAGGGGAGATTAGGGAAATGGAAATATTTTGTTCAACAAGGAGGTGGTTGTGTGGAAGCTGTTATCAGTTTGTTTTGGCTGGAAACATCTTGTCTGTTCTTCTGTATAAATGGAAGGTGCTTTGTCTTAGGTGGGGAGCTATTGCTCTGGATGGGTTTTCCCACATATACATGTTTTCAATAAATGTGTGAATGGTCTACAAAACTTATTACCCTCGTCTACTTTGACTAGTGGAAGTGACTTAGCAACATAAAACTTTCCCATTCTGTATGGTACTTTATGATGCCATTTTAACTAGAGATCTTAGCTTTTATGGGTATAATTTTTCTTTTTTTTCTTTTTTTAAAGCAGGATATAAATATCTTGGGAAGATGACTATAGATTTTGCTTGATGAGGGCATGGCCAGGACTGGGCCTTCCCTGAGGCAAACTGAGACAGATTCTGAGGAGCTATCCAGCCATGTCTCTTGAGCCCCCTGGGTACTCCCTTTTTGGAGGACAGAGCCTTGTATATCATATAACATGTCCTGCACTTCCTAAACTAGTCTATTGCACCCAGTCCTGGTGGAGGACACAGTCATATTGTCACTATTGAAGGAAGCTTCATCTGCCAGTTCAGTCAGCTTCTGTACATGGAACTGGGGTGGGGTGGGGGAGAGGGTACCATTTGTCAATTGTCCCAAGTACAAGAATGTCTTGGACCAGCTCTGACTGCAATGAGTTCCTGCACTTCAAAAACTCCCACTAAGCTCTTACTCAGCTTACTTTTATGTATTCTCTGTTCATACTCCCTTATATTTATATTTGCTTTGGCTGATGAAATTAGGTAAAAACTACTTGCTGTGTTTTACCTTCTAAAGCAAATGAGTCGGCAGAGAAATAAGGTGTGTAGCAAGCATGGGGAGCATGTAGCTGCTTCTACAGCCTGACCCCTGAAACCAGGGCCATGCCACCAAGCTGTAATTGTACAGTACCATATTATAAAAAACCAAGCAGGCAAGCCTTAGCACATTTTCCTGCCAAACCAAGGCACTCTGCAGGTGGGGAGCTTCTTTTACAGGCAAACTGTGCTTCCCAGAGTCTATTCCAATTGCATCTTATAATATTATATACTGTATTAATGTGGGAAGGTAAGGTTGAATAAGAGAGCCAGCATGATATAGTGGTTTGAGTGTTGCACTACAATCTTGGAGACCATGGTTCAATTCCCTGCTTGGCCATGGAAACCAACTGGGTGACCTTCAGCACATTACACACTCTCAGCCCCAGAAATCCCCATAACGGGTGCACCTTAGGGTTATTGTGGAGGGAGGGCTAGACCAGGCCTGCTTTTCTTTCTACTCCTTTCTGGAGTAGCAGTGTTCCTTAATCCTCCAATAACACCCTGGCTCCCTCTCTTCCATTTATTCAACCCTGTTTTCCCTTTAAAACCACCGTCTTAGTGGATAAAGGGCAAAGCTTATCAATGGTTATTCAAAAAAGATTGATAACCTGTGGTAGCGTGTTCTTATAAAAGTAAAACTGAAGAAAATACTCTGAGGCAGAAATTATAAAAATAGAATGTAATCTTTATTAAAATAAGACACAGGGGAAAAGGTGTTATTTCAAGAATATTGAAACAGTTCCCCAAATCTGTTTAACTAATTTCTTCAAATCACCACAGCATTCCAGAACAGAGTTTTCACACACACATCTTTGGCTCCCCTTAGCACAAAGGTATCATTTCCCACTCAGGATCTCACTTTCTGACCCACTCAGAAGCGGTTTGGTTTCTTCTCTGCCCCACACTAGGCCACTGAGAAGACAACCCTCTTTCCAGGCAACCCTTTTGCTGACTGAAAGCTCTGACTGAAAGTTCTCTCTACAAATCTCACTGAAGGAACCTGGAATCTAATTCATGCTCCCTGTATATATGCCTTCTCCTGTCTTACCCAGAGCCCCTCTCTCTTACCAGGGCTGGGTTTTGCTCAGACAGAGCCAATCTGGTTATATGACCACCTGTTACTAGGGCTGCTCTGTTAGTCACACACCCAGGCTCCCTCACAGTTGCCATACTTCAGAAACGACATGAAGGCACACAACAATAAGTTTGAATATATGACTGTCTGCAGCCATAAAAATGCCTGTCCCCCAAGAATACATCAGGATTACTTTGAACCAGTATCAGGAGAATCCTGGAGATGGAAGACAGAACTTTCAGAGCTTGTAAAGAGTTTTAAAGTAGATCACTGTGAGGTGAGAAGAGTAGCTAAGATAAAGGGTAGACACTTTGCCAATATGCTATTGACCAGGCTTATCTGGAAAGCAGGCCCAATGCTGTGAAAAACCCATTGATTTATTAATACTCATGTGATGTTGATCTGCAGCGAATTTGAGTTAGGCCCCATCTCACACGCAGCTGAGGCATCTCTCAAATCTGTAAGTATGTCCAAGGAGAAGGAGGGGAAGTCCAGCTGTCCTCTAGATTGGGTTGTCAGCCTTGGGAAGCATCTAAGATAAATTTGCAATTGCCTAGCCAGGTGAAGTGAAATATTTTCTCTCTCTCGTTACACCAATATAGGAACCAAAGGCAGGATGAATCTAACATTTCATCTGGAGAGAGCTTCACTTTTAATATGAAAGGAAATAGGTTAGGTTTCTGTTTTGCTTCCATATTTTGCCTTAGAAGACATTTCCATTCAGAAATAAAGAACAGTGTAGTGGTGATGGTGGTTGCTATGTGCCTACAAGGCATGGTGATGCTGCCTTAATGGTGATGCTGATTAAAGTTTTTGCTACAAGATTTATTCCAAGGAGGTTTGCATTGCCTTTCTCTTAGGCTGAGAGAGTGTGCCTTGCCTGGAGAACCCTAACTCCTGAAGTCTTAGTCCAGCTTCTAACCACTACACCACACTGGCTTTCTTCAGTATGATGGTGCTCAAGAAAAAATGGAGGGCACAGGGTAATAAGAAAAAGAGCAAGCCAGGCAACTGGCAAGGGATCCCAGTAGGAGCTGAAGAAAGGAGTAGAGGCCTGGATGGAGAAGTGAGCATGTGAGGAGCAGTGATGGAAAAGCTGGTGCCAGAGTTCATTAGGACACCTGGTGGTGGTGGGAAATGAGAATCTCAGTAGGATGGATATGTATGTAAGTAAGAGTGGTGGGTGAGTGTGAGAGAAAGAAGGAGAGAGAAGCACATGATAACAATCTTGATACTTTCAGGAAGCTGTTGTGCCACTGATTCTCTGGCTAACACCCACACCTTTTACTTTAACTTGCTTTCCTCATTCCCAGGTCTCTGGTTTCTCCTCTCTTTCCTCCCAGGTCCATGGTCCTTCAGCCACTGAACCCATGGAGCTCAGGAGGAAGAAGCACACAGTTTACGGGTGCCAATTTGCCAGCTGCTTCCAGCTAGTAATTTTCCAAAGGCTGAGCAGTGGCTGCACTTGGCAGGAGCAGATAAACTTATGCCTGTCACAGGCTTGATGGGGCCCAGGAGGGCCTTGGAAACATTTCCTTGTCAGTAAGGGAAAGAAGAAAAAGTTCTGCTTGACAAATGGTGGGTATTACTGGAGGGTGGTCACGGGAAAACAAACAAACTTGTTTCAAAACCTGGAGTGGATTAATTTATGGAAGGGACAAGGCAACATCCCTCCCCCAATATCTCTTTCTTTCTCTACTTTTTTCAGTCCCTATTGTTCTATACCTCTCCACAATGAGAGTAGTTTAGTCTCGGATTTCCAACTGAGAATGGATTGTGCATTCAGGGATGGGGATCCTGTGGCCCTCCAGATATTGTTGAACTACAGTTCCTGCCATGCCTCCTCTTTGGACAGTCTGGCTAGGGCTAGCAAGAGACTGAGTCCAGCAACAAGCAGAGGGCCATAGACTCCCTGGCCCAGATGTAGGTCTGTCAACTCTGGACTCAAAGACTGCAACCATTAGCGGCTGATGCCTACTGATGCTGGACAAGAGTGAGGTCACTAGAGGTGGAGGCAAATATATATAGTTTGCAACCCAGATTTTTCCCTTGTACTGTATACATATACTCTGTATGTCTTGCTGGCTAGATGGGTGATGGGTAGAAATGTTTGACCAGAAACAGTAAGAGCATATGATATTTTTAAAATTTGATTTAAAAAAATCCCTCAGTCCTGAATCTTGATTCTGATACAGTTCTCTAGGTATACATCTTCTGCCTCTGTTGTGTATCTAACATAAGTTTCATTGCTTATAAAAAGGACAGAAAACTCTATACACTCATCTTGACAAGGACAAAACTGTTGTTAAGATTTATTAGAACACTCCAGACATGCACAACCATGGCTCAGCAGACTATCCTATAAAGGCAAATTCAGTTAGTCTTTCACAAAACTACCTGAGTATCTTGGCAAAATACCTTAAATGTCCAAAGGTGGATTGACTAGAGCTTTCACAAAGCAGAGTCTAGTATAAATAAAATAAAAAAATAAAAAAATACAAATGAAAAACAAACTTGAAATAGTCAATCTCAGTATTGACTCAGGGGTGAACAGCCACCTCATTCTAGGGCCCTTTCCACACGCGTTGAGGGAAACTCTCCCTACCGCTACTCACCGGCTTTTTGGTGGGTCCGTTTGGGTCTGTCCTGACGAGGAGCAGTGCGAGCTCGTCGCTCCGCGCTGCTCCGGCGTCCAAAATGGCAGCTTCCGGTTGGTGGAGGCTCCCCACCAACCGCTGAAGCTGCCAGCCTAAAGCCCACCCCCGGCAGATCTGTAGGCTCGCACTGGTGCGTGCCTGCAACTCTGCACTGGAGCACGGGAACGGAGTGGGAACGGAGTGGTGCGCTCTGCGCTTTTGAAAAACCTGTAAAAACAGGTTTTTCAAAAGCACGCTGCGCGACCACTTCAGGTCACTCCGGAGAGGACTGAGGTGCGGAACTTCGACCCAGTCCGCTCCCAAGATGCGGACAACCTCCGTCAGAAGTCGCACCGCGCCATTCTACTTACCCCGTGCGGAAATGGCCTAGCTTTCTAGATGCCACCAAATCTCAGTTTGCTGAAGGGGCTCTGAGTCCTTCAGACTGGTTCTCAGCAACTCGTAAAGAGAAGGGGATCGTGGATCAAGGAAAATCAGCAATGTCCTTCCTCCAGGGGAAAAACAGTTATTCTTGGGAATAACAACACTTCATTCCCAAGAACCAAGAGCAACGCCACCTAGCAGTTACTTCTTACAACTAGCAGTGCTCCCCGTCTTTCCTTTTTGATGCAACACAGCTGTAAATGTGAACTTAGCACTGCTAAGAGAGCTCTCTCCCCTTTGCTAATAGTCTACCCCCAAGGATGACATTTGAGTCAACCTTGGGATATGGGAGATTCTTGCAAAATAAAGATGCTTGTTAGAGTGGCTGTGAGTCCCCCCTTACAGAAGGCAGTCCTCTATTTCAAAGACTGTCCAGATGGTCCATTGTAAAACTAGATAACCACTAGAAGAGACAGCAGGCAGGGGCCTCAGAATTGCCCACCAATGAAAGATCACAGCTGAACAGCAGACTAAGGAGGTACACAGGTGGCTTGGGCACAATCTGCCCCACCAGGGTAAAATGGATTGTATTTCTAGTTAAATTAGAGTAAATATACCTGAATTTGTTTCTATATGTATTAATTAGCATATTCAGTTTTTGTGCAAACCTGTGTCCTTTTTTAGCTGTGCATTTCCCCTTTGGCAGTAATGTGCTTGCTGCATATGAAACACTGGGAATGCCACTCTAAACTTTTCTGTTAAGTCAGACTTCCTAACCTCCTTTCTCACACAAAGGAATTCCCCTTTCCCTACTCAGGGAGTTTCAGCCAGCACTTTCCTTGTCGTGGTCAAATGCATGTTCCAGCCTAATGCTCCATCAGTTATAAACATTCCTTTAATATAAAAATGTTTGATTCAGCAAGTTACTGGAAGCAGTAAATTAATGGTAATCTACAGTTTAAAATGACAAGTTAATATATCTGGTCCACAATAAAACATGTTGCAAGTACAAATGGATATTACATTCAGACCAACTTTCTTGACAGGCAGTAAGAAATACTATCTTACAATTTGGGGATACATATTGTGAGCTGACAAGAGGCTTTCTGCTGGTCTAGTACTATCGGTTTGCAGACAGTTCTACCCTGATGTGTATTTGTGTTATAAATCATGCTGTTTTTTCTCTGTCTGCCTTTTGTTACCACGGCATCCTGGTCTGGTCTTTGGTGAACTAAGATATCATTTTGATATCATAATTCGGCCCTTTCCCGCCATCAGCTGAGTGTTTGTTGGGTGCTGCGGGACAAGCGCAGCGCTAGGCATGGGAGACTTGCATTCTCATCAAAAGTACCAGATATAGTACCAGTTCTGCTTCAGGGGGTAGCCGCCCGAAACAAACACCTTGACTGTAAGACAAAGAGGACTCTCTGCCTGTGAAAGAATCCTGGCAAGCCAGGCACTTAATGGCCGAGCTAGCCACATCTACATACCAGCCATACTATTGTCAATTCGGATCATAACTCAATCATGCAAATTCTGACCTTTCGGAGCCTTTGTCCCCAGACCAAAACTTATTGTTCTCTCACAAAAACCAGACTAGCCTGCATTCTGTCCCTATAAAAGATGCCCCACTTTGAGAGCTCTTTGGAACTCTCACTGGGCTGAGCTGAAATCACTTAAACTCTTGCTGAAATCACTGAAACCGTCCGGAACTCTCGCCGGATCGTCTTGCTGCCGCTTGGCTTGGCAGATTCCCCTCGGTCTCCACACTGGGTTTCCTTCCTTCTCCCCAGTTGGTGTCTTCAGGACTTTGGACAGGTGGCATATTGCTTATTTCTCTAAAACTCTCTTTCTTTCCTCTCTAGTTAGATGTGTTTGAGTTTTATTATTTTCTTTGCTTAATAAAAACTGTTAGCATTTTAAACTGCTTGACTCCTCACTGACCTGAACCGGTATACACAGGACAAAAGGTCTCACTGTGTTGCCCTGCCTCTCGTTAGCCAAGAGGGTGCTCCAGCTAATTTTCCCCATCTTTGCTTGTTTTGGTTGTTTATCTGGGCACCCCTCCCGGGACCCCCAGTTTACAGGGTAACACTTTCACTCTGCAGTCTTGCCATGGTTCAGTAAAGTTATTTTCTATTATAGTTATGCTACAGGAGTCTTCAAACTCAAATAAGGAGATTTTTCCAAAGCAATCTTCCTTTAGTCCTTGTTGACTCACAGTCTTTCATTCTTACACAGTCCCAGTCTCTTCATGCCTGTCGTAGAATTTCAGCTCTCTTGGTATCTTCCTGGCTTTCAGCTGGAAGGTCATCAGGACCTACAGATTGGTTTTGTCCTAGCCCAACAATGTGACTGGAGTCCTCTTTGTCCCGTAATATGCTGGCACAAACCTGTTAACCCCAGTGTGTGTGTGTTTTGAGACCCGCATGATGCAGTGGTTTTACTGTTGGGCTATAACTCAGGAGATAAGAGTTCAAATCCCCTCTCAGCCATGGAAACCCACTGGGTGAGCATGGGCAAGTCATGTTCTCTCAGCCTCAGAGGAAGGCAAAGGCAAACTCCCTCTGCACAAATCTTGCCAAGAAAACTCCATAGCCATGTCTGCACTGGACTGTTATAGTGCTATGATTCCACTTTCAACATCCTATGGAATCCTGAGGTTTGCAGTTTCAGGAGGGGCAAACCCCAGGATTCCAGAGGATGTTGAAAGTGGAATCATAGAGCTATAACAGTCTAGTGTGGAAATGGCCCATGATAGGGTCACCTTAAATCAGAAAAGACTTAAAGACCCGCGACAAATGTATTTTGGAGGAATATTGCAGAAGATGGTTTCCTTTACCACATTATGCAATATCACTTGATCTGGGTGTACAGTAGCAGCTGGAGGGATCACAGATTGCAGCTCCATTGTTCCCTTACAAATCATTGCTCAGCTCGAGGGGGTAAATTTAGGTGCATTCTGGCAGCAACAGAGGATGTTCCTTCTTCCCTGGAGGTACAAGGACAACAGGAACCCACCTGGTGCTATTTGGTTGCTGAAGCGTGGTCCTTTGAGCCCCCCACCCCCAGCTACAGTTATATATCTGGGGAGAAAATGGAGGAGAGGAAAGACCCTCCACTCCCCCCTCCCATGCTGGACAACAGTGTTCTCCAGAACATATGTTCTGCCAGGGTATATATTGATTTTCTGCCTGTTTATATCCCCTTAGGAATGTTAATCATACTTTTTTCCCCTAGAAAGAAGAAAATATCATATATTTCATACACTGAACTTTAGTACTCTAAAAACCTCTTCCATAAAGAATCTGTTAGTCTTAAAATACTGCAACACTCGGGAATAGAATATTGTGGTATGTTGGGATCCTTTTCATCCTTTTCCTGGCTTTACTGAGGTAAATGATTCTTGCTTTTATTGTGTGTGTATGTGCCCTCAAGTCGCCTGTCAACTTACAGCAACCCCATGAATTTCATAGGGTTTCCTTAGGCAGAAATACTCAGAGGTGGTTTTAATAGTTCCTTCCTGTGAAATATAGCCTACAGCACCTGGTATTTGTTGGCTGTCTCATATCCAAGTACTAACCAGAGCTGACTCTGCTTAGTTTCCAAGATCAGATGGAATCTGATATCTTTAGAATATTTAGGCCATTTTATAGGTTGCATTAAAATTGCTGGGGATTTCAGCAAAGCACTTAATAAATATGTGTGGAGAGGGGCTGCTTATTTGTTCTACAAATCAAAACACAATCTATAGCTCATTTTTTAATAACTGTTGTCTTGCCTTTCTAAATGTGCTGGATGAGCCAAATCCTATGAAGCGAGATGTGTAACATTTGCTGCAAACCACAATTTGAGAATTTCTGGTTTGGGGTCTTTTCCCATTGTCTTTAAAGATGAAGAGAACTGGAGTGGAGAGAAGGAAGAGAAGGAAGGAAAGAAGAGAAGGAAAAGAAAGAGAAAAATAAAGGCAACTGAGGGAATATATTGGTTGAATTGTCCTGACTGGAGTAGACCAACTTGAATCAATTGAATTTACATAGATGACATAAGTGTTAAGTTCCATTACCATTTATTCAATGGATCTGCTCTAATTGGAACTGACAATAGGATTTAATCCTATGTTTTTAAATAAAGGATTGAAAGTGAGGCCTGTTTTTCAGGTTGCAAGATCCCATAGTCATCCAGTTGAAAATAATGAAGTTACTAGTTTACTTAGATGTTTAAAAAGAAGAAGAAGAAGAGGAAGATGGATTGTGTTTAAGCAATTCTTACCTTGTTGACATAGATACATAGGCCATTTCTGCCCTGCACTGTTATAGTGCTGCTATTCCACTTTCAGCATCCTGTGGAATTTTAGTTTAGGGAGGGGCATTTAGAATTCTCAGCCAGGTTGCTCTTTGGCCTCAGTGAGCCCCAGGATTCCACAGGATGTTGAAAGTGGAATAATGGCACTGTAACAGTCTAGTGTGGAAATGGCCATGGCTTATATCCTTTTCCTGAAGGAGTTCCGCAGTGCTCCAGATTCAATACCGTCCCTCCAGTAGGCGTTGCTAGTGGCCAGCAAAGGGGATGGCCTTTACCTGCATCAAAGTCCCCCCCTCCCTGCATCTTAAACTCAGCTTTAACATCTGCAGATAGACTCTTTGATCTTCCATTATCTCATTTCTTCCTCTAAAACGACTTTTAACATCCATGCCTAAGTAAAAAGCCTGTGAGCTTTGAAAGCTTGCATTATGTATTTTGTACCTTTTGGCTGGCCTAATAGTTATTACAGCAATGTGTGTTTTTAAATTTTGCTATGTTTTGCTGCATGGTCAACATGGGCTATGCCTGAATATATATGATTTGAATGTTAGACAAGGACTCTGAAAGTCCAGAGTTCAAATTCCTGCTCAGCCATGGAAACTCACTAAACTAACTTTGGAGAGAAGGAGGAAGGCAATAGCAAACCTTCTCCGTATAAATCTTGCCAAGAAAATAATGATGTTTCTATGCCCATTCCTTTTGTTGTTGTTGTTGAACAACTGAGTTCTGCTCCTGTCAGCCCATGGACTTCCCTTTTCTGCTGCAGGGATTCCATTGCTGGCACTACCCCTTCTCCTGGCTGGCTTGTCACTTACAATTAAGCTGATACCATTTCTCAAGGAAAGTGGCTGGTTCTGCTTGACAATATTAGTTACTGCTAGGCGGGGGAACCTCTGCCTCTGACTAATTAGCTCATTTATTTATACAGATGAGATGAGTAAATGAGGGCATCTGCTTCACATGCTGGTAATTCCCAAGCCCTCATCATGTCCAAGATGTGCATACATGCCTGCCTGTCTGACTACATGAGTAGAGTAGTCGTGATCCATGGACCAGCACTGGCCCTCAACCTACCAGCTGCTGGTGCGTGGAGAGTTTCGAGAAATAAATAAATAGTTGTAGTTAATTGACACATTGGGGAAAAAAATGCTGGTCCCCCACATCAGATAGCTTGAGGAGAAATGATACAGAAAAAGGCAGCTTCTCTTTTCCACAAGCTGTAGTAGGACTCAGAACAGAGGCATCAACCCAAAGATGCAATCTGTGCCTAGTTATAATTTAGAGAAGCTGAACTGTCCAGGTGGCTAAAGGTGGATCTGGAAGGTCAGCTCCTAAAAGCTACTTAATCTGTTACACAGCAAAATTGTACACCTACAATCATAAAGTGTGGATCACTCAGTTTTATATGGTAAATACAAACAATGAGTGTATTCTACATGAGATAAGTAAAGAGCACAGAATAGGCATAAATCTTTACAGAGCTTATAACTACATCCTCATGATAAAAGTAATGACAAATGGAGTGAAGTTTTATTAAGTTCTATGAAGTTACAGTGCAATATAGCTAAATAACACCGTAGCATCCTGAATGCTCCTGCTGTCATGGTCAGACCTGTTTAGTACTTAAGTATGAGACCAACAGGAATCTTCTAGGGCAGATTGGGAAAGAATCCTGCCTGAAACTCCACAATCCAAGTCAACTATTCCAAGCTAAATGGACTAGTAGTCTATCTCTAGATAAATCAGCTTCCCATGTTCCTAGTTATATCTTCAGTGCCAGAAAAAGAAGTTAACTGCAAGTAAACAAATGATCTGTGCAGTCACTTCTGAGTGTGCCAAGTCTTTAAACGACTGTGTGTGTTTATCTGGAAACTCTGTCCCAACCTGGGTGCATAGAAGTTTAAAGACATATGTATGTGGCCTTCGTTTTATGCATTTGCTGTGGCAACACTGGTGTGCATGGAGCAGTTGTGGTTGCCACTTAAAGTACAGAACTCCCTTGCAAATTTGAAAAAAAAAATGCAAATACAACCCCTACATGGATAAACTCATCAGGAAACTGTTAACAGTGTCAGCTCTTTTGCTGAGTCCTTGCCAAACGCATGTTTGCATCCTAATAATGGTTGAAATTATTTACAGTTCTTGATTTGACATTTAATGTCAGAATTCCTGGCTGAGCAATTACAAAACTATTCAAATGGGAGAGAACAATAAAATACTGCTATCACCATCAAAAAAATGTTGAACTCATGGAAGATTAGTTCAGAGTGCTGTATATTTCCCTCGCAGGAAGATGTGGCTCATCTTCCTTGACTTTCCCTTTGGATATTACCTTTTTGATTACTCAGAAACATCTTTCTTGTAGTCTAGTATAGTGTTTAGAGCACCAGAGAATAAAATACATATCTGAGGCAGAACATCTTCTGTGTTGCCAGCAGCACACTCAAGTCTTTGCTATGAACATGTAGTGTTTTGTTCTTCCAGAATCTGTGCTAATCTGTAGTTGTTGATATAATGCAAGCAGCCTCCATTCTGTGCATTTCATTACAAGCATAGACATTCTGTATATAGAAGCTTTTTATTACTGTCCTTTTTATGATTTTTCAGTGATTTGTATGCTCATCTTTTAAAACAAAACAAAACAAAACAAAACCCTGTTTTGATAATCAGCAATATTGGTGGAGTTAAATTTTACACTGCACATCAGTGAATTATTCATTTAATATGTACTCAAGGAATATCTGCATTGCTATTTAAATTTTTTCTTTTCCAGCTGCTCTGTGTTACCCCATCCTGTTTTTGAAGTTTCTTTCTGAAACATACTTCTACCATTTAAAACAAAACTCTCTGATCCTTGTAGATGTGCAGTCTACTTCACAAATCACCTTTGAATTAATGTGCAGAGGAAATGTGTGATCTGCTCTGTTCCACTCCAGCAAGCACAGAGCAAGGATACAAGAGGTGAAAGTGATTTTCAGTTTCTTCTTTTACACTGCTGTCAGCTCCATGAGAATATTGTAATTTTTCACATAACTTGAACTAAAGCTCCCTGTGACCAATGGTGGTTGAGTGGATTTTGGGGACTGCCGTCCAAAAAAAATAATTTCCCCAACCTCTAATACTTTCATCATCCCAAGAATTGGAAGAGTCTCTTTTAAAGTCTGCAGTACCTCCTTATGTCACCTCACCCAAAAAATAATGCTACACAATATATTTTGGCACTGATAAGGAAATGTGTTTCTGGTATGAAAAGCAGACATCTCCCATTCTGGCATGTTTATTAATAGAGGGAAAATGATTTGGTGAACTGGCCAAATGTTGGCAGACACAATATATCATTTTTTAAAAAGTCAACAAGGCTGAAAGCACATGAAACTAAAGTGCAGTCAAAACTGTGCAACCATTCAGTCTTTCCCTTAACATAATTTTTTCTAAACAAAAAAAAAAAGAAAAGAAAGAAAAGAAAAGAAAAGAAAAAATAGACATGACATGGAAGATTTCATGAGGAAACATCCTGAGCTATCCATGCTTTGAATGAAGTTTATTCACATATTAGCGTGCTCTTTCATTGTCAGCTGTGCACAACATTCTAATGGTTATGTTGATATAGAAATTTTTCCCCTTTCTGTGAGGCTTATTCTCAAGTCAGTATGTGCATAGATTGCTCTTTTAATTTCCTTTAGATCCTGACAAGCCACTGAATTAAGCAATTTGAAAAGGCGGTAACTGGAATGCCCACAGATGGACAGCTCCTGGTGCCGCCAGCCAAAAGGAATTGGGCAACTATTTCATCTTTCCCTCCTTAACAGACTTTTTTTTTCTTGAAAACAAATAAACAAACAGGCAAGAGACGGAAGATACCACGGGAAAACATAGGATTCTCAGAAGCGGAAGAGAACAATGCATGTAATCTCCATCAGGAATGGTGCGATAGATGTCTCATCTAAAAGTGCCCACAGATTTCTCTAATGCCTGTAGTATCTAGGCAAAGGCAGCCTTCTCCCTTCCATGCGCTTGGACTCCGTAACATTGGCAAAAACAACCCCAGAGATACATTTGACTAGATTTCCTTGTGTGAGGAAAGAGGCAGGGAACCTCCTGAAGGATTGCTTTGCCCTCGCAATATGCAAGCCACGGGGCAGTGCCAGCAGCACCACCACCCACTCCCCCACATGTCCCTTCATCTCTGAGCCAAAGCTGTTTTTGCATCTCATGGGTCCTGGTAGGCAGAATGAACTTGTGGCACTGTGGTGTTGCAGCCAAGGTGGTAAACTGATGGAGAGAGGGTGGTGGCAACAAATCAGCGAAGAGAAGCGAGGCAAAATAGAAGGACCAATGTTCAGTGGAACAGCACATGCTTTGTGTGCAAAAAGTGGCTCTCTCATTACTTGAAATCTCCGCAAAGCTGCCAGAGGGTTTGGAAAGCTGCTACTGGAGTAGGCAACAATGGGTTAAATGTACCACCAGCCTGCCCTGGTCTGAGACAAATGCCTATATGTACCCCACCACACTCCTGCATGCCCCATACCCCTACCTTGAATAGTTAGATTCAAAGGAGTGGGGGAAAGGGAGAGGAAGGAACTCAGTGAAATTGTAACTCCGATGTTCACTGTCTACAGGACTGAGATAGAGATGCCTGGAAATCATGAACTATATTTTATGATACTGATGTTCTGGAAAACTTGAAAGCTTTTGTACTGTTGTTAGACTGATGAAGAGCTCAGGAGAACTCAAAGGTTTGTAGCTATTTGTGAGATTTTAGTTGCTCCTATTTATTAGATATTGCCCACTTGTGAATTTTGCTTCATTCTATGAAGAGAAGGAAAACTTTAAAATGACATACAGCAAAATTCAAAATCCACCAAAAGCCTTTTTGTGGATTTTTTTTAATTTTAATTTTTTTTTGTATTTTGCTGAATGGCCAACACTGCTACCCCTGAATGTCTTTCCATAAAATGAAGGATATCCACCAGTTACTGCAGAGAGAGGATGGACTGCACATGAATTTGAAAAGTTCTCTTAGAGAAAGTCTTGTATTCTGTGCTGCTTCAATTCTGCCTAGTATTTCTACATCCTTTAGAGAAAGAGGAAGAAGACTCACTTCTTCCCCCTCCTCTTTTAAGTCTGCAGTTGAGACCAGTTAAACTGGGAGCAGGAGAATCAAGGAATGGGAGCTTATGCACTTAGAAACTTGCCACAAAAGGAAGGCAGCCTGCCCTGATAGATCTCCATTCCTCCAAGAGTGAGTCTCCGGCATTCGGTGAGGGCTTATTCTTAAGCAGGTCTGCACAAAGACGACTGGATCCACACTGAGTGGCATATGCTTTGGTGCAGGACCTGCTCCCGGAGGAACAAAAAAAAAGTTCTGAAACCTCTGTCACTTTTTTTAGAATGTGATTAATTTGATAACAACAACGCTCCCCAAGCAGAGCAGGACAACTTAGAAACAGCTACCTGGGGCTGCAATAAAGAACTTACACTGGGGTCCTAGAATGGTTTTTCTGCGCGCCCTAAACGAGGGTTTTGCAACGGATCCCGAGAGCCTAATCGGCTCCCGTGGCAACCTTCCCGTTCCCCCTCGTTCCTGCATTGTGCGGGGCGGCTCTCGGGAGGGGCGTGCGGCGCCAGCTGTACCACTTGCTCTATCAAGAGACAGAGACGCACAAGGGCCGTTTCAAGCGCGTTTATTGTCAGATGCAGCCGGGTGGGAAAACCATCGTCCCTCACCCGCCCGGCCTTTCTTCCGCGGGCTCCCTCGGCTTCTCCTGGCCCCGTCTGGGTGCCGTCCGCGGATCTCCCGGGAAGGCTGGCCCGCCGCCGGAGGCTCACGGACCGGGGCTGCAGTCGGCGGGGTCCAGCGAGACGGTGACGTCGGCTTTGCACTGGATGACGCTGGGCGCGCCGGGCAGCAGCTGGCAGCTCTGGAGCTCCGGGGCCACTTCTTTCACGCACACCGCCTGGGGAGGGGGAGAGGGAGGGAGAGGAGAGGAGAGGAGAGGAGAGGAGAGAAGAGAAGAGTGGGGATGAAGGCACCGGCGGCTCCCCCCCCCGCTTCCCCTGCCCCAAGAGCGGCTATGATTGCCAGCCTACTGGGGCTTGCTGCATCACAAAACTTGGGAAAACGCTCTTTTGGACTACAACTCCCAGAATCTCCAGCCGGCGCGGTCGCTTGGGTTCTAGGAGTTATGGTCCACTACACGTACGTTCCCACGACTGTTCCCCGGAGTGAGCCGCCCGGACCTCCGCGGAACTTGCTTCTGCACAAGCTTCGCTCTAAACTAGGTCTGGGGAATTACGCTTTCCAGCGGCAGCTCCCCTCATCCCTCAGCATATGCTGGCTGGGGCAGATGGGAGTTGCATTCCAAGAACATTCAGAAAGCCGGCTGATTCCTATGCGAGGTCAAGAGCGCAGACCCCCCGTGCCTTGGAAAGTGAAGGCAGTGGCCGCCTCCTCGGACTCCGATCCCTGGTCTCTGTGGTTTCGGATGACCGCTGCCTGCTACCCTGACTGGCAGCAGCTCCCCCGGGTTTCAGAGCACAGCCTGTGCCATCTATGCCCGGAGAAGGGAGGAACCGAACCCAGAGCCCTTCCAAGCTGCGGTTCTGCCACTGACCCAGATCATCTCTGTTGCCACTTAAGCCTCGCTACAGGAACTGAGGTTTCAAAAGCTAAAACAAACGTCGGAACAGAGTCTGGGTGGGCCTGTCAGGACCCCTGGAAGTGCATGGCAGGGAGTTGGCCTAGATGGCCTTTGCGGCCCTTCCCTCTCGAAGATCCTAAGGCCATTTCCGCACTAGACTGTTACAGTGCTATTATTCCACTTTCAATATCCTATGAAATCCTGGGGTTTGCAGTTTAGGGAGGAACGTAAACGCAAACCCCAGGATTCCTGCAAATCCCAGGATTCCATAGGATGCTGAAAGTGGAACAATAGCACTATAACAATCTAGTGTAGAAATAAAGTTTTAGCGAGTTTCCCCGGGATTTTTCCGCCTCAGTCACTCGGCTCAAGAGCGGCGAGCGCGCCCCCCGGGGCTGCCCTTCCAGGAACAGGAGGAGCCCTCCCCAGGGTCGCCCCGTCGGGCTGCCCGGAACTTAGCGGGAGCGCGGGGGGGGGCTTGTTTCTGACTAGACCGCGGGTTCCGCTTCCAATATGTAACACGAGCTCTAGATTTCATATGCGGCTTCTAGAACCACGCTGGGGTAGATTTTGCAAACCGTGGACATGTCAGAGCATTTTAATCATTTTAATCAGAGATATTTCTATAATCCAATAAATACAAGAATTAAAACCTAATAAAGACAGTGTCCTGAATTGTTAGCCGCCTTGAATCCCACTGTCGGGAGAAAGGCGGGATGATGGTGATGATGATGATGGCCGTACTTTTCATCCCATCTCGGATCTGAATCCCTCCCCCCCATCTCTCCTCCCTGCCCCCGAACTCTTCTTTCCCCTTCCTCCGCTCCAGCCGGGATCCTTCTTCCTCCCGGGCGGCGCTGCCCTCCGCCCTCTGCCGCCCCGTCCCTCCATGCCGCGGCTCACCATGTTCCGCAGCCCGGCGGGGCTCTGGCGGGGCTCGGGCATCAAGAAAGAGGAGGAGGGGATGGCGGCGGCGGGAGGGCCGGGGACGCTGCTGCTGCTGTCGGCGCCGCTGCTGTTGTCGTCGGAGCGGCGGACGTAGGGCGAGCGGCGGATGCCGGAGAGCAGCCCCGACGCCCTTCCCACCGAGTAGTAGCTGGGGCCGGCCGCCTGCTTGTACCACGCCTCGACGGGCGGGCCGAGCAGCGCGGCCAGGGCCAGGGAGAGCAGCGCCCAAGCGGCGGGTCCCCGCATGGTGCGGCGGCGGCGGCTCCTCGGGTTGGGGCTGGGCGGCTGCCCTCCGCGGCGCCTTATATCGGGGAGGCAGGGGCGGGGGCGGACGGCTGAGCCGTCTCCCGCAGCCCCCGAGAGCCAGCGAGCCAGCGGGGAGGGGGGAGAAGAGGGCGCAGCGGCGCCCTCCCCGCGCCTCTTCTCCTCCCGAGGGCGCCCTGAGCCGGGCCGCCCCAAAGCCCCGCGGGACGGGAGCGGGCTTCGCTATGCCGCCCGCATCGGTCTGATGCGCTGCGGGACCGGCCCCGGCCCCGGCCCCGGGCTCGGCTCGGCTCGGCTCCCCCATCGACCCAGCAAGCGTGAGGTGCTGAGGGTCGGGGCCGGGGAGCACCTTTCGCGGGCGGGCGCTGCCTGCCAGCCCGCCCGGCCCCACATTCTGCCTGCCTAGGCTTCTCAGCCCCGCGGGAGACGCCAACCCGAGGCCGCGTCTCCTGCTTTGGGCAGCTCCGTCGAGCGAGGGCCGGATGGTCCACGGGAGAGCGAGGAAGACTCCGGCCATTTCCGCACTGGCCTGTTCAGCGCTATGATCCCGCTTTCAACGTTCTATGGAATTCTGGGGTTTGCAGTTTAGGGAGGGGACGAAACTGCAAACCCCAGGATTCCATAGGACGTTGAAAGCGGGATCATAGCGCTAGAACAGGCCAGTGCGGAAATGGCCTCTTTCTCTGCAGGGTGGACTTGGGTTGACGGTATGCCCTTCCTCACAGCAGCTGAGGCAGAAACGTCCTGGACGTGGAGCCATGGCAGGAAGGATGCTGCCTTGGAAGAGTGGAGATAGCCTCTAGCAGTCGTGTCCCCAGAGCTCTCCACTCCTTGGTTTATTCTGCTACACGGACACCCTTTCTGATTCTATCCCATTTTTAAAAACCAGAGGTGTGTGTCTGTTTCTAAGGCTATCTCAGCTCTACAGGCTCTTTACACCATGCATTCAATAAGGTCCCTCTGCAGTGAATACTCGGTGCACCTTATAAAGGATGGGTTGTGCATGTACATGCCTTCAAGTCATTTGTCCACTTAGCTTATCGCGACCCCCTGAATTTCATAGTTTTCTTGGGCAGAGAATACTCAGAGGCAGTTTTGCCAGCTCCTTCCCCTGAAATATAGCCGACAGCACCTGGTATCCATTTAAGTACTAATCAGAGCCAACCCTGTTTAGCTTCCAAGGTTAGAAAGGATCTGATGCTTAGGGTATTTATGTTAAGGTTAAACCATTCAGATTCTGTGCATAAGGAAAGGAATGTACATATACACTTGCTAACCCTCTTCACTTTATCATCTCAGGCACTTTAGTGACCATGAATGCAGGATTTATTCCAGAGTAAATATCACAAAGAAATAACTGATGGCAATGGAGGAACACTTCTTCCTTCCAGAAATCTACCAATTTCCAGGATTCTGTCTTTCTCTTCAATTTCTCCTGTCCTTCCTCAGTTCCTTTTCAGCAGTTTTCCTGTGACCTAAGGAGCTGTTCCTTGCTGAAGTGGGCTGTGCAAAAACAGTAATTTCTGCTCAAGTTAAAACTATTCATTTCTGCGTATTTGAGTGTTGGACTAAGACTCCAGACCAGGGTTTGAATTCCCTCTCAGCCATGGAAACCCATTGGATGTCCCAGGACAGGGCACACTCTTTCAGGCTTAGAGGAAGGCAGTGGCAAGCTTCCTCTCAATATATCTTGCCAAGGTCTATTGCCAAGAAAAACCCAGGGTAGGCTCACCATAAGCCAGAGTCAAGCTGAAGGCACTATAAGAGTGAAACAGTGTAAGAATTACCTGTGGCCTCACAACTGAGTAGAATGCATTTTACTCATTAAATAATGTCTAGAGCTGTTGTCCTCTTGCAGTGTTGTCTGTGCAGACATCCATCCATGAAGGGAGACTTCCGGTTTAAATTTACTGTAATATCAATAGCCAGCATCTAAGGATATTGTCCAAGGCAATGCTTCAAAGATATTTACATAGGTGAAAGCTATTTGGTATAATATATATGTACATTGTTGGTCCTGGGGTCCATGTTATAATATTAAATGAACCTCACTAAATACCATAGCATAAAGGTGCAATTTAAGCAGAGGCTAAAGTAGGAAACCTGTCCTTTTTTTTTTTTTGAGTAGTTAACTGTAGAAAGGGCAGGTTGAGGAATGCTAATGAAATTGGTTCACAAAACATACAATGGTCTGTGTGTGTTTAAAGTTGAGTTTAACAGATTTTAATGCTCGTGATACCAGCAATACAGAAAACATCAAACACAGGTTTCTGGAGTGATTAAACAAATTGCTGCAAATATTTCCAGAGAGTTTGAAAAGATAGGAAGCATGTTCTAATCAATTTGCCTAGATGAGAGGCTGCTACACTGCAAGAGATAATTTTTCATATAGAAAGGTTCAGGTTAGCCAAGATATTTCAGGTTCTCTAAGGGATGCAGCACGGAAGATTTCTTATTTCTCCTGCAACTCCCATGATCATATCAAAGGAATGCAGAGGACCACTATTTGGGGCAAACAGTAACATTAATTAAAACAATGGCTTGTACCTAGAGTTGCACTGCCTTGTTTTCTGGGAATGTACGTTCTGCCCTATATAATTAGGTACCAAACTACAGAGAGAAACCAGAGTCCCTAATGAAGCAGGGTACCTTATTTGACACTGTGGCCTTGCATGAGACACTAACACATGCCAAACCTTCCTATACTGGTCTGCAGTTTGGAATGAGAGCATGAATCACATATAAAGCTTAAGGCACTTGCTAGTACTGCCAAATAAGAACAAAGATGAAACCTCCTTATTGGATCAAATGATCTTTAAAATACCGGAAACTAGCCTTCGAGTTATGTAAAAATACTTTTTAGGCGTAAGGCTACTGGAATATAGGATACATTTTCCTTGGTATACTAATGTCAGACATAGAATGGAGGCTGGAATATGTACCATTATTACAGTTTAGCCTTACGAAATGATTCAGCTTCCCGAGGGTGTCAGAAACAAAACCATAGGTAAAATGTTACACCAGTGATAACAGTGACGTCTATGCCCCATCCATGAGAAGTCAAGTGCCACATGAGGAAACTTTACACATTGGGGCAGATGCTGGGGCATTACAAAAACACAGAGGCTTAGGAACTAGCATAACTTTACCACATCTTGTCTACTGTGCTGCCACAGTGTTCTGCCAGTGGGCTGGTGTGCATTCTGCTGGTGAAAATCTTGATCTCCTCTAGCACTGACTGCTTCCTAAGATTCAGTATAACTCAGGGACAGGACTGTTTCTTGCACTGTTTCAAAACTTCCAGAACCATTTGGGTACTGCTGAACCTTTGCAATTCAGGGAACAGATTGGAAAAATATTTTGAATGCCAATATTCTGTAACTCTTACTTTTGTAAACATCATGAAAGTGGGTGTGCAACTTCAGCAGTCCTGCAGGTATGCTATGTAGTTGGAACAATAATTCACAAAATGAGTGCAATAACTACATTAAATATTCCTCTGAGTTTAAATTAGAGTGCCCACTGCGCTACATTCTTGTATCACCTCATCTTCCAATTTCTGCTAACTATAGACAATTGTTCCCTATCTCAGCACTAAGAATAAATAGATTATTCAGTTACAGAGTGGAATAGAAACACCTACCTTCTAAGGACATCACTGCTAATGGCCCTTGGGTTTCTGAATGTCACTGCTTTTGGTCAGTTTTCTAATAATCAGAAGACAGGCCCAAGAGAGTAATAGATGCTAGAACACATACGGACAACCTTTTTAGCTTTAAAAGTAGGACTTCTGTACACAAGAAGAGTGTGGTTACAGTTTTAATCAAGAATGTGTCTCTGGAATTGCAAATCTGAAGAACATGGAAGAGTATACTTCGAAGAAAAGTCATTGTTGTATCCAAGCTGTCAAGCAATCTCATGTGGTGCTTTGCTGTGAAAGGTCACATCTCTTAAGACTTGAGAGGTTTAAGAATGCTAAGAAAGTTGTGGGGTTTTTTTTGTTTTGTTTTTTTGCTAAAGACCCCCCCCTTCTCGCTTTGTGGTTAAACTTGCAATTTAGCTAGCAATAGCCTTCACTGTATTAGAAAGGTCACAGATTGGAATAATTTGCTAACACCACCTTCTCATTTGGGTGCACAAGGGGCCACCAATTACACATTGCAGGCGGGGGTGGCATACATAGCAAAAGGACTGGGCACCCAACAGCCAGGATGAAGCATCAAAAACAGCTGGTCTGTAGGCTGTACGGCTAAATAGCTAAACTAGAAACCTTTTCCTATTAAAAATAATTATAGGTATCGTTTAAAAGATAAGTAAGAATAATTTATCTTTCCCCACAAGCCACATACTATCATCTCACAATGCTAGTGGGTATTGGCAATAGTTTAAAAATTGTACTCCTTGCTGAGGCCAGCTTTGAAGAATCCCAGTTCAGACTGCAAGAGGCAAGGAGCATCAGAGAGAATGAATCACATCATTTTTTGGAATCACCCGCTGTACAAGTGGTCTCACTAAGATTGTGGGCAAGCTTTTGGCAAGATGAGTACTTGGCATTACAGCCTTTTGGGAACAAACATATTATTCGATTGCAGGCCAACTGTGCAGCAAAATGCAGGCAAAAATCCTAGTCCCTCCCTGTAATCTCTAGCACCATGTTTGTACTCTAAGGTTTACATCTAAGCTTAAACTCCATGTACAACAGTAGGACTTTGTAGGGTTTGTGTTTTGGTGAATTTGTATTGGCTCAAATATGAACAAGATTGTGATTTAAAGGCTTTGTGCTGGCTGAGCTACGCAGAATGAGGAAATCAGATTGCCCATAAGGTAGCAGCAATACATATCACACAACATTCAGTGATGGAAAAGAGGTTTAGCTGCACCATGTCTCAAAATGTACCAAAGGAAGCTGTTTAACAGAAAGACTCCTTTTAAGGTAATTGAAACATTTAAAGTGATTTAAACACACAGCTGAGGCACAGCTCCTGGAAAGTAGCTACTGAATTTGAGATGATTCTCCAAAACACAAACTCCCAAGCATTCCAAAAGGGATCCAGGTAACATCTAGCATACATTAAAAAAAATTATAGTATCTTTCTGTTCAGTATTCTAAGCTTCTTCCCAGTTTAGCCATACACTCCATACATTATATAGACAAAGTTCACAGCTGGGATTGTACAATATAAAGACAGAAAAGCCTGAACTGCAGATAGGATGAAATACTGAGAAAATGTAACCCAAATGATAGCATATAGTAGCAGTACCCCTATTTCCTTTGATTCAGTCTTGCTTCTGGTAGTGGTAGGAAGGCTGAAGGGATATATACAATACAATACTGTAAGAGCAAGTATGTTCTCCAGGCTTGAGGAACAAGTGGGGGGATGAGACTCCATGAAGCTATTTTAGTAATATGTGAAATCCAGAAGAGTAGAGAAATCTTGCCATGATCATTCTTTGAACTTCCACTCCTGTCTACACATTGGACAGTGCTGCTGGACTTGCTGGGAATTAAGCCACTTGAGAATGCAATGCATATGGAAGCAGTGCGAACACTGACCCCACACCAGTGGGCAGTCATCTCCAGGCACCTTACCTGCAAAACACAGGTCTCATCAGCGCAAAGTTGGGGAAAGATTGCATTTATTGGCCAAGGAGAAGGTCAGTAGGCAGATAGTTCTGATACTCACAATCTGGGCAGCAGCCATTAAAGGCCATCCGACAAATGCCACAGTTCTCATCATTGGCAACCCAGAGCCAGGAGGCAACTCCATGCCAGCTCTTGATTTTCACTTTCATTGTGTCTGACTACACACTAAGCTCGGTATCAGCTTAGGATAGCACCTGAAGAGAGAAAAAGAAAAACCTAAATAGAAATGTTTCTAGAAGTCTTCCATGTGAGAAAGTCTGTGTTCTTACCAAAGTGGGAGCAGGAATGTATGGAACTTTTTAAACTATTTACCAATTTCACCAGTGTAGCAATACAGATGACTTTATAAACCACGCCAATAGTCACCTTATAGTGTGCATGTAATCAAGGAGGCAGGTTGGGCTCATAGCTTCCCTGTGGATGGTGCAGGGTCGCCTATGATCAAGTCCCAAGTTAAGACATGATGAGAGCAGAGATCTTTGGCAAGTTAAAAAAAGTTGTTATATTTAGTCTAATTTGCTTTTTACCTATGTTATTATTTTTATAGTACCATCATTTATAGCAGACAAAGGCCAAGGTCCCATTGCCCAACTTAGCTACAGCAGTTTAAAAGGCAAGATAAGCATGGAAGGAGTACAGCAGCTCTAGACAGTGCAAAGCAGGGAACATCACAGAAAGTCCTCCCCCTTGGGACAGAAATCTGCCTTTTTGGCCCCAGAATCATTTGGCAGTTGGCACTGCAGCTTTCATTCCTGATGCAGATGGCTTTTGCTGCCATTCCCCGCTCCCATTGCTCCTGCTTACTACACTCCACTTGAAAGAGTGACTTGTAACAAGACATATCATCAACAAGAATCCAGCCCAAAATGGCAAGAGCTATGTTAGTTCAAATCTCTTTGCTTGCATCAGCTACAACATCACAAAAGGAGGGAGCAAACTTTTGGATTCACCATAGCTCTTCTTGAGGCTGCATACAAAAGTAACCCCCCACCCCCACCCAAAATTAGGGGAAGATAAAATGATGTTGTGCTGGGTACTATGGAAAAGCCCCATTTTAACAGTCTTAAAAGGGAATGGAAGAACCACTATACTAACTTATGTGAGACCAGGTTAGGTGCAAAAATATTCTCAGGTAGGCTACTGAGGTAAAGCAACAATGACTATTGCTTTGAAAATATTACACTGCAATACTATACTCATTTTACAGGAAGCAAGCCTCACTGAACACAACAGAGTTTGGAGCAGGCAGACGGAATTACATTGTTAAATCTTTAGCAGCCAGTGGAACACTCATGTCCTTCGTAAAGAAGAGAAAGGCGTGACAGCCTTTGTTAACATAAAGGACATCTGCATTTTACAATACATCCTCTACTCTGTCTTATTTTTTTAATTTATATGTCACCTTCTTCCTGCAGTGGAATCCAAGGCAGCTCACAAAAGGAATCCGAAAATAAAAATTTGAGAACAATTAAAATCATAATGGTTAAACAGTATAAATTTAAAAGAAGTATCAAAAGCATGCCCTCTTGGTTTCTTCTAAACATCTAGCCTGAAGAAAAGCTCAGCTTAAGAGTTGCATAGCTTCTTCTGTAACACTGGGCCAAGACAATAGTTTGCTTCAACTACAGCAGACCTGCTGTGTTAACTGTGCATGTTCAAAGTCACCCATCTACTTACGGTGACCCCATGGATTTCATAGGGTTTTCTTTAGCAAGGAATACTCAGAAGTAGTTTTGCCAATTTCTTCTTCTGAAATACAGCCTATAGTATTTGGTATTCCCGGGCAGCTGACCTTACTTAGCTTCCAAGATCAGACAGGATCCGGCCCTTTTAGGGTATTCAGGCATACACCAACTACTGAATGGTAAATCAACACTAACGCAAGCCCCACCGATTTAATGACTCTGCGTTTGTTAAAATTAGCAACCAGGTCCTTATGCCATTGCTTTTAACTCCAATATTATGCTATTATTATGTTCCGATCTCTTTATATAGTGGTTTACAAAATAATAGCAACAAAACAGACGCCCCTGCCACGAGGTTATACTCTTAGCTTTCAGCACTAAGACTGACGGGGGGGGAGGAGGCGGCAAAGGATGAATGACAGCACACACACTTCAAAAGGAGGGTGAAGAAGACTAAGGGGCTGAGTTCAGCCACGAGGGAAAAAAAATGTCTGCGAAGAGATGACAAGGAAAAGTGGCCCGAGGCAACGCTGCTCAAACACTGAAAAGAAGCCCATTCCTCAGAAAATGGAGCCACTTGCGATCACAGGGGACGCGGGGAAGGGTTAGAAACACGGGCGGCAAGGGACCACCCCCGAAGCAGGCGGCGGAAAGCAGAGCTGCCGCCCGCTGCCCGTCCCCGAGGACCATTCCTCGCTTACGTGCGCGGCGCCTCCAGCCTTCCCGCCCAAACGGGCCTCCCCCAGTACCGGAAGTCCCGCCTCTGGAGGTCCTCCCATGCGTCCTCGCGGGTCCGAGCCCATAAAACGTCGAGCGGCAACGGCGGCTGCGCTTGTCTTTTGGAGAATTGGAGGTTCGAAGGGGCGCGCGCTCCCCTCTCTCTCTCTCTCTCTCTCTCTCCCCCTCCCCCTCCCATCCCCGCCTTATCCGTTTCCGGCCCCCAGTGTAGCGCGGCCGGAAGCGTAGGCCCCGGGAGCCGGAGGGAGCCGCCATCATGGGCGACAAAATGGATATGTCTTTGGATGATATTATCAAGCTGAACCGGAGTCAGCGAGGAGGCGGCGGAAGGGCCGGCGGTCGAGGCCGGGGCCGAGGAGCTGCGGGCCGAGGGGGCGGCGGCGGCGCTGGGCGAGGGGGCGCTGGGCGGGCAGGCGGCGGCGGCGGTCCCGTCCGGAACAGAGCCGCCCTGTCCCGGGGAGGCGGCAGAAACAGGCCTGCGCCCTACAGTCGGGTACGTTCCCTGGCGGGCCAGGCAGCCCGTTTGTGGTGGGCCTGCGGAGGGAGGGGTGGTGGTGGTGGTGGTGGTGGGCTGGGCCTTATGAACTGATTTGCAAAACTTTCCCGTGGAAACCGTGCGACCGGGGGCTTGTTAACTGCCCCGGGCGCCCTCTCTGCGGGGTGGCGTCCCAATGGAATCCCGGTCCCGCCATGCGCGGGGAAGAATCGGGGCAGGGGTTCGGTCGGCGGAGGTTCGTGCACTGATCTACTCCATACTGTGGCTGGACTCATTTTGGTTTGTCCCAACTAGTGGAACCAATAAATCAGTTGTTGATTAGTGAGTCAGCGCATAAGTAAATCCGTTTGATTCGGTGTTCCTCCTATACTCAGCACTCACAATAGGATTTAAGGGAGAAAGCGCAGATATTCAGAAACTACTATACTCGGGGAGGGGGGACGCCGACTTGAAGAGAGCGGTCGGCCGTTTTATACCTAGAGGTAGCATCCTTTAGGATACTGGGCTATTACTGATTTGAGGTTCGTTTTCTTCACAGCCCAAACAACTTCCTGAAAAGTGGCAACATGATCTCTTTGAGAGTGGCTTTGGTCCTGGTGCTGGGGTGGAGACAGGTGGAAAGCTCCTTGTCTCTAATCTAGATTTTGGCGTGTCTGATGCAGATATACAGGTATGTTTTCCCTTTGTCTGTAGCAACAAGCAAGCTAGCATAGTGGGTTGTTGTAGCTGCTAAATTAGCTTTATTGAGTTTGCCTTTATTGTAGACATCCAATAATCTCTTATGGCAAATTTCACTTACGTGGTTTTTCCCCCTGATTATGACAGATGTCTTTTTTGTTTTGTTTTTGGAGGTGGGGGCAAAGGTGTCCAGAAATGGCCAACTGTGAAATTATCAGTATTACAGTTTTTCTCTTTTGATAGTTTGGGATGGTCAGAAAACTGATTAACATTCATAGGTGGTATTGTTTTGTATAGAGTGCATATATGAGAATTTATAAAACTGAGACAATTTCATATGCCTGGTAGTATTTACAGTAGAAACATTTGTTCCACACTGTTCTTCGCTGGAGTGCCTTGGAAAATGAGGATCACTATTGGAATTCCTCCTTGACAGAGAGTCTGGACCTAAAGTTAGCCTGTAAAAGGAAGATAAAAAATGCTTTCCTTTTTGTTGTTGTTGTTTAGCTACATTTTCCAGTATAGTTTACTCTTTGAATTCACATTTTTAAAAATCGCAAGATGAATTCAGGTTATGCTTAATTTATAGAAATCTTCAAAAGAAGACATGCAGGAGTTTTTATTTAATGTGCATATACTTCATTTTGTGTTTGATCTCACTAGAGAATATTTTATAAGAGAAAGCCAATGTATCAGTTGATTGGTAGACTGAATTTTCTTGTGGGTTGATTATAGGTTAGAGTAGATTGTATTACTTCAGATGGTGGCTTGCTCATACAGGACCCATAGTGTTCAGGCCCCCCCCCAATCTTCTCTTGAAACATCCTAAGACAAATGACACTTGCATGGTTTGAGATTCAAACATGGCAACAGTTTACATAATGTTATGCAAGATCATTGACTTGTTCAGGAGTATTTTTGTAGATTGAGCAGGGTGAGCAACTTAAGACCCACTTTGGGCTACACTACAGAATGAAGAAGGTAACATGGTTTCCAGAATTCTACTTCTGATTTTAGTTTTTGAGGGATGTGGGAATCCAACCAAAAAACATTGAGAGTGCACCTGTCTCTCTTCAGGAGATCTTTTGGCCTATTTTTCTTATATTTTTCCTGAACTTCTAGAGATAACTAGAAAGGAGGCAAAATTGATAAGAAATCTGACTTGTACTTGCAGTAAAAATCTGAATGTGAGAGTGGAAGGATTTACTGCTTTCTTTTCTTAGACATGCTTAATAGGTAATCTTTCTATGGAGACCTGAATACTTTACAAAATTCTCTTAACTATGTTCCAAGTCAAGATAATTTCCCACCTTGCTTGATAATTTTTCAGGAACTTTTTGCAGAGTTCGGGACATTGAAGAAGGCAGCAGTGCACTATGACCGATCTGGGCGTAGCTTAGGTACTGCAGATGTTCATTTTGAGAGAAAGGCAGATGCTCTGAAGGCTATGAAACAGTACAATGGAGTTCCCCTGGATGGTAAGTGCTTAACTGTTTGCCTTGATACGGTGGTATGGGAAATAAGCTAGCCTTGAATTTATGCACTTGCTGGGTGGCCATAGTTGACAAGGAACTGCATGTGGGGAGTGTATTTAACGTTCCATGTAGGTGAGTGGCAGTGGAAGGATGGAGGCCCCTTTCCTCTCTGCCCAGCATAGAAACCAAGCAGATTGTTGGAAAAGGTGTGTTCCCAAGAAGCAGTCAGAACCTACGCCCCCCCCTACAAAAAACCCTCCACCATTCCTGTGCTTTTCAAAAGTAATTTAAGAACATTTTTTCAGCCAGAAATTTTTTTGTCCTTTTTTTCTTCCCAGGACGTCCCATGAACATCCAGCTGGTTACATCACAAATAGATACACAGAGGAGACCAATACAGAGGTAGTAGGCTTAATCTTCTTTGTTGCTTGTTTATTAAGATTGTGTGGTAGATTTCAGGTTTAGGAATTGCACAGTGGAAGCCCTTTACACTTGAATTTTGATTCAGAATTTTGGATGTGTATCTCCTGTCCACCTCCTATCCTGTAGCCTCTGGGTTTTAGAGCATGATTTTTTTAACTTCAGCCGTGTCACCATACCTCATTGCTCTTCAGAATTCTTCATAGAATGTGTAGCTTGTATTTCTTTTCCTTTGCAGATTACTTACTGTGTTTCTAATTCTGTGTATTTTTTTATTTTTAGTGTAAATAGGGGAGGCATGACCAGAAACCGTGGTGGTTCGGGTGGCTTTGGTGGTGGCAACAGACGTAGCCGTGGCAACAGAGGCAGAGGTAGAGGTGCAGGCAGGAGTTCCAAGCAGCAGCTCTCTGCAGAAGAATTGGATGCACAATTGGATGCTTACAATGCCAGAGTAAGTACCAGTGGGTGCAGGGGGAAAGAGACAAAGGAATCTATTGGCAGAGCTGGTGTGAACTTGTAGTATTGGTCTTCTGAAAAGAAATAAAATACAGCTTCACAAGAAGTACAATACATGAGGAAGGTGGTAGTTGGCCTGATGTTGAGCAATATATTGTACTTTTCCTTGCAATTGGTTTTTTGTTTGTTACTCTTTCCCAATGAATGTGAGAACTAACCTCATGTAAATGGAGGCAGTTCAAGCAGCACAAGAAAGTATGTTTCTAATAGTGTAGTAATCTGTTAGATTTTATGATTCTCTGAATTTGTTCTCTGTGGCAGAATGTTGGTGAACTAGATCAGACTTTGCAAAGCAGGCATCTTTCACAGACATTGTTGAGCCCTGTTTTCTCCTTTACTGAGGGATAGATCTGCTGCTTTCTGTTTTTCTGTTCTTATCATTAGTCATGAACTGAAATTAGAATTCACTGGCAGCAGTGAGTTTGCGTGCTGAGTTTCCAATACTGTTTGGATGCAGACTTTAGATTTGCATTAGCTAGCATAATGAAACTGCAGTTTTAAGTGGCGACTGCTGCCCAACATGTTTGTAAAATCTTCATTTATGAATAGGAAGTTTTGTTTATTTTTTATATACATTAAATAACTCTAAACCAATTATTTAGACATCTTGGAGCTACTTTTCTAGGACCTTACTAGATGTGAGACAAGATACTGCTATGAAAAGTTGTAGCTATGGCATAGATTTTGTGCTTGATTCTTTATCAATAGCATCACTTGAAACTAAAATACAAAACAAAAACCCACATATTTGGCAAACTGTCTCTATAAAATGGTGATCACTGAAAATAATACGGAGGTTATTCTTGTGTTAAGTGATTATCAAACAAGTATTAGAAATGTTGACTTAGGTTTACTTATAGTGACACTTCAGATTTGACAATGCCTGTGCACACATGTGTAGGAAAGGACTGTGAATGTATAGAATCTTTTCTGTGAAAACAGAGCTTAAGAGAGATGTGTGTCCCCAAACATACTTGAGGGGATGAAACAGAAATACTTTGAAAAAGTTAAGAATTTTTTTTAAAAAACTCAGGAAAAAGTTCTAGTTTTTTTAAGCCAAAGTGTGAATTGATCTGTGCTGGTGAGAAGAGAGAGGTTGCATACACTTGTGGCTTTCTTGCCTTTTTGCTGAGCTGGTGACAGCTAAGTAACTGTCTCTCTTTCTTTCTAGATGGACACCAGTTAAAACCGTTGGTGCATCATGTGCATGGGAAGGACTGCAGACATCTCATTCCATGCTCCCCAGCGGGAGGGGGAAAGGTGTATGGCGGTGGCTACTAATATCAAGAATGGAATTTGTTTTACTTTTATGTTTTGGAATAGGTTTTAAACTCATGTAAAGGTTTCTTTCTTTTTTTTAAAATTCTGGAACAGATCTGTTTTGTACTGAGTTATTTTTGGGAAAAATTTTACTGGTTGCCAGTTGGGCCAAGGTGACTTTTTCACCATGGCAATAATAAAATAGAAATGTGTCTAGAGCTGTAAATGTCTGCTTCCTGTTGCAGCTGGAGCCTAGCCTTGGGACTGCAGAAGCCAAGATGGGTAGGGGAGCAGCTGTCTGCCTGCAGGCCCCTAGCAAGAGTTGGTGCTGACTGCCCTTCCCATGGGGAGGGATTCTGTTCTCTCAGGTCTCCTATCTTCAGTTGGGGCTTGTAAACTGTATATCTCCCATCTACTGTGTGTTGACTTTCCTCCCTTTGTCTATGCTAAAGCCAAACAGTGACTTTTGCAGGGAGGTGGTGGTGGTCTCCAGTGAAATGGCTCCACTCTTGGTGGTCAAGGAGAGGGGAAAAAATCTTGTTAAAGTCATTTTTGTATTTAACACTTGATTCCAAAGTTCAGTGCTGGTCCCACCTCAGTATTTTTAATGTAAAATAGTTGCTGTGAAAATTCAGTGACTCCAACATGCCAAGTAAAGATTTAGTCTTTCAACTTGCAACTCCCTACTGAATTCTTATTTCAAGCAAATTTGTTGGCAATTTTATTGTCTGTTCTTAGAGCTCCTCATTTATTGGGCTGAAATTATTTCCACAAGTTATGTGGAATGGGACGAGCAGAATACATGTCAAAATAATGTGTTGTGGAGACACTGTCTGTTTGTTGGGGGCATGGCATAGTATGTAACCTTTAATCAACAATGCCAGTGGGTAGAAGTATCTTCTCTCCAGTCATAACAATATGAGGTTTAACAAAGATTCTCAATTTTGAAATCTTAGAAGGATTACTATCTGCATTGTTGCTTTCTTATTTTAACAGCAGCTTCCTAATGCTCAGATGAGTGAGACTGCATCAATAATTTGAAAAAAATGGGTACAGTAATATGCCAGGATTACACAAGACTAATGGCCAGTCTTGAATACTGCTTGAATCTTGATGTCACAGAAAAGATTTAACAAAAATAGCTCTGCATAGTAGTGGGACTAGTATATTTATGTGTTTATTACAATATTTACATCCCACCTTTGATCTGAAGATCTCGGGGCAGTGTACAATAACATCAACATGATCAGTTTACAACAGTGTGAACCATAACATGAGTTCAAAGACTAAAAACTTATTTAGCAGTTTAAGTTAAAAGAAGGTAGATTCAAACCAGTTAAAAAGATACTTGCTGAATAAGATAATGTTGACAATTTTATTTTCACAATTTTCCCTAAATAATCCATAAATAATCATGGTAGTAAATACTGGGCAATCTTTCAGTTGGGAGAACCTCACATTACCTCCATTTTAGCCAAATAATTACAGAAGATTTATTGACATTGTAGGGTTGAAAGATAAGAGAATGCATGGAAGCTAATGATGAAATACCTTTGTTCCTTTATAAAAGAATAGCCAGGATAGCTTCATTGTAAGCAAGGCCTTCTGTGATTTCTAAACCTTCTGCTGTGTCTTCATTAATGCATATTATGTTTTAGTTTATTCCTACTTAAAGTTTGGTGGATAGGACACATTCTCTTGCTATTCCTAAATGGTTAAAATTAAAATTTGTGGGTTTGACTTTCACAGATTTGATTATTTGCAAGTTTTTCCAATCCCTGCCATCCCGCACCTCAGGCACTTCTTTCCTGGGGGAAGCTTTCTTCTCAGTAGTTCTGATCAGGCTTCACAGCCTTTTAAAAACCTACCTCTGGTTCTCTTCCTTCACCAGATGCTGCCTGGCCAGCTAAGGACAGCTTGCAACACCAATGCCCCACACATACCCAGGGAAGGAGACAGGTGTGAGAGAGGAAGTACAGAGCCACCATGCTGATCCAATCATTTTCCCTCACCTGGTTTGGACCCTGTATCCCTGCTCTCCCCACCATGTCTTGGCCCCCTTCCCACAGAGGAACACAAACATTTTGATACATATGATTTTTCCACTTTTCTGAGGGTCCTGTACCCCTAACCCTACTGAATGAGGAGAGCAGACTGTATATTGAAGGAAATGTTTTTCTTCATAATGATGTACAATTTAATATATAAAAGTCAAAGTTTGTATGCGTCAGGCAAAAAGCTCATATGATTGGCTGCCTAAGAAGATTCTATGGAATCCTGGGGTTTGCAGTTTAGGGAGGGGCCTTTAGAATTCTCAGCCAGAGAATAAGCTGGCTGCTATGAAGATGAGGCCTAGCAGCAAGGAGCAGGGTAGTGCATTCCCTCGAACCCAACCTCTATGTTAATAACTGAATACAGATTGGATTGGGGAATATGGGGAAAAGTTGCAGGTACTGGACAAGACAGTTTGGGGAATTAAGAGGCACAGGATCTCAAATCTAACAAGTATTGCCTATTAAAATCCTGGGCAATGCTAGGTATATATGTAGTAATTTATAATACAAGTACCTCTATTTTGTATGGAATTCTAATTTGTTGGGATTTTTCTTAAGTAATTTAACATATGGTGACACATTTCTTTTGCTTTAAAACTCTGATTTATTGCAACCCTAAAACGAACCCTTCACAGGGTTTCCTGGGGCTGAGAGTGAGGGGCGTTCCTAAGATCACCCAGTGGATTTCCATGACCAAACAGGGAACTGAACCCTGGTCTTCAGGGTGTAGTTCAACATAAAAAGCATCGTGCTTCTTGAACTGATAACAAGGAATTGTAGTTGTAGCCTCTTCTGATATATGTTACATGTACATTTCACTAAGAAAATTTTGTTAAAACTATTAATAGTCTTGAAAACTGACGGAATATGTTTCGCAAGGAAGCTGTACCACTTGACATACAAGAAGCTTTAATCCAATTGCCATAAAGTGGCTCACATTTGTTTAGGTCTCTGCTGGGGCAGTGCAATATACAGCAAGTTCATTCAGTCACACTGGAATGTAAATTTGATAGGATGGTGGACTGTTACTTGTTTTAGCCACTGACTTATGAGTGCAAACCTATTTGCCTATTTACTGTATTCTATAGGTGAATAATGAAGTGACACTACATAGAATATATTGAATTTCTTCACAGGGCAATCAGCTCAGCATTTGTGGGAAGAAATTATCGTGTGCCCTCAAATGCATACCTCCGTACTAAGACTGCACTGAATTGTTTCTTACCATTCAGGTGTCTGACCTGTAGAGTGTCTATGGGTATCGAGATCAATCTCTGAGCGAAAGCTAATCGTCACATAGGAGCAAGTCTGGCATCCCGGTGCTCCTCCTGACGTCCGGGCTATAACCCTCTAAAACCCAGCCAGCAGGGCAAATAGGCAAAGAGAGGTGTTGCCTAAATCAGTTGGAAAACAATTGTCTTCTTACCCTTAAGTGATGTAAATATTTATATACTGCTTGGTCTCACCTGCCCCCACCCCAGTTGAAGGATATTCACAATTTAGCTGCGCCAAATTGTGGCCTGCGTTAGCTTCTCTCCAGCAATCCTGGTAGATCCTCAACTGTCATTGCTCAAAGCGGCGTTCTTGTTTCTTAGCACAGGAACGCCGCTTAACGAGCAGGGCTGGAGTAAGCGGTCACTCTGGCCTAACGACAATTATACAGCATGATCCGCTCCGCTTCGCCGGGTCCGCCCGCCCGCCCGCCCGCCCGCGGGAGAGTACCAAACTCTTCAAGCGTCACCGAACGGCACGCTTCCTGCAACCCTCAGAGGAGAGAGGTTTCCACGGGGGCTTCTGTGAAATCCCGGAGGGCGGCCCCTCTAGCTGTGGATGTGAAATCTCCGGTTCACGATTCCCTTCAGCGATTCCGCTGACCCCGCGCGCGATCGCCAACCCGCGACCGCGGTTTCTTCCCACCCCCGCAAAATGGGAGAGCGAGGCCCGCCCCTCCTCCGGCTGTAGCAGAAACCGAAAGTCCGCCATCCCCGCCCCGAAATGGCTGCCGGGCACAGAGACGAACGGCTCTCACTTTCTCCTGCCCGTAACACAGACAGCTTTCCAGTCGTTAGGAGCCTCTCTAGGATCTCCCCTCGCTTGGTTCCTTTTCCCCGCCTTCACGTTGGTAACCAATGCGTGGCTCGCTTGTCGGAAGTGATATCTGAAAAGGGTGGGTAGAGTAGCCCCCCTGGCTTACTTACGGCAGGAAGTGAGGTCAGGTGGTACCGCGGAAGTGCGGGGGCGCGCGCGCGCACACACTCGGGCGGGGTGGCTTTTGGGCGGCGGCGGGCGTCGTTTGTCACCGGCGGCGGCGGCGGCGGCGGCGGCAGCAGCAGCAGCGGCGGTAGCAGCGGGAGGTGAGAGCTGGGGCCGGCGGGGAAGGGGGCCGGTGCGGGGGGGGACTTTTCCTCCGCGCCGGTTCTGCGGCCCCTTTTCCCGCCCTGGTCCTCGTCTACCCTCCTTCCTTTTCCACCCTGGCGTCGGGTTGCTGGCGGCCGGCTGTGCCTTGCGGTGGCGGGCTTGCGCGACCTGATTGTTCCCTGTGGTGATGGAAAGGAGGCGCCGCCGCCGCCGCCGCCGCCGCGCGTGCTGGGCCCTCGCCTGCCGTTATCTGGGCCGGTCCCTTCTGGTAGCCGAGCTGGCAATCTCTTCCTTTCAGTGCTCTGAGCCTTGTCGCTGCCTTGTCCTCGTTTTCTGTCTCTTGTGAGGCTCACCATTCCGACAAGCCAGTCTTTTCCTTGCTTTAACGCTGTTGCTTAGGAAGGCAGGAAAAGCCGTCCCTTGTGCTTGAACGTTCCTGCCAAGTCCCTGCGGGGCGGATAAGAAAGTAAAAGCCGAAGGCGACTCTTCCTCCTATTTTATTTCTATTAGGGTTTCTGGTTCTTGCTGGATAGCTAGATGCTTCAGTGGTAGAAGTCATCACGGTACAGTATATTCTGTTTGCTGCCGTGGATATTCTTTTCGGTGCATAGTGCCTTGTACTTTGATTAGGTGTTGGTAGGTCTCACACTTTTGTAGCCCTTCTGTTTCCTGAATAGCTTCCATTAAATGCGCAACGATTGTTTGTCTTATGCCATTTATAAGTCACTTTGAAAGGTTTGGTGGCTCTTGAACTGAGTTTTCATGGGGAAAAAAATACCTTGAATTGTGAGTGGGCCTAAATGGAGATCAAGGCTTAATTTGGGCCAGCACGTGGTTTTAATGTTTTAGCTGGAGTCAGGGAGGATGTAGAAAGCGCAGTTCATTCATTACAGTGTCCACACTTCTCTCTGTTTCTCGGTTTAGAGTGAGCAGTTTACTTGACAAGAGTCAATTATTGCTATTCAGGCAGGCTTGAACAGTAATGCCCTTCCTCCTTGACATGAAGTACTGTTCGGAGGGGAATGATTCATACTGGTTCAGAGTTTTTAAAGTAGGCATAGATCAGCGTTAGAACAATTTTCCTGTGTCGGTAGAGGAAGTAGGATTATGTTATCAGAATTCATGTGGAGTAATTTAGAGAGAATCCAAGTAAAAATGGTTAGATCTTTGTTGCCAGGATTCTACACTGCTTAGAAGTGGTTTGATTATGTTTCTCCTAAAGTGTTATTCCTGCCTTGGTTCGAGAAAGCAGCTAGTGAGCTTGGATTGCTACTTGTTCCATAGTTTTAAATGAATCTTTTATATTGCATCATCAGTGGTCTTGGCAAAATCTTAATTGCTGGCAACTGTCTTTACTTTTGAGCCCTTCCTTTGCCCTGTGCTGTCTCCCTGTGGCTGTCTTATAGGTTATGGTGGAAGCTTGTAAAGGGACTCAATCATAATGTGAAAGCTGATTGCTACACATCAAGAGGTGGATGTTCTACCTAATATGGGTTAGTGCTACACATTCAGGAACAACACATCGTAGGGAGTAGGGAAATAATAAGTTCTGTTGAGGTTTGGCAGTTTAATCATTACGGAATGCAAAAATGGTTAAGTGTACATATATTCTTGTGCTCATTAGAGTGTCTGTGCATGTGGCTTTCTTGCCATATGGCTGTCATTTTTCGCATCAGATTTAATGACTCTGATATGTTAAAATGGCTAAGAGAATGTGCAGCTGATTCTTGGAATTTAGAAAGTAGGATGCCAGGTGTGTGTCCTCATGTCTCAGCTAAATGGCTGTGTACTGACTGTTCTCTAGTGTAGGTACGTTTTAATCATTTGTTTCCTCCTTCAATCCATAGGAAGAGGCAGGTAAGAACTACTAATAAGTCTGGACATCTAGTAGTGTAGAGGTACCTGCTAAAATGTAGGAAAGACGAGTGTTACCTGCACAAGCTACTCACACTTTTTGCAAAGCTTATGTTAATCTGATGCAAACTTCTTGGCCCTGCAGATGGTGGAAAAAACAAATATTCCCTTGTGTGTGAAGACACTCCTGCACACTAGAAAGAATGAAAGCTCATAAAAGCAATGATCCTTGGAATTGTTATTCTTGACTGTAACGGGGGTAAAGCTACTTAGATGCAATAAGGACTTTAGCTAAATACTGGTGTTATGTATCATACGTAAAATGCAAGAGGAGGGCGAATGGGCTACCCCTCTGTTGCAGCCTCTGTCTTTCTCTACTATTCCAGGTTCCTCATCATATGGAAGGTCTTCATGGATAGAAGAGTCTCTCCTCTTCACAAAATCAGCCTCCTTGTGCAGATGGCTAGTGTGTACCTTTTCCTATCATGTTTAATGTAGAACAAGGTTGGGTAGCATGAAGCCCCCTAAATGTTTCTGGGCTACAGCTCCCATCATACCTCATTATTCACTACACTGGCTAGGACTCTTAGTAGTTGAAGAGGGCCACAAGTTCCCCACTCCAACTATATGCATCCTGAATAGGATTCTTCTCTGCATCCTTTCTGAAAGTGACCTTTTCTTCTTTTCCTGGACCCTCCTGGGTGCATTGTAGGTGCTTTCTAGTAGGACTTAGCACTGTCCACTCATGGTTTAGTTAGGGAGCTGTACTGTTGTCAATCCTGTTGTTGTAGCGCAGCAGAGAAGGATGTGATGGAGCAGAAGCCAGGTTTTCGGGGAGGCCACTGTATATTGAACATTCCTCTTTCAGGAAGGAAGATAATCCTTTTGTTTAAGGCAGGGGTGAGAACATGTAACCTTCTGATGTCATGCTGCAACTCCTAATAGCCCTAGATGGCATAGCTCATAGTGAGGAACCCCATCGACAGCATCAGGTGGGCAGCATGATTTTCACTCTTGGCTTATCAGAAGGTAGTGTTATTGACTTAACCTCATTTTTTTGGAAAAATATAAGCACTCTATTTAATATATGAATTACAATAAACTACAGCCTAGCATAGTGGATCTTGGATGTTGTAGGCTAATTATGATTATGCTAGAAGCTTTCCAGTCTACCTAATTGTTTAGCTGTGGCTTGCTTAAGTTGCCTTGCCATGTTCTGGTGCTCTGCTCTTTAGTGACTCTTGCCAGTCAAGAGCTGCTTCCTTTATTCTACCCTTCAAAGCTCTGGCAGAGCACAATTCTCACTTTAGTCCCAGTGATCTGCTGGCAGTTAGCTTCCTAACAATCTACATTGAAGCTGTAATATTTCAAGTAAAAGCTGATGCTCCTGAAATGTTTTGCTCTTACCCTTGTCAGTATTTTCTGCTGGGTTTCCATGGTGAGACCTTGTATGTGCTGCCGCTTAGCAGACTTACACTATCAGCTAACAAACAACGGTAGTGTATGTTATCAAGTGAGTGAATGCTGGCCAGGGTTCAGAATCTCATTTGTCTTTCCTGACTCTCCTCTGGTATGGAAACCTCAGCGTATTCTAGCAGAAATAACCAGTGCTTAGTGTTTAAACATTAGACAGTGTAGAATGCTTGAGAGTGTGTGGAAGGGTTCTGTACCAGACTGTCCTCCAGCTACAATGCCAGAAATGTTCTTGCAACAGAGTTCTTTCCATTTTTCTAAAAGTGTTAGCAGATGTGGTAGAAACCAGAGTGAATTACAGAATCTGGTAACTAATGGGGTTTTCTTTTCTTTTTTGCATCCCTTGGCTCAGTTCTGCATGTGGGAGCAGGAAGGCCAAACTCCTTACTGATCCCTTTCTCTCTTCCTGCAGCGTAACGCATTATCCCCGAGGCTAATGGGATCTTGAGTTCATTTAGATAGAACCTTCTGTCAATGTGAATTAGTGGCTTAGCCTTAGGGACCATTTGTGTGAGAGGCTTCTGTTCTTGCCTCACCCCAGCAGCAAATTTCCCTGGTGGCAAAAGCCAACAGTGCTAAAGGTTCTCCATGTTTGGGTAGCAGGCTGATAAATCAAGATTGAGATTTCTTGGAGGACTTACAGACCTCTCTTTTCCTGAGGAGAATAAATATCTGTTTTAAGGACTTGGATGGATGGGAAATGCCTGTCAGTAGCAGAAATGGAAAATAATACTGATAGGTAATAGACAATACAGTTGCAGATACACTTCTCTGAAGCTATAGATTTATATTAACTTGGAATTTTTATTGGCCCTTTCAGACTAAATGCCGTTTCATCCTGCTTTTCCCCTATGTGGACAGAATCTCTGTATAATAAAATTGGCTTCCCCTAATGAAATGTGTACTGTAAGAATATTTCATAATATGAATGTGCAGGTAGATGAAAAATGAGAGACGTGCTACATTTCACATGCCATGTGTATAGTAAATTCATATACAGAGTCTGATTCTTTCCGTCCATAACAATGGGTGTAATTTAGCTCTTGAACCAGAGCCACTGGTATAATTTAACAGTATCAGCCAGTATCTGGCCAGTGATTAAGTAAGAAGTTGATAGGGCTAGTTCTGTGTGCGTTGGCTGTGCTGTAGCTCAGTACATGAATGCATATGTGCCTTGGAGTTGCCTGTTGACCATGAATTTCCTAGAGTTTTTTTAGCCAAGTAACATTCAGAGGAGATTTGGCCAATTCCCTGCTCTGAAGAATGGCCTACTGCACCTGGCATGAAACACTGTTTTGTGGATATATCAGAAGCTATTCACTGTGATACCAATTCAGAGTAGATTTATCAACTTGTGGATGGATTAAAATGCCGTTTTTGAGGACAAGTGAGCTTTTCTCTATATTACTACCAGACACTTTTCAGATTATAATCTGATATATTTGGGGAGCTGCCTTTGATCTTTCAGCTACAGGGCTGAATTAACATTTAGAGATATTCTTGTGGTAGGGGAGGGAGTAAAAAGGATGGGAATCCAAATACCGCTGTGTATTTATCTTAAAGCTCTTACTGACACTAAAATTTAGCAGAGGCAGTTCAACCTTTTAAAATGGTGAACAACAAAAGGAGGGAAATCATACAATGATGGTATTGTGACGAAGGAGCATAGCTGGTTCATTTTTCAAGATGGCCAGATTTGGCCCCAGAACCTGAGGTTTCCCCAACCTGGATCTTCAGATTCAGTAGCAGCACAGATTGTTTTACTTCTGCAGGGATTTACCTTGTCAATGTTATAGCAGCTGTCGGCCTCAGGTGTACAGGGGTGCGCACTGGCTGAGCTGCTTCTCTAGCTATATTTAGGTCTAGAAGTGCTCTTGTTCCTGGAGAATTTGTTGGTTCTAAATTGGTACTGAGAGCATTCTAAGCAGTCCTGAAGCTGCAGCACCAGTTAATCTCTTTTTCCTGACTCTTCTTTGTCTTCCCTCTCCCTGCTCTAGGCAATGTAGGTGGCTTTGCGCATTTGCGCGAACAGTCAGAACAGTCCTAGAGATTTGTTTAGTGCTTTCTTCATTTTTAGCCTCCAATTTGTCAAGTTAGTATTGCGATACTTTTCTAGCAGTTAGTTTAGTTTATATGGAAAATGTAGACTAATTTTGAAGGGAAGCATTCGTGAGTGCAGGGTAGATTCAGTTAATGTTATATGGTTGTGTACTGGCTGTGCACGTGGATCTGCACTCATTCTTGCACTTTACCAATGTATGGTGGTGGCCTGTTGATGATCTTGTAATTCTTAATGTGCCAATATAACTAACCTAGATAGTGCAGTGTGAAACTAAGCAGGGAGTTCAGCAGAAGGAATCTCTTGTGTAGTTTCTATTAGCAAGCCATATTGTCAGCAAATGATTGTCACATACAGGAAACTCTGAGTATCCAAGTTCTAGTACGTGAAGACAAGGAAGTTGTGGTTCTTCAAGCATTGAAGTGATTTAGAAGCTAAATCCAAGATTATTTCAGATTTGAATATATTCGGTTTCCTGTTAAAAACAACTTTTGTGCCAAGCAAATGTGCCAGGAATATATTCCACAATTTGTAGCGTACTTTTTTTTTCAGGATGAAAAGCATGGATTGCTTCAGGAAAGAGGCAATTAGATCATGTATGTAAGAACAGTGAATTCCCAGGCATGAGAATTAAAGTGTTGCACTTCAGGCCCCTGAATGTCTTGATTTCCACCAAGTGCTGACTGCATGTTTCCATGACTCTCTTTATGACTAGGGGAGCAATAATTTTCAACATGCCATATTTTGTGACTTATATGTGGCCACAAGTTTACTACTTAAGCCCTGTTCAAGTTTCTGTGGAAGATTAAAAATGTAATGTTAAGCTTATAAGTCCTTCTTCCTAATTTTGGCCCTAGAATGATCTAGCCTTGAAGGCAGGGTTGAATACAGGACAGACCTTTTCCAAGGAGACAATGGAAGTTCTTGCTGTTTTGTTGTTGTGCATAGTTAAGGATTTTTTGGCTTGAGTTCTCGCTGTGTACAGATGGTTTAGGACCTGTGCGAATTGCATCTACTATATATTAAAATAAAGCATTCTTATGGTATATTAAAGCAGGCATCCTAATCTGGATCACCCCAGATATTTTGGATAACAGTGCCTACCCATCTCAAGTGGGATGGGAAAGATGGAGGTTGTAGTCTGAAACATCTGACTGGATTCTAATTGAGAGAGGCTGTCACAGGGGCTAAGACCCACCGGGATAATCATTTTTTTTGTGCTAGAATAATCAGGAGCATTAAGTGTTTCCTTCTAACCTGGTTGCTTCTTTGTTTACAGTTTCACGTCAGCATTCCTTTCTTTATGTGCATCTGTAAAACAGGGATGTATTTTCATGTATTTGAAGTGAAATCTATGTAAATGTGTGCTACCAATCTTTTAGTTTTTAAGGAGTTACAAAACTTGCATAGTAACAGTGTTCCCCCTTTGGAATATACAGAGCCTCTTTCATTGCAGAAGCACATTAACCTCCTTGGATGCTGAAAACCTAGAAACCTTAAAACTTTGCCAGACAATTCTCTCACCAAAAGTGTACACTTTGCTGCTGGGTGTTTTCTTTCTAGCCAGGGATACACTTTTCGTTGCCTAAGATGGAGGGACTCTGTTTTGCATGACTGTAAATGATTGTCCCTTCTGCCATCCTTGAGGAGGTGGAATGTTTAACTGAAGCTGTGGAGCCCTCTTTTAAGTAATTTCAGGTTTTGTGCACAGCCATTGTCTTCCATTGCAGGTTTGGGGAGTAGAGTGTCTGAGAGTGTGATTTACAGTGACTCTGCTAATGTTTTGCATGCCACCTGAAAATGGCGGATAAAGGGCCTTTGTTTCTTCTAGGCAGACTTTATGCTAGTGACCCTTAATAACTGCTCTCTTCCTCCAAGGAAGAGGCTTAGGAGGCTGGGGTAAGCATTTTGCAAGAACATAGCCTTTCTGTTTGGTTTGAAGCCATTTTAGTTAATGTGGGCATGGATTTGTGAATGAGTGTGTGAAGGGGGGCTACAGCCTTCCTCTTGCGGGGGGCACAAGAACTTGCTCCACCTCTTCTCTGCTGTGCTATAGCTGCACAGCCTGGCCGATGCTTTTTGTCTGCTGCTACTTGCATGTGCTGCTGGAGGGAAGCAGCTGTACATCTGCTTTCTAGGACTGAGTATTCCCTCATGTGCTGGGGGAACAGCCTGTGGTAACTGCCTTTTCTAGAAGTCTTGGCAGTTAAAAGGGCTTTCCAGGTTGCTATCAGCACCAGCAGCAACCTTTAGAAGATTAGCCTTTTGGCCTGAGGCGGGGAGAGGCACAGATCCTCATATTTTGTGACAATGCTTCTGGGGTCCAGCTGCATCTTGTGAATGGCTAATCATACAATGAAGTTCTAAGAGCTGCCATATGGACTCTCATATGTAATCTGTATAGCCTCAATACCCTAAAGGGGTGAGGTCCTATCTGATCTTGGAAGCTAAGCAAGGTCAGCTCTGGTTAGTACTTGGATGGGAGACTGCTAACACATACAAAGTGCTGCAGGCTATACTTCAGAGGAGTGAAATGGCAAAAACTACTTCCTGAGTATTCCTTGCCTAACTGTGAAATTCATAGGGTCCCCATAAGTGAACAGGTGACTTGAAGGCATTCACACACACACACACACACACACACAGATTCACTGTATCTTACAATTGCTACTACTGTTTTTGTGCACATGGCTTCCTTTTCAGAGAGTGCCTCAAAATCAATGAGTTTCACTGTGGAATAAAATGTGAAGCACATACATAGATTCCAAGATGGAAATTGGAAGAGTGTGTTTGTGTGTGTGAGAGAGAGAGTGCACACAGACAGCGGGAGTGTCTGCATGAAGTTGTGGCCAAACAACACCTGTGAGTCCCTCTGGTTGCTTTTGGATGGGTGAAAAGGAAGGGTGACAGCAAGCCTAGATGTAAAGTTTGGACCTGCAAGATGGTAATATGGATAGTGTAATACTTACTTCTCCTAATGGCCACTGTGGAATGCTTCTTGGCTCTCTTTAAGGGGCAGGAAATGAGATATAGACAGAAGCTGGTTGGTGGCTGGTCAGCACGTTCATGCACATAGAAAAGCAGCTGAGCTGTGCCAGTAGTAGCAGCAGCTCTTCAGTAATGTCCAAGGCATCTGGACACACCCTTGGGGAGCGAGCCAGCTTCCTGATTGGGTGGGGAGGGGTGTGCTGCTTTCCAGCAACAAGGGCTGCATCATTTTATGCTTCCAGTCAAGACAGCCACTCCTCTGGCTTAAAGGAGCCCTCAAGCTGAAGCCAAGGAGAATGCTGTTTCTTGCTGGAAGCTCCCCTGCGGGGCCCCTGGGTACTGAGCATGGAGTGCTGCCTTGCACGCTGGAGAACATTTGAAAAAGGGCAAATTATTTTTTATTTTGGATTATCTTCTGTAATCCCAAGGCTCAGAGGAATCTCCCTTCCCTTGACATCTTTAGTATGCCATTTGTACCTTTGGATTTTTTCATTCCTGGATTTCTTCATGAAGTATTTTTTGTATTTGGTGGACCAGGAGCAGTTTCTTGCAAGATAACGGGTTGGTGCTGATTATGGGACTTCAAGGTGAATAAGATTTTGCCATTCCTTAGCCCTGGCTCTGATAAGCCTTCTAAAGTGAGATGCATCTGCTTACTCTCTAAGTGTTGTGATTTAAGAAGATATTTGGCTACTGAATCTAAGATGGAATCTAATCTTAGATTACTGAATCTTAGATGGAATGTAAGGCTTCTGGTATCCTCTCCACAGTAAAGGAAATTACTCCTTTGTATTGATCATTGGTGTGTCTCAGAAATCCCTGTTTTTGTCTCCTCCTCCCCAAAATGGTGAAAAGTGAGGGGTCTAAGCATATCTCACAGTGCTGTTGTTTAACACACACAAATTGCAGCGCAGAATTGCTACAGTAAAAATGTTAAAATAATCTGTCTCAACAGCAAGGGGCATCATCTATGGCTGAGCAGGGGTAACTATTGAGAAAAAGCCAAAGTGTAGGTAGAAAGGTAGGGTGAGGGTTTGTGGGGGGATGCTGACTTCACTAAAACCATGTGAGCTTTTCCAAGTATAAGTGGGGCAGGCAAATTTTAAGAATGTCATCAGACTCTCACAGAGGGTTAAATTTGGGATAGGAATGAAGACTGGGGTGCAAATATCTCCTTTTGTAGGAGATGTTTACAAAATTTCATGAGGAATTTAGCATTTATGAGGAAAAAGGGAGTGTGGAGTGTCTGTACACCCTCTAGTAGGAGCCCATTTTCCTTGCCACCTCAGTGTGTCTTCCCATTTTAAAGAGGCATGCGGGTTTTACAATGGGGAAACCACGTGCTCATCCCATGTTGCTTGCATTCTCTCTTTTGATACTGTGTATAGATTGCACACTTGGTCATGTTTGTGTGGTTCTTTCTTTCATAAAATGTGACCCCACCTATGTTCTAGCTGAGTTAGTTAATAGAAACCCTTGTTGTTTCTGATCTAACGTTTTATAATCATTAGCTATAATATCCACACAAGCAAATCCTTCCTTATTTCCTGAACCAAGAACACTAATATTTTTGTCACTAACTTCAAATCATCTTCATGCCCCACAACAGAAAACACTTTCTTGAGGTTTAGACTTGTATTCGTTGGCATACTTTTGCCAAGCTGGAAAACTGCTGCATCATCCGAGACCAGTGCTGTTCAAAATCCTGGACCAGTGTTGGCGCATGAGTCACTGGCTGCCAGTCCTTAGTGAGTTTCCAAGAAAGAAAAAAACACAAAAACAGTTGTAATCATAGGGCACAAATATGGTGTTGGTTGCTGACATTGGTCCCTGGCATAATGAGAAAAAAAAATTGCAAGTCCCCTACCTCATATAGACTGAAAAGCACTTTTTAGACAATAACTGGGAGAAATGGACCATGGTCAAAATTGGTACAAGGTAATTGGTACAAGATGTCAGTATACAGGTTACTTGTCTTCCTGTACAAAAGGGTGCCTCTGCTGAAAGCTGGTCAGGTGAAGTCGAGAGTTTCTGTCTTGTTAGCTGCCAAGGCTTTCCTAAAGCGCTGAAGTCAAGTGTGTTTAATGAGATTATTTCAGCATCCCAAAGCTCCTTTCCGGTTTGTAATGTTTTGAGGCAATGGATCTGGCTTCATTTCAAAGTATTGTCGGTCAGGACTCCCCCCAGTTTATGCAAATGAGTATGTACTTTGGAAGCAGTATATCACTGACAACTGGGTAGCTTAGGTAATGAGTCAGTGGAGCCTTCCAAGTCTGCTTCTCTCTCTTCCCCTTCTGAAGGAGGTCCCTTTAGCATCTGCCAGCATCTCCTCTTATCCTGCTTCTGACCCCTGCATACTTATGCAAAGTGAATCTGAGGCAAAGAGGCACAAGAGGATGGAATGGGGGAAGAAACTGAGAACAGCACAGAGGGGAAAGCCACAACTCTCACCCTCCCTGAAGCAATATAGTTGTAAAAAGTCTGAGCCCTGGGCTCATTATGTCAAAGCCTTTGAAATGTCGCTTGAGGACAGCAACTCAAATTATGTCTGACTTTCCCAGAGAACCTCCTGGGATGAATTGCTACTTTCAAGGGCTTTTTTTTTTTTTTTGGTAGCATATGGGAGACTTTGGAGTGTCTCTAACAGCACTGAGAATGTGAGTCAATCTCCTTAACCATGCCATCCTACTGAAGACATTTTACCCCGCTGGCCTTCTCTTTCACTGGCCAATAACAGCTACCTTGTTTATCCTTGAGACTTTTCAGTCAGCTGCTCAAGTTGCCCTGTCCCCTTACCCCTGCCCCCAGACTGATGCAGTTAAGAATTTTGATCCCTCTGTGTTGTGGGTGATACTGGTTTACATGGGGCCTGGGTTGCAGGACGGCCAAGAGTGCAGAGGGAGACCCTGGGACAGGGCAAGCAGCAGGCTTACTGCTTAGTCAATCTACTTCCAGTTCTTAGTGGGGGAGGAGCAGAAGAGAGAGATCCTGCAAATAAACTCTTGCTCCAGTAGCTGGGGTGTGTGTGTGTTTATGGAATGGGAGCAAAGTGCAGATACCCACATCAAGCACTACTTGCTGCTCTTGCTGTCAGATGGGAAGTTGCTGACTTCCAATTTCTACGGAGAAATCCTGTGATACAGAAAAATCCCAACTGCTGTGGCAGTCAAAGAAGCTCAGTAGCTTTCTTAATCTTTGAGCAAGGATGTGTTTCCCTGCAGAGAACAGGTATGACTATTGCTAGCAGATCTGCCTACAAAGATGCTAGCTAGTGGTCTTAATGTATATATTAATACATTAATACATACATTATGTGTCAATATGTGTCTTAAAGTCACCTGTTGACTTATGGCAACCTCATGAATTTCATATGGTTTTCTTAGGCAAGGAATACTTTGAGGTTGGCTTGCCAGTTCCTTCCTCTCAAATGTAGCTTACAGTACCTGCTGTTCATTGGCATCTCCCATCCAAGTACTAACGACCTTGCTTACCTTCCAAAATAGATAGGATCTGGTGTTTTCAGGGTATTTAGACACATTGTATTAATACATCATTATTGTTATTATCAACAATGCTAATACATTGATACTGATAGAAAAGATGTCTTTGTGTGTGCCTCCCTTTTCCCCAGACATTGGTCCTCATTTCAGAAATGGCTGAGCAAGAACCCACACCTGAACAGCTGGCCCAGATTGCAGCTGAGAATGAGGAGGATGAGCACTCAGTCAACTATAAGCCCCCTGCCCAAAAGAGCATCCAGGAGATCCAGGAACTGGACAAGGATGATGAGAGCCTACGCAAGTACAAAGAGGCCCTGCTGGGAAATGTCAAAATTGCTGCTGGTAAGTTCCTGAGGGCACTGTGTATGTTTGTGTGTGAGAGAAAGGGAGGGAAGGAGGGAGGGAGGGAGATGGGGAGAGGGAAAGAGAAAACAGCTGCAGGAATCTGCCCCACTCTCACAAATTGTACGGTGCTCCCCTGAAGGCAGGTATTCAGTCCTCTTCCGTCTGGATGTGTGAGTGGAATGCAGACAGCCTAGATCAATAGTTGGAGAACTTGAGAAAAGGCTTATGAGCTCCTCAGTCATGAAGTGGATTGGCTTGGAGGGGCTGCTAGGCTGCTAGTAAAATAGCACAGCTTTTGTGCTACCTCTCCACAAACTGGAATATTAGATTTGGAACAAGCTTTAAAAATAAAGCCGACTTTGAACCAGAACTAATGCAAAGGTAGTCCTGGTTCAGGCTTTATTTTTTCCAGACTTTGTGAAAGAGCCTGCTGAAATGATGGGAGTGAAAAAAAGGCAGGGGCAGCAGAATAGAGATAATAGAACTGAGGAAGTAAAGGGGATAAAGATGCCCTTTCCCTCAGTTCTGGGATTTCTCTATGCTTGCAGTCACTTCATGTCTGACACTTAAAATAAAGGCAAGTGTATTGTTAAATAATATGTCCATGGTGTCTTGTTGATCTTGTTATAGTAGTGGCCCAAGCTTGCTTCTTTGCTCTAAGCCTCATGCTTGCTCTTGTAAAATGACAGAGATTGTTCCAGTAGCTAGAATTGGGGTGAGAATCGTACAACCTCCAAGTGTTGTTGGATTGCAAGTCCTGGCAGCCCTACTCACCACAGCCCCTGGCAAGGAATGCTGGGAGTTGCAGTCCAACTAAATGATTCCCACCCCTAATTTAATACTTATACTTCCTTTTTTTCCAGATCCCAGAACTCCAAATGTGGTGGTAACAAAACTGACTTTGGTTTGTACCGCTGCTCCTGCCCCTTGGAATTGGACCTGACAGGTAGGGGGTTAGATCGGAACATTTGACCTCTCCTATGGACATAGGCTGTGCTGGCCTAGCAGAGGAGCTTTCACCCTCTGTATATATGCTATACAGCAGACAGACAGCCACTTTCTTCCCACTGAATTATGTGGGGATTTATACAAAAGCATTTGCTTTGGACCTGGTGTTGACACTGGAGAGATCATTTGCAGACTTGAGAGTTTCTTGAATTGTTTTCCCACAAAGATGCCACTGGGACTTGACATAAGGGTCAGCTTGTCTCATATGGGGCAAGCTTATTTTGAAGACATTTTTAAGGTTTCAGATTGATTGATAGCATGAACAAGTATGTAGCTTCAGTGTCAGTTAAAATTCATGTTAACACCTTACTTGCCTATGTGGCGGGCAGTCTCTAGGAAAAGCACAGGCTTCAATAACTTCATGCAGAAGGTTCTCATCTGCAGGAAGTGATTATGAGAAACATCTAACCAACCTTTCATTGAGAGAGGGAGAATGTGTGTGCAGTTCACTAAGGCATATTAATTAAAATAAGTATGTTGCCAGAGAGATCCTTGGCCTATTTCTGAATTATCTGAGCAAAAAGCAAGTATTCTAGACCATGGTGGGGCTCAATATAAGCCCAGCCAGTTTATTTAGAAATGGAATGCCAAGTGAAACAGGAACAGCCTAGTACATATGTCTTTTTGTAGTGTCTGATCTGGATGAGTAGGCAAGAGAATGTCACAGTCTCCTGTGGTGCCATTTTGGTTCTTACAGTCTAGAAAAATTAACACAAGGATAATATTGGTGGTTGTAGTGGTCCAGCTAGGGCTCAGAGCTCTACTTCTGTGGAGGCTTGATTTATTATGTGAATATTATGTAGCTATTATTTCTAATCTGCCTTGTATCAGTGGATCTGAAGAGAGGATACAATGTATAAAAATAGCTTCATATGAAATCAAAACCACATGATTCAGTATGAGATCAGCAGTGACAGGTCCAAGCTAACAACAGTCATTTACATCCCAAAAGTTGTGGTAAAATGCATAGCGTTGGTGCCAAAGTGACGTCACTGTCAGCACCTGCCAGTATAAAAAGTCAAAAAGGGATGGCGAGGGGAAGGAATCCATGACTTATTTGTTTTAGCATCACCTTTCATGGATTTTAATCTGTTTCTTCAGATTCAGTTATGGTGAATTGAATCTATGAAAGCTCATGCTAAAATCATTCAGTTAGTCTTAAAAATGCTGCTAGATTTACTCCTCTCCCTCTCCCCAGCTCTTGATAGTGAAACAGACTAATGTAATTCTCTCTGAGCTCCTGCCAGGGTGCCCAATGAAGGGTGTTTCATAACCAGGGTGTTGCAGCTAAGAGGGGTCTTTCATAACTCGCCCTAATGTACTGCTGTCAGCTGTGGGCTTCAAAGGAGGGCCTCCTCAGCATATCTCCATACTCAAGGCAGATGTATACTGGGAGAGGGGCTCCCCAGACACTGAGATCCCTACCTATTTAGGCTTTCAGCGTCCTTTCTTCTGTCTTGGACTCAGACTAGAGTCATATTAGTAACCAATGCAGCTTCTTTAAAAATTACTGGTAGGGGGTTTCTACATGATCTTCCCTAAAGCAATCTCTCCACTGCATTCTGTACTGACTGCAGCATTGTATCATCCTTAAGGACAACTCCACACAGAGAACTGTGTTTCAGTACTTCAGATGTGAAGTTACTAGCGCAGAAGCTGCTACAGCCAGGTTATCCTTTTGTAGGAATGTGGTAGTTTGTCTGCAAAGCGAAGTTGCGTAAAAAGCACTGGCCTTGAGCTGAGCCTAGAAGTCTTCCCAAGCTCTTCAAGGGGGTACAGTTCTGTCCAAGGTAGAATACTTAGCCAAATCTTCGACCTAAGAACTAACAATCTGTGGAGTCTCTGCCTTCTTGGGACTCATTCTCATTTTATTGGCTCTTATCCAGCTCTTTTCGACACCCAGACATTAGTCCAGTATTTTTTTTATTTTAATTTTTACACCAGTAAAATATGTGACATTAAAATTTCCATCAATGTTCCATTTAAGAAACAATGTAAGTAGCTTCTATATTTTTATACAATTATTTTCCCTTTATCATTTCTAATCATATCACTAACATTTCTGTATGCGCTTTACTTAAATCCTATAATGAAATTTCCTAACTCTCAATCTTCTTCTTGTTTGTTGCACATTTTATTCTGTCGCTAACATTTCCAAATTAACTAGTTCCTTCATACCGCTCTTCCTCCACTCTTGTTAAATATATAAACTACTATCCCTACTTATCATTTAATTTTTCCACCTTTAAACCTTGATTTGCCAACATTAGTCCAGTATTGAGGAGAAATAGATGGTCAACATACTGATTGCACCCAACTTCAAACTACTTAGCAGTTTCATACAGATCAAGGGTGGACAAAGTGCAATCTATGGACTTTTTTTTTTCCAACTTGCTCTTCTCTGCTGCTTCCTTTGAAACCTCCTTGGCTCCCTGCACCTCTGATAAAAAATATAACTTCAGTAGCCCTCTGACTGAACAAAAATCCCCCCCAGCGCCACCTTCTGCATCACATCTTGCAGATGGGAGCAGACCTGTCATAACACCATGCCTCATGGTTCCCACCTCACAGTGTTTGTCCAAAAGGTTATCACTGATGGTTGTACCAAAAGACATTGAGGAATCAATAGGAGGAACAGCATTGCCCTCCCCCATCTCCTGGAGCAGCAAACCGTTCACACTAAACAGTTATAGCACTCTGATTTCTCTTTAACTGGCTCAGCTGCCTCCTGAGGAATCCTGGAGTTTGTAGTTTGGTTAGAGGTGCCAGAGGAGCTCCCTGGCTGAGGATTTGAAAGGCTGTGCCCTAACTGCAGACCCCAGGATTCAATAGGATGGAACCAGAGCAATTAAAGTGAAATCAAAGTTTTGTAATTTGGTTGTGTTGCATGTTATCCATCAGGATACCTAAGGCTGGTTTGGTCCCAAAGTTGACCTGAAACCAGACTGGAATGGTCCCAGATATCCATGTTTCCTTTCAGAAGCTGACCAGTTGCCATTCTTCCAGGCATCTTGCTCAGAAAGCAGGTATTAGCAGCAGAGTGATGGTTCTTATATAACCAGGGAAGACCTCTTCAGGAGACCCGTTAGGGCTAATATTACAAATAGGAATGACTTCACTGTCCTTTGGTTAATACTTACATTTGTGCCATCTGAGGGATGTTTTTCTTTGATTCCTGTCTCCTCCTTGCTATCTAGGTGACCTGGAGGCTTTCAAGAAGCAGTCATTTATACTGAAGGAAGCTGTGGAGTACCGGATAAAAATTTCCTTTCGGGTAAGGGAGCTCCTGAAAGAGCTGGTAGCGGCTGTCAGTAGGATCACCCTTTGGATTACTCAGTGTCTTGCTCTGGGCTTGGGGAGGGAGCATAGCAGGGAAGGGCGTGTCGCCTGATGTCTCCTTTTTCTGTTTAGGTGAATAAGGAGATTGTTTCAGGGTTGAAGTACATTCAGCATACGTTCAGGAAAGGAGTAAAAAGTAAGTGCTAAAAACGAGAGCAGCCCCTCTCTTATGGATCCCGTTCCTTTCATCTCCTCTCCTTTTTTTGGAGAGTGGTGGGCAGGGGGAGCCTTGGCAGCAGCCAAGTACTTTTCTTCAGGGGCGCTGAGTCTTCTCAGGGCTGACATGTGATCTCTTCAGTAAAAATGGAACATGGTGTGTCCTCCTTGAATGCCGGCCATGAAGGAGGTGAAGTAGCAAGCTCGGCTGATTGCCCCATGAGGCTTGCTGCTGTTCTTTGGAAACTAATACATTTCAACAGCATATCTCTCTTGTGTTTTTCTTCTTTCAGTTGACAAGACTGATTACATGGTTGGCAGCTATGGGCCTCGTGCAGAGGAATATGAGTTCCTAACCCCCATGGAGGAAGCCCCTAAGGGCATGCTGGCCCGAGGCAGTTACAATATCCGATCAAAATTCACAGATGATGATAAGACGGACCACCTTTCCTGGGAGTGGAACCTGAACATCAAGAAGGAATGGAAGGATTAGCCCTTCCTAGCCAAATCCCCAAGAGTTGCTCAGACAGTGGCTACAGTAGAAACCCCACCCTGTACCAAAGTGCTGGCATCGGACATCCCTCTTCCCTTTCCCCTTTCTAAGCTCACCAGGAAGATTGTTCTGGCTCAAGGCCCCACCCGTGTTTCCTCCTAAGAATTACTGAAAGAAACTGACCAAACCTGTGCCATCTGTACCCAAGCACAGAGGCAGAACTGCCCCTTGTCCGTCCTCTGGCCTTGAGTAAGAGGCCCTCTGTCCCGATCCTTCTGAATTCATCTCAGGCAGGGTAGTGAAGGGGAAGCAATGTTTCCTGCCTCCAGGGCCAAGGACCTGGGAGGCACTTCTGCCTCTGAGTGCAAGGGGAGTGATGCAGAGGAATCCTAATTCCATGCAGAGCTAACAAGGGCCTGCTCCCCCAATTTGTGTCCAGGCTCAATCATGTTCATGGCCCACCCATTTCCTTTCAGGGACTTGGGTTGTTTTTTCATTTGTGATGGTTTCCTGTAACCATGATGCCTTAATGTGTGTAACATACATCCTCCAGGGAGGGCCTCCATCCCCACGTTGTTACACTTTTTTTATGTGTGTGCCTGTCCCGTCCACACACACCCCTCCCTTCTCCTGATTCAGATCTTCTGGCTGTATGTTCACGCTGCTGATGTTGATGTCTCCCCAAGGGCTTAAGCAGGGTTCAGGCTGCTGTCCTTACACGCTTCATTTGGCCAGGAAGCCCTTGCTTCCAGCTAAGGAGAAAAAGGGGCCCGTCAGTGGGCATGGAAGCTCCTCATGCCACTGTCATCTCCATGTTAGTCCGATCACACAGAAACTGGCTACGAAGCACTGAAACCCCCAGCGGCAGCCTCTGGGATTCAGGGCTAAAAGATGGGTTGGCCTAGCTCAGTTGCTTCTCATCTGATCTGAACAAAGAGCTCACTATGGACAAAAATTCAAGAGAGCAGAGAATGCCTTATGTATCTGTTCTGCCTTTGATATCACGTGCCTGGCTTGTCAGTATTTATTATTGCCTTGATTAGATTCTTTTCCTTCATGATGCCCGAACAGCCCAACCATCCCAGCAGAGCCCACTGGCCTGGCAAACAGAAGCCAGAGACCTGTAGAGCCCTGATCTTTGCTTGCCAGCCAGCTGGGGCCAGGGTCCTGCTCAATAGCCCTATTCAGTGGGCTACTGTGAGTCCCAAAGTTGTTCTAGGTCTGGGACCAAGTGTGTGTGGTTCTCTTTCGTAGCTATGTCTCTGCCCCAACTCCTCTTCCCCACTCCTTCCCTGTAGAGGAGATTTTTTTTGTTAAATTGATTTGATGCATTTTTTTGTCTGTAAGTCTTAGATCTGGATTAACAAATTTGGAATCATCAGCTTCCCCTTTTCTGACAGTAAAATAAAATAATGAAAGTTACCATGGTTTTTGCTTCTTTGTTCAATTTCTTTTAGGCCTGCTATGGGAAAATGAATCAGTCTGTGATTTGGGTAGGCAAAGTGAAGTCTCCCAGTTGTTGGACTGAATTCCTATGAGCCCCAACTGTCATAGCCAATGTTAAAGAATGCTAGGAGTTACAGTCCAGCAGTATCTGGAGGTCTGTACATTCCCTAGTCCTGATGTACAAGGAAGGAGAGATCAAGCGGTTACTTAGGAAATTCAGCTTTTGCAGTGATGCAACTTGGCAAGGCTGCATTTTCAAAATCCTTCAGGAAAAACTACCATGGAGTATTCGTGCTTCTCTTCCAAGACTGGACCCTTTTGTCCAGTATTTAAGCTGCACATGTGATATGCACTCAGCCTCTTTGCCCTCAACTGTTTCCAATCCCTTTCGATTTGTGTTGTGCTTTTTCCATAGCCCTTCCACCACTCCATCCTGAACACACTTGATCTTAACTGATTTTAGAAACTAGACATCTTTAGGTTTGGTGAGTCATTTGGTGAGAGGCCATCAGGGAATAGCTGGGGTCTCCAAGTAGGGCTAATAAAGAATCTTGCTTGAAACACTGGAAAGCACTTCCAGTCAGCTTTGACAGTAGTGAGATGGGTCAGCCAATGATCTGGCTCAGTATAAGACAGAGTTGTGTACCCATTTGCCCACTTTTGCAGTGCTCTCTTAATGCAATTCCTGTCAAACTTCCAACAGTCTTTTTAACACCTTGCATGTCTAGATAAAACTTTCCTTATTCCATCCTTGTTGCTTTTTTCACAGCCACACCTGTGTCTTGCTGAGGGTGGTCACTTGGAGACTGAGGCAACTATTTCATGCTGGCTGCTTCAGTGAGCTTCATGTATATATAGAGACAGCTCAGTGTGGGCAGAGCTTTCATGCTATCACCACCTGCCAGGCATGCCTGGTGCTCTTGTAGAAATTGTCCTGTAATAGAAGTGATCACTGGTGAATTGCTTTATTCTGCTGTTTGTGGACAAACGGGGGAGGGAGCCAGCCTATTCTTCCCTGGGAGGGTGCTCCACAACCTGGTTTAATGTTTTGCTTGCAGGTCATCCAGTGGCAGGTGATTGCATTTAAAAATGGGTTGCTCAGCTGAGTCCCTACTTCTGCATGGCGTGGCAGGGGGTTGGACTCAAGTCTACAATGTTCCAAGTCTACAATTCTATAATTCTATTTTCTACAGAAGTGGAAGTGATGTCATTTCTGTCCCCTATTTTATCCTTTTAGCTGTTTTGCAACAAACTGACTAAATATAAAACTGCATCCCAGAGACTTCTGGAGGCATGGTTTGGGGTTTTTAGATGGAATGCTCTGAGAAAATACATTGAGGGTGTTGGGGTTGCCAAACCTTAACAACAACACCATCAGCACATGCAACTGCCAGGCCACAGGATACTTTTCCCTGGGCTTGACAATACAATGTGTCAGCTTAATGAGGCTTTTGTTTGATGGAGCATCAGTAAATGGCTGACTTATAGTCTTCTGTGGAGATAGCAGCATAGAGGTTCCTTTTTTGTAAATATTTTTTATTAAAACACCAAACAACATCTAAGGGAATGCTAGGACCAATACCAATAACAAACGGTTCTAACAAAAGATAACCTACTCTAAAAGACAAAAGGCAAGATTTATCTAATGGAAAAAGGACTGAAGGTATATACATGACTACCAGCCCCCCGCCTGATGGTTGTAAGATATACTAGAATAGATCTTCAGTATTATAAAATTACGTAAATACTTCTACTATTGTAATTAAAAGCTATTAACCTTCAAAACCCAAAATTGAGGTTCTCCCCTGGGGATTTCTCAAATAAACAATGCACATGCCCCAGTCTTTCTTAAATCTACTTAACAGTCCTTTGATCAAAATAGTCAATTTGTCCATTTCTGCCAAATCAAACAGTTTCATCACCCAGTTTTCTTGAGATGGAAGAGCTGGATCTTTCCGTCTCTGAGCACAAAGTACTCTGGCTGAAGTAGCACAGAGATTGTCAAGCCATGTTGTGCTGTTGTGCTGAGCACAACTTATTTGATTCTTAACTATTTTTCTGGAGAGAACAGGTGCATGGTGTTCTGAGGGAATCATCACCAGCAAGTGCAAGTACAAGAAGTTATTAAGGAGAAGCAATGGAACGAGCTATTAATCCCATGGAAGATAATGCAGAATCTACAGCAGTTAGCCATCCTTTTAGCCCTTTAGTCTGAGGAGGTGATAAGAAGCTTAAGATCTGAAGCAGTGAGAGATCTGATCAAAGGATTTGCAGGGAGGAAGGGGAGGCTAGCAAAGAAGCAGACGGGAAACGATATTTCTGTTTTAAAGGGAAGGAAAAGAGCAACGTCTATTATGGAAGGAGTGTGATTTTAAGGAAGGCTTCAGTAGACTTGCCTATTTTATTATGTTTGCATTTTTAAAAGGTCCTGTTTTTGGTTAAATGATTTGCAAAAAAACCAAAAAAAATGCTCAGTATATTCCAATTATGTTTACAGTACATAACTGCGGTTACCACTTACTGAACTATAAAGACTTGGTGCCAGAGAGGAATTCAGGGGCCTAGGCACATAGAAAAGAGGTTTATCTGCGTGCGTACATCTTTGTGTAGTAAAAACAGTAACTTGAAATGCCCTGAACAAGTGTTCAGTTCAGGCTTCTGGGAAGAGGAATCTGTCTCTCTTGTTGATCAGGGAGCTGATGGGGAGAAAACACTTCTGGTTTTGCCATTGCTAGCTCCATCCCTGCCTACTAGCAACACAGACCTGGGGCCCATTGCCACTGTAGAATTAATGCACTATGATTCTACTTCTAAGTGTCATGTTTCCATCGTGTGGAATCCTGGGATTGTCAGTTGAAAGACAGGCCTTCAGAATCTTCAGCCAAGGAGCCCCTCTGGTGCTTCTGCCTGCACTACAAAACCCAGGACTCCATAGGATGCAGACATGGCAGTTAAAGTGCAATCATAGTGCTATAACTGTGTGGGGTGAATGGTCCTCTGGATAGACCATTTACTTCACTCCAAAAAGTATTCCCCACCCCTGCTGTTACAATGTAAGCTGCTATGCATGGTAATTTTGTGATGTGCTAGCTAAATAATTCTGAAGAACGTGCCATGCCTCTTTTTTTGAGCAAGAAATGCACAAATGTCCCATTTTTTATTTTTTTTTTCAATTTCAGTTTTTCAATTTAAAGAAGGTGGAGGTGGTGGAAGTTGGCTAAATGTGTGTACCCTTACAATATAGGGCTGATAGTCGGAGTAAGGCAACCAGGTTTTTGCTTGTCACAAAAGGAGCAAAATGCACTTTATTTTAGAGAGAGGCACTTCTCGGACTGCTCAAACTTTGACCTTGAAGGTGGGGCTCCATTTACTCTTCTATTGCGGGGGGTGGGTGAGAAGAGCAGCATATCTTGGGCTGGTTTGAATGTTACCTCCTTAATCCAAGCCCTTTTCAAATGCTATGTCTATAGATAAAAGAGAGCCAACAGTGGTTTGAGTGTTGGAATATGGCTTTGAAGATGAGTGCTTGAATCCTTGCTGAGCTGTAGAAACCTGATAGACCTAGGGCAGGTTGCACTGTCTCAGCCTCAAAGGAATGTGAAGGCAAATGCAAACCGCCTCTGAACAAATCTTGCCAGGAAAACCCCATGATAGATTCACCTTAGAGTTTCCATAAGTCAGAAATGACTTGAAGGCATACAACAACTAATATAGTTGAAACATACATGGAAGAAGGAGGGGTGGGTGGCTGGCTGTGGGCTGGCGCTCTGCTCCTTTTCCCTCTCTTGTGGACAGCAACTTCTCTGAAGACAAGAGCCTGCACCCAAAAAGGATGCTTTCCTTTTCAGAATATAATTCCCCAATCAGAAGAAAGCTATAAAGGTAGCAGGCCAGCATGTCCCCCCCCACATGTGTTTATTTTACTGACACTATAATACATGAACAAGAGTAAAGAATGGAAAGAAGGATGAATCACTGAGGAAGAATACAGAGATGTAGCCCAAGTTTGCAGGAAAAATGTAAGGAACACTAAAGCTCACAATGGACTGAGATTGGCCATGGAAGCAGGAAGGAACAAGAAGGAGTTTTATTTTTTCCCAGATATGTTCAAAGCAAGAGAATGACCAAGGACGTGGTGGGACCACTCTTCAACAAGGACAGTAAAATGCTAACAGATCACACACAAACTCACGCACACACCAGCAGAAATGCTCAATATCTATTTTGCTTCAGTTTTTCCCAAAAAGAGGACTCTGTGTTTCCATACAGCAGTGCAGACCTTAGCAAGGAATCTGGATTGCAGATGAAGATTGATATGGAGTTAGGATTCATCTAGTTAAATTAAATCAGTTCAAATCTGCATGGCCAGATGAACTGAATCCCAGATTATTGAAAGACCTTGTTGACATACTCACAGAACCACTTATCATTTCTGAGAAATCTTAGAGAATGGGTGAGGTGCCAGAAAACTGGAAACAAGCAAACATTGTCTGTTTCTTCAAAAAACAAAAACAAAACAAAACAGGAAAGCACAGGTCAGTCAGCCAGGAAAAATATTAGAATGGCTTATAAGGAGTCTGTCTGCAAGTATCTTGATGACAATAGAGTGATCAGTATGAGCCAAAATGGGTTTGTCAAGAACAAATCCTGCTAAACTAATCTTACATCTTTTTAAAAATCCTGTCACTAGTGGATTGTGGGAATGCTGTGAATCTCATAATATATTGATTAGCAAACTGATTAAACATGGAATAGACAGAAACATCATCAGGTAGATCCATAATTGGTTGGAAAATTGTGCTCAAAGAGTCATCCTTAATAGCTGTGCTTCAAATTGGAAGGAAGTCTCATGTGGAGAGCCTCAGGGTTCTGTCCTAGGACCGCTGCTCTTCAACATTTTTATCAATAATTTAGATGACAGGTTGGTGGGATTCCTTATCAAGTCTGCAGCTGATACAAAACTGGGAGAAGTGGAAGATAGGAATTCAAAGGACTTTGATAAAAAAAAAATTGCAGAAGTATAAGATGGGGGGGAAATGGCTCAATAGTACTACATGCAAAAAAGGACTTTGGGATTATCCTTGATCATAAATTGAACACAAGCCAGCTGTGTGATCTTGCAGCAAAAAAAAAAAAAGTGAATGCTATTTTAGTCTGTATTAATTGAAACATTGTTTCCAAGTCAAGGGAAGTAACAGTCCCACTATATTCTGCGCTGGTCAGGCCTCGTCTGGAGTACAGTACTGCATTCAGTTCTGGGCACCTTGTTTTAGGAAGGACATAAAGAAGTTGGAGCAGGTTCAGAGATTATATTCAGAGAATATAAGAGAGATGAAGAATAAGACATATGAGGAGAGGCTGAAGGAGCTGGGCACGTTCAGCCTGGGGAAGAGAAGACTGAGGGGTGACGTGATTTCATTCTTTAAATACCTCAAGGGCTGGGCCAGAGAGGAGTGGCAGGGCTTCTCCAGAGGGCAGGACCAGATCTAATAGTTTTAAGTTACAGGAGGGTAGATTTGATTGAACATTAGAAGGAACTTGCTAACAATAAGAGTGATTTGCCAATGGAATCAGCTGCCTAGAGAGGTGGTGGACATCTTCAGAAAGAATCTGGGCAGCCACCTGCTGGGGATGCTTTAGCTGGAGACCCTGAATTGAGTGTGTGTGTGTGTGTGTGTGTGTACGCAGTTAGACTGACACTGACTGCAGTCAGTGGCCTACATGGCCCCTTCCAGCTCTGTGATTCCAGGAATCACAGAGCTTAACTTTCTGTGTTATAGTAAATGTGAATTTTTCTATGTCAGAAATTAATTTGACGCTGGGATTGGGATGGTCTGCTTCTGTGCCTACCTGCAGGAATAAAATCTGCCTCTTGAAATAGGGCATGTGAAAACTGGATCAAGATTTTCCCCCAAGGTAACTATTTTGTGTTTTCTGACAGTAGGCACTCTGAAACATCAAATTTAAAAGGAGCAGCATAAATGGCCTGAAATTACTGGCAATGATGTGGGGCCTTGATGATGCTGGTTTAGTCCTCCCCTTTCCCCATATTTATAAGGGGGAAAGAAGCATGCCATTTTGGAGTGGGAGGCTGTCCACGGGTAGCCTATTCTCCCTGGGCTGATTGTAAGGGGCAGCTGGTACATGTGGATGTGATACCCTCTCACTCAGAATACCTCATGGCCAGTTTGCATGTAGCAAAGCCTAAGCTCTCAACCATATCTCCCTGTTGGATGTATAGTTGGAAAAAAACAAAATAAAGAGTAGTGTTACATCAAGGTTCTACAGGCTGAATTATAGATTTATGCACAGAGGAAATTTATTCTCAGATACTAATGAAGCAAGCTTTCTAACCACATTTCAGCATGTGTGCTCTTTACCTTGTGTGTTCATAAATGGAAACATCAAAAAATATCTGCTGGTGCCAAAGCCAACTGCTACTCTTGGACTGTTGGGTCATGTGTACATAACCGGGCAAGACTCATATCTATCTTCTCCATACCAGATGTCTTATATGAGAAGTTAATAAAACTGATACCATCCCTTGTAGAAACTCTTTGCTGTTTCCTCCATTGACCGCCAGAGGCTGGTAGAGAGCAAACATGCTATCAAAGCGAATTGGAAATTGCCTCTTGCCAAAGAAAGGCCAAGAAGGCGTGAAGCAGCTGCAGCTGGTGCTCTAGTGATTTCCATGCAGAGACTGGCCTGGGGCCTCCTTTGTGGGATTTATTTTCTATACTGGGCCTCCCTTTCAGGGACAATGAATTTGCATCACAATGACAATGGCTATTGAGTGGCTGGCTGGCTGGCTAGCAACTGGGATCACTCAGGAGGAAAGGCGAACCTGGATGATGGAAGAGTTAGGGAAGGAGGTGCTAACAGACCCCAGTTAGCTGTGTTTGTAATCCACTAGTCTCCAAGCCAGAGTTTTGCATCAACCAATGTGTGTTTATAATGCCCTTTCACTCATATTTGTCATCCTATTCCTTTTGTTTGCCAATGCTTGCCTGGCAATCAGATTTGCAGTTCTCGAGGTGACACAGAAGCCAGGATGGTGTAGAGAGTGAAATGTGAAAGTCCCACTGGGAAGAACCTGGGTTCAGATCCTTGTTGTTTTTGTTATTTGCTTTCAAGTCATTTCCCACTTAACGGAAACCCTAAGATGACCTTATCAAAGGTTTTCTTGGCAAGATTTTTTCAGAGAGGATTTGCCATTGTCGTCTTCTGCGATAGTGCGGCTTGCCCAAGGTCACCCAGTGGTTTTCCATGGCCAAGCAAGGCTTTGAATCCTGGTTTCCCAGAGTCCTAGTCCAATATTCAGCCTACTAAATACCTCACAGGAGCCTCATTTCAAGAAGGATAACAGCAAGCTGGGGCGTGTCCAGAGAAGGGCAACCAAAATGGTTAAGGGTTTGGAAGCCATGCCATGAGGAGCAACTTAGGGAGTTGGGAATATTTAGTCTGCAGAAGACAAGGTTAAGAGGGGACATGATAGCCATGTTTAAATATTTGAAGGGATCTCATGTTGAGGAGGGAGTGGGCTTGTTTTCCGCTACTCTAGAGACTAGAACAAGGAGTAATGGATTCAAGCTGCAGGAAAGGAGATTCCACCTAAACCTCAGGAAAAACTTCCTGATGGTCAGAGCTGTTTGGCAGTGGAATATGCTGCCTTGGAGTGTGGTGGAGTCTCCTTCTTTGGAGGTTTTTAAGCAGAGGCTAGATGGCCATCTGTTGAAAGTGCTTTAATGTATGTTCGTGCATGGCAGGGAGCTGCACTGGATGGCCTCTGTGGTCTCTTCGAACTCTATGATTCTTTGGTTCTACAAACTATGCTGGCTCTCTCAAATCCTTGTTATTATGTGCCTTCAAGTCATTTCTGATCTTTCCTGGCCATTAAGCTAACAGTGCAGCCATTAGCCAGTGACAATTGAGCAGCCTAACATGCCTCAGAGGGCTATAAGAGTAAGAAATAATGGGAGGGGGAATCCTACTCTGAGCCTCTTAGACAAATGGTAGAATATAACTGTAATCCAACATACAAATTCTGATTTCCAGATTAGTATGTTAGTGTGTTGCAGGAAAAACTACAAAGAGTCTTGTTGCACCTTATAGATTAACAGATTCCTTACAGCACCACCTCTTGTGGACCCAGCTTGCTTCTTTGGATTAATTCATCTCAGCTGCTAGTGGTCCATGAAAGTTTGGGCCATAGTGCATTTAGGTCCATAAAGTTCCCCAGTGTGTATGGAAGTTCAGGCTGTTGTTTGCAATTAAACCTGCATATATGAACAAGGAATTTCAGCTGGTGTGGTGTGCTCAATATGACAAGCAATTGCTGGAGCCCATCATTTCTACTGGATGTTTATCACAATCATGGACAGAAGCTTTCCACAAACAATGAGATTGTTGCATAACATGGGGACAGGCAACACCTTTAATTCTAGGAATGAAAGAGGTATCAGAGTGTCTCATATGATTTATTTTCTATAAATGAGACTGTCATTCTCCAAGGCGTCCTGTTTCTCAAGCAGTGATGGTCTTGTGATCACAAGAATAAGCCCTGCTGGTCTGAATATGGGCTGGAGCACCATCATGGGGACACTGAACTCAAGGTGCTTCTTGCATTAACTCCTGGGTCATTTGTCTTTGGTTTTTATTACAGTTTACACTTAACGGTAGCTGTTTTTGGTGTGGCTTATTTAGACTTTCTTTGGATTTGCAGCAAAATAAGCTCCAAGCTTTTTCTCTTGGATCTAAGCTCTGTCACTTACCTTGTTTCAGCGATAGTGAAAAGACATCCAAGAGCCCTACAGCAGTTAAAAGATTCATTTGATCCCAATAGAAGCTCAAGTGAACAAGTGCTTCCCTCACCAGACATTTGGCAAAAGTCAAGTCACAACTAGTCTTTGAGGTGTTGTCAGTCCTTCTGTTGTCTTTGCTGAGGCAGACTGATATGGCTGCTCTTAACTGAAACTCTTTGGTAGTGTGAAGTCTGCTAGTAAGCTCAGGGCCAGGCTGCCAGACAGTGATTCTATTTGTTTAAAACACCAGTGTTTTCATGCTAAATAATTACAGCAGTTTGATTCAGCCACGGTTCTAGGATTGCCAGCTCTCAGGGCCTGGGACCTCCTACGTAGTCCTCAGGGCATATTAGAGGAATATCAGGATAAGTGTGTTACGTTTAAAAAAGTGTACATGTGTATGTGTATGGTTGGCCCTCCACATTTGGAGGTTTAACATTAATGGATTTGATTATTTGTGAATTTCTCCAGCCCCTGCCCCCCTACCTGAGCTGCCTCTTTTCCAGGAGAGCCTTCCCTCTCAGTGGCTCTGATCAGGCTGCGCAGCCCTTTAAGAAACCCACCTATGGTCCTCCCCCTCTCCACCAGCCACTGCCTGGCTAGCTAAGGATGGATCGCAACCTGATTTTTCAGCACCGCAAACTGTCTCCTGATGCCCCTGACACCCAAGGAAGCAGATGGGTGTGAGAGAGGAAGTATGGGCCACCATTCCAACCCACCCTTTCCCCTCTCTTTTCCCTGAGCTGTTTTGGACCCTGGGTGCCCACTCTCCCCAGAGTGACTTATCCCCCTTCCCACAGACACACACATGCATTTTGATATCTGCTGTTTTTCCACTTTTGTGAGGGTCCCGAGCCTCTAACCCTAGTGAATGTGGAGGGCTGAATGTATCTACATTCCTCCTTTGTTAGATTTGGTGTTTTATATTTTTTTTTACTGGAATGGTGTTCTTTGTGCAAATGTGGTTGATGCTAACAACATCACCAGGGGCAGCCCTTTGCAAATCACTAGGGCCTGTGATATTGCAAGGAGTCATCCTTAAGTCTCAGGTTTTGTTTCTGGAATCTCAGGATCTGAAACAGTCTTGAGCTGGCAATCTTCCATGAGTCCCTTCTATGGAATCCTAGGATCTGTAGTCTGGAGAAATGCTTAGAATTCTTTAATGAATGTCCCTGAATAATTGGGGTCAGAAGGAGCTAACATCCAGTGACAGACACAGAACAACCCAGCCCCAGATAATGATTAATAGTTGTGGGATGGTTTTTCCTCTGAAAAGTCTTTGAGGAGCACCTAAGCCCTTGCTGCCTCTCAAAGTATTGTTGTGTCCCAAATAAAGCAGTGTACATAGAATGGGCTGGGGAGGTATAGTTGGATCTATAAAATAGTCTCACTGCAGTGTACCAGCAAGAATTTCTGATTCTTAAATGTTCAGTTACGGCACTAAGAAAATGGATTCTCCGACTCTAAAACAAATTGCTGAAATGTGAGCGGGGTTGGTTAGGTGAGCGGACAGATTACTAGAGGGGGAGGCATATAAAATGAGCAGGAGCAGGAAGGTGACAAACATTTATTTTAAAAAGTGGAAGCTGCAATACTAATTCTGCTTCAAGCCTATTGTTTATGCTGATAGACTAGGTTGTCATTCATACTCCCCATTAAACTGAAATCCTTTGCTCCTAATATTTGTGAAATAAATCCCATTTCTGTTTTAGAAGAAAGTCAAGGAATGCACTATTTTCAGACAGAGCTCATGTTGGTGAACTTCCCTACTTCCACAGAAATGTTAATTTCACTGAGTTGACTATGTATAAGAAGACAAAGCAGAGAAAGGAGTTCTTAGGTAGAAGTGCCATAACCCTAGATGGTCAAGAAGCTGTAGTACTTTCACATCTGTGCTACAGACACAGGATGGAATCTGGCATGTTGCCTCTCATGAAATCCTCAGATCAGGCAGTGAGAAGAAAGTATGCTTTCTTGTTAAATGCCAAAGAAAGAGAACGCTCTGCAAAGCTGAACTAGTCAAGGTGTCTTGTACCAAGACCTGTTGCTACTTCTGACAGCGCAATCCTGAACATGTCTACTTGGAAGTAAGAATTATACCCTGATAAGTATCCACAGAACTGTGGCCTGAATGTTTTATTGTCAATTGGTGCAACTTGTCTGGTGGCTGCCATAACAGTTGGGTGCTGGAGAGAGTGGACCTGGAATATTCACTGAAAATGAAGGTAAGGGTGTTGAAGGGAAACCAGCTGAAGGCGTCAGTTCCACACTGAAGAAGGTCAGACTATTTTCCTTGGGGATATTATAGAAAGATAAAGTGCTGTACAGAGTCAATACATTTGTTTATAGTCACTGGCAGCTGCTTATAGTACTACTTTTAAAAAAAACTAAATATTTTAACTGTAATACTTGATATTTTGCAATGGTGGGCAACTTAACTGAGCCTTTACTAATTTCCTGTGGCCTTTCTTTATTCTTTTCTTCCCGATTTCTTTTGATGGTGCTTAGAAAGAGTCAGTTATTGATCAAGCTAACCGCCACAGTCTTGCCTGGAAGAGGAACAAGGTCTGTGCTTAGTTGCATCATATAGCTCAGCCTAATGCTAAGAGCCAGATAATAAAGCATTGCTTCTGATCCAACCAAAATCCAATTTCTTGCAAGAGGTGAGATAGGAACAGTTGTTTTGCCCAGGAAACAGGGCAAGCAACACTGCAACAAAACTGAGAAATTTCCAGATGCCACTGGACTGCAACTCCAATCAACCCTCAACATTTACTTACATTTAAGTACATTCAGCAACATCACCAAGGCAATTACTGGGTGGTTGCAGTGGGAGAAGCAATGCACTGACATCTTTTCTTCATGTTCATGCATTAAGATACATGCGCAATAGGAGTGGTAACATATACCTCTGAAAGATCTGACTTCTATAAACAGATTGGAGGAAAATAATATTTGAAGAAAAATACTCAGTTAAAAAAAAATAACTAAAGGGATAGAGAAACAACTAAAGAGATAGAGACAGTTTGCTAAGATAAGATGCCAGCAAAGACAGACTGGTAAATAAAGACTACTGGCGTGTATGTAATTCCAACATAGCGTTGGAAAGGTGAGATGTGTTTTTGGATGTCAAGAGCTGTGAACACTGCACTACTGTAATTTGTTGCTACCAATTACTGTAAAATATTAATCTGCAGTGTCTTTAATGTTTGTCAGACTAGTATCATTGACACAAGAGCCTTCTGCAATTTAAGACTGTCAGGAATGGTGTTGCAGTGCCAAGAGTGGCACCAATCCAGAAAGGTAACACTTCCTCTCCTTCCAGCTTTGAAAGCAATGGAGATATATGTGAACACAAATCCTGCAAATAATTCACTGCACTTTATTATGCTGACGGAAGCAATTGTTTCCTTCCACTAAGGCTTGCCCAGTTTGCCTTTTAAATTCTCCTTTCTGGTGTGTTTCATGCACACTTGCACTGCACAAATATTGCAAAAGTATCCAATAGGGCAACTGTTGTGGAAGATGGAAACAATAATCACATCTGCTCCACAAGTCTGAGAAGTAACCCTTGCCCAGCCATTCCAAAGTACTTGCCTGTTGCTTTGATAGGCCTAATACTTGCACACAAAGACGGGAGAGGAAATATTAGATAACTGGAAGAGAGGATGATGGGAGAGAGCTGTGTTGTGAGCAATATCAAACAAGGGACAGACATCTCATAGGGAGTAAGCTCCCTTAAGTTCAGTAGGACAAGCTTCTGAGTAAATATGGTTAGAATCTGGCTGTGTGCTGTAGACCAAACAAACTGGAACTATGCTTGCACTGTTGTGACATTGGTTTCTTTGTGCTTCTGTATAATATTACCATTAGGATCTGAACTCACAGTTTCCTGGGCTAACCAAAAGATGGCAGACCAGGCAAAAAATACTATGTTGCTTGTTTTTTTGTGGTGTCTTGTTCTGAGCTTCCTAAGTTGACACTTGTTGGCTGCAATCTTAGATTTGCCTGGAAGTAAACCCATCGAATTCAAAGAGTTCTCAGTAGAATCATAAGGTCACACTAACAATCGACTGAAACACACCACAAGTCATATTAGACACCAAGAAATAAAAAAATCCTCCAGTGAATTTTAATCTTTGTTTTACTTGCACTTTCACAGCTGGGTTCAAGTAGCTCTCTTCCTTGGCCTCTAAGAGCAGCCTGACACACAGAAAGTAAGGGGAAAGTTTTTCTTGGCAATGAGATTAAGTGATGAGAAAAACCTCAGCTGCATGTGAGATTAAAATAAAACACATAACAGCAGTTTCTAGGTCAGTCACTAATACCTTCAGGGACTGTATTCCTTACATTTTAATTGGTCTGTGTAGAATTTAGATAGGACATTTAAGAAAGCAATTAGAAATATTTACATACAAGGTCTCATCCATCAATGTATTTTAACCCCCAAACATCAAATTCTCAACATTTAAGCCTCTATTACATTTACGATGCACATGTAGTATTGTTCGTGACAGTCTTCCAACTGCTGGTCTTCTCTCTCTCTCTCTCTCTTTTTTAAAAGATTTTATCTGCTTGAAGGGCTTCCAGACTTTTTTTTTTTTTTAACATGGGAGGTCTCCACTATCTTTGACAGCTGTGTGAAACAAGCATTCCTTTGCCAGGTTTTCTTCATTAATTTTTAACATTTTTTGACCTGCTCTTAAACTACAAAGGATTCCAGAACAGCTCACAATAGGAACTGAAGCAAGCTTGATAAAATTAGAACAAATGATTTGGTTTAAAAAAAGACACAGCAGAGTAGAGTAGATATTAAATCAAGATAAGGATAAAGTATCTGTGTAAAACGGTCTTCTTCCCTGCCTCACAACTATTATTAAATACATTTCAGTTCAGAAAAGAGGTAGAAATCACTGCAGCAGAGCATGCACAAACTGCAGTAGAAACAACTGTGCTAGAAACAACCCAGGCTAGCTGGGATTAAATGGGAATGGCAAAATAGGAGTTTGCTTGCAGGTATCAACCTGTGGAAATGAAGGGTCCACCCAAGGAAAGAAAAGTTATTGCTTGGTCTGTTTGAGGAACATCTGTCCCGCCAGCTAGACAGATACGATATGCTTATCAATCTCTGGTTGGCTTTTATTGGCTACTAGGAAAAGCAAGATAACAAAGTGAGGCAGAAATTTCCAAAACCATTCTCCCTCTGCTCCCTCGTGTGCCACTGCCCAAGGCAGAGGAAGGGAAGTTCAACCAATTGCAGATAGCCAGCTCAGGCTTGCTTCCAAATGGCTGGTTTCCTGTGGCTTCTTTGGGCTCTCTAACCTAACAGGTTGGGACACGTCCACCCAGAAGGGAGGAAGCGACAGCATGGGAAACTGGTTTGGATGTTCACAATTAAGAAACAAATACTAGGGAAAAGAAGAGGCAGATACTAGTCTGGTGCTTCCTGGAAGGGGAATGCACTTCCCTCACAAATATTTGTGCAACTGTTGCTTTGCAATCTTGAAAATAAGAAGACCAATAAGAAGTTAGTCTAATGCCTCTGAATAAGTCTCCCTGTGCTTGAATGCAATTTATACATAAAAGAAATGGTGGTAAAGTACAACCCGCACCAGAATGTGGCAGAATGTAGGCACTGCTCGCTAAAATAAGAACTCTGCCCCAAAATTATATTTTCTTTCACGTCCCAAGTTTCTAGGATAAAAATTCCCATTGAGCATTTAGAAATAAAAGTTTTAGGCATTCAAAGAAAAGGAGGAGGCAGAAATACCAAGGGAAGGCAAACACAGCAAATATGAGTTCCAGGCATGAATGATGTTCAATGGGCTTTATCACACAATTGCACAATTGTTGCACAATTGCATTAGCTTAGTTGTTTTTGATCTCTCCTTATCACATTATGTTGTCACTCTCTCATTGTTATTGAGGCATCCTTCTCATTCATGGGAAGTGCCCACGAATGGCTCCAATAATGCTGCTCCTCCATTATTGCCAATTTATTTGATCCTTCCATTCCACTGCAGTTCTGATATTGTGGGAGTCATGTGGGGATTGTTCTCCCCCTTCCTCCTCCTCCCTGTCCCCATGCACTTCTGGTGTCTGGAGAAAGAGGACATCATGGTGCAGGTGAACAACATTGTTTTTACTCCATTCCTCAATGCGTTATTTATTTAGGTAGTTGTGGTGTAATTGCATGCTTGCACTGCCCTGCTGGTCACCAGCACACCACAAATACGATGTTACAGCAAAATGGAAAACGAACTGTGGCTCTGGAAGAGCGAAATGCTGAAATGGCAGCATAACAGGAAACACAATGCCAAAATGATGGGGAGGAAGGCTGCCAATATGCCAAAATTGTGCAAAGAAAAACATATAAAAATATATTGTATGTGCTAGGTACTGTGGACAAGGGAAGGGAGGTGGGGTCAGCAGGGTGGTGTAGAAGGCTGATTGTGGAAACATGCATTACCAAACATCCAGCATAGGGTTATTGCAAAGACGGTGCGGTCGTGATTGTTTCTATACCAGTATGCTTTAATTTCTTTAAATAACGTGATTGCTGTGAGATAACAGGCTGGTGTGAGAAAGCCCCATGTCTTACTCTCTATGATGCTGAAGATTTGAGCCTGGAAGAAAAATTAATGCAGAAGGATGGGGAAAGAGTTTGTATACGGAGAAACAATGCATTAACCCCCCACTGCCATAGCTTGACTGACTCAGAAAAGCCACAGTCTTGAATCTGCAACACCTGAGCAGTGCTGTAAATAACAGGGCCTTGTGGAGGTCTGTTATTTATAGAGTCACCATAAGTCAAAGATGACTTGACATCAATTAACAAGCAGCAGCTTGGCAGAAAAGCCACACTGGCTGAAATGTTCTGTTCTAAACAACTTTAAAAGGTGCAGAAGACTTTCCCCTTCTGTATGGGGCCACTCTATCCACATGTGACTCATTAACAAATCGGGGATCACATAGCTCCCCAGGCGGCACTGGGCGGTTAGCCCCAGCAGCCCAAGGCAGCGCAGCCAGTGCTGGGAGCTGCAGCACAACATCTGGAGGGCCATGATTCTGCACTAACCCAAATACACATGTTAATTGGATCCTGGTAGGTGTTGGACAACCTCTGTCTCTTTACAGTCCCAGGCAGGCACTAAAAACAGGCAGTTGAAGGCCAGGGTACCACATGTAACTGGTGGGCTCCATGCTTTCTGCTCAGTGGGTTGCACTTTGTGTCTGCCAGTTCTACCTCTCAGCTCTCTTCAGCATTTTCTTGGAAGCAAACAGCCTTTGTATTGCTGCGCTGACTACTTAAAAGGTGAAATAAATTTTCTATTATCCCCAAGCCAGGACTTTCCAGCAATTTAGCCACAGAGTGAATTCGGCATCGTGGTTAAGACATTCTGCTTGCTTTGCCTGGCTCATTGTCCTCTGAACGAACAGATAGGCAGATAGGACTTTGAGCTGTATCCAAGTCATTTAGTGAAGGTGAGCTGAGAATGTGTTGACGTGGCCCAGTAGTACCAAGTCTAACAGGCCTTCTCCCACACTCAGGATGCACACCCTGATGAAGAAAGAGAACTTATTTGGATAATTATGTGTGCAATTAGAACAGCTTGAGAGAGAGAACATCCCCACTTCCAGGAATGGAGTAATACCAATGAAATGCAAATACAACTGAGCACTGGAAAAATTTAACTTCCTGATCAAAACAACCTTCCTTCCTCCCTCCCTCCCTCCCTCCCTCCCTCCTTCAGTGGAACTTGTTGTATTATCTACTTTGTAGAAACATCTCGAGAGCCAGCATGGAAACCCATTGGGTGACCTTGGCAAGTCACACTTTCTCAGCCTCAGAGGAAAGCAAATGCAAACCACCTCGGAACAAGTCTTGCCAAGAAAACTCCGTTTGCCTTAAGATTGCTGTTAAATATGAAATGACCTGGAAGGCACACAATAACAACGAACAGTTGAGGGAATGGAAGGAGGGGTGGGAAGTTGTGGGAGTGTCCTGGTTGCTGTGCCATGCAGAGAACTGTCTATGCCAAGGTGCTGCAAGTGATGCTACCTATTTCAAGTAGCAAGAGTCTCTCAGTTTTTGCAAGGAGGGAGGCTCCAGAGCCTTAGGTGGCCACACTTTTGGGGTCTGGCAGCAGTGAACTGATTTTTAGCACTTTTGACTTTAATAATTCTTGAAAGGTATCCCACATTAATTTTATATCCCAATAGCCATAAATATGTGATCTGAAATATTAATATAGAAAACAAAAATTTTAAAAGCACACAAAACAATTCTAAACTGCCCAAAAGCTGGCTGAAGCTCTACTGAACCCAGCTGGACAAGCACCTCTTTCCATGCCTACAAAAGGCTCTTCATATATGACTTGAACCATGAGTGGTAGGGCCTGAAAGAGGGTGTTCTGAAGACGTAGGCTTGGACACAAAGCTTCCTTGCTTTCTCACAATGCCCGCAAGAAAGGTATATAGTAAATTTGCCTCCTGCTGGTGTCAAAGGAAGGTAATCAGAGAGAAATAATTAGCTATTTCCCACCATGTCTCTTATCAAATTGCCACAGGAAATAGTGTTACCCGCAGTAAAGACTCCCTTGATTTCTCCCTCCTGGGATTGCTCTCTTAAGGTAGTTCAAACATTGTTCAACCAACTTCAAAACTTTGTGGAAATTTTTATTGGAAACTTGCAAAGGCAGTATTATGTACTCCACTTACACTTTGGGCTGAGTAGCAGTACAAAGGCACTGAAAACTGTTGGTATTAATTCTAACATGACTGAGAGAATTCTCTTCCATGGAAGTCAACAGTGAACCTTCCCTTTCAGTTTCAATATCTGTAGGGTAACTTGCACTATTCATTCCATTTCAGACTTGGGCAAATCTTTTTCAGAACAGCTGTAACCATATTCTCTTTCACAGATGCCTTTACTCGAATTTAGGAGTAAGATTATCTTGCCACACTCCATCTTCATGCATAGAAGGGAACCATGATGCAGCAACCATTGCATGCAGTGACCTGTCAATGCACAGCAACCAAGGCTTGACGAGGTGGGAGAAGTTGATTGTTCCTTATCTAACTATCTGCCTATTGCTCTCCAATCATAACCATCGAGAAGGCCTTCATTACAACACAGGGCTGAAATGATTTTACATTGTGTAAGCAGTAAGTCATCGAAGCTATCTCTGGCACTTGCTATAGCTAGTGACAGAGACTTCCAGCAGTGGATCACATCCTTTGCCAAGGAACTAGACAGTCTACAACATCTGATGGCTCCTCAGCCACCTTGCCAGGGAAGACCAGACTCCTCCTTATTTGTTATGTGAGAGAACATCAGGTTCCTTCTCATTTGTTATGTGAATAATTCTCTAGAAACAGGAATTTTAAAGAAATACAAGTATGTTTAGCAATACTTCCATTTCTTAGGTTAATACTGGGCATTTCTGTAAGTGTACTAAGAATATTAGATGTTTAGTAAATGTTACCCTCTGTGCTGAAGATGCATAATGTTTTTCGCAGAGGAACAAAATGACTCAGATCACTTAATAAACACTACTACTTTTGTTAGAGGCAAAGAAATGAAAAACTCAGTTACAGTACATCCTTAATATCTTAATATCTCTCAAATATTTGATACTGGAATATGAAGTTTCTGATCTCACAGTTCTGCCACTTCCTTCATCTTCCAGCCTTCTGAGCCCTATTGCGTTATTTTCTAATGTTCTAATACAAAGGTTTATTTTAGTGGCAAAGGCATGTTATTTCCTGGAAACCTTTTCCATTCTATCAGGCAGGGGTCAGCTTTGTGTATGTCAGATATGAACAAAAAAGTCAGGATCAACTGTTTTAGCTCTCCAAAGGAATCCTCAAGATTTTGTGACCAGATCACATACACACACATACAGGTGTCAGAATGCTTTTATTCTTTACCGGGTTCTTTCTTCATTTAGATTTTAAAACAGTTGTATCTGTAGCTATTGATAGACTTTGATCTAGAGAGTGGGAATACAGCCAGGCTTATGCAGCTCTAGATGCTCTCATTGCTTTGTATGAGAGAAAGGGACTTACTCCTACACAAATATTTAGAGGACTGCATCCTAAAACCCAAAGGATGCAATATAATAGAAAGTGGGACTTCCTTTTGAGTAAACACCTATTAGCTGGAATTTATTTACAAAAAATGCATTTCTTGAACAGTCAGTCTCACTTGACACTCAAGGCCACATTTCTTATTATGTTTCTTATTGGTCTGGAATGAGCTGTTGGTATGCCTAGAAAGTGGCATTAAAATATATGTCAAGACAAAGCCCTGCAGTTTTCAAGACTGATCTCAGGAACCCAATTGTAAATACAGTATGTGTTGCTGGACTGTAGTTCCCAGCATTCATTGTCATTGGCTATGTTGGGTAGGGCTGCTGGGAACTGGACTCCTGTGACATCTGGAGGGCTACATGTTCTCTACTCCAGCAGTATGGTGATAGAAAGATCAAGTTCCTGGCTCATTTTTTTTTTAGTGGACTAGAAAAGAGTATATCACACATCTGTCATAAAATTACTTTTCTCTCCTTAATCTTTTCAACACTTCCAAATTAAAGATATGCCTTCAAGGAGGGTGGGGGAGAAGAGACAGTTAAGGTACACAATCCCTAATATAGCAGCAACATTTTTAAGCCCACCATCCAATTGAATTTGTTGCTACAAAAACTAGCACTAGTTTGCCAGCAACCAGCTTAACCAGAAAGGGAAGTATTTCAAAACAATAAGCAACATGGATTAATCTTACTGCTTTGAGAAAATGCAGACATGTGAAATTTCTGATGACTGGCAGCCTTTTCCTGTCACATATATTAGTGTTGTTGCTTTACTCCGGTAGATCAAAGCACAGCAGCCATAATTCATCTGCACCCTGACAAATGGAGCTATATTTGCATCAATTAATAGAATCTTTCTTGAGCCTAATTGCTGATTGACCAGGCTTTGGCTGTGCGTTCCATGTTCTTAAGTTACACTGAGATAAGGTGCAATCCTATGCATGCTTACCTGGGAATAAGTTAAACTAAGTAATTAGTGGGATTCAAATATGGTGTTGATCACAATAGTTTCAACCCAACATGTTCCTGCTGCTGCACTAAATTGCTCTGCAACAGCAGCTGCAAAGGGTTTTTCTATTCAGTTACAGGAAGGCAAATGAACAGAGCATTTGTCAGTTTATTGCATTCTTCCCAAACTGATGCGCTGAAGCTATGTTTGATTAAAACTGCCATCCCCCAAGCCCTGGGGGATGTCAGACCCAGGAAAACTGATCACCTGATCCTATTCTAGTTGCTTATGTAATTTTTAAAAAAGTTTTTCCTTTTATTGGCCTCATGCGTATTCTCACATATTACACGGTAAATCCCTCTGAGTAGTACTGAGTAAAGCAGTAGGACTGTTCGGGTAGGGCATCAGAAACAATGGAGAAAAGTATCTCGTCGTGAAACCCAAGCACAGCAGATATTCACCCACGTCCTTCACAGGCTCACCGACAGTAGCTTTCTTGGTATACTCGGAAACGAACCGAATGTTCTACAAACCAGCAACTGTTATTTACTAACCCATTAACGGAGAAAAAGAGTGGGCAAACGCTGCATTTTAACGGGAAAGCCTACTCTGGCTGCAATTCCATAGCCGATTCCGCACCACACTCTTATAGCGCGATTATTCCACTTTCAACATCCTATGGAATCCTGGGGTTTGCAGTTTAGGGAGGGGCCGGCTATTCCACAGAATGTTGAAAGTGGAATAATCGCGCTATAAGAGTGTAGTGCGGAAATGGCCTGTGACTACTTGCCAGAGAGTAAACTCCGCTGTACTTCCGAGTCGACAATCACCATTTCCGCACTAGGCTATTACAGCGCGATGATTCCACTTTCACCCTCCTACTATGGAATCCTGGGGTTTGCAGTTTAGGGAGGGGCCGCCCGCTGTAACAGCCTAGCGCGGAAATGGCCAATTACTACAAGACACACACGGTAACTGTGCGCGCACGTACACACATAAACCACCTAACTCAGAAGGCCCCGCAACACCAACTTCCTCACGTCCTTGCGCTCCCTCCCCTTCCCTTCGTTTCGCGTACAAAAAAGCCAGCGATACCGCCTCGCCCCTCCCCCGGAAACACTTCCTCCTCCGCTTGCTTTTCCGGGGCGCCTAATAAATACGGCCCAGTCAGAATCAAACACGAGCCAGGTCTGCCTGCTATACTCAAACACGCATGCGCAGCTACCAAAAGGGCGTGCCCCGCAGATGCCACGTTCCAAAGGAGAGAGGTGAAACGACGTGGGGGTGGGGGACAAAAAGGGGATCGTAGAGCAAAGCCAATCAGGAACAGCTGAACAGAGTTCGGCGAGTACTCTTTCTGCCCAATCGTAGGCATCAATGAGGTTGATGTGGCCAATCAAAGCCGACAGAACAGAGGAAACTTTCAGGCTTGTTCGGAAGTGGAAGGAAAGGTGACGCGACCTTTCGGTTGACCAATCAGACCGTTAGGTCGGCCCGAGGCGCTGCTCCAGCTCAATGGGAACGGAAGCGTAGGGGGCGGGAAGCAGCCAATCGGCGGCGGCAGCCACGGGGAGAGGGCGGGTTTATAAGCGGGGAGGCGGGGGCAGAGTGTTCTCTTTCGTGGTGCCTTCTCGCTGCCCGGTCCCCACGCCCGGAATCCGTGCCGTCAGCGCTTGGCGCCGCCATGAAGACCCTCCGGCTCTCCTCGCCGCTCCTCGGCCTCCTCCTGCTGGGCCTGGCCTACGCCGCCGACTTCGAGGAGGAGGAGGACGTGCTGGTGCTCAAGTCGGCGAACTTCGACCGGGCGCTGGAGCAGTTCCCGAATATCCTGGTGGAATTCTGTGAGTCGGGGCCGGCCGGCCGGTCGGCGGGCGGGGAGCCCCGGTGGGGAAGGGGGCGGCTCCTCCGGCGGCCCAGAGGAGGGGAAAACAGGCGTCGCTCGCGGTCCGAGGCGGCGCCGGCGGGTCTCCCCTTCGGGCGCTGCGGCGGTCACGTGGGTGGGGCTGGGTCCTGACGGGCCTCGGGGGGGTCGGTGCAGCCTCAGAGCCGGCTCGAAGAGGGGTCTCCGCGGGGGCTTTGGCTCCCCTTCTGCTCCCGTGATCCTGAGGGGTTCGTGCACGTTTAGCTCCACGGCAGCTTCCGTGGAGTTGGCTGCGGAGGAGTTCAGCGCGGTGCAGGAGGCTACCGGAGGCTTCCGAACGCGGGTGCATGCCGCCCTTAAACAGGCCCGCGGGGCGGGAGGAATCCGGTTCAGCCCTGGACTGCGCGCGCCTCTGCACGCGGCTGTGGGAATGCAAGTCACACTGTCGAGAAACGTGTGCTGGCCGATCGTTCTTGCTTGCCTTCCTACTCCGCCTTTTGTACAGTGAGTTGAGAGGGGTGTAGAGCCACACTTTATTCTCACAGCCACACGGAGAGGAAGTGTCTAGGATTAGCCAGAAGCGTTCATGCCTAGGTGGGAAACGGAATCTGGATCACCTGGTCCAGCATTACCTGAGTGAGGAACGTTTTGTGTAAGAATACTGCTCTTATCCCCGTATTCTTATTTGTATTTTTATGGTGTTGGATGTGCAATTGTAGTTCTTTAGTGGCACTGAAGGCAGTGGCCAATGGCTATTTGCGCTTCTCTAATGACTCATAAAGTTCCAGATAGAAGAGAGAGTTGTACCAAATTGTTCAGAGGGTAAAGGAGCCTTTTGAGCTCTTGCTGTTTGAAAACAGAGTGTAGTGGCTCTGTTCTTGTCCAGTGTTTCTACTTGAGTTCCATAATTCATGAAGTGCTTTTGTCCTTTTGATCCACTGGACATTTAACTTAAATTTCTGAGACATAAATATTAACTGTATAGCTGAAATGAGCTGTGTGGTTGTGTCTAAAGGTACGTCACTATGAAAATCTTCTGCAGTTGCAATCTTCTTCTGAAAGGTAATAAAGTTAGGGTTTCTTTTTCTACTCCTCGCCCTTTGAGTTTCCACAAGATCGATAACCAGATATTAAGGTCTTTTGCTGTAAGCAGTGTATAGGCACAAAGTGGTTTAGGTAAGCTCATCTCTTGTCTCAGATTCTCTGGAATAACTGGTTTGAGGTTCTCTTATTCTTGCCTGCGTCTTGTTTTATTTATCTTGTGTTGTAGAGACTGCTCAGTCTCTTACAGGCAAACTGGAATTCTGCATTCACTTTCTGATACACAAACAGCAGGGTATAGTGCTGCAAAGAAGTTAATGGTGGTACTTTCTCAGACATAAAAGCCCTCTATATTGCTTAAGATGCTCCAGAGCAATGCGCATGGAATGCTTTTTTGAGGTACTTGTATTCTTGTGGGTAGAAAATAGCGACAGCGTGGGAGACTGCATGCAGTGGCTTTGATACTAAGTATTTCTGTGTTTTCCTCCCCACAGATGCACCATGGTGTGGTCACTGTAAAGCTCTGGCACCTGAGTATGCAAAGGCAGCAGCTAAGCTGAAATCTGAGAACTCTGAAATCAGGCTGGCTAAGGTGGATGCCACAGAAGAGTCAGAACTTGCCCAACAGTTTGGTGTGCGAGGATATCCTACTATTAAGTTCTTTAAGAATGGAGATAAATCATCTCCCAAAGAGTATACAGGTGAGAACATGATGATGATAAAACAGTTAAAAAGTTCAGGTATCAAACTTCTTTGAAGATCTGAGTTTAAAGCACAGAAAAATATATCAAAGTGTTTATTTTTATCTGCTTCATGCTAGTGATATGCAAGAGAACATTGTATAGATGATCTCCAAGACTGCTAAAATTCCATCCTTCTCTATATTCTTCTGGCTCAGATCTTACATGTTGCTCTCATTGATTCACTCACTTCTGTTACCTGTGCCCATTAATAACTACAGGGTTTTTCCCTAGCTCCAAGATGTTCCTGCTTAGTTGTCTGTCAAGACTGTTCTTTGCATAGTAGATTGTAATCTTTTTAATCTTGAATGTAATGCTGGCCAGTAATATGTCCATGATCCCTACTTTGTCTTGCCACATTTCTGTGCCTTCACTCTCCTCTGAGTCCCCTTAGACTCTTCTTTCATCATTGATGCATAATACAGCCTGTTCGTTGAGCAATCAGACCAACCAGGTCCTCCTTTGCAGTGCACAAAGAAGTATTTTTTCCATATTGCCGTAGCGTAGCAAGTAAAATGTCTAAGCCCTTTTTGTGAAACTTGTACTCCATGGCAACTCAGCTTGCAATTAGCGTCGAAAGTTAGGTGATATGCTTGTAAATATTGTCAGTTTTGTGTAATTGTTGCTAAACATTGTATCTTCAGTTTCAGTAAAAAGAACTGGTGTATCACTGAGTGGTAAAAATGTTAACTTTTTTTCTCTCACACAGTAATTCTTTAGAAAATGAGTCCCAGATATCTAACATGGGGTAGACTTGCATCTTTAACATACTGTCTTCAGAAACAGAACTGCATGTGCTGAAGTTCCACTTTTTATAGTCAGAGAATGCCTCTGTAAAGCTTATCAGTTATGCTGGCTTTCACTGGAGGACTGGAATAATACAGTCCTTTTGAATGCCTTGTAGTGTAAAATTCTATCAGCTATAATATACAATCAAATATTGTAATTTTTTGTTAATATGGACTGCTAAATGAAGAATTCACAGGAAATTGTTGTGAAGACAGACATTGGCCTTTTGAAACAAGTGTAGGTTTTGAGGTTGTTGCTTAGTGACTGGTTTCACTGGTTTTGCTTGCTACAGTGAATGTGACCCCCTAGCCTTTCTGCCAAACCTGGAATTCCAGAGAAGGCAAGCATCTTCACAGCAACTATGCTGTAGATGTTTAAAGCCCTGTAGGAGCAATTCACTATTTCCTCTTCTGCTGTGAAATTGTGAGGAAGGTTGGGGTAGTTTGGAACATTTCAGAAAAGTAACAGCAGACAACTTGAAGATTTGGAGTAAAATCAGCATGCCCAGTCTTTGTAGCTGGAGAGAAAAGCTGCTGTTGCCCTGTTGGTTTGCTTTCAGCTTAGTCTTCCTATTCACCTTTGTTTTGGAAATGGGATTTTCCCTGCAGTCTTGTGGGGTATCTAAAGCCATCTGGAGAATAGTAAAACTGGGCCAGTAGTCATTCTGCTCTGGCTTTATCTAAGAAGATAAGCAAATGATAGTTCCTGAACATGCACTGTGTTTTGGAGATACACGATAGGCTTGAAAACAGGATTCCCACTATTATGCTCTACAAGAGTCACAAGGTCCTGATGAGCTGATATTTTTGGTTGGCCAAAATTTTTTAGCTGGTGACTTGGAAGGCAGAACGATGTAGCAACCCAGGGAAGACTGCTGCTTAACCAGTATGCACAGAACTTCTGTTGTATCCACACCTAACAGGGACACCAGTGCCTACATGTACATACCATGTTGCATGAAAGGTCTAGTCAAATAAACTGTATGGCAAATGCAAGTTATAAAAATGCCCCTGGGGACATTTTTATGGCTATACAGAGGTAGGAGAATCTTCCTTTCCCATGGAATCAGCTGCTTAGACCAGTTGTGTCACAATGCAGTGGCCCCTCCACTTTGGTGAGGGTTTGGCATGCAGAACCCTCGCAAAATGGAAAAACTGTGAATAACTTTGCCCATGATCCGCCTCCCATTCCCTTCTGGATCTGCCCACCCTTCCCTTTCACCTTAGTACATGTTCTCTGCCAGGGCCAAATGCATGGGACAGAGAGGGGAAGCTCCAGAGGGAAGGACATGTATATGTATCTTCCCCACGCTCCCCGGTTCCCTTGCCTTTTCCCTGGGCATTCTTGCCTGCCTTCTCTGTGCCCATTAAAATGGGAAGAGGAGAAGGAGGTGGGAAAGCACGTGCACACCTCACGAATAATCAAAATTTGTTAAGGTCAAACCCATGAATGGGGAGGAAGGACTGTAATACCGCCCCTAACTTTTCTGTGCATCATTAAAGGTGAAGAAATTAAAAATAATTGATCCGAGGATTTGTATGTAGCAATTCTATATTAACATGCAGAAACCTAAGTTAATATATATGATTCTAAAATGTTGCTGAAGTTTGGAGGTGCAAATCTTGTATCTTATTTTTGGCCTCTAACCTGTTACCATTTTCAAAATGACAAATAATATTGCTTCTCTCTAAAAATGTTATCACAATCCCTCACTCTGTCTCAGTCAACAGAAACAAGTCCATACATTGTTCTCTCTCCTTGATGACTATGGCCATTTCTTCTTTGCTCGCCTGTGCTCTCAAATGTCTGCTTTTTTTTTTTTTTGAAACTTGCTTCTGGGGTACCTCTGTGGAGGTCTCTCCCTCCAAACCCACCTTGAAGCCTCTGGCACTGTCCACAGGATAGGCAGCCCAGTGCCCTCTAGATGTGTTGGGCTGTTATCCCCCATAATCCGTGATCATTACTCATGTTTGCTGAGGATTATGAGTCCTGTAGTCTGGTTTGTCTGTCCCTGCGAGACTTATAATAGACTCATCTCAATGACTGCTCCCAGGCAGCCCCAGGGAACTGCTTTCCACAGAGATCTGCTTCTCAGTGGTTTTTTTTCTTTCTTTTTTTCAGGCAATTTTTTAAAAATTTTATTTAGGTAGGCTTTTTGGCTCTTAATCCATTGTAGCAGAAATACCTTTCAATGGGGTGTGCTCTTTTATGTTTTTCACTGTATTTTAAATAGGTTTTAAACTATTTTTAAAGTTGGACTTTTAATAGAATTATCTTTTTTAAACTTTTCTGTTAAGACTTTAGTTGTACTTTGTTTTAATTTATTGTAAACCACGTTGGGTCCTGTGCTGTGAGAAGCACAGAATATAAATTAAATAATAAAGCTCACCATATGGGCATGTGATATGTAAAATAATGTACTTTGTAGTGTCTCCTAGCAGCTTTGGGAAGGATCTGTATGCACTGCAGCATTGTGGAGTTTGAAAAGATCTTGAGAGCCATGTAGTCCAACCCCTGCCAATACAGGAATCTTTTGCTGAAGCATTGTAACCTCTATTTGAAAAATTCCAATGAAGAAAAGTCCTGTCACCTTCTGAAGTAGTATGTTAAACTGTTGGAACAGCATTTACCATCCAGAAGGTGCAATCTTTCTATTTATTTGAAATCACTGGTCTAGGTTTGGTCCTCTGGAGCAGTAGAAAATGATTTTCTTCATCTTCTGTGTGACATTCCTTCAGATGTTTGAAGATGGTTATCGTTTCTCTCAAGATTTTTCTTTGAGACCTGAACTTCAGAACTGATGCTCACTTAGCAAATGTTTTAGTGATTGCAGTTGAAGGTCAGGCCTCTGAACTTGAAAAAGAGCATGAACGTGCTGGACACTGGTGGATAGGGTGTAGCAGGTTCTGAAATGTGCCTTTGTTGTGGGTATCTTCCTCACTTCAGTTCGTAGGAGCACCTGGACAAATGGCCTGAGCAGTCATGGGAGAAGATGCACCCTACTGCAGCCTTGCATAGTGTTTTTTCTGTTCTTCAAAGATTCCCTGGTGACTATGGAAGAGAAGAACCTCAGCCCCCAGTAGTGTTCAACCAAGCAGTTAATATCACATCTTATTCCCCTGGGGACAGGGCTTCTCCTTACTTTGGTAGCTAGATAGTGTGTAGCTCTTGACTGTTTCTGATAACCATGACTTGTGAAGGCTTGGAGTGGGAAGCAGTTATGTGAAACTGCTTCCAATTAGTCCTTGCCTCCTGCTGTGGCTGCCACAACTGCTAGGCAAGAATGGCTTTCCAAATGTGGCCAAATATTCCCTGCATTATGGTTTTTCTGCTTCCAACTTCATCTTTCTCAAAAAGCATTCTATGAGTGCCCTGAAACCTTGATTGTGAAAGTGTTATTAAATACATTGGTATAGGAAGTGGAAAAATTTAGTAGGATAAAACTTCCCTGGAGAAAAGAAAAATGAAAATAGTTGTACTAACCAAATCCTTGCCTTGGAAGTCTTAACTGGATTCACCAAAAATGGGGAACAGGATGGGGATATGGAGGTACACACAGGCCTCTGGTGACCAAATGGCTTAGACTTCAGTGAGGTGGTGGGAGAAGGACAGTTTAGGGAACCACAAAATTTTGCTGGCATTGCTTGCCCAAATTTCTCGTTGCCAGCACACGGTTGTTCTCTTTCAGCCCAGTCCTATGTGTGCTTTTTTGAACAAATAGATTGTGCTCAGAGATGCCTTCTAATGAGGGTGCATAGCATTGCAGCTTTAGTCCTCTGAGACTGAACTGCAGGAGGTTAAGGGCCAATCACTTACCCCTTCTTCCAGCTCAGAACATTTAAGAGTTTGTTGTTTGTTTTGGCATTGTGGACCAAACCTCTGGGAATGCTTTGGCTATTCACCGCTCAAACAGCTACCTCTAGTCTTCTGTAGAGCTTGCAGCAGAAACAACCACTCCATCCTCCCTTGCTCCAAGCTTTAGAAAGGAAAGCCAGAGTTCCTGTCTTCCCCTTGCCAGAGTTGTTGTAGTGGGTAAAAATGTGCACCTCTGTCTAAAGGTGTTCTTCTGCTTGATGGTACTGGCAAGGGGCATTCCCTTTTCCCTGTGATGGGGTGGACATGATTTGTAGCTACCCTTTGGTCTGGGAACTGATTCTCTTTGTTATATAATTGGTGCAGGACCTACTTAGGTTGAGGATCTCCTCCTTTCCTACTGCATGAGGTTTCTAGTTGAAACACAGGCTGCATTTTAAAAAGGTTTAAAAAGCAGCATCTTTGTAGCAAGAAGACTTGTTACCTTTATTTCTTACTGAAGTGCTCAGTGAAATCCTTTAACATGGAACCTGTTTGTCTGGCAGAATACATTGCATCATTGATAATGTGACCAAAGTCTAACTGTAGTTGTGCTAGTTTGTTCAGGGAAGCAACATGCTGCGAAGGGTGTGAATTCTGTGGAATATTTAGATCTGAGTAGGGCTCCTTTGGGCTCAACAGCACCTTCTGGTGGTTGTTTGGTCTTGAAAGACAAAAGAGGTAAGAGAAAGTTGTAGGTGTCTGCTTGTAGGCTAAATAAGTACTAAATCAAGACAGGTCATGAGACTTTTCCCTGCAAGATCAGGCTAACTGTTCACATTTTATGATTGAGGAGATTATAATGTGGCTTCTTGATTTGCTAATGAAGCTGGCCGGGAAGCAGATGACATTCTTAATTGGCTGAAGAAGCGCACAGGCCCAGCAGCCACCATGCTGAAGGATGTTTCAGCAGCTGAAGACCTAGTAGAGTCCAGTGAAGTTGCTGTGATTGGGTTCTTTAAGGTAATTTTTTTTGTTCATTTAGCGGGGGGCCAGGGGTAGGGAATTTTGCTTTTGTCAGGGGCCTTATTCCTTGGAGAGGTACTCTGTTAAGGATCACATGCTGGTGGTGTGAGGGGTTGATGTCAGCAATCTGCAGGGCCATCTCCTTTCTTCATTCTGTCACCTTTTTTCTGTCTGTGCCCAGCAGTCATGAAGAGGTGAGGGGGTCACACTTCTCCTATGGCCTAAACCAGAACTTTCCAAACTTCTCATGTTGGTGATACACTTTTTAGACATGCATCATTTCGTGACACAGCGATTCAGTTTTACTAGCAAATTGGAGGTTAGATTAATCTCTTAAAAGAGATACAGACACATACATAAATTATAATAACAAAATGCATGAGGACACAACATATTGCATGAAAACTTTTCATGTATTTTTAAAAATATATGACTTATAAATAATGTATGTTTCCAAGATTTTAGGTGACACACCACACTTCAGGAGACACACGTGTTGCAGCACACTGTTTGGAAACCCTGGCCTAAACTGATTACTTGCAGAGGATTTTTGATGTTGGGCTGGAAGTACGTTAATCTGTGGGCCACAAATTGCCTTTCCCCTTGATCTAGACCTGTGATTACAGTTCCTTTAGCTATTAGTCCTGTCTACGCTCAGTAGTCTTTGAAATCTGAAGTTTGAGATAAGTTCTTTCATCTATTTTCTTATTCTGCTTTGGCTCCTTGTAAAGTTTTTGGGTATGATGGGCATGATGTGGAGTTCTTGAAAGTACCGATTTTCTTCTCTGTCAGGATGCAGAATCAGAGGCTGGCAGACAGTTCTTGTTGGCAGCAGAGTCCATTGATGACATTCCTTTCGGGATCTCTTCCAGCAGCGATGTCTTTGCCAAATACCAGCTCAGCAAGGATGGAGTTGCCCTTTTTAAGAAGGTGGGTGTCTGAAAAAAGTGCCAGTATGTGTTAAGTCCATCTGGCAGCAGTCTACAGAGTTGATGGCACTGCTTCCCCCACTGTTTTCTTGCCAGTTTTTTTCTGTCTTCTTTTTCTATGTGCACAGTAAGAAATGTGCAGCCATTTCAACGTTTTTGCCTCAGTGGACATCAGTGCTTAATTTTTTCAACACAAGGGTTTCTTTTCCCCAAGAAGCTTTTCTCATTCCTTTTAAGAGAACGTGGATTTCAACCTGTAGACCAAGAATGGGCAAAGTTTAACCTATCAGATGTTGCTGGACTACAGATCTAAGCATTCTCAAGTGGTTAGACCTGATAGGAGTTGCAGTCCAAAAACATATGGAGGGCTGCACTTTATCTGTCCCTGCTTGTTTCCTCCAAGAGTGGTGCTTCTAGTATGATTGAATGATTGTAGAGAAGAGGTGCTGGTTTTACCTTCAGCTCTTTTTATAAATAAGGCAGTACAGCTGATTAAAAGCAACTTTATGACCTGCAGCCACTCTTGTGTTAATTCTAGTGAAGTGTGACATATTTTGCACCCTCCTCCATTGAGCTAGTTGTGGAAACTGAATGTCTTGGAAGGACTGTGAAAGCAGAACAGGAAGAGGCACTCCAGTAGCCTAGTCAGCATTGTTGACTGGCCTATTCAGAACTTAAAAGAGGTGGTGGTCAAGGAAGCCAGAGCTGCAGAAGTGCTTTTCAGGTTATAGTGCCCTGTTACAAGACAAGCCTCAAAGATAGGCAATCACTTTACACTTCCTGTTAGAACCCTAACAAAGTATGCTAGAACAATCTTCAAATAACTGGTTCCAAAAACAGCAGGGGCCATTTTTCCTTCCTGAGCTTGTCTGGCAGGCTGCAGCAGTGCTTTTAGCATGCCCAAAATGACATGATGCCACAGTTTGCTCACTCCTACTTTAGAGGAAGTGTTTTTTACCTTCAGTTTTCATCTAATAGGGGAAATGATGGTTTCATTTTAGTTTTGCAAATAAGCCCAGGAAAAAAACTTTGAAATTTACAGCACTAAACCTCTCACGTCTTCTTAATTATATAAAAAGGTTGTTAAAACCTGGTTGTGGAGGAGGTTGAAGGAGAGACCCTTCTGTTTTTTATAAGCATTTGAATTTGGTGTGTTTATTGTACTGCCACAAATGACAGGTGTTTCTATCAGCTGTGAAGGAGAACTATGTTGCGTAGCTTTCTGGTTGCCTATTTGAGTACTTACTTCTGCTTATGCGTCATGGCTGTGGTTACAGCTTCTTATGGGTGTGTACACACATAAGCAGGTGTGAAGTTCTGGTTGCTGAGTACACTCTTCTTTTCCCAGCTGCCATTGTTTCTTCAAAGATAGGTGCAGCCTGTGAATGGAATCCCAACTGTTTCTTACAATTCACCTCTCCCCTGTGTTCCAGGCAGGCCTTTTCTTTCAAATACCTGGTGCATGCTTATCCACAAAAGTGTTTAGCACATCATAAATTGTTTTAAGTTTTAACATGGCTCCTTAAAACACTTTCACATCTGTTCAGAGGTGAGAAGAAGTTGCATTTGTGATTGGCCAGTTCTCCAGAGCTGTGCATATCCTTCTGAATGCTGGGAGGGAGGAGCTCTCAGATATGCTGACCTTTGTGTCAGTTGCTGTTGTGCAAGTCTGGATTCTACCAAAGACCAGGCAGACAGGTTTCCTCTTGGCCTGATCCAGGCAAGAGGGCTGTGTTTGTCTCAAGAGCAGCCAGTGCGGTTCCACTGCTCTCTTTGCTATAAGCATTGAGGTCAAATCTAGCTGGGCTCTTCAGTAACCAGCTGGGGAACTAACAAAGTTAGTGTTCGAAGAAGCCTCCTTCCCTTCTCTTTAGAACAGAGGTGCAAAACTTTCTTCTTGGGCTTTTGCTTGAGAGGCTAAAGTTAAGAGCTTCTGAAATAGATTAAATGCTGGCTGTGAGACAGAAGCTTAACCTATGTCCTTATGTTCAGCTCTTTGATTTCAAAGAAGTGCCACGGCAGCTCACTAATAATATCAGAACTGTTCCAAAAGAAGAGCTAGTATGCATAAATAAATTGTGACCAAGCAGGGCCAAAATTAATTTATCTCCACAATCAGCGTTGTTCATTTCAAGTGGTTTACATAAGGCAGATGTCCTCTTGGTAGCTGAAGGCAGTATATCTGAGTGGGAGCCAGTTTTCCTCATTCAGAATGGCGTTCAACTGCTAAATGCAAGTGATTTGTGCAGACTGGGAAAATTCATTGGGTGCCTGTAAACAAGCAGAGATGTCATAGGCAGAAGGAAGTAAAATTCTAGAGTATCCTTTGGATGAAACGGCTGTCCCTGATTAACCTGCTCTGAACTTAAAGAATAGCTTGACTGTTTTTCAAAAGCTGAATTTTGGAGATCTTCAGGAGTCAACATGCCTTTTTCTCAACCAGTGTTGGGCAAAATATAGTTCATGGAGTGCATGCCACCATCACCCACAAGACCTTCTCCAATCCCCAGTCTGATTCTTATCTTCACCCATCAGGGCAAACAACATCCCAGAAGCTTCTTGAGGGCAGGATTTGTCATTTAAATTTAACATCCCCTTCCCTAGGCCTTTTTAGAAACAGAAAGTTGCCCAGCACAATTTGTCACTGGGAAGGACAAAAAATTTCCCTGCTCTGAGCAGGGATGTGGCCCATTGGGTCCCAGGGCATAGCAGAAATAGCCCACAGACATACTAAAGGTGCATACCCCTTTTTGCATAGCATTTCTGAATGTTGGTATAGTTTGCATATATCTTGGTGGTGATAACATCTTTGAAGCAGGTTTTATTCACATGCCTGTTTGAGAGCAGTGGCTTCTGTAAAATGAGATTTAAATTTGGAACCTCTGGCTCTCAGCACTCTTTAGCCATCACACCACAAATTGCTTAACTTGCCTTTTGTTTCCTTTGCTATTCCAGTTTTAGTTCTACTAGTAATAGACCTTGTGTTTAGCTTTTCAAAAAAGGTGTTCTGTGACCTTGGCCTATGTGTGCTTCCTCCGGAGTGGTGCTGGGGAGCCTATCCAGTGGGGTCAAAACAGTCTCTTGCTTGTCCCTCATGGCGGATAGCTTTGTGCCACTGTTACCTCCCCCACTCCCTTTCAGGGTGTCCAGAAGGGTTTGGAGAACCTGGAGAGTGATAGGTATTGCTCTGCAATAGAATTATTCCTGGCAATGGAATTACAGTGTGCTCTCTCAAACATCTGTTCCTATGTCGCTAACAATAGCCCTGTGGGGATGTGTTGACCTCTGAGTAAACTGCTATTTATTTAGTGGCTTCATAGTGTGCCTTGCTGCCTAGGGCACTAGCTCCTTTTTAATGACTGTGTTGACTGGACTTATTAGTCCACTTCCAGCAAGACTTGCAACTCACTGCTTGCTGGGAAACAGATGCCCGCTGTCCATGACTCTGAGATTTTTAGCACCTTCTCGGGTGTTTGCTTAAGACGTTCTTGAATGGTGACGAGGGTGCCTTTGAGAGAGAGGGTGTCTTTCACAATCCAGTTTTGGGTCAAATCTCACTGTCCAGTTTTGGGTTAAGCTTCTTTCTCTTGGTACTCTGTTTACTCCTCTGGAAATTTGAATCTAGTGTGTTAGTAAGATGAGAGTTTTGATTGAGATTCCACCCTGGATTTTCACTGAAGCATTTTGTGCCTTGCCTGCAATGTGAAATGCGCACCCATGGGCCCCTGAAAGGAATGTTCATCCCTTTCCTAGTGGTTTTTTAATGTGCCAAGAGAAGTTGTACAATGGCCTGTATACATTTTGCAGATTGGTCACCTTGATGTTTATCTTGCACATTTCTGAATCATCTGGCTCTGGGAAAAGGACAAGGAACTAGACCAGAGTGCTAAAGCCCATAGCATCTTCTTAACCTATTGAGGTGCTTGCTCTGGCATGTTTTGGCTTCTTGAGATCTCTGAAGATGTGTCTCATGTATTAACTAGAATTTCTTCACAGCCATAATGTTATCCCAAAACATGGGTGCCACAAGGACCAACCCATGATGCCAGTACCTCCATTGAAAAGTGGGGAATAATTGGCTCCAATTGGGAGGTCTGTGAGTGGGGGGTAATCTAGGGAGATCTTGTCTACCAATGTTTTCAGGCTCATGCAGAAAAGAACCAGCCAGAGAGTAAAAATATAAACTAAAATGTGTTTTGTTAGCAAGATTCAGACACACGAGCAAAAGTGCAAACACTCACACACTCGCACAAGGACTAATCAGAGGAAAGGGAGATAAAGGACATTTAGGAATTTGGGTGATATTTATGAGTCTGGAGAGAAGTGGAGAAAGCAGCGGCGTGGCTTAGGCAACAATCTAAGGACAATTCTTGTTCAGGAATTGGATAGACAGAGTGGTTTTGGAATGGTGAGAGACTGCACTGGCAGCCTGCAATCAGGGGTTCTTCTAACCGAAAAACAGCCTGTGGGTATGAGCGCAAATCGCTCTCCCAGCTAAGTGAACAGTGGAAGCTGCAACACAAAACAATGAAGTCTGGACAGAATTGATGGTCGTAGTGTTTAGGTGACACAAAGGGATAATGGCAGTCATAATGGCTGCATATTGTGGAGAGGTAGAGGAAACAGTAGGGAAACATCCAGGTGGTCAGGGTCTGAGTTAAGACAATCCCAATTTAGTGGGAATTTCCCATCTAACTCTGGGGTGTTCAGCTCGAGATCTTACAGAGAGGCCACACTGTTGCTCTGAAATTACTGGTTTCTGCCTAATTGGTGGATGCGGCTGACCTGCCTTGCTATGTCAATTTACAGTCAGTAATTTGCCCCTTCTAGCTTGACCTTCCCGTCACCTCAGGTATCATGTGTAGCAATGACAATTAATATGGTGCCAATCAAATATTATTTACCAATTAAACCATGCTAATCATGGGGGGTATGTGGTGCCATAACAATGAGAGAAACTAATGAATACTTGGGTCTTAAGAGAATTGAATGCTGTGCAACAGTAACATATGTTGCCCTCTTTTAGAATTATGGCATATGTCTTATCTGTACTTGCTTTGCTGTATTTCAGTACTGAGTGGGCTTGATTAGCTGTGTAATCATCAGTTGAGTCTCATTGTGTTTCTTTCTGCAGTTTGATGAAGGCCGTAACAACTTTGAGGGGGAAATAACAAAGGAGAACCTGTTGAACTTCATCAAATCAAACCAGTTGCCCTTGGTGATTGAATTTACTGAACAGGTATGAAAGTAGTATGATCAGAGTGGTGGAATTGGGTTGGTGATACAGCCTGTTCATTGGGGAATCTGTGCCCTGTGTTGAGACTAGGGAGCCCAAGCAGCTCAGATTTTATTCCATGCAGCTAAATGGAAAGAGAAGGAGTACATAGAAGTATAGCGCTCAAAGTTCATGTCAGTGCTCTTTCTCCTAGTAATGCATCTGTTTTTTTGCCCAGACTGCACCCAAAATCTTTGGCGGAGAGATCAAGACCCACATCCTTTTGTTCCTGCCCAAGAGTGTTATAGACTACCAAGAAAAACTGGATAACTTCAAAAAAGCTGCAGAGAGCTTCAAAGGGAAGGTGAGGACCAAGGAGTGACTACACACTTCCTCTTTTTCTCCTGCTAGACTGTGAATGCTAGCATTTAAACCATTTGGATATCACAATTCTATATTTGAACAAGTGTGGATCATGATCACAGGACTGTCCCTGCATCTTTAAATTTTTTTAGTATAGATTAGTGAGACTTGCAACAAAAGGTTGCAGTGTGGAGTGCTCCTGCTCACTGTTGCAATTGGTAACCTGTGCCCTCTTCCAGGAGACTCTGTCCCTTCCTCCTATCTGGCCCTCCCCCGGCAGTCAGAATTCTTTGGCCACTGAATTCCTTGGCAAGTCAGTCATCAGCTTGTTTCAAGGGGTTCTACAGTTATTTTCTTCTCAGCGTTATTTGTACCTCTACAAACCTTATGGTTTCTCAAATCTGGTGAATGCCACTTTTGTGTGAATGGTACAATTCTAGCTGTATAAGGAGTGGAGTACCTCTTAGAGGAAAAGCACTTCGGTTGTCCTACATGGTTTTTCTTCAGTGCCTTCCTTCTTTTTCCCCCTCCTAGATCTTGTTCATCTACATAGACAGTGATCACACTGATAACCAGAGGATCTTGGAGTTCTTTGGCCTGAAGAAAGAGGAGTGCCCTGCCATACGCCTCATTACTCTAGAGGAAGAAATGACCAAATACAAGCCAGAGTCGGATGAGCTGACTCCAGAGAACATCAGAGATTTCTGCAACAAGTTCTTGGAGGGCAAAGTTAAGGTAAGGGGTGTTTCAAATGTGGTTTTAGGGGATATACACCCCTGTGGGGTGGTGCTGGGAACTTGGGAACCGTCACGTGGCATGAATCCTTTCAAGGTAGCTTTGTGGCACATCCAGCAGCATAGTATTTAGAGCTTCACGCTGAGAAATGCAAAGGGCAGAGTCAGTGGGGTACAGTGCCAGTATGTAAATAGCTTTAAAGTGCTGATAGAAGTGAGCTCAAATCTGAGAGCTCTTCATGGAACTGAGATGGTGTGTTGCCAGTCCAAGAGCTGCGTCTAGCTAATTGGCACGTAGAATAGGCAACATGGCTCCGTCCTCACGTTGCACAAGCGCTTGGTAGCCTTCCATCTTAGTCTGGAGATGCTAACAGCAGCTGTGCAGAGCCAGCAGTTGTTTTTATTAATCGTCACTTACAAAGCTGCTTCCTCAATTCTGCCTTGTTCTCACTTTCTTCTCTTCTCAACTCCTTTTCTTCCTTGCCCTTTTCAGTAGACTTGTGGCTTTCATCTTAACTAATGCGAGGGACGGAGTTAACATGTACTTTTTACAAAGGCTGCAAACAGTTTGAAAAACCAGAAGGCATTGTTAATGAGGCTAAAATTTCAAGATGGCCTTTCTAACTGGGAAAGGTGGGTTGATGATCAGGAAAGAAAATGGAAGTATTGAGTCTTAACTGGCTTCATTGCAAGGATTGAATAAGATAAATGGCTGCAGTAGAGATATCTATGCAAATACGAGCAATAAGGTGTGGTACAGAAGTTAAATACTCAGGTAATCATGCTGTTTTGATATGCCCTGTTTAAAGCTTGCCATATATGCTCTACAAGGCTTGTACCACCACTGTGAAAATAAGGTTTTGCATATGAATTTCCCTCGTGTTAAACTCTACTTCAAAAACCAGCACATTTTGGGTGACGAGTAGTCTCAGACTTTGATGAGCAAGTCTTCTAATGGTAGCAAAGCTAATACTTTGAAAAGGTTAGGAAGAACTTCAAGAACAGTTACTATTCTAGCAAGCAAGCAGTACAAATAACTATACATTTAAAAGATAAAGAGGGATGGATTCAGTGCTCCTCTGTTTCAAGGGTGAGCAGTTTCATTCTTCTAGAAGTTCTTAGATTGAAACTGCATCCTCCCTCACTACTGGATGTGTTGCTTCGGCTAACAGGAATCCATTGTAGTTAGGAGCAAATAGAGAAGGTTAGATTGTCACCGCCCGTTTGAAGGTATCTCGTGCATGAGGAATGGAATGCATTGTCTTCATTTAAAAGTGTTCCTAGAATTGAGAAATTCTAAGAGCAGTTCACATATTGAACAAATGTCCAAGGACAATAAATTGAGCAAGTTGCTTTGCAGCTTAGTTCTGACCACATGGTCTGGGGAAGCATGATGCCAACTCTGGCGTCTCCTGGTATTTTAGCCTTGAGTTCCCGTTAGCCCCAGTTACCATGGTCGCTGATCAAGAATAATGGCAGTTGTAGTCACATCTTCTGGCAGTTGTAGTCACATCTGGATGAACACTTGTCTAAACCAGAGCTGCGCAAAATGTTTTCCATGGCACTTTGATGATTAGACTGACCATTTAGATTAAGGATGGGCAGAGTGCAGCTAGTGTGGTGTAGTGGTTTGAACGTTGGACTATGGACCCTGGAGACCAGTATTTGATTCCCTGCTTGGCCATGGAAATCCTCTGGGTGATCTTGGGTGTGTCACATACTTTCAGCCCCAGGAAGCCCCATGATAGGTTTGCCTTAGGATCTCCATAGGGTTGGAAGCAACTTGAAGGCACACAACAACTAACAACAAAGTGCAGCCTCCGGATGCTTTTGATTGGCCGTGCTGGTGGAATTTGCAATGATGCTGGGAGAAGGGCTGTGCTTTGCCCACCTCTGATCAAAAGGGCCCTTCTGATCATAAAAGTGCAATGGGGAAACTTGTTTGCCCCTTCTGTAAAAAGTCCTGGAAGTGATCTGGCCTTGGTACTTGCCTCTTTTTCTGTCCTTTGCGTTCCATGCATTCCTTCAATGTTACCACCTGGACTGTGGCAGTTTTTATATGCCCAGGCCTGCTCTTTGTAAAATTCAGCTTGCAACATTCACGTAACAGCCTGAATATGTGTCTCACTCATTGGGTGGGTGAGGATTGACCTTGAAAGAGGAGGAAGTCTATATTAATCTGACTTTTTATAGCCCACAGTTTGTCAGTTGCTTTGGGCAGTCTTGGAACAGTGGGGGGGGGGTTTCCTGTTGGGACATTCCAGGCTGTTGCTCTCATGCTGCTACTCTTGCTTGTCGGTTTCAGCCCCATCTGATGAGCCAGGAGATTCCTGATGACTGGGACAAACAACCTGTCAAAATTCTGGTTGGGAAGAACTTTGAGGATGTGGCTTTTGATGAGACTAAGAATGTCTTTGTGGAATTCTGTAAGTACTTCAGTGGTACTGTGGACTTGATTTGCATGTGTTGAGCCAGAGAGGAATGTTTTGCAGCTTTGCCAGGAAATGGAACATGGGATCGGCTCTTGCTAAACAGATGCTATACTGACTTGTCATTTTCTGACCTGCAGATGCTCCCTGGTGTGGCCACTGCAAACAGCTGGCTCCCATTTGGGATAAGTTAGGAGAAACTTACAAGGACCATGAGAACATTGTCATTGCCAAGATGGATTCCACAGCCAATGAAGTTGAGGCAGTGAAGGTCCACAGCTTCCCTACCCTCAAGTTTTTCCCTGCTGGTCCTGGCAGAACGGTGAGTGGGCTATAGATTATTTTGGACACCTCTGTTGGAAAGGAAGTTTTTAGACAGGGGATCAGGGGAGGAGGGGAATACTGCCTTAAACATTTTTTACAGAATGTCAGTTGGGTTGAACTGTGGGGAGCAGGAATGTCTGGTGGTTTTGTAAGTACTTTTGAACCTAAGGTGGGGTAGATTGCTTAGTGGAGGATGGTACTCATGTTTAGGCTCTTTTTTCCTTGCAGCAGTCATGGGGATCTAGTAACTGGCTGTTGTTCAACTCATATGGGCAAAGGTGAATTTTCCAATCCCTTTTGCTTGGCTGTTCAGAAAGTGAATTCTTCAGCCATCCAGATCCTGCCTTGCCCTTTAAGTGATAACTTGCTTGCTCCTTTGCTTTTGTAGGTTGTAGACTACAATGGTGAGAGGACATTGGAAGGCTTTAAGAAATTCCTGGAAAGTGGTGGAAAAGATGGTGGTGTAGATGAAGACGTGAGTATCTGAAATCAGGGCCATGAATTCCTTCAGGCTCTGCTACATGTGCAGTGCTGGGGCAGGGTTTGGATGTGATCCCAGAGGAAGGGGAAATTCTGTCTGATGAAGCTACTTATCGCTCCTTGTGACAGCGGAGAATGCGGTTTCTGTAGCAACTTGTAAACAAAGCACAGTTGGTCATCTCCAGATTGAGCTGGTGTGGTGATGAGGGTGTCCCAGAATAGCTACCATTCCATGTGAACTAGCCAGGCTGCATATACAGCAATAGGCGACACAAACTGCCATAACCTGTCAGAACCCCATCATCCAGAAATGCTCAAGAAACACTGTTTACATTTCTCTCAGACATGACCCAACTATCTGTAGCTCTCATGAGACGAACCTTCACTGGGCTGGATCAGTGTCCAGCACTGGATACCAGGTGTGCGTGTCCTCCTTAGTCCAACAGTGGCTTCTTTTAGCATGTGTGGCAATTGTTGGCTTGTTCCTTTGCTGTTCGCCATTGTTACTGGTGATGCTATTAGCTCTGTGTGGTATTCTTGGTTTTTATCTCAGTCCAACAGGAATAGTAGGCGAACATGAGGCCCCCCAGCTAGGAATGCTGTGTCTTCAGAGCTGTGGTTTTCCCAATTATGTTGTCACAGTGAATAACTGATGACATTGCCTTGCCACATCTTTGCATCCCTGAAAACTCTGTAGTGCCTTCTGTATGGTGACATTCAGAGTTTTCAGAGGTGACCATATTTTTTTCCCCTTACACTTTGAATTTCCAAAATTGCCTCACAAGCAGGGCCACTGACCATAGTGGCTGGGAGATTGTGGGAACAGTAGTCCAAAAAAGTAACCTTTCAAAGTTCTGCTGACTTGAAGAGGATGGCTGTCAGTTGTTGTTGGAGCCATCTGATTGGTACGGTGAGTGATTTGATCTCTCTGCTTGTCCAAAAACACCCTTGATTTGGTACCTTGCACCCTATTTTGAGCCTGATAATGTATATGCACAAGTCACTGTGATTGGACAACAAAGCCAATTTACTCTTCAATGTATGACTGATAGTTAGGTGTATTGCTTGTGACCACAGGCCCTTAAGGCATCAAATACGATACTAACATGTAGCTGAGACCTAGCAGAGTGGTGCTGGCTGGCCAAGTTTTGCCCAGGATAGTTTGATTTTATTCAGCCCTATAAAACTTGGGGATTGCATTTTGGTTTGTTTCTACTTTGATCTGTCAGATATAAATATCTAGGATGCAGATTGCTTTTACTTACATTTTATAACACTTAAAGAATGAGGTTTGGATCGAAGAAAGAATTCCCAGCTGGAATACTGAGCTTTTAAAATTGACCAAAACACGAGAGCACTGAAGTCTCAGTTATACCAAGTGTTGACTTGAACCTAGATTTCATAATAACAACTTCAGCTAGGAAGAGAATGTGGTTGAACTGGTAGATGTGATGCAAACTAGCTCTTAGAGCTTTTAATTGTATTTCAAAATTACTGAATTTGAAAGATATGAACACATTTTTTTAAAAGAGAAATAAGATATATACAGAGGATCTCTGTATGTGCAGTCCCTGGATCTGAAAATTCATGCAATTGCTGGGCATCACATCTTATTCATAAAAGGGTAGCAGTGTGAACGTGGATGTGCTGAAGCATCCACATGCACATCACTGCCATTTGATAACATAGGACACAACCGTTCACATTTTTTGCCATTTGTTGGGAGGTGGGTGGGTTGTAAAACCGAACGCCCACAGATACAGAGGGGTCCATTGTAATTATGGTCAAATGTGTATGTTTGAACCCATCTGTCTAACCAAGTATTAGCTTGCAGTTGGTAGATTTACACCTTCATGTATAAATGAAGTTCTTCTGACACTGAGGCATGATTTCTTGGTTGACATCATTGAATGTCCAATCAAAAGAAGCATACCTGATTTCTTATAAGTGGTAAAAGCCTTCTGAAATATTTGCTGTCTGTGGGTGTACACGCATGCAAAGGAGTGTTAGCCTGTTTTAGAGTCCCTTGCTAAATAGTACGCAGTGCACTTCAACCAAAGTACATTGGTACTCTGTGCTGCAAAAAGGAATAAATACTAAATATTTCTTATATTATGCCACTTTGACATGGATAGTTATTGAAACTGATATTCAGGGCTTGATGAATGGACTTTACAGGATGAGCAGCTACACTGGTTCCCCTCAAACCTTCTGGGGTTCGCAGGTTGTGCAGAGAACAGCTGAGAGTTGCATGCAACTCACAGGTCACACATGTGTGATACTTCCTGTGTCAGTGGGGTGGTAATCTGATATCTTAGGCTTCTAGTCAGTTCCTGGGAGATCAGGGCTTTTTCGGTGGGATTGTACAACAGATGGGAAAGCTTAGGTTAAAGTAATGTAATTAGTTAATGAGGGTCTTGTAAGGCAGTTAGGGTAGCATGTTTGAGGGTTAACACTCTGAAGAAAGCACAGAACCAGATGGCTTTGGAACTCATCTGCTAATGAATAGTTTGCTAGATCTGCAGTACAAATACTACCCTAGTGTCATTCTGACATTAATCTCCAGGTGCTATGCTTGCATTTATCACTTTGTGGATGGACTGGTGTGGTTTTCTTGCAAAGCTTCTCTTAGAATGAACATGAATGTGGCTTGTTGGGCATGTCTTCCCATGAACAGGTTCTGCTGCTTCTCCAGGAGCTACAGTAACCACTGATTGTCAATTTTAAAATATTGCACAGAATTCAAGCCTCAATCCAGGCTTGACTTTGACTACTATAATTGGTGGGTCAGGCACTCCCCTTGGTTTGCACCTGTTTATTTTCATGCTTATGGACATTTATAGTTTAAATATGATTTAGAGGCCACTAGTGCATTTCCAGTCACCTCTGGGAAACTCAAGTGCATTGTAGGGTGTTGTACCTACTGGTAGACATTAATCTTTTTTTAGTCTGGTCAGGTGACCTTTTTTTCCCTTTTTTGACTGGGAAAATGGGAAGCCAACTAGCCTGAATGTTGTTTTGGCTGAATATCATTTCTGCCTTGTTTGTCAGAATGCTTGAAGACTGTGTGATTTACTGTTTCCATAGCTATTTTTTTGTCCAGAACAGCTTTTTGAAAAGCATGCATTTTTTTCTTGGCCAGCATGTGTTGAAGCCAAGGATCAGTCTGCTAAAGTAACTTTAATTTTTGAACTTGGAGCACATACATTGGTTACCATAGCAGTAAAACTAATGGCAGCTGCAGTGGCAGGACTTTCACTGTCCAAGGAAATTGCCTCATTGGCCCTAGCTGCAGCTGACTGACCCATTTCCCCCCCTTTTCATCTAAGCAGGATCTGGAAGATCTAGAAGATATGGAAGAGCCAGATGCTGAAGGGGAGGAGGAGGAGGAAGATGCTACACTTAAAAAAGATGAACTGTAAAGATGAGTCCAATCTGCATATCCCCCAGACACTATACTGTGGCTGCCTACTCGTGCAGTCAAGCAAGTCCAGAAGCAAATTATAACCAGAAGACTGAAGCTGGCTGAAGAGTACAGGGAATGGTCTAAAGTAACCTTTCATCCTAACCTATCTGTCAACTGATTGTTCTAGTTTTATTTTTCTGTTTTTGAAAAGGGGACTGACTGTGGGTAATCTGACCTGCTGGGGACTTTTTTTTTCTTCATATACACACTGTGATGTACATTTTCTTTTCCTATAGTGTTCTGTGATCTGGGTAAAAGCAGATTGAAATGGCAATGTGTCCCATTGCCTAACCTGGGAGCCTCACCAGTTAATGCCTCCTTCAAGCTTTAGTCATACTTGTCAAAATGTGAGCTGCTGTTTGCCCAGCAGGGTCTTGGTTACTGTCTCAGCTGTTCTCTGTTCTCAGTTTTGAGGGGCTGCTCCATCATGGAGGCCACCCCTAGATTGAGCACCGTGGTGTCCCTGGAAAGGAAAATGGATAAGCAGGGCAGGATATGTCTCTCTTAACTCACTGCATAGTCTTGCTTCCCCTTTATGGTTGAACAATCTCTCTCTCTTCCAAAGATCAGGAGGGGTAGAGAAGGCTTGATGCTGTGAGGAAGGAGGACCCAATTGTTCCCTCTCCCAAGGTAAAAATCCCACTTACGCCGCCGTCGCCGCCACCCTGCCCCCTGAACAAACATAAGACTTGCTCATAACACATTGCTTTGTGAATGGGTTTCCCAGGTATTTACAGAGCTGTTTTGAAAATGACCTGCCAGAATGCAACCAAAAGGACACTCAGCAATCTGGATTTTTGTTTTTGTGGGGGTACTTGAGAGCCAAGGAGTGCTACAGGGAGGGAATGTGTGTTTCAGCAGAATTGGAATTCGTTTTGAGCATCCATGATGCAAAAAGAAATGGAACTCATTGGCCAAATAAAAGTTGATTTTAATACTATCCTGTTTCTGACCATTTTATTTGGTTCCTTTTAAGATGATCCTCCTCAAGTGGAGGTCCATGGGCCACTGCTGGTCCCTGAGACACTGGTTACCTTGATGGGTTTCCAAGAAGGAAAGAAACAGTTGTAGCTAATGGACATAAATATGATACTAGTCCCTGGTACACTGAGGGGAAACTACCTGTCCCCCACATCAGATGGCTTCAAAAACACTGTTTTAACAAGGTACCTAACACAGAGTTGGAGGGTTGCATATGAATTAAGAATTTTCTTTTGGTACAATTTGCTGGAGTCATCCTGTGCTTTTGCCCAGGCTTTGCATGTTGTAAACATGAAATGTGAGTACAGTCCTACCTCATTCACAGGTTTGACCTTTGCGAATGTGATTATTTGTGAGGCATGCATGTGCCTTCCTCCTTTCTGCTCCTCTCATTTCCTTGCGTTTTGCCCAGCACTGAGAAGGTAGGCATGCGCCTGGACAAAAGTCAATGAAATGGGAGGGAAGCATGTGCATGCCTTCCTTCCCCCTCCCAGAGCTCCCCTTCCTGTTCCCTTACCTCTGGCCTTGGGGCTGAGAATTCATGCAGAGTCAACAGGGAAGGGAATAGGGAGACCCACACAAGCCTTCTCCCCTCTGGAGCTCCTTGCTCCCATTCCTTTGCCTCTAGTCCTGGCATGCAGAAGGCAAGGGAATGGGAAGGGGATTGCAGGGTTCTGTGCCCCAAGCCTTTGTGAAAGTGGTGGGGCCATGTACTTGTCCAACAGTGTTGATCCAGTGTCTTAAAAGCACAAAATCTTAATCTGTATGGTCAATGTATGTATGTGGTTACATTCAATGTCACGCTGGTGATGAACCGTCAAGGGGAACTTGCTTGCTTCCCCTCCCTCTTGCAGTCCCTTCCCCCAAATAACAACAGGCCGGAGGTTGAGAATCTTACTCTTTGGGAGCAGGTTTTGGGGAGTATGGAGGAACTGCTGTGCGGGAGAGGGGAACCATTCTCTCCTTTATTCCTCTGACAGAAGCAGTTGGGTTAGACAGTGCAACAGTTCATAAAAGCCAGAGTTTTGAACTGTTGAAGACATGACCTATCCATGGTAAACATGACTAGAAAAAATACCTGTTGCCGCTTTCTTGGATGCAATGCATATTGTGTACAGCAGGGATTTTAGGTAAAACATGCAGAGAAACATAAATGCAGTATCCAGTAAAGTATGAGGTGTGAGGGAAGCACTAAACTTACCTTCTTTATCCCACTGCTGAGTGTTGTAATGTGGGCCTTAAGCATCCGTATGTTTGTGTGTATTTGGCTTGATGTAGGGGATTCTATGAATTACTTCTCAGCTGAAAATAAGAAAATGGGTATCTGAATTGACTATTTTCATCTTCCCTCCCAATTTGTCTTGTATATTTTCTCTTGGACTATAAGCTTCATTTTTGAGTGAAAAGGCAGAAAAACAGTATATAAATGTACTAACATGTAGAAACAAGATTTTAGGCCAGGTTCTCTGCTGACAAGAAAGCATTCAAAATCCCCATACTTTATAGAAATAGTAAAATGGGCAATGTAACAAATGATGTGTATTATCTTTTACCTAAGAAGCTTAGAGTAGGTAACTTAGGAGAAAAAAGGTTGTTTCCGTGCCACAGTATCTTCTTAGGTGTTAATTGTACAGTTCTTTAGATGTTGGATTTCCACTCCCAGCAGTCCTAGTCAGTAAAGTCAATCATGTGGCATGCTGTGGGTTGTGAATGAACAACATTTGGAGGGTGAAGATTCCCACCCTAATCTAGACTCAAAATTTTAAACCACATCTGTATCTTTCACCAAAACTTCAAGTGGAATTCTGCAAGTGGTGGGCAATCTACCTAGATACAATTTCATGTAATTAATGGTGTCATATTGGAGGAAGCACCTGATTTTCTGAAAAAGGGCAAGCGTGATCTGTAAAGTATGTTGGGCCCAGGATATTTGGTACTTTCTGTGTCATGACCAACACGTTGAATTGTGTGCTGTCTACGAAAGCTCTAGAGTGCTAACGTAATGATGCATTTGAGTGGTGAGTCTCCTGTAAATTGAGCTATGACTCTGCGTCATCTGAACTCCACAGCCTATGTATGACCAAGCCAAGCAATTTGGCATGATTCAGCAGGTGTTACATAATTTGGCTTCTATACATCTTGGGGAGGAGTGAGGAGCTATTCAGGATTCTGACATCCACTCCCCCCACCCCACCTCCTCGGATGGAATTTTAGTCAGCAGTCTGGCATCTGAGATTTCGCTAGACATCGGTCATGTTTCAAGCAAATCTTTGCATCTTAATCTGCTATGAATTTGCTCAAGTGTGTATTTTTAAAGGCAGCAACTTCAAAGAAGCTTAATCCTATACTAAATGGGCATATTTTACATCTGTTAGCAATTGTGCCATATAGGTGGTGGTATGGTATAGGTTCAAGAGTTCCAAACAAGGACACTCTTTAAGTTCAAGCTTGAATGACTTTGGGTCTTTCAGACATTTTGAAACAAAAAAAAAGGGAACCCTTTCAACACTGAGCTTGTCTGAAGAAGTGTGAGATAAAAATGTAATCTAAACAAAATATATCCAGCCCTACTAATAAGGCACAATGTCAGAATGATGAGGTAACACTGGTAGCTGCTAAGTCTGAACAGGATGACCAGCTGGATGGAAAGAAGCTTTAACCATTCTGAAAAGGGTGCTATGCTCTTCCAGATCAGGGATGGGGAAAGAAATCATTTCTTACTTTTTTTAAAAAAAGTTGATTTCCCAGTTCCCCCTCCAACCAGAAAGCCCCCAAAAGACTGAAGTCAACCAAAAATGGCAACCAAAAGGAAAGCAACATCACTACCAGTGCGCCTGGATGTGGCCTATAATGGTAAGAATTGACCTCTGCTCCCTGTGCACTTATTGACCCATCCCACTTCAGATCATGTGGAACTGCAGTTCTCAGCATTCCTCACCATCAGTGAGGCTGGCTGTGGCTTCTGGGACTTGCTGTCTTACAATATCTAGATATGCATAGTTCCCATTCCTGCTTTAGCAATTCATGCTACCTGAGGTGCAACAATTGATAGGGAATTCCAAAACACAAAGACATGTTGGTTCATCAAAATATACTTCTACTTGGGCAATGCTGCTGTTAAGATAAATCAGAGTATTGAATAAGCATTTGAATTCTCCAGAACTCTTAATCAGGGGAGAAACTGTAAAATAAAAAGTTTTGATGCAGCCAAAGCCTTCCATGTATTTCATAAATACTTTCAAAGACATATAGTTGAACAACACATCTACACTAAAATAGATATTTAGTATTTTCTTCACAGCAAATGTGTCCTTTATCCTCTAAAGTTTTTGCATAAGGCAGAGGAAGTAGTTGCAGAAATAGAATACTTTATTAGGGATATGTCAACTTCCATGTATTGGATTGCAACGTCTATTAGCCCAAGCCAATGAATAATGGGAGTTGCAATTCAATAGCATTTGCAAGACAATGTTTTCCTCATCCCTGATCTACATGGTGCTGTTCAAGTTTTAGGATTCAACTTAAGATCAAAGGGAAAAAGAAAAACAATGGCTTGCTCTCCATTTTTAAAATAATAAATTATATTTATTATTATATTTAAAATTATAATTTAAAAATAAAATTTAAAAAATATGAAATTGGCAGTAAGCTGGATCTGTCTCAAGATTCAAGTCAAACAGTTTTTAAGTAAAAAACAAATTGAGAGTAACGTGTGAACTTCTACGTTAGTGAAGGTAATGGTTAATTTTAGACCATATACTTTAGTAAATCTAAGGGCCTAAATACCCTAAAGCAGTGGTTCTCAACCTGTGGGTCCCCAGATGTTTTTGGACTTCAGTTCCCAGAAGCCCTGAGCATTGACCATAGTGGCTGGGGCTTTTGGGACCTGAAGTCCACAAACATCTGGGGACCCACAGGTTGAGAACCACTGCCCTAAAGGCACCAGATCCCACTTGATCTTGGAAGCTTAAACAAGGTCAGCTCTGGTTAGTACTTGGATGGACACTGCCGATGAATACCAAGTACTGTAGGATTTATTTTAGAGGAAGGAACTGACAAACTATCTCTGAGTATTTCTTGCCTAAGAAAACCCTCTAGAGCCCACATGATGTAATGGTTTGAGTGTTGCACTATGAACCCGGAGACCTGGATTGGATTCCCAGCTTGGCCATGGAAACCCACTAGGTGACTTTGGGTATGTCACGCATATTCAGTTCCAGAAAACCCTGTGATAGGTTTGTCTTAGGGTCACCATAAGTCAGAAATGACTTGAAAGCACACAACAGCAGCAGCAACAAGAAAGCCCTAGGAAATGTATGTATTGCTGTAAATTGAAAGGCAATTTGAAGGCACATATACACACACTATTGTAAATCAGCTAGGTAAGTATTTGTACTCCTTAATTAGTGGTACTTAGACTGGTTCTAAAATGACCCACAGAGGATGGTTGCTACTACTCTTTTACAGAGGAGGTGCTAAAGTGGTGGCCTGAGTTACGGTAGAATTTCAGCAAGATCTGAGTACAGTTTGCATCCTGTGGCCTACACATATTTTCCTAGTCCAAGAGGAGCAGGCAATCATGGCTTCCACATGTTTATGTCCTACAGCTCCCATCAGACCTAAAAACCGTAGCCACTTATGGGAGTTGTAGTAAAAAAAACCCAACAACCATCCAGAGGTCTACAATCACTCATCCCTGCTCTACAGACCGCATGCTGGAAACTGCCTAAACAATTTGTTGTTAATTGCCTTCAGGCTGACTTCGATGAATGTCAGCTCTCCAAGTCTCTCAAGTCTTCCAAACTGAGGGCTATGGCTTCCTTGATTGAATCTCCCCACCTGTAGCACAGTCTGCTTCTTTTTCTATTCCCTTCAACGTTACTGAGCATTATCACCTAAACAGTACTCCACTTCTATTTTTGCCTGCTAGAAAATGCCCCTAGTTCATAAACCTTTTCATCTCCCACAGCTGAGAATGATGGGAGTTGTAATCTAATACATCTGGAGGATGCTGTGTTGGGGAAGCCTGTCTTGTAGTAAGTTCTCTTTGCATGTCAGTATTTGGCTCGAGCAGAATAAAGAGAGAGACGGAAATCAAAATCCTTACCCAGCCTGCCCTAAAACAATACTACTATGAGAAGAATTTAAGACTCTCAAAAAAGCAGGCGGATTCTATAGGTTAACTCTGATTCAAATAAATAATGTCTAGTAAAGCATGCCCCTATACAGCGATTGCCTGTTAGGTGTCCAGCTTGTCGGCCACTTGTACTGAAAATATTGTTGTAAGTAAATATGCCTCCCTGTTACATGAGAGGAGTGAGGGTGCCTCCTCTGTCTGTGAACAGCAGCGGCAGCATCAGTCCAGAAAAACAAGTTGCTGCACGTAGGAGAGGAAAGGCTCATCAAGGGTTTGTTTTCTTGCTCTGCTCAGTTAGAGCGTCAGACAAGTTGTCACTTGGATTCGGGTAGCTCCCCAAATAGTTTCTGCTCCACAGATTATTCCGAATAGGTTTCTACTTACCAACATTGTCCAAGTGTGCCTGAATTTATCTGATGTTAGCTGAGGAACAGTGGTTGTCTGCCAAAAACATGCTAGCCTGAGCAGCGTGGATGTGGGAAAAAAGGAATGAGCTGAAGAAGGAGAGAAAGAGCAGTAGAAGGGCCGCTAGAGATGTATTTTTGGCTTCTGACCTTGAATACATTAGCAGTGTAACCTCACCCCCCTCCCCATTCTTCCTCTCCAACCGCAAGGCTAGAATGTCTTTGTGTTCTTAAGGAGAAGAAAACTTCACTCTTTTGTCTTTGCTATATGGAATGCATGCCTTCCTACATGCAAGGCAAAAAAGGGCACTCTTTATTTCTGCCCTACACTGTTATAGTGCTATTATTCCACTTCCAAAATCCTATGGAATCCTGGGGTTTGCAGTTCAGGGAGGGGCCTTTAGAATTCCCAGCCAGAGAGCTCTTTGGTCTCAGTAAACTACAAACCTCAGAATTTCACAGGATGTTGAAAATGGAATGATAACACTATAACAGTGTAGTGCGGAAAGCCCCTTAGTCTCAGCTAGTAAAGGGGGCTTGAATGCCAGTTACCTATCTTTGGAGTGAAGGTGGTTGCTGCTATTCATTTATTTAAAAGTGTATATTGCCAAAATTCTGTCCAGTAATAGGCTCCCAAGACATTTGGCAGGAAGTGAAAATGAAAGCATAACACATAATAAAGAAGTGTGGTGACTTTCAACAGTTCTGGTGGCACAGTGATGGAGGATGTGCCTCCCCCATGGACTCTCACTACTCAGTTTGGTGCTGGAGGAGTGTTAACACGGAGACGGGTTTTTTTTCTCCCTTTAAAACAACATACATCCCCCCTACACCTTGTCTTATAAATGCAATCCCATTCCTGGGAGTGCATGTTCACTAGGAAGCAAGGTGCATGGAGAATGCACACCTTGTTTAAAAGAGAAAGAGGAGGTTGCTGTTGCTATAGCAGCAAATTCAGGGGTGAGGGTGTGAATCCTAGAGGGTTCAAAGAAGCCAACACAGCTCCCCAATTCCTACAAAGTGCTCCCCACCATCTTAGGTGTTACTGCTGTGATCTCTTCAACTACTGCAGCCACCTCCAGTGCTATCTCCCAACCAGGGCCTGGTAGCACCAGATTTTTTAGTCCTGGGAGAACAGGTCATCTCACAGGGGCAGCTGGCTGACACTCTGAAATTCCTGGATCTTCCTGGTCTTCCTCTTGTTGTTGTCATGTGCCTTCAAGTCATTTCTGACCTATGGCAACCCTAAGGCAAACCATCATGAGGTTTTCTGGGAATGAGAGTGTGTGACATGCCCAAGGTCACCCAGTCGATTTCCACGGCTGAGCAGAGAATCAGACTCTGGTGTCCAGGGTCATAGTCCAGTACTCAAACCATTACATCACAATGGGTCTTTTCCTAGTCTAAGGAGGGGCTAATGAATGTCTTGGGGTAATAATGATAGAAAATGTTAAATCCGCAAGCCTTAGATTGGGTGGAAACATCTGACTCTCCAGATGTTGTTGGACTGCAACTGTCATCAACCATAGCCTACATAGCCAATGGTAAGGAACACTGTGTGTCAGAGTTCAGCAACAAGATTCATGATTCTCACCCCATCTTAGACACCATAATTGAGGCATTTAGCCTGAGATGAAGAGACAGCAGGCCTTCTCTGTCCACGTGTCCACCAGATATTTTGAACTACAGCTTCTATCAGTCCTTCCCAGCATAGTCAGTGGTCTGGCATAACAAACTATAGTATAAAGAAGTAGAGAACATCGAGTTGCCTATGGCTCTGCTGGTATCTCATTCTTCTGTCTTCAGTGGGTTATTGAGGGGAAAAAAGAGCACAATTCCATGTTACAGTGTGTGTCAGCAAGGAACGTTTTCATCTTGCAAAGCCTAGACCACCACAAAACAGAGCTGTGGGGAGTCTTATTACATCTCCAGTCCTCACAGTTGCGCTGTTTTATCCTCCAGTGCCTGCTGAAAAGGCCAATGAAAACAGAAGACTTGAGATTGTTCCCTTTTACAGAAGCAGGTGCTTTGCTTATTTTTTTCAGAAGGAGCTGTTCTCATCCAGCTGGTCAGCTAAGGATGGTTTTTTTGAGGGATGTGTGCCATACCATATGGATGGGAGGAGGGGGGAGATAATGGAAATGGTGTCTCCAGGAGTGGGAAGTGTTTGCTTTGATACTTTTCTGAATGTGTGTGAGTGTGTGTGTGTGTATGTGTGTGTGAAGTCTGTTGATCATCTGTGAGGAAGAAGTTGGAATAGGTGGAACTGCATCAATCTTGTGGGGAACAGGAATGAGTTATTTACTTTTTTGACCTCTGTAGGAAGTTATACAGTAAATGCATCTGGCTTCTTAGAGTTTCTGGCAGAATTCTTAGGTTTTCCAGTCACTTGAATGGTTGAGTAATAGCATTTTCCCAGTACTTCCAGCTCACTTCATGACCCTTAGACGTAAAGCCAACTTATAACCACAAATAGCTTTCTCATCAGCATGTGCTCTTTCTTGTCTGGGATTTACAGTGTTGGTAAAGCATTTTCTCTAAGTATACAAGCTTGTGCCCTCTCTCTCTCCCTCTCTCAACCACTCAACTAGGTTTACCAGAGTGAAAATTAGAGGTGGCTCCTGTACTTTTAATGGTCGTATGAAAGAGGAAACTTCAAAAGATTTTACTTATCACGCAACCAGGTAACAAGCAACACTTGCAGAAATTCCCTCTTCTATACAAGCATTAAAGGTACAGAAACCATCTCCAGTTTTCATTCTGGTATTCCTGACTGTTGAGCTCCCCCAAAATGCCACCAACTGTTTGGATTCCTAAAGTAGTTATAAGGTTTTGAACAAAACTTTCTAAGAGCTGTAACAGGGTTAGGAGATGTTATAGTTTCACTGGTATAAAAAGTTTTTTGGGGGGTAGTTCAGCCTTGCAGAATTTATGTGCTGCAAAAATTGACAGTTCAAGATTAAGTGCTAGGATTTGCTTGTTTGCTGGAATAATGCCACTAGATATTTCAATATTTCAGTTACAACTTCTGCTGATAACCTTGGATAGTTAAAATGCAGCAAATTAGAGCAACACAGTTAAAGCAAATCCATGTTTCCTCATGAAAACTGCAGCATGTTAAGTTTGCAGTTCACATCCCCAGAGTCCACTTCGGTGCAGAACAAATTTTCCGAGCTCTTAAAAATGGTTATTTCATGGGCATTTCTCTCATCTAGGAAAGTGCTGTTTACACGGAGTACTGGAAAATCACACAGTGGACACCAGCTGATTCCTGCAACTGATAAAAACAGTGGGTTTTACGAAGGATGGCTTGCAAAATCTTAGGTGGCTGAGATCTGCACATGCAGACCACAGAGCAAGCTTGACCTGTTGAGTATTGCACATCGACAGGTGGACTGTAAGCTGAGACTGCAACTTGTGCTCGAAAAGGGGAGGCTGGAGGGCAGGGCAGCTCAGTTACAAAATCTCATGGCAAATAGCATGAGCTGACCACCCTCAAAATAGACACAAGGAAGCTATATAACAGGAGATACTGCTGAAAGTCACCAGTCCTCTGCAGGAGATCACTACATGAGTGCAGTGTTGTCCAAAGGAAGTCCCAAGAAGAACTCCAGACCAGCTCTTTGTTGAAAACCTTTGTGAGGAGAGGATTGCTTGAGTCTCAACACATTATTATATTTTGGTGCATCAGAGCTGTATATCAGTCGTCTGGACTGCTGTATGCCTGTTCTCATTCCTCAAGAGAATTTGTCTGTCACTTTGTCTCACTTATCTCCTCTTCGTCCATCTCGAACTACCACAATGAAATATTACTATCCAGACTCACGTCCCAGGTACAGGCGATATGCAAGAAGCTTCAAGACTGTGCGTTTTCCCAATGATGTTCTCTTCCAGGACCACATTCGTCAAGGTGACCTGGAGCAGGTGGGACGTTTCATCCGAGCTAGGAAGGTCACACTGGACACCATCTATCCCTCTGGTAAGCCAGATGTGGGTAGAGACCCACATGGAGTGTGTATGGTTGAATGGAGCTAAGTACTAGCAACTCAGCCAGCTCATGTCTGGGACAGACTGGGGTTGCAAATTAGATAGGTTTATTTTCTTTCTGAAGTCTGGGGGTAAACTCCCTCTCATTTACCTCTATGTCCTTCAGTCATACCAACATAGGAGACAATGCAAGTTATTTTGGTAAATTTACTTCTTATTTTGAGTGTCTAGGGAAGCAGATGCTTGGAACATAAGAAAAAAAATGTACAGTTTTCTGTCCAGCTGATTGTTAATCTATAAAGCATAGTTTTTAATACAGGGAGACATATTGAGGTGAGGATGTCAAAGAACATCATTAAGTGCCAGGATGAGTAACAAAATAGATAATATGCTGAAAAGGAAGTGATTTAGAAATTCGTGGTCAGCTTTAAAGCTGTTTCACTGACCCTTTAAGCCATTTCTTCCTGATATTACCACAGTATGAAAGATTTCACATAAATGTAATAGTAATTTCTTGCCAGCTACAAAAATGACAAGTGTCATAGCTGCTGTGTCCAAGTAGACTCTTAAGAGAGTTATAGGTGTGGCTTAGGCCACACTGACCCTGGTATGGTACTGGAAGAGACCATGAAAACCTCTTCTGGAATATTCCTAATATAGATACTGACCTTTTACAAATTGCTTAATTTTCTAAGAGCTTTCCAAAACTTACACTCCCCTAATTAAGTGAATACGTGTGGCCTGTTACATCTTCAGCCAAAAAAATGCCCTATCATCACTTGCTTTCTCCCCACTTCCCTTCTAGGCAAATGGAGCCTTTAAAATGTCTAGGCCCTAGTCTAGATTTGCAGGAAGCCCATTATTGATCAGGAAGGGTGTCTTCACTTCTAGGACTCCCTCTCCTTAATTCTCCCCTGCAACTTCTCCCCAGCACTTGCATACTAAACTAGAAAGCTCCTGTTTTGGCAAAATGATTGTGAAGAGATTATGTCCTGCCCCAATCTCTGCTCCTGGGAATCCCCCTGCTAATCTCCACAAGGACTGGTTGAGAGTATCCCTTTTCCCCATTAGGTATGGCTGCTCTCCATGAAGCTGTGCTTTCTGGAAACCTTGACTGTGTAAAGCTATTGGTGAAATATGGTGCTGACATCAATCAGAAAGACGAGGACGGCTGGACGCCCCTGCACATAGCTTGCAGCGATGGTCATGCTGACATTGCAAGGTCAGAGATGTCAGATTATGTTTACCTCTTTTTCTCTCATTCAGCTGTACTATCCCGCTGACAGGCACAAATTGCAGTCTACATGGCCAAGGAAAATGTGGAGGGAAGAAGTGATTGCCCCAGAGTGAGTGCTAGGCTGAGAGCTTGAGTCGATGAAAGAGAAGTGCCTTTTGGCTCAGAACATGGGGTGGGTGGCTGTCTTACAGACAGGGCTAGTCCTCTGTCACTGGCTATGACAGGTGTATTTTATCAGCCTGTTAAGTAGTCATTGGTATTGCCTAGATATATGATATGTCAAGAAGAAGGTGATGATGGAAACCACCTAAGCAGAAGTTAAATCTCTCGCTTGGTGGGGAAAAAAAGGATCACAGTTTCTTTAACCCATCCACGCTACCTTGTACACAAATGCAGAGTGGAACACCAGCATATATGAACTTGACTGTGCATATGGGGGAAACCAATTCCCATTTCTTTGATTCTATTTGCAACTTATCCAGCAGCTACAAATGCAGAATTAGTAGTTGGTCCAAATCATGTCAACATTTATTTCCATGTGGATGTGCAATGGTATGTGTGTCCACACATAGATGTTTGGCATGTATGAGTTGGCCTTAAGTGGGCCTTGAGTCCTGGTGTGGATTTAAGACCGGTAGTCTTATTGCAACAACTATAGCAGGACATCTCCATTGGGTCTTGCTGGATAGAGTGCTACCCACAGAAAGTAAATAGGTCAAATAATAATTTCCATTTCTTTGGATCTGCAGGTATCTCATTTCTCTTGGGGCCCAATGTGATGCCACCAATGATGAAGGGGAGAAGCCATCTGACCTAATTGACCCTGAGTACAAGGACCTTGTAGAACTCTTCAAAGCAGCACGAGTGAACTAACCTTCTACCTCTCAGCTCTTTCCCATATGGGATTCTAGTCTCCGTGGCAGGCAGCCAGGTCTGTTGCATTCAGGAAGGAGGCTAGCAAAGTTGCCTGTACTAGGTTGGCAAGGGAGTGGATAAGCTCCCAAAAGAGACCACAGTTTGGCTGCAATGTGTATGTAATGAGACTGGCTACTTCAGGTTTTCTTGGAGAGCTATGCTTGGGATAGCCCCTTCAAAAAGAAATGTAACCTCCTGTACTATGGCTCATGGCCCAGTATCTGGTGGGGTCAGGCTTTAGCTAAAATGGATATAATGGCTGGGACATACTGATGGTATTGTTGTGTAGGAGGTTCATAGGGACAGTTATGAGCTAAACAGGAGTGGGTACCAATTTGTGCAAGCATTGATTTTTCCAGTTCACAACTGATGATCACTGTGAAAGAACCAGTGTTATCTCAGCATCATTCAAACTATTTTTCTGAAGGATCCATACAAAATTATCCTAAAGAAAAACTATCTTCAACTGGCATCTGCTATGCATATGGACTATCCTAACGATGTTGTGTATAAAGTCTTATTTTCAACATTTGCTTGTTCTAGATTTGCTTTTCTACTGTACTTTTTTATGTGGTTCCAAACAGCTTTTTATTTTTTCAATAAAGTAATTCCCAAAGCTTTGGGTAAGGCATCTTCCTTCTGCTCTCATACAAATATAGCCATACTTCCCATCCCACTGCTTCTGCTGAATCACTTTGATTTTACTCCCTCAGAAGCCCTTGGACTCCTTCTGGGCAAAAACAATATCCATGAAGGGGGGAAGACATACAGAGTAGGAACTATCAGGGGTGTAATGGAACTGGAGTTCACAGGGTCAGAAGTTTTGCTTAGCAGTGGCTATAACATCATCTACTATTACACCTTGGATTCCTCTGCTTCCTCTGAGCTTGACTACTCTCTCCATAGTAGATGGAGGGGAAATGGATTTTCCCAGCAATGATGCATCGTTATGAGCTATCCCTGCTGTAATGCCAAGCATGCTTATGTTGGTTTGGTCTTGAGTCAGCAAAATCCGTTAGTTATACAAAAAAACCCTGCTTAATATGGAGAAGAAAACAGCTAGTTTTTTTTAAAAGACAGATATTAACACAGCTGCCAGAATTTTTCAAACTCTTCTTGGGGCTGTTGCTACAGGAACCATCATAAATCTAGCTGCCTAACATTGATAAGCAATGTCAAAATTGTTCATAGTAAACATGGCCCCTGCTTTAACCCCATTTTTCATCATGTGAAATAAAGAACTGCACTGAAAACACCAGGTGCTACAAAAGTATCCCAGCGGCATAGATTGTGATATGCTGTTTGTGGTATTTCTTTTGAAAGGCAAAGTGGTGAAAAGCCAATGCAAGGCAGAACCTCTAGAACTGTTTTTAACATGTGAGGAGCTCAACACTGGCATGTGAGTAGTTAATAATTTTGCCTACTTGTACATGCTGCCTCTTCCCATCCATTCATATTCAAAGATCCTTGAATACGAAATCTCTTACAAGCATAATGTATACTTAGAAGCGCCCTCTGTGTGTCAAGTGTAGTTTATTCCCAAGTTAAGTGTGCACTGGATAGATTGCAAACACCCTTAATTATTCCTTGGAGGGCTCAACAACAATTGCTGTCTTCATCTTCATTTTCATCTCTTAGTGCTGAATAATTTGGAACACTTCTGATTGACAATTTCTGAAGGGGCCAATTGCATAGGAGTCTTGATAGTGCAATTTTGCCAGACCACTTGAGGAGAGGTTCAGCCCCCTAACCTAGTCTTAAGGGGGCTTGAGCTCCCACCCCTGGTTCAGGGTTCCATGAAGTAAGAGGTGTGATAGTTACAGTAAACATGTTGATTCTTAACGGTAAACTGCTGGTAACTATATGGCCTTTGGTACACCATGAAGATAATGGAAGGAAAAAAAAAAACAGAAAGTAAAAAATAAAAGTAATTTGGCTTTCTGATTTCATTTTTTTCTATCTGGTTTCCTGTTTGTGATTTGTTTCAGTTGCAGATATGATAATTCTGCAGTTGCTACACTGGTAATGGAATAAGAAGAGTGTTTCTTGAAAAAAACTGGCTTTTGTAATGGTTGGGCAAAATGTTGATCTAGGCTCAAAGAAAACTAGATGTAGTGTTCTTGGAGAAGTATCAATAGCTGGCACTCAAGAATGCTAAAAATGACTTCTCCTAAACTGGATAGTTTGTCTCATGGTGAAAAATAGTGAATCCCTTCTGCCATCTGGGTCAGTATGCTTTGAGTGAAGTAGGGCAGCTAGATTAACTTCCAGGTTGCTGCTTCTGGTTTCCAGCTGAATCAGGTAGGTGTCACTGGGGGACCACTCAGGCTCAGGTACAAACTGAGCTATATTTACGGTTCAGTATAGCAATTTCATATGCACAATATGGATAGTCACAGTTCAACATCTGGAGAATTTCAGCTTTATTTAATGGTATTTTTTGGTCACCTGTGTGACAACCTCTGAATAGGATTCTCCAAGAAGAAGCTAGAACTTCTATACTCAGCATATGTCTTTGCTCTGTCGCCCCCCCCACCCCAATAATAAAAGCAGAAGAAATGAAGTAAAACCTAGGAAATTTGTTGTTGTTGTTTTGTGTGCTTTCAAGTCATTTCTGACTTATGGTGACCCTAAGCTGAATCTTTTACAGGTTTTTCTGGGGCTGAGAGTGTGTGACACACCCAAGGTCACCCAGTGAGTTTCTATGGTTGAGTGGGGAGTCAAACCCTGGTCTCCAGGGCTATAGACCAATGCTCCAACCACTACACCACACTGGCTCTCAACCAAGGAAATACATGCATTTATTTAAGCTGATTTTGGCTCAGATTTTTACATTCCCTGTTTATGAGTATCAAAAAGACGGCAGTGTCACTAGGAAAAAAAAATCAAAACTAAATCCATAATCAAGCAATATTAAGAGAAGCAAAAAGCCCATATAAAGGAATATTTGGGTGTAATTGCCACATGTTACTTATAACAGAGATATCATCTCAGTGGTTTGAGTGCATTTGGGGATTTGACTAGTGATTTGACTACTGACATTCAAGACGTAAATGAAACCTTAGCTGAAAGGTTATTGTTTCTGCTGAGCTGGAGTCATTTTGAGCTGACAGGTTTCCATCTAAAAACAATTCAAATTATGGTTTAGAAAGAGTTTACTGCACGGTCTTGAATGGACACCTAATGAAACTCCAGAGTTGAAACTCATATTCAAAGTTCTATTGGCCTATCTAATCAGAATCCTTTTCACTTCAATGGGATTTACTCCCAATTAAATGTAATATATGCAGGAATGCAACTGAAGAGCTGGGAGGGCAGCCTTCCTTGCGCTGGGTGTGCACTACAAGGCTTGGACAAGCATCAGAGAAAAAACACTTTGACAGTAAAAATAAATAAATAACCCAGTCTTTTTCCTTGCCCTTTCTGTCAAGTGTGAATCTGAAAGGCTATGTAGCAACCAGAAAGCAGAAGTGAGACATTTTTCAACTGAACCTGTATTCTAAACAGTGAAGAGATACAACTTGCTGACAGGCTAAATGTTAAAACGTCACATGTGAACATGACCTTAGCAACAGGAGTTTTGGTCACGCTGAGCTGGTGTGGGCTGCGGGGAGGAAGGCAACAGAACCAGTAGAGGAACCTCAAATGTTAGGCAAGAACTTCCTGATCGTGGATGGCCATCTGTCGGGAGTGCTTTGAGGGTGTTCCTGCATGGCAGGGGGCTGGACTGGATGGCCCCCGTGGTCTCTTCCAACTCTACATTTCTGTGATTCTGTGATTCTGTGACAGAGGCCATTTCCATACTACACTGGTGAAGTGCTATTAATTCCACTTTCAGCATCCTATGGAATCCTGGGGTTTGCAATTTAGGGAGAGGAATTCACAATTCTCAGCCAGAGAGCTCTTGGGGCTCAGTAAACTACCAACCTTAGAATTCCACAGGAGGTTGAAAGCGGAATAATAGCACTATTGCCATTTGTGCACGAGACTGGGGCTAGGATTCCATTGGATATTGAAAGTGGAATAATAGCGCCATGACAGTCTAGTGCGGAAATGGCCTATAACCGTGGTAATGGTCAGAGTGAAAAACTCCCCTGGCAGGAGGTGAACTTTCTTTCATCTTCCACTTTTACACAGCGATAGGCCAGCCACTTCTCTGGGATGTCCTTAGTAGTCGACTTCTGTAGGGCAGGAGGTTGAACTAGATGGCCTTTGGAGTCACCTCCATCTCTACGATTCTCTGAAAGCCAGCTCTGGTCTCCAAATCAGACACACAGTCAAAGGTAGTTCAACGTTTCTTTTTTTTAATTGTAATTGTACTCTTGCTTGTGCCCCTTTCCTCTCCCCGACGCTGGGGTTGAGGGGCGGGAGAGGAACCTCCCCTCGAGCTCGCCCCTGACTCCCGTTTCCATGGCCACCTTTCTCCTCTCCTTGCCCGGCCGCTCCGTTTCCATGGGAACGCCTTCCCTCGGGTACACGGTGCGGGGGCTATCCGAACCCATTCGCCCGCAGTGCGCAGGCGCAGCCCGGCCTAGGCGCTCTCTTCCGCCCCGGGCCTGGCAGCGGCGAGAGGAGCCGGGACCGGGACCACCCCCCACCCGGCCAGGTGAAGGGACTTGGCGAAGGGGAGCGAGCGGGTGCGCAGTCCGTCCCCCCTTCCCCGAGCGGGCACTGCGGCCGTTATTAATCGCCCCGAGAAGAAATACCCCTTCCTATTCCTACGGGCCTAGCGCAGTGCCAGCCCCACGTCGGCCCTGGAGGGGGTTAAGCGCGATCAGGGCGGAGGGAGAGATGGGGGGGACAAGAGGCCGGGCAGGTTTTCGTCGGCTCCCCGCGGAAATTTGTCCCCTCTTTCCTTCCGCAAGTGCGTGCATTCTAGGATCGGGACGGGTGATGTCGAGGGAAGTTTTTCGTGGTGGGTGCTGGTGCTGGTGCTGGCAGTAATGGTAGATTAGAGTTTCGGAGCAGAGAACAAGGGGCCTGTGGAACAGGAGGAGAAGGGGGCCGTTGGGCTGATCGTGTAGGGAATGGTCGAGAGGCTTCTGGGTTTCTCGAGACTTGCTCAAGGATTCCAGTGATGGGATGGCGAAGAAGGAGGTCGGTGTCGCTTCTCCTCAGTCTGCACGACACAGACCCTCTCTGAGGGTAGGGTGTCTGGTAATGCCCACAGTGAACACAGAGCCCATTGAGCTGTTTTCAGTTACTGGAAAGCCCCACCTGCCCAAGATTAATTCTCAGTGAAGTCAATGTCTGTCTTTGTTCTAGCATCACCAACCCCACACATCCAGTGCCTGGGCCAGGGCTGGTCAAGAGTCAGCCATGACAAGGTGAGAAGGAAGATGTGGTTGTGAGAACTAAGCTTGTGCCAGGAGCAAAATAGTTGTCTGAGATAGCAGAATATATACTGATTTGGGCTTTTCAGCCTGTGGTGCTTCATTTTCCTGTGGTGGTGGTGGGATGGTGAAAGAATGTCTGTGACTAGAATAAGTATGGGGCACTACTGATAAGGGATCAGGAATGTTTTGTGACATAAAGGTAAATGAATATATTGGAAGGACTTCTACTTTGGCAGTAGCATCGAACATGAGAATCTGGTATTTAAATTTTAGGGCCTCTGTACCTTCCAACGAGATTCACTAGATATCTTTTGACAAGTCAGGTCTCTTATGCTTCTGCTGTTCCTGTACAACAATCTAGTTTGAGCTGTGAGGATGAAACAAAGCATCTTGAGAAAGTGTCTGACAGATGACAACTAAATAAGAATCATCCCCATCTGTTTTGGTCACACTTCCTTGAAAATGCTGAAGGATCTAGATCAGTGGTTCTTAACCTTTTCTTTACTGGGGACCCTCTGTAAATATAATTTGTTGCCAGGAACCCTTAAGACTTAACTCAAGATTTAAATATTTAAATTTAGATTTAAATATTCAAATATTCATTTATTAAAGGTTTCTAGAGAATAGGATTTAAATCCCCACTCAGACATTGGGTGACCTTGGACAAGTCACATTCTCTCAGCCTCAGAGGAAGCCAAAGGCAAACCCCCTCTGAACAAATCTTGCCAAAAAAACGTTGTGATAGGTTCACCTTAGAATTGCCATAAGTTGCAAGTGACTTGAAGGCACACAACAAAGTGCTACTGACAAGGGGAGGTTTTTTTCTAGCCATCATGTCTCTCTGCTTTGAAAACTGACTTATGGTGACTCTAGAGTGGGGATTTTCTTGGCAAGATTTTTTGCCTTTGCCTTTCTCTGAGGCTGACAGAATGTGACTTATCTTAGGGTTTCCATGGCCAAGTGGGAATTCATACCCTGGTCTCCAGAGTCATAGATTGGGGGCACCACACCCACTCTCATGTCCCTGTTGATGCCACTGTTGTTGGCGTCCAGCAGCAGGACTTCATGGACCCCCTGTGAAGGCTCTATGGATCCCCAGGGATCTGTGGACCCCAGGTTAAAGACCACTGGACTAGATCTCCAGATATCTGGACTATACTTCTTCAATCTCTTTTTTACTTATTATGCTGGCTGGGGTTTCTGGGAGCTGAAGTCCAAAACATCTGGGCAGTGAAAGATCCCACCGGGCCTAAATGGTTACGAGATTGTTTTGCTAGACATTTGTTTTGAAAAAACTTTTTGTGTTTCTTTATTTGTGGCAGAGATTACAATCTTGTCTCATCTCTTTCAGCTCTCCTGTCTCCAGAGTTGTATACAATGGCAAGCGGAACAGCAGCCCTCGGTCTCCAAGCAATAGCAGTGAGATCTTCACTCCTGCACATGAGGAAAATGTGCGCTTCATCTATGAAGGTACAGAGCTTAATACTTGCAAAGGCTGATTCCAGTAGTTGTTGCATCTCCATTGAGTCAGTAGCATGCTATCCTATCTTTTACTCAGTTACTTTCTAGTGCTGTTGCCAGTTCTAGTGCTAACATTTTGCTTACTTAGATCTTTTGTTGTTGTTGTTGTTGTTGTTGTTGTGCACCTTCAAATAGTTGTCAATGTATGATGACCCTAAGGGGAAACTGTCACAGGGTTTCTAGGGGCTGACAGTATGTGACATGCCCAAGGTCATCCAGTGGCTGAGCAGGGAATTGAACACTGGTCTCCAGGATCATAGTCCAATGCACAAACTGCTACACCACACAGGCTCCCATACTGACATCTTTAAACATGTGTAAATTGAGAAAAAATATTGAAGATGATACTCATTAAAAGCCAGTCCATTAGATGTAAGTTTGATGCTTGGAACTGATAAGCTTTTCTTATATGCCAGGCCTATCTCTGATTTTACATCCACCATTATGAACACTGTTTGCCTGCTTCTTTACTTGCATCTTAAAGATGCTTCCATTAGTAAAGGTTGGACTCTGAGTCTTCCAAAGGATGCCAGTACTTGAGCCAAAGGAGAGGGTTCTTCTTTAGCCTCCATGTGATGTCTTTCTCCACTGCCCTGTTCTTCCTCTCTGCAGCATGGCAGTGTGTGGAACGGGATCTTCGCAGCCAGATGGCAGGTGGTGAACGAGGACTTGTGGAAGAATATGTGGAGAAGATGCCAAATCCCAGTCTGAAGGGTAAGTTTCTTTTTGTCTTCTGTGTCTTAATTATGAGATCTGATTTAGCAATGGTTATCCACAGCTTGGAGGTATGCAACTTATTGTAGTGCACTGTATGTAGGGCTGCTTTGAAGAATATTCAGATGTGTTTTAATGATAATCCATTGCTCACAGCATATATATCCTCTATTCTTCCATTTTTCTTGGGATCCGCTTTGTATCTAAACAATCTCCAATATGTACCAATATGATTATTTGAGATCTGTTGCTCTGTTTCTCCACCATTAGAAATGAGGTGGGTGGTTACTCAGAAAAGGCTATTCCCAGCAGTTGTCCCTTGGCCCTACGATTTCTTCCCATGGGCAGTGCATTTATCTTCATCTCTCTTGGCTTTCAAGGCTATCCTGTTCAGGAAAGCATTTGAAAACCAGGAAAGCTAATAATTCAACTGCCACTGCCTCCTTTCTCTTTTAGGTTTGTATTAATTTTACTCTGGTTTGATAATATGGTATGATTTGTTGTTTTTTTTTTAATGTTAATTGTCTTAACTATCATAGCACCAAAAAGATAGAGCAGATGTATTTAAAACAGATAGATGTAAATGATGACTGTAAGGTTCTAGAGCTCTATATAATCATCACCCTTCAGACTGCTAAAGCTGAATCTTCAATGTACTATTTTTTTTAAAAGTACATGACTACCAAATCATGGTGTATATCGTTCTAGAGATAAATGGTATATATTATTGAAGGATCAGAAACCAAAGTATATGTCTATGTAGGATGTGCGCTGGGGTGGATGTTGGCATTATTGGGCCATAGCACTTCAGACTATCTTGCCCCCTTCCCAGGTCCTGTTTTCTTCCTCAGTAGCAATGTGTCCATTGTCCTGACTCTCCATGTGTCTTTCACCTTCACTAGAAAAGCAGTATGTTAAATGCTGAAAAATTTGTGAAGGGGATAGGAGAGAGCAGATTTTGAAACATACGCTATAAGAAGAACCTTGCTAGATCTGAGCAAGGATCTGTCTAGGCCTGCTTTCAGGTCCCAACAGTGGTCAGACTGCTACCTCCAGGAAGCTCAGAAGTGGCGATATACTCCTGAACATGTAGTGCATTTGGTCAAAAGCACTGATAAAGCCACTTTCCATGAATTTGATGGCTGACAGTGTGAATATGAGTATCCCTATTTTGGTTAGGCTTAAATCTATTAAATAGTAGACCATTTGAATCAATGGAACTTGTATAAGTCTTGACTATGTTCTTGCTGATTCAGTAGATCAACTCTAATTAGGACAAACAACTGGATTTAGGCCTTAGTCTTGTTTAGGGTCATTCTTGCTGCTGAACGTAGGTTACAGCCCTGTCTAGAATTCTAAAGCACACGGATATTAATTAATACAGTTTAAGGGCTGTTGAGTGAGACTGTACTGTGTAGAAGAACCAACTCAAGCTCATTCATTAGATAACAGTTACCTATGGCTTGAACTAGAATTTAGTTGAGCCATAGAAACCTACTGGGTGGCCTTGGGTGCATCACTCCCTTTCAGCTCCAGAAAATCCCAAGATAGGTTCATCTTAGGGTCGCCATAAGTTGAAAACTATTTGAAGACACAAAACAACAACACTAGTAGTAATTGTCAGGTGATGAAAGTCTAGCATATTTGTTCTTGCCAAGCTAAAGGAAATATTGATATAAAATAATGTGGAGACTTCCATAAAAGAGTCTTATTCTAAGTTGCCTCTTTCTTCTTTTTCTTTTTCTTTTTCTTTGCAGCATTCAAACCTGTTGACTTGAGTGACCTAAAGCGGCGGAACACACAGGATGCTAAGAAATCCTAAGTGGCTTGGTCTGGCACAGCCCAAGTGTTGGCATGTGGCCATTGGTACATGAATTTGATGACTTTGTGTTGATTTCCTTCTTTGATCTGGATCATGCCTGGGGCTGGCTCTGAATTTCCTAGGAAGGATTGGCTTCTTGCTTCTCCTTCACAGCATCCCCTGGCCTAGGCTGCCTGCCTTCTTTCTACAATTGGGCCCAGGATTTCTCCTTTTTCCTTAGTAAATGACATTTTACTCTGGTAATGATTGAGAAGTTGATGTGTGTCCTGTCTGACTAGAAGTGTGGAATAAGGCAGAAGAATCAGGACCAATTAGGTCTAATCTCTCCCTATAGTCTTCTCAAAGCCCAGCCCTTCTTAGAGATAAGCTAAGAGAGGATGATAGGACAGAAGTAGTAAGGGTTGCTATAGTCCATCTTATCAACACAACATGGCGATTTAGACTGAATCGTCATATAGTACTTGAGCTTTCGGTCTGGAAGTGAAAGGGTGCTGTGCTGCACTATCTGTACGTTAAAAGCTGAGCCCCTTGGGACACTGAGGGGGTAAGAGCAGAAAGCAGAGACTAAGATTCCAGGACAAACTCTTTGGGGATTCTTTTGTACTGGACAAAACTTAGTAGTTTCCCTTGCCCTGTGCTGAGAAGGTGCTCCAGGTTTTGCTGCCTTTACACCCTGCTGACTTGACAGCCCCGGGTGTGGGGAGAGGTCAGCAGTGGCATTTCTGAGCTAGCCCCAGAGCCCAGCCCCGGTGCCCCAGGAGAACAGTGGGATAGCCTTGGTATGTGCTGAGCACTGGCAAATGGCAAAAGTGCCCATGCTTATGTCCAACCCAAGCACTGATGTTGGGGACCCTACCCAGAGTGGGTAGGCAGGGGGCATGGTGACTGTTGCTTTCCTTTTGTTATGTCCCCTCTTGGTCTGTGTCTGTCTTTAAGGAGTGTTGTAAATAAAAGCTGGTTAGTCATTTTGACATTTTGCTGTCAGAATTTGTTCATCTTAATTTTGTTCCTGTGGTTGGAGCTAGCTCACCAACCTGTATTTGAGATCTGTGTTGTACTCTCATTTGCCTCATGTGACCAAGAGCAAAGTTTCTTAGAAGGAAGTGAATTAATTTTGTTCTTCTTTTGCCCTAATAACAGTATTTGGAAAGTTTCTGTGCTTCCTACCTGACCAATGTTCTCCTAGTTCTGGGTTACTTTCAAGTTTAATCTTACTTTATAAGCTCTTCAGCAAGCAGTTTTCTCTAACTTTGTTTGCAATGCAGCCTAACCTGATGTAGCTGTGTTCTACCTCTTGAAGGATCTTAACCTCTCTTTACTAATAATCACAGGTAAAGGGGAGGATGTCTAGTTACGTGAGAGAACTGTGTATACAACCACCTCTCTTTAGAAAGATTGCTCCCTACACAAGTGCCATTTGATTCCATTCTGTTTCAGCGTACAATATTTCACAAACCATACAGTGATGTTTACATCTTGATGGGATGTGATTGCTGTAAAGCAATGTTTTGTGTTTGGTCTGAGATAACAGCTAGCATGAAGCAAAAGCCTCCTGCATAGCTTGGTATTTCTTTGGCCAAGTTCGTGTTCTGGTATGGTTTTTCCTGTGGTTGGCATCAGACTACTCCATTGGTTTCTGCCATTGCAGTATTGATGCCCAAATGTAGCATGGGCATTGTTTTCTGCGTGATTGCATTCAGTGATCTTAGCTGGCATCTTAAGAAGGGAATAACGGTGTGGGTGGATTTATACTAAGATATGCCTTGCAATAGGATGATATGAACTTTCAGCCATTGGTAACATGCCTGGGGCAGGGTAGGGGTGCTGCTAAGGTTTTTCTGTTTCTTAAAAACTGAGTAATAAGGCACTGGTACCTCAACATGACATTCTTGACTTTGATGGGATTCATATGGTTTTCCCATCACAGCAAACTGAATCAGTCCTGTTGAAGCATGCTTCAGTCCTCCATTCCTTGCTGTGCTCTGTTTGCTTTCTCAGATCCATCTTTTTATTGAGTTTGAAATCTTACTCAACTTATGCAATCCTTTCTTTGTGTTTGCTTCAAGTGGGCAATGTTTTGCCTAGTTTCATTTATCTGTTTGTTCTAATCAAATGGAGCATAATAGGTTGGATTAGAAGAGAGTGTTTTTCTCTGCTAACAGGCAGCACACACGGTAGATGGTGACTGCAAAAAGAAGCATTTTGTGTTAGAATGTCATGTACCTGTTGAGAAGCATAAGATTTGGAATATCAAATGGTGGAAATGAAGCTCACCAGTGGTGTATGATATGTTAAATAAGATTATCCCATTTGATCTTTCAGTATCTTTAAGCATGCATGTCTCTTTCATGCAGTACTCTAGTTCTTTTCTGACTGAACTTGAAAGACAGATCAGGAGATGTTTTGATTTTATTTGGTAGCCTAGGCTAAATAAAAAGAACAGTCTTTCAGTACACTGGAGTGAACTCTTACTCAAGGTAGGTTTATCTGTTCAAAGATAGTCTATTCCATTAATAGTTATTTGTATTTTTTATTGTTTTGATAGTTTATTCTGTAGAATGGTATAAACAGGAAAAGGCAGGAGGTAGTGGCCTCAAATATCTCTTGAGTCCAGCTTCCTTTCCTTTGCACTCTCCTGGGGAAAGCCAAGAGAATAATGCCAACTATTCTTGGCAGCGTGTGGTTCTACCCCTTGGATGCTATCCTTACTCTTCTTACTCTTTATATTTTGAAATGTATATCATATCTGTAGATTTCAGAAAATGTTCCCAGTATTTCTGCAGCATTGATTCAACTACCTCAGAGTCTGGGTTCTTTTGGTGTGTGTGTGTGTGTGTGTGTGTGTGTGTGTTTTCTCTTTTCTCATGGTTTGGGGACATGCTCTTTATGAATCTTTGAAACTAGATGTGTTGAGCATCCAGGAAAGTCGGCCTGTCACATACCCAGAATTAAAAGAGTCTCTGGCCCATTCTTTATGAGAGTTAAAGGCCATATACTTGATCTTAATTTTTTTTGTCATAGTCATTTCTTGGAGCTACATGGTCAATTGTTATTTAGTGCTAATGCCAGTGGTGAGTGGTACGAAGTAAGACTAAGTAAGTAAGTAAGACCCAGGTTGGCTCAATATGTCAAACCATGCCACAGAAAGGAGCCAAACGGTAAATATTCTGACTAGTGTCCGCATTGCAGACCATTTCATATTGTAGCCACTCAAAAAGATAGATATTTGAGTGATTTTTAGTAAATTACCAAGGATGTCTCATGTTCAGTGGTTTGATCAGAGAAGCCAAAAAACCCCAATGTTACCCTAGTGCTGAAGTGAAGAAAATTGGAATAAACCTGAAGTTTATTTTTAGGAAGACAGCCTATGAGTACCATTTGGTTCTTATACTCAAAACAATTATCTTGGTTCAAAATTCCTTCTTTTACTAAGCCTAGGTTGAAGGATCTCAGGATCCTTATTAGAATCAAAGTAAAAGATGCCTACCCTTGAGATGGCTGCATGTATTATAATCAGACCAGAGACACCTTATAGCTTGAATAGTCTTCAGATCTCAGATTAAATTGGAATATTGTGAAAATCTGTTCAGGTCACTTTTTAAATCACTGAAAAAGCTCTGACTGCCTCTGCACATAAGCTTTTTTTCATGTGTGGTGACCTTTAATTACTGAAAGAGGTGGTCTTGAGATAGATAGTGACTAAACAGTTCACAATTTTCTGATTGCAATGTTGGCATTCACCATTGTTGCCTCCTAGAACTGGAAGTTAACCTACTGCTTTTATGATGGGCCAAAGAAGAAGAGTAGTACCACAAAATGCTATGAACAATGGTAACTTAAAAAGAGGAACACTGTAAGTTAAGATTTTCATAGATTTGGATGTGCTTAACTGGAAAGACCTACTTCATGGCGTCTGGAAACAGTGTCCAGATGTTGTGTTCTTACATGTTAAGGCCAGGGCTCTCTCCTTGACCCTCACAAAACACCTCAGATCCTCAACATGGAATAACATGTCCTGTGTGATAGGTAATAATCTGATCTGCAGTATGGTTTGTACTCATATGGTTATTTGGTGAGGCCCTGATTGGCCATGAATTTTGAAAGTGGCCTATATTTTTCAAGGGAGCAATGGTTGACTCTCTCCCACACAAGTCAGTCACCACTAGAGTTTTGGCAGCTCTTTTATTTAGGAACCTAAGCTGTTCATAGTCATTTCCCTCTACTTTGGTTAGCACATGGGGGTGGGCAACTGAGATGGACCTTATTGAAGTGTGTATGGGGCACTCTGTCAGAGGCTTTCTTGTTGTTCACCTTGTGTGATGGAAGCAAAGAGCTGTTGGTCTCTACCTCAGAGTGCTTTCTGACAGACTTGTGCTAAGTGTTCTCTATACTTAAATGGTAGTATGATTTTCTGAGGGAGCATGAGACACCTGAGTAGCTAGCTGTACTAGAGGCCTGGCGTTAAAATGCTGCATCTATTAATATACTCAGATCTGTTTTCCTCTTCTAGTCCAGAGGATTTAATGTCATTTGAAGTCTACTTATTAGAGGCAGCATTTTTTTCTCTCTCTTCACCACGATTAAACTCTGTCACCTCTGCTACAAATCTCTTGCAACATAACCCTGTCTGAATGTGTGATAAGTGATCTCTTTTCATCCACATTGTGGCTTCTTCCCTGCCGCCAGAGTGTGGGCTTTCAAATTTTAGCAGAAAGATCATTCCTAATTTCAAATGTAAACAAAACATGTTTTAGTTCATGTAGGTATAATACACACCCTTTCTGGATGACAGAAAGCCCAAGATTTTTGTAGTACTTGCTCTATTAGCTCTATACCTTATCCAGCATTAGTTACAGGTTAAGTGTTAGAAAAATGCAATGTGCTTTCAGCAAGCTTGGGAGCTAGGACACATTTAAATCTCTTGTAACAAAGGAGTAATTAAGGGTGCATTTGTAACGTGTTCAGAAGTGTCTAAAATAGGTTGAGCATTGTCACAAAACCCATCTATGAAAAGAAGAAAGAAGGAGTTAGTTTAATCCTATAGTTTAGTGGAAAATTCATAGTGAAGAAGTATGTGGAGATGGAATACTTCCTTGTCAGTGAGGATTCAGCAGCACAATGAATGGAGATTCTGTGTTGCATTAATTAAGAAGAGGTGACTGTGACATTATGTTATTGTACTGAATCAGGACCACAATGGGAGAGAAATACCCAGATTTTTCCAGTGCTATATTTTTTTCTTTATCCATCTGTTTGTCACTTTCATCCCAGAAAATAATAAATATACTTGGTGATGAAAATGCAATGAATTTTTTTATTTGTTCTCTCACTTCATTTCCAACATGTTACCCACTCCTGTAGTGATTCCTACCATTTATAACTACAGGTAGAAGAAGAAGAAGAAAGTCTTAAGCATTTGTTCTATGCTGATCTCTTACAGTAATTGCATAGGTGTGCTCATCCACATGTTGAATATATCTTCTCTCTTCAGACTCAGACTTCAGCATTCTGGATCCATTTGGTGATGTGGAGCACCTTTGCTAAGCTTTGATTAGCTGCTTATTCTGATTTTGTTGCAAACTATGTATTTTTAATTTGTATTTTTAAATTATGATAACATTTAACATGAAGGTTCTCCAGCATATTTAAAGCATTTACAGAAAAGCATAGGCAGTAAATGGCAAGACAAGGCTAAAATGAAGTGAAAGTTTACAAAAGAGAAGCAGAAGCAAAGATTTTCTTGTGACTGTAGAGACTGTGGTCTTTCAGATGTTGTTAGATTTTAACTGTTATCAGCCCTATCATCATAAAGGATGTTGGCAGTTTTAGTCCAACAAAATCTGAGCTTGTTTATTTTTGATGTTAGAGGGACTTAAAATTGGGAGATGGGTAAGGTGAGGCATATCTGCTTAAAGAGGCAGAAAAAAGGTGAAGCAATCCTTATAATGCCCTTTATATCCTACATTATTTTTTCCTTGGAAGTCAACAACCAATGCAATGTGCAATCACATGAAACAATTAATTTGAAAAACTAAATTCCAGCTGGATGATTGAAAACACCCAAAATGGATTGCATCTGTCCTTAAAGTGGATTCCATTCCTTTCTGTCTGTTGGCAAAACTGTAAGCAGCTTGTGTAGCTGGAAATAAAATTTCATAACATTGACTCAAAGAGCTACCTTTGTTTTTCAAATCAAACACAAGAAGCACCAGTGTACTCCGTGTTCTTTGCCTCAGTGGATAAATGTTTTGGATAAATTGTGCGAGTTATTTCCTATTCCGGCCAGAAGATGGTGGTGTTGGTACAAGGTAAAGGTCCAGAGTTGGGGAAAGGAGACTCATTGAGGAACGGTTTGGTAATTAGTTACAAAAAGTAACTCAGGCATTTTGGTCACATGAGCATAAACAGTGCTGACCAGATCATGTGATGGTCTGTCCAGTTCAGTAGTCTCTTTCAGATGCTCCTCAGGAAAATGCAGAAGTAGGGTTTATATAGACAAGCATTTGGGAACACATGGCTCTCCAGGTGATGTTGGGAAGACAGCTTCTATCAGTCCTTACCAGTATAGCCAGTGATGAGAGATTCTGGGAGTTACAGTCCATCAGCATCTGGAGAGCCATGCATTCCTCAGCTTTGATATAGATGGCTGTCTGCTTTTTATCCCCAACTCCTAAAAATCTTAGGGATATTTGAGAATGAGAATATGCAGTTTAAAAATCTGTGTAAAAATATTATCTATTTGTTACATGATTAGTCCACCTTTCCATCTAAGAGCTCACAGTGGCATACATAGTCCTCCTGCCACCACATACTCCCTTTTATTCTTACGACAGCACATCTATGAGGTAGATTAGTCTGAGACACAGCGAGTGGCCACAAGTCACCCAGTGATCTTTACATCTGAATGGAGATTTGAACTGTGGTCTTCCCAGTCCTGACTGAACATGCTTTAAGTTCAAATATAGCAGATTAAAGTATGATTTAATCAAGTATCACACCAATCTGTTTTTCCTTGATTTGGTCTAAAAAATACCATTAGCATATACAGTTTTGCCAGTTTTAGCACTTATAGAATCATAGAATCATAGAGTTGGAAGAGACCCCAGGGGCCATCCAGTTCAACCCCCTGCCATGCAGGAACACACATCAAAGCACTCCCAGCAGATGGCCATCCAGCCTCTGCTTAAAGACCTCCAAAGAGGGAGACTCCACCGCGCTCCAAGGCAGCACGTTCTACTGCCAGACAGCTCTGACCGTCAGGAGGTTCTTCCTGAGGTTCAGGTGGAATCTCCTTTCCTGTAGCTTGAATCCATTGCTCCTTGTCCTAGTCTCTGGAGCAGCAGAAAACAAGCCTGCTCCCTCCTTGACATGACATCCCTTCAAATATTTAAACATGGCTATCATGCCCCCTCTTAACCTTCTCTTCTGCAGGCTAAACATACCCAAGCTCCTTAAACCGCTTCTCAGAGAGCGTGGCTTCCAGACCCGTCACTATTTTGGTTGCCCTCCTCTGGACATGTTCCAGCTTGACACTCTTCTCAATAACATCACTGCCCACATAACAATAGTACCACTAATTGATTAAAATGAAAAGACTAAAAAAAAAGCAGCAAAATAAATGCATAAAAGCACATTTCAAAGCAATGTTTTCCAGTAAGCGCAGAAGTCATATGCAGAAGTGATTCTAAAACAGCAAAATGTTACAATGTCAGAACAATAAGATGCTAGAACATTCTAATTATCAAAACCATGCTAATCTAATGAAGCATTAAGGGTGTAAGGTATGGTTAGAACAATAAAAATACAAAAGCAATAAACAGAGCACAAACCATTACTGACTGGAAATCTTGCTGATCACATAGAAAGCAAGCCAAATACCATGCTTCTCTTTCACCCAGGAAAATACAATTGCATGTGGAAAACTCAAAGAATTTATCTAATCTGTCTGTATGCCGTCCTTTGCCCAAATCAGAGGTAGGGAATTTTTGGTCCTCCAGATGTTTTGGATTACAACTTCCACAATCCCTTACTGCTGACCACACTGTTGGGAGTTGTAAGACAACACATCTAGAAAGCCATTTAGTGTGGCATATTAGTCCAGCTGCCCCTGCCACCTTTAGACCAGACAGGGAGAGAAGTTACTAGTTTGAGAAAAATCTTAATGTCTGAGGAAGTGGCGAATCCTTGAACTTCATACTGAAATCCAGCTCATTTGCCATACATCACAATGGGTGTTCTTAACCCAGGGCAGTTTGTTATGACACTATCCTAGAAGTTCCTGTGAATGGGCCACATAGCTGATCGATAAATGTCATCATAGTCATGGGGTGTCATGGCATTTGCTGGGTAGGAGTGATCACCTAAAAGCAGTAAATAAAGGCATGGGAAATGGCATTGCTTTGCTGAGATATCCAGGCTCTGAATGCCATTCTGAAATATATGGATCTGGGAATAATGAACATAGACTGTATTCTGTTAACAACTTGGGTTGATAAGTACTTCCTCTATTGCATCTTGACCTGATTGTTCTTAGAACTGAGTTTCTCACAACTCTGACTCAGTTCTGATGACATACTTGGCTAAGAGCCACTGATTTTAAAATGTATATGATCCCCTGAATGTGAGCCTTTTATTATGCAGTTGCAAAATTGTTATTAGCTGCTGAGGTGAGGTTGGTAATAAGATATTGGACTCCTAGTCTGTACTGAAGGTTCTAGGAATTGTCACGGAGTAGTTGCAATACTCTGGTGCAGACTGTGTTGCTTTGGATAGGGACAGATTTCTCAGGTTTATTAACGATGGCCTGGGTGACAGATTTGAATTAATTCTAGGACTCGTTGTTTATAATTTAATTTGCAGCAATTCCTTGTGCTTACTTTACCCCTGTCCCTATGAGGCTTTTATGAGATGAGAACTGAGCCACTGAGCATTTCTCATTTTGTTTCATAGAATGGTGTGGCTTTAGTGGGCCCAGGGGGCAAAAAAATGGCCCCTGGATCCCTGAAACCTGCTCACCCCTCCACTATAAACCACTATAAACCAGTTGGTAGCTCTTTGTGGTAGTTTTTTCAGTTCTGTGGTGGATCAGCAGCCTCTTCAGAATAAGTGAAGGAGCCAATTATTCAAGTTTGGCTGACACCTTAAATTTGTTGTGTAGCATAGTTATCTGTTTTATTTTATATCATCTTTTCTAATAGTTCTTGACGTAGTTTGCCTTTTTGATCACTGTGCAGTACATCATGTTGATGCTTTTAGTGAGCTATGTTATCTGCAAGGGTTATCAGATGGATTTTCTACATGATGTTTCTCCATTATTTTGGAATCCAAATGCTTGAAAGACGCAACCTTGAGTAATAATGCATGTTTCTCATGAGTCATTCTAATCTGTGAGATGTGTGTGTAAGTCCGTCATAGTCCTTTGCAAGCTTCACTGCATTGGATCAATTTGTATTCTTTAACAAACTCTGCTTCCTTTACCTATTATTAACTGATGGATCCTGAGATTTCCTGCAGTTTACCTTTTCTCCATTGTGAAAATATTGTACTTACCTTGAACCTCTGCTTCCAGTCTTTTAACCTGATCCATGAATGAAATGGGTTCCTCTTATCCAGTGGCAAGCAAACTTACATGCCATGGATTTCATTCTGGCTTGGACTGCAGAAGTTAGGATTTTAGAACACAGGTAGCTTTTAAGAATTTCAAATATTTTATTATTTTTAAAAGATTTCAGCTGAGTTACACACTTCTAAACAAGAGAGGTTAGTTATTTGTTTTCTCTGCAGTGGTCCACATCTCCAGCCATGCAGGACATAAGTAATCTTCTACCATTAACACTGTGTAGTTAACAGATTGTTGTTATTGCTGTATGCCTTCAAGTTGTTTCTGACTTTTGGCGACTCTAACATGATCCTATCACAGGATTCTCTTGGCAAATTTTGTTCAGAGAGGGTTTGCCTTTGCCTTCCTCTGAACCTGAGAGAGTGTGACTTACCCATGGTCATCCAGTGGGTTTCTGTGGCTGAGTGGAGATTCAGACTCTAGTCTCCAGACTATGGAGTTGGACTATGACTCAAACTGCTACACTGCACTGGCTGTCATAGTCACAGCTACCTACACTGTAATCGAAAGTATTTTGTCTGCTTATCTGTTCTGCTGTACAGATCCATATGTTTGATCACAGTCATCAGATCTAGTGTGTCACCAGATGGGACCCAAATGGAGACTGTACTCGCATTTTGGATCTGATTGATCACCTGCTTGGTCACATGATCTGCTTGAGCACATGAACAGATGTTCTGGGTTTCTTTTTCTTTCTAGAATGGAGTTTATTAACCAATATTGTTTAAAGTTAGTATTTAAACTTTGGTTGACATTCCATAATCTCTGTGCAGATTTAGGATAGGTTAACTAACTTTTTTCCACCAGGGTGGTGGTGGAGAATGTCTGTGTAGGTCCATTTTGCATGGAACTTGGTGTGGGAGAAGCATAGTCTATCACTAGGTTTAACAGCTTGCTGGACTTATGCTTTTGCAGTTGAAAAAGAAAATCCTTTCATATTATCATCTAAAATGACATTCACAGAATGCCTTAAATTATTATTTTTAAAAAAATAAGGCCAAAACCAGCAGCTTTTGTGAACTGCTTTAGCTAAGGTAGCCTGGCTGGTAGCTTTCCATGCAAATGAGGAAGTGTTTTGAGAAGGAATTCATATCTTACTGTTTTGGCTTCATAGGGGGCATGGATAGGATTGTTACGGTTTCTTTTTTTCCATTTTTTAAAAATCCAGCAGTTTAATCTCAGTATCAGTTATTTGCAAGTTTACGCTTGTTGACATTTACACTTGACACATTCCATGAATTTAACTGAAAAATCTTTTATTATTCTGCAAGACAGACTATTTGCTCTGTGTGTACTTACACCACCCACTTCCCACCCTCCATCAGTGCCAAGGCCACTTACACAAACATGAATGACAGTCCTTCACATCAGTGAAGCTTTATCCATGCTAAATTTGTGCAGACCAGTGGGGCTAGTAGATGATTTGGATATCCCATATGAAACAGATGTGATGGTCCTGCTGTTCAGCAATGCTATACCTGGCAAACAAATGACTGTAGCAGTCCTATGCAGGTAATTTTGCCATTGCATCTCCTGGTGGCACTACCTTAGCCCCATGGTCCATTATTCCTGTGTTCAGGGAAAACAGTGTTTACAAGTGGATACTGTCCCAACACAATAGGAATTTCCCTCCAAGATCACAGACTGCTTACCTAAGCTTATGTGGAACTGCCATGTGCTTTGAATCTTTGTCATAACCCTCTGTGTCCTCCAGTTTGGTAGGCAAAGCATCCCTCTTAAGCAATCCAGAGCTCTCTCTGGGTAAGTGCTTCCCCTGCCATTGCATCCTGTTGCCATGGAGGCCCATCCTTCACAGACAATATGTGTCATGGGCTGCTGTCCTTCATTGCCAAGAGAAAATGTCAGTGCATCCAACCTTCTGTCCTGCAATGTGGTGCACAGAGGCCAGGAGTGCTGGAGGAGGAAACAGCACACTTAGGCCCAGGAAATCATTGCCCACTTGACATGCTGATACTTCTTGTGCTTTTTCCCATGGGTCTTGTTGGGAAACTGGTTAATTGCTGGGAAGTGCAGGCAGTGCTAAGGGCTGCTGGGGGATTTGTTGTGATCAGATGGGTACGGTTTGTTTTGGGAGTAGTCTTGGCAGATGTTGATAGTAGGGTGGGTTAGTTCTGGGTTGTACCAAAGGCATGATTTATGGGTGATGGAAATGGGCAAGTGAGGAAGAATAGCAACAGCTTCATTTCTTTTTAAAGAAGCAGCTTTCTGGACCGAGGATCATGATAATGTAGGACAGAACCTCACACTGTGGGCATATGGTAAACAGGGCAGAACACCTCAGGCAAGGAGTGGGGAAAAATCAGCTTGTACCCTCCTGTGTTATGTTTGGGGTCTGTGCCTACTCCCCAGGCTCCAAGATTTGGACCGTGAAATTGACCCCAGTAGGGCTCTTACATAAGTATCTGTCTGCTCTTGGAGGCTGTCACTAAGTGGCTGTGAGAGGCGCAGCATCACCCACACGACAGGCAGGAGCGCCTAGGGTGCTATGCTCTCTGGGCTGTAATTTATCCTTTCAGCTCAACTCAGAGTGCCAACTGAGACACGACTGCCTGTGTTGGGCACAATTACATGGGGAGGGGGTAGAGGATAGGGGTGGTATGTGCTAGCAATGCCTGTCTGTCTGGTCTGGCTGCTACAGTAGCCGGTCCTAGGCAGTAATGCCATGAATTAGGGCCAGTTAAACATCTGTCTCTCTGGGCTGCTACTGACACGTGGTGCAGTCTTTTTGGCTGTGGGCTCCTGATCCCCTGATGCTTCCCAGCAACACCCTGCCTAAAGGTCCATCATGACGACATGGTCCACCCACCACTACTCCACACAGCCTTGGAATGCCCCCCGCCTTGGAACATCATCAGGCCATATGTGTGCGTCCTTTGTTGCTCATCAGTTTTCAAGGCCACAAAACTGAAGTGTGATTTTTCCCCAATGTGTGGTAGCTCCAATGCAATCCTCTGTGAAAGCAAAACTGCTGTGTTTTAGTGGATGGCAAACCCGTCCTTTTTTGCCTGCAGTGTGGCCTTAGGCTTGGTGTGTAAGTACTGGATGCCATCTTGCTCCCAAGAGACTCTGACATGAGGGGCAGTAAACTTTAAAATTACAAGCAGTCCCCAAAAGTTCAGTCCAAGAAGCCAAAAATGTTTGGTGCATGAAACCAGTGGCAAAAAGGTTGTGAATCAGGGATGCTTTGTCATTATGAGAATGCAGTGTTTCTGGGGCAGAAGGACCTTGGGGATTTGGGGGTATCTGGAGGGCAGGAAGGAGAGCAGCTGTGTCTGAAAAGAGGTGTGATGCTTTTTTTCTTGGGAATTACTGTTGAGACTAATATTATGACAGATGAGAGGATGAGTTATATCCCTGCCATGCATTTGACCCCTCAACCATATTTACCTTCTCATAAAGTGCTTTTGTGTTCCAGCAATTTGCTTCAATTAGAGTCATTATCTCAGCCAGAGGCACACACTGATGGCAGAGAAGCACCGTTGTGGGGAGGGGAAGACAACAACTCTGACTGTGCCCCTTGCTCATCAGTGGCCTGTGAACAGATGGCTGCTGTGGCCCTTTTGTCCGTCCTCAACAGCCCTTAAGTATAAGGAATGAGAAGGATAGGAAAACAATCAACCCCCCTTCCTACATTTCAACCCTCTTGCCCTTCCAGTCTCTGAATTTTCTCCATCTTCCCTTTGACTTTGGGCACAAAACAGCAAATCATTTGGCGGTTTATGGAGTGGCTAGAGCAGATTTAGCTTTTCCCCAAATCACAGGTGCCCAGCAATGAAGGCCAAGGCTTCAGGCATCTTTATCGATAGCTTACTCAAGAAGCCATTCTAAGTTTTGTTGACCTGTCTCAAGCCACATCTGAAACAGAAGCTGAAGTACGGGGAAAGCAAACTCTTGTTCTCCACCATTGCCCGGAGGGCACTTGGCATGGAAGGGGGAATCAACAAGCAGTGGAGAAGATCTGTAACTGGGAATGATCCCCTGCTGTAGCTCTTTTTTTTCAGCCTGCCAGTACCTTTTGTCCAAGATAGAGATGGGTAAGTTTCATCTGCTGAGTGCCACTCATCAACAGTGGCTGGAGCTGAAGCCAATAATGGATGAGGCTAGGGCGAAAAGTAAATGATCTTACCTTCTCTTTTCTTTTTTTCTGCCATTCTCTTCCTAATCTCTGTCTTCCTCCCTACTTAGCTGCCTGCTGGAAAAGGGGAGGATTTCTCTTGCAGTGCCCTGAACTAATTGCTTTGTATAGTTCTTTTGGAATTAGGGTGGGGACAGTAATGAGATCAGGTCAGACGTTGCAGGTTGCCTACCCATGATCGAAGGAAGCGGTGCAGATGAAATCTGCCATGTCAAGTGCACTGATTGGACCCATGTTGTGCCTGTGCATTTCACTTTGAGGAGCACAACTAGGGCTAATGCACAAAGCCAGGTACTTCTTTAGGGGTTGGATGTGACTTCTAGCACCATAGGCTCAGTAATACCCCAGCATTGTTTGCAGTATTTCAAGAGATAGTCCATTGTTACTACTGGGTTCTTATGTTGTTGCATGTGATCCAGTTTAAATTCAGGATGTTTACTAAATAGACTTAGGGCTTCTTAGCACAGTTTCTGCAAACTCTGACTGTATTGCTGAAGCAGTTAAAACTGGAGGATGATATGCAAACAGCTTCATGGGGATGGATCCTATGTGGCTTCCAAGTATCTAAGCAGCCTCAGAGCTCAGCCAGAAGCACACTTGAGAAGTAGGCTTCCAAGGTTGATCTATTCACCTTTTCCCCTTATTTGTTTGGTTTTACGTTATTCTGTCTCAGTAGCTGCCAGCACAAAAGTTAAATTGTAATCCTTATGTAATTAAATAAATCAACGAAGAAGGGGGCTTGGCCTAGTTGCCCTATGTAATGCTTCGGCGGAAATGGGGGCCCAAATGGGATGGTGGAATTGATGTTTGTAGCGAAATCTTGGTCAATCTGAGGGTGAAGATTTGGATGCCCACGCTCCCCATTACACCAATATATTTTAAGAAGCTATCTTGTAGCTGGTAATGTCCAGCTTGCTCTCTGCATACTACAGAACAGAAGTTACTGAAGAGATGTAAATGTAGGACTTGCCAGAATCAACAAGGGATGGAGGGGTGATATATGCCTATTTGGTTCTCCAGCTATGAGTTCAACCAGTCTTTTTCTGGGGTTTTGCCAAATATGTTTCTGATAAGTTAAACCAGACACCTGCAGGTTCATGCATGGATAATTCTCACACACTGTCAGCTTCCTTCCTTGACACATCCTGTATTAAGAGACTTTCGTAAAGGAATAAGGGAATATGGCCTGTCCAATTTTGGAGCAGGAAAGCATTTTTCTTCAGAACCTGTTGATTCTCCAACACTGGAATTTTATAATCTTGCCTCTGCTGTGATGAATAAAGATCCAGGTGTGTCGTATCCATCCAGTTCAGCAGTTCTCAACCTGTGGGTTGCGACCCCTTTGGGGGTCGAATGACCATTTCACAGGGGTCACCGTTCCTCTATCCAGCCCCACCCCCTTTTGAAAGAAGGCGGCCTCACAGTCAATGGGAGTGCTGTTTCTGCGACCACACGCTGGGAGGAGGGGAGAGGAGGCGTGCTGGGCGCATGTCTTTCCCTGCTGGATGGGAAGGCATTGTAGGAGTCAGAGGTGGAGCCGGAGGTGGGGAGAGCGAGAGGAGAGAGCGTGAAGACAGAGCATGGAGGCAGAGGTGGGGAGACGGAGAGGAGAGAGCGTGGAGCTGGAGCGTGTTGGCGGAGATGGGGAGGCCGAGAGGAGAGAGGTGGAGCCGGAGCGTGTTGGCGGAGGTGGGGAGACCGAGAAGAGAGAGCATGGAGCTGGAGCGTGGAGCCGGAGGTGGAGAGAGCAAGAGGGGCTCACGGGTGTAGCATGGTCGAGGGGCTACAGTGGGTATCACACCCCATTCCCGAGCTCTCAGAGGGACGAAAGGAGGAAGGAAGGGGCGCCGGCGGGACGTGGGAGTGAGAGCGTCCGAGCAGCCATGCTCCCTTTAAGGGAGGGAGGGAGGGTGGGAGTGAAACAAAACGTGTCTGCTTATGCCGCCGCCATCTTTCCTCTCTCCCTGTCCTTTCCCCCCTGTGCCTTTCCTCATATCTGAGGTAGGGAGGAAAGGGAATAGCGAATGGACGTGCACGTTTGCTTTGGCTGCCCATGCGATGTGGGAGTGAGAGCGTCCGGGCAGCCGCGCTCCCTTTAAAGGAAGGAGGGAGGCAAAATCCTGTAGTGAAGGTTTTGCTTTAGTCTGCTGTTCATTTTATTTGATGCTTATTGAAAACATTTACTTCCTTTTTGTCTTCTGCCTGATAACAGGGCATCTGAGCCAAGAAGTCTTTTTTTTTTAAGTTGAGCTGTTGAAGGCTGATGAGAAGGAAAGGTGAGATACATGCAACTAAAAATCCATTTTAAAAAAATATTTAAAAGGTGAAAAATCAAATTAATGGGAATAAAATAGTACGAATATCAACTTGTGACACTAGTGGTAATAAAAGAATGTACATACCAGATTTTGCCCTCGTTAGAGTCAGGGTGGAGTCCCTCGTGTAAAATGTGGGCTATTTCGGCATTGCCTTTGGGAGTGACTGGCTTTTTGAACTGTGGAAACCTAACATTCAGAACTAGAGCTACTGCCCTAATTCTGGCGTTGATGGACACTTTCTGTGCTTAAAAAAAAGGGGGAGGGTTACCAGTTTTTAGGCATTAGAAGTCTATCCAGAGCAGTGATTTAGGGCAGTGTTTCCAATCTATTCGATGTTGGAAATAACTAACTAACTAACTAAATAATAAATAAATAACGAAAATAATTTTATGGTTGGGGGTCACCACAACATGAGGAACTGTATTAAGGGGTCACGGCATTAGGAAGGTTGAGAACCACTGATCTAGTTCTACAGCACCTTGCTCCAAGGCACAGTACACCATGGCCACTGATTCTGGCTCATGGGGACACATTTCACAGCCTGACTTAAAATAGATGAAACCTCAGATGTGGCTGCAGCCTGACCATGGATATCAAGAACAAGAACTACCTAGGTATGGGTATGAAAAATTTGAGATCTCATGGTTTGAGAATGTGGTATTTTGAATTAAATCACCAGGGATAGGAGATAGGAAGGGCTGAAACAGAGAAGAAGCAACTGGAGGCACTGGAGTTAGGAATGTTAAGCAAACGATTGGCTTTGTGCCTGTCACCCATTATCAAATAGAGGATTTATGTGCATTTATGTACTTTAGCAGTGAGTCAAGTGTTAATTTGGTGGCTGCTTCCCCAAAATAGGGGCTGGGGGAGGCAACAGTGTTTGGGTGGCACACTACAGGAGAGACAGGGTCTAATTCCACAAATAAGGGGATTGTCCTGTTCTTAAAATGAGCTTGTGGGGACTTAAAAGTCACATGCTGTCAAAGCATCTTAGGTAAGTGCACAAAGGAGTTGGAGAGAGCCTGTGCAACATAACTATACTCTGTCCTCTTTGTGCATGGAGCAACTTGGGCACATAAAAGATGCTAGTGCCCTTTCATGGCTGTATATATGTTCTGCAGCTCAACCTTCCCAGTTTCCTAAGCCTGGGAGCCATTGTCTTTTCTCACAGTGAATTGTCAAAGTCCAGAAAAAGATTCTGAGTTTCTTCTCCAGCGGCTATAGTTCTACTGGGCACTTCCCAGTAGTGGAAGAGCAGATATAGCTGTGACAATATGACAGGTTCTGGACATGAGTGGATGAGGCTGCAGAGGTGAGCAGGCAGTAAGTTTCCAGTGCGCTTCCAAAGGGGAAAGGGATTCCAAGGAGACTGCCTACTCATTTTTATACCCTTTCTATTTCTGCATACCTCTCTTTTTCTCCAGCAGAAAACTGGAAAGCCTTCCCACTGATTCCCATGCCTACCCCTAAATTCTCTACATTATTCTTGTCTCAAAGAATGCTTTGTAAATCAAACTATGTTTCTAAATGCTTACCTGTGCAAGTGTTCAAACTGTTTTCAAAAATGTCAACAAGAAGATTCTTAGATGAATCCACAGAGACCAGTAACTTTACCAGTACCCAGGGTGTATGTTTCAATCAGTATTCAGTTCAACCCTAAAAATGCATCATGAGACGTAAAGGACATTTTCTTTGATCAGCCAGTTACCTGTGTGTACATGTCCCTTCAGTTTTTCAAAGGAAAGCATGTTAAAACATCCCAGTGGAAAGCTCTCATTGGTCTCCTATATGGCTGAGGAACTATGCCTGAGAGAAAGTGACTTGACCAAGGTCACATCCTGAATCTAGAGCAGGCAAAGGAACCCACACCTTCCATAAATAATACAGGGGACATTGGATTACATTACATACTGGTCCAGCACTTTAACTGTTCTGTTTCTTTCTTTCCTCCATCAAAGAGAATGATGTCTTTACAAGAAGAACACAAGAAGCATCATGCAGTATCCAATCCCAGGGCTATCTGGTCCCACACACATTTTCTACAGTAGTTGACCATATGAGTATGGGAAGGTTCATAAGCAGGATGGGAGGGCAAATAGCCCCTCATGCTCAGCAGCAACTAATGCTGAGAAACATACTGTTAATTGTCAATTAACATACTGTTAATTGATATTGAGGGTGATATAGAGCCATCATGACTAGGAGCCATTTATGTTTACCTTTCATGAAAGTCCCACCAACATGTAATGAATGTGATGGAAATCCCAGCAGCAGTTCTGTTTAATGATGGGAAACAGAAACTAAAAATGACTTGGCCAAGCCTACTCACCCACCGCTAAAATATGAGTCTGTGTCAGAAGATCAATAAAAACATGTTTTTGGCTTACAATAGATCTCCACTTACAGAGCAGAGTACAGAGAATGGAAGAAACTAATTTGGTGAAGACCAGATAACAAACCCATGGCAGAGGGCATTCTGTACACACAAAGGGAGTCCACAGTGAAGCATACAAGTGGGAATAAGGTGGATAGGTAGGGACCACAGAGAGGAAGAGACTGGGGAAAAGCCAGGGAGAAGGGAATGGGGAGATACTAGGAGGGAATGTTTCATGCTCCTGACAAACCAACACACATACTTCCAACAATGGGGGTGGGGCACATAGCACGTTCAATTTGAAGGGAAATGAATGCTTCCACAAAACAGGCATAGCACAAGAAGATGGCAAGCTCCATCTCCTTAATGTCAACCACAGTTAAAGGGGATTTCACTTCTCACCACTAGGCAACAGTGCTTGGCTGGCCATGTCTGGCATGGCTCCTGCATGGGGCTGGGTTTTGCAGCAGGCGAAGGAAACTGCCCTAACTCAGCTGCTGCTTTGATAGTGCTTTCCTAATGCGCACTTTAGACTGCAGAAGTTATTCTGTGGCCATTCATGTTCATATTTTTTGTACATGTGCTGATCTTTAAAACTTAAAAAAAAATTAAGGAGGAAGCTTTGTTTTAATGCAACCTGGTTAAATTTAAAAAAATCGGCAGCGTGCTCAATGCCTGTAGACATTGTCTCCCTTCCAAGGTTACTGGAACTGGTCTGGAGTATCAGATCTTGGGCACTGGAGGGGACCTCATGTAAGCACAGGAGGTGACAATTACCTGTTTGTTGCACTGGTTCTAATTTTAATCGGGAAAGGTTAGAACTTCTGAAGGGCACTGCTGCTACAGGACACCTGTTCCTGTCTATGTTGATACATGCAGTGCAGCCGTTTCTTGCTTAGGACCTGGCCTCTGCCTGCATCAGGAGGAGGCACTGTCCAAGTTTCCAGGACACATAGCACAGTTTATTGCTGTTTGATTCCCAGGAGCATTGGTACTAACAAGCAGACACACACAGAGACACAAAGGTGGCCCTTGAATCTTGCATCACCTCCCTGCTTCCCAGAGTCACCCTCCTCCCCAAAAATTGTTCCAGAATAAAAGGAACAAGTATGTCAACAATTGTGGTGAGGTGGTACAGCTGCCTTTGTACCTCTGAGAACGGATGGCCCTTGTCCCCAAGTGAATGCTTTTATTTCCACAAATTGGCTGTAGGGTAGTACTGCTTACTTCCTAAGCTCTACAGGCAACACTTCCTTCACCACTGCCACCCATCAAGATTTGTACACTTCATCTGAAGCACTCATTTCCTTCAAAAGGCATGGCCACTGCTGCCTTGTTCTGCCATTGCTGAGCACAGCATGTTGCAACACAGACCCCTGTCCTATTCATGACACTGTTGTTAAGTGATTTCAAACTGACTTCAACTTATGATGCCACTAACACAGGCAAGATTTTTTCAGAGGTCCTTGTCTTCCTTTTAAGCTGAGAGAACGTGATTTGCCCAAGGTTACCTAGCAGATTTCCATGGCTGAGCAGGAATTCAAATCCTAGTCTCCCAGAGTCCTAGTCTAACATTCAAACCACCATACCACACCAGCTCTTGTAACATTCACCTGCATATATATCTTTTTTTGGTGGGGAAGGAGGGTATTCTGGAGCCCTTTGGGCCCCATCCAAACTTCCTCCCACGATAGTTGGCATGCCTAAGGAAGGGCAGTGCTGCTGCTGTCTACCAGAGTGAAAAGTGGAGGCAATTCAGGCAATGAAGTTCTGCTCTGGTATCAAAGGTGGAGGGAATGGAGGAGGCACTCTTATCTTGTTTCTTTCCTACTTTGGAGCTGAGACCAGCTACTTCATCACTTGAATGGCCTCTCTTCCTCTCTCTCTCCATTGGTAAGCAGCAGCTGTGGCAGTCCATAGCCTTGGGATGGGTGGGAGCATGGATACAGAACAGCGCAGGCAGAATGTTACACCTCCACCTGCTTTATGCAGGATCTTGGTCATAGTCATACTGGACAACTAGATATTGGCAAGTTTCTCTGCAGAATTGTCTTGGGGGCTTTTCCTTCTGGCAGAATTTTACATTAAGATTTATTTGTCTAGAAGAGAGGGGTAAAATGAATGAAACTTTGGGAACAGCTGAATAGATCCTACTAATAGAAGCAACTGCACAACATCCATGCTTTTTTAACCTTTTAGCAAAAACTGCTGACACATTCTTAACTTGTTCTCTGTAAATATAAGGGCTAGAACCGTTTTGTAAAAGAAGGGAGTATGAGATTCTGAAGGATTTGATCAGTGCTGATCACAGCACAGCCTGCAAACTGTGGAAATTTTCAGAGTTTGCTAAGGTACAGAATCTCTTCCTACTCAAAGTCTATTTGTCTATTTGGCACTGTCACTTCTCTCAGCTTATTCCACGATTGTGCTACTCCTGCCTTGTTCCACCTAATGATCATATACAGTGGGGCACAGTCATGGGGCACTGTGCCTGCATATAGGCAGAGCAGTAAGTCTCATTGGATCTCAATAGGTGTTTCCAACACAAAAAACCTTGTACCATTCCATCAACATCTCCAGGCAACTTGGAAGATGACATTGTTTCCAGTCACATGTCCTTCTTGATGTCTCTAAGTTCAGGTTCCTGGCAGTGTCAGCTCCCTTCCTTGGTTTGCAGCATAGCTGTCCTCTGGGACAAAGAAATTAGACAGGTCCCATGTGACTGGGCAGATAGGTAGACCTGCTTCAGAAGTTGCTCTCGACTGTGTCAGGGAAGTCGTAGCACTGGGGCTGCCAGTTTCCACCTGCAGTCAAGTTCTCACTGGCACTGCAGCCTGTCCTCTCCAAGTATTGTGTGCTAGTATGGACTGTGGCTTGGCTGCGCCCCAGCCCATTGAGGTAGTTGCCAACCAGTTTGTGCTTCTCAAAGGTGCTGGCACCCCCATTGCGGACATTGGGTGTGTGACTGTATGTGTGCTTGTACTCCTCTTCTATGTCCCAGCCAAGCTTCCAGCGTGTCCATTTCTTTGTGAGCTCTGACTGTACCTATAGAAATGACAAACCAGGAGACCTGGGTTTTGCCATTGATCTTATACTTTCTTTTTATTATTTTACTAGTTTTCTAAGACACCTTTAGACTGCTTTCAGTAGCTAGCAGGATGTGAGCCTTATAAATGAGTGAATGTCTCTACAAAGCTTGCAATTATGGCAAGTAAATCTAGATCTGACATTTCAAGGGCTAAAGCAACATGTTACATGAAACCATGTGTATCTAAAATCTAGTGTCAGCTCGTTGTACCAAAAAGCAACTTTGGAAGGGAGTGATTTCCCATGCATAGATGAGATGGGGGGGTGTTAAAAATCCTTTCCCACCACCACTCCTTTGTGCTGCCAACTCCACACATTTCCAGGTTCCCAAATCAGCAGTGATGATGTGGAACCCATATATTGGAACTTACTGGAGGAAGATACAGTTGGGTGTAGGGAGTTACGGTGAGAAAGCAGGAGACAAAGGGTAATGTGTCACCATTACTACCTCTTCTACTGCTTCACTGAAAACTGGCCTTGTCTCAAGGCTATTTTTCCTTATAGGCAAGTGGTCACTCCTACACAAATTAACTTCTCTAAATAACAGGATCTCCATGCGAGATATGCTCCATCCATCCAGTTCCAATTATATTGACAAAAGACACATATGGAAGAGATAAGGCCCTGTAGCCTTGCTTGTATTTGTAACCCAAAAGCATCTTCCTGAGCTGTGTAGGCTCTGAAGCTCTGCCAATATTTCAAAGGATGTTGCTTCTAACAGAAATCATGCCACTAACACTATTCAGAAGAAGAGAGGTGGAAACCCTAGTCCCTCACCTCCCAATAATTTCTCCCATATGTACAGCAGCCTACATCCTGTATCTCCCTGGCCACAGCTCCATGCATACTCACCTCTTTGTTCACAAAGCAGTAGAGAATGGCCACCAGCATTCCCTAGTGACAGAGAAGAATCAATCATCATATGGCTAATTTTAGGGGGGGGTGTGTGTGTGTGTGTGTGTGTGAGAGAGAGAGAGAGAATACATACATACGTACACACACACACACACACACACACACACTGACCACTTGGCAATTGACTAACCAGAAAAAAAATCAGAGGTGAGGGTACTGAGGGGTCCAAGGTCACAAAAGTGGCCTTGCGGGCCTGCCTGCAGCTCATGGGCTTCATTTTGCCCACCTCAGTACCGATGAAGGGGAGAAAATGGGGATGAGTGGGGCAGGGGGTGTCCTATGTCTCACCTGGAAAGAGCTGAGGAAGAGGTCAAAGAAGAGCTTGACGTATCGCAGTGTGCCCTGGGCATGCTCGTCAGTGACAAAGGCAAAAACCACCTCATGGATGCCCAGCAATGGAATAAGTGTCAGTGTGGACTTGGCCAACCTAAAACAGAGCATTAGAATGCATTATAAGGAATAGACCTCATCATCCCCCCCCCCAAAAAGAGCAAAAATTGAGGAATAACTGACAAAATCAACAAGAAAAAAAAAAGGAGACACATCTCAAGATGCTTGAAAGTTGGTGTTTTACTACTCCTAATGGGCTTTTCAGCTTATAAAAAGCCATCTCTTACATTTATCTCATCTTTCTTGTCAGCTCATTATCCAGTAGCCAGGCCCCCATCTAGTGGAGATACAAATGAGCTTGTGCATAGGAAGACAAGAAATGTTCTGGATGCACAGACGCCACAAACTGGTCAATGCAGAAACCCACAAACCAATGTTCCAGCCCCAGTGCCCCATGGAAAAAGTGGAGCTGGTTACAAGGACACTTCCAACCAAAAAGGCCAGGATGCTGTGAACAGTGACGAAAGAGAATGTCCTCATCCCAGGGAAACTATGGTGCTATAGGAACAATAGCGAGTACCGGAATTTGTAGTCTGTGTAGCGCATCTGGTGGGCACGGAGCTTGGAGACCAAGATCTGAATGATGCGGATAAAAATGAAGAAATTGATCTGAAAGAGAGACCCAGTGGTTGAGAGGTGGGAACGGACAGAACAGAGGAGTAGAGATTCATGTAAGAGTTCAGTTAATGTGTACTGAACTCTTGCACATAATAATAGTAATAGTAGTGGTAATAACAACAACAACAATAATAAGTGGTGGTAGCAGCAGCACTATTTAACTTCTCACTCTTCTAACCTCACAGTGGTTTGCATAGGTCTTCCTATATTCTCCCCTCCAGGTATGGATTATACCTTGAAACTGCTATAAAACTAGGTTTCATAGAGCATTCAGTGGGCACTGGTACATTTGTACATTAAAAAACTTTCAGCTTTGAGCACATAGGAAAAGTACTGCAGACGTACTAAACTGCACCACCAATAAGCAAGTTAGCAGTCTGATTGCTCTCCTGGACTCTGCATGAACTTGAGAAACTCAGATGGTGGTGGTAACTGTGAGTGCTTTTTGACAGCTTAGGTTGGTACACCAGCAGCAGCCATTCCTAGCAATGGTCCATTACAGCTGAACTACTGTAATGGACTTGATGCAAGGCTGTCTTAAAACAGTAACTGCTCAAGTGCTAGTTGTATGGTTGTGTGAGTGTGAGGAGTGTGAAACAGTGTGAAACATTCAGACCATGTGACCTCCATGTTTGCTAAGGAAGATTGGCTACAGTTGGTACTTTAGGTAGATCTTAGGATTTTCTACGATTGGAAGATAAATTGCCCCCAAATCTCCTTTTTAATAAGGAAAAGAGCATATGAGAGGCAGAAAAGTAATGCCACTTTTGAATTCCATTGGAAGAAGGTAAGAACCCTGGGCAATGCACCTTGAGATTGAGACAAAAGTGGAAGGGATAAAGGACTCACAAAGATGGCCAGAAAGACGGGGAACGCAGGATCCACCAGAAACCCATGTTATTGTTGGTACTCCAGCATCTGAAGAAAGAAAGGAAGAAAGAAAGGACTGTAAAAAAAGACAGTCCAGCAAACATATACTCATTCACTTGCTAAAAAAAAAACACCCTCTCCCCAATCCTGTACAGTGTATTTTGTTTTTCCCACATTTTCAGAAATGTCTCCTGCTAAATTCTGATGGTGAGTGCAGAAAAACAACAAGCTTTTTGCACACCAGCCCATATACATATACTGTTTTGGTACATTGCTTCTCAGAACTTACTGAATATTTTCATAAAGAAATTTCACCACCACCCATGGCACAATGAAGAGAATTGGGGCTCCTGGAAAAAAGGAAGAAGAATTACACAGAGCAACCTGTCTGTTATAGGCAGAAATTTAATCAGCATTACTACTTTACATTCCTATTTCAATGCTAAGAAGTAGAAAAGAGGCCAGTCACACAGCTAACAATTGCAGGATTGGTAGTTCGAAAGTAAACTGCAGAAGCAGGGGGCAGGGGCTTATCTGGATTTTGATCTTGATTTGAAGATGGGGAAATTGCAAAGGGGAACCCAACGGTGATACTTGTCCAGATTATCCCCAATCTATTCATACAGGGTTGGGAGATGCAGTCTTTTTCAATCAAAGGTTTGCTCCCTATGCAAATACCAAGTTTGGGGAGGCATGATCCAGACTGGGACCTCAGCAGGAGTCAAAGGGTTAAATCCCCCAACCCCTATGCCAGTGTATCTGTCCAGACCATGCACCCTTCCGTTGTACCTCAAACTTGCCTTTAAAAAGGCCATCATGCAATCAAAAATGGTAAGATAAAGCCATGACCAGACACAGTAATGTTGTTTCTGTCCATTGGACAAAAAAGATGTTGTAGAGTTTTGTAGGGCTTTAAAAAATCAATTTGACCTCAGAACAAAGGTGGAGGTGGTGGGGAATACTGCAGGCAACAAATGAAGTCATACTGCTTTTAAACTCTCCCCAAAACATTAATCTGTGCATAGCTTTAGCTGCAACACAGCATCCAGGCAGATGAAGAAGGTTACCCTTCACGCCAAACTTTAGTAGACATGAGGGATGTCTGGCTGCCAGCAAGAACAGCAGTGTCTCCTGCCTGTGTCTCCTAAGGAATTCTTGGTAAAAGATGAAGACATTTGAGATGGTGTCATGGCATTCATAGCATACCACTCTTGTAGCTAGTAGCAGCCAATTAAATGGAGTGGGTGGATGAGTGAGTCAGTGATCTGTTGTTCCACTATGAACTGACCTGCTCCTCTTCTGGGGACTACATGCAGATCAGAAATTAGCTCGCTACTTACTGGCTTCCACACTTCCCAAATGTTCTGATGCACTTCTTGACACCAAAAAAGGAGGGGGGAATAGTATGAAATTACATAGAAAATGTATATTTTGAGATAAGGAACACAATTATTTTAAGAGAAAATGCACTCAGAAATGCATGTTTAAATGTGATTTTTTTTTTTAAAAAAAAGCAGACCTTTTAAAATCATAGATTAACAAGGACACAAAAAATGTTCTTGTTGAACGCGCGTGGAAGTGACATGGACTGGAAGTCAGACTGGTTCACCTCCTTCCTAGAAAAACCTGAGCATGGTGACATCACATTACACATCTTCTTTTACTAGGTGTTACTAGGAAGACATGAAAGAAAATATGGGGGTCCTGTTCTGAGTGGCATCTCAGCATCTCTCATGGTATCTTGGCTGGCTCTTGACCTCTCTCCTCTGAGAAAGCAGCAAACTAGTTCTTTAGCACTTTATTGGTGTCACACCAACACCAAGGTGGAGTACAAGATGGTGACCTTCCCATGCCACATCAGTCAAAGTTGGTCAGACTGGCACTTGAGTCAGTATGGTTACAGGGTGGCATTCTCCACTTCAGGGGAACAGAGGAGACCATGCCATCTGGCATATAGTGGCCTCACCTCTACCTCTTGCCTCTTGGCATCTCCTGTTTCATTTCTGCCTAACAGTTAGGCCAGCCTTGGTTTTCACATTTTCTCTTTTTAGAGGAAAGAATCCACAGGCCAAGGAGTCTGGGCTGTGACCTCACCAGCACCCACTCATTCCTGGCCAATATCTTTTCAAGAGTGCTGCTTACAACACCTCCTCCCCCATGGAGCCCAAGACATACACACCCTGGTTACCCTCTTTCATGCCATCTTAACCCCTGTCATCCTTTTTCAGAATCCCCTCTCCTTTCTCTCAACACATCATACATTCATTCCAAACCAATCTAGAATACTCCAATATATTTGACCATTTTCATTAAACGAGGGATTAGTGACACCAGAAGATAGCAGATAGTGGTTAGAGTTTGATCACTTTTCTGTTCCAAAGACACAGACACTTTTCTGTTCCAAAGATAGACACTCATTTGACTGAAGGCCCAAATCCTTCAGCCCCGCATGAAAGGACTCAATGGATTCTGTCAGTTTTCCACACATGGAACATAACAGTAACAGTGTCTCTGATAGAACTTGTACTGTCATTTTTTTTAAAAAAGCTGTTGGCATTAGTAGGCACTTTTTAGAAGGTGTAACACATTTGTACTACCATTAGTTCTCACTAGTTCTCAAGTGGCCAAAAATGTCTAAGACTTCCCCAAAATGATCCTTAAAACATGTTGGCTGTAATTAATAAATATCATGTGTTACACACAGGCCTTCTGCTGAAATATACTATTAATGTTAGCATACAGAAAAAGGGGCTGTCATTATCCTCTCATTACTCCATCCCATGTCATGGCAGTGTTTTTACCTCTAACATGTTACTTGCAAGCTCTGATCTCTGCTACCTGGAAAATGGAACTACAGCCAATAGCAGTGTGTTAAACCATGATATATATTCAGGCTTGGATCCAGAGTTCCTATTGGCAAACTTTGCTCACAGGACACTCCCAATGGAAAAAGTGGCAAAGAGAGGTAATTTCTACTTATTTCATTCTTCTCCTCCCTGTCATCCTTCATGTCCCTGAAAAGTTGGTCTGGAGAGCTGGAAGACTCTCCTGAATAGTGCGAGAGGTGGTATAGAGAGGAATCTGTAAATCAGCCCTCCCTCGCTTCCAATGGAAGCCTCCACTGGATCTCAGGGAGTCTTCCATCAACAGAAGAAGCAGTCTGGCTCTAGCCTCCTCCTGACCCTTTGGGTGGTGCTCTTCCCATCCCATGACTCAGAGACAAGCTTGCATGCTCTTTCCTTACAACAGGTACATCTGCACCATTGCCTTGCCCTGCTTTTCCAGTGCCTTTCCCCCTGTTTCTTTCCCCTATGTGACAATGTTGCCTGCCTGGGTTACCCTCTCTCTGCCCCTGCAGTTCTGGTTGAAAGGGGACTTGAGATTCAAGTTGCTCATCTTATTCAGAGCCCTGGTGGCCAACTACTCACCCCAGCCGATGCAGAGGTAGAGGGTGAAGTAGCTGCGCTCGGAGAATACAGCCAGCACGAGCAAGTTGTGCAGGTAGATCCCTTCCACCAGCAGCCAGCAGTAGTTGGCCACAATGCCATACTGCATGAACACAGTGGCTGCCCGACAGCCTGCTGCTGCCTGGGAGGTGCAGAAGAGTTAGTGGAAAGAACGTGAAAGCATGGAAGCTTTGGCAAGAAACTCCACCCCTCACTCCACACTTCCCCACAATGCCCAGAACAACCTGAAAATGAAGGAAAGATGTTGCTAGAGGTGGTAAATCCCCAGCAGTACCTCTTGACCGCTCCCCCTCACAAGGTCATCTTCCCGCCTGACACAAAGGCCAAAAAAGCTGCCCCGAGATTCCTTATACAGAAGCCAACTGGACTGGCAGCCTTTACCATGAGCACTGGCAACAGGAAAGCAACATCCATGACACCTAGAGGTGGTAGGCTAGATTAGAGGGACCAGGATAGGTTGTGTGGCACATTCAGTTTTCTCCTCCAAGAGAAAGGAATGGCCAAGGGAGTGGGCAGCCTCAGGAGGAACTGCTGGGATGCTATCACTTCTACCCCCTAGCATTTGCTGCCTGAGGCAGTTATTTCTCTCTGCCTAATTAATGGTTTAGCCCGATAATGTCGTAGTTGGTGTTTTAAAAACAAAAGCTACTGGTATAGGAGCTGTTTCAGTCCTGTGCTGTGGTACAGTTTGGACAGGGTAGCATGGAAAGGGGAAGGAAGAGGAGAAACATGCTTTGCGACTTTCCTCAGCCTTAGGGCCTTTCCGCACTATACTGTTACAGTGTTATTATTCCACTTTCAATGTCCTATGGAATCCTGGGGTTTGCAGTTTAGGCTTCTCAGCCAGAGAGCTCTTTGGCCTCAGTAGACTTCAAACCCCAGGATTCCACAGGATGTTGAAAGTGGAATAATAGCACTATAACAGGGTGTAGGGTAGAAAGGCCCTCAGTCTTTTCTTGACAACAAACTAGTGGTGCTAATCAAGTTTCAAAGCATAGCTGATTCAAACTGCTTCACAACAGCAATTAGCACTGAGTTCCTATACTGCTCTCTCAATATGACTACTGAACCAGTGCAGGTTTATAGAGCATTATAAGGAGTTCAGAGGGAGGTATGGCTTAATCTGATTAAGTTTAGGACTGAGGCCTAGAAAGCTTCCCTCTTTTGGATTAAAATTCCCAGAATGCCCAACCAGCACAGCCAGTGATTCTGCTGGCAGGAGGATTTTGGGTGCTTTAGTCTAAAAAACAGAGAACTTTTCTAAGCTTGGCTCATGACCAGCTATCAGCTCCATAAAGGCTAACCTCAGAGTAGTACCACTAGCTCCCCTAATGCTCTTTTACACATGTGAGTTTTATGGATTTATAATAGAACACAGCAGAGGAACTGAACATATATGATGGACAACATAGATTTGACACTTACATTATGAATTGATTTACCTTGGACCTGCTTTATGAAAGCTCTGAGAACTTCTTGAGCTTTATTGCTGGTTCTTGTTAATTTGAGTATGAGATGTCAGCCCCACAAATAATTGGGATCAATAGGTCTTTATAGGTGGGGAGGAGGGGAGTGAAGCTCCCTATCTTATGCTACTGGAGAGGGGGGAAACAAAGGGAAGAAGAGAAAGGAGAAGAAACCTTACACCAAAGGGATGGGGTGGGGAAACTGGGAACAGATGTGTCACCTCGTGACTCAGCCAAAGGCCCACGTTGTAGTCATCGATCTTCTCACTGTAGCGGGTATTGAGCAGCGTGTCGATGATAAGCACTGAGATGCCCTTCAGGATGAAGGAGGCGAAGAGGTTCATGTGGATGTAGTTGCGCATGCAGTGCAGCTTGCTGGAGAGCAGGGAGCTGGTCAGCAATGCCTGTCCAGCAGGGCTGGCACTATGCCCTACCCCTCACCCAGACCCTCCCTTCCGGCTCCTCCTCACCACCTTCAGCCCTCTGCACCAACCAGTCTGCACTCTGCGCCCTCCCCACCCCCACCCCCACCCCCAGCCCCCGGCTCCTCACTCTTCTCCTCACTCGACTCTGTTCACATTTGTCATTCTGCACCCTCCCTGCAAACTCTAAATGTTATTCATGAACAAGTACCTGGAGGCTTAAGTCTTGTGGCAGCTGACCCTCATTAATGGAGGCATCTATTTAATTAATTAATTAATTACTTGTATACCACTTCCTAGTCTTTAAAAGAAAAATTCCTTCCATTCACAAGACACCAATATTAATTGGCAGGCATGACACTGATGAGTACACCTGCTGACCTGGCCACAGACTCTGGATCTGCCACATCACTACCACAGAAACCACCTCTTGAATAAAGCTGAAGTTGAATAAAGCTGATTTTTTTTTGTACAACAAACAAAAACATGACACTGCGTGTAATCTCTTTCTCTCTCTCCTTCCTACAGCTGATCAGTGGCACCAAACATTAACAAAACTAGGGAAAATCCAACCTTTCCAGTGTGAAGTTTAACAGCTCTATGGCTATTGTCTAGCTCAAAAGATGTAACTCCTTTAGTTATTTAGTTTATTGTTTAGTTATTTAGTTATTTAGTTTAGGATTATTTAGTTATTTAGTTATTTAGTTTAGGATGGAGTGATGTCCCAAATCTTTGCAGGAAAAGCCATAACCACACTCCCTCTTTTTTTTAGATGAAAATCATTAATCCAGCCAACAGCTTCCATATCCTTCCTCCCCTTCCTTCCACCACAGTCGCTGCATGACCCAGCAACAATCCCCCTCACCCCAGAGTCCAGTTCCCAAGGCACCTGAATCCTAGCAGCACAGCCAAGGCAAGGAGAAGGGTGCAGACAGACACTGAGTAGCCAACCGTGTACATCACTTTGAAGCTACCGTAGATCCTAGCAAACTTCTCCTGGAAAAGGGAAAAGGGAGACTGGGTTACTTCTGGTCATCTGATCTGCTTTCAAGGGGCCCTTTGCATATAGAAATGGAGGCAGGGGCAGGGTGTTCTCTCACAGGCTACCCTCAGGGCTCATGCTAGCCCTCACACTCACCTGGTCTGAAATGGTCTTGTTGTCCATCACACACTGATGGGCGTCACGCAATGACTTCCCTTCAGGGGTGGTCACCCATTGCCCATCTGGGCCACACTTCTTAAATACATAGCCATGCTTCACTGCAGGGGGAAAGGAGAATTATTAGCATCCCACATCATGAAGTAACTCCATAATTGTGCTCATCCTTGACAATCTCTTGTTGCTTCTCTGTGACTACCCACACTCCCAAACTTCTGCCCCTTGTAGCTCTTCTCCATACTTCTCTCACTTTAGTCCTCTCCGGCATATCAGGCTGAATCCTCCACCCCCCCGCCACACCTTGCTGATATTCCATTTTTATACCTGAAGCCCCATGGTGGAGACACTTCTGGCCTATTTCCTCTACTAAGAGCAAGGTCCCACTCCCACCCTCACTCTCATGGGCAGGTACCTTGGTCATACCAGGGCAGGAACCAGGGGCAGGAAACATTGACAGTAGTGTTGGGTTGTGCATCAGGCCAGCATGAGTATTTGTCAAAAGTTCGGTTGCAGACAAGTTCTGTTGAAGAGGAGAAGTTGTTTAGGGAGAGCATATGCGCTGGTGGGAAGAACAAGCGTGTGCTTGTCAGTGAAGTTAGACTGGTGCTCCTCTTGCTAACTTTCCACCAGCAAGTGAGCCTTTTCTTTGTTTCAGGGGGCCTTTGAGAGCTGACTGCTCATGGGGAAAGGCTCTTTCAGAATAAGCTGTATTGTCTGTATTTATTCCTTTTCTACCTTAATGGATGTGCTTTTAACAGCTTTTAATTCTATTGACAGTTTAACTATGTTTAATCTCTGTAGGATATGAACTTTCAGTTGTATCTATTTTAACTGTTGCAAACCTCCTTGAGTCCAGGCCTGGGGAAAGGCAGGATGTAAACAACAACAAATCCTATCCTCCATTTTCCCCCACCCGTTCCATAATTAAGGTGCTTGCTTTCATGATGACAGCCTTCAGATCAATGGAAACCTCCCAGAAGAATAGGTCCATGCGATACATGTATGGGTCTCATACCAAGATGAGAATGCACAATTGCCTATTTCACAGACCTTCCTTTCATTCTGCTTCAACGCATCTCTCAGGATCTACTGCCCTGAAGCTATTTTCAGTGTCATTTATGGAAAATAAGACACTTCTGTTCATTTCCACATATATATGGATCTCTATGGCTTCTTTTACAATGCTTCAGGTAGTGCTAGCACACTTTTCAGCCTCCACAATTTTTGTCCCACATCTACCACAGCCAGAAGTGTACAGAAGTGCATATGGCCCCAGCACACAGCTGTTCATTGCCTAGCAAGGAGGCTGCACTTGAAAAAAGAAATGGGGAAGAAAGTGAGCTGGGTGACAAAACTAACAAAATATCTCCCTGGCAGACATTTTACTTCTGAGGCGGAATAGTAAATGGTGCTCCTCCTCTGCCCAAGTTAAGGCATGTGAGGCATAAAAATCTCCCAACATAGCTCTTTCCCCACTGTGGCAGCAGAAAGAAACATCGTCATAATTAAATCTTGAACAGTTTGCTGCCCTCTCAGCTGCTTAAGGTGGCTGCTTCACTCTCCTTAACAGTAGGGCTGGCCCTCTCATTCTCCTTTCTGAGCTATGTCAGCTGATCCCTAACCTCCAAGGTGGGTGTCAGTCTTGTCTCACCAGTAGGTGGCGGCAGGAGGCTCATGTTGCGGAGACACTCTTCGCTATAAGCCTTCCAGCTCTCAAAGAGGTAGTCCATAATCTGGGCTGGGCTTCCCTGAGGAAAAAGGGACAGCAGGGAAACTTTAATTGCCTGGCAGACGTGTGAGTATTAAACCTGAAATTAAGTGGGGGGAGTGGGAGGATCCAAGGCCCTTACCTGGAGGCACAGTGCCAGCACCAGCAGGATACTGAGGAGGTATGACTGGGACATCCCTCTGGAGGGCTACGAAACCGCATTGGGAAGCTCCCAGAGCAGCTGACCGGCTACGGAATGTCCTGGGGTTGGTTTGGCAGGAACCCTGCAAAGCGTAAGGAAAGAGAGAAAAGTAAGGGGGCCACTTATGCTTGCCGGCTCCTCACTGCTCTCCCACAGACGTTAGGCTCTAGTCCCCTGTCTCCAAGGCTGATGACGCAGGCTGGGAGAGGGTACATTCAGATAGTGGGCTCAGTGCCAGGAAATCCGGGAGTGACAGCTACCCAGTGGTGTGCAGTCCACATGGCCGCTGCAGCCTCCACCCAGGTCAGGTGTTTGAAGCCAGTTTTGACCCTGTTTCTGGTTGTTGCCTGGGGGCTCTCTGACCCTCAGGGGAGCTGGAAGGAGCTGAGGACGCTTAGCTAGGATGCCAGTCACTGTAACCAGAGCCTCTTTTGGGGGAAGCTATTTCAAGGCTGGATTTGGTTCCATGCTGAGTGCCCAGTGAGACATGATCCACTACAATGCAGCACAGGGACTCAGCTTTTCCGTACTCCTCCTCTCCTTTGAACACCAGTATAGCCTGAACCCTAGACAGTCATCCACATGCCCAAATTTATAGCACGTGCTGGAAATGAGCCGTGTGCAACCAAAGGCAACAGTACACAAAGAAAAGGCTGCCTTTGCTACGCTTGTCAGAGCAGCCCAGCTGGCCTGGGGCAGCACGGGTGCCCTGACGACTGAACCCTTTCATCCTTTTAGGGCAGGGATAGGGAACACATCACCCTTCAGACATCTCCCATCGCCCTTCAGGAAATTCCCATCGCTCTTCATCATCACCTAGGCTGACTAGGATGTGTTGGCCCTGCAGTCAAAAAAAAAATCTGGAGGACCACATATCACACGATCCTGCTTTAGGGACACCACTGCCCATAAGGATATTACTTTTTGGATTACAACTCCCAGACTTCCCCACCAGCACGGCCAAGGTCTATGCACCCACCCCTAGCCAGCTGCCGTGCTGGTTGGGGGATTCTAGGAGCAATATTCAAAAAAGTACCTTCCCCAAGCACTGACCCATGATATCTATTGGCAGACTAGACCTGTCATGTAGCCTAAGAAACAGCAATACACTAGACAGGGAGGCAGCTAAGTGCTCTGGCCATGCATTGGAGCATATAAATGCACATGGACCAGTTGATGTAGGAAGCAAAAAGTGCTGGAAATCATGGGGGTTTCCAGAAGAGGCTTTTATTGTGCAGTCGCACGGTCTTACTCATGGAAACTTGCCAGAGATTTCAGTAGGCAGCCCTCCTCCATTTTTTCTTTGTTTCTTCCACCTTTTCTCTTACCAGAGAAAATCCACTCAGGCAATAAAACAACAAAATGGCTTTTAACTGGGAACAGGCTAAGCGCACACTGCCTGGAAGTGCCCAGCATGTCTGGGAGAGGGGGAACCTGGAATAATGCTGGGGTTCATCTTGCCACTGGGGTGACAGCAACAACAAGAGGAGGAAGAGAGGATTGTGTTCCTTGGGACACCACTAGGGAGGGGCTAGAGGGGAGGAGAGGGGCTGGAGAGAGGAGAGGGGAGGGAGCTAGAGGCATGCTGAGGACACATATGCCCAACGTCCTCATCTCCTTGTGGACACTGGCCTGTGCATTCCATCACACTGACACGGCCTGCCCTGCACCCACCGAGCCAGCAGGGACTCTCCCAATTAAGAGTCAATTTTTATCCCTCTTCTCCTTCCCCCAGTCCTCTTCTAGAAAAACACTTAGAGAGAGGGACAAACAAGAATGTGCCAGCCGAGTCACTGTGTTTTGACCTCCTTGCTTACAGCTTCTGGCATAGCCCAGCAAAGCCCAGCAACAAGGCTGTTAATCATTAACACCCTCTGGGGATCGCCCAGCTCTGGATGAGCCCCAGGGACCTGGCTGTCTCTTAGACCCACAATCCCCACCCTCCAGCTGGCATCTTTCCAGCCCCCCCACCCACACCCCCATGTACTCGAGATTGGTTCCTTGGCCCGAGAGCGACCCCGTGTTCCTGTAGACAATTGGGCAATTGCACCCCTGCATTTTTGCAACCCATCCAGGATAAACTCAGATGCACACAAGAGCTAATTCCTCCAATCCCCCTCTAATCTGGTTAAAGGGCTCCTGAATGGGATCGCAGTATTCCTGACAAACAAGCTATTCTTGCCGCCTGCCTCAGAGAACAACAGACCAAGCCTCTGGCACCGGATATTGCCGGAACTCTGCTGGGATTATGTGGGTGCTCTTCCAGCTGCCCCACGAAGGGAAAAGCGCTTGGCCTGAAATGCCAGCATTTACCTATTGTGCCCTAGAGAGCCAGAGTGGACACCTTGGAAATGACTGGTAAATAGATAATGGCTGGTTTGCAACAGATCTGCAAAGGTTTATGCCTGCCAACAGCAACAGGGAAAGCCACCCCGCTCCTCAATATTTTTCTGCATTGGCCTTGTGAAGTGGCAGAACCAGGTGAGGAAACCAGGAGCTGGTTTCCTTGCAAAAGGACCGTGAGCTTAGTTCTGATAACAAACCCTCTGAGCTAAGCAATATGCTTGGAGGCACCCTGCTCCAAGTTCTACTCGGCAAACCTGTGGCCTCCAGATGTTGGATTGCAACTCCCCATCAGCATGGCAGTGGCAGTGAATGCTAGGAAATGCAGTCTAGCAACATCTGGCTGGCCACAAGTTGCCCACTGCTGTACTAGGGTATTTCCCCCTCTGCATAAGTACAGCCACTATTTTGTGCTTGACACCTGCTGGTAGCCCTTGGGTTTCTAAAACACAAAGCAAAACAAAACAAATATGTAGTTTCCAGAAGTCTACCCTCCTTGCCTTAAAGGCAGGGCTAACCCAAGATGTTTTGCTGCCTTGGTCAAAGGATAAGATGGCTCCCCTCTCCCATACCATGCACAGAAGAGAACAGGCCTGGAAGTTGAACTGAGCTGCCACAATGGCGATAGGAAGGTCTGCTGTGCCTAAGGACAACAGGGCAGTTCATAGTGACGGAGGACAGGCCGGGTGGCTTAGGGTCCTCTGTCCTCCAATGAAGTGGAAGGGAGCTGAGGAAGAACAGCAGGAAGAACCCTCCCATTCCCAGGGTCTGCTGACTTGCCTCTATTGATAGGACTCACTCTAACCAAGAGGGAATGGTCCCTCATGATCCATCAGGCCTGCCTTATAGTAATTGCAGGGCAACAATATAGCACACAATACATTGTAAGAAATTTTAATTTCCCAAGTCAGGTACCATTAGGCTGATAAAGAACCTCTTTAGACAGGAGGCAACAGTAGTTTTCTAAAACCCTGGTTCAGTGAGGATGTATTTATTCCAGTGGAAATAATCTGGGCTCAACAAGAACGTGAGTCACAGGGGCTAATTTATCAGCTTCTAGCCATCGTTGCAAAGACAGGCACTAAGCACTTCTGCCAGGCTAAGGTGTGTGTTTGCTTCAGACGTTTATGCCCACCTTTTGATTTCAACAGATCTACCAGGGGCTCCCAGTTTAAACACACCACAGACACATATAACTGAGCAAAGTAATCTCAAATGGATAAAAGAACATGGTTCAGCAGACTCAGGGCCTTCTCAGTGGTTGTGCCACAGCTGTGTAATTCCCTCTGGAAACAAACTTTTTTGTCCATTGTCAGACAGATGCCAACAATTTTTGTTATTCAAGAAGGCATACTTGGTTATGTCTCTTTTTTTAACAGCCCTTCCATTTTACAACAGTCTTAATTTAGCTGTGGTTATGTTTAATATGTTACACTGTATTTTGCTGTTAGTATAGTATTATTTCTTCTGAGCCACTTTGATAGCTCATATTAAAAGCAGGATACCAATTATTTAAAACTGAACTATATCAATATGAGTATTCGCTAGGACTATTGTGTCACAGTCTGGAGAACAAGCAAGCCTGTTAAGTTAAATATTTGTGAGAATCCAGACCACATTCTTGCCAAAGCATTGCCCACCCTTTGTTATCTCATCTGTTACCCAGTCTATTGCAACAGTAATGCAAGTTTTTGAGTGTGAACTGACATCAGCCCCTTGTTTTATTCAAGTCTGGAAGCAGCATTCTTCATATGCTTTGGGTGTCATCCCTGCCATTGCATTCAAGTTCCTATGTTCTCCTTTGCTCTGGTTTTCTAGAAACCTCTCCTCAGTTTCATCAGAACAGGGAAAAGGCTTTGATCAGAACTGCAGACTGATGAGTGTGTGCATCTGTCAGTGCCCCTGCCCCATGCAACCCCTCCTCAGCCTGTGCCCCCAGTGCTTCTCCAGGTATCTAATGTGGGGGAATCAGGAGCACTGTTGTTCCAAATGTACCAGGAACCAGTACCATATTTGTGCCCACTGACTACAACAGTTAGTTCCATGCCTGGAAACTTTCTGTGAACCAGCAGCTATACATCACAGACCAACATTGATCCAGGGACCAGCACTTTGAATAGCGCTGTGTTAGAGTATGCTCCCATGTCCAGATTTAGCTGGAGATTATCAGAGTTGTAGTCCAGTACATCTGGAGGACTCTAGGATGGCGAAGGCTGGGATAAAGTGAAAGTCTTCTCAATTTTGGATTTTCCACAGGGATCATGTAATGCAAAACTACTGGGGAAGAAAGCCGTTGCTAGCAGAATGTGAATAGAAAGTTAACAAGCAAAAATATGTCAGCTTTTGTTGCCTGGAAACATCTAAAGAAATTACTAATATAGACAAGTCCATTAAATCCAAAGGAATGTACTTTTTAAAAAACTAAACTAAGCCCTGATATTTAGATTAGGAGTGGGAATCATCCAGCCCTCTAGATGTGGTTGGACTGTAACTTCCAACATTCTTCACCATGGGCTATGTTTAGGCCAGGGATTATGGGACTTGCAGTCCAAAACACCTGGAAGGCTTTACAATTCCCAGGCCTGAGTAAGATGCACCTACTCCTCAGACTGTTGGCCCGCTTCCTGATTCTGCCCTAGATGATGCAACCACAGGCAGCTTGTGGATCAAGGGGCAGGGGGAAGAATGCCTCCTCTCCTACTTTGGGATAGGGTGTCCCCTCCCCGACTTAGCCCACAATCTAGCACTGGGGACTCCAATAGAAACTCAGCCTTTTGGCTCTCTCATTACAATACCCTAAGTATATCCACAGTGCAGAAGGAACGTCATATCCAATGCCCCCTCTTTTCAAGGGACATTGTAAACTCCCCATCTAAACTCCCAGCACCTGGTCTTGACAGACCTTCCCAGGACAATCTCCCTACACAGTTATTTTTAGCCCTGGGGAAAAATTATGTTTCCTCAGAGCAGCTCCTAATTGCTACTGCAGTCTGGGAACCGGGAAGCTCATTAATCAGGGGCAGAAGGGAGTCAGTCGTGCCAGAAGCTGTACCCACTACAGCTGGGCTGAGCTTTCTCCATATTTAGATGGGGGCAGGCAGGCAGATGTGTCTGCCTCAAGTTGAACCTTGCCATTGCAGCTGTGCCCAGAAGCTTTTGGGAGCCTGCATAGTTCTGGCAGTCTCGCATCGTATTGGCCCAGGTCCCTTGCCCAGTGATCCCCACTGGCAACCTTCTTTGCTTCACAGTCCTCCTTATGGGAGCCCTGGGAAGCCTGAATTTTGAGAGAGACCTACACAGTGTATCTGAGATAGCCAAGTCGTTCCCTGCTACTGGAATGAAGTCGTGACTGGCCTCCTGGCCTCAAAGCCAACATGAAGAGACAATTTTATTGCATCTGGCAACTCCTGGCCTGGCTGTGTGTGCCCTGCCACATCTCCATCTGCCAACAGCATGAGACTGGAACTTGGAGAAATGGCATGTTTGTGTTCATGCATGAATGTCTGTGTGCGTATGCACGTGCACATGTACATGGAGAGTACTACAACTCCCAAAACTCTGGCTTGTTTGTCCACACTGCAGTAACAGTTTCAAATAACCCATACTGAATGATGGAATTCTAGGGAGTTTGAGGGCCTTTCCATCTATACCAGTGGTTCTCAACCTGTGGGTCCCCAGATGTTCATGGACTTCAGCTCCCAGAAGCCCTGAGCATTGACCATAGTGGCTGGGGCTTCTGGGAGCTGAAGTCCACGAACATCTGGGGACCCACAGGTTGAGAACCACTGATCTATACTCTTATAATGCTATTACTCCACTTTCAACATCCTATATGGAATCCTGGGGCTTGCAGTTTAGGGAGGGGCCTTTAGAATTCTCAGCCAGAGAGCTCTTTGGCCTCAGTAAACTACAATGCCCAGAATCCCACAGGATGTTGAAAGTTGAATCATAGCACTATAACAGTGTAGTGCGGAAAGGCCCTTAGTTTGCAGAAGTGCTGCTCAAGACCTCCTGAGCAACTGGGCTCAACAAAGAAAATACTGGGGGGAAGCATCCTCTTCATATCCCCCCAGTGGTTAGGGCAGGCATCTTCCAAGCATGGGATCCAGTTGTTAAAAGGCTCATTGGTCCAGCCCAGTGAAGGTTCCCCAAAGGAACTCTTCCCACTGTCACAGGGTATGTTGCCCTTCCAACAGCCTGAGCAAAAACCTCTGGCCTAAATCATGCCTCTTTATGAAACCTGTTAGAACCCATGCTGAGGTGTCTTCTCCCCCACTCCTCCTGCCTGCCTTCTCCTACCCTAGCAGGAGAGAGCAGCCTTCTTGGATCAGGCCCTATGGCTCAGAGGCTCTGCTTTCTGCTCCAACCTAGCTCTGTTGGGCAGGAAGTTTCTCGTATGGAGCCATCTCAGCAACCTCATCCACCTCTTTGAGTTCCACTGAAACTGCAGTTCTAGCCCAGGTTCTCCTTTAATATAACAACAGCTGTACTGGACCCATCCAGTTCAGCATTCTGTTTCCCACAGCGGCCAAAGGGGTGTGCATGGGAAGGATACGAGCAGACTGCCCCCTTCTCACTTGCGCGCCCTGGCAAGCAGCCAGTGGTGGTGGAGCCAGGGCTCTGAAAACACTAGGGCTTTCTGACCGGCAGGTGCACCCCATCTACCCCTAGGGTCTTTTCTTCATTTACTGGATTTATATTCCACCTTTCTTCCAAAAATGGAGGAAGGTTTAGCTGCAATTTTCACAATAGCTGGGGGGAGAACTTTTTTTTCCCCAGCAACAAAATATTCTTGAGAACTATTTCTGTTTTCCTACAAAGCATTTTATGAAGGATTGATCTTGACATGGCAGTTAAAAACCATTAGCTTTACAAAAGACCTCCCTTTGATGCAGATGACAACTACTCTAATTGGTTGGTTAGGGTTACCTTTTTGCACTTGCTGTGGGGCTGTGGCTATGGCAACCTGGATTATGACCACCTGTGGCTCAAAATTTACTCCCTGACTGGCAGCCACTCCATGGATCTATTTACACCCCTTTTGAAACAGTGTAGGTCGGCAGCCACCACTGCATCTTGTAGCAGCCACCGCCATAGTTTACCTCTATATTGCATGAAGAAGTCTTCCCTCTGATCTCTTTGGAATCTCCCGCCTTTTAGCATCTCCCTATCTACTTTCTCTACCCCATGTATAATCTTAAGCCCTTCAGACCTGTCCTTTCTCTCTCTTTTTCTTCGAAGTTAAACAGCTCATAAAATAACCATTCCTCATAGAAGAGTTGTTCCAGCCTTTGGCTGCGTTTCCGCCTGCTCCCTGTGCAAGATCCTTTTTGGAGGCTCCCCAGACTCACTTGTCCAGGCCCTGGAGCCAGAGAGAACCAGACCAAGAGAGCCATACTCCTCTGCTCAACACAGTCGTGACTCTCTATAATGTGTTTTCCATCCCTGCTAGAGTGGCCTCTTTTCTCCGTGCTTGGCTAACATACTCTAATTACTGTGCAGGCTAATGACCTTGGACCCTGAAGACACAGGCAGGAAAGCGCCTAACTGGAGCCACATCATGGGGAATCCTTCCTGGGAATAGAGCAGGCTGCATCATACAAGAGAGAAAAAAGATCCCATATATTTCTCCCACTCCAGGCATTCTAACTTCAGGGTAAACAAGGCATCTGTCTAGAAAACAGCCTAGGGAGGCAACAATGGTTGTGATTCTCTCCGATGTCTCCGTACACAGTGAGCGCACTTGCTGCTGCATTATTCAGCTTAGTGGGTTGCACTGGGCAAAAGAAAAAAAAATCTTAGCATGATCCACCCCACTGGGTTCTTGTGAGATAATCACTCAGACAGGAAAAGAAATCCACAGAAAATAATACATCAGCCTTGAGGTCTAATAACTTTTTTTTTTATGAAAGATGAGATTCTCAGGAAGTTGAATTCAGGCAGATAAGCATCCTCTTTCACCTTTTAATAAACAAAACTTTTAAAAATGGATATTAAATGCATCACTTTGAGTGTTCAGCACTTTCTATTGTTTCATTAGCATCATGTAGTTACCTGTGAAATGGTTTGCAACATTTAATTTCTTCCAGTCTGTTTCATCTTTATTTGCTGCGTGTTTATTTCAGCAAATTACTCAATTATCTGGTGTTATTTTTCCTTGCTGAATCTTACATTCCCTTGGGTGATTGTTTCTAAACTTAAATTTTGGAAAGCAGCCTTTTGTTGTCAGCATCGACTAAGGCTACAACGTGATATGCAGAGGTATAGTGTAACCTTTGTACTTCAGAAGAATTTCTGACACTGTCATCCAAATATTTTAAACGGAAACACAGTTCACTACCAGTATCCTAGATAAGCTGCATGGTTACTGAGACATAGTAACCTGTCCTAGCTCAACCCTTTCCCCAGCCCACCTTAAGAGCCAGCAGCCAGATCCAGCAAAGGAGGTCTGTTCAACTTCTAATCAGGGTGCAAGGAAGAAGGTGTTTCCACTCCTCTGCCACCAGCAAGTGAGCCTATGACAAGGGCTTGTGACAGGGGTCCTGCTTCTGATTGTTGTAGATTCATGTGCTGGCAATAGAAGTGTCACAACATTGTACTCATTGTGCCCTAATCAGAAGCTGAAAAGACCTCTTTCATCCAATGTAGCTGCTGGCTCTTCAGATGGACTGGGGTGGCATTTATGCAGGCTTCCAGTGAGACTACATGGTCCTAGTGAAAACAGACCAGTTATAGATCTGTAACTCTATGCGATGAATCTATAACTGTAATACCAAATACCAGCCATTAACTTCAAACCTATTCTGTGCTGCTGCCAGTAAAACAGAGCAATTGCATTGGTATTTCTCCTTGGAGAGGAGAAAAGTCTCAATCGATCCCTGTTTGGAAAATATATCAACAGAGGGAAATTCTATAACATCTACCACCTTGGTGGTTTTCCAAGTCAAAATGTCTCCAGGAAAACTGAAGATCAACCTAAACAACAGATCCTGGCTACTGTCCCACATGCTTTGGTCACATCCAGACTGGAGTGGAGCAAAGCATTCAAAAGCAGCAGCTGGTGCAAAAGGGTGACTCCAGAGAACTGTCATATTTGGAGTATTTTACTTCATCATTGTTTCTGGCTCTCGGTTGGTTTCCAAGCCAATTCAAAGCATTGGTCAATGCCTCCAAAGCCCTTAATGATTTGAGGCCAGAGTATTAAAAGGACTGCCTTCTTCTGCACAAAAGTCAAGTTTCCAAGGGAGGTGTCCTGCTCCATGTCCGCCTTCCACTCTGTGTCAAAATGACTGGGGGCATGCAGGGCCTTTTTGCTTGCAGTGGCCAAACTCTGAGGTCGCTCCCCAAACAGATCTGTCCTGCATTTTCATGAGTATGCTAAGCTGCTGGTTCAGTGTGCTTTTGGATGTGAACTTCCAGTTAAACTGATCAGACATACGTGATAGGAGAGAAAATACCAAAAGTGGCAGGAAGGGTGTCCTGCTAGTGACTGGCTCTTATGCAAACCAGCAGAGCCTCCAAAACTCAGAAAACATATCACTGCCAAGTTGAAAAGAACAACCAGTAACAGTGGCAACATCAAAACAGTTTCTTTGAAGCAGAATCACAAGATCAGTTGGGGAGCACAGAGAGGAAAGAGCAGGATACCTGTAGGAGGGGCAGCTGCTGGCTGCCATATTAAAGAGGCAGCAAATCTACTCTTGAGTTTTAGGCTGAGCTTTAAAAGAGTTAGCCAAGATGAAGAACTTATTTAGGGGAAGAGGGTTCAGCATCCTGAGTAGCTCCTTCCATATTTGCACTAAAATCCAGAGTGGATTCAGTAGCCCACTGACCTGGAACCTACAGGCTGCCAGTATTGAAAAGAATACACAGCAATGAATACTTTAATTTAAGACTCTCCTCAGCTGTTGCTGGGAGTTTCCCAGAACCCCTGGAACAGGTACAATCACAGGACATGTCCAGATTTTTATCCCCACAGAAAAGCAGAGTGAAGACGGAAAGCAATGAAAGTTGAAATAAGACCAACACAAGTTGAACCAGTAGGCTTGTCAGCCCTTCTCTTTCCTCTTGTCCCCTCCCAACATGCAGTTTGGGTGGTACCTACTCCTCTAGAGCTGCATGTGACATCTTCCATCCTCCTGGTGTGACACCTTCAGCCCCAGGCTAGCTTGCAGAGCCATCTGGAGGCAGGTTTTTCACCCATATGCCTGGCTCCTCTCAGCAGAATTGCTCTGGGTTCTGTCAGCTCAGGCTGGAAGGAGGCTGGAGAAGCAGGTGCCTGAAATTAGGCTATTTGTAGGCAGCTGAATGACAGGTGTAAGGACATATAGCCAGACAGGACTGTGTTGAGGAACCTATGAGAATGGTTTCCCTTGTGTGCATGAGAGAGAGAGAGAGAGAGAGTAAGAAAGAGAGACTTAGCTAGAAGTCTACCCAACTAATCTGGATGCCAATACTAACAAAAGCTAAAGTGTCCCAATCATGGAACAGAATGGGGTCAGTAACTGAGGTGACGCTATTGCTCAAGCTCATGGTACTTAACAATCTATAGCATTTATATAGCCCCCCCCTTCTTGTGTTTTAAGAACTGCTCTCTAGGATTATTGGCTATTGTGTAAATCTCCAGGTTGTGATCTGGCAACCCTACTCATATACCCCTGGTGTGCTCCTTCAGTTTACAGTTCATGCCGACAGAACCCTCCCATGGGATATATTGAACTGAACAGGGAAATTAGATCCTAGAAGACATCATACTGCCCATTACTATAGGCTGCCTCTAATTTCTTCTGGTTCTTCATGTGGTAACTAAATCCAGTGTAAGAGTAAAACTAAGCAAATCTAACCAATCTGTTACCCTGATTTCTGGGGGTCCCAGGAGGGACACCACAGTGTGCTCAAAATATGGGGAATTGGAATTAGCTCAGAGCACTAGCTGGCAATGCGAAAGGCAGGGTAACTTAGCGAGATCTTGAACTCTATGTATATGGGGTCGGGCCACGCCAAGAACTAGGCAAGTTGTTCAGTTTAAAGATTTTATTAAAATCTTCAGTAATTAAAGCAAACAACGACACACACACTCATTCAAGAACTAATGAGAAAGAAAGTTGATAGTGGTTTTGAGAGGATTTCTGGGGTGATACTCCACCTGATCCTGATGCCCAGGAAGCCAAAGTTGAAACAGAGGATTGAGAGCGGTGAAACTCAGCACGGGGGAGGGGGCTGAGGGACCGCTTCGGCCAACAGAGTGACAGCAATTTGGGAGGAAAATGTAAATGAACCATACGACTTATTAACATAGACTCAGACTTGTTTTCTGGTTTAGGACAGGGATGGAAATGGTTAACAACACATGCCATAGTGGCAATCCAAATGGTAAATCAGTACTTGTATTACTGTGCAAACACAGCTTGGCATACTAGCTATTCCCTGGAGGGCTTTTTTTAAAAGCTTAAACCAAAAGGACGGCCAAAGTTGAAGAGATCATGGGTAATCTTATTTATTAAAAGTATTTTTATCTGAACTGTCAATTTAAAAAGGCGTTCAGAATACATAATGAAATACTTGTCTAGCCAGAAATAAATTTCATTGGCTTTGGTAGGATTTACTCTCCATTAAGTGTATATAGAGGACTGAAGCCATAATGAGGAATACTGGATATTCTAATACATGGCTTTGCAAAAGTGAATGGAGTACATAATTTAATGGAAGTTTGATAACACACTGAACTGGCCTGAGACAGTCTACTGTGCCCAGAGGACCTTAATGCAGAATAAAGCAGCTAGTTTTTGAAGTGCTACAAAATTCTTGGTTTTGTACTATAAAGCAGTCTCAGGGTACTTACAGGTGAGGCTTTTAATGCGCAAAAAGCATGCTGGGTTTGAACAATTTTTTGGAAATTTCAGATGCTGTTGTTCCCCTTTTTAACATTCCTATGTAGAATAACAGGGAAAAATCTTTGAAACTGTGTGTAGGAAAATCTGCGAGTGAAGGACAGAGAGAGATGCTGTTTATGGAAAAGGTGGATGACATGTTACAGATTCCCTTTTCTTTTTTTGGCATCTGCTGTTAAGTTTCCAGTTTCAGAATCAACCATGCAGGAAAAATTCAATCAAATTTTCTAGCCAGGTTGTGAAGCTGACTAGATCTGGTTGTGAAAATGACTTTAGGTGGGCTGTCTGATTAGACCTGCTGTGAAATCAGTTAGACTGGAAGTGGGACATTTTCAGGTGAAATCAATGGGACTTTGGAGCCTGATTACTAACCAGGTTTATTTGGTTGCAAGTCAGTTTATTTGCAGCTCTTTTATGCAATGGACAGTGTTTTTATATAGACATTTTATTTTATTTTTGCAATTGCACTGCTTCAAAAACTATAAATACAGGCACACTCAAAAGCAAACAAAAAACAAAAAACAGAGCATTCAAAATATCAAGCAAAGGCTATATTTTGCGAACAGTGGGGGGCAGAGAAAGGGGAGGGGACACTACTGTACACTAGGACAAAAATGAGGCAGCAGAATTGGGGTATCAGGTAAGAGCAGCAAATTGTTGGTTATGTAATTGGTTGCTGTTAATACACACATGCTACAAACAATGAAGAGAGATACTGATAAAGGTGTTTTTTTTTCTCCTTCAGGTTCCAAAATGCCTTAGCTGGTTTGGGGTAGCATGCATATTGAGTGCAGAGGGCAAAGTATCATTTGCTGCTCTGTCTCAGGAAACAAAGCGTTTGGAGACAGGCCTGTGGTCCACACAGCTAGAAGATGTAATGACCACTGGTGTGATTGGGGCATAGTGAGATGCACACACTAAAATGAGCCCAGCAGTGTGGAGGTCACTTGCTATTCCACCGATAGCTAAGAGTAGTGCTATATAGAGCCGTGCTTGGTAGCGCCAGGAGCCTTCCATCTGAGTCCACCTGAGAACCTCTTGTTCAGTAAACAGACCAAGGACACAGGGTTGATAATGATGCTGAAGTAAGAAGATAATTCTTACATACTGCTTATATTGAAAAATAACGTTAGATGTTTGTGTCCCCTGTTATACATATTAGAAAGGTGTTCCAAGACAAAAGCAGCAAACTCTAGGAAACTATTGGCACATGTGTATGTATAATCAGAATTACTTCTGAACCCAGCTTAAAACAAAGGAGTTCTGTGCGTAGTACTGGGCCTCAAGACCATCAGTCAATGTGATCAGGTAGAATATTGCTTTGAAAACCTCAGCATGATGACGCATTAGGCTTGAACTGTGAAAAGAGAACCTGTCTGTTAATCCTCCAAGAGATAAAATTTCCATGTCTCTTAGCACAAGCCCATTCATTCTGCCCTCCTGTTGCCATCATTTCAAAGGAAGAGAGAAATATCCCCAAAATACAGCATAAAGGAAATAGCCAAAATCTTAATGTAGGGATGTAAACATTTCTAGGGTGCATGGGGTTTTGACAACTGACATTACATGCCAACTTTTGACCGAAATACATGAAGAGTGCTCTTGGTGAGAAGTTTTGGACATTGATGAAATTATCCTGAAGATGCCAGCTTGTGTGAGCCAAGTCACTAGCCAAGTCTACTAGCTGGGTCTCATCAACAAAGAATTCCCTCCTTTTCCACCCCAAATATGCAATGCTTATCATGGGACTATGAGCAAGGCAGAAAGTGAAAGGAGGCAGATCTATTTGAGTCAGAATGGGAAATATGGGGCCATCTGGATACTGCTGGGCTGCAGTTGCCATCATCTCGCACCACTGATTATGAGGACTAAGGCTGATGAGAGCTGCAGTCCAACAACATTTGGAGGGTAGCTTAGTCTCCAACTATGACATAAAATGAAGAGGCTGTTGCTATTCTTGGAGAAAGCTATAAATCCCTATTATAAGTGAAAGAAATTGTACAGTCAACCCTCCACATTTGTGGGTTTCACTTTCTTGGATTTGATTATTTGTGAATCTCTCTAGTCCCTGCCCCCGCTTCAAGTGATTCTTTTCCAGAGGAACTTTCTCCCTGGGCAGCTCCAATCAGGCCATGAAGCCCTTTGAAAACCTGCCTCTGGTCCTCTTCTTCCTCCACCAGCTGCTGCCTGGCCAACAAAGGATTGCTTGCAGCCTGATTTCTCAGCACCACAAACTCTCTCCGAATGCCTCACACACCCAAGGAAGGAGAAGGGCAAGAGAGAAGAAGTATAGGGGCACTAGGCGAACACACTCCCCTTCTCACTCCTTTCCCTGACCTGTAAGGACCCTGAGTGCCTGCTTTCCTCACCATGCCTCAACCCCCCACACACACTTTGATATTTGCCATTTTCCCACTTTTGCAGGGCTACTGTGCCCCTAACCCTAGTGAATTTGGAGGGACAACTGTAGTTATATAGCGTGTGTTTACTTACAAGAGAAACTGAGCTAAACCCAGTAGGGCACAGTCAGCTTCATGCCTTAGGAGGTGGTAAAAATCTGCTTAATACAGAAATATAGGATGGGGGACACGTGGCTGGATAGCAGTACGTGTGAAAGGGATCTAGGAGTCTTCATAGACCACAAGCTGAACATGAGTCAGCAGTGTGATGCGGCAGCCAAGAAAGCCAATGCAATTCTTGGTTGCATCAATAGGAGTATGGTGCCTAGATTGAGGGAGGTACTGGTACCACTCTGCTTTGGTTAGACTTCATCTTGAATACTGTGTCCAGTTCTGGGCACCTCAATTCAAGAAGGACATGGTCTAGCTGGAGCAAGTCCAGAGGAGGCTGACCAAAATGGTGAGGGGCCTGGAAGCCATGCCCTATGAGGAGAGACTTAGAGAGCTGGGTATGTTTAGTCTGCAGAAGAGAAGGTTAAGAGGGGACACGATAGCCATGTTTAAATATCTGAAGGGATGCCATGTAGAGGAGGGAGAGGGCTTGTTTTCTTCTGCTCCAGAGACCAGGACAAGGAGCACTGGATTCAAGCTGCAGGAAAGGAGATTCCACCTGAACCTCAGAAAGAACTTCCTGACGGTCAGGGCTGTCTGGCAGTGGAATATGCTGCCTCGGAGTGTAGTGGAGTCTCCTCCTTTAGAGGCTTTTAAGCAGAGGCTAGATGGCCATCTGTCAGGAGTGCTTTGAGGGTGTTCCTGCATAGCAGGGGGTTGGACTGGATGGCCCCTGGGGTCTCTTCCAACTTTACATTTCTATAATTCTATGATTCTTAAAGAATAGGTGACGTCAGTGTTGTTATTGCAGAATCACTCCCTGTGACAGGTAACAGTCCTGCCCCCAAATACTAAGGTTGCACATATTCTAGGCAACCTACTGAACATTGTGGCTGATATGAGCCTTCTCTTATCACATCCCATATCAGCTTCTCCAAGAAATCTGTCCACTCTCATCACTAGCTGGCACCATTCACAATTTAAAAGGAACTCAAGGCCCAGGAATGATCCCACTTAATGGAAAGACTGTGCCAGGATTTCTCTACCACTTAGAAGCCATGGCATTTATAGTGATTCAGTGACAGGATATAAGCAAAAGAGAAAAAAGGAAACACTCCTATAGATTCTACCTGGTCACAAGGATTTGTCCTTGTTTGTTTTGATTCAGGTACTAGTGAGATCAGTAGCCTTTTGCTGCAGGAATGGCCATCTTTGTCTCTTCAGCTTTGTGAAAATTCAGAAGATAAAGCCAGCCTGGTTTAGTGACTGTGGGACACTGAAATGAAAATCCATTTGACAACCACATTTCTTATCCTGGTCTTATACCAAGCCTCAAGCTGTTACACGTATAGAACTGACAAGGCACAGAGCTCATGAAGCAGACAGCACCAACCACACTGAAAAGGTGGTACAGCAAATTCTCAAAATCAGTGGCTATGATGGCAAGGGGTTTTGGGAAACTGTTATCCAAAAACATATACATTTGAAGCTCTGATTCATCTAACTTCACACTTATCTTCAACAGGCCAGTTAAGTAACTCTCGGAAACTTTCAAATGGTGTCTGATGAAATGGCTCTTTTCTGATATTAACGGCAATGGATGGAACAATTCTCCATGTATCTGTGTTGTAATAGCTCAACTTGAAGATGAACAACTTCACACCTCATTTCTTAAAGAACTCTCCAGTTAATGCCAAGAATGTCTTGTTTTGTCAACTGAATTCAGTTGTATTTGTCATCTTTTGTTATTCTGTATGACATAGAGCTTCAGATGCTAGACAAGTATGAAACATGAGTAGCTATCTCTCCCACCCATTGGCCACTGAAATCTACCCTTTCTCAACCCTACACCTTTCAGATGTGCTAAATTACAACACCAATCATCTGTGGTGACCAGGTATGAAGAAAGGTTTTTTAGTGTTATCACTGGCAAAGAACCAGGTTGGGGGACTCTGCTATAATCCTGGGGACAGCACTGTTACGTATCTAGTGCTTCATGTCTTTCATTTGGAACATCATCATGTTGACTTCACAAGATATCATTATACCTAGTTTTATAGCACAAGTACAGCTTGATCCTCTGCATGTTTACCCTAGTGCTCTGTGGTACTTACTCAGATGCAAGTAGGCCAAAGGATTGCCCCATTGCATTGGGCTCTTATTGCTGAAAAAAGAGACCTGTTACAGAAAATTTGGCACATTTGCTTCAGCAGCCTGGCACTAGGGTAGAGTATAGGACTAGTGGGATGGGAATTCTTTTCAGCCCTTTCCCTTAAGAAAAAAAAAAAGCCAGAAAACAAAAACAGAAGCCTCTATAAAAAATTAAAAAACAACTGTAATTGTCCCCAAGAAAAGAAAAGCATTCGAACCTGGTCAAGATGGTAGATTGCACCATCAACCCTTATGACACTGTAACATGGCATATTCTCTTTCCCAGAACAAAAAGCAAGTATCAGAGCTGCTCTGGTTCTCTCTCTTTCTCAATCTCTATCTCACACACACACATACACACACATTCTCCCTCCCAGCCCACTCGACCTTGATTGCTCAAGAGAAAGGCTGTGAGGAAAGGGGGAGAGGGAGAAGTTGCTCTCTTGTTAAGACACAAAAGGATTAGCCCCTAGTGCATTAGTGGTACACACTCCATGGCTCGCTTGGCACGAACCTTGGAGCTACAATCCAACACAGCAGGGGCTTCAGCGCTTGGCAGGGGAGGGGAATGTCTGAGGCAGGAACTGACGTGATGCCAACATGAGGCTTGCTCTGCCAGTAACAACCCCATGCCCCACTTGGGATCAAATGGCTTTGGCCAGCCTTAGGGGAGACTCATCATTAGATCCATCACCTACATGTATTTTTGCCAGGTATCCCACAACATAGATTTCTGCCTGCCTTCCTCATCTGTCCTCACAGCACTGTGACTGGCTCTCAGTTCTGATCTTCATGACCCCCTAATGCCCTGGCTGTCTTGTTTTGCTGTGGAAAAGCAACAGACTAAATCACAGTGGTAACAGGAAGTATCTGATTAGCTGGGCCACTTTTCCGATGTCGCAAATAGTGAGGTAATCAGATTTGCCCAGCACTTTTCTTGTATGCAGTGTTGAACTGCTCTACATGCTCAGAGGTACAGACGCAAGGGTGATTAAAGAAAGAAAAGAAAAGCAACAGGAGACTTTATAAGGAGTTTCGCCATAATGTAAAATGGCATTTGGTAGGCCTAAATTAGCTCTTTAGGACTGGATGAGCTCTGTTTTATTTTAACAGCTCTTCCCCATGGGGGTTACCACAGCCTCTGCTATACTGGAAGGCAATGAGAATGAGACAGAATGAGAGAGAGAGAGCGCGCACAATGTAAGGCTTTTTCAGAATTACTGATCAGCTACCCTCCCAGGCTGTTGCAGGAGCCCAGAGAACAAACAGGCTATAAAAAGACTGCCAGAAGTTGCCTGGCCCTGAAAGAGAAACAGGAATACTGGAACATAAGAAGAGCCCCATTAGACCAGACCACCAGTCTATCTGCCCCAGCATTTTCTTCATGCAGTGGCCCATGCCCACAAGGAGGGCATAAATATACAGTCAGCCTTCCAGATTCACTAGAGTTAGAGGCACAGGTCCCCTGCAAAAGTGGAAAAATTGCAAATATCAAAATATGTACGTGTGTCTGTAGGAAGGGGGCTGAGGTATGGTAGAAAGAATGGACACCCAGGGTCCAAGCTAGGTCAGGGAAAGGAGAAGGAAAGAGGGTGTGTCAACAAAGTGGCTCTGTATTTTCTCTCTCACCCACCTGCAGCCTTGGATGTGTATGGAGGCATCAGGAGAGGGTTTGTGGTGCTGTGAAATCAGGCTGCAAGCTGTCCTTAGCTGGCTAAGCAGCTGCTGGTGGTGGTGGAGGAGGAAGACCAGAGGTGGGCTTTTAAAGGGATGCAGAGTCTGATTGGAGCCACCAAGAAGGAACTTTCCCCCAGAGACGAATCACCTGGCGTGGCAGGAAGACATTAGAGAAATTCGCAAATAGATCTGTGAAAACCAAACCCACAAATGTAGAGGGCTGACTGTAGTATCACTCTTCTACAAGTTTCTCAGCAATTCAAATAAAGAACCATTCTGCCTTCATCCTGAGCAGTAGCAAATAGCCTTCATGAATTTGTCTAAAGCAAGTTGGCAGTCATTATTATATGCTATGGTAGCAAATTTGATAGCTATGTGAAGGACTTCCTTTTGACTGCCTTGAAATCTCCAGCTCTTCAGTTTCACTGGGTGACCCAGGATTCTAGTTTGAAAGTGGGGAAAATCCTCCTGTCTGGCCACTTTCTTCACAAGGTATGTAACTGTATATAGTACTGTCATTGAATACTAAAATTAGGATTGTCCATGTCATCCTATTTCCATTTTTTATGTGAAAGTTGGACAGTGAAGAAAGTGGATAAGAAGAAAATCAACTCATTTGAAATGAGACAATTCTATGGATACCATGGACAGCTAAAAAGACCAGCATATGCATCCTAGAGCACATCAAAGTCTGAACTCCCCCTAGAAGCCAAGGTGACTAAACTAAGGCTGTCTTACTTTGGCCATATCATGAGATGACATGACTGACTCGAAATGACAACGATGCCTGGCAAGCAGGAAAAGAGGAAGAGCACATTACAGGTGGATAGGCTCAACCAAGGAAGCCACGGCCCTGAGTCCGCAAGACCTGAGCAGGGCTGTTGATAACAGGGTGACTTGGAGATTTCTCACCCACAGGATTGCTAAAAGTTGAAATCAACTTGACAGCAGCTAACAACAACAAGAGCAACATCTCTCTTTACTTACCTTTTTTTTTCTAACCTAAGCAGACCCAAATGGTGTAATACTTTTTCACTGGACAGTTGTTACAGAACCTCAAAATGGAAAACAAAAATGGCCAACTGGTACCCTGTAACTGGACACAGGAAAGAACAGTGAAAGAGAGAGAAAGACAGCCTGGTGAGATGACCAATGGAGGCAAATTACACTACCTGTTTTAAGTGGGAGGCACAAGCCTCTCTGAGGCTTCTCTTTCTCTTCAGTACCAATACCACATGTTGGTGATGTATTAGAAATTACAATTGATATATATGAACTGGGGGAAAATTTAAATGGGGAAAGCAAGGTCTTCCAGAGAGTTGTCCCTTCTCCTAAAACATCTTATTTCACGTGTGCTTGTGGACTGAGGTATAAAGATAAATCAAACTAACAAAATGGTGACAGTGTAAGAAAATGGAAAGGCAGCAGCTTGATTGAAAATGTCCTCCACATGGGCCAGGTGGCCTTCTGGGTCAGAGGAGCTCTGAGGGAAAGGTTAAAGAAACAACGAGGCCAATAGCTTCAGTTAGGATGGAAATAAAGCAGGTTTTTCTTTACTGTTTGTGTGAGGCGCAGACCATATGAGTTAATACCGCTAGAAACAACAGTGTTACAGATAGCACTACAAGGTGAGTGTAGAAAGCTGGGACTTTGATTCCAGTATATTCCAGGCAGATCTGTAACCTTCTCTACTCTTTTCAAAGAATATAAATAAAACCATCCCTTGTTGTTGTTCCAAACTAGCATATTTACCCAGAGATGCCCAGGATTTTATTTTCTCATAGGTAATTCTTGTTAGCTTGTTACCTTACCTTACCTTACCTTAGGAATTAGATGCAGTTGAAGTACACAGATTTGAGATCCTGTGTCTCTAATTTCCCAATCTGTTTTGTCTAGTACCTGTAACTTTTCCTCATATTCCCCAATCCAATCTGTATTCAGAGTTAACAATATATAGAGTTTGGGTTCCTGAGGGAATACGCTGCCCTCCTTCTTGCTGCTGGGCCTCTTCTCCATAGCAACTGGCCTGAGATCTCTGGCTGAGAATTCTAAAGACTCCTCCCTGAACTGGCAACCCCAGGATTCCACAGAATCTTCCTGGGCAGCCAATCATATGAGGTCTTCTTGCCTCACACAGCCAATCATATGAGGTCTTCACCTGTCTAACACAGTCAAACTCACTCACAAACTTTGACTTTTATATAGTAGATGAAACTTCCTTCTCTTCCTAGTACATGCAATTTCAGATATGTCAGAGAAGCACTGGGGGAAGAGAAAGTGAAAGCAACCAGCAATGTAGAGCCTCAGTGTGGTTAGAGTGCTGGGAGCACCAGTTTCTAATTTCCACTGAGCCATGAAATTCATTGAGTGATCTGGTCATTCTCTCTCAGGCTCACCTACTTCACAGCTTGTTGCAATGAAAATATGGCAAGTAGGAGAGCCACATACACCACTTTGAGTTCACTGGAGGAAAGATGGTTTATAAAGATAAATCAAGATCCTACATCACATTTTTAACTATGTAAATGTAAATATAGGTAGAAGAGCCAGTGTGGTGAAGGGATTTCAGTATTGCACTACAACCCTACATACCATGATTCAATTCCCTGCTTGGCCATGGAGACCACTGGGTAACCTTGGGTGCAACACATACTCTCAGCCCCAGAAAACCCTGTGATAGGTTCACTTTAGGGTCTCCATAAGTCAGAAATGACTTGAAGGCACACAGTGACACAAAGTAGCTATGAATAGGGTATTTGGAGTGAAAATTGTAGAAGGCTCATGTACCTTTAATTATTGTTTAGTTTAGAAGAAGAAAATTCAGCAAGTGTTGCTTGTTACCTGGTTGTATGACAAGTAATACCTGCTGCAATTCCTTCTCCTACACAACCGTTAAAGATACAGGAACCCTCTACAGTTTTCACTCTGGCAATCCTAGCTACCAATGGTCCAAGACACTGACCCCTGAATCCCACCTTAAACTTCAAGGAGCAGCTCTATGCAATGGAGGTCAGGAGCATGGTCAAGTGGGGCATTTTAAAATTTTTCAGGTAATCCCCTCCTGTGCCTGAGACATGGGTGCAACAAGGAGAATAGCCATGGCGCAGGGGTGGGAGAGGGCTGGCTGCATCATCTGGGAAGTGCCATATTCAACCGCACCATAGACCTTTATTGCACAGAGCTGATCCCTGGAGCTTAAAGTGGGATGGGGGCATTTATAATTGTAGCAACAGTGCCATGATTCCACACATGCAGCATAGGTGAATAAGGAACAATTATAGGTCCGTAACTCCTGGTTATGAATCCATAGCTGCAATGCAGGATGCCAGCCCCTACTATTAGATAAATAGGCAGCACATCTCCTCCAGGAAGTCAAGTGAGAAGGAGATTCTGTTCGGGTCTCATACTGCCCATTTCCACACTAGACTGTGATATTAGTGATATTATTCTACTTTCAACATCCTATAGGATCCTGAGGTTTGTGGTAAACTGCAAATGCCAGGATTCCATAGGATGTTGAAAGTGGAATAACAGCGCTATAACGGTATAGTATGGAAGTGCCCACACTGTCAACAACATGGGCCAGATTGTTTCAGTCTATTGCATCTCAACCCTGATTTCTCTTTGCATTAAAAGATACAAAAGAAGCCTGCAGCACCTCTGAGACTAACAGAGAAAAAGACATTTCTATCCTAGGTTTTTGTGGATTCCAGTCCTTAGTCCACAAAAATTTGTTCTAGAAATGTATTTCTCTCTGTTAATCTCAAGGTGCTGCAGGATTCCTTTATATCTTTCCTGCTGAAACAGACTAGCGCAGCTTTGTCTTTCAATTCTCTTTGCATTGTTAACACTACTTTGCTATTAATCAATCACCTACTAGCACAGAGAGAACCTCTGGTGCTCTTTTGCCAAGGGGAGAGGCAAGCGGAAGGTGGGACTGCAGCTGCCCTTGCATAACCAGGGAAGGGTCTCTGAACTACACATCTGTGCCTGTTTTGGCCAAGCGGAGAGTCAGCAGACACAGAATTTGCTGCCTGAGCCAAAGAACAAATGCTCCCCCCACCATTCTACTATCAGGAGGTAAATGGACCAGCAAGGTAACAGGACAGTTTGGGTGGCTCCGTTCTCCAGGAAAGGAAAATGGCCAGGACCCCAGAGAAGTGATTTTGGGGAAAGGGAGCCGGCTGCCAATGCTGTTCCCCAACATCTGCTGCCTGAAGCAGCTGCCTTACATGCTGCTTCATGACAGGGCTAGCCCTGTCAGCCGGAAACCTCTTTTCTAAGGCCATTTCTGCACTATATATTGTTGTGCTATTATGCCACTTTCCACATCCTGTGGAATTCTGGGGTTTGTAGTTTCCTGAGGGCAAAGAGGTCTCTGGCTGAGAATTCTAAAGGCCCCTCCCTAAACTGCAAACCCCAGGACTCCACAGGATGTTGGAAGTGGAATAATAGCACTGTAACAGTGTAGGGCAGAAATGGCCCAAATGAATGCACAAACTGCCATCCTTCAGGACTTGGAAAACCATTCAGAGGTGGCCAGGATGAAGGCAGCAAGGCTCCTGGCCCTGCCGGCTCCACATGCTGTGTGTGCCAGTGGGTTCTGATACCCTCAGCTTGGAGGCTGGTGGGTCTTATATGTAGGGTCACAGAAGCAGCCAACACGGCCACAGTTGTTATTCTGAGGGGGCAGTCGGCAGCTTCCCAGCTCGTGAGGTCTCAGCATGAGTAAGGCCTGTTCAAACAGAACCCTTTGCAATCCTGCTGTTGACACAGCCCAGCTTGGAACTCCGGCACAAAGGGCACAGCAGAGAGGCTGAGACTGAACCCAGAGGACCCTGGTCAAGGCCTCACATCACAGGGAGGATCCCAAGGGGACCAAGAAGCTATGTGGCAATGGCACTCAGTATCCACTTGCACATGCGCACGTGTGTGGGCGCACTCTCCCCCCTCCAAAGCCCTCGGAAGAAGGAAAGGGCAGCAATCAAAGAGGTTCCTGGTTCTAGTCTAGTGCACATTAAACAAGCATAAATGCTAAAGGCACATACAGAGGCAATTCCAAATGGCCTTATACTGGCCCAAAAAGGCAGGGCCTTTTTCTGCTTGTTACAGCTGTGGCTCCAGAACACTTTGGGCCAGTATAAGACCATTTGGAATTGGGGTGTGTGCATGCGTGTGTGTGCGTGTGTGGTGTGTCAGTGCTCTGATAGAATCAGTGCCTTAGAGTGGGTGGGTGGGGCTTGAGTTTTCACAAAATGAGATCACAGACCACCCATTCTCAGAGGTCAAACTGTGAAGCTGACTATCTCTTTCTTAGTGTGGGCACTTATCTTTACACAGGACTGGGCAGCCTGGATCTCAAGGAAAGTTACTTTTCTGATGCTAATGGAGCTGAAATTTTATTACCAGTCTTTTCTTCCTCTTTGTCCCTTGTCCCTACACAGCCAAGAGCAGGAGTGGTCTTTGCCTGCATTGAGGTCCCTCCAGGCCATCTAAACGGACAACGGAAGTAACATCTGAGACAGAATGACTCTTACATCATCACCTTTACTCTCCTCTATGATTTTTAAACATCTGTGCCTGATGAAGAAGCCAGTGAAGCTTCAACAGCTTTCATCATGTATTTTCTGCATTTTGGTTGGCCAATAAAGGTATTGCTCTTTTGTGGGTTTTGTTGCATTTTGCTCCAGGGCTAACACGGCCATGTTAGCCCTGGAGCAAAATGCAACAAAACCCACAAAGAGCAATACCTGAATATGTTTCTTGGGAAAAGTTAGACACCGAAATACCCAAGAACAAGGCAAAGGTGGAAGGTCTGAGCTCTAAAATAAAAGACCCCTTTTTGAACCCATTGTTTTCTACTCAAAGACCCGTTTCACAGAAGGTAAACTGAAGAGGCTCAAAGGCCAGTTTAAAATAAAAAAGAAAGAAAAAGTCAAGTACAGGAGTCTGAGCTTCAAACAGCAAGTCACATATTTTGGCTCTACAAAACGTACCAAAACAGTTGTTTCACGAAAAGCAAATAGTGATGTGCAGGGAAACAGGCTGGTGCTTTGCTCTTCTGTACATCAGCCTCTCAGTTTTAATTTTTTTAAAATGAAAATATAGTTTAATAAAAAAAAATCAGGAGGGGTGATGTGTACAGGCATATTGGAGACCCAAATATTAGAAGTTTGGTGTATAATTAGGGAGAACCAGATTCATATCCATAATTAGCCAGATTACCTGAGCCGGCTACTCTTTTAGTATAATCTACTTCAGCTTAACCTACTTCCTCAAACAGTGGCAGGGAAGAATGGGCCTGCCTACTTCAGGATTGCTGAGGAGGTGGGACATTGAAAGACTATAACCTTTTACCCCAACCCCACCATGGCAAGCTGTTCCCCACTGTCTAGCTGGTGAAAGAATCAACTGGGTGACAGGGAGGAGCACCCTTGGGCTCACGGGCTACCCAGGGAACAGTCAAAGGCTGCAGTTTGCCCATATGCTTTGTGAATATACACATGTAGGTGCTGATCCACTTCTACTGAGCCACATAACAACTGGTAACTTCTACAGAGGACAAAGCCTCAGCACAGACCTTAAGGCAAACCTAGCACTGGGTTTTCTGGGGGCTGAGAGAGTGTGACATGCCCTAGGTCAGCTAATGGCTTTCCATGGCCAAGTGGGGAATTGAACCCTAGTCTCTGGGGTCATATTCTAAAACTCAAACCACTACACCACGCAGGCTCTCAATATACCATGCCTACTGAAATCATTTCCAGTAATCGTTACTTCTTGGTTATACAGATTAAAAAGAACTGATGCTGCAGTTGTGTGGTCCCTTGGAAGGCATCCCAATGACCACAGAATGTAAAAGATCTCTCATCTCTGAGGGAAGGAAGGCTGGCCTCACCTCAGAGGAAAAGCTACGTTTTATATTGTTTTAATTGTATGCACAGTTCAATATTAATCTTCACTTTCTTTTTGTTTTTAGCAATGTGGTTTTACTTGTATTTCTTTTCATTCTGTGATCTGCCTTGAGTCATACTCGTGGGTAAAAGTAGGATATAAATTGAAAGGGAAAAATCTGACCATGGAAACACTCTCTTGTCTGCAGTGGAATGTTCCCTAGCCCTTGTTTCTTCAGTGTTGAAAGAGGCAAAAGTGGATACTCTGTTGGTATGTCTGGTAAGATCTGGCCCCACTGGACCTGTAGTTTTCTCACAGGAACTAACAGGAGAATAAAGGACATTGCTGGTGGAACACAGGGCTTTTTCCTCCTTCCGACTCTGCCAGCATGAGCTCTGAATGAGGTTTGGTTCTCTCCACAGATCTACCTGCCATGTCCCTAACTGGGGGTATAGAGCTGTTTCCACCTGGATTTATATGGAACTGTCAGCACAATTAGAGCTAGCCCAAAACAAGAACCAGATGGAGGCTGTGATCCTGTGCCCACTTACCTTAGAGTAAACTCCACCAACGGCAGGATGACTTGCTCATAAACAGACATGTGAGCAATAGAAGTCTAAATGCTTAATTTGAATTAAGGGTTTGTTTTTTGTCAGGCTGTGGATTTTGTGGCAGAATTGGGTGCTGGATCCTGGAAGCTGAGGTCTATCATAGAATCATAGAATCATAGAAATGTAGAGTTGCAAGAGACCACAGGGGCCATCCAGTCCAACTCCCTGCCATGCAGGAACACCCTCAAAGCACTCCCAACAGATGGCCATCCAGCCTCTGCTTAAAAACCTCCAAGGAAGGAGACTCCATTACACTCCAAGGCAGCATATTCCACTGCCGGACAGCCCTGACCGTCAGGAAGTTCTTCCTGAGGTTCAGGTGGAATCTCCTTTCCTGCAGCTTGAATCCATTGCTCCTCATCCTGGTCTCTGGAGCAGCAGAAAACAAGCCCTCTCCTTCCTCTACATGGCATCCCTTCAAATATTAAACATGGCTATCATGTCCCCTCTTAACCTTCTCTTCTGCAGACTAAACATACCCAGCTCTCTAAGTCTATCCTCATAGGGCATGGCTTCCAGGCCTCTCACCATTTTGGTTGCTCTCTTCTGGACACAGTATTCAAGATGAGGTCTAACCAAAGCAGAGTAGAGTGGTACCAGTACCTCCCTCGATCTAGACACCATATTCCTATTGATGCAGCCGAGAATTGCATTGGCTTTCTTGGCAGCCACATCACATTGCTGACTCATGTTCAGCTTGTGGTCTATGAAGACTCCTAGATCCCTTTCACACGTACTGCTATCCAGCCGCGTGTCCTCCATCCTATATTTCTGTATTCCATTTTTTCTACCTAAGTGTAGGACCTTACACTTCTCTCTGTTGAATTTCATTTTGTTAGCCTTGGCCCAGCTCTCCAATCTATCCAGGTCATTTTGAATTTTGATCCTGTCCTCTGGCGTATTAGCAACCCCTCCCAATTTGGTGTCATCTGCCTAGTTCACATCACTTTGCACGTGCACCCTTACGTGAGTTCAGTGAATCCTCTTGTGAGCTTGCAGTGAGAGAATGACGTGATGGGGTATACTATGCTTTCCAAGTTAATAGTTTTTCAAGGCAAGCTGAGAAATGTTATCATGCTATTGCACATCAGTGATCAAACATCTATGACGGTGTGATAAAATATCAAAAGACATTAAAAAAAACCAATTTGGATTTGGCCATATAGTGGAACAATCATACAGCCATTTAACTGTGCCATTTCATTCAGCACACAGGTATCACTCACTCATACAGGCAGGACTGCACGTGTTATCATGACTCCTATATAGTGTCTCTGACAGGGGTGTTGTTTTTCTTTGCTCCTCCTCATTATCTGAAGAGAAGAGTGTCTCTGAGCATGCACAAAAGGGGGCAGCACACCCAAGGCCATCTCAGTTACATATTATATTTTTCAGTGAACTAAAGACTGCATGTAGCATTCTCTTCTCCTTGCCATTTTGTCCTCACAACTATTTCTGTGAGGTAGGACATTGATTGAGATCAATTAATCAAGGTCATCCAACAAGTTTTATGGCTTAGTGTGGAGCTGAACCTGGATCTCCCTTGTCCCAATACAGTACCCCATCCCCATTATATCTTAGAGGGCATGGCTTGCGAATATGGTTGAACTCTAGCTCTTGTTTTACAAATCAAGCATCTGGCAGCAGCCAAGCCCAAAGCCAATGGGTTTGCCCAAACTCAGCCCTTAAAAAAGCTTTCCAGAGCCTATAATCAAGCCATGGAAACTTAGGAATATTGTATCACTCGGGCCATTTCCACACTACACTCTTACAGCACGATTACTCCACTTTCAACATCCTATGTAGGGGCCGGCTGGCCGCTCCCTAAACTGCTAACCCAGGATTTCATAGGATGTTGAAAATGGAATAATAGCTCTATAACAGTCTAGTGCGGAAATGGCCTTAGTCTCTCATAGCACATGAATTCCATCAGGCAAACAAATAGGCAAATAAACATTACACACACTTTCTCTAATGTATCCAGGATCATGCACGGCATGCACACAGAATAGTGTCTTTGCTCTGCCTGCAGCCAAAAGTGGTGTCATCTCTCAAAGCCCAAGCAATGAAGGATCTGATGCACACTATTCGAGTGACTCAGACAGGAAAAATGCATACTAAAGGTAGAGCGAACAAAAATTATGGAAGACTGGCTGCCGCATTTGGGCTCAAGAATCCATTAGAAGTCCTAACATGCAGCTGTTCCCACTGGCCATGCTGGATAGGGATTCTGCTACTTATTTCTTTGTGGGATCTGAGTAAACAGATATATTAGACTACAATATAGGGACAAGATAACTGAGACTGGGAGGTATGTGAGTACTGGAAATCTTCACAGCATGCAGCATGAAATCTGTCTACAATGTGAAATGTTGGAGTGCATCTAACACATTTTTGAGGATTTTTCCTCCATAATAAAGACTATAAATCTAGGGTTGTTGTTTTTTTTCAAATTGAAATTGGGGTTCCCAGGAATGTTAGAAGTGTGATCTAACATTTGAAAATCTCAGTTTTAATTGAGGGGGGACGCTTAGATTTTTGAAGAAAAATCTCTGAAAATGTGGAGATAATGTTTTGCAAAAGGTTAGAAATTAGAATTGGTCTGTGAAAGAGTTAAGAGTTAGAGTTAATTACAGTAATTAGTAGTTAGAGTTAATTACAGAAAGAGTTAATTACAGTAATTAGCAGCCAAGAGATTTACATTCTTGTACATCTGCTACCAATCCCCTCAATATATTTCGCGGCCTTTATGCACACTGTTCTCTAGGTCAAATATTGCTGTCACCAAATATTTAAAATTCCTTTTAAAATGGCATACACTATCAGATAAAAGCTTACTTCCATTTTTACAAAATGCTGAAGTATTTATATCTCTGCATAATGTATCTAATTTATCTGTACATTTTTACTTTTCTACAGATAATTTAGATTTTAAAGTACACACATATAGAGTTTAATCCAAGGGAAAACTAGACCCCTGATACAGTTTTTTGGAAGGAAACAGATAGATGGAACAGAAATATTCATAATGTGCCCAGCCAATGCCACTTGATGGGACAGCATTGAGATGGAGGAAAATTTCTACAAGGCATTTTAAGAAGGTTGAGTTTGTGCTCCATTCCATGTTACAGAAACCAGAGGTTAATTAAAGGGAGCCTGACTGCTCAATGTAGCTTTTCTCCGAATTTGCTGTACAAAACCGAAATGTCATCACACTCAAACAAGAGAAACTGAATCCAGGAAAAAAAAATGCAAGACTGCATAACCTAAACTCTCGTGCTGTTGTTTTGGACTAGTTTATAAGGATCAGAGGTCAGAACTCGCTCTGGAAGCCAATCAAAAAAGATTACCACTCCTCATACACACTGATCAAGAGAATGGTGTGATTGCTACAGATCCCTTTTGGTTTTCATCATCTCCTGCCTTGTGGATAACACAAAAGAAGTGAGAGATTTTAAGTATCCCCATGGCCAAATCCCCAACGGCTGCAGAGCTGCTCTCACCAGCGAAACATCCAAAGCAAGACAGTTAGTGCAACAGCATCAATTCTAGAAAAAGGCACTCAAAGGCAACACTTGGTCAAGTCCCTGTCGTGCAAGTATCCTGCCACTGTCAGTAGCAAGAGTTACGATGTGTTGATGTGGACACCTTGGAAAATTTTACATGAGATAGCGTGTTTATAGGAGCAATATTGACAGCATGCCCAGCCAAGCCGGGGGCATGGGGAGGGGGTGGTAGAAACCAACACATTCCTGCACACCAGTCTTCACCAGCAGTCAGCTATTTGTTTACATGATGGGGGCATTTTAAACACCTCCAGTTTCAGCATCAGTAATAACAACAAAAGCAGAGGAGAAAACAAATATACTTTTTCTTCTTAACTTTCTAACAAGAGGACCACTGTAAAATTATACCATATATGTTGTTGGGGACTTGGGACATGCTTGTCATTAATTAGCTAAGGGTGCTATCTATGCATCAAACCCACACACACAGTTAGCTCCGCTCCCCATGCGCACATTCTTAACTCTTTTATGGACTCCATTTTAGCAGACATGATGATAGTCATTAAGTCACTGAACTTTGTGGGCATTCAGATCCATTTGTTAGTTTTTTGTGTACTGAATTCACCAAGATGTTTCAAATGAATATTTGGTGACTCTTTTGCCCCAAAAAGGTTTGTAGCAATATTACTCTGTTGCTGCAAAAACAAGAAAGACTCCTGTAGCACCGTAAAGGTTAACAAATTTATTGCACCATAATCTTCCATGGACTAAAAGGCCTCTTCAAGAAAATGTCACAAAAGCTAATGCTATAGTAAAGGTGCCACGGGATTCTGTGTTGATTTTGTGACTCTGTAATACAATTTATCATAAACAAACAAGCACACGCATCCCTGCGTAGCTCATCCTTGTATATTATAAAAGCAGATATTGATTTTTCCATTTTTGTACCTTACTGAAATAATTATTTCCATTGATTATCATCTCTGGTTCTTCCCCCCAAGCCCGCCTTGGGGTTGCCGTTCAGGCAACCTTCTGTCTAAAATTTTGTTTGCTCAAGCCAATGGGCTTGCACTCCTTGCTGCCACCCTTTCTCCTGTGCACAGAGCAGATTGCCATTAGTATTAATTAGGTTCAGGTTCTGCCAGGTGTTAGGTGACTGCCTCGATCAGAGCCTGGGGGCAGGAGACCCAACGTGGTTCACTGCTGTGACACTCTAAGACCCCCACTTTGGCTATAAAGCCTCAGACAGCAAGAGGGAAAATAACATTGCGAAGGTGGCAAGGTGGCATAAATACAAGGAACAGAATCAGCAGAAGAGGAACTGTACTCCACTATACGAAATGGGACTGTGGTCTGCAGAAGCTTGTGCCACAATAAAACCGTCAGTCTTGAAGGCATCACAAGACTTCTGTTGTTTTGGCCTAACAGAGTGATAAACAAGGCTGCAGCTCTGGAAGACAGAAACACCTAGACTTAAGTGAAATTATACAGGGGAATCTAATCTTTTTTTTACTAAATGTACTGCCCAAAGAGGACCTGTTGGATGGCTACATAAATTGAAGAACTAAATCCAGTAAACAGCGTAGATTTACAAAACGTATATACAAGGCAATAAGGAATGGGATTCTCTTTAGAGGGCTATCCTCAGGATCCTGTCTGTTGTGAAAGAAGGGTCCAGGGAAAGAGGTTTTAGCTCTCAGGTAGGAAATAAGATAGATGGAGAAAGGTCTGATGAGAAAAAATGTTCAAGTTGTGCCCTTCTGTAGGTCTATCATTTCAGTCATTGGCCCCTGAACCACCTTCCCCAATTTTAAGAGCACTTTGGGTGATGTATGGCGCACCAGAACGTGCTCTTCAGAAATCACATTGGAAATTTTCTATATACTTCGCGTCCAAGGGGATGCCTAGCCTTGCCGGACCTGGATTATTTTTTTTTTCGGGGGAGGATAGCCACGCTCCCCCCCCCCCGGACGTTTTCCCGTTCATTTCTCGATGGCCCTTAATGGATCTAGGTAACTCGCGCTTCAGCTTTGCGCTGCCACGTGGGTAGCCCGGATCGGACCCTCGCTGGGGCGCAGGGGCGATCCCTCGGGCAAAGAGGAGAGACTGCTGGGGATGCAGAGCTCTGCCCCATTCGGCTAGGAGGGGGCTCCGAGGTCCACGCAGGGCCCCTAAACACAACGCGTGGATGTGTGCCGCTGCCTTCCCCCCGAGGTTGCTCAGCCATCCCCCTCTGCCGCCTGCCGCCTTCACCTTCGGCTCCCCCGCGCCCGCCTTCTGCGCCCCTCCGCGTCTGGATCTTAGCAACCCCGAGCGAAGCGGCATCCTTGCCCCGACGCGCCCGGGCGCAGACGTACCTGGCTGGCGCCGGTTCTCCTAGGCGCCCCCCGGGCGCATCGCCGGGCGAAGGACGGGGCTCGGCGGGCGGAGGGGCGCGGCGCGGCAACGGCCCTTCCAGCTCCTGGTGCGGCTGCCCCGCCGGCTCGCCACGCTCCGCAGCTCCGCCGCCGCCACCCTCAAAACTTTCGCGAGAGGCGCGCCCCGCTCGCCGCAGCCGCTACCCGGCTTTGGGGGAGGGACCAGCCCGGCCTGCGCTGGGAAGGGAGGGGGATTGGCGGGGGGCGGGACAGAGCGGGAGGGGGCCCTTTCTCGCCCTCTGCGCCCCGAAGCGGCAAGTGCGGACGGAGGAGGGAGGGGCCCCCCGCCAGTCCGTGCTCTTCCCTGCGCGGACCAGGCGCCCCCCCCAGAACGCCGCCTTGCAACTCACCTCCTCCCTCGGCCGCTGCCGCGGAAGCCCCCGATAAAGTCGGCGAGGCTGGAGGTGGCGAGAGTCAGACTGCCCGTCTCCCCCGCGGCCCCAGGGCAAGCAAGGTGCCCGTGGGTGCGTAGAAGCCTGCGAGCTCCTGTGATAGAGTTCGGGGAAGTTACTTTGAGCGACAGCAGTTCCCATCATTCCCCAGTCAGGTTCTGGATGGTGGTGTGCAAAAATAAATATTTCCGACTTCTCTTGCTTTCCAAAGCTTGGAAGAAACAGGTCACTTTTGTTTCTATCTGTTCTGTCTATTTCTATCTGTTCTATCTATTGCGCGATCTCAGCTCTTCTAAAGGGCTCTTCCAATGCAATGTTTGTAAGTGCAATAATTACACAGCAGTTGTCATGCAAAATTCGGAGGGTGTATAGCGAGAGACAGCGTTGGGTAGTGGTTTGAGCTTTGGACTAGGACCCTGGAGAACAGGGTGAGGTTCCCCCTCGGCCATGGAAACCCACTGGGTGACCTTGGGCGCGTCACACACTCTCAGCCCCAGAAAAACCCCTGACAGTTTCTCCTTAGGATCACTATAAGTCGGAAACGACTTGAAGGCACACAACATCAGCAGCAGCAGCAGCAGCAACATCCATTTACCCCGCTTAACTTAATAGTAATATTTGTTGGATGCTTATTCAGTTGCACAATTTGATCGCTCCTTGCGCTGCTCATTCGATTGCCATTCAGCACACACTTTGAATAGCACAATGGGTGAGTAGCTCCATAGGAGATTTAAATTACACAGTCCAATGCCTTCCCCATCTCGGCTGTGATGGTGAATGCGCCTTAATTTCAAGGTCAAAATATGGCTTTTTTTCATGTTTTGTCTTCCCCCTCCCTTTCCATTTAGCATTGGCTCCTTGCCTTGGTGATCATAATGCAAAGGTACCTTTCCCTTGAAATTCAGCATAACAAAGCAGCTTGTCACTAAAATCAGCCTCTGTACAAGAGGGCTGGAGGTTAGCCAACCTAAAAACAGTTCTTTAATATATATAAATGAATGAGAGCAGATAAACCAGGAATTACAGATTAGGAGACAGACTAATTTTTGCCCTGGATAAATTGTTGGAAGACAGTGAGGCTGAAACTGAATTAGGAAACATATTGGGGAAGGACAAACACTGATAGGGAAGAATCTTTTTGGCTTCTGAAAAGGGATGCCCTGCCTCACCAGCCTTTAGGACTTTTTTTGAGAATGTCAACAAACGTGGATAGAAATCACACAGTAGATATGATACATGGGAAAGTTTTTGACAAGTGCCAGACTGCACATTTTGTTAATAATTTTTAAGTGTGCTTAATGGTGACACTTTTATTTTGAGGGAAAAGAACTTGTGGGCTGCAGATTCAGAACCTAATCCAGAGCAGGGCTCATCACCAATGTCCACTTGGCAATCCCTTTTCCTGGTTGCTATTTGCCCTCTGAAGTGTGATCTGTACTCCTTTGGGGTCGAAAACCAGCATACTGAGCCCCCAATTGAGACTCAGAGCACACCATGTTATTGGGGGGATTGTGGCTGCTTTTCCTCCAAAATAACTAATGGCAGTGTTCAGCATGTTCTTTTTTTTCTTAAACTTTGATAATGATGCATAGCATAATGGGTAGTATGACCAGACTCCTTGCACCCAGGACTCCTGAATAATCTCAGGAGTCAAGGAATAACAGGAGAAATTCTTTTTTAGATTGGTCACTGGTTTTAAATACAAGAAGCAGATAGTAGCAGTATATGGACAGTTTTCATAATGGAAGAAAATATGCAGGGGGCAGGCAGGGGCTGCTCTGAATGATCTATACTGGGACAGGTAATATTTAAGCTACCAATAAATGGGCTAGAGGCAGGAGGCAGTTGTCAGGGAGCCAAGTTAGCAGGTGATTGTTCTGTTTAAAAGTCTGCTGACAAATAACCCATATCTCTCATCATTCTGACTGCCTGAACACCCTCCCTTAAGTCCCCCGAGTGGCTTCCTGCCTGCTTACAGAGCCATCACAGACTCATCATACTGACTTTAAAAACCACCATGACCTTGCAATGAAGCTCTCCTCCTCCTGCAGTCAGCTCTGCCTTTCCACTCTTGCTGGCCCTCATGCCCAGAAAATTTGTTAATTGACACCTCTTACTTGCTTCCAATATTCCCCCTGCCTTTTTTTTGGAAATATAAAGGTTTTTCTATGCTGCTATAACTAAGCCTAAGTATAGTAAACCTGGTACACTGATAACAGCAGAAGGGACTATACTTAAGAAAGATCAAAAATGGAAAATGTTGGCCCACAAACACCAGCACAGCACCCTCCATTTGTTCTGCTTTAGATGTGCAGTATGCATCGAAACCTATACCAAGATTTTCACCAGGTTCTTTTGATGAACTATTAACATGCCTATCCGGTGCAGCAGGCAGATGATGTGTCATAGGGCAGAGGAACGTAAGCTTGGTGAACTGGAAACTCTTGCAAGTAGTTGGGATGCTTTAACCTGAGAGAGAGAGATGTGAGAGTAGGGGTTGCTACAGGAGGTACGAGGTCGCCAAGATTTCAGTATTACCACATAAGTGTCTCCATGTAGGAAGTACCATGAGTTGAGGAATAAAAAGATTTGTGAATGATTGATTGGCACCAGCAATATCAGCGGTCTCATAAGCCAGTTTTTGTGCTTTGAGGGAGATTTCTTAGGCCTTTACAAAACAGTGGGCAAAGAATTTGGAACAAATGAAAGGATGGAACTAGATTCAGAGAAAATAGTGATGAAATTAGTAGTATCAACTTACCCATTTCTTTTAAAGAGACGGAGATCAAATATAGGTTGTATTAATTTGTTTGTTTTGCACCTTGGTGTTTGTTTCTTTTCAATAATGCAGCGTTGGCCAGAGAGATTTTCTGCTCATTTGAGGAGTTTTCCCCCGGTAATACAGCTCCTCTAGGGTTTTTGATTAATAAAAAGACCACACAGTGGCTAATGCCACGCAATCCTAAAATAATATAGCTATATTATTCTAAGTATTGGGATAATAATTCTGACTGGAAGCTATAAGTCTACTTTTTTTAACGGTCAACTGGATAATTGCATATTCTTCCCCTGTTTCCTGTTTGTCCTTACCTCCATTGGCTTCCCCTGTGCTGAATTGTAGGTTGTAAGTTCTTTGGGGCAGGGACTGGTTGTCTTTTACTTGCACAGCAATGAAACAATGAAAGGACCAAAGATGAATATGCTCTGAAATAACAGAACATATAGCAACATGGAAAATTTAGTTTCTTGAAAATAATTCTGAAGTTAGGCACACTGGAGTAATAAAAAAAATAAAGCATTTTTGATGGGAATGGATCTGGCAATGGCTAATCCACAAAGACATGCTGGAATTGTAGCTGAATGAAAATGTCAACTCAGTGTGTAACAGTGGTGAAAAAAGCAAATTCCATGCAAATGTGAAACATTATGAAGTCTCTTACAACAAGGCAACTTGGGCTCAAGTTTATGTTGTTTTTGTTATGTGATTTCAAGTCTGCTGTGTCACATGGCAACCCTATCCTAGGGTCTTCTTGCCAAGATTTATTTCAGAGGAGGTTTGCTGTTCCTTTCTCTAAAGGTAAGAAAGTGTGACTTGTGCAAGGTCACCCAGTAGGTTTCTGTGGCAAAATGGGGATTTGAACCTTGGTCTCTCAGAGTCCAAGTCCAGCACTCAAACCATTATGCTATGGTGACTTTTCATTCAAGAATTAGGAATCAGAATATTAGATAATATGCAGTAAGAGAAGGATTACAACTAAATTTACATGCGCCCCCCCCTTCTGTCATAGATGGACAGAGAGTTGAAGAAAGATGAGAAATGAGCACAGAGTGTGAATGGAGCTGTATTGACACATGGATATAGCATAACATAGTGCTTCTGTGGTCTTGGCCCCATACGCTGCTGGTATTGCCTCCACCACTGCTCAAGATTATTCACAAGGGAATTCTGCCCTAGGACAGAGTTTAAGGACAGATCCATCTGAGAGTTTGATGGGAGAGGAGGGGGAGTGTGAAAGAGAGTGAAAGAGCTGGGGAAGTGTTTGCTGGGTTAGAGAAACAAGTGTTTTGCTGTTTGCCAATCTTTAACTTGCCAACTACTTTTTCCTTTGTCAATTTGTTCAATAAAGATTTTGTTATATTTTTGTAAAAAGCAGTCTCCATAAAGCGCCTCTTTAATCTGGATCTGTTACACACGCTACCAACAGTGACACATTCATTGGATAAACTAAAACATGCTTTGCCCTACATCTACAAGGGTGTGGATTTAGGGAAAGCAGTAGAGAAATATAAATGTGGAGAGGGAGCCAATGAGTGGCAAAAATATTAAATGGTGCTGCTTTTCTAGGAAAGGAGAATTCAAAAGAGACCTGATTGTCATTGCCCTGGCTTGGACCAGATCTCCTTGTTTGACAAACTCTGAGAGTTTGATGAGAGAGGAGGGGGAATGTAAAAGAGAGTGAAAAAGTTGGGGAAGTGTTTGCTCGGTTAGAGATACAAGTGTTTTGCTGTTTGCCAGTCTTTAATTTGCCAACTACCTTTTGCCTTGTCAGTTTATACAATAAAGATTTTGTTACATTTTTGTAAAGAGCAATCTCTATAAAGTGCCTCTTTGATCTGCATTGAGAAAAAGCTTCTCTATCTTTTCCCGGAAGAAAACATCATACAAAACTACTTCCCATTGGTACATTGCGCCTGCAATCTGTTGTTTGATCTGACTAGAGTAGATTCATTGAATCAGTTGGTTTTAAGTACGCACTGACTTGCCATTCAAGCAATTCCCTTCATGGATCTACCTTAGTTGGGATCAACCAATGGGATTCCAACCAAAGTTTGCTGAAAAAGTTAAATTTGCTACAAAAATAAACAATATGGATTGAAAAGCATTCCTAAAGCTGCAATAAGGAAACTGATCAAATGTCAACATGATTGTGCATGGTAACTCCCCTCTCCCACCATGGGTTGGTGCAATTGTCCATCTACCAATACATATCAGATTCAGACTAGTGAGCTTGTTTGTAGGACAAGTTTATCTGTGCCTGCTTCTATGCTGTTAATTTTTCTTTAGACAGAAGAATTTGATCCTGAAAACCTCATGGTGAATTTTCTTAGAGACAACAAAAATAGTTTCGCCTCAGCACTATATGAAGTCTGATCTTATTACAGTACTATTGAGAAGTTGCTTCTTGAGGTTTAGGAAATGCTGAATTTTTCATGGACAATAGTTATTGAAAAAAGTGAGTTTCATAAAATCCAAGAGGAAAATGGACACTCCTTTTCTTTTGTATTGGAATGCACTGGCATTCATTCAAATGGTGGAAGGCTGGGAAGGCATTCGTTTTGCTAATATTTGTAATTTTTTTCAGTTTAAAAAAGAAGTTGCAGACCAAGAATTATTGTGAAAGGAACTGATATAGACAGCCAATACTGTGCTATCTTTTAATAAATTCACATTTGTAATACAGTGTATAGTTCTAGTTGCTTGGACTCAAAAAGTATATTATAGATTTAGAAATGGTGCAGAAAGATAGAAGCAAATGTGTCAAAGAGTTGGAGTACCTTTTGTATTAAAGACTAAAAATAATGGTGGACAGAGCACCACAGGTTTATCAAATTATGCAGCACTGGGATAAAAGAGGAACCATGCATTATAGGGGGATAGATTCAAGCAAGAAAGCCACAGTCCTGAGTTTGTACTAAAACCTGAGCAGCAGGTTTGTTGAACACAGAATATCTTAGAGGTCTCTCATTCATATAGTCTTCATAAGCTGAAGCTAACTTGACAGAAAACTAACAATCACTAGGAGAGTGAAAGAGAGGATTCTACCGTCACCTCTGAATCATGACACTAGAATTCAGTGCAATCCATTAAAATTGCTGGACCATAAACTCAAAAGAAAGGACATGGCCCCTTGGCACACGGCACAATTAGCTTATGGAACTCCTTCCTATAAGATGCAACAGTTGCACACTTCCATAGCTTTAAAAGGGAATGCCGTAGCTTCAAGGATCATGGGCTCATAGCTAAATTAACTCTCCACGCTCAGAGGTAATCTGTAAGAATAAGACTGTTGCTTACTTGCTGTAACTGTAGGACTTCCCAAAGATGTCCAGTTGGCCACTATGAGGAAGCAGGGAGCTGGGCTAGTTAGACTTGTTGTTTGGTCTCGCAGAATTCTCTCCATATGTTTTCTTTCAATTTACATGTGATAGGATGTGAGGAATTTTGCATTGTTACCAGGAGATTTGGGCAAGGAAGTTAAATCATTTGGGCAAGGTCATGGACACACTTTGCCTTGGTTCCAGTCCAGTAACTCTGGAATTAGAGTAATTGATAGGTAGTAGTTTCATCTCAAATGACCATTCCTGAATTCCTGGAATGAAGACCATTTCCGCACTACACTGTGACAGTGTTCTATTCCACTTTCAACATCCTGTGGAATCCTGGGGTTTGCAGTTTAGGGAGGAGCATTTAGAATTCTCAGCCAGAGAACTCTTTGGCTTCAATAAACTACAAACCCCAGAATTCCACAGGATACTGAAAGTGGAATAATAGCGCTATAATAGTGTAGTGCGGAAACGGCCGAAGACCTTAACTGCTTTGTCTAGTCGTGGTTGCCCTGCCTTCTCTTTAACATATGTGCTGAATGCATACCCTCCAACATTTAACAGATGAAAATCAGGACCCATGCAGCCACACAATGTCAGAGTGTGGTCAAGATGGCAAAACTGATTAATAAGGAAGAACACACAAAATAGGAGATGATGCAGCAGTTTGCCTTTGCCTGAGCCTACTGGGCCCGTCTTCTCCTCTTCTCTGGTAAGTTAACTGAGTGCAAATTACTTTGAATTCAGTTTGCATCAGTGGAAGTAAGCTGAGGGCCAAGGGAGAATATGGGTGAAGGAGAGAGAAATTGGAATATTTTAAAAGCAACTGAAAAAGTTGGATGACAGAAAATTAATCAGGGCTATCCCTGCCAACTCAGAACAATTAGAAAATGTGTGAAAACTTTTTCAAATCTCTTATCTCCTGTCCTGTTCATAGTTGCTATTTATTGTGCCTATGTGGCTCTTACAAACCATTAGACTATTTTGGGAAATTACTGGGGAAATAAATAAAAAAGTGTTACCAAATCAACTCGGGGTGACATTCTTGAATGTTATGGATGCTGCCCAAGCAGAGGCAAGCTTGATCAAATCCAAAAATACCTGTTTCCTTCCAGCTATGCTACTAAAAAGACAGATTAAATGCTTCTCTTTTTCTCTCTACCACCCCATGTTGTTCTCACAAGCAGGGCAAGCCAAATTCTAGCTGCTGCTGTGAATGTCAAGACCCAGAGACCACCTTTAACCATATGCCATAGAGGTGTCTAGGGACTGTTCTGTATTGAGGATAAATCTTTACATACACACATGCAATTCCAGGTTATGTTCCAGCTGTGTGAACATGTACTCAGGCCCAAACCGCCAAGCTCTAAAAAGTTGTCTGGGTGGCAGGAACACAATCTGTCCTCCGAAGATGGTAGAATCTCTATGCACCACCAGAGGTTGATGAGCAGTTCAGTAAAATATGCAACGTGGCTTCCAAAAAGAGACTGGAAACTAAAAGGAAAAACAAATAATCTCTCAGCATAAGAATTTTAATGGAAATCAGTACATTTTCCTAGAGTGTTAGAGCAATGGGGAAGAAGGTTTACAGAATGCAAGAATAAAATCAGCAGGTGGGCAGGAAGGCAGGGACAGTTCTTGGCAGAGGTCTGGAACGATTGATGACATTAGGCTAAATTGCCCACCCTGGTTCATCTGTCTCTCGGTGGAGGGCATGGCTGGCTCATGGATCTCTGAATAACCACACCTCTGGTAGGATGTACTGTCAGATTCTGTTGCAGGTCTAAATTATATCTACTAATTATCTACAGCAACAAGTACAGGCCAGCAGAGTCTTTATTGAAACCTGTAGCTCAGCTTTTCCCACCCAAGTTCCTGAATATTTGATTTTATACTATATCAGATTCACTGGAGAACCATTATGATGTAGTGGTTACACTACTGAACTGGGAATTGGGAAATGCAGATTCTAATCCCCTCTGAGCCATGAAGCTCACTTGGTGGCCTTGGGTCCATGAGTATCTCTTTGTCTGACCTACCTCATAGGATATCATGAGCATAATGTGGGAAGAAGGGAAGCAGTATATGTTGCCCTGAGCTGACTTGAGGAAAGCAGGCTATAAATGTAACAAACCAAGGAAGATGTCAATATTTATGTATATTTATGAATAAATATGAACAAATGAAAAAATGTATCTACCCACAATTAAAGGCAGAAGGGAAAAGGTATGTGAAACCGATTGGTGTGCCTTTGACATGTTCAGGATGGATCACGGGGTACAAGGTCCAAAGTTGAAGAATTATCTAGGTATTAAAAATGTAGATCAGAGGCAGACAGAGACTTGAGATCATCCTTACTTCACTAAGGCTGTTTTTGAGGCCCTCAGCTTCTCTAGACTCCCCAGATCATCCTTTTTTTGTGGCCAAAAGAGGGCAATTGTCTATCCTGAAAGCCTCTTGGGAGGTATCTTTTAAATAGGGAACAGGCGCTCCTCCTGAACTGTTTAAACACACACACACAGGCACACACAGACACATACACACACACACACTTTTTTAATAACTAGAAGTGGACATCATGACATTCTCTCCCTCCCTCTCTGGGTCAATCATACATTGTCCCTCTGGAGCAATCTGAACAGTTTGCCCCAAAGGGTCCAGGGGCAGAAGATTTGCCCTACACCCATCTCTGTTGCCCACCCCAACCTAAATCGTGCATTCTGACTAATAAGTTCCAATTTTGGGGAGTCTCAATCTTGGAGAAAAGAAAGAGAGAGAGAGAGAGAGAGAGAAAGAAAGAAAGAAAGAAAGAAAGAAAGAAAGAAAGAAAGAAAGAAAGAAAGAAAGAAAGAAAGAGGAGGAAGAAAAGTCATATTGGGACAAAAATTTTCTGGGGTTCCATCAGAGCCACAGAGTTTCCTGGGGCAGCCCTTGCCCAGTTTTCCTGTGCTCTCTGTTTTGCCCAGTTGTTACTGCGATGGATATGCTTGAACCCGGGGTCTACAATTTAATATAAATTGGCTATTAAAAATATACCCCTTCACGTGCTTGAGAGGCCCCCGGATGAGCACGCACACAGGCACGGCCGAACAGCTGAAAAATACAGGAAAAATCCTGGTCAGGCCAGTAACTTTCCATCATGCAGCTTCAGGAGACCTCCAGGCAAGTACACATCAAAACTCAATCAAGTATGTACCAAGCACACAAAAGATTCTCAGCCCCAAACAGTCAGCTTGACAGGATTAGTGCTTCTGACTACGCAACTGTCAAGCGCTCCCTATTTGCATACTGTCTGCGCTATTGACAACCCAGACAAAAACCCATCAAGTCAAGCACTGACCTTTTGGAGGCTTTGTCTCCGCTTGAGAATCTATTGTTCTCCCTGGGAAAGGGCTAGTCTCCAGGTACATTTTCCCCTGTAAAAAAACCCTGATTTTGCGCGCTTCCTTGGGTCACTCTCGGCTTCTTCCCCGACCTGCTGCTGCTCTGCTGGCCAAAGCCTTCCCCTCAGCCGCCATGTGCTGAGATTCACCGCTCCCAACTCTCTGGCTCTATTTTAGTTTCCCGGACTACAGGATCAGGTGTAGTATTCCCCTGATGTCCTTCTTTAAATCTCCTATCAATTTTCCTCCCTTTATTTTTCTTAGGTCTATGTGAGTGGGTTCATAAGCACGCAGTGACTGAGGTTTTAAATAAAGAAAATAATTATAAATTTATTTTGTCTGGGTCTTGACTCAGCCTAACCTGTAAAAGCTGGGTACAAGGTCTTGCTAGGTTACCCTACCTCTCTGGTGTGCTGGGCACGTGCTTGGTGTAACTTGGAAACCCTCTTAAAATCAGGTGTCCTTTGAGCGATCCCACGGAACTCAGACAGTGACCGGGACCCCTGGAAACTCCGGCAACATATCTGGTGACAGGGACCTCCCTGAACTCCAAATAACTAATTCGGTGACAGGGACCTCCTAGAAATCAAAATAACTAATTTGGTGACAGGGGCCTCCCTGAACTCAAAATAACTAATTCGGTGACTGGTGTTACCACTGTGAACTGTCCTGGCCTTTGGTAAACTTCAGGTATCATTTTGATATCACAATTCGGCCCTGTTCTGCCACCCTCAGCCACGTGTTTGTAAGGCTTCCGTACAAGCACTGAGCTAGGCATGGCTATTATATGCTGACTCATACTTGTTTACACCAAGGCAAGCCAGAAACTGCCAGATCTGCTTTAGGAGACCTCCCGAAACAAACACCTTCATTACAGATGTGCGTCAAAACAAAGAGACCTCTGCCCCGAGCGGGCACCCTGGCGAGCTGAGTGCTCAACTGCCAAGCTAGCCGCATCTGCATACTGGCTATCCTATTGTCAGTTTGGACCTTAAGTTAATCATGTAAATTCTGACCTTTCGGAGACATTGTCTCAAGCCCAGACCTCATTGTTTTTGCCCAAGACCAGACTAGCCCACGGTCATACCTTCCCTAAATAAAAACCCCAACCTCCGAGAGCTTCCTCGGACCGCTCTGGAGTGCTATCCAGCCTTGCCGTCGCTTCGTTCTGTGAGCTCCCCTCAGCCGCCATGCTGAGCTTCTTCTCTCCAATTGGACCTCTTCAGGACTACGAGAAAGATGGCGTATCACTCATTTCCCCCAAAACTCTCATTTCCTATTTCTAGTTAGCTGTGTGGTTGTGTTTTCTTAATATTTGCCTGCTTGTTAATAAATATCATTGTTGCTATTTCAACTGTCTGACTGCTCACTGACCTGAACCTGTATACATAGGGTAAAAGATTCCCGCTAAGTTACCCTGCCTCTCGTTAGCTTAAGAGAGTGCTCCAGCTAATTTCCCCATCTTTGCTTGGTTTGGTTATTTGGGCGCCCCTCCCGGGACCCCCAAGTCACAGGGTAACACTGGGACCCTCAGGACCTCCTGAAAATTAGGGTAACACAGTGGCTGTAGGCTCCTTCATTTCTTTCATTTCCAGACCCACAATTTTCCCAGTTGGCACTTCTAAGAAATGGTGCAGAGTCAGCCAGGCAGCTGCTGCTTTAAAAAAAAAAATCCATGCCATTTTCTCCTAAATGCTCCCCTTTAATGATACTTTAAAGAAATGCCACTTTGCCTCCCTGTGCCCTCTTTCTGAGTGACTGACCCTTGGTAATTGGATACAGTGATTATAATAATACTCTAAACTGGATCTTGCAGATGAGCTTGTCAATAGAAAGGAAGATTATCACATTAGCCACAGAAATAGAGACCACAAATCCCTCTTATAGCTACAGAGTTAATAGTGTTGACAACAGCTGAGAAAATTCAGACCTAGGACTAAGCATTGCCTCTGCTACACCTCCTGCCACTCACCCCTCCTTCCCAAAGGAAACCTGTTAATCTTTTTTATTTTTTTTTTAACCATCTCTCAATCTAATGCCCTTTCCTTCAGCCAGCCTCTGGGGGAGGAATATGCGTTGATGGTGGTGCTAAGTCAGCTGGTAAGCTCTCAGATACAGCGCGGCATCCGAGTAACAAATGTGAGGCCCTGAGTTAAGATGGAGAACACCATTTGCCCTGGCTGCGGAGAGAGAGAGACACACGATGCACAGCAAAGGCCCAGGGAGAAAGTTATGTTTCCTGGAGGATGGCTGCAAAGGGCAAAGGTGTCTCATTGATGTCAAGAGAGTGGTCATGTTTTCATGTGAGGACATGTCTGAGCAGCCTCTGAGTTACTCTGCTCCGCTCCCTGAGAGACCAACTGAGCCATCAGAAGGCCTTTGGGGACTAGGAAGGGAACAGACACTTAATGCCATGCTGTGGCGCTTGGGGTATGTGTTTGCGAGTAGCGTGGTTAAGCACAGAGTTCAGCGAAGAAGAATTTTCTAAACAGAAAAAGTCATTGCTTTAGAGAATAAACTCCATGGCTCCTGCAGCTTGTGACCTGCCTCCAAACCAGACGGAGGCAAAAAAAACTCACAGGAGGTGCCATTAAAACCGTTGCGTCTCCAAGGCTGCTTTCCGGGAGCACTTTTACCTCATGGTAAATCAAACCCTGGTACTCAACGTCACCCGTTTGTTTGGGGTAGCTTTTTAATCCTTTTAAACTAGTAGGTACTAACATAGGGAGAGGGTGCTGTGAAGTACCGTAAGGCAGTGCCAGAAAAATGGAAAATGTGAAAAGATAAATTAAACGTGGAAAATGTGAAAAGATAAATTAAACGTGGAAAATGTGAAAAGATAAATTATGTTTAAAAGAATAACATAACCAACTCGCACATAACTCTTAAGATAGTGTGAGGATACTTAGGGGTTGTGTTTTGAAGATGAATTATTTGATTCATTAAAGAATATTTGACCATCCATCTAGGGGCAGCCTTCCAGATATTTTGTACTACGATTCCTGTTATCCTCGGAAGTATGGTCATTGTAGTTCAGAACTCCATGCAGGTACCAGGTTGGGGAAGGTTGACGTGGGGAATCTGTCACAGAAGGGAGGCGCCACTATGCTTGTGGTAAGCCCACCCTTGCCTAACTGCTGGATGAGAGGAAAGAGCAGCACAGTGGCCTCTGACCCCACTGTGGCCCCGTTCACACTTTTGAAAAGCTCTGGAGGAGTCAGAGTACAAGGCAGAGGCACGGTGCAATTCCTTATTTATTTTCATTGGTGTCTCTTCCTCCAACAAACCAAGGTCAACACCCACACTTTTTGCCTGACCTGATTTTCTCCTCACAACAACCTTGAGAGGCAGGTTAAGCCAACAGAGTGCGAGATCTGCTGAGGATTACAGTGAACCTCACAGACTGACTGGGTATCTGGTCTCCCCAGTTCTAGCCTGACACCCTCCGATGCAGGGTATACAACCTTTTCAGTCTGAAGGGTCACATGGGCTGCATGTGTATGTATGCACACACACACAAATGTACATAGAAAGCATGCACACATCTCAGTAGAGAGAGCAATCTTCAGCAAGGCTGAATAATTTTGCTCGTTTCTTTCTGTTAGCAACAATGGAGAAAGAGTCTGTAGGAAAATAGATGGGATATGAGTGGGGGTGAGTGCACAATTGTGAGTGTGTATCAGAATATTGGTGGGTAGGGGCCAGGTTCTAAATCCATGCTCCAACTGGTACACCACTCTGGTATGTAACTCTCAGTGTTTGAATGCATTTCTCCCCTCCGTGCAATAGACCTTTACACTGAAGATGTAACTGGCCTGTAACCAGAAATGTTTTTTATCCATGTAAAGGATATTCAAGACTGTAGATTATGATATAGCCAGCACTGCAACTTCATTTTCTTGGAACAGAGAACCAGAAATGCCTATGGGGATCTGGTCTTTTCTGCTGGCTTACCAGGTGAATCAGGGTAATATGTACCACACCACACTGTTCCACAATGATGAGGCTTCTTCCAGCCTTTCCTGCTGTAGGGCTGAAATGTTTTGAAAGTGACTTCTGAAAAGAATGAATAACACGGAGGTTCTGAAGCCATCCACAGTTGGGCAGTAGCAGGATGATGTTCTGGTACCTAAAGCATCATTATCTCAGTTATGGATGGCTTCTGCATGTCCATTCTAGTTATCTTCTTTGAAGTCACTGCTGAAGTTTTGCTTTAGTGGCTTTCTTTATGTGTAAAAAGGAAAAGCGAAGGCACATAGCAGCACCCAGATTGATTTATTTCAGCCTGAACTTTCATGGTTTCAATCCACTTTTTCAGATGTCCTGCTGGAGTAAAATTAAAGCCACAGCTATTGAAACACAGACCATTTCTGCACTACACTGTTATGGTGCTATTATTCCAGTTTCAACATCCTGTGGAATTCTAGGGTTTGTAGTTCACTGAGGCCAAAGAGCTCTCTGGCTGAGAATTCTAAATGCCCCCCCAAACTGCAAACCCCAGGATTCCATAGGATATTGGAAGTGGAATAATAGCGCTATAACGTGCAGTGTGGAAATAGCCACAGTTACATAGTTGCATGATGTTAACAGGCTACAAAAAGATGCAAATTCTGACACTGGCCATAAACCTTCTAAGAATACTATAGTCTTAAGATAATATAAGTTAGTCAAATAGCTGGTCTGTTTGTCTCCAGGTGTGAAAACAATATAATCTCCATACTTGAAAGTCTACTCCCTTGAAGTAGGAGATTTTCTGAGGAGAATTCCTTGGCTACATATGTAAATATGATGTGAATCTGTATTTTAATATATGGAGTATGTCAAGAAATCATCCTCTGTTCATACATTTACTAGTGGATTGGAATTTGTAAATATATTGCAATTGAGCTGTTTCTCTTTCCAATCATCCTTTTTTTTAAAAAAAGAACATCTACTTGTAGTTCAGAAGCTGAACTTCCTGAGAAGTTGAAATTTTTTGTGACTAATTTTTAGGTGTTTCCATTTCTAATGCCAGATTTGTGTCCATTTATCTTCCTGCATTGAAACTGTCCTGTCTGTCCAATGTGTACTGCAAAAGAGCATTGCTGACAGAGTATGGCGTATATCACCTTGCAGGATGAGCAAGTAAAACATCTCTAATGTTGTGGGTGTTCTTAAGGACCTGTAAGGTTGCACCTAGAGTAGAGGAGGGGAGAGAGTTGGTGCTAGGCCCTATATTTCCATCCATGTTATGTGTCCTGTTGTAGGTAAGGAGTGGTACAGCCATTCCACTCTTTAGTGGAATATTTTAGGAATCTTGGTCTATTGGCAGCTGCAAGCCTCTATCTTATCATGTGGCTCCATGTTATTGTCCTTACAAAGATAACAGAGCAATGGTGTGGATGGCAGCATGTGTATGATCCTTTCACATCTTTATATCTGAAGAATGTCTGGGTAAAAAACCATTTAAGAATATTATGAACGCTGATCTGAAAATGGAAGAAAGGTGGGATGCAAGCATAGTTACAGTAAGATTTTTAAAAAGCCAGTATCAAGTAGTTGTTAGAGCACATGTATCAAATACAAGGCCCATGGGGAGAATCCAGCCCGCCAGGCCATTTCATGGGGCCCTCGCACCTCTCCTGCAGCTGCGGCACTCCCCCTGCTTGGCAAGCCCGATCCCCACATTGCAGGCCCTCTGGCTTCTGGTATTCTGAAGAGGGGCCCAGCAGCCAGCACTCGTGACCTGCTTCTACTTCTGACTGCTTCTTTTTCCAAGTCTCACCATCAGAGTGTTGCTGCGGGTTACCATGGCAACACTCTGTGTGGTTCATGAGAGTTGGACAGAGGAGCAGTCAGAAGTAGAAGCAGATCGCAAGTGCTGGCTGCTGGGCCTCTCTTCAGAATACCGGCAGCCGGGGGCTTGCAATGTGGGGATCGGGCTCACCAAGTACAGAGAAGGGAAGAGGCAGAAAGAGCCACAGGGGAAGGGGAGCAGAAAGAGTCACAGAGAGGGTCTGGAGGCAGAAAGAGGCATAGAGAGGGTCTGGGGGCTGAAAGAGGCAATTATTTAATATGACAAAAGAGTAGGTACATTTATACAGTCTTATAGACACAACTGGCCCTTTGAGGGCAACCATAATGCTGATGCAGCCCAGATGAAATTGAGTTTGACGCCTCTGTGTTAAGAGTATAGAAGAGTCAGATTCAAATATCTCCTCAGCCACAAAGTTCTCCTTGGGCAACCTTAGTCAAATCACTATTTTTAACTCTAACCTGTCTCATAGGACTGTTGTGAGAATAACAAGGGATGGGAGAGAGAGAAAGGGAGGACCGTTTAATCTGCCTTGAAATCCTTGGCATTAAAGCAATGTAAGAAAAAGGGTGAAAAAACAATAAATCAGAAATAAAATGGTATACTGTTGAGTAACCCAGTTTGCCTTTCTAGCCAAGTATGTCCTCAGGCAGAAGCTGCTTTAAAAAAGCACCCTGCAGAGGCCTTCTGCTCACCATAGGACTAGATTTGGGCCAGCCTAGCCCATGCTCACTGCAAATTAAGCAAGGCTGCAGCTTATCAGCACAACAGTTTTCAGCTTCCAGGAGATGTTCTTCTGGCATTTTTGTTCGCTCAAAAGAGTGGAAGAGAAATTAAAGTCACCCTCGGCCCCAAGAAAAGTCTCAGCTGCTCCTCTTTAGAGCTGGGTGAATGGAAAGGCCCAGAATGGTTCCAGAAGCCTAGGGGGGTCTAGATCTGTGCATGGCACAGGCGCACAGAGAGGGTGAAGGGGGGTGGGGGCAGTGAAACACACAGAACATCTGAGAGGCACCAGGCACAAGCAAAAATGCAAGAGATCTAAATTGGACTCAGAGCTGAACATGGAATGAGCTCAAAGGCCTGTGTACACAATCCCACAGTCTCCTGCAAACAGCATGCCACTGAATGGAACTAGAAGATATGCCAACGAGTTTGGGGTTTGAGTTCATTGGCTTTGCCTGCCAGCCCCTCCTCTCGTTTCCAGCCAGCCAGCCTGCCAGACAGACATCAGTCCCTGCTGGTGGAGGGGGGTAAGCCTGCTAGGTAACATTTTCATCTGTTCCCACCTACAGCTCCACCTTCTGGGAGACCTTGAAATTGCTCTAGCAAGGAACTACTGTTCCCTACTTGCTTCCTTGTTCCCAAAACTCAGGGCCAGCCCTGGCATTAGGCAGAATGAGGTAACTGACTGAGACATCAGATCTGTGGTTTTATGTAAGGATAACAGCATGGTGTAGTGGTCTGGGCATTGAATTATGACCCTGATAGAGCAGAGTTCAATTCCCTGTTCGGTCATGGAGAACCACGGAGTGACCTTACCGTGTCTTTCACTCTCACTCTCCAGAAAACCTTGTGGTAGGTTCGCTTTAAGGTCACCATAACTCAGAAATGACTTGAAGGCATATAGCAACAACAACAATTGTTGGTTATTTAATTTGCTGTTGTTTAGTTTGGTTTTGTTGTTGTTGTTGTTGTCATGATGGTGATGATGATGATGATGACGACAACGACGACAATGAAGAGTGGTCCTGATAGGTATTTTCTACTTCAGGTACCAAAATAACATGGTTTAAGGTCTAATGCACCTTGCTTAGGATCCAGGACATCGTGGACAGGGGGCAGTACCATATGCTGCACTCCCTCAGGTAAGAAAGAGCCTAGACTTGGCCTCCCTAAATTTTAAGCACACCTTGCTAGAATGGTACAAAACTACACCCAGTATTATATATCATGAGGGGGACTTTTAACATGCTTATATACCACTGAGATAGAATTTGGAATGTCAACTGATTAAAGATAATTGGCTGATTTATTCAATCAAATGAACATTCATTTTATCAATATGTGAAAATATTGGCATATGACAAAGCTCCAACAAAGTGCATATTCATATGCTTGAAAACAAAAAGGACAGTTTAATTTTATATCTGCAAGGAACAAAAGCCCCCATTCATTGCTAGAGAGTCTTCCTGTACTTCCCACCACCAAACTAGAAGATGTGAAATATTTCCTATTGTAGAAATACAGGGAAATAGCTTTCAAAAGATAAGGCCAATATCTGTCAGTACCATGAAAACAAGAGTTATGAAAGTTGTATTGACATCAGGCAACGTTTCACACTTTTAGGTATTGTTGTTGATTTCAGCAATATAACATGAGACTGAGGATGGAATCCTTTGACACTGGGAAACAATTGAACACATCCACACTTTTGTTGGGGTGGAAGATATACACGATTGTACTGCCAACTTTCATATCTAAATTAATAGGGCGTAAGCGTGTGCGCATGTTTGTTCTGGCTCATTAGTTTTAGCTAAACATAGGCCATTCCCACACTAGCCTCTTATAGCGCTATTATTCCACTTTCAACGTCCTATGGAATCCTGGGGTTTGCAGTTTTGGGAGGGGCCAGCCAGCCCCTCCCTGAACTGCAAACCCCAGGATTCCATAGGAGGTTGAAAATGGAACAATAGCACTATAACAGGCTAGTGTGGAAATGGCCATAGTCTAATTCAGTTGCTAATGGCTCTTATTATTACAAGAAAATTGTGAAAGGCAACCAAAAGATATGAACTGGAAGAAAATGACTTTTTTTCCCCATTTCTTTTCAATCAAGTCTGGTGCATTTTGGCAAATCCTAATTAAGAGTTCCAGTGCCAAAAGCTGATACTTGTTTACAGCTCCACTAATTAAACAAACAGGGAATGTTGATCTATGATTGACAGTTTAGTTGATTAATTGAACATACTGTCAAAGCTTGCAGTCCTAAGCAGAATCCTCCCAGAGCATGAAAACATTACTTTTTGGACTCTAGTTTCCTGAGTCCTGCAGCCCCCAGGGGGATTCTGGCAGCTGGAGTCACGAATGTCCGTTTTCTAAGCTCTGAGCCCACTGCTCCCATGCAACTGTGCTTGGTTCGTATCTTTGAGGTCCACCCCATAGCAAGGCCCCTGGGCAAAGGAGAGCTGTTGGCCCTGCTTCTCTGCCTTCATCAAAGTGTTTTCAAACACTGGCCTGTTTACCTTGGGACTGATCCAAAGCTGAGTGATTCCTCTGTTCCCTCCCACTGGGTCTAGATACTGGTCTCCCTCCCTGGCACTGTGAGCTTCCCTGCCCCCTTGCCCTCCCATCAGATGTCTCCATTGTGACAGGTCTCCCCTCCATCCTGCCCCTCCAAAACACGCACAGTAAGTGGTAGCTTTCCTCTCACAATGCATGGCAACGTCAGACCAGGGAACCCTGCTGGGGGCTCATTAGTTAGGCTGCTGGATGCCCTGCCCTGTGCCTACAGTAGATGGACACAAACACCAGGCAGTCTTCTGGTCCTGCAGCTGTACGCTCTGGCTGTAGAAAGCAAATGCCCTCTCTTAGCATGCAACAAGCCCAGTGTTTTCAGGACTGGACTTCTGCCTCTGGGAATTACACAACAGAGTCTCCAAAGAGCCAAGCGAGATGTTTGCCTTCCAGAGATCATGTAATAAGTGGGTAAGGCAAGCAAGACTTCTCTTCCACTGAGTTAGCAAGTAGGTAGGTGATGGGGATGGCATACTTTGCTCTGCCTTTTTGGCATCAGTAGGCTGGCCTGGACAGCACAGTTGATGATATGCTACTAGGATCACCTTGCTGGATTGCATCAAACCCAGCTTTCTGTTTCCAGATGTCCTTGGGAAGAGGAGGATAGAAATTGCCACCTTGTATTTCTGCAGGGACAGTAGCCATGTAGTAGCTGTGTAGAAAGCCACTGTGGTTTGAGTGTTGTACTAGGACACTGGGAGATGACAGTTTGAATCTCCATTCAGCCAAGGAAACCCACTGGGTCACTTTGGGCAAGTCGCACTCTAAGAGGAAGTGCATGGCCAACCTCCTCTGAATTGATGCTGCCAAGAAAATCATACAGTAGAGTTAGTCACTCTTAAGGCACAGATGACTTGAAGGCACAAAACAAGGCAGCCACATTAAACTGTTGCAGCAAAGCTAACAAAATGTCTTGGGGCACTTTAAATGACCAAAATTTTATTGTGGCATAAATTACAAGGCCACTTTATCAGTTGCATCTCATGTCGTAATTAGTTTGCTGATGGCAACTGATGAAGTGGACTAGGAGTAGACAAAGTTCTGCCCCTCAAGCTGTTGTACTGTGGCTCCCAGCACTCCTCACCATTAGTTAAGCTAGCTAGGACTGTGGGTGTTGCAGTCTAGCAACATGTATAGGGCCACACTTTGCCCACCACTAAAGTAGATTCTAGTCTACAAAACCTTATGGCCTAATAAATTTATTCATCTTCAAGTTGTCATAGAATTCTCAGTGTCCCCGCTCCCCTGTATCCTGTGGATTTGCTCACAGCCAGTGTGGTATACTGCTCTGGGCGGATCCATTTTGAACTATTATCTTTAGCAGCCATTAAGCAATTGGTTCTCCATAACTTTTTATAACAGTATAGTCCTCCACATATCTACTCAATGTCAAGTCCCACTGAGTTCAGTGAGCTTTGTGTGTGTGTGTACACAAGTGCCTTTAAATTGCCTGTTGATTTATGACAACCCCATTAATTTCATAGGGTTTTTTAAAGCAATAGATACTAAGAGGTTCTTTTGTCAGTTCCTTCCTCTGAACTATGGCCTACAGCACCTGGTATTCATTGGACGTCTCTGATCTAAGACTAACCAGGACTGACCACAGTGGCAGAGCTTGGAGTGTGGGAGGGGACAGGAGGGGGGCTATGGTGCGTGGGGGTATGGCCACAGTGCATGGGGGTGTGGCCAGGACATGCAGGGGCGTGGCTACGAGCTGGGACACCTCCAAAACATTGCTGCCTGTGGGGAAGTGCCCTTCTCCTGCCCCCCCCCGTTCCTACGCCATTGGCTGACCATGCTTAGCTTCCAACGTCAGACAAAATCAGGTGTCTTTGAGGTATTTAGGCTCCAGTAAACTTTACTTCCAGGTAAGTCTATTCATGATTGTAGCTCATGCTATATAACAGTTTTGAAGACATGCTGTTTGTTACTGTCCCAGGTTTTGTGGCAATTTCAGTTTCATTGGAGATGCCTAATTGTAGTTTGAGAAACAGATGTTTATTTATTTATTTATAGATTTATATCCTGTCTTCAGCATATGTCTCCAGGTACCTAACAAATAATATAAAATTGCACAATAAAAACAGCAGAGACATGTACAGAATAAAACAGAAGGATGTGTATATGTTTATGTGTTTCAATGAATCAGGGACTGAGAACAATAAAACATTAGTCAATCAACCAATCAGTCACTCACTCACTCACTCACTCACTCACTCACTCACTCACTCAATCAATCAATCAAATCATTTAAAAGAGGGAATAAGGCACGTCAAAAATAATTAAAAACCTGGGAAAAAAGGATAGACTTTCTCTTTACCTAAAGACAGTAAAGTTGGCACTAGGCAAATATGTCCAGGTGGGAAAGCCATTATTTGGATCCCACTACAGAAAGGCACTCCCCAGTAGCTGCCATCTCACTCCAAAAGTACCTAAAGGAAACTCTTCAAAGACTATTTGAACTGATGGGCATACAGACTCATGTGGCAGAAGAAAAGCCTCCAGATAAGCCCTATCTGTTCCCTCCTTTTACTCTGTTTGTTTTCAGTTTCATACATTTCTGTAGATGGCTTTCTTCCCCTCATCCCAGTTATATTTTTTTCTAACCAGAACACATACACACCTCTTTGCAGATTTTTGTTTGAAAACCTAACCAAGTTTGGGATGTTGAAGTTGGCCATAATTACTTGGAAGAACATGACTGGTTCTGCTGCTACTCCAATTAGCAAGAGTTGGCCAGTGACAACTTTCCTATCCTCCCCTCCCCACTGTGTTTGGGTGCTGGCTGCAAGCCAATGAGACTCTAAAAGAGCATCATGCTTCCCGGCTTGTTGCTCTCACTAAGCCTTCCAACGAGCAGATATCTGTTTTGGGAGATTTTCATGAAAAATCTGGCAATGGCATGTAAGAAACGGAAAAACAACAGCATCTGTGCATGTTGTCTATCACTTTGGATACTTGTCTCATTATTCCAGACAGAAAAGAATACATGAAATTATTTCTACCATATATGTGTGAGTGTGTATATGTGGCTGTGAGTGTATACATAGACAGATGGATGATTGGGTGCTGGATGGTCATGCTGGATTGTGGGAATTACCACTCCAAGAAAATGAAATTTTCCAAGCACAGAATTAATATCAGAAACCTGTTTTGTGCTGCTACATGTTATACACCTATAACACATTGATATTCCCTTTTTCAAGGGGCATAGAGTGTTTCATGTTTCCCTCCATTTTATATTCTTAATAGCCCTTTAGAGTAGGAGAGATTAAGAAATGTTGAGCAAGGTCACTTGATGAGATTCTTGGTTGAGTGAAGGATTTCAATCTTGGCCTCCACAATCCTAGTGTGGTGCTCTTATCACTGCACCGCGTTGTCTTTCATATCGAGTATGTCTACTATACATCAGCCTATGCTGCCTCTTAATATGCTGCATCTGTATACTTTCACATACAAAGCTGCCATGACAGGACAAAGGTTTTCCCTTGTGTAGTAGTTTAATGTCAGTTGGTGGTTGCCAGGTTGCTAAGGCAGGGAATCTGCTCTAGGTTTCAGTCCAGCATTCAAAGGGGTATTCCAAGTTGCTGGACCCATTTGGGAGACACGGTTCAGCACCTTGCATAGATTTTTCAAAGTCTGGATAAAAACCCAGAGGGGATTTATCATAGCCCTCCAGACTGTGGAACCACCACTACCTAATAATCTCATTTGGCATTCAGAAGTGCTTTTTTCCCACGTGATTTTTCTGGGAAAAAGGAGAAATTACCCTTATCTGGCTGGGTCCTAACTCTCAACTATGTCCCTAATTGGAAATCAGTCGGTAATGGAGACCCCACCCACCCCTTTGGTTGTAGCTTGACACCCCAGGCAGTTTTCTATACATTAAAACTGCCACCCAAAATTTCCATGAGACCAGCAGTTTGGTGAGTCACTTTTCAGAAAACTGCTAGCAGGCCCAAAATGAATGGCTGTCTCACATCTATTCCCTTCTTCAAACACAACAGATGTCCTAACCACCTGACAAATGCTCTGTTAAACAGTGGATGGTTAAATTAATCTCTGTTAATATCTGTCTTGACAGATTGTTTATTCTGTTGTTGCCACAATTACCTGCAGCGTCAAACTTCCCTAGGCATTGCTTCCAAACTTTGCATGTCACACATAACCCCAGCCATTCTTGGGCTTTATTAGCCTCAAGAATTCCAGAGCACAGTTCCGTATCCACAGTGTGCTTTTGAGAACGAGTCTTCCTCGCAGGGGAAGCGGGGTTGTTGTTGTTCTGTGTCTTCAAATCATTTCCAACCTATGACGAGCTTATCACAGGGGTTTCTTGGCAAAATTATTGGGGGCGGTGCCCACGCCTCTCTCTGAGACTGAAAGAGTGTGACTTGCCTGAGTGCACTCATTAGGTTTCCATGGCTGAGTGGGGGTTCAGACCACATTCTCCAAAATTGTAGTCTAAATGCTCAAACCACTGCACCACACTGAGGGGAAAAAATCTGATTGCTGTGTTTCTTCTCTAGAAGTGAATATGTTACAGGTGATTTGTGCCCCACAGTCCTCGGAATAAGTCCCACCAAATGTACTTGGTAGGGATGTAATTATGCTGAACTGGGTGGCTGGGATGGTGCTCCTGGGTTGTGGGCCATGGGATACCACAAGTCCCAACACCCCCCATGGTATCTACCTAGCCACACTCCACTCATGTTACTTGTCCTGCATACACCTTTCCCCAGTACTGCCTTTCCCTTGGAGGCCCCTGCTGTTCATTCGCTCATTCAAGAAGCAGAAGGTGACTCCCCCACCCTAAGTTTTTTGGATGTCTCTAGCAACCTGATTGCCTCCTTCCTTTGGTCAAGTGGAGCAAGGAGGGGGGGCATAGGCTGAGGGAGAGGGCTCCCACGTACTTTAAAGGAGAAAAAAAAAATCTCAAGGTGCTCTGATATAATCTCTCATTCAACTGCAACAGGCCATATTCTATCCTAGAGAGCCAGAGTGGTGTAGTGGCTTGAACGTTGGACTATGACCCTAGGGATCAGGGTTCGATTTCCTGCTCAGCCATGGAAACCCACTGGGTGATCTTGGGTGCGTCACACATTCTCAGCTCCCAGAAAACCCTGTGATAGGTTTGCCTTAAGGTGGCCCTAAATCAGAAACAACTAGAAGGCACATATCAACAAGAACAACAATGACCACAAACATATTCTTTCCTAGTCCTACTTAGAGGTCCCTGGAATTCCCTGGAAGTCTCCCTTCTGTGTATAAAAAAGACTGGCCTTGTGCAGCTTTTGAGACCAGGTAACTTCAGGGCGGTATAACAGTACCCTTAGACACCCTCCCCATTCAAATAATTTCTCAGCCATGAAAGACGTTTGGTGGATCTTTTCATCTTGCTCCCAAATGGGATATATAACAAACAACAATTTGAGTCTAAGATCTAATCTTGTTACTTAAAAACTGGAAGAGAATCAGGTCCGCACATCTGGAGAGATTAAGAAATCTCTCACAAAGGCATTTCAACAGGAACAGTTCAGGTGATAACTGCCAGTTCTCAGTTAAATATCCAACTGTTAGAATTCAAGTTAATTCAACAGTTTGTTCTGAATTCATTCCATCATACATAAAAGAATGCCAGTTTGAGCATCCAAGCTTATCAGGACGATACGCTTGTGAGAAATAAATAACATGCCGAACTGAGAAACTGTTCAAATCAGAGGTTGTGCTGTTCTGTGCAAGATTCAGGAGCCCTGTATATTTGCACTGGGGTGGCTGGCTGTATATCAGAGGTCTTAGCCAGCTTCTGCTTCATTCTACAGTGGCCCCTCCACTTTTGTGAGGGTTCAGAGAACAGAACCCTTGCAAAAGTGAAAAATTGTGAATAACTTACCCCCTCTCCCCCATTCCCTTCCAGGGCTCCCCCGCCCAAATTCTCTTATGTTTTGCATTGTCACATGTTCTCTGCGCCAGGGCAAAATGCATGGGAACGGGAGGGGGAGCTCCAGAGGGAGAAAAGGAAGGATGGCATCAGCCTCCTCCATTCCTTTGCATTCTGCCCTGGTATGAGTGCACTCCACTGAGGCAAAATGCGTGGGAAGGGGAACGGGAGGGGGAGCTCCCATGTGGGCCTTCCCTCCCCTTTCCTTTGCATTTAGCCTCGGTGTTCTCCCACAGGGGCCAAATGCACGGAATTGAGAGGGGAAGCTCCAGAGGGAAGAACATGCACATCTGCCTCCCCTGCTATTCCCTTGTCTTTTTCCTGGGTGCACTTCCTTCTCCACACCTGGCAAAACACGAGGAAGTGGGAGGAGAAGGCGGGGAAGGCATGTACAACCATGAATAATCAAATTTGCGAAGGACAAACCTGCAAATGTGGAGGACTGTAGTTCCATCTAACCTTGGACACAGCAGAGTACCTAACCAGTTTTAGGAATGACTTGAGATTTCATGCAGAGAGCGCTCCACTATTTTGGCATGGATTGTGTGAATGGAGTGGGTTTCCTAGGCCAAACCATGGATCTATGCTTTTGGCATCAATGAAATACTGCATTGGTATGTGTATCTATATATACAGAGAGAGCGTGTGTGAGTGTACATGCCTACTCATGTTATTTAAATATTTACACATTAATTTTACACCGCAGCAAACTTAACCCTCAGTCCATGCCATTCATTCAGAGCACACACCTCAAAAGATGTAGCAGGTAAGCTCTCCCTCAGTCCGCTCATTGCAAACTAGGTTGTGCAGACTACAAACACAATTTTGAGTATGCCCAGAAAGATCCTTCAAGGGAACATGTCACATATGCTGATCTCCTCTCCAGCACTAATTGGGGCTCGAGAGGGAGCAGTCAGCGCCTGGGCTCCATCTGCCGAGTAGCGCCTGTGCCTGGGGCCATCTCCACAGCTCATGTTACTCTATGCGTTATCCAACAGCCCTTCACTGTATGCGTCAGGCAGTGAGGAGGGACAGGAGAGAAGCAAGGAACACCCTCCCTTTGCAGATAGCGAAACGTTTTAATACAGCTTTCAAATTCTAACATGCATTCAAAGGTACTTGATGACGCTCAGTATTTATACTGCGGGAGGAACATAGCCTGGACATCTTTGTTGACAACATACTTTTCCCTCTGCAAAAGAAGGGAACACACTATCCCACACAAAGGTGTACTGACCAGTAGCCAAAACGGGAGCAGCATTAGATTCCTTAGCTCTTTCCAGTCTACTCCTCAGTGTGCCTCAGCCACTGAAAGGTCTATAGGTTATTCTCTTACCTGTTGATACTGGAACTCTGCCCAAAAAAAAAGTCTTAGGAAGAAAGCCCAGCCTCTCTAGGCATCATTAAGCTTTGTTAAAATGACGGGCTTTCATTCTCTTGGCTTCCTTCTACAGCCCAATTAGCACCACCAGATCCCGGACTCACCTCCAGTGCAACCTACACTGTAGGGGGTAGGCAGCAACCATGCTGTGGTGACAATGTGCACTTGTGGCTTAGAAACCACTCTAGCATGCATGTCCTCACTGGAGCAGGTCTTTTGGAATTAGCAAAATCTGTCCCTGTAGGACTCATACAAAGAACTGCCAGCTAACCTCACATATAATAGAACTAAGCTGGCCACTGGAATCCACAGCCAAGAACTGTGTAAGCTTTGTTAAGAATCGGTGTAGTGTCATAATGAAGAGTGTGCTTGTGAAGCAAGAAGCTCCACTCTGCTTCACTGAAAAGGTAATCTCTACGCTGTGGCTTTAGGCTATTTGCTTCAGGTAGCAAAGGGATTCCTTCAGATGCTGAATGGGAGAAGCATACAGCCCAATTTACTAGTACAGTTTACACTGCAACTCAATATTAATACCCAAAATAAGCACTAAAGTTTCACAGCTGGGATTCTGAAATGCAATATTCAAAGCTTCCAGCTGACTGAATCTGAAATAGGTTAATTTGCAGTCACACGCACTCTGTTTCAAAGGGACTGCAGCTTGAAGAATGAGTGACACCTGCTTTGCACAATTATTTTATTGTCATGATTACAAAAATGCTGAGCTCCGGCTCTTGGTGCCAGCCAAGTCACCACCCTTTGGAATGATGCTTTGCATACAGTGGGTGGTACTTCCCACATGCTGGTGGGTTAGCAGGTGGGGAACACAAGCCAGCAGCAAGGAGGGACAGACAGCAGGTGCAAGAAGCACTTCATCAGGCAATGCTCCGGTGGGCCAGGCCCAGATACATTAAAAAAAAAGGGGGTAATCCAATGCTACAGCAGAGTTTTCACAACGTCACCATAAAAACAGGACAACCTGGGGAGATTCCACAGTTTGCTAGGCTTCCTCCAGATGGCTCAGAAGGATTGCCAGAGCAGAGGCTAGGCAGGCAGCAGGGAAAGTTTGCTCATTTTAAAGTATATAGGGCCTTTTTTCCTCTCCATTGTTAGAAGGAGCAGAATTATAAAGGATAAGGAAATCCCCTTTCCCCGCATGTGCTCATTTGGCTCTTGCTCACTAGTAGTCCCTCAGAAGTACTGGTTTTCCACTCTCTGTGGTGTGAGGCCTCAATAGGCCCTTTGGTTTCAAGAGGCTTTGGTTGAACATGGTCTGAAGGATAAAGTAGGAGGCAAATGAAGGAGACAAGAGATGCCAGGCCTCACGCAGGAGGGATGGGTGGGCATGCTGCTTGCCCCATGCTGCTTCCAGTCACAGAAATTAAACAGAAGGGACCTCCTGTTCTTCAAGCTACAGACATCAGTGTGAGAGAAGACGTGAGGTAGGAAAAAGGAAGTAGGCTGGGCAAGGGAAAGAAGCCTTGTTCTCTCAAAAATGTGTATAAATCTGAGACACGGAAAGACTACAAGGATGCCTGCCTGGTGTATTGCTATCATCCCTCCCCCAAAAGTTAACGGAGCCCTTCCTCGGCTCACTGTAATCTCCTCATCATAAACATTTAAAAATAATTATGATTCTGCCTCACCCATGGATGAAGATCCTCTTTTGCTCACAGAGGGAATGGTGAGATGACTGGAAGAAGGCTCATGCCCCACCCCAAAAACCGTGGCAAAACATTACAAAAAGGTAACTGAGAAGACAGAAAGGAAAAGAGGTGGCATGGTGGGTGAGACAACTTCCTACCCAGGTGCTACAGTAAAGAGCACAATATGATACAGAACAGTAGAAGAGCATCACAGAAGAGCTGGGGACTCAGGACAAGCATTCTGGTAATAAATAAAGCAGAGGCATTGTTGGAATGCTGGCTTTTGGACAACAATGGCATTGCAGGACGATCAGAAGTTTACTGTGGAATGCTGTGGATCAGCAAGGACACAGTACTGGAGAGAGTACTGTGATGCTGATGGATAGGAAATCAAGGAATTAAATGACTGCTGGACACAGGAGAAAGGCATGTGGGGACTGGGCACTCTTTGCTATCGGGCACTAGAGAAGAAATTTCTGACTGGCTGGCTGCTACACCATTAGGCACCAAACAATATTGAAGGGTTGGCTCATATTCATGAGACTGCTAGGCACTGAAAAGGGGCATTCTGTGAGAGTTCAACTAGTGCCATGGCACTGAAGAGGGCTCCATTAAGACTGCCACACCTCAACAAGGAATAGCATGTGCACCTGGGCATTGTGGGATCCCACTTCCCAGGCTCCTGCCTCTCATCTTTTGCATCTCTAATAAGGCAGGCTCCTTGTCCTTCAGGTTATCACTTTGATGCCAAAGTATTTGCGTAGCTGCTCCAGGAAGACAAAGGTAAGCACAGTGTGAGGGACCAAGCGTATGCCGGCAGGAACAAGGCCCTGGAAGAAGAAAAATGGGTTAAGTTCAGTTGGTGGCAGTCCTGGAGAGCTCACATTTTCTCTGATGAATGCTGAACTAGGAAGGGAAGGCGGAGTAGGAAACAGAAAGCTGGAAGAGGGTATGAAACCCAAGAAGCCTAATTTTTGATCCCACATGTGTTATACCTAGCTACAGATAAGAATCTGTCCTGAACGAACAGCCAAGGCAGTATGCCTTATGCAGCTGCCTTATCTTTGCCTGAAAGGCCAATTAGCCCAATATGGGGCTGCAAGCACTGGGGCAGGAGAAGAAAATCTGCAATGTCCGGGAGGCTATCCTTTGCAGTTATCTTCTCTGAAGAGGAAAACAACGGGACAGAAGAAGTGGGGGTGCTGTTGCTGGGCACAGCAGGAACACTGAAGGAATCAGAAATCAAAGCCAGGTTGGAATTTACACTGCCCATATTGTGTGCATGATTGACTTGGCACAATTGCCCACTGCTGCTCCCATCCCTTCCATATTACCTTATAAAAAGCCAGTGGACCAAGCTTGGCAGTTTCCAATGCACAGTGCATCACACCCTGGAGCAGAAAAGAAAAAAGACAAGAACTCAGTGCATGTCTAGGCACATTGGACTCCATGTACAAAAACTACCACAGTTCTTATTAGGCTCAATGTCTGATTATCACCGTCTAGACACAGTATCTGTGTCTAGCCAATATCTGGCTATTAACAACAGCAGCAACAGAAGAGAAAAACAAAACACAGCAAAACAGGCAGAAAGTGAGATCAATATGATGCTCAATGCAAGCAACTACTGAGTGAAGATTCAAGAGGCTTGCCACCTGGGCAGGCATGGGGAATCAGATCACTCACCCGATATTCACCCTGGGAATTCATCAGCCGCGTCTTCAGCACATCCAAGGGCTGACAGAGGAACGTGGCACATCCTCCCTGCAGTTGGGGGCGGGGTGGAGAGAGAGACCATTTTGAGATCCTGAGCTAGAGAGTGTAGCACATGACTCATCAGGGATAATGCAGCTGCCCGCTCACCAGATGGTATGCTTGTGACCACTGGATAAACTGGTTATTATCCTATCCTGCCAAACAGTTGAAGAAAATCTTACTAAAATGTTATTATACTATCACTTGGGTAATTCTGTATCACTTGGGCAGGACAACATAGATGACTAGCTCACCAAGCAGCAACCTAAAATAAAATTGCTACGGCATAAAGAGTTATCCATTATCAGTCAGGGAGCAGACCAAATGGGAAGAAGCTATGGTCATTTCTTACTGGATCCACAGCTGAGGAACAAAATTCTTTGTTGCCCCTTTCCTCTACACCATTGGTTCTCAACCTGTGGGTCCCCAGATGTTCATGGACTTCAGCTCCCAGAAGCCCCAGCCACTATAGTCAATGCTCAGGGCTTCTGGGAGCTGAAGTTCATGAATATCTGGGGACCCACAGGTTGAGAACCACTGCTCTACATTGTTCCTAAGATGCAGAAGAGCTACTGCCACCTCTCCATCCAGTCAATTCTCTCTCACTACATTAACTTATTGTATAAAATCCTTTCAGTATCATCCCAGGCTGAGCTCTTCTGCACTCTCTGGTACTAGTTTCATCTCCATGTGTACCCATCCTCCTTCCTCCTCTTCATCTACCTCAATTGCAAATCAAAGGGCTTGCTGTCTATAACTTCAGAACAGTATGTAAGACACTACTGAAATTAAAGCGAGGATGAAAAATATTAATAGAAGTTGCACCGAAATGAGGATTTGTCCATCTAGTAGGGCCTAAACAGCTAAGGACCACACAAAGCCAAATTCAGCCTGCAGCTAAGTACGGTTACTGCTGAGCACTTCACAGCCATCCCACCAACCTTCCCCCTTGGTTTGCCAAGTTGATGCAATGAAGCAAAACCATATATTGTGTTTGGCATTGTGAAACACTACTTGGGTCAGGCCTGATCTGCTGTTATTATCAACTTCCAATGAGATTTCTCTCATGGCCCTGTCACCAGACAATTCTACTTTAAAAAACCATGAGCATTCTAGGAATGAAGTGCAGACTGCAATACTTGCAGAAAAGGACGTTCACAACTCATTCTCATCCCAGCCTTGACAGCTCTATGGATATGGCTTTGAATCTCCAACATTCCTGAAGAAAATCATCATCTTCCATTCTAATGGCCTTACACTCACACACAGATATATACTTACAGCAATAAAGCTGGCCACGAAATGGGTGAAAATATTGTCTGACATCAAACCAGTCCCAAGAACCAGCTGCTTAGCCTGGTCATAGCAGGAGAGCTGCAGTGAAGCAGAAAATGGCAAGATTTAGCTCTCAGTCTGTCAATGTTCACAGACAGACAAGCTGGTCAAAGCATCCATCCTGCACTGGACTCCAAGAAATCAAGTAAAACTGTGACTTGCACAAATTACAAACTCTAACTTACACTCCCTACATTGTCTGTCAGAGGCAGGTTTCCTGATGCACTGGTGATCACAGTAAGGTAAGGCTGCTGTAGTCCTCACCCTACCTATCAAGTCACCAGCCAAAATATCAAGAGCAGATTGTCTGGGGGACTGGATCAGACAGCATCCTACTCCCCAACCTGTCCTCAGTCTCTCATGCTACTGCACACACCTCTTTTCTCATCTGCTGGGAAAACTGACCAGCTGTTTGTCCACAAAGCTAGGTCTTCCCTGTTTTTGCAGCCCCAGAGAGACAGAGTACAAAAGGTTCAGTTAACATTTGTTCTGTGGGGATGGGGAAACAAAGCCATAAATATTTTAATATCTTAGGTCAAAAATTAAAGTTCCACTGCTGTACATTTCTAGTAAGCAGTGTTCCACACTCTCTTTACCAGCTGCCTATGAATTCTCACAGATTTCTGTGCCACACAGTATTCTATTATAGTAGGGCTGTCTGCAGATTCTGCAAACACTCACTGTCTTCTGAATACTGCTCCCTTTGAGCAGCTGCCTATGATCCCCTAATAAGAAAGCCAGCCTCTGACAAATCGTGGAATGCTTGGGATTCTATGTCTCATTCTTTAGCGCTACCTGACAAGAGATGGATGGAGACAGGGACTCTTCTGTTACACCTCATTGATTACAGGCACAAGAGTCAGTAAATGCTATTTTTTCTCCTTAGACAAACTTCTGGGTGCATCTGCTGAGAAAAGAGAAGGCTGCCTTGTGACAGGTGCACCACTGTGACTCTGTTGGATTCTTACCTGTCCAACAGTAACCAAAGCCCCTCGACTTGATGCCATTGTTCCCCCAGAAAACAATTTCTTTATCCCTTCTGCAAAGACAAAAGAGATCAGAGTAATTAAATGCACAGAGCAGGGATTCCATTCAGACCCTTCATTTGAATGTGGATCCCCAAACTTTTGACCCCGTAGATGTCTTGCCAAGATGCAACTGTCTAGAAGCAACTATACTCTCTGTTCATGAGCTCTTTTACAACTCCAGCTCTCTCACCCCTGAAGGCATCCAAAGTTAAAAGAATGCTGTCATATTATAGTTTACGAGGAGCAAAACAGAGCAGATCAATAAATGACTTTGCTGAATTACCACTGCAGGATGGTTTCACTGGGATGAAATAGGTGAGCATTTGGCCAAAGTTAAGATCAGAAACCTTGATAAGGTACAATTGGGACCATAGATATTGATTCTCCACCAGAGCAGGGGTTGCAAGATTAAAAATTAAATACATTGCTAAATACCAGAGCACTTGGAAAGGACAGAGCTGCAGAAATTAATCAGCAGAGATAGGGCCAGCTGATGCAGAACCATTGTCCACACAATGCCAAGATCCTGGCTTTCAAATATAACAGTGCCATGGAAAGCGTGCTCTTCAAATATGAGGCTGCTTCCACAAGAGATGTTTAGCACAGAATCACCTCCTGGGTATGCTCTATCTCCTAGGGACACTCTAGCATTGAGCAGGGGATTGGGCCTGATGGCCCGTAGGGCCCCTTTCCAAGTCTTTGATTCTATGATCCATGCTCCACTCACACTTTAGAGGGGCAAGGTTCCTAAAAATATCACCATCCCTTGGAAGCCACACTATGTCTTTCCAGTGATTCCTCCATCTTTTTTTTTCCCTTCTCACTGCAGAAAATCCATCAGATTTTGACATGAGCAGTGATGTTATCAGACAACTATATCCATCACAGGTTGGCATCCTCATTGTGGTTTATGCTGGGGTAATTGGGGATTATGCCAACTTAAGTACTCTTCTAGGTCCTATGCAACTACCTTCTTGTGCAATGCCTCTTCCCTGGCTGTGATCAATGGCCAGTGTGGTGGTGTTGGAACTGAACCTTGTTGCCCTCAAGTGGCTGATATGCAGCCAAGGCAAAAGAAGTAGCTTTTGCTCTCCAGGTTTTCCAGGAGGTTGGTGGCTGCCTCTTCTTCCTTGACTGCACCATAGCATCCACACCACCAGGACACAGCTCCACCGCCACCACTCCACAGACACTGACGGGCGATGGGGGTGCATCCTGGCATCACTGTATGGCTCGGGAAGAAGGAACAACCGTCACTCTGTGGACTTTCAGTGTAAGTATCCTGGTGAAACAGTTAAATGTTCTTCTAAAGATTTTTAAGATTTCCTGGGTAGCAATAAGTAATTACACTTAGATGAATAAGCCTTTAGGGTTAAATGAATTGTTTTTTTTGAAACAATGGAAAAATAGCTGCTCAGTTACTTAGACTTTCCCCTTTGTTACCCACAACTTACCTCCTGTTCACAAGCATGAATGAAACACAGTGAGATGAAAAAATGCAGTATCATACCAAAGGGTATGGAAAATCTATTATAATTTGGCTTGCAGTTTACAAAGAATGAACAATGATTTATAGATGCCAGAAACCACTCATGTAAAAGCAAGTCTAGGACTTTCTTTTTTTAATTCTTAGTGTTACTCACAAAAATATTTCAGTAGATATTTAAATGCTCAAGGTCAGAATTGGTTCATGGGTGTCTAAGTGTACCTAGTGAGATTTTCTTCTAATACTCCACCACAGGAAGGTTTTTACCCCTGAATGCAACTAGCCCTCATACTGGGTAACTACACTTTTGCACAGTTTTACTAAGGGACATTAGCCACTCGTGTCCCAATCAATTTTGGCAGACACTCTATGGACCCTAGCTTGGGAATAAGTCAGCTGAATATGAACATGCCTTAGACATACTCTGTGCCTTGTCCTCCTTCCTTGATTCCCAGAGCACCATCAGACAGTAGGAAGTTACCACTGTGGGAACCTGGTATTGGGCATCAGAGATAGAAAGAGAGGGTTTTACTTCTTTACCTCCTGATCCTTCTTATTTTTCCTCTTCCTAGATATAGAGGAACAGTTCTTTTTAGACCCTTCTTTCCACGTGCCCAGAGCCCCACAAGTTCATCCTCTCAGCAGACATTCAGACAGCTTGCAACTACTGAATGCCACTGACCACAATAATGGGTGATCAAGTGAGGCCAGCTTGTTACCAGCTGTATTCACACTTCTTGCCACCAATTTCACTTCCAGGGAGTTTCTCCTTGTTAGCTTTGTGCATTCTGCAGCTACTGTTTTTGCCTCTGAGGGCTTTTTCCATGCCTCAAATACAGTTTCCTACTAGTACCTGCTGCCTGCAGCACAGGACTGGCTCCTAGAACCAGAGTCTCTTATATCCTATGGAAAAGGAGCTGAAACTTTAACAGATTCTCTTCAATTTCAACTTGTCACATTCAGAGAGAAAGATCTCCCAGAGGCCTCTCACAGGGTAATCTTGCTCTGTGCTAGCCAAGTTCTTACCTTCACGAAACACTCGGTACAACCCATCCAGAGCATGTGAGTAGCTAGGAACCAAGGAGAGACAATTAGCTGCTTGCATTTGCCACACTGCACCCAGATGAAGCTGCTATCCTTGGAAGCTTCAGTCACAAGCCCTTGCTCTTACAACTGTGGTACCAGTGATATAACACTGGGACCTGATCCCCCTCATCTGAAAAGGCACCTAAAGCATCAAACATTGTATACTTGCCCCTCAATGGCTTAGTAGCTTCATGCAGCTCTTCTTGGGAGAAACCAAAACTTTCAGAGGATGCCCCTCCACACAATTTCCATGTTCTTATTGCTCTCTTCCAAACATATAGGGCTTCTCACCCTTCATCTACACCCCCTGCAATTTTGATACTCACTTGCGCCGCAGATGGACAGGCTGTTTCATGTCATTCTGCATCCTGGAAAGGAGATATTACAACATTGAGAAGATTAAAGCAGCCTTCCTGCCCTATCACCCCACAAAATGGCATCCGAGTTTGCAAAACAGAGAGGGAATTAGCACAGCAGGGAAGGTAGCACTCCAGATGTTGTTGAATGCTCATTCCCATCAGCCCTCGCCAACTTGGTTAGTAGTAAAGCATGCTGGGAAGCTCATCAACTCTTAGCAGACCCCCAGCAGTCGAGACATGTTTTGAGATTGCAGTAGAGCACTGCCAGAGTGACACTCCTCTGACCTCCCTTTCCACTCCCTGTGTAAGGACTGACCAAGTGGGTCATGGGGATCCAAACAGGAGAAAAGGGAGGAGGTACTGACCTGACATTTACCATGTCAGCTGGGGTCCCCACGAACCCACCAGTGAAACCTGCAACCAGAGAACAGTGCATGAAACAGGACTGTACAGTCTGTCCTGATGCAGCCCATCATCCTGTGCTTGCCCAGTCCCAGCTCACCTCCTAGTGCGCCTAGCAGCACCTTCTGGTAGAAGGGCATGGGCCCTTGGGCACCGTGGCTCAAGTGGTCCCGCACAGTCTCATAGATGGCAAAGCGGGTGAGGGAGTACGTCATCTGAGGAAGCAGAAAGAGTCACAGTAGGATGGCAGCACAGTCTCATGCCCTGGCCCCACTCAGCATACAGAACTGACCGATCAGCAGCACAGGACAAACAGGCACAGTTTCAATCTTGCAAACTGGCACTGGTTACACTGCAGCTTGGAAAAATTCTTTTTTTGGGGGGGACTACAACTCCCAAAGATCCACCAGCCAGCATGGCCACTGGTCCTTCTTACTCCAAGTCTGTTCATTACAGGAGAACTCAAATTCAGACCTATTATTGGGAAACTATAATTATGAATTCTGCATCCAGAATGATATTAAAACATAAATCAGTGGGGCTGCATAACAATGGCTGCTGAAATCACTATAACTTGTTATGGAGCCTCTTTCAGGGATTTATCTCATGCACAACATTGTGTGAGAAGCAGCCAAGTTGTCAGTGCACAGAGGAGGAAAGCCGTAACAACTGTCAGACATGGACAGTGGAAGCAACTGAACAAGCTGCTGCTGCTCCCAGCTTGCCCTTACCAGTAAAAGTTGTCCAGTCAACCAAAGGCCCAGGTAGGAGAACAACTCAGTTAACAGCACTTGCTTCATTTCAGACCTTCCCACTCCTAAAACCTACTTGGTCTTCCCAGATGGCTGCAGACACTGGATTCTATGCTCTTACATTCTAAAACCAATTAGTCTGCAGGAAATTTGCCCTTAATGTCACTGAACTATGTGCCACTTGCAGACAGTTCAAGAGAACGTTCCTCCTCTGCCCAGAAGTAACTGGAATAGCCTCAGCCTTTAGAGGATGCTGGGAGAAGCTGCAGAGCTCTGAGAGGCAATGATGGAGCCAGGAAGCTGGCAACACAAGAAGCAAGACTGAATGGAGGGTGGGAAGGAATGTCTGACATGGCTCGATACCCACCTGTCGGCAAAGCGAGGCACTCAATCCATTGTAGAGTGCCAGGAAGCCATCATTGCGGATCACGCGCACAGCCATCCCTGTCATGCGCATTTTCACTTCCTGCTGGGTTTGCAGATGTACCTATGCAGAAAGAGCATAAAGAAGAATTGGGTCAGGCTGGGTTAGCCAAGCTCCTCAAGTCCTGTGGGATATTGCAAGGAGACTGACTAAGCAGGCATCTCTGATGCACAGCAAGCTGAATACCCCAATCAGCAAGATATCAGGAATAAATTTTAACATCCACTTTGGTTCCTGTCCTCAAGGGGCTGGACAGTGCTAGGGGTTACTTTTGCCTAAAGTTTCAGGAGGGACTTTATTCATTTTAAAGCAAGGGGATCTACAGAGCCAGTTATTTATCTTTATAAGTCCCATTTCCTAATACTATCTGCAATAGAGAGTCAGCACTTTCATATAAGAATGTACAATATTAATATTTTACCATCTTCCCCTCCCTAAAGGAACCTGGAACAGGGCAGGTGGCTTCTAGTTGCCTTCCTCCAACAAAGCTCTTTCCTCTCCATCAGTAGGTGATGGAGCTCCTTCTTTCCATAAAGACAAGGCCTATTTCCAAGAGGTTGCCAAAAAAACCCCTTCCTCAATTGTGCCCATGTTCTGTCTATCATAAAGGAACAGAAAACTTGGCCCTTGGAATATTTGGCGTTTCAACTCCCAGAAGCTCAAGTTAGCATAGGTCAAGGATTGTTGGAGTTTTAGTCCAAAATATCTGGCATGCCAAATGTTCCCCAGCCCTGGTCTGCCAGATACATTTGTCAGACATCTGCTCTGTATTTTATGCCCTCATAGGCAAGTAAGCAAGATTAATTTTGGATGTACTGACACTGCAGCTGCAGGATACTCATTCCATCCAACAAGAGCAAAGGACTGTCCTGAGAATATGAAGGGTGCCTCCACAGAAGCTTGTCAGCCCATCTGTGGCTTGGAACTACTGCTCTATGGGAGTTCCCTGGGCACCATTTCACATGCATATTGCATGATTTCACTGTGGACCATGTTCATAGTACAGCTAAAAGAAGAATCTAGGTGAAAGGCACATAAGCTGATAAAAATCAAAACCATTAGCTGGGCCGTCGGCTGGCTGGCCTCCTGTAGAAGGGGAAGGGTCAAGCAATGGGAGGAGAAAGAGGCAATAGCCTTTATGAGTTCTGCACTGGTCACAGGGAGAAAATAGAACAAACACGTCCATCACCACTTGTTACTCCAGTCTTGCATCATCCAGCCACGTTCAGGATGATTCCAGGGTGAAGAAGTCCAAACAACTAGATGGCATGAGACTCTTGGGTGAAACTTGGCTACTTTGGGTCCCATATTGGGAGGAAGGAGGGATATAAATAGAATAAAATGAAATGAAACTATTAGAGACTTCTAGATCAGGGGTCTGGAATCTCAGATCCTCCAAGTGTTTTAAATGAAAATCCTTTGCCAGAGGAGGTTAGAAATGTGGAGAGCTGAAGTTCAAAAACATCTGGAAAGCTAATGGTTCCTCCACTCTGGTTGATAGATCTGGTACAAGGAATGATCCTAAGATCACTTTGATGGAAATTCATTTCAGCAAGGCTGCAGAGGTACCAGCTGCCAGGAGAGGGCAGTGAGGAGACAGCTGGTGCCTAGATGGGCAGAGTTCCCAGGCAGCCAGTGGCAGCTCAAAGATCCATTGTGAAGGATAAAGCTGGAATTTGCTCATCAAGCAGCTGGCAGGCTCAGGGGACACAAGAGCAGGCCATGGGGGAGGATGAAATATGCAGAGTCTCCAGTGCTAGCAGGCATTAATGTGCCAGTCCATAACAAAGGAAAGGAATGTTCCTCCCACATAAGACCAAGTTAAACATGCATAATACTGAGGAAGAGTGAGAAAAATAGGACAGGTTTTGCCTGTTCATATACAAGCCAATGGACAAGGAAACTTCAGGGAAGAAGAACTTCCCTCAGCCAAGCCAGTTACCTTTCCAGTTTATTCAGACTGACAAGTTCCTCCTCCTCTATCTGCTCAAAGCCTACGGGCTACATTTATCTCTTGACCTTATTATGTGAATTGGGGAGAAAGTGCAGCTCTTATGGTGTTGTTGTGTGCCCTCAAGTTGTTTCCAGCTTATGGCAACCTTAAAGCAAACCTGTCACAAGGTTTTCTTGGCAAGATTTTTAAAAGCGGGTTTGCTACTGCCTTTCTTTGAGGTTGAAAGTGTGTGACTTATCCAAGGTCATCCAGTAGGTTTCCATCGGCAAGCAGAAATTTGAACCCTTGTCTCCTGAAGTCCTCATCCAATACTCAAACCACTAAACCAGTGGTTCTTAACCTGTGGTGTGTGGACCCCTGAGTTCTGTGATGTCCTCACAGGGGGGTTGCAAAGGCTTGAAGAAATGTTATGAGCTTTTACAGTTAAGAAAGAAAGAAAGAAAGAAAGAAAGAAAGAAAGAAAGAAAGAAAGAAAGACAAATAGAAGGCTATATATATCTCAAAGAGTGGTAGTCTTTTTCTAGTGAAAGACATCAACTGCACAACATTTCATTACAGTATCTCAAACTACTCAAAAGTTATGAAAAGTTAACTATTTGATAGCAAACAGCACGTGTACTCAGCATGTGCTACTACTGTATGTGGTGAGAACATACAAGTGAATGATACTCAATGGGGGAGAGAAAACAAGTGATATTTTTTGCTACCACACATACAGCCAGAAGCTGCCTTGAATTAAGTTTCATTGGTCCACAGCAACAAAAGATACTTAAAGGTGGTCCACAGTAAAGAAAATGCTACACTACTCCATACTGGCTCTCTGCAGCTCTTATAAGTGGGACCAACATTCAGCCACTGAGCCTTCTGTAGCCAAGGCAGAAGCAAAGTGGGCAACTGAGTAACAGGAAAATTTAGAACAGCCACTCTCAGAACACCTTGCAAGCCCCTATGAGGAAGAAAGAATGGCCTATGGCTGTTGGCACTAGCCTCTTGCTCGAGCACAGCTGGGCAACTTGCTGACTCCCAACTGTTGTGGGGGACTGTAACTCCCATCAGCCCTAGCCAGCATAGAGAAAAGTGAGTGACGTTGCAACCTGCAATGCAAAATCATCTGTTGGACTGTACGCTGCTTACTCCTGCCCTGGAGAATTTTTTGGTAGGGCCAGGAGCTAGAACAAAAACATTAACATTCTCTGCAATGGCTAGGGATCAATATATCCCCCAAGCACAAATACCAAAGCTGTTTTTCAACTCTATGAAATATGTTATCCAACTCTGATTCTTCATTTTTTTCCCTTGTTGATCTGCCTGCCAAAGGTGAATAATGGAAGCAGAATTCTGCCCTCATCTGTTTGAAGTCCTGATTGTATTTTTTAAAATACATAGAGATAGTCACAGTATCAACTGTTGAGCCTAAGAAAGAAAGACAAGAAGGACATTGATATCAGGACACCAAAGGTAAAATAAAGATACTTTATCAGGACCAGCTCCTTCTTTCTGTGGGATGTGAAAAGACTCATTTATCAGTTGATTCTTAAGAAAGTGTCTTCATGATTTTGTCCTACTAATTTTGGCCAGGAGGGCTCCTCTCTCTATTCTTTAGCACAAAATCTCATGCCACTTTTGAAGAAGAACAGCACAGGAACAGCTGACTAGGGCCATTCCCGCACTAGATTGTTATAGTGCTATTATTCCACTTTCAACGTCCTATGGAATCCTGGGGTTTGCAGTTTAGGTCCCTAAACCGCAAACCTCCCTAAACTGCAAACCTCAGGATTCCATAGGAAACTGAAAGTGGAATAGCAGCACGATAACAGTCTAGTGCAGAAATAGCCTGCATGTGTTTGTACTGAAAGGCCCATTCGTCTTGGGAGACACTGCCACTGACCTCTAGGCTTCTCATCTCAGAGGGCCTAGGTTAGAAACAGCACAGCTGGGTGTCAGCCACTTGAACCCAAATCCTCATATCATTTGAACATAACAAAACCTTTGGCTGTCCAAATGTTTTAGACAACACTTCCCATAACCTCCTGTCATCCACCACGCTGCTAGGGCTTCTGGGGCTTTAAATCCAAAACATCTAGAGGGCCAAGGGTTTCCCATCTCTGTGCTAGATGTACAGACTATTTTTTTCTTTTTTAACAGGAGTATTTTACATGATCACTTGGCCTCTGCCTAAACTCCAGCCCAACTGCTGTGGAGGTGACTGGAAGACTCCTGCCAGCCGCTCGCTACTTGGGGACAGCTTCCTGGAAAGCAGCCAGTGTCTCCAGGCCAGGAGGACTGCCACTGCAGGGCAGCCCATCAGATGCCAGTCTGCTACTCCTAGGAAACGAGACAGCGTGGGTTGCCAGGAAGAGAATGCCAACCAGGGCCAGTGTCTCCTGCCCAGGCAACGGGGCAGGCATTTCTCACTGTCTGCAAAGCCAAAATGGCAGCTGGGGATCAGTGCTGCTGCTGCTGCCGCCGCACGACAGGGAAGCGTGTGTGTGAGGGGAGAGAAGCTTCTGCTAATATGCCCCAACCACACAGACACACACCCATCACGCTAGGTGTGTGTGGGTGTGGGTGTCCCCTCTTCCTGCTTCCCACACTTCTTGTCAGGTTGTTCTGGACGTCCCTAACAGCGAGGACAGAGAGCCCAGAAAGCTCTCCCTCGGAGACTGGCCCGGCCCGGCCCGGCCCGGCCATGACAGAGAGCGGGCGCCGGGAGGCACTGCCAGGGGGCCACCAGCTTGAGCAGAACGTGGCGGACGGAACAAGAAGCGAATGCGGGCAGCGGGCCAGAGCCGGGGGCAGAGGGGAAGAAGGCGCCGCTCCCCACCGTGGAGCAGCCGCGGCAGGGGGCGCCCCGCCTTCGCGGCGGCCCCTCCCTTTCGACGCACCTTGAGCAGGTCCAGCGGGTGGGTGCAGCAGGCCGCCCCGCACGAGGCCAGGCCCCCGAAGTACCAGCGGGACACGCGCTTCTCCGCCATCGCGCCGGCGGCTCTCCCTCTGCCCCGGGGACCCAGGGAGCCCGGCCCCGGCGGAGCCACCGTCTCCCGCACTCCGCGCCACACCAGCGCGGCCTTAAAGGGGCAACGCCGGCCCGTCCGCCGGTTGGAGGGAAGTCCCTCTTAAAACAGCAACGTGCGAGGCAGAGGCGCGCAGCTGGGGGCGGGGGGAGGGCGGGCCAGGTCCTTCTCCCGCCGCCGTAGGCGCCTGGCCCCATTGTTTCCCCGCCCACGCACGCTCCGGAGCTGGCGAAAGGGTTCGGGGCCTCAGGCGACGCTGAGCCGCCTTTCCCGGCTCATGGCTAAGCCGGAAGGAAATCCCCCCTCCGTTTAAATCGAGCCGCTGAGCCTCTGTAAGGTTCCACACGGAGTCAGGTTCGCACACCTGCATGTAACTGCTGTTTGTTCGTGCATGTGTTTTTCTAAAACATCTGCAGTGTGAATTTTAGGAAAAAAGAAAGTGTACCCTGCAGGCAAACTTGGCTGTAGCTGGTTTTGGTGCTGTGTTGTGTTAGTGAACGTGCCGTCATCTAAGAGCCCAGCACTTCTCAGGGTATCTGATGAGTCTTCACCACTCTATTCTGCATTGGTTAGGCCTCCTCTGGAATACTGTGTCCAGTTCTGGACACCTCAAATCAAGAAGGATATTGACAAGCTGGAGCGTGTCCGAAGGAGGGTGACCAAAATGGCGATGGGCCTGGAAGCCATGGCCCACGAGGAGCGGCTTAGGGAGCTGGGGATGTTTAGTCTGCAGAAGAGAAGGTTAAGAGGGGACATGATAGCCGTGTTTAAATTTTGAAAGGATGTCATATTGAAGAGGGAACAGGGTTGTTTTTCACTGCTCCAGAGACTAGGACAAAGAGCAATGGATTCAAGCGGCAGGAAAGGAGATTCCACCTGAACCTCAGGAAGAACTTCCTGATGGTCGGGGCTGTCCGGCAGTGGAATATGCTGCCTTGGAGGGTGGTGGAGTCTCCCTCTTTGGAGGTTTTTAAGCAGAGGCTGGATGGCCATCTGTCGGGAATGCTTTGATGTGGTTTCTTGCATGGCAGAAGAGGGTTGGACTGGATGGCCCCTGTGGTCTCTTCCAACTGTGTGATTCTATGAGTCTAAGAGAGTGTTCTCCTCCCCAAAGGGGCCAGGGATGAGTAATGTATTTGGGCCCACTGGCCACAGGTGTTCCAGTAGCATTGAGCTAGCCCACAGAGAGCTAAGGGGAGGATCTGGTGCAGGGAGGACTGGAAGGGATCTGTCTTCCAGTCTGATATGTTTTCCTTAACAGGTCATATTATATCATTCCAGCCTAAAGCCGTCCATAATCAGCATAAACCAAACTTATACTACTCTGCAAACTGTAAATTTGGGCCAGATGCATCTCTTGCTATAAATGTGTGAAAGATATTTGCAGAAATGCTGGGGAATGACATATAGTTTAACCAAAATAAGCAGAAAAAGATCATTTGTCAGACAATCCCTATCCCAGTATGTCCACTCTGCAAAGCAAACACATCCCACTTGGTTAGGGATGGCTGCAGAGATTAGTAATTTATGTGAACCAGCTACCTCCTGCTCTGTTTGGGGGCCGTCCTGTCTGGTAGGAAGCAGAGTTCTGGACAAGACAGGGCTTTGGTCTGACCCAGCAGGGCTTTTCATGGTTTTTTAATTTCAGAAATCTTATATAACCTCATAACAGTACTTTTGAGTAAAACCAGCAGATACATTTACAGTCCATTCTTCATCTTTTAAGTCACATAGTTCCCCTAACTCTCACACAGTTAGTCTCTAGTAAATTTGGAGAGTGGACATTATGGGGAAGGCAACTGCATACCCCAGACCCAGGGTAGGTGCCCATCCCTGCTCTGGTAGTAGTGTTCAGGCCAACAGCTTTAGAGTAGGAGTATCCAGAGAGCTACAGTTCCCAATGGAATACCAAAGAAAATGGCAGGTCATGTCAATTTATCCATGCACAAAGGGAGGGATCACCAGAATCCTTGCTGAAACTACTATGGATTCTGGCCAGAATATGCACTGTTTAATGGCAGCTGCCCAAAAGGTACTGGTTACTGAAGTCATGCTATCCACACCACAAACACAAGGTCTATTCCTGCTATCAGCTATGAGCCCTCAAGGGCTGAATAACTTAAACTAGTATGTGTATACACATAAACCGATCCACAGGAAAAGATGTACTTGGGCTTTCTTCCTTGGAGGGGAAAACAAATGTGAGCCAGTTATGAGGCAACAAGACTCTGGCTCCAAAACAGAAAGCAAATACAAATTTCATTCTTGTGCTGAGGTACTATGGTGGATGAAACTCAACATTTCACAAGTGAAAACCAGGACGTGTATGGCCAAGCAACATCAGAGTGTGGTCAAGATGGCAAAAATTATTAATGAGGAAGAACACACAAGCTAGGAGGGGTTGCATCATCTGCTTTTTCCTGAGCCGACTGATAAGGGGAAGATTCCACCCCCACCTCTCATGCTGAATTAAATGAGTGCAAATTATTATTGTACTTTGACCTCTGTTTGCACCAAGAGAAGTAAGCCAGTGACAAAGGGAGAAGGTGCGGGGGGGGGGAGATTAAAAACAGACATTTTAAAAGCAGGTGAAAAGCAATGGACAATGGAGGATTGATTAGGACTGTTCTACCAAATTGGGACAACTGGAGGATATTGGAATCCTATGTCCTAGACAGAGCACAAAGCAGCCTGTTACTAACAACAGTTTCCCCTATTACCAGAGATTGGTTCCTGGAAAAATATTACTACATTGAACTAAGACCTAACCGATCAAAGCAGTAAGTGTGCTCTGATGCTTCGATGCCAATTGTACTCTGGACTCTCTCGCTATGCAAGTGCTCAGCTTACAACAAATCAAGAGCCAATTGTACAGAACGACCCCCTTTCCAGGTTTACATTTCTGAAAGGAATTATAACTGCTACATTTCCTATGCACTGGCACAGCCTGAAAATCCCACAGTGCAGTGAAGCGAAACAAAATGGCAGGTGTTGTGGGGCCCATAGTTGCCAAGTGAGGCCACTGTCAAGGAAAACAGGGTGTCAGCTGTAAAAGAAGCTGAACCCACAAGCAGGCTGGGTTGCAAGGCACTGCAAAACCCCATTTTCTAGCCAGGGAAAAAGACAAAACCAGCACACAGCTTTCAGGGTCTAAAATTACTAGCCTTTATTTAAACAGCATGTTGATAAACACTACTAGGCAGTCCAAGGCATACTGCTAGCAAGTAAGCAACAGAGTAAGAGAGTAAGAGTAGACACAAAGCATTCTCAAACAGCACATTAAGTAGTCAGGAATACATGGAAAACGTCATGGGAACACACAGAACCACAGCTGCGTTCCTGTGTGAAAACTGGACATCAAGTAACAGACATAACACTTCATATCTAACAGCTACTGTCTCTCTATCCCAGCTGGCTAACCTTGAGCTGAGCTGGGAACAGAGGTATTTACAACTTGAGTGTTGCTAAGCAGCTCATTGAACCAGTTTAACTCTTTCCTATTGCGGCCAGCTCTAACTGCTTGGCCCAGCATTCTTTAACACTCCCCTACTGGTTACAGAGCTGCTATGCATGTTGGGTGTTGCAGGACCCAGCACTCCCGACATGTTTAACATTTGGGCATGAACAACAGCACACAAAGGCTTGGTACAAACATCAGCTACATTTTCTTGAGAAGACACATAACACAGATCAATCAACTTATCTTGAACACATTGTTTTACATTCCGAAACCTGATGTCAACATGTTTCGTTTGAGCTTTTACCTGCTCACTGTTAGCCATTTGTATACATGCTTGAGAATCATAATACACTGACACAGGAACATTTACAGACCCATTGAGATCTTTCAGCAACTGCATAAACCACACCAACTCATTACACATGGTGGACAGACTGGCATACTCTGCTTCAGCAGTGGAAGTTGCTACAGTGCTTTGCTTTTTGGCTTTCCAATCAATCATAGCCCCACTGTATTTCACAACACAACCTGAAGTACTTTTGCAATCTGTAACATCCTCTGCAAAATCACTATCAGAGTAACACACAAGTTCTGGCACTTGTACAGGAGTTAAACAGTAATCCACAGTCCCTTTGAGATACCTCAGCACCCTTTTCACACCTTGCCAGTGGTATTGAGCAGGCTGAGCCTTGCAATCAGACATGTTACACTTTTTCAGCAGGTTTTCAATCTTTTGTTTCTGACTCAGCAAAAACCTCCCTTGGTTCTTTGTATTTCAACTCCAAGGTAATTTTGAACTGGTCCCAGATTCTTGATCTGAAACTTCTTGCCCAGTTCACTGGCAAACACTTGCACTTGCTTTTGTGTACCACAGATCAAACACAGATCATCCACATATGCCAGGAGAATTTCCAGACTCTCCCCCTTACCACGGACATATACACAGGGATCAGCAATGCTTTGCTTAAACCCACACTCTTGCAAAGCATTGTCCAAACGTTCCAACCCCAGGCTGATTGTTTAAGACCGTACATAGCACGTTGCAAATGCCAAACAAGATTTTTCCTCCCCTTGACAGCAAACTCATCAGGCTGTACCAAATAGACCTCCTCATGCAAGTCAGCATTGAGGTAGGCAATGGTGATGTCAAAATGTGTGACCAGGGACCCTCTCTGCCCTGCAATGGCTAAAGCTAGCTGTACGGGCTGCATTTTGACTGTTGGAGTGAAAGTTTCATCGTAGCTTTTTTCACTTTGATTGAATCCATGAGTGACTAATCTTGCCTTGTGTTTGACCTGCTCATCAGCAGTGGTCTTTAATTTGTACACCCAACTGCAGTCAACAGGAGTGACACCTTTTGGCAACTCACACAGAGAATACACATTGTGTTGTGTAATGGAATCAATTTCACTCTGCATTGCACCTCACCAAGGTTTTGCTTCCTCTTCGGGCTTATTGAGGACTTCAGCAAAAGAACTGGGCTCACAGTTAACCATACACACATGCACAGACAGTGAGGAATAAGGGGAATAGTGCTTGGGCGGTTTGCCTTTTGTCTTCTTTTCCAACCTTCTCGGACCAGGCCTGTCAGCTTGGCTTGGCTCATCAGCACTGTGGGACCTTTTTACAGCTCATTTCTGTTCTTCCTCAGCTTGTGGAGCCGCTGCTTGCCTGGCAACTCTCCCCCTCTGCGCTTCCCCCTCCTCAGGTTCAGCTTTAACCCCTGAAGGACCAGGAGTAGAGGTGAGAGGCCGCTCCAGAGCAAGAGGTTCACTAGAGATAGGAAGAAAGATTTCAGAAGCTACTTGAACACGCAACCAGTTGGCATGTTCCTCAAAGGAAGCATTTCTAGACACCAAACAATTCTTTCCCCCAGCAAAGAAATGAAACCCTTTGCAGTTGGCAGCATAGCCCATGAACCTCAAACGCTGAGCTCTTGGCTCCCCTTTTTCCTCTGGCTTTTAGGAATGTGTACCCAGGCAAAACTGCCAAACACTTTCTTGTGAGCAATGGAGGGCTGTTTGCCAAACGGGCGCTCATAAGGAGTTGTCTGAAACACTGAACTCCAGAGCCTGTTGTGAATATAGCAAGCAGTCAGCATTGCCTCTCCCCAGAAGCTCAGAGGCAAGTCTGCATCACAGAGCAAGCTGTGCATGAGGGTTTGCAAAACACCTCCATGCCTCTCAGCTATCCCATTCTGAAAACTGGAATAAGCTGCAGTGGTCCTGTGCACAATTCCCTTGCATTTAAACCACTTCTGCATACTCTCAGGCAGAAATTCTGCTCCTCTGTCTGTTTGCAAGGCCCTCACTGGACAGTCAAACTGCCTCTCCACATAGGCACACCAGTTTTTGAGTATTTGACATACCTCAGACTTTTGCTTCAGCAGATAGAACCATGTGTACCTGCTGAAATCGTCTACAAGTACTAGACAGAACCGGGCTCCCCCGGGACGATTGACTCATAAGACCAATAATATCACAGTGCACAAGCTGAAAAGGAGCAGTGGAGATACGTGTACTTGTCCTGGGAGCAGGAAGCTGTTTTGACTTTGACTGTTTACAGACAGCACAGTCAAAAAACACATCACAGGATTTCAGAGAACACCCTTTGCAGCTCCCAGCTAACTTTTTCAACACAGAAAAGCTAGCATGCCCCATCCTCCGATGGAGCAAGTGAACACACTCATCATGTTGTGGCTTGTTGTCCAAAACAGCACAAACACTATGGTGGGGTTTCAGCTGGTACAATTTCTCTGACAATTCAGCTACACAGCATCACCTTTTAACACTTTACCCAGCTTCCTGGAGAACACCACCTCAAACCCATGCTCTGTCAGCTCTGACACAGAGAGCAGACAGAAATCAAGCGAAGGCACAAACAACACATTGTCTAGACCAGTGGTTCTCAACCTGTGGGTCCCCAGATGTTTGTGGACTTCAGCTCCCAGAAGCCCCAGCCACTATGGTCAATGCTCAGGGCTTCTGGGAGCTGAAGTCCAAAAACATCTGGGGACCCAGCAGGTTAGAACCACTGGTCTAGACACATGTCAAGAGCTGGAACAAAGGCTTTACCTTCCCCCTGCACCTTTGCCTTGGCACCATCAGCCTGGGACACAGTAGAAACACTGGCAGGGTTGAGGGACTCAAACAATCCCTCAGAGTTCACAAGGTGCTGTGAACAACCACTGTCTAGGAGCCAGCAAGTGTCATCAGTGTCCCAGGGCTCTTCAGGAACTTCACAGCCAGTTGCAACACCAACGTGTGGACGAGACCCACGGTCTCCTCCGAAGCCTCTGCTCTGGCCACGGGCACTTTTGTCACCTTGCTTCAACAGCGGACAGTCTCTCTTAAGATGAGAAGCAGAACCACAATGAAAGCACCTCCGTACTGCATGGGCTCTCACCAGCCCCTCCTGCTTGCACTCACCAGCCGAAGCAGACTTCTTCCCGACACTTGGCTCTCCAGCCACCGACATCTGCACAGGAGGCACATTCCTTCGCGATCGCTTCTCTTCCTCCTCCAGGAGCCGAGCAGTCACCAAGGACACTGTCAGATCTCTCTCAGGAACAGACTCTAACGTGGCAATGATCATCTCCCAGCTGGCATCCAAGGAATTCAGGATACAAAAAACTTTGTCTGACTCAGTCAGAACTTTCCCTCTTTCGCGCAACGCTGCAAAGAGATCTGCTAACTCTGTCAGGTGTCACCTAACAGAGATCTCCAGGCACTCACTTGGTATTATAGAGCCTGGAAGTCAAAGAATATTTGGATCCAGCAGTGAGGCTCACATATACCTGGCGCAGTGCCATCCAGCACTCTTGAGGCATATCAAAATCTCGAAAATGAACCAGCTGGTCATCTTCCACAGCCAGGAAGAGCAAAGACATGGCTCTCTGAGTTACTCTAGCTGCTGCAGCTGCATCCCATGGGAGGTCTAGAGGATCTGTGAATGCTCCCCAGACACCTTCCCCTTGAAGGTACCACTCCATATTCATAGCCCAGGCTAGGTAGTTCACCCCATTCAACATGGGCAGAGCCTGGCCCCCGGGAAATGCTTGGGCCATGGCCTCTCAGCGTCTCAGCAGCAGCTGCTCAAAAAACACACACACCAGCCGGCAAGCGTCATAAATCAAAGACTAGCCTCAAAAACAAAACCTGGCCCCTGGCAGTCCAGTGGCGCAGCGGAAGCAGGCGCAGCACCCATAACCTGTCAAGGAAAATGGGGTGTCAGCTGTAAAAGAAGCTGAACCCACAAGCAGGCTGGGTTGCAAGGCACTGCAAAACCCCATCTTCTAGCCAGGGAAAAAAGTAAAAACCAGCACACAGCTTTCAGGATCTAAAACTACTAGCCTTTATTTAAACAGCATGTTGATAAACACTGCCCAAGGCATACTGCTAGCAAGTAAGCAACAGAGTAAGAGTAGACACAAAGCATTCTCAAACAGCACATTAAGTAGTCAGGAATACATGGAAAACATCATGGGAACACACAGAACCACAGCTGCGTTCCTGTGTGAAAACCGGACATCAAGTAACAGTCGTAACACCTCATATCTAACAGCTACCGTCTCTATCCCAGCTGGCTAACCTTGAGCTGAGCTGGGAACAGAGGTATTTACAACTTGAGTGTTGCTAAGCAGTGCAGTGAACCAGTTTAACTCTTTCCTACTGCGACCAGCTCTAGCTGCTTGGCCCAGCATTCTTTAACAACCACTGGCTTTTGCACTGCTAGCTTTGACTGGCCATGACACAGCATCCTTTCAGGGTGGGTTTTCATTTCTTCCCACCTGTAAAAAACTGTGGCCAGTGGGGAAACTTAGAACCTCCTATGTGCGCCTCAGTTACTTCCGACTTATGGTGTCCCTAAAATGAACCTATCATGGGGGTTTCCTGTCAAGATTTCTTCAGAGGATTTTGTCACCATTGCCTTCTTCTGAGACTGAAAGAGTGTGACTTGTCCAAGGTCACCCAGTTGGCTTCCATGGCTGAGCAATTACTCAAAACACTTAAAACTCCGCACTGGCAATTTTGTCAGGAAGTTCAGCTCTATCAACTTCGCTTTGTTCAGAATTATGGAATTTTATCACATGACAGATTTACCAAAACTATTATGACTGTTACCATCGATGCCATTTTTTTATTGATTACCATAGTCTCCATTTTACATCACCACTTCTGACAATTTAAGATTACATTTTGCAAATCTGAACACAAAGATTCAAGTCTGCAAAAATACAGTACTTATACCATAATAAATACATATTTTGAAAGGTGTTGTGGCACCCTGGGAACTAATAATTTATTTTAGCATACATTTATGTGGATTATAATCCACTTTCTGCGGAAATATTCTGAGGAAGTGGGTCAGTGAAAAAGTTCATGCTAAGACTCCTCCTCCTTTTTGTACTGAAACAGATTAACACAACTACCTTTTGAAAATTACCTTAAAATGTGTTAGTCTTTAAGGCAGTCAACTGTTGCAGGTCTGGGGGCCAATTTTCTGCTTCATGCTCCTCCCAGTGCTGTACCAATTGTCCAAATGCCAAAAAGCTTGGGGAGTTTTGATGTTAAACAGTGCAGGGGAGCCCCAACCTATTTAAAAGGTAAATTGCCATTCTTGAGGCTTCCAGGAGAGGCATCCCCCACTTTTGTTCTCTATAGAAATGGAGCCCAGGGAATCTGGAGGGGTCAAGGCACTGGAGGAAAGCTGTGGAACAGCAGATACCAGTAGAACGAAGAGGGTGAGCCTCCCTCCTCCCCACTGCAGCTCCTGTACCTGCAACCCTAAAAGCAGCTCTGGAGGGCTGGAGACCACCTGGAGCTAGTTTTCAGGTGACACCAAAAGCAGGAAGGTAGGGGGGAAAGTTCAGTAAATTCCATCAGCCAAACACTAGATTTAATCCTTTGTTTTTTGCAGCAAGGCTCCTGTTATATTTTTGTTACTATACAGCTTTCTAGAGCAGGTCCTGCTGCCTCTTTTCCATCCATACCTTGCCAGCTTCACTGGCCACAGGATTCAAACTTGCATCTTTGGTTTCCCATTGCCTTGCTTTGTCCCACTGAGTTACCACACAGCTTGCAGTCCCTCCTCTTATAGCTTCTGTTCTGCCCTGTCAACTTAAGACTTTGTTCCCATGCTTGCAAAAAGTTTGCTTTACCCTCTCACATGTGTTCTGTATAGTGAACTGAACATTACTTATTTTATTGCTGTGATCTAAGAGCTGACAACCTACAACCTCTGCCTACCTCCTGGGCTGTGTAGGAGGCTAGCTCTTGCAACTGGAATTGCAGTCTTTCTTATACTAAGCAATTGAAAGCTTTAACTGAAGATCTGTTCTGTAATTATTCTGTAATTCTGCATTCTGTAATTGTTCTGGCTCTGACTGTCTGAGCTGGAAAGGGATACAAGCTTGTCCAAAGAAAAGTCTTAGAAACCTTGTGGAAAGATCAGTTGCTGGCTGATCACAGAGTGCACCAGACAAAATGATGAACTAATGTTCTCTTCTGCACTTTGTGGTCCGCTGGGTCTGATTTCAGCAGAAACAGCAGGGAGAGTACCGCTGCAAGGTAACAGATAAGAGATTTTCTTAATAGCAGTGAGAACATTTAGAAAGAAAATTAAATGGATGCTGGATTTTGGCATTAATTTGGTACAATGCTATTGTACCAAATCAATTGGCATGGATTTGGTACAATTGATTTGAGCAATGCAAAAAACAATAGCTCTCCCCAAGCCATCAGCCATTTTGATTAGATAGCATAGCAGCAAACTATAGGAAAGCTCCTTCACAGTCACATGTGGCTTATTTCTTTGTGCACCAAGATTTGATTTCTAACAAGGGCAGCCACAAGGGGTTTTTGTGGCAATGCACATGGACTGAGATTTTAGGTAACTGTTGCATACCATCAAAATATTGGTGTCTCTAGTTCTCCAGGACCTGACAAAAGCCTTTCCCAACCCTACAGGCAGAAGCCAGGGATTCAACCCAGGCCTTTTTGCCTATGAAGTGTATCTTCTACCACTGAGCTATGCTCTTTTCCTGAAAACGAACGGTAGCCTCACAAGCACAACAACGAGTTCCTTATCACTGCTGCATATTGACCAGTGTCTTTGATGCATAGCTAAGATAAAGTTCATGGCATTTAGCATGGTGCAGTGGAAGTGTTGACAGGTGTTACGATAATGTCTTTTATTTCTATGAGTAATTAGCATTATGGCTAAACTGCAGTACTCCTGCCACAGTGCCATCATAGCATGAGTTTAGCATATTTTGCAGGGAGAAGAAGAACAGGTTGCTTACCTGTAACTGTGGTTCTTCGAGTGGTCATCTGTGCCCTCATACATTAGGAGCTTTTGCGCCTGCACAGTAGCGTTCGGAAGATTCTAGAGATCGTTAGCTTGGCGGGAACCCCTCCCCCACGGCAGTACTGTGCATGCTCCTCTCGCCGAGCAACAGTCTCTCCTCAGTTCTGGTCTGCCGAAGAAGATGGGACCTGAAAAAGAGGGGAAGGCAGGGTGGGGATGTATAAGGGCACAGATGACCACTCGAAGAACCACAGTTACAGGTAAGCAACCTGTTCTTCTTCTTCGTGGTCTCTGTGCCTCATACATTAGGAGACTGTGTAGCTTACCGGTAGGATGGTGGTCAGGTCCCAGACCCTAGAGGACAGAAGCCAGCACAGCACAGCCAAATCGAGCATCTCTCCTGGAACGGCAGTCGAGCCTGTAGTGGTGGACAAAGGTTGATGGTTGGGACCAGGTCGCCACACAGCACAGCTCCGGCAGGTCGACGCCTCGCAGGAGGGCAGCAGATGTCGCCACGGCTCTGGTAGAGTGAGCCCGAAGAAGGTCTGGCGGAGGCTTCTTGGCAAGCTCGTACACCAGGTGTACAGTCTGTACCACCCACTTGGAGAAGCGCTGGGTGGACACTTTGTGGCCCCTCCGGCGCCTGCCATAGCAGACAAAAAGATGCGGTGTCTGCCTGTAGGCCACAGTCCTGTCTTTGTAAAAAGCCAGAGCCCGACGAACATCCAGGGAGTGGAGGGACCGCTCCAGAGGTGTAGTCGGGTCAGGATAGAAGGCTGGCAGGATGATGTCCTGGCTCAGATGGAAGCTGGACACCACCTTTGGCAGGAAGGAGATGTCAGGCCGGAGAACCACTTTGTCACAATGGAAGACCAGGTATGGCTCATCGCACCGTAGCGCCATCAACTCTCCCGCCCGCCTGGCAGAGGTGACAGCCACTAGGAACGCGGTCTTCATCGCAAGCAGCCTGTCGTCCGTCGTCGCCATCGGCTTGAAGGGCGGCCTCGTCAGCTGCGACAGCACCAATGACAGTGACCACGGCAGTAGCGGCGGCGATACCGGCGGGTAGAGGTGCTGTAGGCCTTTCAGGAACTGCTTGACGGTACCGTCCCTGAAGAGCACAGCCGATGGGGATCGTGGCGGCTGGTATGCCATGATCGCAGTGAGGTACACCTTGAGCGACGGGAAGGCCAGGCCCTGTTGTCGGAGGTGAAGGAGGAAGTGGAGCACGGTACGCAGGTTGACGGGCGATACCGGCTCTCGACGTTCCTCGGCAAAGGCCATGAAGCGCTGCCACTTGTAGTGGTAGTTCCTTCGCGTGGACTCCTTCCTGGCCGCAGTTAAGATGTTCCCGATGGCCGGGTCGTCTACAGCAATATCCTCCAGGCACGGAGGGCCAATACCGGCAAGTCCGGGTGCAACACTAGCCCGTTGGAGTGGGACAGCAGGTCCGGTACCGTCGGAAACCTGAGAGTCCTGCCCCGGGCGGCCTCGATCAGGGTTCCGAACCAGTGCTGCCTCGGCCAGTACGGTGCCACAAGGATCGCATCTGCTCGGTCCACGATGACCTTCGCTATCAAGCGGCCCAGAAGTAGGAACGGAGGGAAGGCGTAGAGAAGTCCCTCGTCCCACGGGAACTGGAACTCGTCGCTGATGGAGTGGCGATTGTGTCCAGCTCTCGAGCAGAAGCGGTGGCACTTCGCATTCTGGCTGGTCGCAAAGAGGTCAATGGTTGGCTCGCCCCATCGGTCTCGAATCATTCAGAAGGCCTCGTCAGACAAGGACCACTCGTGGTGAGAAGTGGTGTCCCTGCTGAGGGCATCCGCTGTGGTGTTCTCCTGCCCCGCCAGGTGAACCGCCACCGAGTGTATCTGGAGTGAGACGCACCAGTTCCAAAGGTCGAGTGCGATGCCCAGCAGAGTGGTGGAGTGGGTCCCTCCTTGCCTGTTCACGTAGCAGACCGCCGTCGTGTTGTCGGTGAGGATCAGCACCGTGCGGCCCGTGACCAGGTGTCGGAACGCTCTCAGCGCTTTGTGGATTGCCAGCAGCTCGAGAGCATTGATGTGGAAGGACATCTCATCATCCATCCACCGGCCTCAGACCCGGAGATCGCCAGTGTGCGCTCCCCAGCCGAAGAGCGAGGCATCCATCGTTACCATGACTGATGGCTTGGGCTCGCGGAATGGCATGCCTGACAGGAGGTTTCTGTACGACTGCCACCACAGGAGTGATCAGCATACCTGTTGGGGCAGCCGGTACCAGCGGTGCTGGTCATCCCAAAGTGGATCGAAGGCCCTGACGAACCAGTGCTGGAGCGGTCGCGCACATAACCTGGAGAGGTAGGTTACGGCGGTGGTCGAGGCCATGTAGCCGAGGAGCTGCTGAATTCTCCTTGCTGACATCGTTGCGGCCGCGAAGGCAGTGGATGCTGCCCGACAAAGCGTCCGCGCCCTCTCGTCCGGTGGCGAGGCTCTCGCCGATACCGCATCGAGGGTCGCCCCGATGAAGTCTAGAACCCGGGTGGGTTCAAGGTGGGACTTCTTGGGGTTGACCCTGAGTCCGAGCCGAGCGAGAAGTGACAAACTCCGATGGATGTCTTTGTACAGTTTCTGTTTGCAGGACGCCACCAATAGCCAATTGTCCAGATAAGGGTAGACGGAGACGCCTTTCGTCCGCAAGAAGAACACGACCAGGGCCATGCACTTGGTAAACACCCGCGGTGCGGTGGAAAGTCTGAACAGCAGTACCCAGTACTGGTAGCTGGTACTGTCGACCACAAACCGTAGATATCTTCTGTGCTGCGGGCGGATGGAGATGTGGAAATAGGCGTCTTTGAGGTCTATGGACACAAACCTGTCCCCTCGCTGAAGGAAGGGGAGGATCGAGGGCAGCGTGACCATCTTGAACCTCTTGGGGCGGATGTATTTGTTCACCCCTCGGAGGTCTAGGATTGGCCTCAGGGATCCGTCCGCCTTCGGTACCGTGAAGTACCTCGAGTAGCAGCCGGTGGTCTTGGCTGAAGGCGGGAGTCTCTCGATCGCTCCCTTTTCGAGGAGGGACTGGATCTCTTTCAGCAGAGCCGAGCTGGCCGGGGTGGAGTAGTAGAGACCCCGTGGCGGAATATCCTGGAACTTGATGGCATATCCCAGGCGGATGATGGTAAGTACCCAGGAGTCCACAGTGATCTCCCGCCAGTGATCGAGGTGCCTGGCCAGGCTCGGATGATGAATGAGGTCTCCTGGAAGGGCAAAGGATGGCATGGGTGGAGTCCTGCAGAGACCCTCAAAAGCGTGTCTTTGCTCCAGAGGACGACTTCTTCGACGACGAAGAAGGGCGCTGTCTAGGAAGCCTCCTTGAAGCCGAAGACATCGATGGCCTCGACGCGGTTGACCGTGGAGACTGCGGTTGGTACGCCGAAGATGAGGAGGACCTTCTCCACGAAGGCCTTGGCTGGAAGGTGCGGTGGGATTGGGCAGGCTGGTTGATGCCCATCTTCTTCGCAGTCAGCCGGGCCTTGACGAAGTGATCCATGGCCTTGTCGGTGGAGGTGTGGAAGAGCCCTTCGCCGTCAAACGGAAGATCTTCAATCCGTCGACGGCTGTCCTCCTGGAGCCCAGAGGACCAGAGCCACGTGTGGCGGTGGAGGGCTATGGCACCAACCATCACCCTTGAGGTGGCCTCCACGGCGTGCCTTGAGGTGGCGATCTGTTGGGTAGCCACTACAATGGCCTCGCTAAAGATCTGGGTGGCTGAGGCGCATGATTCCTCCGGCAGGTCAGCTAGCAGTGGCGCGAGTTGGTCCAGGAGGTTTCTATGGTATGCCACGAGGCAAGCCATCGTGTTCACTGTCCTGGCCACCAAGGACGACGCCGACTAGAACTGGCGACCGAAGGTGTCGAGCTTCCGGCCTTCACGGTCCGGAGGGGTGGTGTGCGCTTGAGTACCTCCCTTGGTCTGGGCCGATTCGATGACGATGGAGTTCAGTACAGGATGGTTGAAGAGGAACTCCGCATTCTCCTTCTGCGTCCTGTACAGGTGTTCCAGCCTATGTGGCATAGGCTGCGCTGACGCCGGCTTCGCCCACGGCTGCTTCATCGCCTCCACCAAAGTAGGCAGGAATGGCAGCAGTGCGGTCAATGGTGGGCGGGTCTCCAGGTATTGGAAGACCGGGTCCTGGGCTTGTGGAGCAGGTTCGGTCACCTTGAGGCCAAGGGCTGTGGCCATCCGGAGGAGGATTGCGGAGAACTGACGCACATCCTCTGGTGCAGACTCCGGGCCTGGCTCCCTGAAAACCAAAGGCGGCGACTCATAGAGGAGGGAGTGGACTCAGCAGAGTCAGAGTCTGAGTCGTACGAGTCGCCAGTTGGAGATGGCGATCGCTCTGATTCCTTCTCCTCAACTGGTTTCCGAGCCGAAGGTGCCAGGGTAACTGCTGGAGCTGCAGACTACGTCGATACCGGTGCAGCTGGTGTCGTGGCCGGTATCGGAATCACCTGCAGGGGCACGACCAAGGGCCTAGGACGGTGTGCCACCTGCGTTGTAGACGGGCCAGCTACCGCCAATTGGGCCACAGTAGACTGTGGCATTGGACGAGTAGCTGTGGCCGTCGTCCACGGGGGTGGTGAAACAGCCCTGTAGTGGGGTGAGGGCTCCCGGGATCTTCGATGACTCGGCAATCGACGCAGCGGTGACCGTTCATAGCGGGGGTAATAGGCCTCCCGCGGTGGCGAGCGAGACCGGCGCCTAGGTGACCAGTACCGTGGATCTAGATGGTACCGGTCCCTGTAGGATGGCGAGTAAGATAATAAGAGCTGGCTGGCTCGTGCCACACCTGCTCCTGGGCGTACCTTCCTAGGTAGGCAGAGGAGTAGGCGCTCTTGCCCGAGCGAACTCTCTCCAGGTGTATCTCCTGATAGCGTGGGGATGGAGGCCTGGCCTGCTGCTCTGGCGAGCGGGACTCATTGCGTCGAGAGGCTGGTCGCTGCCTGACCACAGCCTCCTCTCAGAAATTGGTCAAAACCGATTGTAACAACACCAAGACAAATCCGAAAGCCGAGAGGGGTAGTCAAACTCCAATCCGAAGTAAAAAAATCCAAGAAAAGCACAAACGAAGCACAAGCAAAGCACAAGCCAACGAGAGAACCTTCTGTACGCTGAGGTGGACAAGAAAGAACTGAGGAGAGACCGTTGCTCGGCGGGAGGAGCATGCACAGTACTGGCGTGGGGGAGGGGTTCCCGCCAAGCTAACGAGCTCTAGAATCTTCCGAACGCTACCGCGCAGGTGCGAAAGCTCCTAATGTATGAGGCACAGAGACCACGAAGAAGAATCTAAGTATCTGCCTGGCCACAATTATGCTGTGCAGAATACCACTGAGATAACTGAAGCAGAAGCTGATGTAATATACAAAATTGCCCACATTTTTAACAGTACGAGCATCTAGCCCCCATGGTAGAATCAAAGCATGAAGATACATTGACAAATTTTGGTCAAAGGCTTCAGCAACAGAGAGCAATGAGTAAGTCAAAAACCCTCTTTCACATTCTACCATTACTTCTAGTGAAGCCCTAAGGAAACAAGACTTTCTGTAACAAAATTGCCTCATCTGTCTAGTTACATGTCTTAGTTAAATCCTATGCCAGAATAGTGCAGTGGTTTGAGCACTGAGCTACGACCCTGGAGTCCAGGGTTCAATTTCCTCAGTTGGCCATGTAAAACCACTGGGTGATCTTGGACATGTCACACACTCTCAGCCCCCAGAAAAATGACAGGTTTGCCTTGGGGTTGCCATAAATCACAAATGATTTGAAGGCACCCAACAACATAGTTTTATGTGGGATTGCCTTTAAAAGGCATTTGGGACTTTGGCTCAAAGTAGGGATAGTTGCAAGGAACATGACTCCTTTGTACAACTTTTCACCTAACATTAAGAACTTTTTTTCAAACTGTAAAAGCTTTTTGAAAGTGGAATAGGTTGTTGTCCTAGTGGTTCTCAACCTGTGGGTCCCCAGATATTTGTGGACTTCAGCTCCCAGAAGCCCCAGCCACTATGGTCAATGCTCAGGGCTTCTGGGAGCTGAAGTCCAAAAACATTTGGGGACCCACAGGTTGAGAACCACTAAAGGGTGATAGACTCTCTCATCTTTGGAGATCTTTAAGCAGATTGGATGGACATCTTTTGGGAGTACTTCAGTTGTGTATTCCTGCATGGCAAGGCATTGGACTAGAATGCTCTGCTGGTCCCTTCCACCTCTAAGATTTTATAAATTTTCCTGGCTGATTTGGGACACAGTCCAAGTATGACCTATAAAGCTCCACTGTCTATGTCTGAAAGACTATTCTCCCACATTCCTCTGAATTTTAAGATTTTCAGGGATCTTGCCCCCCTTAGAGACATGTTTGGCAAGGGCATGAAAGAAAACTTACCAGTAGCCATTCTTAGGTACTGGAATTTTTTTAACACAGAAGGACTGCTTCATAGTCTTATTTGTAATCATCATATTGTTGCCACAAAGGCAAATGACCCTGTTACCCACCTTTAAAAGCCAGTCAGCTATCCAGAACAAGGGGAGGGGGTCTGCTCTACTGGCAAATGGGGTGCTGACAGAACCAGCCCTCTCTGGCTAGCAAGGAGCAGAAGCAGGGATCCCTGTAGGAATCTGTTGCAACTCTCCATTGCAGCATTGCTCATTGGAAGGCTGGCCATGTGAATCTGCAGCACATTGCTCTGCATTGCTCATCAGCAACACAGTTCCCCATTGCTTTGGATGCCTGATTGGCTTTTAAGGTGGGTTTCAGGCTGACAGATGGGAGTCAAAACATGGCTACAATACTGTGGTTGCGTGTTTAATACAGGATCTTGGCCTGCATTTCATAATTGTTAGCCACTATGAGAACACTTTTGGGCCAAAACATACACCATGTTTCATTTTAAAAAACAAATAATAGGGTATTGCAAAATTCCCAACTTCTCCTTAGTTTTGTATGATTTCATTCTGTCTCAAATTTATGTTGTTTTTAGAGCAAAGGATAATTGAAGACATTCAATGCCCTAATGGGGGGAAATGGATTAAAATGTTTTGTGTAAATAAAATACAGCATTGGCTTCTGCAACCAAAACATGTAGCATTTTGCCTAAAACAGTGTTTCAGATGCATACATACACTGGTCTTTCTAGAGGATTTTCAGCATTCAGCTGTATAGAATTTCATTCACATACTATTGCTTTTCTCACCCTTTCTGGAGATACATTTGGAACCCTTACAGAAATTATTAAAGCTTGCTGTGAGCATAGTAGCTAAAGACCATAGTAGTTAAAGAACAGAATTTGCTTCCAAATATGGTAATTAAGGCTGTCTCCAAAGACAGACCATAGATCTCTCACATGAATACTTTTCTGGGTATGGCTAGAATGTGTAGAGAACCTGTATGCATATGTATCTTCAAGCTGCCTGTCAACTTACAGCAATCCCATGAATTTCATAATTTTCTTAGGCAAGGAATACTCAGAAGTAGTTTTGCCAATTCCTTCCTTTGAAATACAGCCTACAGCAGCTGGTATTTATTGGTGGTTTCCCATCCAAATACTAACCAGAGCTGACCCTCCTTAGATTCCAAGATCAGACAGGAACTGGTGCCTTTAGAGTACTTGGGAGTACTAAACTTACTGTTTGTTGGGAATATCTAGCATTCTTTAGTATGTTAGTTTAGCTGGAAATCTCCAATAAAGAATTTAACAGAAAAAAAGTCCTTGTCTATGGGTAGGACCAAGAGTGATGGAGACCAATTAGTTTTTGTGAGGTCCCCTTTAAAGTACAGGCAAAATCCCAAAGAAGAATCCCATCCCTCAAACCTCCTATGCTCAAGGCAGCCAAGCCCACGCAGCTTTACTTGCATTCAGCTCAAGCAGTGTGCCTCAAAAGCTGCCCTTAGGAAACTTCCTGACCCTGTCTGCTAAATATTCACCTCAACATGGCCTAACGTAAGAGTGCAACAACACTGGACTAAGAGCCTTGTTTCATACAGTAGTCTCTCTAAAACAATCTGAAAACAGCTACTCTCCTGGCAGCCCCTGAACAGAGAACTTCTCTTTGGACAGATTCAGCTAGTCAACCTTTCACTCAAAGATGCTACAACCCAGCAAGAACAGAGCTGGAGGCTGTGCTACCATAAATCACTGGAACTGAGAGGAAGAAGAGAGAGGGCAAGTGTAACTGAGCCACTTCTAGTGGAAAAATCAAGAATCTTGGAAGATGGCATGGACCCAAAATTTTGGGACAATGTTCAAATCCATGTATGAGAAAAATGTGGTCAATGATATGTGGTCAAGATAAGGAGGGCTCCTTTTTTTTATATGCAGTGGACTTGTAAGAAGGCCAAAACATAAAAAAAAAAATTAGATATAAGAGTTACATGTTAATTCAACAAAATTTAAAGCTGGATTTTGTAATGTCACCAGAAGTTTGCTAGATATTATGGATAAAGAACAGGACAGCAAATATAGATTATTTCTTCGATACAACAGCAGCAAGAATATTGTTTGCTCAAACCTGGAAACAGATTAATGACACTCTGATGATACAGAAATGGATTGTTAAGGTTGCTGAATAGCCCAAATTGCCAAACCAACTTGAGCTTTAAAGGATAAGCCAACTGAAGATTTTTTTAAAAGTTTGGAAACTGTTTAAGTTTTTGAATAATAAGAAATCTAACAATGCAATAATCTGTGGCTATGATTACTAATAATTCTAGTAGGATTTACTTAGATGGATCTGTAATGGTAGAATAACATTTTTTTTTCTGTTTAAATTTTCCCCTTTTCATCACAGTTTGGCAGCGGGGTCAGAGCCCTCTTGTGTTTCAGGAAGGTAGTATTTAGTGTTGTTAGTTAGCGTTCAGTGCTTTAGTTTAATGTGTTGGCATTGTGTTTTATTTTCTCTCCCCCGGTTTTCCTTTTCCTTTCCAAATGCATATCTCATTGATTGTGAATTGAATTGTTTGTATTAACTAATAAATTAAAAAAAAAATTCATGGAAGATGGCCAGGAACAAACTTTCATATCACCTCAAGTTCCTAGTTGGAAAACAGCCTGAATATGTAATAGAGATATTGAAGATCAGGACAGACAAAGTAATTTGTGCACCAGAAGAATTCACTGCCCCTTCCTAGGTTTAACCTGTGGTGACAAATACAATTCTGGACAGAAATAGGATCAGGTTTTTTTTTCTTCCAGTCCTTCTTCTGGAAGAAAGATCACATCATGAGACAAAATCTCCAAGCCTCTGCCCTCCCAGGTGAATAGTAAGAGGACCACCTCTTTCCTGGCACGATCCATTTTCTAGAACAGGGCAGGGAATCATATGGCCTTTCAGAATTTCCTGGAGTGCAATTCCCAGCACATCCCTCCTCATTGGCTATGATAGCTGGGGCTGCTGGGAACTGCAGTCTGCAATAACTGGAGGGCCACAAAATTTCCATCCCTGTTCTAGTAGGTGGCTTTAGGCATAACAGCTCAGTGTCCCTGAATTCTACAATGTGCCTCAGTCTGCCAAGTGACTAAGATGAGCTACCAGCAACCCTTTTGGAGAGGAAGCGCAGCACAGGTATGCAAAAAAAGAATCTCCTCACACATCACTTGTTCCAAAGATGTTCTCGTTCACGTATGCACTTTATAGATTCAGTTCTTTGCAGTGTTGGTACAAATAGCAGACTTCATAGTGCTGAAGACATTCATCAAGCACTAGACCATCCCAGTGGAAAACTCCATCACAGAGAGAAAAAGGCAAGGGTGCACAGCTTTGTGGAGCCACACAGCACCACTCCCCCCACACCACCAGTCAGCAGACAGTAAGAGCTGGAGGTAGGCCATACTATAGTTAGGGGACAATCCCCTGCTCCACTTTAGTCCTTTGGTGGTAAAACCAATGCCGCTACTCCAGAACCACAGTCCCTCCTGCTGCCTCTAGAGCTGCTTTGATCTTTTCTGCTTCTTCTTTAGATACATTTGCTTTGATCTCTTGAGGAAGAGACTCCACCAGTTTCTTTGCCTAGAACAGAAGAGATGTAGATCTATTTAGTAACCAAATGGGAAAAAGATTAATTCAAGAGAAGCTGTCCCACCATATATGTTCCTTCATCTCTTGATCTGGAGAGGTTAAGTCAGCTCCAAGAAAGACTGACTAAAGAGAACTCTCATGCTAATTTGCAGTTAGCAGATTTTGGAAAGAGGCAATGAACTACTATGGAGCCAACCCCAAATGGTCTTTGGAAACATCAAGATTCATTGCCCCCCACCCCCACGTGCCAATGTCTTGAAGAATGCCAAGTTCATTTAGTAATGCCAGAGCGCTGCCTCAGTTTTGTCCCTTCTGGCACTTTGGAGTTCTTCTTCTCTGCTTGCTGCCCCCTAACGGCAGGATTGAGTGTTGACACCAGGGATCATATAACACCTAGAAGAACCCAAGACATCCTGCCTCAATACTATGCAAAGGCTGCCTTTCAGAGATTTATACTTTAGCCCAGATTCAGATGGTTGAAACAGGCAGGGAAGTTAATCTGCCAATAGCAGCCTCTCGGCGTCACCAGAGTGACCGGTTAGACACACAAGGTAACAGTTTGTGATGCAAATTGACAACATTAAAATGGAGTACCTTTGGATTGTTGTTGTTGTTGTGTGCCTTTAGGTCCTCCCGACTTAGGGAGACCCTATTAGAGGGTTTTCTGGTGCTGAGTAGGTGTGACACACCAAAGATCATACAGTGGGTTTCCATGGCTGACTCAGGAATTGAATCCTGGTCTCTAGGGTTGAAGTCTGATGCTCAAATCACTATACCATGATGTCTCTCAGGGACCACCAATCAGGAATTGAGCATATGTCCCCCAGGTAGTGAGCCACATACCTTCCTAACATTCAAAAGGCATTATTAAGCAGAAAAGGTCCCTTGATCTTTAGAACTGTAGTACTGGACTCAATTGTGGTGCCACAAAATCTGACTTGATGAAGACTATTTCTGTCATCAAGCCAGACTGCCTGTGCTATAAGCTAGCCCATATTTCTTTTCATGAGTATGGGCATATTCCCTGCTTCCAGATGGTTATCTGTAGGCTTGACTGTGTCATATCTGCCCAAAAACTTGGCCTTGAAATTACCCAGTATTCTGCTATTTTGGTTGTATCTAAGATCCAGATGCTCAGCCAAACCATTGGTCAAGTGTCCCTGCTCTTGCTATCAGTACTTAGATGGAATCAGTGTGATTACTGAAATCACTTGCTGAAATAACTCTACTGCAGAACCCAAGGTTTTGCATTTAACATTATTATTTTGCCAGACTTTCAACTGGTTCAACTCAGATGCCCTCAAAGTTAGCAGAACTGGTGTGCTAACTCTCAGGACATCTGAATTTATTATGTTTTTACAGTGGGTTATTACACCAAGGCTGTTTTATTTTTTGTGAACTGTCACAGTGGCCCTGAATAATCCTAAAAATGATACATGTTTCTATAAAATAAATTAAATACGATGCAGAAAGCAAAGTAGTATACAAACCTTTGTAAAATGCATCATGTGCCAGATCAACTCAAGGACATACAACTATTCCAACCTCCAGGCATTTTGGAAGCATGGTCAAGTATTACACATATTACTCTGCATGTGTTTAAATCAAAAGGAAGTTTCCCCCTGAAATCTCTACCAGTGCTATCTGCTAAGAAACCTTACACTGAGCACCATCTACTCACCTGGACAAGATTTAAGCCCTGCATACAGTTCTTCACTTCCTTGATCAGTTTCACTTTCTCTGCAGCCTTCACTTCAGTCAACTTTACTGTGAAATTGAGCTTCTCCTGCTTCTTGGGGACATCCTCTTCTTCTACTGCCTGGGAGAGAAGAAACAGCCCACTTACAATATGTAGCTAGAGTCCTTCTCAATCTCAAACTTCATAAAGATAGAGAAGCCCAGGGTGGAACCAAAGTTGTTAAGGCCTGAGATGGGGGCAGACCTTGATAGAGTTGCACTAGTTAGCCCTTTCTTGTTTTCTCTTACTTTTCTGTGCTGGATAGGAAGGTGGGTATGGCCTTTCTAATGTAAATCTTCATCTTGATTAAGCAACTGCATTTTGTTACTGGAAACTGGCAGAGGCCAAGGGCTAAACTTAACCAGGTGGAAGTGACAGCAGGTTGAAAACTGACTACCTGCCTACTTGTGGGCTTTCTAGAAACTCACAGTTGTCCATTAAAGCAAACAAAACCTGGCTACAGTGCTCATGTTCTTAATGAACAACACAGCAATGTAAAGGGCATTGTACTGGTATGTTGTAAATGATTAAATGTAACCTCTTGTAACAGTAACTTCTTATGAAAAAGTCAAGAATTTGGTGGGATAGTAGCTATCTTTGAAGTTACAGAAGTGCTTACTCCACTTTTGGAGGTGTTTACCATGTGGATTTAAGCAGATCTTTGAGAGCTTTCAGTTGGGAAACTGATGTCAAGCAAATTAGACTACTATAAAGAGTGTCCCTTGTCTCAGATTATATGGTTCTTGGAGCTCAATAAAAAGATCACCGATAGCTGCAGACTCACTGTACTCTTCCCCAACCTAGGCAATTCAGAAGTTGACTTCTGTAGAAGAGATGCATTTAGGGACTGTTTATTACCTGACAGCTAACTGGTCAACAAGGCATTTGGGCCTGTTTGACACAGCTGCTTCCAACCGTGTTTTTTCAGTGCAGCATTAAGGCTCTGGGCGTTGGCTGAACTGGGAGGTATTACAACTGTTTGTCCAAGAAAACTGAGATTTAAGTTGAGTACAAGCTTCCTTGTATGGTATGACATTAGACCTTTCTGACCTCTACAATACTGATGGCACTATCCCACATTATTGCAGATTTAACATCACATATTGAATCTGACTTTGGTATTAGACTAGAAAAAAAAAAACTGACCTGGAAACAGATGATACATTAGTGTTCTCTTTGTCACAGACAGACTATTAACCGGTAAAGTATGAACATTATAGAGGGAATATTTCTGGATTCATCATGTTTCCAGAACTCTCCACAGAAACTGGTTGTTGATTCCAAGGGCTATTCTATAAACAGACTGTCTGAATTCTAGTGAGAACTTGACTTCTCTCGTACCCTAGCAAATAACCTTTTCCTTAGAGAGAAACTAATGAATACTTAGATCTATCTAGAATACTAGACGGAGGAGAGTTGACTGACACCTGACTAAATATGAGACAGAGCCTATCTGAAAGAACATACCATAACCATCAAGAATCACTGTTGTTGTTATAGTTATACTGATCTAATGCCATCTAGGCAGGCACAGCGGTTCTAGATGGCTGATCACCTTCTACACACTCAGAGCTCCCAAACACTCTGCTACTAACAGCCCATTGTGCCATGTTTGCAAGATACTCCTCCGTCCAGAATGGGCCAACTATTTTATCAAACTTTTAGAGCTTTGCTATAATATTTAAAATTGGCCTCACTACTCTTTACATACCGAAATTAATCTCTTGGATGTCATGCATTTGCATTTGTTTCTAAGAATATTTTTGAATCATTCAGAGGAAAGACAAGACACATGAAGATGTGCCTGAAGATGACAATCCCATGCACTATAGCTAAAACCAGAACTTTCTTGTCAACAGGGGACCTTCAGCTTTTCTACCTCTGCTTACTAGACGTCTGTTATACAACAATAACATACAGAGATGCTTATTTTTCACTTAAGATACTTCTATATTTGCTCCCAGCCTACCAGAGCTACCAAGGTGATAAACAGATAGAAGCAATACAAACAGTACAAAGGCAAAATGTTTTCAGAACACATTAATATACTCTTTAAAATTTTTTAAAAACAGTTTAAAATTAATCCTCCAGCATAATTTTAAAACTGTTCAAACAGAGCAATTTCAAACATTAAAGGCCATGTGAAACAGCACCACGTCTACCAGAAGCTCAAAAGAGATGGAGCCAGCCTAATTTCCTAGGATAGGAAGTTCAACAATTGGAGTGCTGCTGCAGAGAAAGCCATATTATGTGTACATACCAACCTAACTTCACAACAAAGCCCCCTCTGAGGACCTCAAATTTCTGGCAGGGTCATATGGGAGAAAGTCATCTTTCAGAGACCCTGGCCCCAAGCCATTTAGAGCTTTGTAGGTCAGAACCAGAACCCTGAATTGTCACCAGAAGCACATTGGAAACCAGTGCAGTTCCTGAAAGACCAGTGTTGTGTGACCTCTAAAATGCACACCCAACACCAGTTTGGGTTCTGTTGTTTAGCACTAGCTGCAGCTTTTGAACACAATGAGTTCCATATAAAGCACCTTACAGTAATCTCACTGGGAGGTAACTAATGCATGGATCACTGTGGCTAGATCTGCCTTCCTCAAGAAAGGGCTGAACTTATGCACAAGGCGAAGCTGGGCACGGAAGCTCCTGGCCAATGCAGCAACCTGGCCTTACGAAAGCAGAGGTGGGCTGAGAGCAACCCCAAGCTACAAACATGACTTTTCAGAGAGAGTTCAACCTCATTCAGAAATGTCATCAAGCAATGCAGAAAAGCTGATAGTAAGGAGGCCATTTCCAAAAATCTACCTGCTTAGATCTACCAGATAAAAAAAAATCCCAGCAACAACTCAGAATTAGACTGAAAGTGTGGCAATAAGAAAGACAGACCTGGTTCACAGAAGTTATTGTTATACATTGTTATCTCAATGAGAGAAAAGATTGCTGAAGTGGATGTTTGTAGCCATTCAAACATGAATTACAGTCATGCAAATTAGATATTAGATATTACTATCTCCACAAACCGTACAGCAATCTTCCTCTTCCTGGAAAGCAACTAGCTACTAACCATAATAAATGTAAGGCAACAACAGTTCTACTCTAAGCATAGCTCTTCTTCCACAACTCTCTCAGATGAGCACCCCATTATCAGACAGTGTCATTTGTCATGCATATGTCTGCCCAAAAACAATGGCTGTTTGACACAGGTGAACATGAAACTCCAAGGTGGGCCTCTTACCGGAGTTACTGGTTGTGCTGATGGCATCATCCCAGCCATTGGCATGAGTCCCATATCTTGGATTTTGAGGGTTTTCTGAAGAGACAAGAAGCATTATTAGGTAACTACTTATCACACATCAGAAGAGAATGAAATCCCAAAACATCTCATCCCACCTCTACAGAAAGAAACCACCAACACTACGAATTGTCCAGGAACCATTTTCCCACGGTTTTATCACCCAACTTCCCCTGCAAAGAGTGGCACCTTCAACAGCTCATTGAGATCAGAGATTTCCAACAGGGTCAGGTTAGCAATGTCTTGCACTAGCTGCTGAATCTTGGGTGAATACTCTTTAGGAGCATTGTCCAGAGGAGGTGTTGCAAAGGCTTCACTTTGCTGTGAGCAGGTACACTTCAGCATCCTGACAGGACAGGCTCGTGGCTGATGCTGCCTGTAGGAAGTCAGAGAAGAGGTCATCATATTTCATGCTTCTCCATATAATGATATATGCAAGCAGCAAATACTTCCCACTTCAGGAGAATAAGGAGAACTGAAGAGGAAATGCTCAGACTGTCCAAGTGAGGAAGAAATTATATAGAGTGGTTGTTGGTGTTACTGCAAAGGAAGGGAAAAGATGTAGCTTCCAAAAGCAAAACAAACTCTACAATTTTACCTACTACGTTTCTGAGATTCAAAACTTGAAGATATTTTCAAAAGCCTAGGAAATTCTCTAATAAAGATTATAAAGTAATTGGCTTTCATACACAAATGTGTAGCATGTGCTAGTATCATGTAATACAAGGATAGTCACATTTCAAGCTTGCATAACCCTTTTTTCAAAGACAACCTTTCTCTGTTTTGCTAGTACATTTTAAAATTACAAATTAAAAGCACATCCTGCACTCACAGTCTCTTAACAGCGAAATGTGTACCTAATCTGTGCTAACAGATCCCAAATGTTCACTCCTGCTAAATGCACTCGACCAGTTCAAGGCCATCTTAATCCAGAATTTTTAGTAAGAATTGCAATAACTCTCAAAAAAATGAGCCAATGATACACCACAAACTACCTTCTATCCACTTCTAGTGTAGCAGCTATTAAAGGAGCCATAAACGAGGTTTCTTGCTCAAGTTTCATCTTAACCATAAAACCTCCAGGATGCTTAGAAATATCTGCCAAACTCAAGGGTATGGAGAACAGTTGCAGCAACTCCTATGCTAGGGGTCTAGAGGAAAGCAACCCTATCCTGGCCTACTCTACTCTGCTTTGGTTAGACCTCATCTTGAATACTATGTCCAGTTCTGGGCACCCCAATTCAAGGAGGACATGGTCAAGCTGGAGCAAGTCCAGAGGAGGGCGACCAAAATGGTGAGAGGCCTGGAAGCCATGCCCTATGAGGATAGACTTAGAGAGCTGGGTATGTTTAGTCTGCAGAAGAGAAGGTTAATAGGGGACATGATAGCCATGTTTAAATATTTGAAGGGATGCCATGTAGAGGAGGGAGTGGCTTGTTTTCCGCTGCTCCAGAGACCAGGACAAGGAGCAATGGATTCAAGCTGCAGGAAAGGAGATTCCACCTGAACCTCAGGAAGAACTTCCTGACGGTCAGGGCTGTCCGGCAGTGGAATATGCTGCCTCGGAGTGTAGTGGAGTCTCCTTCCTTGGAGGTTTTTAAGCGGAGGCTAGATGGCCATCTGTCAGGAGTGCTTTGAGGATGTTCCTGCATAGCAGGGGGTTGGACTGGATGGCCCGTGTGGTCTCTTCCAACTCCACATTTCTATGATTCTATGATTCTACTGTATTGCATTTTACAGCAATCTGATTAACAAAAATCAATAAATGAAACATGGCACAAAGGAAAAGAAGATCATCTGCTAACACCTGCAGATAGAGTCCTATTAAAGGCGCAGGAGCCAGAGCCTGCGTTCCGCTGACCCAAACACAGGGGCTCCAGTTCAGACCTCAGCGGCATCGTGGCGATAATAACGGGGTCGACCCCGTTGCAAAAATTACTGAAACAACCCGTCCGCAAACACAGGCACAGGGCGGAAGCCTTCATTCCGTAGAGGTCAGCTGGGGCCATGAAGCCGGGCCCGCCCGCCCGCCCTCCCTCCCTCCGTGCGGTGGCTCCTTGGGGCTCCACGGGGACCGGGCAGCACCGGCTCAGTCGACAGAAGCGCCACGACCGGACGGCGGGCCCGGCGGTGCCCTTCTTCCACAGGGACCCCTGGGGGCCCGGAGCTGTTACCACGGCCCCCAGCTCACGCGAACGCGGGTGACCTCTAGCTTTCCTTTCGGCTCCCTCCCTCCCTGTCGCCCGCCCAACCTTTCCGACTGTGGGAGAGCCCTCCCTCTCGTACCGCAGCAAAAGACGGAGAGAGGCACCGAGCCGGCCGGCGGGCAGCATGGCCATGGCGGGAGCTCCAGGAAGCGGCAGGAAGGAGACACCGTCGGCCGCCTCTTTCTCCTGCGTGCCAGCCACAGAGGGCGCCGAGGGTACGCTCTGCGCACGCCATCTCTTTGGTTGACCTCAGCGGTCCAATCTCTGCAAGAGTTTATTCTACGACGCTCTGGCTTTGGATTGAACTTCGGTGGTTGGCGGAAGTAATGTTTCAAGACCTTCCTCCCGTAGCGCCGCGCTAGGGACTAAAACTCTATGGGCGCGAACTTGTGTGGGAAGGAACGCGGTCCCCCCGTCCCCCCCGTCGCAACTTCGTTACGCGTTTGTGGTTTTATTAGCTTTATTGCATTCGCACAGTTCCAGACTGTGGAACTATTTACGTTCACGCAGTTCCAAACACACTTAGAAGCAAGCCCCCGTTGCAGCCAACAGGTCTCAATATTAATGAGGAATGTGTCAAAAAAAGGAACAAAATTATTTAAAAGAAACCCCAGGTCTCCAAACTGAGAAGAAAATAAGATGTTTAGGAGTGAACGTACCGAATTAATTTTAGGGAGAAAAATATGAGGTTTGGATGTGGGTTTTTTTCTCCCGTCCACGCGAAGAAGCAGAAATCCGAGACTGCAAACTTCGTTAGAGACGTTGGTTCCACAAATTAGCATGAACATTTGTAGGACGCTCGCTGAATTTAGGATTCAAAAGCTGGGACCATACCGCTGATACTAACATTACAGGTGTGCTTTATCAGATAACCACATGAAAGCTGGAGGAGTATTTAAAAATCTGGCCAGCATAACAGTTGTGAAATCAAAAACTGAGACTTGATGAAAAATACATAAATTCACAGGCTATTTTCTGGGCTCAGTAGGGGACAATTAAATCAAGGCCACAGTTCCAAACACGCTTGGAAACAAGCCTCTCTTGCAACCAGGTCCCAGTGATGAATGTATGTATGTATATGTATATGTATGTGTGTGTGTGTGTGTGTGTGTGTGTGTGTGTGTGTGTATATATATATATATAAAAGGAACAAAATTATTAAAAAGAAATACCGGGTATCCAAACTGAGAAGAAAATAAGATATTTAGGAGTAAATATAATGAAAAAGAACTCAAGAATGTTTGATAATAATTATCTTAAAGTCTGGAAACAAATTTGGACCTCAAAAAAATTATCATTGATAGAGTTATCAAACTATCGTTGATAGAAAGGATCACAATAATTAAGATGAATACTAGAAGCAAAAGAAAGAGGTGCACTGCATCTCCCAGACCTTAGATTGTATTATGAGACAGCATGCTTGGATTAGATTAAAGAGTGGATAAATTTAGAAAACCCAAGACTTTTACAACCAAAAAGTTTTAATCTAAGATTCAGCTGGTATGCATATTTACATAACAAAACAGCAGTAAATTAGGATTTTTATGATCATTTTATAAGGAAATCACTGATCAAAGTTTGGAATGTATACAAGAAAAAGTTCTGCAAGCAAATACCAGAATGGATGTCCTGCCTTGAAACAAGGCAGAATTCACCACATATAAGTGAAAGACTCAAGCTAGGACAGTGCAAGACTCAAGCTAAGAGAAGATTTAAGAGAGCAAGAAATCAAGATTCGGTGTTTCCTTTATCAACAAATTTATGAAAGATTCAAAATAGATATTAAACTTCAAAGTATTATGAAAGAAAATAATGAATCGGATGAAAATTTAACAAGAACCAGTTGAAAACAATATCTAAATTATACAGGATCTTATTGGAGAGAGATATGGAAAAAGAAATTATAAAAGAACTACAATCAAATGGGTGTCAGAATTAGAATGAAAGTTAAAAGTTCTGGATATGATAGAGATGGAAACGTTAGCATTTTCTTTGAAGAATAAATCTATCCAGAACTTTGAGAAAGAATGGAAAAGAGTCTTAGATTGGGTAAGGATATAAATGTATAAGAAATCAAAAAAGAAATAATGTAACTGTTCTTCTCTCTGTAAGATGGAAATTATGTCTGTAATGGAATAGAAATAAGCAATTTCAGCTGGAAGATTTAAGCATGGAAGTGTGTGTGGGGGTTTATTTTTGAGACAAACTTTCAATAAAAATTATACAAAAAACAAAACAAAACAAATGGGCTCAGGATTTTGGACATACAATAGATCTAGAAAGTTGGTAGAAAGCATTGGTCAAAGATTTAAAATTCACATTATGCGTGAAGCTGAGGGAGAATTGTTATAAAATGTTGTATCACTGGTATTTGACTCCAGTGAAATTATCCCAAAGAGATAAAAATGGTGATGGAATTTGTTGGAAATGCAAAGAAAAAAGAGGAACTTTTTTTCACATATGGTGATTGATGTCCTGAAGCTAAAAAATACTGGAAACAGATACATATGATAATATCAAAAATCTTTGCAATTAAATATGAATTGAAACCTGAATTATATTTGTTAAATATGATTGGTAACCACCCAGTACTCGAAAAGGGTATTAGATTAATATTATATTTGGTAACCTTGGCAATTAATTTTGCACAAAAATGGAAAACAGAAGAAAAGCCTCTGACAGATGATTGATTAGTAAAATGGAAATGATAGAAAGTGGACTTGATAGAAATGGAAAAATTGCCAATGTTATTAATGGATAAACAAATACAACAATTTGAACAAGAGTGGAAGCTGTTCTTGGATTATATTTAAAAAAGAGGGACAAAAAAACTATTAATCGATGAAGCTACTAAGATACTTAATGTATGAAAATACTATAAAATATTAGTATTATATACACTAAATAATGGGAAACTAGCTAGGGTAACATAATTAGAACAATTTATAGGAATAAATGATATTTATAAGAGATAAATTCAAATGAAAACATGATGAAATAGAAGACAAATAGAGGGTGGGAGAGGGGAATTTGATTACAATTTTATTATTTTTTCTTGTAATTGGTAATTTTTTTTAAAAAATGATGAAATTGAGATATGTTGGTACATATTGGAATATATTTAAACAATAAAAAAGTTTAAAAACTCAACAGGTTTTATGTTTGACTAAAGAATTCTACTTATTTTTGAAAAGTAAGTTGACTATACACCTCAGTCAAAGTTCTGGGAACTGATGCTGTTTTCTAAGTGAGTTTCAGCAGCAATGTGAATGCTGACTCTTAGGACTGTTGCTGTTTGATCTGTTTTAGCACTTTTTGGACAGTGATGTTTAAAGGTGGTGCTCTGTAGATCAGTGCCAGTTTGAGCCACTGATGGCTGGTCTGTAGTTGGGAGAAAATCTGAAAAGCTAAAGTTCAGGATGAGATCTGGCTTACTAGAGTTGTAAAAAATAATGTCAAAAGTTACTTTGCCTATGTCTGGAGGAACAAGGAAATAGAATCACTGCTTGGATAAGATGGGTAGGGTCTGGTTCCTGCTCGGAGTGGAAAGAAGGCAGAACTGCTCAAGACCTATTTTACCTCAGTCTTCTCCCCAAAGGAAAACAATGCTCAATTTGGTGCAAGTAGAATAATTAATACAGCAAGAGGATTGCAGCCCAGGATAGGTAAAGAGTTATTATAGGAAAACCTAGCCATTTTACATGAGTTCCAAGTTTCTAGGGCTAAATTCACTGCATCAAAGGGTACTAAAAGAACTTGCAGACATAATCTTGGAAACTGTGTCAACAATCTTTGAGAGTTCTTAGAGAACAGGATCTTCTAGCAAACTGCAAGAGGGTGAATGTTGTCCCCATCCAAAAAAGGAGTGAAAGAAGACCTGAGTAACTACCAATCAATCAATCAGTCAAGACCATGGAATGTTCTAGAAGAGAGATAATTGAATAATCAGTGTGTGAAAACTCAAGGAATGCTGTGATTACTAAATCAAGTTATACTTGTAATCATCTCTCTTTTTACTTGAATTACCAGCTTAGTAGATCAGGGGACTGCTGTGGATTTAATACAACTTGATTTCATTTTTTTGTATAAGGTCCACCAAAATATTCTTGTGAACAAGCTGGTAAAATGTTACTATAGGTGGATTTGTAATTAGTTGATGGCTTGAACCAGAAGATTGCTCAACAATTATTCCTCTTTATTCTGGGGAAAACTTACTAGGGGTGTGCCTCAGGGTTCTGTGCTGGATCTGTGCTGTTCAGCAACTTTATAAATGACTTGGGATTATGGAATAAAAGGCACATATGCCAAATTTGCAGATGACACCAAATAAGGAGGGGTAGCTAATATTCAGAGGCAGGATCAAGATTCAAGATGACTGCACATACATGCATTTCTGAATACAAACTCAAAATAACACTGCATATCTAGGAAGTTTGTTCTAGTTAACTGTAGAGTCAACCAGTGAACAGGATATCCTTTCTTTGTAAAGATGTTCTTTTTTGTACCTTTTGCTTGCAACTGCCTTCCAGAACACCTCCATGATGCCATCTGATTAGTTCCTTCAAATCCTTCTTTGAAAGCACCTTTTCCTTTAATTGTATTTGGAATACATGCACTTTGCCCCGTGTCTTCATTCTCTTCTCTTTGGCTGTTGCATCTCATGCAGTGAACTTTAAATTGTAATTCCTTGAATTTATACTTTTTCCCCATTGGTGCTCTGTAAAGTGCCAGGCACGCATTTGTGGCAGAAGAAAGGAATGAAATGAAGTGAGAAAATCTTCTAAAGATCCCACGCCAGTGCTAGTGTCTGGTCTCCTGAATATGCTGGAGATTATATGCCAGTCATGACATAACGAAATCTTTGAAAAGTACCAGTCTTGGGCTAGAAAGATGGAAGACACCATCCTGTAGTTAAGACACAAATATTTAATCAGTGTTCACAGATTGCTGACCCTCATGCCACAATTAGCCTTGGGGAGAGTCTTGCAGAAAACTTTTTAAAGCTCACTTTCAGTGTTTGTGGAGGCAGTTGAAGGGGGCTGTGGTGTGTGGGGAGGGATAATATTTTCATTGGCTTCAGTGGGAAGCTTTTTTCTCCCCCAGACCTAATTGCCAGGGAGCAGAGGCAAGCAGGAGGAGAGAAGTCCTTTGTGGTTCATGTAGATCCTCTGGTAGGTTTCCAAACCATTAGGTATAGTTGGCCTGTGATTGCGGGTGAACCCTATGGTCCTCAAACAGATGGGAGAGCTAGGCCAAAACTAACCAAGTGGATTTCAACAAGGTTTAAATGTAAAACTATATTTAGGCACAAAAAGAAAACACACAGATACGGGATGGGTAACATTTGGCTTGACAACAGTACATGTGAAAAAGGTCTAGGGATCTTCATTGACCACAAGCTAAACATGTCAACAGTGGTAGTTTTCAAAGAAGTAACCATATAAGTCTCTTGCAGCATAAAAAGGAACAGAGAGGGAGAAAAAAATGAAATGTGACAGCACCTTTAAGACTAGCCGTTTTTTATTTTAGCATGAGCTTTCATGGATATAAATGTTGAAGATGGAATGGAATTTGGGTGGATTTGGAGAGGACTTTTCTTCAATGGAGATTGAAAGCAGAAGCTGAATGACCATTTCTCAGGAGCTCTTTAGCTGTGTAACCTTGCATGGCAGAGGGTTGGAGCAGGTAGCCCTTCTGGTTCCTTCCAACTGTATGATTCCATGATTTTAAGTTCGCAAGAATGAAGGAACCAATTGTGGTCAATGAGGACAAATATGGTGCTGCTCTTTTGCATACTAGGAAGCAAACCCTGCCAGTCCTGTGTATCATATTGCTTAAGAAACACTGTTCTAGGATATATACTGAGTACAGAAATAGATGTACAAGCTAATGTGGCCTGACCCAGAACTAGCTCTGTAGTATTTCATTTGTATTTTCATATAATATTTTTTCCCTTTGGAACAAAGTGCTTCTCATAGGAGATGTGCAGATAGGGATTTGCATTATGCTCTAACTGTGCTTAATCTTAGCAGCTGCTAGTAAGAAATAAAAGGGTAGAGAGAGGATTTCTGTTTATACACCACAAATGAAGTACTATGTGGACAAGGGATCCAGAGGGAATCCAAGAATGTTTTACATCATAAGCAGTACCATGGCACTGCAGCATTTCACCATATCCTTTAAATACTTCATCAAGGATATGATGGTGGCAAGCTTTGCTGTCCCGAGTACCAGTTCTGTGCCATTAATAAAAGTGGGTCATCTTATTAACTTCCTCTCAGCTCCAAAACATGCTATTTTCCCATTTAAATGAGGATATATTAAAATATTGCCCAGCAAAATTTTTGTCATGAATTGGCATTGCCTAAATTGCAAATTATCCCTCCAAAAAACTTCTGCGATATCTGTTATGATCTTCAGTAACAAAAGTATAATTATCTTTTATTTTCACCGATTGACTTCTTGTTGTGGGAGACATTAGCATTCCAGATGTACATCTGGGACACGGCCAAAGGTTCCCAAGTAGAAAATGTGACTGAATCAACTCAGTACAATTCTGTCACATTTTGAAGGAAAACAAATTATTGTGGCATGATTCCTATTAGATTGGCCTGTTTTATGTCCCATTAGATCCGTGAAGCTGGGGCAACATGGGCTTTTGCGTCACCAGACAAGTTCATCTTGGTGTAATCTCCTTTGCTTTAATAAATCTAGCTTAGGGCATCTGAGTAGAGCAAGAAGCGTCAGAAGGCAGGCAGCAGCCCTAGGAGGAGAGAACAAGGCAGCACATTTCTGGCAGGTGCAAAGATGCTGGTCTCTCCCATGGCTGAGCGGAACAAGGAGAGCATTCTGGAGGTGCTGGCTGACTATGTAGATGATACATGCTCAGCTTTTGGGCTGGAACTAGGATCTGGGACAGGACAGCATGTGGTGCACTTTGCCCAGGCCCTGCCCACCGTCACCTGGCAACCATCAGAGATCAGCCCAGCTTCTCAACGAAGGTACATCAGGGTCTGTGGTTTCAGAGGTCAGTCCAGCTTCTCAACAAAAGGTGCATCAGGGTCTGTGATGCCAGCAAAACTTGGATGCAGTAGGACATTGCAGAAATTGTGCAACCTTCCAAATGTTGAGCTGCAGCTTCTAATATTTCTTACAGATGGTTATGCTGGCTACACCTGTTGGGACTTGCAGTTCAACAATATTAAGAGCTGCACAATTCTCGCCCCTGCTGTAGGTTGGCAGACTGTGTCCTCCCATGTCCCCTTTTATCAGAAGACAGAGACATGGTATGACAAAATCAGCACTTAGAAAGTGGCTGTACCCAGTGAGTGGGAAGTAGGGCAGAAGAGACTACTCAGAACAATACAATATTCCTTGTGCCTGATAGGCTGGCAATATAGTTCCAAAAATAGCTAGGTCAGGGATGGGAGCTGTATAGTTCTCCAGATATGATTGGAATGCTGTGAAATATAACCAGTCCTGGGGGATGCTGGGTGTTGCTTTCCAACTTCTGGGGGCCAAACTATCTCCTTTTGAGCTGGATCCTTCACCCCAGTGTTCTGTGCTGGACAGACCTTCCATTAGCGTATAATCTTGCTAAGCAAAGCAATGAAATGGTGACCAATCTCTGGTCAGCTAAAAATCATGTGCCACAGAACAATGTTGTAGTTGCATATGATTTGTCCAGGAAGATGCACTGCTTCTCTGATGGTTTTAATATCTGGTTTTGCTATGGCTGCTTAGTCTATGTATTAAAATTAGTGCAGATTTTACATGCTAGATGAGGAACATGAGTATATTGCATTAAAAAATGTGAGAAGAAGGGACTGCTGCCAGCTTTAATTTAGGGGTAGGTCCCAGGATGTCTGGACAATTTTCTAGTTGGCAAACAGATGTATGTTCCAGAGAAGGGTGAGAGAGAAAGATGTGGATAGCAGCAGGGAAATAGCTTTAAAGAAAAGGAAGTAGGTCTGGGCAATAACGTCTATTGCAAACAAGTTAAATCAACAGGTAGAGCAGCAGGTATTTTTTTAATATAAAGGATACTGTATTAGTGTTGTATGAAACATTCCTTTCCAACCAGAATTTATGCAACAGGTGTCTGCTCTCTCCCAGATAATCTTCCCCCTTCGTTTACAACAGAACTAAATGATACAAACAACTTAAAATGGCTTGCTTGGGTTGAACTGCTTGTCATCAATAACGTCCCATGTACTAGTGATTGAATGCCTATTGATCACACATACACATTCCATACAGCAATCCACCCCTTTAATTTGTAGAATCTGAGCTATCCCATTACCAAAGCACAGTAGTTTAAATCAGATTCATTCTGGCTCAGCCTTAAACTGGAACGTGTGTTCATAAACTTCCATTGACAAGCTACTCTATTGCCTGAATCCACTTTGCAGCCAGTTCGGAGTGGAAGACTGTGAAATGTCATCTCCTTCCCATCTCCTTGTACCAGTAACAGAATCTTTGCAATTCTCATCTTTGTTCTCAGTATCTCAGCTTACATCCGTGCCACCAAGGTGACCAATGTCCGAGAGCCTCTCTTCATAGATGTGTCGCAGCCATGGGATCAGTGGGCTGGCCTGGGTCAAGGCTGTTGCGACTTCATTGTCATTATCAATGTGGTACACATGACTGATCAAGGCCTAGAGGTATAACGTGAAAACCAGGAAAAGCCTAGTCCAGTAGTATTGGAACTGACCCTTGCTTAGGGTTATTATTTGGGATTTTGTTTAGTGGGTGGTATAAAAAACGCAGGCAAGAATTTCATTTAACTTCATATTTGTTGTTGCTGTTGTAGGGGATGTTTAAAGGCATAGGACAACTGTTGAAACCTGGGGGCATTTTCTTGGCCTATGGTGTAAGTATCGGAAACCCATTCTTAGCTGCTGACCCACTATCAGCATTCAGTTAAAAACCCAGTATGAAAGCAATCCTTTTGGGAGTGAAAGCAAGGAATAAGACACTTCAAGTCCATCTGCACCTCATATCATCCCAATGTTATCTTCAAGCCACTGAATATCAGGCCAGAGGGCTGCTCAAACCATGTGGGCAGGAAAAAACAACCTGGAAAGCTGCCCCCTTCTAGTTCCTGCTGTTTCAGCCCAAGCAAATCTTCCTTCCCTCAGCTGTTAGCACAGGGCAATTCTTGCTCTAAAGGGATGGAAGTATTTTCATCCGAAGCTTGTCTATTCTGTTATGTAGTTTTTAAAAAAAAATGATTATAAAGTTTATACAGTACAGATATTTCTATGAATGGGAAGACTGAGGAAAGACACAGTATTTGTACTTGTAACAAACTGTATCAGTAAAGAACCACTGGGGCTCATGAACATCCAGAAACATTCCTATTCTTTAAGGCAGGGGTGGAAATCCAGTGGCCGCCTAGATGTCAGGGGCTCGGGCGTGGCCGCGCCCGCAGGTGTCCCCGAGGCCGACGTGGCGGCCGCCTCCGACGTGGAGGAGGGGGGCCCGGGCACTCCGGAGGTCGCTGTCTGCGGGGATCGGCCGGTCGCCATGGAGGGCACCGCCGCCGATGGGGATCGCCCAGACGCTGCGGAGGCTGCCGTCGCCGATGGGGATCGCCTCGGTGTTACGGAGGCTGCTGCTGCCAAAAGGGATCGCCCCGGCGTTGCGGAGACCGCCAGCCTGGCTTCCATGCTGGTGGGTGTGATGGGGGGTGACTCGATGGGGGAGGCGGGTCTCGGGCCCGATCCCAGGGCGCCGCCTACTCGCGATTCCGACCCTGAGGAGGCTGAAGTCTCCACTCCACCGCCCACGTTCCAGCGGCGGCGGTGGCTCAAGGAAGCAAGCCGCCAGTCCCGGCGGCTGCATGAAAAACACCTGCGGGCTGAGAGCTCCCAGCTGTAACACAGCTGAGAGCCCTCAGCCGCATGCTCGAGCTGGATTGGCCGCCAGCGGCTCAAGGGGTCTTTTTAGGGCAGGCGCTGGGCTGGGAGGGGCACGGAGCAACAACCGTCAGCCTACCGTGCGTCTGTCGTCCGTGCCCTGTTCCAGTCCAGCCTGCGTCCCCGTCCCGCCGCCCAGCCCTTCCAAGACCAACCCCCTGCGTTTTGGGTGAAGCAACCTCTTGTGTTCTGGGTGAGGTAACCCTTCATTATTTTCTGTTGAAGCCTGCTGCCAAGGCATACTTTCAGTTACGGACAGTTTGCGTACTGCAGAACCTTTGGTTACGGACTGCAATAAACGCTGCTTTTTCCCGACTCCAGGCCGGCTCCTGCTTGACCCCGGCCGCCGCTGACACTAGATGACATTAGACGGCAACTCCCATCAGCCCCAGCCAGCATGGATAGTGTTCAAGGATGGTGGAAGCTGTCACCAAACACTCAATACGTTCTCTGCTCATTTTAAAGTCTAAAGCCAATGTTATCTAACCAGGCTCTACTTCAGCCATAGGACTGGCTAGGAAATGGCTGATGTTTTTCTAATGCTATCCCAAGGCCTCCAAGTTTTTTCTTCTCCAAACACACTACAGATTAAAAACAATGGAATACTCCTATCTTAGTAGTAATTCTCATGCTGCTTCCTCTCCACAGCCTTTTGCCATTAATGGGATCATCCTCCCAGAGTGCAATGTGAAACTAGATGAAATGCTCCAAGCCAGGTAAATTAAATCTTCAACAAGATGGTGGTGCCCACCAAAGACATAATGAGATATTAAAACTAGGGCAAAGTGAAGAGACTACATGGAAAGTTTCATTCCATATACCTCATCATCATTACATTTAACACAGAACAGCATGGGTTATGGATCGCGGAACAGGAATCCCTATACATCTTCTTTGCCCTACAAGATTGCGTATAACCTTTACTGTTTTCCTTCCTTGGAATAGGTCCTAAGGCTCTGTTTCAAGGAAGAGGGGTCCCATTCCAACTCCTAACACAATACTTCTATGTGGCAGGAATCCTGAATGGGGGCTGCGAGATGTGGAGGAACTCTGTCAACTGGCAAATGCCAACGCACTCCGGCTTGAGCGCATGGTAAGAGGCAGAGGCCAGCCCAACACAATGTGGGCAGAAATGAAACAGAACTGTTGAAAACCTCTATGACTGCCCTTGGTTGCAGTCTGCTTTTCCTTCCTATGGCTTCCACTTTGCATGTATCCATCCTGCTCTCTGTGCTTTTCAATTATGTGTCATTTTTCCCCTCAGCTAGAGATGCCTGAATACACCAAATGCCTGATCTTTCGGAAGAGGGAGTTATGATCTCTGGCTACAGCCTGTGTAGCAAAACTAGGATTACAGTAATTATAAGGAAAATAAAAATATTAAATTCTGAAATAATAATGGATGCAACTGTAGCTTCTTCGGAAATTGAGTTTTAAGGCACAGCTTCTCTGTGCTCCAGACTACATAGTGATTCCTGTATTCTTTCAGAGTCCACTCATACAACAGTGGCCACAACCAGCACCAAGTGCTGGAGAGTACCTCACTGTGAAAAGGCAAAAAGTTAACACAGAGCATACAAGGAATCACAGATGAAAAAAGTTTTAAATTACTTTAATTGTCACTGATTCCATTCTGCCTACACCAGCCACTAAGTATGAGAGATGAGTCTTCAAAGCAGTGAAGGTACATGGGATAGAGGAGGGGTGGGGGGAGATACGGGCCTGGGATACACTATGTTGAAAGTAACGGATTCTCAAAAGGTACTGAGGGAGATGTGAGGGGACCTGATCTGGGGGTGGCAGAATGAAGGCCACTTGACTGGCAAGATACAACCAGAAGAAGTGCTGGGGAAGACAGGAATGCAGGTCCAGGTCATGCTCTGGTTGGACCCTGTTTGCTCTGGTTCTGGAGCATGCTTACATGCTGCTTCCCACAAGAGAGCAGTTTCCTATGATGGCACATGTGCTTAAGAGTTCTGCTCTGCTCCCCATCTAATGTGGAACAAGATGGGTCAAGCCCTCTCCACAACCAAGGAGTAATATGAAGGGGGATCTGAATGCAATAGTCCCATGCTCCTACTCAGAGGTTCTCTTAGCAGCATTTTAGACAAGGTGGCAGGGTATGTGTGTGGTGTTGTTGTTTCTGATAGCCAGTGTGAGACAACTCAGGGCAGGGGCTCAGTTCTCCTTTCCCCACTGTGGGGATGGTGCAAGGTAACAGCAATGGTGTAGCAAAGACAGCAGTGACGAACAGATGATAGTGTTAACGATGTCATAGAAATCCACCCCTCCCTTTTGTTATAAGACAAAGATTAGTCAAAGGAAATTAGCTGAGCCTCTCCACTGCCCCCTTGTGCCTGTTGCACTTGGGCAGAAGCCTGCTGGGGCGGTGGCTGCTGCTGGGGAGGTCCTCCAGGGGGTGCCATCTGCAAGGAAACAAACAGAAGTTAGGGAATAGGGCACTATGGAGAAGTCCATCCACTCCAGCATCCGTGGCAAAAGGCCAGCAGTCAGATAATCATCCTATCAATATTGAGCTGAAGGTAACCAGGTCATGAGCCCAGAAAATAAAACTCATTCCCCAGAAGAAGTTTGTCAAAGACTCACCTGCTGATACATAGGCTGTTGTCCTGACATGTAAGGCTGCTGGGGTGGCAAACTACTCAAACCTGGTTCCTGGCCAGGGAGGGTTGACATGAGGCTCTAGCAAGGAGAGGGAGACACACAGAATCAGAAATCCCACCAGTCCAAGCTGCCCCCTCTTGAACAACAGGCAGCTTGTTGTTGTGTACCTTCAAGTCATTTCTGACTAAGGTTTGCCATGGGGTTGTCATATCATTAGGCTTTCTTGGCAGGATTTATTCAGAGGGGATTTGCCACTGCCCTCTTTTTAGACTGAGAGTGTGTGACCTGCCCAAGGTCACCCAGTGCGTGTTCACTGCCAAGTGGGATTTGAGCCCCGGTCTCCCAGAGTCCCAGTCCAACACTTAAAACCACTACACAACACTGGCTCTCTGGCACCTCTGCAGAGACAATTAGGAGTTCCCTGCTAATCCTTTCTGCCAGCTAGCTATCTTGACACATTCATGTAGCACAGGAGAGTGCATCCTTACCTGCATGTTGTAGGGCTGGTAGCCCATAGAAACTGGCTGATTGCCCATGTAGCCCACTGTGCCACCGGACTGTGGAGGAGCTTGTGTCATGGTGGGGACCGTCTGGGTTTGGGAAGGGGCTGCTGCGTTCTGCAAGGAAAAGAGGGCAGGAGTGGGTAAAGATACAAGGGGGCATGTGGCAGCAAAGAGAATGTATACACAAGGAGTTATGCAAGGCCAAAAACCTTTGCTTCTCACAAGGTAGAAAACTGTATTATACCCCAGGCTCTCCTCCAGGGAGCTCAAGGCAATGCAAACAAATTTTCCTGTTTGATCCTCATGACCCTGCAAGGAAGGTTAGGCTAAGACTGTGACACTGGCTCAACTGAACTTCATGGCTGGCCAGGAATTAGATGCTGGGACTTCCCAGTCCCAGTCCAACAGTAACTATTCCATTACATTTGTTAAGGCACCCCATCCACTTCCCCCATTCCATACTGGGTGGGGGAAGGGACTTGTGGGTCTGAACTTGCCTGATAGCCCTGGGTAGGAGTAGGCTGGTAGGAGGAATAGGCAGGATTTGTAGTGGGTACTGCCTGCCCTTGTGGAGCTGTCTGTGCATTGTTAGTTCCAGTTGAATACATGTAGGTGCTCACCATGCTGGGATCTGAAACACAGGTAAGGAATAAGGGAAAGACACCTTTCTAGCACCAGCTCAGTGGTCTGTATATCCACAACCACCCACACTCTTTGCACTCTTTCCCTATTGCTCTTACCTGTTCCTGCCACAGGCATTGCAGTGTAGGGCCCAGTGCTGCCCTGGGCAGGTTGGCTCATATACACTGTATGCATAGGTGAGCCCTCCACTGAGCTTGCTGGGCTGAAAGTCCCTGGAAAGCTTGTGGGGCCGGATGGCTGGTAGATCACCCCACCAGCAGGAGGCATGGCCTGCAACTAAGAAGACAGGAAGTGGGGTCAGGGAGGGGGTCTGCCTCAGCGACTGGCTGTGCCAAGTAGACAGGGAAGGGAAACAGGAGAGAAATCCCTGGTCTCTCCGTTCCTCCTACCTGAGCGTAAGGCAGGGAGAAAGCAGGCATCTGTGCCCGCATCTGGATTGTTTGCTTCTGTTGCTCCAACCGCATCTGACGCTCCTTTTCCTGCTCCTGAAGGCGCTGGATAGCCAACTGCCGCTGCATCTCCAGGTACTCCTACAAGTTAAAAATGTGCACATGGGGGATTCACTCCTGGGGCCAATGTGCTTCAAGCTGTGCTAGGCTCCAGCACTTTCCAACCATTTTCAAGTGGCAGCAAACCTATCTGTAGGTTACCTAGTTACACTTCACACAAGCCAGTGGAAGGCTCACCTGTTTTTTCTGCCGCATAATCTCCAGCTTCTGGGCCAGCTGGATCTGCCGCTGTCGCTCTGCCTCCTCAGCAGCACGGCGCAACTTCTCTCTATGTTCCTCTCGCAGAGCATTCAGGGCTCCTCGGGCATCCCGGATCTGGGCGAGCTTATCTTGAAGCCCCTCATAATACACTGGGAAAGGGGAAGAAGAAAGGCACTATATCAAGGCTCTAATCAATTGATCAGCCTCAGGCACACCTCCCTGAGACTGCTGGGATGTGCAGCTGCCACCAGAAAAATAGCAGGGATAGAATTCTCAGCAAGAGCGAAAGGCTGGCAGATGCTGGGGTGGGAAGGGGAATGAGATGATATTGTACCAGCAGAATGTCACATAGCTGACTATGATTCAACAGGGAGAAGAAGGTCCTAACACTGATGCAGACCCAGGTCTCCAATGACAACAGGGGATAGGGGATCTGGGTACATACAACGGCGTTCATCCAGCTGATTCAGCAACTCCAGCAGTTGGGGGTGCATGCTGTTGATGGACTGGAAGAGCGAGAGCACTGCCGAATCATTGGTAATGCTCCGGCCCCGTAGGTGGTTGCTCTTCATGCGGTTGACAAAGGTGGTGACAGCATTCTGCAAAGCCTTCAGGAACTGCTCGTGGCTCTCATCTGTCTCACCATTTTGATACTGCTGCTGAGGAGAGATTGGAAGCCAGGAACATGAAGGACCAATTCCCAGCTCAGCTTAGCTCAGTGTACAATTCTGGGATTGCATCTTTATCCTGGATTACCATGCTCATCTTCCCACCTTATTTCTCAAAGAAATAAACTCTCCTCACTCCAAAAAGACAAAACACACAAGTTTGGCACACCCTGAGCTCAGCTTCTTTTTAATCTGGCTGCTTCCACTGGAAAAAAAGAACAGCAGCTGCTCAACAAAGTGGCACAGTTTCAATCTCCCTACTTGGCCTGGGTGAACACTTGTGGAAATACAGGTGCAGAAGTTCTTACCTCCACTACGCTTAGGGGGGCAGGCGGGACCTCAGTGGACTGAGCTGCAGGCTCCCCCATAGACAGTGGAGCTGAAGGAGTAGGGCTCTTGCGTACCTCCTCCTGCTTCTTTTCCCAGTAGTTACGGTTCAGATACCGAGCCAACTGTCAGGAGACAGTGAGAAGCAGAAAGCAACTCAGATGTCAATAGCCAAGATCTCACAAAAGACCCACAACAATCAGGCCTATGGAGCTGAAGGGATGGGGTGCTCTTACCTCAGGGTCAATGTCCTCAGCTAGAGGTGCAGAGGAGTTCTGAAATGAGACACACAACAGATTCATTTTACCACAGGCAAAGACTGGCTTATGGCGTTACCCTCACCTACCCAGCAACCATTAGGAGATGAGCTGAAAAATCTGCCTGTTTTGAGCTTGAAGACATGAGAACCAAGAGACAAAAGGGGAGCTGCTCAAGCAAGGGACACAAGTTGAAAAATCAACACTAATTCTAGGGGCCCAAGGAGCTTTGGTGAGTACTACAAAATTTTCATCTGTGATGTGAGGCAGCAACAGGAAGTTCTGTTCTTACTGGCTCTTGGGTCTTAGCCTGCAAGTGCCTGGGTGCTTCTTTTGCACTTACCACAGGTGAGGAATAGAGAGTGCTGACTGGTGGGGCTGAAGAAGTAACTGGTGTTGGCTCTGCCTTGGGATATGTGGAAAATGTGCTTTTTTGTCTCTGCAGAAGAAAAGCAAGATAAAATGAAACAGGTATCCTTTTGTAATCTTCCAACTTGCACAACAACCTTTGTTAACATGAGAGAAACTGGTAGGAAATGGAGTATCAATTATGATCATTTGACAGTTCATACCTTCCATGTTTAGACAAATCTTTATGACAAAGGTATGTATGTGATTAGTGATGTCTCAGCATGGCTTTTACTGCTCTCAACCAGATATAACAACATCTGAAAAGCAGTAAGGTGTCTTAGTTACTGAAGTTAAATTTAATTCGTATGATATCTGGCTTGGTTTCTGGATCAGTGACAAACAGTGACAAAAGTGGAGGTAACCATCAGCACTAACTTTATCCAGTAATGAAGAGGATGGATAAATAGACATATAGACAGATAGACAGACAGACAGGTAGATAGGTAGGTAGGTAGGCAGGCAGGCATTTTTGCCCTAGAACAAGGGGAGCTCAAATGAGCTCTCATAGCAAGAGACTAATGCTGTCATAGGGAAAGGGAGAACCTTTATTTACACAAAACAAAGAGCTATGGAAACTCTTTGGAACCACAAGGCAGCCAACCATGGGGGGCCCACAGAGCATTCATGTAACAGAAATCTCCCACCACAATCAAGACACAAACCATCCTTTCCTTCTCCTCAGCCTCTGACTGGGACAATGCAATTGCCAGCTGCAGCTCCTCTTCTTCCTGCAAAGCAGTTTCATCACGCTTTGGAGGCAGCTGTGGAAACAGCAAGGGGTCCTCATGTAAGCAGCATGAAAAGCTGATTGCTAGAGCAAGAGCTCCCCTCTCCCCTCTCAGTCAGGTACTTACCTGAGACTGCTGAGAAAGAGGGCTGGTAAGATACTCAGGAGGAAGCTCTGTGCTAGCCGTCCCTTTGCCTTCTGCTTTCCTGCGTGGACATTAAGGTCAAGGTCACAATCACTGCTGACAGCTACCTTCTTAATCAGCTGGAGCGGGGTGGGGGAAAGGGCTCAGCAGCTGCTGCTGCTAAACAGTAGTATAGTGGCTTGTAATAAGCCAATTCAGCTCTTGATCTGGATACTGCACTCCACAAAACAGATAGGGAAATCCACTGAGTTATTATAGGAATGACTCACACCAGATCTCACACCTGCAGAAAAGGCTGTCGAAAACACCCAACCATCCCAGCATTTCAGTACCAGTAACCCACCCTCTTCTATTAAGCCGAGCTCCGATACTTACTTGTTGAGATGCTCATAACAAGGTTCACACACCCGCACCTCCTTCTCTATGCCAAACTTGGGGATGGTGGAATACTTTGAGGAGCACTTCCCACAGAAAATCTGCCCACATGCCCTACAGTGATGCTGTGGAAACAGTGGACAGGTCAAGAGAGGCAGCTAATCACTCTGAAGAGACATCTACTAAGGGGAGAGAAAGCTCAAAATGATGCTCCTGCATCCGCCTGCTCTCCACTGGATAACTTTGTGTTGTCGTGGCAGGGGAGCTCAGGACTGGAACAGGAGCCGCGGCACTCACCTTACGAGTCACCACCCCAAACTGGACCCGGCACCGGTGGCACTCTTCTGCATCCACCCAGTCAGGAGCCTGCCACACAGAAAAAGAGTAGTTCTTAGGTAACAAAAAGGGTATGAGTAAGTTTTGAGATGATCCAAAAGATGCAAAGAGCATTCCCAAGAGGACTGATATGTTGGAATAGGTCAAACAGGAAGAATGCAGGTACAAGCATTAAGGAACACAAAGGAGCAGTGCAAATGTGATAGGAAAGTTACTTCACAGCTCAGGAATTCTGACATAGAAATTGAAGGTGCTAAAGGAAAGAATGGTGTATTCTATTCTGAACTTATATGCCTGCAACTAATGACTGCCGGGACAGGAGTCAGAATTCAAAGAGCCGTGTTAGTCTGGATTAGTATCCAGAGAGATCTGTAGCACCTCTGAGACTAACTGAAGAGAACGAAGTTGGTAGTATAAGTTTTTGCAGACTAAGTCTACTTCATCAGATGCATATGAGACAGGAGGTGTGAAGTAATTTGAGGAAGGATGCTGAGGGAAGGAAGCTTTTAGAAAAGCTCTCATGTTCCTCATTTCTTTGACCCTAAATGTATGGATGGAGTGTGGTATTTGCTGTTTTTGCTTTTTTTTCCCTTTCCTACCTGGCTGTATATCATAGGAGAGAAGCACAGCTCAAATTTTCAGCAGTGGAAGCAGTATCAAGACAGTCAAAATCATTTCCCTGTTCAAAGCATGGCTCTTTCCCAACTGGGACACTCACCCTTTCAGCTGCAAACATGGCATCACTCTCCTTGAATTCTGGAAAAACATGACCTGCAGACAAGATTGATGCTGTTATTCTACTGGACTCCAGCCACTGGTGCCCAAGCCCTTAAGATGGGAACTGTGTGTCAAACCTGTCAGGTTGTGTAAGTTCTATCCTGAGCGCTGCTTCTTGTGTGGAATGCACTGAAGCCATCACCTGACCACTGATGATTCCCTTTCCAGCAAAAAACAACATGCCAGCTCATGGTACAAAAGATGAAATTATGATGTTCGACTCAGCCCACAGGATCCTCCAAAATACAGTCTAATTGATCTCTTGGGCTGCAATGCAGCACGCATTGTGATAGAAGCACAAAGATCCCCTTCAGCTTTGGCGGTCATCCAACTACAGCAGGTCTGGGTTCAAATTTTCAGCCCCTGAATCAAATAGGCTACCAAAAAAATGCTCAAAAAGGAAGGAAAACCCCCATAGTGGCTGAAAGTGGAGTTTTTTGTTTTAATTTTTTGCAGAGAGGTATCTTTTTATGTTAAACGGTGCAGAGAACACCTGCAACCTACTTATAACATAACCTGCTGCTTCTGGAGGCTTTTTTTTTTTGGTCTGAGAGCCCCACAAAAACAACTGAGGCTGGTGTTGCATGCTGACTCAAGAGACCCATTTGCCCACTCCCATATTAGAGCTTATTCCTATGATGCTGATAAGCTAGGTAGAAGTCTGTTGCCACTCCTCCTTAAAACAAAAGGTGGGGAATATGTGCCCCCTAGATGCTGTGGGGACCATATTTCTTATCAGTTCTATCTAGCCTACCCAAAGGTGAACCACAAATAGCCACAACTTCTTCCATCCCTGTCATAAAACAAAATCTCCCCCTCCCATATTCCTCCTACCATCATACTCATAATGCTTAAAATAACATTACATTTTGATGTGCCAATGTTCCTCAATAGAGCTTATCAAGGGGCTTGTTACTATTTTGAAAGCTAAGCAGCAAGACCAGAAAATTAGACTGCCTCATCTCTTCTGGAAACGAGCACCAGGACACCAATAACTTCACACAGAGGGTCTCTGAGAGACAAAAGCCTTCTTGGTTCTTCTTCCAAGCCTCTAGTCTAGTCTGGCTACACACAGCCACCCATCCACCCACTTACTATCATAATGGTCCTTCCTTACCTTCTACCTTCATGATCTGATATGTGTCCTGGACGACCTTGTACTTGGGCTCATTGCGGAAGGCATGAGCCCATGCTTGGATTAGGTACAGGATCTTGTTGCGAACATTGGCTTCAACCTGTCTCTGTAGATAGGAACAATAATGATAAGAAGGTGCTCCTAATGGAGTAAACCACAGTCCCCTACAGGAACAGCAAAAACAAATCTAATTTGGGAATTGAAACTCAGAGCAATGGCTCATTTCATCTAGTTCCAGAAATTCAACCTCAGTTTGTCTCTTTTCTTCTTAACTCAGTGCCTGAATACCAATACTCTGCTCTCTTCACAAATTTTGTCCAGCTGGGAAGAAAAGTGTATGTCTGATGTAATTAGCATTTTGGTGCCAGAATGAATGAATGTTTCAACCTTACTAATATTTATGCACCTTGACACTCTAACTAATGTAAGCAAGTTAGATGGATCTAGCCAAAGGCATAAAAGCCAAACTACTGGCTTTTAAATACATAAATGCATTGCATTTCGTTGCCATTGCCATTCCTTCCCTCAAAGCACAGTCACAAGGACAGGCCTTTGCTGGCAGGGTCTAAATTCAAGTACTGAAGTAGAAAAAGGAAACCTTACTTATGGATAGCTCAAGAGCAATTGCATTTTGCAAATACAACTCTAAACAAAACTAACACCAAAGAACGATCCAGCAGCTGTACATATTAATGTATAAAGCCATATCAAGTTACTCCACTGATTCATCTAGCTCAGCATTGTGTATACTGACTGGCAACAACTCTCCAGGGTTTCAGGCATAAGCTTTTGCCAGCCTACCTGGAAAGGAGTAGAATGTGGATCCATAGATACAACCTGGGACTTCCTGAGGCTCAGCAGTACAGAAGCAAGTAAAACATGTTCTCCACCACTGAGCCATAGGAATATTGTTATAATTCAGTGAAGACAAGCACAAGATATTACTTCTTTAAAATGTTATGTCAGTGGTCCTATACATCAGCTAGAAGAAGCATTTGTCATTCTGCTATCTTTTGAAGGTATGAGAACAGCAGTGACAGCTTTGCTGCTTATTTAGCAGTAGTCAATAAAGATCCAAACTCGCTGTAAAATCAGGCTGCAATCCTTTGTACACATGCTTAGGCATAAGTCTGACTGAACTCAGTTGGGCTTGTCACTCCAAAGACATGTGTAGAATTGTGCTCTACAACTGGTCGAGGAAAACTGGAATTCTCATTAAAGGATGAAGGATAGAATGAATTTTAATACAATGTTGTATGGTATTTGTATATGACATAAACAGAACTTAATAATTTAAGACCTTAATATTGATTCTGCATTTTCTCAATAAATCTGAGGCAAGACTTCTGTAAGATCATGCTTTATATCTTTCCTATTTCCAGTAAAACATAAGAAAAAAAAGCAGCAGCAAGACTGGTACACTGTAAGGAAAAGGCAAACAATTTGGGAGTCCCCAATGTCAAATTGTCAAACTGTATTAAGAGACTTGTTATTTTGTATGGTTGAAGGAATAGGTATCACTGAAGAGATGTGAAACTCTTGGAATTTGAAGGTAAGAATTTAAGATATGGGTGGCATGAATATCTTTGGTATGATAAAGTTAAGGGACATGCTGAATTTAAAAATCACTGTATTAGAAAGTTTGGCATAAGCAGAGACTTTTTACTAAGATAATATCAACCACCTCATGCTGAAGATGTCAAGATAAAAGATAAGCTCTTTTTTTCATATGTGTTGGATTTGTAAAAAGGAAAAAAATTACTGGTTTAAGATTTACACATTAATCAAAAACATTTTTAAAGGTAGATTCTGTAATATTACCAGAAATGTTTCTGTTGGGCATTATGGATACAGAACTGGATAGTAAAGATGGATTGCTTCTTCAACACATGATAATAACCGCAAGAACACTGTTTGCTCAAACTAGACTGAAGCACTGACAATGGATGAATGGATTGTTAAGGTTGGTGAGCTGGCCCCATTTAATGTGGGTTCTAAAGAATAAGCAAACTGAAGACTTTTTCAGAATACTGGAAAACATTTATGGACTTTTTTCAGCAATAAGAAAACAAACAATGCAATTATGGTTATTAGTAATTTTAACAGGATTATTCAGTTAGGTCCGTAATGGTTGAATAATATTTTTTTCCTTTTCATTACAGTCAAGATTAGGGAGATCAGAGTCCTACTGTATTTTAGTTATCTGTCTCTCTCTCCTTTTCTTCCCTCTGTTTCTTTATCTTTTGAATGTATAGTATTCTGATTGTAAATTAGATTGCTAGTGTTAAAAATCAATCAATAAAACAAAGTTCACTCTGTCTGCCCTAAGGCACAAGAATGCCTATGGGGGAAAAAACTAGTATACTTGTACTTTCATTTTTCCGTTAGCATTCTCACCTCTTAGCCATCTCTGTGCCTTGCCATGATCAAAGGTTTCTCTGAAGTTCTCATAAAGTTACCATTCTTTTTCCTAAATTATTTCTCTGAGTTGCTTGACTTCCATTCAAAAAGTCTACAGGACTACTCAAATCTCTGAGAAGAGATTCTGTATTAGAAAGGATATCAATGCTGCTTCATCTCTTGTTTAAGCACTTTTTGGTATGTTAACAGAGAAAGCATATTGTCCAAATTACCTTCAGCAATTCCTTCAACTCTTCCATGGTCTGTTTGTTAGCCACTTCATCATGGACTGTTTGCCCACAGTTCTTTACCACAGACTCCAAGACCTAAAAAAGAAATGCACAAAAGCAAAACAGTCCACTTCCAAATCTCAGATACCTTCCCATCCCATAAGTGTTGGCAGCATAAGGTTTGCTCCCTCTCTAAAAAAGTGTGCTGTTGGCATATCTTAGAAGCACAAAGAACAACGTCCCCTTTGTGATCAGGAAGATGACAACATATTGAAAATTTCTATTCACTTCACATTACCTCTAGTGCATAGAGAGCCACATGTGGATTCTTGTCATTCACTTTCTTCTTTATTGCACTCACAGCATATTTAGCTCTGGACAAAAAAAGAAGATTGAATACCAACTGAGATATTAAAAGCTCAGTGAAGGAAGCAATTGCTAATATGTAAGATACTAAAGCCAGTGGTTTAACCAGTCTAATATAAGTGGCAAATTAACAAATCAAAATTATTTACTTCAGGGCAGGATATATCCTGCATATCTGACTTTTCTATGAAAATGCAAAAACCACAAAGCAGTGAAGAAATAGGCTTCACTGAGCATCTTCATCCTTAGTAGTTACAGTAAGCTCTTTGAAACATTTCCAGCCACTTCTTGGCTTCCCAGTCTTTTCTACAAATCCATTCTTCATCAGTCACAGAATCAGAACACACAGAACTATGCTGAGATATGTAAGTACAGTTATTACAGAGTTCTTCTCTTGTGCTATGGCTGAAACTTCTTGTTAATAACAGATCAGTAGTTTCTTAGGATTGAAACCCATGGAAATATTTCCTCCTTACTCTATCAGCAGGGGACACAATTCTAGAATATCTGCCATCAACAGATGGTTAATTGAATTGGCCTGACAATCCTGTTTTTTAAAAAGGGAAAATTTTAAGCTTCTCAGGAGATATACTCTTTCAGTATTAAGATGCACTGATTCCTAGAGCAGATTTAGTATGCAGATTGCTCATTTGACTGGTCTGAAGATATTTCTGGGTGAGCAAGCTCCAGACAGCATATGGTAGTGCACAGAACACTGCATCTGGATGCAGAAAGATCTAGGTTCAAATCCCTGCTCAGTCATAATGCTGAAGGGATAATCCTCGGCAAACCACATATACCTATCTTATCACAAAGGAGATATACCTGAGGAAAATTAGTGTACAAATGGAGTGAAAAACACAAAAGTTGGGTAATAGGTAACAGGACTTACTGAGTGTCACCCTGACGAATCATATCACAAATCTGTAGGATAGACTCCCAGTCTGTCTCCAAAAGAAGCTGACTGGTAGCTTTATCTGCAAAACATTGAAATAACAATTAATTTTTCAGCTCAAATCTTACAATTTGTATTTGCTATGGAGAGGTGAGGGAACCACCTAGACAATTGGTCCTATTTTGACATTTTCTGGTCAAAGAATACAGAGAACTTCAATTAATTGTTGTGTGAGATACTTTTCTACTGTTATTTACTATATACAGTCTCCTAGTGCTGGAACAGCCTCTCTGTCCTCCAACAAAAATCAGAGATATGCAGATATGTTGGCAAATGACTCTGCCTGTGACATTTGTTCCTCCAGCTATACCATTCCCGTTCTCCAATTCTTCTACTGTTTTAAATAATTCTACATTTTTTACTGTTGCCACGCTTAATGATTGGAACCCTTTCACTCCAGAAATCTCACTCACACCTTTCAGATTTCTCTTCCAAAATTTGCTCTATATCACAATGCCTTTGGTGTTATCTTTTTCACTCCACATCTAAAACAAAGTCTCCTTTTGTATGTGTTCTTTTTGTTTGTACAACCTCAACCTGTACTTTCTCCAGCTTTTTTCTTTCCTTATCATAATTCATACTATAAGGCTCTTGGAACAAAGCTTGCTAACATTACCGTAAAATCCCACATTCATGGCACTATATAAACAAGAGACAAAAGCTCATAATTCATGGACACTCGTGTCCTGTGTGCCCACTGCCACCCCACTTCCTGGTAATCTGTTGACACTCCAGATCAGCTGACTAACTTCAGACGTTTTTTTCCCTTGTGACATTTGCCCTGATGCATCATCATGTTCTCCCTTGACTCAGTGTGCCACCAGTATTTGCCCGGACACTTCCTGGCTATTAGTTACTTGCAGAGCCTGATTTTAGTACAGTGATGAGGTCATCAGAACTACGAAATATGTTAGCTTTTACAAGTGTCTTTTCTCAGGACTTAAACTAGGTCAGGCTGCTCAGCAAAGAAACCCTCCAGCCCTGGTTCGATGAAAAGCCCTTTGCCTATCGCCAAATAACTGAAAACCACACTACTGTTCCGGATCAGCACAATAGTGGCGGAGGTCAGCGAGGTGCAAAGGCGTTAGGCAGCCCCGCCGACCTCTACGCGCTGGAGACGTCAACCTGGCAACGCGTGGGTCGCTAAAAGTGAATTTTAGTGCATCGCTGCAAGATATTCAACATAAAAGACGAGAACTGACAGAAAAGAGGGGAAAACAATTGCTTCCCCATGCTTCGCTTCTGACACAACGGCGGAAAGGAGACGCCCTCCCACAGGGAAGGTGCCGGGGCTGGGATCCTGCAACGGCTCAGCCCGCATAAGCGTCAGGCAGGGAAGGAGGGAGGACGGGAGGAGGAAATCTTTGCTCTCCCGCCCAGGGGACACCGGAGCAAGGGGCACCGGCTAAAACGGATCGGGCCTGCGGCCGCTGCCCTGACTCCCCTTTCTCCTGCCCGGCCCCGCCCCGTACCTAGAAGCCGCTCGAAGGTGCCGCCGCCTCGCCCCATGGTGCCGCTCGCTCCAAGATCACAGACGACCGTCCACTGACTCTGCGCCGTCCCGCACCCGTTTCCGCAACCTAGGCCCCGCTTCCGGCTTCCGCGCGGCGTCGAGGCGGACTTTCCGGCGACAAACGCTGGCGATTGGTGGGTGCGCTATCGAAGTGACAGGTCGTTCCGCCGCGCCTAAACCAATGATGAAAGCGTGAAGGGAAGGGGAGGTGGAGCGGGAGGAGGGGGCCCTCGGTTGCTATGGCAATGGCTGGCCGCGACGGTTCCATGTACTTGCTCTTGGGGGTCTCGGGCGCGGGGAAGACGCTGCTGGTGAAGCGGCTGCAGAATATCCCGAATATCTCCCCTCCCCGGCACAGGGAGAGGGAAACGGAGCGGGGAAGGGAGGGCAGGCGGGTGGAAGCCCAAAGGCGAAGTTGCAGTGGCTCGGGAGCGGGCAGCAGGTGGTAGGACGAGTTGGGCAGCACCAGAAAGAGGAGGGAATAGAGAGGAAGGGAGGCTTTAGGTCTGGTATGGGCAACCTTTGGACTCCATACCTTTGGGGCGGCGGCTTACATGGTCCCTTACTACTGGCTAGGGCTTCTGGGGGTTGTAGCAGTCCAAAGGGTCCTCACCTCTGACAGACTGTATAATTTCACCTTTTCTGTAGAGGGCGTATTTGTATCTGTTACTGATAGTTCATGCTTAGCGCTGGGCAAAGGGGCACAAGGAGGACCACACAAGATGGACCCTGCCAGGGCAGTCAGTTGCTCGGAACAAAAGCCAGTGTTTGAGAGAAGGAGAAGGTGTCGGGGGGGGGGCAAAAAAAGAGAGGTTTTTTCCCCATTGTGGGAGACAATAGAATGATCCTGGCTCTCCCAGCCTTCTCCGCTGTTCCTATGAGGATGAGGAAGGGGCTTCATCAGGATATGACCCTCCAAAGCCTTCAGAAGTTTTTGGGCTTCTGCTCCCATCCCTCACCACTGGGCTATGCTGGCTAGGGCTGATGAAGATTGTAGGGGGGAAATTGGAGAGCCACAGCTGTCCACTCCAGCTCTACCTATTCAGGCCCAATGTGTGTGCTATTGTACTGAATCCAACTTTTTTCTATCACCACCTTCCTTAACAGTCTCCTATGCACAGCTTACCTCCAAGGATGGCGCCAAGGAGCTTGGAGAGCCACCAGCTACACTGCCCACGGTATTGCGTTTCTTATTTATTTAGAGTATTTATGCCCCACCCTTCTTGCCTTTTTTCCCAGTGATGCAGGGTTAGTTAATTTGGTTCAGTGGCACGGAACACAAGCTTTGCATGCAGAAGATATCCAGTGAAAAAAGATTTGGGGACAAGAATTAGCAAGGTGCTCAGTCAGAGTAGACCAAGGACAAAGAATCAGTGGTCCTTGAGATGTTGCTAGATTCCAGCTCCAGTCACCACAGATGGATGGAAACAATGGAAGCTGTTGTCCAGCAACTTCTGAATGTCCATAGGTTCCTCTGCACTGGAGTAAATGATACTGAGCAAATGAACCATCAGTTTGGCTCAGGGTAAGGCAGCTTCTTCTGTGCTGATACTGGATGAGTGGTGCAGGACTCAAAGGAGACACGACCTTTCTGGGCTGCTACTGACTGCCAGTTGTGGCTAAATCTGTGATTGAGACAAATCATGGTAAAGAGGAATATTGCTGCATTGACAGTTGTTGCCCTTTTAGAGAAACTGTTTATCACTAATGAAATCCTATTTCATTGGTTATCATCTTTCTGTATGCCACATTTCCCTTTTACTTGGGAAGCAGTGTGGTGCTGCAGCAAAAAAAGGCAAATGCTATTTTAGCTTGAAATAATAGAAGCATTATTTCCAAGTCAAGGAAGTAATAGCCCCACTATGTCCTGCACTGGTCAGGCCTCATTTGCAGGACTGCATTCAGTTCAGGATGCCTCATTTTAGAAAGGATAATAGGCAAGTTGGAGCAGGTTCAGAGAAGGTCAATGAGGGTAAAGAGGTGTGGAGAACAAAACATATGAGGAAATGTTGAAGGAGTTGGGCATGTTCAGTTTGGTGAAGAGAAGATTTAGGGGTGACTCTTTATATACCTCAAGGGCTGTCACAGAGAGAGGAGAGGACAGACTTGGTTTCTGCTGCCCGAGAGGGTAGGACCAGATGTATTGCTTTGAAGTTACAGGAGGGTAGAGACTAACTGAACATTGAAGGAAGCTATTGACAGTAAGAGCGGTTCAGCACTGGAATTAATTGCCTAGAGAGGTGGTTGGGTCTCCTTTTCTGGACATCTTCAAAGAGAGCCTGGACAGCTACCTGATGGGGGTATGTTAGCTACAGATCTTGCATTGAGCAGGGGGTTGGACTAGATTGCCTGAGACCTCTTCTAACTCTATGATTCAGTGACTATAAATTACCACACTTCTATTTTCTACATTAACCCAGGGGGAAAAATGCTGTCAGTTACAGTAGTAATTAAAATCTCTGCTCCACCCATGGGAATTGGAATACCAAAACAAAACAAACCAACAAAAAGGGCCATCCTGTGTTGAACAAAATGCTTAATAGCCACTAATGATTAATAGCCATTCAATTCTGTGGGGAATTGGTCCCAGTTAAATATAAATATGGGACTATGTTGTCAATATAAGGCAGCTTATGGCATAGATATACTTTTTGTGTTCCTCTAAACTGACTCTACCTGATCAAGTTTTTTTTAAGTATAAGGAAGAGATCACAATTAGGCTCTACACACCTGCCAAGGTGTGATTTATGCTTAGCTATCATGCTTGTGTACAAGTCATCACTGTAGAAGTCTAATTGATGGCTATATTTTTTGCAGGTAGGCACAAACCTTACAGACCTCTCACTAGGAAAGAAGATCACCATTCGGGAACTGGGGGATGTATGGGGCCCATCTGGCCCAGTTACTACAGTGAGTGCTGCTGTGTCCTGGTGAGAGCCTTATTTGCATACTGTGAATAGTTCAGTGTGTCATATTTCACTCCTACCTCTGTGACTGACCCCTTATATTTGTTTCAGTTAAGCATAAGCACATACAAACATTGTGCAGAGCTGCTGTGTTCTGAGCTGGAGTTGGCTACTGTTTATTCTTGCCTTACATGACAGTGCTTCTAAGATGCTATTCTGTACAGTGGTCTGAATCCTTTTGAAATGTTATACTGTGGGAACTCCTGATTACAACAGCAGTGTTACTGTTCACACATCTGTATAAGGAGGCATACCCCCTTATGTAAACCATTTCTCTATTTGTGGAGGAGAGTTCCACTGCCGCCGCCATCACACAACTAGAATGGCCACCAGAACATTTACAGAATGACTGCAAAGCTGTCTTTCTCTGTGTTAATTGGTGGAGCATTGTACTTCACTGGTGTCAACTGGGATCTTGGCCAGTGGTTCTGCTTTTACAAAAAATCTAAGCTTTCAGGAAAATCTTGCTGTGGTTCCACAAAAGAACCAGTCTGTCTGCAGGCTGTGCCACATCATTTACAATGTTTTCTCATAAAAATTACTAGGAAGTTTAGGCACTTGGGCCAAAACCGCTCCCTCCTTTTTACTTATATCTGAGTCCATCTCTCTCTTTCTCACTCTGCAGTATATGATTGATGCAGCCAGGCCTACCCAGATCTCTTCATCCTGTGTTCAGCTGCTGTCACTGCTTTCTGCTGAACAGCTAGCTGCAGTTCCTGTCCTCATCATTTTCAACAAGATGTAAGAAGTGCTCAACTTGCATTTCCATACAAGAGTTGTGAGACTAGGGAGGAGGGAAAGAACAACATATTGGACCTCAGTAATTATTAGTAGGCAAGTCAGCTTCAGAATGAGGGAGGAGCTGCATCACAAGGTTCTACTTGGGGCTTCTTTTTGGAAACAGTTCAGCAGGTATATGGGAGTGTATGACTATTTTCTTTCTCCTCTGACTCTAGTGACCTACCCTGCTACATGTCCCTCGTGGAAATGAAGTCTTTATTCCGAATCCAGGACATCATCACTTTTGCCAAACAGCCCATCACTGTTGTAGAGACTAGTGCACGTGATGGCACAGGCTTATCCAATGTGTTGCAGTGGTTTAATTCCACTCTGCGTGATCAAAACTGACTCTCCCAGAAGCTGGAGCTAGTTCTCAACTTAAGGACCTTGACTATACAGGAAGCACAAGAAAGAGAGCTGGTTAACAGGGCTGCATCTGGGGAAGTGAATTAGGAAATGCAAGCAAACTAACTCTCCTCTGCAGGCAGTGGGGATAACATTCTTGTTATACACTTTGCTATAGTTTGAAACTGATAATAAATATTTTTCTGTTGAATCAATATATTGCCTCTTCTGTTTGGCACACTGAAGTGCTGCTAAATATCTGGAACAGAATGCTTGTGCGGAAGGGGAGACCAACTACTGATGTTCACATCCATTGTTTTATTTAAGGATTTCAACTCTCAGAATGTAAGTGCCCACCAGGTCAATGCCATTCTCAATTTTTTTCTTAAATAGTCTTTGCATGATGCTTAAGTCAAGCAATAATATGGTTTTCTAAGAGACCCAGAGTTCTTCTGTCAACTTAGCCCATTGTAGCTTCTAAGCATTCTAAGTGGAATTGTCATGGAATATGCTGCTCTTCCTTAAGTATGACCAGATTGGTGGCAGCTGGCACAGAGATTGTGCCCCTGGCTTTTATGTATACATCAAACTTTCCACCATACCCTTCTGTCGTTAACTGCCGTCAAGTCAACTTCGACTTCTGGTGACCTCATGGACGAGAAACCTCCAAGTTACTCTGTCATCAACTGCCTTGCTCAGGTCTTGGAGACTCAGGGCAGCGGTGGCTTCCTTGGGTGAGTCTCTCCACCTGTAATGTGGTCTTCCTCTTTTACTACTGCCTTCCACCTTCCCAAGCATCATTGTTTTTTCTAATGAGTCATGTTTTCTCATGATATGGCTGAAAAATGACAGCCTTAGCTTCTAGGGAGAGTTCAGGCTTGATTTGCTCCAGGACCCATCCATTCCCTTCTATGATTTATATGTTTAACTGTACATCTATCAAGTTTGATGTGAGTATGCAAAAAGAACTCAAAATAGATGTGATACCTTTATCCTTGTTTTTATATATAACTAGCGTACTTACCCAGTGTTGCCTGGGATTTTATTTTCTTCTTAAGAACTCACCAAACTGTCTTCTCCAGTACCTGTAACTTTCCCCCATACTTCCCAGTGCAATCTGTATTCGGAGTTATTTACATACATAGTTTGGGTTCCTGAGGGAAAACACTGTCGTCCTCCTTGCTACTAGACCTCTTCTCCATAGCAACCAACCTATTCCAGTACCTGTAATTTTTCCCCATATTCCCCAATCCAATCTGCATTCAGAGTTGTTAACATACAGAGGTTTGGTTCCTGAGGGAACAGAGTGTCCTCCTTGCTGCCAGGCCTTGTCTCCATAGTAACCAGCCTATTCCAGTACCTGTAACTTATCCCCGTATTCCCCAATCCAATCTGTATTCAGAGTTGTTAACACAGAGAGGGTTTGGTTTCTGAGGGAATACACTGCCCTTCTTGTCGGTGGCCCTCATCTCCATAGCAACCAGCCTGAGGCCTAAGAGCAGTCAGCTGAGAATTCTAAAGGCCCCTCCCTAAACTGCCAACCCTAGGATTCCATAGAATCTTCACAGCCAGCCAATCATATGAGGTCTTCACTGCCTGACGCAGACAAACAGACAAACTGACTTTTATATAGTACGCTAGTGTATATACCCGGTGTTGCCTGGGATTTTATTTTCTCTTAGGCAATACTTGTTAGAAATACCTTATTACATTACCTTGCTTTGGGAATTAGATGCAGTTGAAACACACAGATTTGAGAACCTGTGTCTCTGATTCCCCAAACTGTCTTGTCAACTGCTTTTTCCCATATTCCTCAATCCAATCTGCATTCAGAGTCATTAACATATAAAGGTTGGGTTCCTGAGGGAATACACTGGTCTTCTCCTTGCTGCTAGGCCTCATCTCCATAGCAGCCGGCCTAGTAACCAAAAGGTCTCTGGCTGAAAATGCTAAAGGCCCCTCCTTGAACTGGAAACCCCAGGATTCCACAGAATCTTCTTAGGCAGCCAGTCATATGAGCTCTTTGCCTGACACAGCCAGTCATATGAGGTCTTACAGACAAACTCACAGACAAAGTTTGACTTTTATATATTAGATAAGATATTGGAAGTTTTTGCCCTTCACCCATTCACCTGTATTAATTCATAAGTGGAGCAATGGCTTACCGTGAGCCAATTTTCTTGACTTACCAGGTAGAACTGACAGGAAAACCCTTTTCTTTCTGAAGCTGAACGCAATGCAATGTGGTAGCATAGGGGTTGTATGCTTATATACATACAGGCATATTTTAGTTAACAAAGCCTCCGGCAAAGGAGCTCCTTTTTACAAAGTTGTTTTAGCCTCCTCAATCCCCTCTTCTCCTCTGTCTAGTAGGAAGTTTTTTTAGCAGTATTGGCATTGAGAGGATAGTGAAGGATGGCTGGAAAAACACTGATTTTCTGTGAGAGGCTGAAGCAGCATGTCAGCAGTATGTAGCGAGACACAGAGGCAGGAGACCAAGAAGTTAGGAAAAAGAATTTTAATTTTTAAGAAGTGGCCGGCCTGCTTGGCTGGCCAATAGCGCCAAGAGCCCTGAATTCAGTTAACAGAATGATTTTATAGCATTTCTGACACACAAAGACATTTCTCCTTGCCCCTCCTTCTCTCCTTCTAGGATTGACGCCTTGCAAATGTTTTTCACTCTCTTTGTCCCTGAGTTGTTTATATTTTAGAAATAGGGAACAGGGCAAAACATACAACTCAGTACGCTAAGCTTTGACCTTGCTTCTAGTACAAGAAGACTCTACTAGTTCTGTTTAGCTCAGCACATAGCATTCTCTGTAATTCAGCAGAGCACGCACACAGTTGAAGGATTTCTTCGAACATTTCTATAAGCATGCCCAGGATCCTGAGGCTATCCAGACTGACCCTCCTCCACAGTCCACTTCAAGTAAACAAAGCAATAGTGTTTGAGCAGGAAAGCACAGGATTCTATTATAGCCCATCCTACTGTAGCTGCATACAAAAGGCAAGTAAAAAGCACATGCTCTCTTCATATTCCCTTCTCGGCAAGCATGAAGAACAAAACAGAGGATGAAAGGGAAAGGATATTAGCCTGTCTCACCACCTCCCCTCAACATGTTATAGATCTGTAGATCACTGAAGTAGAAACAAAAAACAAAGGAGGGGCTGGTGAAGGAAAAAGTCATTCCTGGATGCAATCTGGAAGAAATCTTCAAGTGGTCTGTAGAAAGTTCAAAATTATTATTTTGAGCAAGGTTATTTTTGCAAAGTTCATCTGATCCAGTTGTTTCATTTCACATGTCTATATGATTAGTTCTGGATAAAAAGTTTGCTGAAACATGTTGAATTGCTTCCATTCAGCCTCCAAGTCCATGCTGGTGAAAGTCATCAGAAGTATCTGCTCTAAAAAGTGGCCTTGGCTCTTAGCTGACCAGCTGGCTAGGTGAGTAGTGCACATTATCTCACCTGGGTACTCTAACAGTGTCTCTGGGCTACAGACAGCAAATATGAGATAACAAGAAAGGCTAAAGTGGAATCAATATCCTTGGAAACAGGACGCAATCAAAATCTACTGGATGGTGGTGGTTGTTGTTATTCTGTTATTTCCATGACTGAGTGAACTCTGGTCTCCCAGAGTTCTAGGCCAACTCTTAAAGCACTATATCACACTGGCTCTTTTATATGCTATACCACCCTTAAGTCTCTTCCTACCGTCAGTCTCCTTTTTATTGTTTGTTAATTACTGTCAAATCAGCTTTGACTTATGACAAGACACTCTGTCATCCGGTCCTGCCAACTCAGGGCTGTGGCTTCCTTGATCTCAAGTCTATCCACCTGTAATGTTGCCTTTCTCTATTTCTACCGCCTCCTACTTTACCAAGAATTATACAGTCCTCTTTCCACAGCTGCGGGTGTGACCTTCACAAATTTGATTATTCATGAGGCGTAGACCTGCCTTCTCCCCCTTCTATCTTCTTGCCTTTTGCCTGGGGTGCGTGCCTTCCTTTGTCGCACCAGGACAAAAGGCAAGCAAATGGGAACGGGAAACACCAGGTGCCAAGAAGGAATGCATGTGTGACCAGGCAAAAGGCAAGGGAATGGGAGGGGGAGAATGGGGAAGGAAGGCACATGCGTGCATTCCCTTGCTCGCTCACTTGGGTAGGGGAGAGTTATTTGCAGTTTTTCAACTTTGGAAAGGGTTTTGCGCCCTGAACCCCCTCAAAAGTGAAGGAGCTACTGTAGTATTTTCTAATTAGGCATGTTGTTTCATGATACGTCCAAAGTAGGATAGTCTCCATTATTCCATTCATATTTTATCTCCCTGTCCTTCACAATTCTTCCTAACACAGTATCAGTAAAGAGTATCTCATATCCATTAGCCTTCATGATTCAGATCTCTTGGAGTGCAATGTATATTCAAACTATAATCATACTCCAATAAATGGATACTATAAAATACTGGCAGCCAGTTTTCAGCGAATAATAGAAGCTCTGTCTTCATTTCTCTGAAAACTAAGAACAATACTGTATTGTTCTATAGTACCAGGCTATTTTTCACTAGGAATCTTCATTAAGGTCCCCTTATTAGTCTAACGGAATGGGGGAGGGGAGAGAGAGAAGGAGAATTCTTTCTCTTGCTATATTAAATAACAGGCAACTCTTAACTGTTACACAATCCTAAACATATCTACTGAGAAGCTATTTTCATTGAGTTAAATTGGGCTTATTTCTAAGTAGGTATGGGCCTTGGGCACATCACACACTTGTCAGTCCCAGAAAACTGCATAATAGTGTCACCATAAGTCAGAAACAACTTGAAGGTATACAACAGCAACAATATATAAGATTGTGGCATTCATAACTTGCTGCTTCTTCCTCAGAAGAATCTCAGCAATAAAGTCCAAGTTCCTCCTGGTAGTCATACTGTAGGGTTGGAAATCATGTGGCCCTCTCAATTTTGTTGAGCTGCAAGTGCTATGAATTCAAGCCAGCATAGCCAATGGTGAGGCATGCTGGGTTGCAGATCAGCAACATTTGGAGGGTCACACGGTTCCTATCCTTGCTACTAAGAACATCTTCTATAAGCGCACACACACATGCACACACACCCCATCTGAGGTTGACACTGGGCTTGTTGCCTCTCCTCTAGTAGACTTTCTTGCTACTCTCTGAGTTCAAAAACTATCATTTACTTATGATGAGATTAGTTTTAGTTAGAATAGTGGAAAATGATACAAACTATCAGCGCCTGGTGTTTTGCTTCCATTTGCCAGTCCAGACCTAGAGACTGGGATAGAGGGGTGGGGGAATCTTTTCCACTCTGAGTCCTGGAGGCTGACATATGTGTGACTGTAGAATTGGGAAATCTCTGCAGTACCTATATTCCAAGTAAACATGTATAAAAATCCAAGTAGTTAACATTGTTTTAAAAAAATACCTAGTTTCTTAACAGCAGGCAGCTCCCACCTGCCCAATCCAATCCATCAGTTGAGGGGTCTGCTTCAATGGCTTTCTTGGGGCACTTAGGCTTCCAATACCTAGACTTAAAGATGGTTACAGACAAGGGTTTTGTCACACCATCACCCTTCTTTGCTTACTGAGTTGTACAGTGCTCTTACTGTAGTTCTTCCTTGTTTTCCCTCCCCCACCACAGTTTCTTTTAGAATACTGACTGCAATCTGTTACAGTAGAAACATATGAAGCTGTTTCACACTAGCTTTCACTGAAGCATGAGGAATCCTCCCTCTGGAAATGTCTTAGGGCACCGAGTTATTTTCAATACAGCTTTTCCACCCCTCACATTTGTAGGGGAGAAATAGGACTGCCCATTAGAATCAATGGAGAAGATTTTAGCATATCTGTTACTGAGCTGCAGCACACTCACCGAACAACAAAAGGCAGGATTTTCCATGTCAATCTATTGTTCTTATTCTGTGTGATTTCTGAAGAAAATTTGACTCTCTAGTTCAGACATTTAAAAGTACAAGACAGCTACAATCAGAATAGGACAAAGCTTCTGTGTGTGCACTGGACTTGAGCTGCAAGTGGGATCTTTGGGTACAAGCAGTTAAATACATTGTCAAATATTCTTTCGCAAGCACATAATTAAAGCTGCAGAATCCATTTACTCGAAAGCGTAACTGTTATTACTAACTCAGATGGCTTTGGAAATCAACTAGAGGGTTAAATGGACATGATAACCAATTGAAACGTTCATGTTTTGAAGCAGTACGTGCCCAATTACCAGATCCTTCAGCTAATCAACTGCAGGTAACTTTCATTATTATGTTCCATTTATGATCTTTCCAAAGGCATCAGAGCTATCTAGGTACCTCTAAAACAAAATAAGAAGCACACATATTGGAAACAAATAAAAATCTAGCTGGCCGCTGTGTGAGATAGAACCCTGGACAAGATAGACATTTTTACTCCAAGGAAAGTAACTCTTATGCTAAAATCCAAGTTAATTTAGTCAGTACTGCGTCCAAATGTGGGGGAAAGACGTACGCTGACAGCTCTACCATTCAACAAGCTCATTTTGTTTGCTGGACAATGATTTGCATAAATAGCACAGCACTCTAAATTTTATCATAGCATCACCTTGACTCACACATTATCATGGAGCATAATAAATCTGACCTACAAATTTACATAAAGTAATGATGCTGACAGAAGACACTCATAGAGACAGGAATGTAGAAGTGCGCTATATTCTGACATTGGGTATCATCAGGGCTTAATTGGCATTTGCCAAGGTTCAGATCTACACACGTAAAATTGCATATAAAGAAAATTACCTGTGGCCACATGTGGGAAACAAATCCATCACCAATGTGCCACACAAGCCCATGCAAAATTGAATACAGAAAAGTTGGTAGAGGGAGCAACATCCAATGACCTTAAGCTGCATATCTTGTATTCAGAAAAAAAAAACTGGATTTCATATGCTTCATGGAGATTGGTGAGGTGGCTAATGTGACGGAATGTACATAGTTGAAATTCCATCATTCATAACCCCAGTTCCACAGAAAAGAGTAGGTGGCCCTTAACTACTCAACATACAAGAAAACATGAAATAGGATGGGATTAAGGCATCCTCTCTATGTAAATGATGCTCACTGTTACAGTACAGTTCTGTTCACAGCAGTGAAGTAAAATGAAAAGATATCCATGTAACTGACATGACATGTGGTGTTCTTCACAAGAATTCCACAAACTAAATCAACATTAACCACTGCATAGTCATGACACATCACACTACCAACAAAAGAGGAAACAAAAAAAAAAGTAGACGTGGGGAGTTTCAAGAAAAGGGTGGTTTAATTGCATCAGATCATGATGTCCCTGATGGTTGTTTGAGTAAGCCTTTTACTATTTTCACATTATTCTCCCATAACCTCAAAAGTCCAATATGGGAGGCCCATGGGCTATTTCCCAGTTAAAAGTTCCATCTTCTCTTAAACAACAAAAAAACCCCACTTCCATATCTTTCAAGCAGATTAGGATCCTTTAGTCCAGCTGAAGGAAATGTCCATTTGTCTGTTCATGGAAGCTGGAATTGGTCTCAAATATTAAAAACAGATGTTCTCGGCCTGAGGTTCCTTTAGAATTTTCTGAACACTAAGAAGTCCAAAGACTGAAGTTTTCAGCAGCATGGAGCTATTCCTCAGAAGAGTCCTAGCAAGTCCCACATATGTCTCCATCTCCAAAGAATCTTCTTAGGCAGAAAATGATTCATCCTCCAAACATACACTGTTAGGTTGAAAGGGAAATCTGAGCTGTCATTTTTTATTACAGAACTAGCATTTTTCTTTGCTGTCTAGATAATGGTTCGCATGCACTGTCCTGTGGCAAGAACATAGCTTCTTCCAAATCTCTCATTTTTTTTTTATATTCCTCATTCCAGAATTGTGAGTGAAATATCTTCCACCTTTATTCTTGCTTATAAATTTTTGTCTCAGGAGTGTGCTATAAAGAATTAGTGAACCCTGTGTTTTGTTATCCTGTTCACGGGACAGAAGAACTAAAGACTTCTAATATCTAGGGCAAACAAGATGGTATAATCCTATTATTGTTTTTTTTGGGGGGGAATTCCTTTTAAGCAGGGTGATAGCTCAGATGGAACAGGGATGCTGAACTCTTTCTCACCTGTTCTTCCCTCAAATTACCTCCCTCACAGCCACCTCTCTTCTGGGGCTGCTTCCAGTTTCCAGCCCCAGAGCCTTGCCAAGTGAAAAGAATACAGAAACGATAGTTTGGCACGGAAGGAGGAGCATGTTCTGAGTTCAGCAATCCATCTGCTTGCCCATAATGCAGTTTCAATCACACTTTCATCCTGCTTTACGTGCATTTGCCAGGAGTTAGATTCTAACTTGCCAATCTAACAGCACCATGTTCAGTTTACTCTCTCCTCAGTTTTACAGTTTGCATCAAGAATATTTGCTAGCAGAAGATTTTCACAAAGGAAGTGGGATGTCTTTCCTTTCTATGTGTCTGTGCAGATGTGCTCATGCCCTGGGTGAGAGACTTGCAACAATATAGCCAGCTCCTGCCTGACTCACAGTGAAGCCAATATAGAGTTCTGTTTGCCTTTTACCTTAGAATTCTCTGAGAAAAATGAGGTAAGTGACGTCCCCTTGCTACTCAGTGAACCGCCTTGGTGTACCTGTAGCTGCTGCTGGTATTTTGTTTATTGAACTAACAGAGCAGGAGCAGAAAGAAATTATATCACAAGCATCACTGAAACACTCCTCTTTGCCTTGGAAACAGTCAGACTCAACACAGCTATGAGGGCACAAGATGCATTGACTCAAGTGCTGATAAGCCTTTATAGTCCAAGACTGGGGAACTGGGAGTCTTACAGATGTTGTTAAACTCTAGTTCCCATCAGTCCCACCCAGCAGGGCCAACAGTGAAGACTAGTGGGAGTAGCAGTTTATCAACAGTTAGAGTACCTCAGCATCCCCACCCTTCCTTTTGTCCATACAGTAATGCATATGGTAGACAGCCATGCACTGTCCACAGCCTCTCCTCCTCTGAGCTACAGCCATTTCATGCAGCTCTTCAGTGTAGAGCTCCAAGGGCTTACCTTATCTTCTACTGCACTGCTCTTTCATTTCCCATATATAGTGTGAAGCTTCTGAATGAGAAACATCTTGTCTTCTCCTTCCTGGAATAGAGCTATTTAAGGTTAGTAGCAGGAAAGTGATATCCTCAAAAGAGTAAGTGCTAGTGATGTTAAGAAGGACCATAAGAAAGAAGGACCATAAGGCTGAAACTAATATGATCTGCAAATGCTTGTCTTTCCCCCTCTTGTCAGTATGATCAGTGCAAGAGGGTTTTTTCCCCCTGCTACTGAAATGCCTTATCATTGCAGCTGGCAAGATTTGTGCCAAGAGAGTCTGAACACTGCACAGATCCAACATGGAAGGTGCATTGCACCAGTAGACTTTTATGGGCAGACGCTCTGCACCCAGGTCCTCTCCATGCCAGTGGAAGGTGGGCCTCCGAGCGCGCTCCTGTTTACAGTGTTCTTATGTGCAGTGCATTTCATTTTACCACAATAGTGGCACAGTAGTGACTTCACCACAGCCATTCACTAACAAAAACCAGTTGATGGACTGCAGTCATTTAAACTGAAGGTTTGAGAGCTTGATGTTCCGTAGTTCTCAGTAACAGACAAGCCCTGCCTTACACTGAGCACTCACGTTGGCAATCTGCTCCTTCAGGAGGGTGATGATTCTCCGTTGACCCTTCACCACTTGAATGTTGAGATAGATCACAGCTCTGCAAATCATAAGGGTGTGGAATATAAGCATCATACTGAGAAGCTGAGCAAGATATGCTCTAAAAAAATGCACATCAAAGATGCTGAACGAATCACCAACAGAAGTAATGTTTCAGTCTGAATTCTCACACAGAGAACAGAGGAAGCCAATGTTCCCAGATACTGGGTACACTTAAAACACTCATTTGGGTGAGCGTTTCAGCCTCTGCGCCATTATGAGCTAGGCCTTTTCACTTAAGCCTATGTGCCTGGACATGAAGCACCCTGTCTGTGTCTACACTACAATTACACTGAGCAACACCAAATCTGGATTTTTAGAACAGCATAAGGTGGGGTAGGGCAGACTTCAGGTTTGCAGGATCTGCTTATGTTTTCACTAGAACCCTGAGGTCCACCAGTCTGAATCAGGTGCCAAAATAGTGGATGAGGAAGGTGGACAAGGAATGATACAATGTCCTGAGTACACGTTTGGTTGGTTTACAACACCAAGTACTGGAGTTCACACAGAAATCATCTCCTGATTCACCTCAAACTTTTAGCACTCTAATATAAGACAGGTGGGGCAGAGTGAAGATTTTTCTGAATTGCTGTTGTCTGAAAGTTAGAAACTCTTACTACTCTACTACAAACCATTCCTCTCAGTAGATTGCGATCTATCTTGTGTTTGCCCTTTGGCATAAACAGTACAGGAAAAAAGTTTAAAGTATGTGCTTATGTTCTGTTTACTGGCAACACTTACGGTCTACATACTGGAACTTACATTCTATTTACTGGCAATACTTCCTGTCTCAGTAAGAGTTTTAGCAAATTCTCATAGTGGCACCTCACGAGTGACTTCAGTTTGATCAAGGAGATGCCTCGTCATCAGCCTTTTTTTTTTTTTAAATAGAGTACAACAGTTCTGAGTTTGCTGGTGCTGTTAGGCTGAGAACAGGGCACACAACCTTCATCCTTATTAAATGACAAACATATTCCATACCTAGTGAACCCTGTAATTGCCAAACTCTGTACATTCTAGACTGTGGTAAGGACAATGCCTATAGCTTTCTAGACATAAATAAATAAAGTAGTCCTTTCAACTTACAGCAAAATTCCAGAGATTAAAGACAGGAAGAAACTATTTTGGATCAAGTGCTGATGGATCCAAGTAAACCAGGTGAGATTTGGGCTAGATTGCTCCAGCTCCACCACCCACATCTTCCCAGCATCATAGATGGTCTCAAAAGTTTGGAAGGGTCCGCATATCTCTGAGGGTCTCACTCTGGAGAGACAAAGACGAGTCTCAAAGGGCTAGTCAAAAGAGATTGTTATTTTATTTGGCACACCTAATACATTTTTTAGAGAGTGTGTGTGTGTGTGTATACACACACACACACACCCCTGCAACTTTCCTAAACTAATTTATAAAGCAGTTTGTAATATAAATGCATCTTTATCCCTGCTACTTATAAAAATCATGGGTGAGTCCTATTGCTTATGTAGCCAAAACAGTATCACATGCACACAAGACAGGGGCATCAGCAGGCTGGCGGGAGGTGGGGGGGGCAAAGATTAATACAAGATTTATCTGGAGAGAATGATGGGGACTCTTCCAATAAGCAGATAAGGATTAAGAATACTCTGTAGTCAGAAAAAGCAGATTGACTATTTGGGGAGATTAAAACAGAAAAGTAGGTGGTGGAGGGAATAGAAAGGAATATCTTAGAGAAGGGCATAGTTCATTCACTGATACAGTGAACAGGAGAACTCCTTGCTATAGCATGTTGTTGCAGGTTCCACTTTTATTTTAACTAGTATTGTCAAATCTTTAAAACTGCAATAAGGAACTATAAAAATCCATGACATGCAGGGTTGACATCCAGGAAACAGCTGTTAACAAGTTTGTGTTCCACCTAAATACCAAACAAAATCATTGATCTCAATTAACATAGCCATGTATTTCATTCTAAAATTCACCTATTGTCTACATTCACAAATTAAAGAGAAAAAGATATCTCTGATAAGTGAAGACTACTGAATATGCAAATAATTTTGTTTTTATGAAAATACAGAACTTCCGGCATCTTGTTCAGTATCCATCCATCCATCCATCGTTTTCCAGTCCTCAAATGAGAGACATTCCTTATAATAAGGGATACCTAGCAACCCCAATTTTAACTAAAACTGCCTGTGTATATGTTTGCATGTTCAGTAGTCTTCACTTAGCAGAGACATCTTTTTTTCTAAATTTACAAGGATGGGCTGCCTTGGATCCCTGGCCATTTTGCAGCTGTCACCGCCCCTATTTGCCAACCAAGATGTAGTGCTGCCAAAGAAAAGTCTTCTTGGTTTTCTCTGGCTCCTGTATTAGAGAGGGCCGAGGCCATAGCCAAATTTCAGAAGGAATCTTTACAACAACAATCAGTTTTTGCAGAGGTTGTGGTCAGAACAGCCAGTGTGATATACTAGTCTGAGTGTTGGACTATGAATCTGAGAGACCAGCCTTTGGATCCCTGCTTAGCCATGAAAACTCACTGGGTGACCTTGGGCATGTCACATTCTCTCAGCTTCAAAGGAAGGCTAAGGCCTCTGACCAAATCTTGCCAAGAAAATCTTATGATAGGGCTGCCTGAGGGTCGCCATTAAGTTGAAATGACTTGAAGGCACATAACAAGTGGTGGTGGTACAGTTTCGGAGAAGTGGTGATGCAATTAATTTAGCAACATAGGAAGCATGCCATGTGTGTTACTGGGCACCATTGGAAAAGCAAGAAAGAACTTTAATTACAGAAAGTTATAGAAAGCAGAATTTATAGCATGCCCTGTAAAGAAGATGAAGCCAGGAAGGATTTATGAAACATTCTTCAAGGGAGCAAGAAATGCTGTGTTAAAAAGCATACTATGATAGAGTCTGGCATGCCACTTTGAATCCTGGGCTGGGAGAGAAGTGGGATACAAAACAAACAAACAACAAACATGGATGCCAGTTCACCATAGCAGAGGTTTGGTTCAGACATTATTGTCCTGATAGCAGACCTCTACATCAAGCAGGTTAAAGTTTTGTGGAAGGAGGGACAACTCAGACTGGTAGCATGGGGCCATTTTTTATGCAGCGTTACAACTGAGGTGGTGAACCTTTGGCTCTCCAGATGCTTTGGCCTGTAACACCCATGATCCTTTTCCACTCAACATGCTAATTTGGTTCTCCCCCCACCATACAGTAAAAAGGAAAGGAAAGGCCCAGGATAAGATAAATGGGCAGAATAGACTTATTTCAGACTTGAGGGGGTGACAGAACTGGAATTACACAGAAGAGGGATTCAGTGATTGCTAAACCCGTAACACATTACATCTAGAATGCAGATGCAGCAGCTGATATTTGCCCTAAAGATCTACTCACGCCCATATGGTATAGGAGAGGAATATGGAGGCACCCAGAAATGAAGGAAAGCACAATAAAGTGATGAAGATAGTGCTCATGTGGGATGCACGCCAGGGTTTGCTGGGAGACTGGCAATTTCTCATTAGGCTGGCCTAGGAAATATAGAAGGCTGGAATTAGAACACCTCTGAATGAAACTTAACCAAACATTGAGGAAGAATGGCCACAATGGCATCTTACTTGGCTGCTCTGCATCCCCCTTAATGGGTAGCACACACCTACACCCTTGCATAGGGTAAAGCAACTTGGGGATGATTCTGGATGGGAAAGGGATAATAAGCACTTCTTTTGTCTCTCTATATCTGCTCCGAAGTGCAGCCTTCTAAGGTTGCCCTTCATTAAAACAAACAACCTCAGGGTTTTACTACAAAAGTGAGCATGCAAAATGTTTTTGCCCTCCTCAGTACACACAAAACTGCTTCCTGCTGGCCAAGGACCTCTGTCAGATTTTTACTTCCCTTAACTGTCTTTTAGGCAGATCCAGAGGTACTACTCCCCCTGGTCAGCATGGTTTTTCTCCACCCTGGCTTCTTGGCTCCACAACATTCATTTCTATAATCCATTTTTATAAAAGCATTACCTTCTTAATATAAAACAAGAGCAGCAGCTTGAGAATTTGGACAGCAGGGAGAAGTGGGGCAAAGAAGACCCCCAGCCTAGAAAAAGAAAAGAGGAATGGATATTATTCGATCATCTAGCTGTCTCTTCCTCAGCTTGAGAAATGTTGTCAGGTTCTAGTTTTCAAAGAACCTGAAAATGCTTTGGGAGGGAGGGAAAAGAAAAGAGAGGAGTGTGCTGCAGGGGCCATTGACAGAAGAGCTACGCTGGACACTAAGAGCCCACCCTATCTACATGTATTTAGAATGGCAATCTAATAAGCTTTTAAAAAGAAAGATGAAAATAAATCTTAAAACTGAAAAAATACCCACTGGCCACTGGCAGCTTGAACCATATACTTGTTTATTTTTGAGCTTCCACTGGACTCTAACGAAGTATTTTCAGGCCTCTATCAACCGCAATAAAATTCCAACTGTCAGGAAAACCAATCTTGTCTAAATTTTGAATCCTATATCTGACTCTGCACTTGTATTGCACTTTATGAATGCACAACTCTGTCTATAGATTATCCCCACTCCCGGCTGAAGATACTGCAAAAGGAGATGTACATGTAACCTATTGGTCTCAACAATTCAGTTAAACTCAGTGTCATGGACTGTGCTCTTAGTGTTGTGCACAAGGAATCTTGAAATAAACAATCAAAAGCTTTGGAGGAAGAAAGCAAAACTAGTACTAACCATTCTGAAATTCTAAACGGGCGATTTCTCTCTTTAAACCAATATACAGCTACCTAGTACACCAACTATATATCTCCTCCTAGAAAATGCGGGACTTCCTGCTGTCATTATGTTTTTGTAACAATGAAGGGTTTAACTACTATAATGTGCCTACTTATGGCTTTCTTTGGAGACTGTTTGAGAGTAGCAGCTAAAGCAGAATATTACATCTTGCCTCCTCACAGGCATGAAGAAAGGACATATTTAATTACAGCACCTGTACTGGTTTCTGTTCAGTCTCTCAGTTCAGTTCAAGGTCTTATTTTTGTCTTTTAAAGTCATTCAAGGCCCTCCCAGAGACACATTCGTGTTTTTCACCAGAGAGAGGACAAGGGATCTTGTGATAGAACAGAGTTACAAAGAAAAACTACGAGTGGATGAGAATGAAATCTGAATATTTAAGGATGTACCATTCAGTGTACTGCAGCACAGAAGAGAACATATGTTTTTGACAAGGAGATTACAGGATTTGAATATAAGATGCAGATGGGAATTACCTGAAGGCCTCTCTCTCTTTTTTTTCTTTTTTCTTTTTTGAGGGGAAGAAGATTAAGATAACTTCGGTAGATCAGGCACTGAATTTCATGAGAGATATCTCAAAACCGAACTCCAACCAACACAGCCTGATACCAAAAAAAGACCAGCTAAAACTTCAGAATCTAAATCAAAAGGACCAGAAGTGATTGAAGAGACTAGCCCAATGTCAGAAGAAGAGTCAAAATCGGCAGAATCAGGAGAAAAGAAAGAAAAGGGAAAAGAAAAGTAAAAGAAGAAATAAGTATGAAGATAATTTCTTGGAACGTACATGGAATTAATTCACAGGCAAAGAGGAGACAAGTATTTCATCATTTGGAAAGACTTAGACCACAAATTACGGTATTACAGGAAACCCATATCAAGTTGCACCAAGAAAAATATTTGTACAACTCAAAATTAGGAAAATGTTTTACATCCTCGTACTTAAAGAAGAAAAGGGGAATAGCAATATATGCTGATAAAGCAATAGAAGCTAAAGAAATTTTTAAAGATGAGAAAGGAAGATTGTTAGGTGTGGAAATCTTTAAAAATGGGAAGAAAACAATAATAGTTGGAGTCTATGCACCAAACGAAAATAAAGCAGAATTCTATACAGCATTAAGGGAAAGACTCTCTAATTATGAGTATGAGGATTGGATTCTTTTGGGAGACTGGAATGGAGTCCAGGATGTAAAATTAGATAAATCAATTTCTAAAATAAAAGGACAATTAATGAGAGGGAAATTGCCAATAAGTTTTTTTGATGTGTGTGAAGAATTGACAGTAATGGACGTATGGAGACATATTCATCCTGATGTTAAAGACTTCACTTCCTTCTCAGAAGTTCATCAGACATGGTCCCAAACTGACATGATATTAATATCCCAACATTTATTAACAGAAGTCCAAAAGGCGGAAGTATTACGGAAAGTAATCTCAGATCATCACCCAGTACTGCTACAAATGAAGGATAAAGTTAAAGAATTTCATTGGAGATTGAATGATGGACTGTTAAATGATGAAGAAATTGTCAAAAAGGCGAAAGAAGCTTTAAATTTCTGTTTTAAAGAAAATATAAATCAAGAAATAAAGATGAAAACTGTCTGCGATGCTTCTAAGGCAGTAATGAAAGGTTTCTTTATACAACAATGACAGATTCAAAACAAAAAAAAGAGAGAAAACTACAAGAAAAAGAAAAAGAACTTAAGAAAAATCCTTCTCAAAATGTATTACAGCAGGAGGTTGAGAAGATATGGAAAGAAATGGATATACTTGCAACAGAAGAGATTGAGAAAAAATTGAAATATATGAAACTAACCCAATTTGAACAAGCAAATAAGACTGGAAAATGGTTAGCCTTAGACTTAAAAAAAGGAAAGAAAGAAAAATGGTCCTTGAACTGAAAGATGGTAAGAAATTGATTACCCAACCTGACAAGATTAAACAGACTTTTGAGAAGTATTTTAGTAAGTTATTTCAAGAGCAAAAATCTCCTCTAAAAGGGGAGAAAGACATAAATTTTTATGTGAAAACAATAAACACCTGGAAGATATCCAAAGAAGCACAAAATCAGTTGAATAAATCCATAACAATTAATGAATTGGAAGAGGTAATAAAAGCCTTAAAATCTGATAAAGCACCAGGGCCGGATGGCTTTACAGCGCCTTATTACAAGAAATTCTTAAAAGAATTGATGACACCATTGCAGGCAACAATAAAAGAAACCAAGTTGATGGGAAGCCAGAATCTTGGGAAGAATCAGATATAGTATTGATACCAAAAGAGGGGAAAGATAAGAGAGAAGTTAAGAATTATCGACCAATCTCCCTGTTGAATGTTGACTACAAAATTTTTGCATCAGTTTTGGCAAAATGGCTAAGGAAGGTATTACAAGATAAGATAAAAGATGACCAGATGGGCTTTTTACCTGGGAGGTATATGAGGAAAAATGTGAGAACAATACTTGATGTAATCGAGTATTATGATAAAAACTCTGGAAAGAAAGCTGGATTGATTTTTCTGGATGCGGAAAGGGCTTTTGATAATGTCTCTTGGCTATTTATACAGTAAATATTGAATGAATATAGCTTAGGAGAGGATTTTTGTAAATGAATTGATAAGATTTTTTCAGAACCAAACTGCAAAATTGTTAATAGATGGGGATACATCAGCAAGCTTCCCCATAACAAAAGGATGTCCACTGTCTCCACTAATTTTTATTGTGGTTTTGGAAATTTTGTTAAATAAGATAAATGAGGACTCAGAGATACAAGGTCTGAGAGTTAAGAAAAGAAAACTGAAATTAAGATCCTTTGCCGATGATGTGGTCATGTTTCTAGAAGATCCAAAGGAGTTAATCTTGAAATTGCTGGAAATCTTGCAAGGATTTGGTCAGGTGGCAGGATACAGAATCAATAAAGACAGTAATAATGACAATGAATATGACAAAAAAGCAGCAAATGGAATTGGAAAAAATATCAGAATGTCAATTAACTAACAAAATTAAATACTTGGGAATAATTATTACAAAGAAAAATCAAGAATTATTTGCAAATAATTATCAAAGAATATGGAAGGATATTAGAAGGGACATGCAAAAATGGACTAAATTAAACTTACGTTTTTAGGAAGAATTAATGCTTTTAAAATGTCTCTACTACCTAACTTTATGTTTCTTTTCCAAAATCTACCAATAATTGGAAATGGGAGAGTGTTTAAAGAGTGAGAAAATGAGCTTCAAAAATTTATTTGGTTAGGCAAAAAACCACGAATAAGATTTAAAGTATTACAAAAGATTGCAAAAGATTGAAGAGGGTTGGAAGTGCCGTCCTTGAAGATGTATTATTATGCAAGTTGTTTAGAATGGATTAAAGATTGGAATATATTAGAGAAATCTACTTTAAAAGATCTGGAAGAAACTGATAACAGATTTGGATGGCATGGTTACTTATGCTATAATAAAATAGCGGTGAATAAAGATTTTAATAATCATTGCATCCGGAAAACTTTATTAAAGATCTGACTCCAAATAAAACAGAAATATTATCTAAAACTCCCAATTTGGACATCCCCTCAAGAAGTTTATAAGATTGCACTGACTAAGCAAGGAAAGCTTTTTGACTTATCAAGATATAATAAAATGGGAAAGAGACAATCCAAAAATGAAGTTGACAGAAGAGTTAAAAGCTGAAGGTCATGAGCTAAACTGGTTCCCTTGGTGCCAGTTGAAAGAAATGGACCAAAAGTTATATGGTTTTGAAAGACAAGAAAATGAACTAGATTAACTGTTGAAAGAACATCAAAAGAAGAGAATCTAGAAGCTTTACAAATTATTATTAAAAAGGGACTTTGAATCCGAGTCAATAAAAGACTCAATGATTACGTGGGTCCAAAATATAGGTCATCCACTCGAGTTAGAGGCATGGGAAAAAGTATGGAAAATGGATATAAAATTTACTCCAAATTTAAATTTAAGAGAAAATTATTATAAAATGTTACATAGGTGGTATATGACTCCAGAAAGACTTCAAAAAATAACCAAAAACGGAGATGTGAAGTGCTGGAAATGTGGGGAAAAGGTGGGGACTTTTTTTCATATGTGGTGGACTTGTTCTAAGGCTAAGAAATTTTGGAAGGGAATTCATGGTGAAATTTAAAAAAATTCCAAAGTTAATTTTGAAATGGTACCAGAATTTTATGTATTGAATATGTTAGGCCAGAAGCAGGAGGTTAGAAAACAACAGAAGATATTGTTGTATTTGATCACAGCAGCATGGCTGACATATGCACAACACTGGAAAGATAAAACAGATATTCAATTAGATGAATGGAAAATAAAAATGTTAGACATGGTAGAGACTGAAAAATTAGCTAACTCCCTTAAGAACAAAGTAGTTCAAAATTCTGAAGAGAATGGAAAAGGGTAATGCTTTGGCTAAATCTGTCAATCTGTGGAGTATATTGGTATTTGATTAGATATGTATAAAGGGAAGAGAGATTCAACTGGAAACCTTTGATATACAGAAGCAGGAGGGTGGAATAGAAGAATTATAATAATGATATATATATTTGTGTCAATATATGCTTTTATGTACTTTGAATATAATAAAATTATATTAAAAAAAGTCATTCAGAGACTGAGCAATGGATGTTATCAGAGAATGCCCCTCTCTCTGTGTAATTAGCAGATCCCCTCAGTTCAGGTCCCAGCAGGGGAAATGCAGGGGCACAGTTGAAAGATCTACTTAGAAAAGCTATAGGAAGAACTCTAGCAGTACCCTAAATATTGTGACAGTGAAGGAACTGTAAAGGAATACATCCTTTTCAAAGTGGCTAAATCAGAGTTGTTTAATTCTAGGTATTTCAGTGGTATTGCTCTTTGTAAGGCAATAGTGGAGATGTTGTCTGACATCAGCTCTCATCAGTCCTAATCTGCTTTAGGCCTGGTAAGAGTTGTAGTTCAGCCACATCAGAAGGACCACAGGTTCCCTGCCCCTTGTATGAGGGCTGCAGTTCAGTGATATTGCACATGTGTTGTGGGCAGAAGGTCTCAGGTTCAAGCACTGACACCTCCAGAAGGAGCTGGGAGAGACCTCTGCTTGCCAGTGGAGGAGACAACAGTGAGCTAGTTGGACCAACACCTTGAATCAACACGAGGCAAATTCCTCTGTCAATTTGTCTCAGAAGCCACGTTAAACACTTCATTTGACCTGTAACACATATGTTTTAAATAAATAATATATTCTAAACATCCTCAGTCTTCTATGGAAGCAGTTTAGTGTTTTTATCTGCAGCAAATTAACAAAATGGATAACAAAGGGGAGAGGCACTGACTTAGTAAAGGATGGGACTGAAAATCTCTCACCAGGTCAAGGTTTGTCCGTAAATCAATTCCAGCACATTTCTAGCAATGTCGAACTCAGGTCTCCGTTTACTCTGTAGCTTCTTCTCTAAAATCATTCTGAATAACAGAGACAGAGAGAGAGAGATGTTACTTATAAATAGGACTGTCAGTCAAATTTTAACTGTGCTCCTACAACCAGTTAAGAAACCAAGAAGCCCTTATTATGGCAGAAGTTTAGTACACATATACAGATTCTTTCCCACAGATGCCTTTTTGTTCCCGTCCCATATTCAAAATCCCAAAGAAAGTCATCCTATTCCTAGAGGGCTTGTCCACCAAGGAGCAGAGACACCTATCATAGTTCCAAACTTTCTGCCATGAGATTCAACTCACTAAGATTGTATTAGTTTGAGGCTTTTTTTCTGGAGCAGCGTAACAATATAGGAGGAGGCCAACGCAAGTCCAACAAACTTCAACATGTCCAGTTTTAGTATGGAAGCACAGTGGTGTAATCTCCATATCTGGTGCAGTCGACAGCAAATCTCCTATTGGCATCCCAAGATCCCCTATGGACTGTTGAGTGTTACTGCTCAAGACAGCTCTGTCTGTTCCTGTCTGAAGGGTTAATGTGTTCTTGTTTACTTCTCTGCTCCTTACCATGGAAATGCAGCTCCTAACAGTTCCCAGCTTGCTCAGAATGTGTGTGATCTCTCTCAGAGTTTCTCTGAGCTGGTTCTCAAAACAATGTGGTAGTTTTGTCTAACAGAGTTTTCCGCTCCCATGCTTTGAGAAATGTTTACACCTGTGTACTTAAGTGCTGCCTGCAGTCAGGCAGAGTTCTATTCTATGCTGTATTATTCTGTTCTGCCTCTGTTCTTTTGTGCTCCTGTTCAGACATGGATGTCACCTAGCTGCATTTCTCAATACGTAATCCAGCTTTGCTTTCAATAAACGACGTAGTTTTAGACAAACTGGATGGCCTTATACTCTGGCAGGTTTTTCCTTGAGGTTTTTCATGGGACTTAACAAGTTTTGGTTCTTGCTTTTATGCACAGCTACACTGTGGGTCATGCTAGCATCACAGCACGCCCGCTGCATTTACCGACATGGACACGTACAAAAGATGACAAGCTTTATTCATTCTGCACATAAATGTGCATTAAGTGGTTAAAGGAAAATCTTACCAATCTTACTAGTCCTCAGATTTTGGGCTGCAAGTGAACTCAGGTATATTCTATATGCCTGAAGTGGCATTGTGCATAATCTCCCACAATCTGAGAGAGATGAAGTCCTCTGAAATTTTGGTTTGAGGGGAAAGGTTTTTTTTCTAATGTTACCTTAACATCAGCTCTCCAAAGAAGGTGTCCAGGAGGCTGAAAATGAAATCCATCACCATCAAGCGGTAGAGCTCCTGCCCTACAAAGGTCTCCCAGCACTGTGGAAAGATAAGGCACCCGATGCATCAGAACAGACAGAAGAAAGGGCCTCTTCTCTTTCCTTACCCACAGAGCCTCTTCCATAGGCCTTCCAGCAGGCAAATGCACACCAAACAGTAGACTGTGACATGAAATGGTTGGAATGCTAGACAAGGACTTGGAAGATCCAGGTTCAGGTCCTCGCTGAGTCATTAAACTCCCAGGCTAGGACTTTGAGCCAATCACATATTCTCAACTTGTCCCTATCTCAGAGGATTGTTGTAGGGAGAACAAATTGAGGAAGAAGAGTATCCTGTCCACTGCCTTGATCCATATACAGTGTATTAAGAAACATTATTGGAATAAGGTTATTAGTCATTAGTCATTTATTAAATAACAACATAGTGTCCAGACTCTTGGCTTACTTGGTATTAGCTCTTTGCAACTACCCACTCCCATGTGAAGCTAAAAGTACTCAAGTGAGGGATGCCATTGAGGTTCTTTATCACAACAGTTACAAACTCTTTATACCTTGCACTGTAGCAACTAATTTGTGACAGCATCCACGTTTTGAACTGAGCAATGTTTGAAGAGCCAGCTCTCTCCTGCAGCTGCCATGAAGGGAGACAGAGGCAAAAGCCTGTTCAGTCTCTCCTGCCCAGGGTGATTGGCAATGAACCTTATTGACTTCTTCTTCCCATATGTATCTAAAGTTATTGTTCCCCATTGGTCTGGGTCTTGCACCAAATGAAAGAGGAGTGTGCTGGTGAACTGCACAAGAGCAGAACTCTGTCATCATTTTCACTTCCACTCCTACTGGAAGTAAATGGATTTAAGAGCCCTCTCTCAGTGCTCTGGATCAGGAAAAAGTGGCCAAGGAGGCGCAGGTGGAAGTGTGCAGGGGGGAGCTTGGAATCTTAATAGGAAGCCTTTGTGAGCCACCCTGGACCCCTGGACCATGAGCTGTTTCTTTCTATTCTATAATCAAGGAGGGATCTTAGGTGCACTGCTAGGCTTTGATGCTTCTCTCTTGGGAGATGCAGCCACAAAAACACAAGAGGATGTATCTGTAGCCAGTAAGATGAAGCTATACCTGCTGACACAGAAAGGGCTGTGTCTCTTCTTCAAGAGCAGGAGGGGAATGATGTGGCCCACCACATGTTGCTGAATGGAAGATACGAAGATCCTTCACCACTGGCTGTGATGACTAAGTCTGATGGGAAGTGCTGTCCAACAACATCTGTCCACACATTCCTCAGCTCCATTCTACAGCTCTCCCCCAACCTGTTTCTTCTCACTGTCTCATGGGAGAGATGCTGTTACTTTGAAAACCATAAACATAAAAGCCTGTGTTGAATCCATGCCAGCTCAACAGAAAGAGCTTTATTGATCTGAGAGGTCTTTCCACTTGGCAAAACGAGGACATTCTACCTCTTGGTTTTGAAGTGGGAGGGTTGAATTTGCTGCTGAGTGAATGCAGGAATACTGATCAGCCCTAAAGAATAAGCAACTACCCTTTTGTTCCACAGATATGCCACAATGTTTAGCTTAGCACTTCCACTGCAATGGTTTGATTACAGATCCTCATCTTCAGCAGAAGTAGGGCTTAGCAACAGGAAAAGCTGCTCACTGCGGTACCCTTTTCTCTTTCAAAAAATTCCTTTTCTCTGATTACAGCTGGTACCTATGAGCAATCTTCAGGAAAGCTATTTGTGTGCCTATGGTAGCCCATGCAGAACTGACAAGACTGGGACAAAAGCTCTTTTGTTCCAAGTATTCAAAGCTGCTTTTTGTGCTTGGCCTATTGTTTAATGAGATAAAGTCACAAAAGTCTAGTCCTCATTGCTGGACCTGTTCCAGCACCACCAGGCTTAATTGTCACAAATTCCCACTGACCTGAATTTTTGAAGAGGTCACTTTCCGACTCAGCCAGTGGTAACACAGCAGGCCTAGAATAACCATCTTCAGAATTAAGTTCCTGTAGAAAAAAGAAGAAAAGAAGAAAAGAATTTCCAGGTCAAAGTGGCTGGTGACCCTTGTTATTAGGAGCAAGAGAAGCTCTACCATAGCTGCAAAATTATAAAAGAGAAAAGATGGTTCTCTGTAAAATCTGCAAAATCTGTAGCGCTCAGTGCTGCAAGCCACTTTATTAATCTGCAACAGTTACATTGCTGTACATAAATACCTTAAAAGCAACAGATCCCATCTGATCTTAGAAGCTAAGCAGAATCAGGCCTGATTAGTACTTGGAGAGGAGACTGCCAGTAAATATCAAGTGTTGAAGGCTATATTTCAGAGGGAGGAAATGGCAAACTACCTCTGAGTATTCTTTGCCTAAGAAAATCCTATGGAATTCATAGAGTTGCCATAAGTCAACAGGCAACTTGGGGGCACATACACATGCAATAGTTACATTTATATCTTTCTTTTCTTCAAATGAGTTCTATCTCTTTCCTCATTATATCATTCTTAGAACACCACTGATAGACAGGTCGGGCTGAGAGACAGTGAGAGGTCCAAGATCATCTAGTGAATTTCATGGCTCGGTGGGGGAATTAGCATCTCCCAAATCTGACAACAACATTCTAACTTCTGTGCGACACTGGTTCTATTCTACAAGTACTTTTCTGTCCTTCTTTTGTGCCACATGGTGTTTTGGATTATCTAGGGTGGTGTGGGATGGGTGTCTGTGGTACTGAAGGGTTCATGGTCCTGTTTTACAACATATGGTTGGAAGAGATAGCTTTTTTGGTTTCTGAAAGGTAGATGAGTAAAAATGTAGCAATGGAACCAAAGCTATGAATCCTCTTTGGCTAAGAACTGCACCATGAAACAAAAGGTTGGAGAAGGCAGAAGATATCAGATGGAACAGATGTTTGTCATTAAAAAATAGGAGTAATATTCCAGCTTCACTTATCCTCCAAAAGAATGACTTATCAATCCAAAGTAAAAAATTAGAAAGCAAGCCTTGAGATAGACACATTTCTGTGAACACTAAACCAATTCAGCATGCTGTTTAGCTATTAACTGAATCATTTGCTTTGCAATCATATAGAGAAAAATAACAAGGATTCAAATATTCCTTTCATGTCTTATTTGCTAACAGTGATAAACTTGGGTGTGTGCAAGGCTTCAAGAATCAGCTGGGCAATAAATACACAGGATGGGCACCAAAGCATTGACTCTGTGAACCCGTCAGTGACCCTTAATTGGCTTCCTCATTTCAGACCACAGAAAACCTCACCAAGAAGGAGCTTACATATGCATTATTTTTATTACTTCCTGCCTTTTTCTGCAAGGCCCCCAAATACAGCTGCTGCCTTGGTCCCTGATGTTAACACCCAGTTTCCCCGCAGTAACTGGTCTTCAGATCACTTTCTAGCACAGTGTAGACAGAAAGTTATAAACTGCCAAAAACAGAAAACAGAAACAAACCTCCCACAAATCTGTGCAGCCTTTCTTATTAAAAAGGGGCATGGAGGTTGTCTTGGGGGGAAAAGATTTATTCAGTCTTCTTGTTGGTAAAAGTATGGAGGAAGGAAAAGGATCCACCAAGCCATTCGAACCAAGGGGCCAAGTCCAGTACCTGAATTTCTGCTGGAAACACCCAAAACATAAAGTCTAGAAAATGCAGAAGCAGCAACATGCTCCTCTCCCTGACTCCATTTCAACTGCCAGGCTTTGGGTTACCTGCAGATAGCGACATACACCTCTAGGACTGGAGACTCCTGCTTCTCCCAAGCAGCCAGGAGGTTGTACATGTACGGTACCAGCAAGTTAATCAGAGACACCAGCAGAGGCAGGGCCAGGAGCAGGGCTTCTTTGCCAGCACGGCTGCTTGTTGAGAGCTTCTCCTGGTGAACCTGAGGAAAAGAAGAAATGCTTTGTGGGTTGTTTTCTCCCACCCTCACCCCCCACCCCCGAAAAAGCTGGAACTGGGAATTCTCTCAATGCCGAGTAGCATCTGCTGACTTGCTCACATGTGACAGAAACTGGGTCGCACAGAACAGAACAGGATTTAAGCAGTGGGAGCCTTCTCTGTGACATCACAACAGCCATGGCAGGCAACTGTAGGACATGGTGAAGGGCCTACAGCAGCACTGTAATGACTACAGAGTTTGTGTTTTGTGGAAGGTGACCTTTTGCCTCCCAGAGGTAGCATGAGAAGAACCCTGTTGCTGCTGCTGTTGTCACAGCTGAGTGCAGACAGAAGCTCTAGGCCTCATATGTATTTCATACCAGAACAATTTAAATGTTCTCAAAAGAATTCATGGCTACCCTTTGTGGAAGCCAGAGAACAACACTGAACCTCTATTACAACACAGAATAAGGCAGCCTGTTGTTAGGTCAGCCACTAATGGAAGCTGCAGGCCCTCTCTTTGGAAGAGATCTTGAACTATGTTGTTGTTGTTGTTGGTGGTGGTGGTGGTACTATCTTTATTTATACCCCACTTTTCTCCTCAAAAGGACCCAAAGTGGCTTACAATAGTTTAAAAAGAAAACATAATTAAAACTATAACATGTAAAAGTTAAAATGCATATTAAACAACAGTAGTAATTAAAACAAAATTAAAATGCATATTAAAAACAACAAACGAATCACAATTAAAATAACCAGCACCTTTCTTCACAATTATCACATATTAAATGCCTGACAAAATAAGAATGTCTTGTCTGGAAAGTAGGCAGGGAGAGTGCCAGCCTGACCTTTCTGGGAAGGGAGTTCCAGGGCCTGGGGGCAGCCACTGAAAAGGCCCTCTCCTGTGTTTCCACCAAATGCACCTGTGATGGTAGTGGGACAGAAGGAAGGGCCTCTCCAGCAGACCTCAAAACCCAGGCTGGTTTGTAGGAGAGTGTATGGTTCTTCAAATAATCTTGGCCTGAGCTGTGTAGGGCTTTAAAGGTCATCACCAACACTTTGAATTGTGCCCGGAAACAGACCGGCAGCCAGTGGAGCTGTTGCAGCAGGTGGGTTGTGTGATCCCTGTAGCCAACTCCACTTAACCATCTGGCTGCAGCTCTTTGGACCAGCTGTAGTTCTGTATATATAAGACAACCCTTCCAAAAATAACTCCTACAAAAATACTTGATACTATCTGTTCATGTGACCAGGGCCTTGTCCTGCTACTGTTATCAGCCAAGCAAAGGGCCTCCTTCTCAGCAGAGGCCAAGAATGTCCTTTCCTGCATTCAGCAAGTCAGAGAGCACAATTGCCACTATGAGTAGATCGGGTCCCTGGGTGAGTATCTTCTAAACTCACTCACCTGATGGATGTATTCTGAGAAGTAGTAGACACCAATGACACAGCCCAGAACGGCACCCAGGGACAGAGTCCAGGCTATCAGAAGGACTGCCAGCCTTTGCAGTCTCTTACACAGGTTTAATGGGTGTGATCTGGCCCAGCGCTCAGCCAGACACTCCTGAAAAAGCCAGAACAAAAACAAACATCAGAATGACACATGAAAAGAGGACCTAAAATGCAACTGCCTAGGAAGTCAAGTAAGGAACACAAAGAAATTGAACTATATCTTGGGGTGATGGTGGGAGGACAAACTGTCTGTGGGATTCTGGGAATTATAGTTTTAAAAAGTAATTTTTCCAAGTTATTTGGACCTCAAGCACCTAAGACTTTGGAGGAATCCAAGACAGTGATTATAATGTGCTTCTATCTAGAGAGAGATTATATATATGAATATCAAGGTGGAGCTACTATTGTTTTAATCACTTAGCTGAGGTCTACATAGCTTGGAATGTTAGCAGCATCACAGCTTAGTATCTTTCCTGTTTTCTGTGGCCCTGGTGCCAAAAATGCAGACGTTTGATTTCTGAAGTCCCATTATTCTGGCTGCTCAGGGAGACCAGTTTTCCCACTTAGCTTAGTTGTTGCATTTCTACAGCCTTGCCTTTAGCTGAATGCAGATGTTCTCGCTCTGAAGTCGGACAGAGCGCTTCTGGATCACCTTGTAGTCCCAGGCACAGAAGACTTTAACAGCCAGCTCCCCCGACGCACTGTCCACACGGTAACTCTCCCCAAAGGAGTGAGACATGCTGCAAGGAGAAGATACTAATGTCACCCCAGACTGTTTGGTTAGACATGCTTTAAAAAAGAGAGAGAGAGAGAGTCCTCCAAGCAAAGTTCTACATGATCTTTGCGTTTTCTCATTATTTCCACTTTTCTTACCACCAGATAGTTGACAACCAATAAAATAGATTGGCAGTGTTGAGTAAGTAAGCCCCATGAGTTCAATAAGGCTCACATCGAGGTAGGAATGCACAGAACCAGTGGTGTAGTGAAACTAGGGCTTGCAGAGTCATAGCCATGGTACTTTTTGATAAGCAGAGATAATGATATTAACTCCTCCTCTGCCTTTGGGCTGCCTCCTGAGTTTAGTTGCAATCCCACAGTAGCTGGAGGGGATTCTCAGCAGCTGTATATTGTTGTGAGCTGTCCTTGTTTGTAATCCAAATGATTTGGGGGCAGATGCTTGATCCTGAATGAGCAATTAAGACCCACTGGCTTTATCAAAGATCTGCTTCTCGTTAAGATGGTAACTGTCAGAACTGTTCTGCTGATCTGGATCAACACAGTCACCTTCATTTTTGGACTCTTTCTGGTGTCGTTATAGCAACTGTCGTGATGAAGGCCTTCACCTCAGAATATACCACTGGACTACTGCAAAGGACTATAGCCTTGGAAATTCTTTATATGGTTACATTTACAAATTCGGCTAAATTCTCCAAGGGAAGGGAAGAGTTAATAAGATCAGGACATACTATGAAAATTTGAGCCAACGTCTGGTATAATCAAAGGGTGGATTATTCTGACATGTTTTCTACCAAAAGCTATTACCATCTGGGTCTGTGTTACATTTTCACATTTGAATTATGAACAGGATGAATGAACTATCCTTAATTTTTGTTGTTGTCACAGATAATATCTTTAATTTTTTAAAGTAATTTGTAATTTTTAAATTAAAAAAAAGATTATTTCTGTGCATGACTTCTCAGAAGCAAGACTCACTGAGATCAATAAACTTTACTCCCAGCTAAGTATGAACAGAAAACAGGCAAGAAAAAGGAGGTTCACCAAGGAAAACAGAAACTGTTGGGAGGAAGTGGATCACTATTATTTTAAAGGAGATGTCCAAAATAAAAAAGAATAGTAGCCAGTATGTTCCTGATCCAGAGAAAGAGTGAAGAAAAATACCAGTTCCCTGTGCAGAGTGAGCAGAAGGTGCATCTCACCTGTACACCAGAAGAATGCATGTCACAAAAAAAGAGACTCCAGTTACAAACAAATAGGCCAGTGGCATGTTGTAGGGCATTCGGACATGCCTATGCTGCCTGCAGTGTGTGATGTTAGAGCTGGAAGCGCAAGGGTCGTTTAGTGTGAAATTACTGTAGTAGCCATAATACAACAGAGTGTGAGTGAAACAGCCCTGTGGATAGAACAGAGAAAAACATTGGTCCCTCGCACCTTGTCAAAAGAGAGAGCCCTGGAAATGGCTCACACGTTTGCCATGTTTGACACTTGACTCCCGTAACACAGGAGTCTCATGTACATGGTCCATCACAGAAGTTACATCTGAAGTTTTGTACCTTCTACAACCATCTTATGTACCAAGCTTTCTAATGGCATCAGTTCACACATACATTCTGTAGATTTATCACATAATAAACATTCAGGTGTAAATTATCCTCATATTTCTACAGTCTAACAGGTAACAGCTGTATACTTGGCCATCACAGTAACATCACATTTTGGCTTAACAATTGACAGTGCCATTCTGCCATTGTTTGAAGGCAGACCTTCCCAAATAGTGTGAGTGTATGACTGAGAGAGACAGAGAAATACATATGTAAGACTAAAATCAGAAGAAGGCAACCTCTGGGGATGAGGGAGTTGGATTTGCTCCTAAAAACCCACTGGTGGCTGCATGCTGCTATTGCGGCAATTCAGCTAAATTTCAGGAACAAAAACCTTGCAATTTTCATTTAAAACAAGGAGTGTGGGGAGTGCACAGCTAGTTTGTGAGCTGAACTTCCAGGAAGCTTTCAGGAGCACCATTTAGCTTGAAACTAAGGAACATGCTCCCCACTCTTCTTGGCTTAGAGGAAAACTGTGCCCTTTGTGTAACTGTCCTGGAAGCAAATCCAGCATATCTGGCATTTGCAGACAATGGACAGCCTGCAAAAATGTGTGGGTGAGGTTGATCTACATGCTCCTCACTCTCACATGCTCCTCGTCTGGCTTCCACTTGCACTAAATAAAGCTTTCATAGGATAAGCAAGCAATTCTGCTGCACAATTGTTTCTTGATCCATGGTAGGAATGGGGAATAAGGGAAAAGACATCTTGATATCATCCACCACACACCACACTGGATTATTCTAGCAGTGCTGGAAGCACACCTGATTTATTTATCCAATTAATACTCACCGCTCCAGTGAAGGGCTCAAGCCCTGTAAAGGCTTCTCTGTTGGGAATGGGAGGAGGGTAAGCCGCCTGCATGGCAACCACAAAGACCAGTAGAATCAGGAACAAGAAGAGATTAAACGTAAGCAAAGTCTTGAGGAACAGGAAATAGGAGAGGATGCTGGATCCAAAGCGACCACTAATCTGCTTAAGGGAATAATGCCAGGGCTGGAGAGTGTGAAGGAGAGATAGCAGGTTGTACCAAAGATTCCGGAAACCCTGCAAGGAAAACAGGATACCGACAGAGAAGTTCTTCAGCTCCAAAAATGGTGAATTTAAACACTAAGCACCTGAGCTACTTTGGACTAACAAGCCCATTTGGGCTTCTTCCTATTAGCCTTGGCAGGATACTATGAAGCATCAAACACGTAGTCATTGCCTTCGCTTTGGGAAAGCTACCTCTTTGTGCTTCCTCTCATTTCTAGATTCCAAAATGATCTAACTCAAAGGAATAAATTGGTCAATATTTACAAAGCACTTGATAAAGAAATGCCACAACAGCTGCTTCCTCAAGTCCAGCTGCTTACTCTAAGCAAAGATGTTAAATTCCCCCTGAGAGTGGTTTCTCAAAACACAAATACAGCCTGAAATGAGTCCATATTGAAGAGAGAACGGTCATACCTTCCCCTCTGCTTGCACTTAAGAAATGTTGCTAAGGAGAACTTTGCCTGTGCAAGGTGAAGAGATTTCACTTCAGCTGCAGAATGCCTTGGACCAAATTACCCTCTGAATAAGGCCATTTCCACACTAGACTGGTATAGTGCTATTATTTCACTTTCAACATCCTATGGAATCCTGGGGTTTGCTGCTATTGTTCCTCAAAGGCTCCTCCCTAAACCGCAAAACCTAGGATTCCATGGGATGTTGAAAGTGGAATAACAGCACTATAACAGTCCAGTGCGGAAATGGCCTAAGTGTCACAGATAATTTCAATTTGCACAGCGGGAGTGCTGCTTCTTGGCAAGCCAGAATGTGACAGCCAAAGGAGGCCACCTTTCCCATTTTCCCAAATTCTGAGCATCAGTTAAACAAAAAAATTGTCATGCTATTTTTTTTATGAGGTGAGCCCATCTAACCGAAGGCTGTTCCCTCTACATTATCATGAAATGGGGTGAAACCTTTCTTTTTGCACTTGGTGTAATAACTTAGAAAGATTCTCTTAGACATTTAAATATCCTGCTGAAATCAACAGCAACTCTGTGGCAGGCAAAAAACCAAAAGCAAGAGCCTCCCACAGATTTTCCAACTTTTAAAAACCCATAAAAGAATCCTGTGGAAACCTTTCCAACATCAGTTTAAGGAAGACATAGAAGCCCTCACTTTTCCCCCAAAGGGCCTCCAAGTGTGAAGGTTTTCCTTGATACTCCAATAAACATGCATATCTTACACTTCATTTTTATTATTTGTTAAAATATTTATATTTTGCCCTATTTCATAAGCACTCTCAGCAGTTTACCTGAAAAATCAGTTTAATCTATTCTAAACTGCAACAATAATTTAAACATTCTAGAAACATGCTAAACAATTGCATAGTTTAAAAAGGTGAATAATTTTAAAAGCTTAAAATAGTCTAAAAACCATGGATGAAATCATTAGGACACAATAGCTTTAAAAAATCTATTATTCACTTGATGAAGGAATGAAACAATATCGGTGCCTGCTCTTATCTGTGTGAAAGTCCTCAATCAATCAATCTTGGCAGCGGGGTGGGGGTGAAATCTGGCCCTCTATTAGTAGTATCTGCACTAGATGTAAGCAGAGAATACTCCTTCCTGTTCTGAGACAGAGGCTGCCAGGGTGGATTCCTGTCCCTGTACTACAAAAGCAGAAGAGACAGATCATGGCTTACTATGATGATGCGGTATTTAAGCCGGCTGCATTGTGACAAAGGAGCAGTAGTCTTGGGTTTCTGCAAAGTCCCTGAGTAGCCACTTGATTCTTGCCTACAAAAGAGACAGATAGGAGGCTAAGAGCACTGCAAAAAGACTGCCCTTTTGGACAGTATTATGAACTCTCCATGCTGGTTCGGCCACAATCTCTCACCTGGCCCCTTTATCATCTGTTCCTTGTCCATCAAGAGCTTGTAACCACAAAAGGTAGCGCCTAAGGCCACCTAAAGGTACTAACCTGAGTCTGCGTTTTTCAGCCAGACTTAGAGGCATCCCTTGCAGCATGTTAATGCGTTGATTTGCTGGTAGGCTTCGGAGCTCTTTCACCAACAAGCTGCGCTTGGCTAGGGACAGAAGCACACACGTGGTTAGAGCTCTGTGCTGGAAGAGACAGAAACAACTGCACTTCCCAATGATAGACAATTTAGCAGCAGGAGGAAAAACAAGTCAAAGGGATACCTTCTTGAACTTTCACTTTGGAACTGGCCCCCATTACAACAAAATTATTTTAATGGGTACAGAGAAATAGTGACTAGTAACAAGAAAATAGAATGTTTATGGTGAGGGAAATTGAGGACCAACACTTGAAGTCTCAAAAAACTACTGCTGTTAGCTAGCAGGGCATCATTTACCTTGAAAGGTATCTTGCCTTCTCTGATGAAGAAGTCCAATTATTACGATGTTCCAGTAATACCTGGAGAGAGGGACTGAGCGATGAAGAGATTGGGTGGATAATATACAGCAGGGTTGGGACTTGTCTGGCCCTCCAGATGTTAAATAGCAACTTCTATCACCTTTCACCTTTGCTTATAACAGCTAGAATTGATGGAAATCCCTGTCCAGCAACATTTGGAGGACCACTTATTCCCAGGCTTTAGTAAAATGATCACCAGCATTTTTGTGTCAGGCTAATCACCAGTGTTAGTTATGTATTTAGTAGCACCTTGCTCCCAATTTCTTGGAACTGCCTCCTTGCCCAAGAGTGCCATCTTCCTAGCTCTTTCAGCACACTTACTGTCCTCTTCCTCATGACCAGGGTCCAGCTCCAGATCGAGCTGCCGGACACTGGGCCGTGCAGAGCGGGACACTTCCTGCAGTGGTACACGGCTGCTCCGACGGCGCAGTCTGGCAGTGCGATTATAATATTGAGACAGAATGGCTCCTCTGCTGCGGCCTGAAAGCAGAATGGAGAGGCACAAAAGGGATGGAAGAAAAAGGTGATGATGAGTACATGTTACCAAAAAGACAGTTCCCACGCTGCTCTGCTCTGCTCCTGAACATTTGGGTCTCTGCAGTTTGATTTGCTCCTGTAACTTCTGCTTCATGAAAGGAGTCAGACCAGACCAGGATTGCCCAAGTGCTTCCAGGCAGGTTCAGTCCAACTCACCAATGGTTCGGCTTGGCATGCTGGCAAGGATCCTCAGGGTGGCCGAGGAGAAATCAGCATGTTCCACTGTCTCATTTGCTGCCTCCCAAGCCTCATTCCGGCGGGGAGGAGAAGCCACATAGGCCACATTCTCTGGATGGAAGAGGGAGGAAAGAGGCCTAATTACTGCACAGGTTTGGTTGAAGGGCAGCCAGCTTCCTCCAAGCTGCCCTATTCCAGCTGAGATCCTCCACATTTACGCTTCATCTCTGCCTCCTTTTCCTTCCCCTACCTGAGCATCAAGCAGTGTTTCTTGAGCCTTGCCCTCTTGATCCCCCTCATGGTTTGTATCTTCCTTCCCAATTTGGGTTAATGTAAGGGTGGCTTAAGACTGACTGCTCTCTATGGCCCAACCGTGACACCTCTCTTACTTACTACCACATTACTCTGGTAAAGGAGATAATGATTATGATGACCCTCATTTTCCAGTGGGAGAATTTACAGCTAAAGATGTTCTACTACTACTGTAGAAACAAGTACAACATTTCATTTCATATTTTATTTTATTTTAGTCCTACAGATTGTAGTAGGTCTAAGGAAAAGGGTGGTGGTGACCTTCTGCTGGTCCCTTTTTTTTTCAGCAGGAGGAAAAATGACAGCCATGCTACAGATGGCACAAATTAGCTCTGTTAATCCAACATGCTTATTTGCAAACATGTACTGCATGTCTGCATAATATGCAATTAGGTTGCCTGACTTGCAGGTGCTCAGATTTTGTATTATTACACAAATCTGTTCTTGAAATAACGAAAGGAGAGATAGCCAGACAGAGACTTAGCACTGCTTGCTTGTTACCACAGCTTTGGAGATTTGTAGAGCTTCAGTGCTGTTAACGAATTGGGTTTCAGGGATTTCTTGAGAGTTCATAATAATCAAATTAGTTTACATAGCACATTTTGCCATCTAGTCTGATTCCTCTATGCCCATAAGAAATCTCCCCCAAGTGATTTCTGCTTGGAGTCCTCAGAAGAAAAATTAACAGTGGAAAACAAACATTTAAAAGTAACAAAGAAAGCAAAAACTAATTTTAATCCCATTTGAGAATCTCACGATTGCACTGCCAAACTTCTTTGCTAATTGGTGAAGTCATCAATTTTCAATCTTCTTGTTTAGATTTTACTCTACTGGGTCTAATAATTGTGCAGTATCTCATTCCTCTAGTGGCTGAAGTTACTTAATAGAAAAATAAAATACATTGCCGTGGCTGTAATGCTAAAAGGGTGTTCTGATCACTGGATACAGTGGGGCTCCCTTTGTAGATCCAACAGCAGAGATCCAAGCATTCAGAAAGAGATTCACCCTCGGCATCCTTCCCCATGCACTTGTAGGATGATCAAATGCAAGCCCATAACTGGAGAGAGGGCAAAAAGAAACATTCCAGGGTGGATCAGAGGAAGTCTTGCAGTCACAGGATCCAAAGTCCTTCCGTTCCTCAGATGTGTCCCTGGAATTCTACAAGAGTTGTGAAACTGAGGTAGTTTCTTTGCCTCCCACTGGGAAAAATGAGATGGGAACATTCAAGAAGTAAAAGAGGAAAAAGCTCTCCTTGCTTCCACCTTCTATTCTGCTAAAATGAATGCAATATCCACAGGAGGTGGCAGTTTATGTATCACAGATTCTTGCTTTCCGCCATCTCATTGGATTGTTTTGTACATCACAGTGGATATTTAATAGAATTTGTTAATAAAGAGGATCATAAACAAGTTAAAACATGAGGAAGGCCTTGAAGTACACAGATTTTTCCAACCACTATGAGTCCCCCCCCCAGAATCTCATTTGCTTCAGACTTGGGATCATCAAATGTTTCTGAATATACAGAAGCAAACAAAAGAACTGGAGAGGGTGTGACCCAGTGGAAACTGATAAACTTTTCAAAAATATGACTGGACATAGGAGGGACTTAGAACACGCCTAATAATGACATAACAGGCACCATTCAGCAAAAGTACACATAACATAAATGCAAAGGTGATCTCATCCCTTCTCAGAGAATACTCCATATACTTGTATATGCAGTGGTAGAAAAATAGCGCACACACACACACACACACACACTATTTATTGCAGAAAAAAATAAGTTAGTAATATTAGTACTGATTTCTCTGCAGTGCCAGCACGTGCTAGAGTGAAGTAACTGTGGATTCACACACAACCCCATTTCGCAGGGTTAATTACAGAATCTGGAAAAGATCCTGTACTTTACCTTCATTGGCCTTCCCCACAGGCTTTGCAGCCTGTGACGTAGCACTGCAGGTATTTTACTTTTTTTGCCAACCCTGATCTTGCAAGAAATGGAGTTACATTAAAGAACTGCCTAGTCTTTTCTTTGATCATATTGGCCTCAGAAGGAAAGAAGTAACAGAGAAAGCTACTTTTGACACATATATATGTCTCACTCCATCAGCTATTTCTTTGTTTCAGCTAGTTCCCTGCAATGTTCCTGGAGGAAAGACATCTGTCTCCTAAATCTCAGCACTGTAGCTGTGGCCCATCTCACCTCTGCCTCTGGAAGCCAGATCCTGCATCTCCACTGTCTCCTGTTCAGCCAACCAGCTCTGCTCCTGGATTAGCTGGTGGAAGGAATCATGTACGGCACCTTCATCATATGGACTCACATCCTGGCTGTGGGGAACAGAGACCAGGATACAAAATTATTCATCATCCAGTGATCAGAATACCCTATTGGCAGATTTCCCAAGAAGGCATCATCTTAGCTCATACCTGATTCTTACTGGATAATACTACACATCAGGTATGCAGAGAAAAAGAGAGAGCAGAGAGATCCTGCCAGGTGATTTTTCCTCCCCTTCTTCCAGCCATCACAGTTGCTGCTCTGAATGATTGGCTTCAGAATGCAACACACAAATACAACACAACACACAACTGTGTACAAGAAGAGTGAGGCCTGGGTCTTAAAAAGTTGTTGCTTCAAAGGAAATAAAGGCTACTCCAAACGTTACAGTAAAAGTAGGTACACAGTGTTGTTGCTATGTTCCTTCAAGTTGTTTCGGATTTACGGCGACTCTAAGGTGAACCTATCATGGAGTTTGCTGGGGCTGACAGTGTGTGATGAGGCCAAGGTCACCCACTGGGTTTCCGTGGCTGAGCGAGGAACTGAGTCCTGGTCTCCAAGGTCATAGTCAAACAGTCAGATCACTACATCACAGCATATAGTAGCTGCTTCTAATTCAGAGCAATGAAAGACATTTGTGTACCCTTGGTCACTGCTCTTGCTTTTTTTAATGACTCACCTGAAATATGAATTGGAGACGTAATGCCTATTGCAGCTGCCTGCCTCATACTTCTGCACTTTGCAGAGAGAAAGCTGCTTAACATAATTTGGGACAGAAGGGACCCCACATTCACCTGTTAATTTGGATCTACTTCTTCTCTAACATGTGAAGCAGCCACAAGAGAAGATGGAAGCAAAGACCTCATAGACTCCCACCCAACAAACTAGGCTTAGGGTTCTCTTCTTTCAGCCCAATGACAACACCAGATGACATAGAAGAGTGCAGAAAAAACGAGCCCATTAATGCATTTCAAGGTTTTACAGATACTTGCCTGTGTATTCTTACAGATGAGACAGGACCCTAAAAAAGCTCTTTGTGTTGTTTTTGAATGCACATTCTTCAGAAAAAAGGAACCCTGTTTTTAAAATGAAAAATGATGTTTTTCTCAGGACCATAACATGCTGGAAGAATGTTGCAGGAGCCCAGAGAACACAGAGACCACAGAGCAAGAAAAAGAGTAGAAGAAGAGAGACCTTAGATATGCAGCTGAAACCCACTGTGGGAATTAAGCCAAAGGCTGTGGATCTTTGCATACAGCACAAGAGCTATGTGTGGTCAGGCTGCCAGTGTGGCATTGTCCCAGGCCCTAAAGCTTCCAGACTGAAACCTGAGACCTAGGGACAGCCCCTGATGGTGTCATTAAACCTTATGCATTAAGTTCCCACCCCAGTTGCTCATAGTTTGTCATTCAAGCACGCACAAAGACAACACATTTTCCTGTTTGGGAATCAAAACACAAATCTCAGTTAAAGGGGCTGTTCGGAGATGAAAGAGAAATGAGAGAGATTCTTTTCCTTCTCATTTACTTAGGGAGACAGGAGAAGGAACATTTAATCTAACCTGAAAGCAGATGCAAAGCAGAGCGGTGGGTGAGCCCTGGTGCCATAAGAACTGGGAAGGAAGAAGGAAACTAACCAAATAAATAAAATGTAACATTTATTTATAATGCCCTTTACATCAAAGGGCGGAACAACAACACATACAATCAGGAACAAAGACACCAAAACAGAAAACCACAACAATACATGGCATGAAATCCCCAACATCCCACCAGTATCTACCCATCTCAGCACCTTAAACACATCTCAGTGACTTAAGGTGGAGAGTCAAAGAGAAAGGTCTTCAACCATTTATGAAAACGAGAGAGATCCTCCTCCAGCCGGAGGTCCAAAGAAAGACCACTCCACAAATGCAGAGCCAGATCTTCAAAGGCTCTCAGCCTTGACAGAGCTGTACATGTTGGTGGAACAGACAATAATCTTTTGCCTGCAGATCTTAAGTTCCTGAGTGGAATGTACCACACAAGCCAAGCTGCAAGGTACTGAGGAAGGTTAGAACACAAAGCTTTAAATACCAGGGCCAAAAGTTTGAGACAGGCCCTGGAGAGCCTTCAGAAGTTGAAGCAAGAAGTCAGTGAAGCCTTGTAAACCATACCAGGCTGGCATTCTATTAGATATGATGGAGATTTACACAGAAAACTCTCATCTTGCCCAGAGCTGATTCCAGCAAAACTGGAGAATGCGCATGTGTGTTTTCCATCTGGAGATGATCCATGAAAACTGGAGACTCAGGGCCAGGCCATGAGACCTGGGAAACCTAATGTGAAGACTTATCTCAACATATGGTGAACAGCCCCTAGCCACATGCTCTTGGGTTACAGCTTCTAGTCCCACACTCTATAGATTCCAGGTGATGTGAACAATGTTTGTGAAGCTCAATGATCACAGACGACAGGCACAATGGAGATCTGTGTACAAGCCAATTTAGGCAACACAAATGCAAACAACCAACAGAGCAAACATTATAAGAATTCCCTTAGTTTGATTAAATAAATCTCTGTAAAACATTTATCTGTGTGTCCCCTCCAGAGTCCACAGTTGCAGAAATCTTCCCAATTCAAAGCTTTGCTATTTACAGGAACTATGGAGCTTATTGCTTGAACAATCTTTCTTTCATCAAAAGATCAGAAAGCTAATTAAACAATGGGACAATCTGAACTGTTTTGGTATCAGCATATTCCCGGCAATGGACACACTCTGAACATGAACAAAAACTACACCAATCTGTTATTATCCTGTATGGCTAGCTTTGCACTTCCCCTTACTGATTCCTTGGAGACCAGGTACTGAAGCAAACAATACACTGGTCTGGCCTTGTACAGACTTTTTTTTTTGTCCTGTAGGTCAATTCAAAAGGTTAGCATTCTGCATGCATGGATACTAATGGAAATGGCCCTTCCACCCCCAACCACAAAAAATTCTGAAGAGGCAAAGTGACTTTCCAAATCCTCAGCATTCTCATTGCCTAGGTGGCCTTCTTTGCTTTGTGATGAGATTATGCTCTTTTATCAAGTAAAAAAACATGTCTGCCACACCCTGTGTTTTGCAAATAATCAGTGTATCTTGAACTACTGTATGTAGTTTCAAAGTTTCAGTTTTCTGAGTTAGTATCCTAATCTTTTGACAGTACATTTGTTGCTCCTCCTGAAAGTCTTCTCCTGTCTGACTTCTGAAGCAAGCAGGATGTTATGCTCTATATGAGTAATGAGTTTCAATTTCTTAGTTTTTACTTTCCTAGGAGATGGAGGGGGCGTATAATTTATATACTTGTTAAATGTATATCCCATTCTTCCTCCAGTGAGTTCAAAGCAGTGTACATGACCTGCTTCCTTTCCACTTTATCCCGTATGAAATAGGTTAGGCTGAGAGAGAGTGACGGACCCAGGATTAAGCCAAGTCTTAGCCCAGCAGGGACTAGAACCTGCATCTCACAAGTCCCAATTCCACACTAGCTGTCTAACTTTCAGACATTTCTGGTTATCAGAGTGTCTTAGAGCAAAGTACTCTGATTTTTGGCTAGAAATACTTTGGAGCCCCTTGTTTTGAGGGAAAGAGGCACTACTAACCTTGATTTAGGTTTTCTACTAACTGAAGTGCCTTGCATTGCTCATATACCAAATTTCAGGGCTCATCTAGGCCATAGGAAAGCAACCCTAGAAATCAAATTTTCATAATACAATATGGTGAAGGAGACCTAAGTGCATTTGTATTCGTTTTTCATATTAAAATACTGTCACACTCACCTCTTGGTCTCCGTGTTCTCAGAGGTGTCAAAGGTGAAAGTCACAGTGTGGGACATCCTGAACTCTCTGCTCCACAGTTTTTGCCTATTAATTTGCTTGCCTCTTCATTTTTCTTTCTGAAGGTGTCTCTCAGTGCAGGTTGAAGAGTGAGCCCACCATCACCAGACAAAACTGCTTCCGCTGAGGCTGACGAGGTGCTGCATCATCAAAAGTTTTTACATGATTCTGAGGCCAGGACGTCTGCTGCCACCACTTTTCCACTCCCTCAGTCAGCAAAGAAAGGCGGAGTTACCACCTCCAACACCCAAGCCTATATAACGCCAGAAGAAATGCAAAGCTATAGTAACTCTCCTCCCAAGTGCCAGAGTTAAAGCAAGTCAAATGTCTACCAAAATAGCAATCCAGTCAGCTGTGAGGGGGGGAAAAAAAATACTTTGAAGAGGAAGGAAACAAGCAAGGTTGAAACAAAGGCTGCAGCTGTGTACGGTGCATTGTCCTTGTTCTGTATTCCAGAACTCAGATAACACAAACACAGCTGCTGGAAACAGGACTTTGTGTCCACCCCTCGGGCCTGAAGAGCTGGAGGGAGGAAAGAGGGGGTTTTTGTATTTCCATGAATGAATGGGTAGCCAATGGCTGGCAGGGAGACTTGCAGGAGGCGGGGGATCTGCAGGTGCTTCTCATGCCTCCATCCACACGGCTCCAGCATAAAGATCAACAAAATCAGGCAAAGTTTTTTGTGACTGTCTCAGCCCCAGCTGTCACCACATGTTACTAGGGCGGTGAGGGCTGTTGCAGTTCAATGCACAGGGGCTTGGCTGCTTAAAGAGTGCCTCGCCCCTGCATTCTTGTGGGTGGAGGGAACACAGCCCCCCTTACCACTTCGGGAAATAGTTTCCTCATTAACACTGCACTTGCTTCAGTGTGCTTGAAATTGCAAACAAACTGCGTGCTGTTTCCTGGTTAACAGGAAATTTGCCCCCCCCCCCACAGTCTCTCTTGCTGCAAGGTCCAAAAAAGCTTGGTAACTATCAGCAGGTTGGAAGGTGGAAGATAATTTGGCTAGTTTCAAAGTACATTTTATACCAGATTTCTTTTCTCTTTTTAAAATCTATGTTGTCTGAGGCCAAGAAGCCACTTAGTTTATCCTACAGTGTTTAGTTCTGTGAGAGCTGCAACACATTTTTACCCTGCAGGTCATATTATTTGAGAGCTTTGCACAGGGAACATCCATTATTTCACAAGCCAGAGTCAGAGACCACAGAAAACAGCTCTGTGGTGCCCTTCTTTCTTTCTTTCTTTCTTTCTCTTTTGTTTTGAAATCATAAGCCAGCCACAGAGAAAGAATCCAGTGCTCTACGGATGTTTTGGGCTGCAGTTCCCACAGTCCCCAACCAGCGGCTCTGCTGGTTGGAATGGACAGGAGCTTTGAGCCCAAAATATCTAGAGGACCAGGCCACCTGCCACCAGCAGCAATTAAAGCTTGTCATAAAATATAACCAACATGAATATTGGTCATACAAATCAGTTCGAAGATTAGGAAAGGACTTGGAGTAAGAATTTTAAATTCTCTAGACGTTCTGCTTTAAAAGAAAACTATTATAAAATGTTCTATAAGTGACATCTCACTCTATACAAATTAGCAAATATATATAAAAATGCCAAAGATGTGTCAGGGGAGGGGACATATTTTCACATGTGGTGGAAATGCTATAAGGCAAAAAGACACTGGGGACAGAATTTCCAATGACCCCAGAATTGTATTGATTAAATATATTTGAAGGACTAGATATAAAGAAACAAAGAAAATAAGGGGGATTACTATTATATATACTATTATATATGGCGATAGCTGCCAGACTATGCCAAAAAGTGGAAAGATAAGGAAACAACCTCAGAAGAAGAATGGATGCTAAAATTATTTGATATATACCAAATGGATAAACTGACTATATTGTTAAATAAGCAAAATTTAAGAAGAGTAAAGGATGATTGGGAGAGTGTATGCAAATATGGGGAAATAAATGGGGAAAATTGGATATTAGAGGTGTACAAGATTATACCTATGAATAAGAGTTTGTTCCCAGAAAATGTAATTTTAATTATTAGAAGGACAAATATATGAAATATGAATGAATACTGAGATTTTAATAATTGTAATGATATCAGTTATACTAGATATATCTACTATATAAAAGTCAAAGTTTGTGAGTGAGGTTGTCTGTCTGTGTCAGGCAGGTGTAGACCTCATATGATTACCTCATATGTGTGAAGTGAGAAGACCTCATATGATTGGCTGACTGTGAAGATTCTATGGAATCCTGGGATTAGCAGATCAGGGAGGGGCCTTTAGAATTCTCAGTCAGAAAGCTCAGTCTGGTTGCTATGGAGACGAGGCCTAGCAGCTCCGAATACCGATTGGATTGGGGAATATGGGGAAAAGTTACACGTACTAGACACACGGGACCTGAAACCTGTGTATTTCAACTACATCTAATTCCTAAGGCAAAGTAAGGTAATTCCTAAGATATTTCTGACAAGTATTATCTATCAGAAAATAAAATCCTGGGCAACGCCAGGTAAATACGCTAGTATTAGACAAAGAAAACTGAATACTGTATTTGCTGGCATATAAAACTCACTTTCCCCCCAAAAAAGCTGTTTGAAAATGGGATATGTCTTATATGCCAGCAAACAGCATTTGCCAGTGTATAAATGGGGTGCATCTTATATGTGGGTACATCTTATACACCAGCAAATATGAGTAACAGCAAGTACGGAGATATGGAGATAAATGTATCATGTGCTATATTAAGCATTTGACAGTAAGTAACATATAGTGTGTAATATTTTTAATAAAAATAATAAAAATAAAAATTATACATAAAAATAATAATCAAAATATAATCAAGTTATAGCAGTTATATAATAAAAACAGATGAGAAGTATAACAACCAGTAAACTCATGCAACAGGTGCTTATCTAAATAGGGAGATCATAACTCAGAATGGGGCAGAATATGATCACAAAAGGTGTTGAGGGCATAGTATTCTATAGTTAAGGCAAGGCCATTGAGATGTCCCTCTTTTGAAATTATTAATAATATAATTTCCTAAATGTTACTTATGAGAATAAATAATAATAATAATGGGTATAATGTGAATGAGATTTAGATATATGTAATATCTATATCTATATATACATATATACATATACATATATATATATATATATATACACACACACACACACACACACAAGCAGTATGATTTATGATATGTGGAACAAGTTTGTTATGTTAATAGATCAGGAGAAAAACAACAATGTAAGCTTTTTTTGTTACAATTTTCTTTTTTCACCTTTATGTTTCTCACCTAATGTTTTTCTTCTTTTCTTCTTTTTGTTTTTCCTTTTATAACTAAATAATTTTTTTTTAATAAGAAGAGATGCCCCTCTTTTGTGTTTCCATCAATCACACCTCTGTCATAGTTGAGACTTCACAGGGAAGCAACTTTCCCTTAGATCTTAGGATTTGGTCTGGCTGTTATCAGGAGACCATTTCCAACATATCCTGAGCTTAAGCCACTTATACATCACCAACAGCTGATACAACACACTCAAAAGGAACTGGTAACCAGTGCAGCCCTTACTGGAAAGCTGTGTGACATGATCTCATAAGCCCCAAGTTGAGTGTGTTCCTGTAATCCAGTCTAAATGGAACTGAAGTATGTGTGTCACCACAGCCAGCTCTGACCTCATCAGGAACAGAGGCATTTGGTGGATCAGCCTGAGCTGGGCAAAGGCACTGTTAGCTATAGCCGTAGGCTGGCATCCAAGAGCAAAGCAGAGTCCTGAAGCACCCCAAAGTGAGAAATATCCCCAATTTGTTCTTCAAGAGGAAGGCTATCTCACCCAAGGTTAAATTGCTATGTCGGATTCTATCTGTATGTTGACCAAGACTACCTCTCTCTTGTCTAGATTAAGTCACAATTCATTAGCATTCATTCAGCATTTCACTGCTTCCAGGCACTGATTCAGAACACAAAACAGCTTTCTGGATAGTAAACAGAAAGAAAAAAATTGAGCTAGAGAGAGCATACGGAAGCTGCACAAATGCCAGTCTTCATGCTCTCCCCCATCTCACTCAAATGTCGGGGCTCAGCTGCTACATAGACCAGATGCACAAAAGGTATTTGTTTGTCCAGCTGTGGCTGCCAGGGTGACTGCTGCCTCTCATTATCAAGTAGAAGGCCTTGTCCTCCTTTGGCATCAACCCCACAGAATGGGACCCCATGTCCAAGCAAGGATCTCTGCCTGTTTCATCCAGCCTCAACCCAAGAGGGTTTTCATTTCCTGAGAAAAATCTCCATACATCCATTTGACCAGCTTTTATATGATCTCTTCAAAAACAAATAAATTTTGGGCTTTCCCTTGTAGAAATAGCAATGTTCAAGCTTAAGCATCTGTAAATGAACTCTGAATATGGATATAGCCAGTCCGCCTACTTAACCAAAAGAAATGTGAAATCACAAAGAACCATGGTTTTTTTTTAATTCTATCAGTTTGTAGAAATTAGAGAGACACTTGATATTTCTGGGAGCAGCTGTATACAGCTTTATTCAGGACAAATCTAAGGGGCAGTTTTATTTCCTTGGTACTCAGTCACAGGTAAATGATCACTAATAAGTGGCACAGTTTTTATCCCACTTCAATTTCTGGGTGTGTTGCCTGGTGCATTAGGGAATTAATTGTGGTGCATCCACTCTTTCTTCCCCACCCCCAGGAGCAGGAATTTCAGAGAGCTTTACTCACCTACCCTGTAGGCAAGTTTAGACAGGTAGATGGGCTGGGCTGGATCTATTCCTACTCATTTCAGAAACAGCTTTGTATGGGGAAAAAACACGCAAGCCCCTCCAGACACACTGCGGTGGATGTTGCAGAATGAAATTGAAACAATTCTGAATGGAAGGGGAGGATAAATCTTGTAAATGTTGCAGTGTATGCATCTGTAGATGAACACTGCATATACACATGGTAAATAGCTTTAGGCTTTCCTGTGTAGAAAAATACAGTTCACACATGATGCTCACATGTGCCTGTTTCATTATATGTATATTTTAGTAAAACAGAAGAGTGTACAATTGCCATAAATAACTGGCACACAGTGACAAGCTTTTCAGTAGAAAATGGCTTTCCATGTAGGAATTCATAAAAGTGTGAAAGAATTTTATCCTTCTCAGGGCCCTTTCATACTACACAAACACAGCATTATTATTTCACTTTAACTTTCCTTGGTGCATTTCATAGAATCCTGGGATTTGCAGTTTGGTCAGAGGCACCAGAGGAGGAGTTCTCTATCTTAGGATTCTAAAGGTCTCTCCCCTAACTGCAAATCCCAGGGTTCTACAGGGTATTGCCATAGCATTAAAACTGTGCAGTGGGAAAGGCTCTAATAGTTTGAAGAAGCTAAATAAAGGACCAGAATTGTTACTTAGCTGCAACAGGTTAGATGTGGAGAGACAGATGGGACATGACCCTAGCACAGAGAACTCTGAATGGGGGCTTTGCACCCATCTAGATGTTTTAGACTACAACTTCCACAATCTATTACCACTGGCCAAGTTGAGTGGGGTTTCTGGGAATCAAAGTCTAAAACATGAGACAGGCTATAGGTTCCCCACCTCTGCCATAAAAGAAGATCAAAACAATCCTGCCACAAATAGCAAAGACAGAACAAATAGAACCAGAACCAGAAGGCCACTTCTGATTTTTAACAGTTGGTGGTGTTTCCAGAGTGGACCATTCAGGAAAAAGGTAGTCCAAGGAGTCTGTGTGTGTGTGTGTGTGTGTGTGTGTGCCCCCCCACACACCCACGGGCAACAAAAACAGCTTTGAGGGCCACATTTTGCCCTACAATAAGGCCCACCCACATGGTGCTAACTTTGGATATCACACACACTGCTCTAGTGCCTTTTCACTGCTACACACCGGATATATTGGATGGGAGCATAGTGTAATGGTTTGAGCATTGGACTATGACCCTGGATAGCAAGGTTTGATTCCCCACCTGGCCACAGAAACCCACTGGGTGACTTTGGGCTCATTATACATCACTCTCAGCCTCAGAAAACCCCACAATTGGTTCATCTTAGGGTTGCCATAAGTTGGAAACCACTTGAAGGCACACAACAACAACAGTTTGGTCATCAGTCATTCAGCACAGGCAGTGCAGCAGAAATATCTGGTCTCTCACAGTGAGTGGTGTGTGATCCCAGAAAACTGGTCCCTACCTCTTCCAAGGATACTTCTTCATCTGCCAATCCAACACAAGGAGGACAGCAGAAAAAAACCTGTCAGGCTTTGCCTTTCATGTGATTGGTAGGTCCCACACCCCAAACAAGAGACTGGAGACAACTGGCTTACTTTCCAAGAAAAGGCTATCCAGAACCCATCTTAACACCCTGGTTTTCTCATGCTGCCAGGGCTAGGTTTAGCTTACCTCTACAGCACCCCACCAAGGCAAGCTTCCTTGATCCCCGATTACATTCCTCCTTGCTTTCCCTGTGCACCTCCTTCTGTGATAATGGAAAGGCAGCATGCCCAAGGCTTTCTGTTTCCGCTGTGCCAGGCAGTACAGGCTGCAGTCTCATCTTCTTCCCTTTCCCCTTTTCCATGCGCTCTCTCTCTCTGCAGCCATCCCCTTTAAATTATCTCCTCTGAAATAATTCGGGATATCCCAGTAGGATTCAGGAAACATCACTCAGTCACACATCCTTCCCCAATTCTGCCTCCCTACACTCAGTGCTGGAGACCCTGGCCTATTTACTGAGTGCATATTTATTGAATGCATGTTTATTCCAGTTACTTAAAAGTACATTGGCTTTGGACCAAAACTGTTAAAAAAAAAAAGGAGCTCTAGTTGGGAGAGTGGATAAAATGTCAAGCTCACCTCTACTAATCAGATGCATTCCAGTCAAGCGAAAACATATGATTCACTTCAAAATCATAATTAAAGTAAAAGGTTTCCAGTTTTCCTGCATCTGAGTCTTCTGTATAATCAGTAAAACTATATTTTTCATTGTAATACAGCTAAGATATATACTTTGCGTACCAAAACCATCATCCCTTCCTTGGGCCTTTTTTTTTTTTAAACTCCAAGCAAATAATGCAATGCTTAGGCTGAAAGAAGTGAAATTGTGCTGGAGTGTCTAATCAAAAGATCAGCCCATTAAAATCTTCACATTTACTCAGTGACTAAAGATCCTATCCTACATTGCTTGTTTTCTCCCAGGGGCCTTTTGTGGGCAGAAAAGGGGGGAGAAACACGTTTTTTTTTAAAGTTACATTCCTTCCTGAACTCAAGTAGCAATTCTCCCTAAAATCTAGAGTTTTATCTCTCTGAGCAAGCTAAACTTCTCCTGCTGCTGCTTCAGAGCAAAAGCATTCTTTGCTTCCCCTTATACACACACCAGCAGAGGCATATTTGGGTTACTTTCCATTCAGTTTCTTGTGACTATCAGGGACCACAGCCTGTGAGTCGGCCATCCTTGCGAGATGGCGGTACTTTTCCGCAGGATCTCGGCGTGGGTGGGAGAACGGGAGCACCGGGGTCATTGAATTGACTGCTAGGAAGCAGACCTACTCATCTCCAAAGACTTTTTCCGCTCGCTCCGAATTCGGCACTTTTACTTTCCTACGCTCGAAGGCTGGGACTACTGAGATCCCCCCGAAAAGCGAGGATGTAACCGGAACCACGCGCAGACCCCACTTCGCAGCCAGTCCCCACGCAGAATACGGCGGCGGCAGATCACCAGAGGCAGACGACAATGGGGAAACGCGCAGGAACGCGCCGCGATGGCTCACCAATGTTAGGAAACAGAACCAGTTTCCCAACCCTACAGGTGAGGAATAGCCTTCTCCAGTGATGGCAAGCAGTTCACTCACCAGCCTTCTTGCGGTCTGGATCGGGAGCGCCTCTGCCGAAGAGCCAGAAATGAAAACTTTTCTTCCAGGATCCTGTTCCAAGCAGGCAGACCACACCCTGTGCCTCACCTGTGCTCCAAAGGACGCTGGGAGCCGTAGTCCTCGGGTTTCTGAACCTGCAGGCTGGACTGAGGTCCTCCCAGCCTTGCGTCTGAGTTTTTTTGAAAGGAGACGCTCTGTAAAGAGCTCGTTCGAAGGAGATGCATTCATACCGAGGAAACCCAACTCTGAAACCTCTCCCGCGAAATTATTCTCATGTAGCTTCCCTCACATGGGGCTCTTCCTGATGGTTTGGCCTACAATTCCCATCAAACTAGTAGGGCTGGCTGGTGGGGCAAAGATTTGGAGAGTCTTACGTTGGGAAAAGGTTGCACGGGGTGTCAGCGTTACCTCCCGCTTTACAGCATGGGAAACGAGATGCCAGAGTTTGGAGGGATGGGGGACTACGGCCATTTCCGCACTAGACTGTTATAGTGCTAGTATTCCACTTTCCACATCTCATGAAATCCTGGGGTTTGCAGTTTAGGGAGGGGCTTTTGAGGGATAATAGCAGCAAACCCCAGGATTCCATAGGATGTTGAAAGTAGAATAATAGCACTGTAACAGTCTGGTGTGGAAAAGGCTTACAGCTCCCAACAATCCGTCAGCCAACATTGCCATGCTACCTGAGGAAATCTAGCAGTTTTCCCCAGTCTGAGGTTTTTAACCTATGTTTAGACAAATTAATACCTTTCCGTCCAACTCTCAGGTGAAAGGCTAGACCAGTCTGCGTGAACACAGCTCTCGGGAAGAAGCACTTGAACTGGAGAGCTGATTTGCAGATTATTCTTCCTCCTCCCTGTTCGTTTGCTAAGCTGTCTACAAATAAACTTTCGTGCACCATGATCTTTGAGAGCCAGCATGGTGTAGTGGTTTGACTACCAGCCCGGAGACCAGGGTTTGATTCTCTGCTTGGCCTTGGAAACCCACAGGGCGACTTTGGGTACATCACACACTCCCAGCCCCAGAAAATCTCATGATAGGTGTGCCTTAGAGTTGTCCTAAGTCAGAAACGACTTGAAGGCACACAAGAACTACCATTATCTTCATGGGATAACATTAGATTCTTAACAGCTACATGATGACTTACATAATTTTGATACTGAATTCACTAGCTTGTATTTATCCATGGGATCCTCGAAAACATATCCACCAACTCTCCCAATATGGCAAGGATAGTCCTGATCCACCCTTTGTCTTCCCACTTTTTCAGCTGCTTTTAAAATATCCCAGTTTCTCTCTCCTCCCTCCACTTTCCCCCTTTGTCCCCAACTTACTTTAATTGCTGCAAACTGAGTTCAAAATGCAGTAGTAGTTTGCCCTCCATTAACTCAGTGAGGAGTTCCTCAGTAACTTTTGCCATATTGACCACATTCTGATGTTGTTTGTCTACACATGTCCTGGTTTTCATCTGTGAAATGCTGGAGGGTATGGGAAACTAGTATGATAAGAGTGCTGAGAACTCTGACCTTATTCTGTCTCACAGAATGACCATGCACAGGGGTCCTTTGGGAAGAGACGTCTGTTAAACCAATTTAAACATGCAAACTTATGTCTGTTGACTTGGGAGGAAGCCCAGCTGAACTCAGTGGGATTTAATCAGAAGTAAACATTCTTAGCAGTGCAGTACAAAAGTCTAGCCTAATTATATGGTATGAAAAAAGATAACATTCAGAACGCCTTTCAATTTGTATGCTGGGTTAAGCTCGCTGTTTCATACCCCCTTCTCTGGGTAAACGAAATATAGATTCCCAGGAACACTTTGGAAAATTAGACAGTGGATTATACTTATTTTAACTTTTTAAGAAAGAATATTCCCACATGGTGTTGGCCAGGTACTTAAAACAGCTACTAAAAGCAAGCATTAACATTTCTGACTCTGCATCACCTCCTTTTTATGACTGAGGATGCAAAATATATATCAGGAATCTGAATTTTGAAACTCTATTAAAAACAACAACCAAAGCTGAATAAAACATGTATGCCTGTGTCTTGTCTTCCATCTGCAGGTGCCCTTGCATTTCACATGCAATAAAAAATATGGCAATAGGCTTTTTCCAAAGGTTGGAAATGTTATTTTTGGATTACACTTCCCAGGATCTTCTAGTCAGCATGGCCACTGGCTGAGGGATTCTGGGATAAGTAACGCTTACCATTTGCAAGCTCTGACTTTTTCCCATGCACAATTACACCTAAGAGATGCAATGACGTAAACTCGAATCAATAGACTTGGACTCAAGTTGGACTTAAGTCACTTTAGTGACTCGACCCAGACTCAACTTGGCAATAAATGATGCACTGACTTGACTGAACTTGAGACATGTATATTTTTAATGACTGACTTGATGCCCTTGGTTCAGTTAACATAATACATTCATCCAGAAACCTTATGACTTTGAACAACGTCTCCATCTCTTTTTGCCTACTAGTCACATGACAATTTCTCTCAAGTGTGGGCGCATTTCTCAGAGAGGAAACAGGTTAGGCAACAGGCTTGAGGCAGGCTTGAAGTCTGCTCAGCAGCCTGTCCCCGCTGCATGATCAGAGGAGCCTTCTAAAATGTTTCCTAAGAGCAAAAGACAAGACTTGCCCCCAGAATGCAGGGTGCATTTCTCAGAGGGAACAGCAAATGTGTCAGGCAATAAGCTTGAGGAAGAAGGATTCTTCCTTCTAAAGCTTTTGAATTTTCAGTAATGAGGAGTAAGATAAGATCCTATTCCCCACTTCCAAAACGGCAGATGGCAAAATTGCAAATGTGGAGAGCCGACTCTGCTTAAATTGTTAAAACTGAATTTATTTCACTCTATCCATTAATTCTGAAATTTTGGTTGGGATATAAAGTTGGCTTCCAGACTTGACTTGGAAGTATCTTCAAGGACTTGAGACTTGACTTGAAACTTGAAGGTAGAAACTTGAGACTTGACTTGAGACTTGGAGTAAGAGACTTACACACATCACTGAAGAGATGCAGAGAGATGTTGTTATAGACAGGGCACCTGAACAGAACATCTCAGTAACGGTGATCTTCAGTGGGCTGTTGTTCTCCTTCCCTCACCAACATACCATGTAAAACAGAATAATATGTAAAGATTAATTGCAACACATCTCCCATATACCCTGCCTAGCTGCAGTTCAGGAAATGGCCTGGTCCTGTCACATGGGTTTGCCTTCATCATCTCTTCAAACAAGCAACGAAAACCCACAGTTGGGGTGAATTGCTTGCCTATCAATTTTTTCTTCTTCTTCCCCTGAGAGAGCCTCATTGCCAGAGTGTTGCTTAGAGATAACTTGCCACAGCTTGGTGCTGCAGGACAAAAGGAGCTAAATGGGAGAGGAATGAGTTGTGCAAGCTGAAAGTAACCCCTGTGCCAACAGACAAATTGGGTTTCTTCCCCATTTGAGTACCAAAACAGTATGGCTCACATACATGTATGAAAATTATCAGACAGGAACAGCCACCTAGGAGGAAAAAATGTTTCTATTTCTTCAGAACTGACTATATGGAGAGCTGACCTGAGGCGCCCTAGGGACTGAGGCTCTCTGTGAAAACAAGAACGAGGACAGAACTGCTCCCAGAGAATGCAGCTTGGTTCTGAGTGGTATGTAATACCTGTTAGCTATTTCAGGAAAGAGATATCAATATAATGTCATTGTAAATGCTATACCCCATTATACTAAAGTTTGCTGCAAGTTTCTTTTTTAAACAGGTCCAGATAGGATTTTATGATTCTACTCAGTTTCTCTTCTTTGTTACTGTCTCACTTTCAAAACGCAGCTTTAAATGTGAAATAACCACTAGGAGATGTAGATACTCTGCTGTTATTTTGTGGCTGTCCTAATTCCCAGCCAAACGCAATAGAAGATAATTGAGAGATTAGGCTGTGGTGGTATAGCCTCAAAGGCGGTAGTAAGCCATTAGCAGACAACATTGAAGTGAAAAGATGGGTCTAGGATAGATGGGCAACCTGGTGCTTCGATGCTAACTCCTGACTGCTGGCATCTTTGGTTATGGATCTTGAGAGGTATAATTCAAACTTCTGAAGAGGACCAGATGGCCCACCCATTTCTATTACTAGGCCTCCCTAGTTGGTTCCTTCTTCTTGTTTCAGATACCTGAAGTAATGGATGACACAGGTGATCTACGGCACAGACAGGCCCAGCATGATGCTCTATCGGTTCACTCAGATTCCAGCCTGGAACTCTCCCCGGAGAAGCTGAATATCCAAGAGTCACAACTCAGGGCCCTGCCCTGCTCCATAAAGAAGAAACAATCCCTCAGGTCAGAAGTGAGATGATGTGGGAGAACATAATGAGTGTTGTACAGACTCACTGTAATGAAGCGAGGTGCTTAAGCCCATAGTAGCAGGCTTAGGAAAACAAGAGCAGAGTGGCACAGTGCACTGTCAGCTAAGGCTTTTTATCATGCGGTCGCCCTGGCACATTCACAAAATTTCACAGGGTGTCTGGATGCTGCCTTATCCCACATCTAAACTACCTATGTTCTGCTACTGCTGCTGCCTTCTTATTTTCTTAGCAAAGAAAATCCAATAAAGAATACATGGAATAGTGGCAAGATATCTTTTGATTGATAGTGCCCAAAGCCTTCTGTCTGGAGAGCATCCCCATAGAATCTGGCAGGAAAAGTGTCTCAATTTTCCCAGTATAATTGGTAGAAAAGGGTATTGTTTTCTCTCTTGCTGATGCTACCTACCTAGGAAAGGACAAGGTCCATATTTGATCATCTTGAGTTGTTATAGCTTAAGTCTGCCGTTCATCTTGGGGCACAGCAATAGGCAGCCTTTAGCCACACAGATCAGTCCCATTAGTCCCAATGGTGCAGGACTGTGGAAGTGGTAGTTCCATACCTCTGAAAGCCCAAAGGTTCGCCGTGCCTCCTGCTGCAGGTTCCTGTACAGCAGAGTGGCTCCCCAGAAACACACAGAACAGTAAGATAAAAGGAATGGGGGGGCCCCTGATTATTTGTGATTGTTGTTGTTGTTGTGTGCCATAGAGTCATTTCTGACGTATGGCAACCTAACACATGTTTTTTTCTTGGCAAGATTTGTTCAGAGGGGGTTTGCCTTCACCTTCTGCTAAGGCTGACAGAGGCCGACTTGCCAGAGGTCACCCAGTGGATTTCCCTGGGCTGGCCGGCAAACCACTACCTCATTCTGGCTACCCATATGTGGTTGTTGTTGCTGCTGTTGTTTGCCTTCAAGTCGTTTCCAGCTTAGGATGACCCTAAGATGAACTTATCACAGGGTTTTCTGGGGGCTGAGAGTGTGTGACATTCCCAAAGTCACGCAGTAGGTTTCCGTGGCCAAGCAGGGATTTAAACCCCAATCTCCAGAGTCCAGCGTTCAAAACACTACACATTTCTGGCTCTCTCTATGTGATAGGGTTGTAAGATTTGCAAATTTTCTTGTTCTTGGTGAGAAAAGATGTCTTGAGAGATCACATATCTTGACATGTCAACAAACCCAGTTGGAAAAACTGTTGGCCACCACAAGATATTTCTCCACTGTATGAGGCAAAAAGACGAGCCATTTTCTTTGTCCCAATCTGCAGCAATTTGAGTAAGACGCCTCTGTCCAAAACTACTCTCTTGCCCCCTTTGGTAAGCAAATCACACGCATGCAGTGGGGCCAGATGAAAAATATTATCTGTGGGTGAAAGAGAGGCAAACAACCCACCTGGTGTCTCTGCTTTTAAAAACAAAGTAGCAGCAAAAGTATTTTCTGAGTTTGTAAAAATGCCTTTATTGTGCAAATCCCTTTCATGCAAGGGGGAGGACCTTGAAAATGTGAAATAAAATGTTAAAAAGTCTCAGAGTCTCATCCAGTAGGGAGAAAACTTAACTTATTCATGTGAGGATATGTTAAGTGAAGATTTACATCCTTAATATGCTGGTTAGAACAATCTGGTAAAGAAAGAGACAGTGTCTCTGTTGGGCTTATGCATTTGTGGGATCCTCACCAGGAACATGGGCTGGAATGTATGGTCTCCTCCTAAGCCTTATAGATTTAGAAAACTCAGTCATATCTCCTTGCAGAAATCAGCTGAGGGCATCGACAGGGAGAAATGTGTCCGGCTGGGTGGCCTTGAGACAAAGACAATACAGGGTCCAGAGGCAGCTTCAAGAGGGCATCTCAGACCTCACTAGGATCTTTCAGCTCTGGAAGGTTTCTCTGGATGAGATTGAAGGTATGGAAGAACTGGTTTTCAGCTTTATGACCAAATCTTCTTACAAAATACCACTGGTATATTGAATGCCTTTCAACTGTCCTGATTGGGCAAGGGCTGTGCCGATTAATCCTCTGGCAGTCCACTTTCTGCATCGCTTTTAAATTGCCCCAGTTTTATTCTTTTTCTCACTTCCCCCTTTGTCCTTGGCTCATTTCAAGTGGTGTAAACTGAGCTCAAAGTGCAAAAGTAATTGCACTCAATTAATTCAGCAGCAGGGAGAGGAGAGAAAGAGGCAAAATCTTTCCCTTCCCAGTGGGCTCAGACAAAAGGATACTGCTGTGGTCTCTCCCAACTCATCTGTTTCTCATCTTTAACACTTTTGGCCATCTTGACCACACTTTAATGTTGCTTGGCCAAATGTGTCTCAATTTTCATCTGAGAAATGTTGGAAAGCAAGATATCGGCTGGGTCCAAGCCTACAGCAACAATGAAGGTTATGACTAAAGGGAGTGTAACCAAGACATCCAACTTGCTGCTGTGCTCCCAGGAGAAGAAAAGCGCTCTGTCTTGAGAAGGAAATGGCTGGTTGTGTGATTATATATACGCACAGTACTTTCAGATCAACAGAGCCAATAACCTATCTAACCACTAGCCAGGCTGGTGTGGAGCAAGGGAGACCTCTAGAGGCTGGTTGGTTGCAAAGATTGTTGAAAGGGAAAATTGGGCCCCACTTTTATGTCAACAAAAGTATTTGGACCCTATCTTTGTGTAACCCTGTGGCCATCATTTGTCTAATGATGGCCACAGGGTTGAGGATTTATTATAAATAAAGGGAAAGAAGGCATGTGATGTCTGAGGAAAAACTGGTCCTTTTCCCACAGAAAGACTACATATATGTTAAATATTTTAAAATAAATGGAAGCCTGTATAGTATTTGCTTACCTATGACTGGAACTGAAGGTGAATTAAATAAAAATGGTCAATGGGAAGAATCCCTAAGATGGCCAGATTAAAACTCATCAAGTGACGACTCTATATGTGAGGGAAAAGAGGGTGGTCAATCTAGGACTGTATTTATTCTGTGTGTCACCTTCCTCTTCTCTGTCCCTTTTGATGCCAGCCACTCTGTGCTTATCTGCTTGAGCTGCTTATCTGCCAATGCTTGTCAGCCTGAATTGCCCACTTTTGCCATTTTCCGCTACACACAGGAAACTTTGGCCCGGGAATTCAGTCCTATTTTACCTTCCTGAGGTTCCTTCTCCTTATCAACTTCCTGGCTGTGTTACTGGCTGCAAGTTTCATACTGTTGCCTGTTACCATTTCTTGGGATGTAGCCCCATTTCCTCAGATTCTGAGTGCAGGTAAGTCCTCACTTACATCTTCAAGAGTTTCTTTTTCATTATTTATTTTTGTTGCAAATAGTTAAATTCTTTAACAACAATCACACATTCAATCAAAAGACAAATATTACCTATAGTAATACAAATAACATAAAAAAGAAAAAAAATATTTCAAAGGAAAAAAGAGCAAACTGTAAAGATTAATCACTTGATACAATCTTCTTTTCTTCTCAGTTATTCATTCTAAGTCATACTTCCTACACACAATTTTCTCCCCAAGTGAGGGACAGTTAAATTAAAATCTATACCACTGTGCCTATAAATCAATCATACCTGCGCAGTTCCAACTTTTAGAAATTGAAATTCACCATCTTGACATTGCTTCAAATGTTCTTATACTATGAAAGAACTTTATCCCAATCTTTGACAAATTTATCGTGTTTTTCCCCTCTTAACACAAAAATAAAACTATCCAGCTGCATCATATAAAAGAGTTTCATCTCCCAATCAGTTATTGACGGGAGAGTTTTCTCTTTCCAAGTTTGAGCTAATACTTTCAAGAGTTTCAAGCATTAAAACAGCTTTCTCTAGCTGGATACCCTACAGCTCTTGCTACCCAGCTAGCCTGACAAGTGGTTAGGTAAGATGGGAGGTGTAGTCTAGTACATTACGAAAGGGACATTTGGCTGGGCAAAACTACTTTAATTTGTTCCCCTGCATTCCAGATGGACTAGGTCTGCACTTTCTGACATCAGTTGGCCTTCCACATTCCCTAAGGTTACGTTGCAGGACCTTGCAAAAGTGGGAAAATTGCAAGTATCAAAATGTACGTGTGTGTTTGTGGTAAAAGGGCTGAGGCACAGTAGGAAGAACAGGCATGCAGGGTCCAAACCAGGTCAGGAAATGAAGAGGGAAAGAGGGTGGGTTAGCATGGTGGCCTTTCTTCTCTCTTGCCATTTCCTTCCTTGGGTGTGGGGTGGCATTGGGAGAGGGTTTGTGGTGCTCTGGAGGACCAGAGACAGGTTTTTAAAGGGCTACATGATCTGATCAGAGCCGCCGAGAGGTAAGGTTCCCCCAGGAAAGAAGCACCTGACAGGGGGGGGGGGACAAGTGTTGAAGAAACTTGCAAATAATCAAATTCATTAAAGTCAAACCTGCAGATGTGGAGGGCTGACTATACTGGAAGATCTAACCCTATAAAGCCATCTTGTCCTTTCTTTAGCTTCTGAGTGCATGAACTACAGTAGCAGCATCAGTCATCGATCTGTCTGGCAACGCTTCCAGGACATCTTCACCGGAGAAGTGAGTCTACAGGAAAAATGATCTAGAGATTAGCTCTGCTGGGAGAATGGGACGACAAATTATTGTTTTACTCTATGGCTAGAAATTAGGGATGGAGAAAGAGAATGCACCAGGAGTTTAATCATGTGCACTGGAGAAGAGGAATGTAGCTTGGAGCCAGGTAGAGGGAACTCTATTTGATTTAAGGTGATTTGGGGCAGGAGAGGCTGCTTTCTGTCTGATTCTTGTCATCATTGCATTCCAGACTCTGAAAGGTCTTAGGAAGCTATTATGAATTCACTTAATCTTGAAATATAAGAGGGGGGTGGCTTGCTTTACCTTTCCTTTTTATGCCTCTCCTTCTTAGGGCCCTTTGGAGCATTCCTACCTGTTCTATGGTGCTTATAATGTGAAACAGGATAGAAACAACCGCTACAACATACACTTAGCCTACCTGCTGAGCATCCTGGGATACCTCTTTGTCTGCTTCATTTGGATCTTCCAGCGGTAAGTCCCCTGGTAGGTAAGATGGAAAAACACAAGAAGCTTCACAGCAAAGGGTTCAGGGAAGAGAGGGATTAGATAGGCAACACCTTATGGTCTGGTTCAAATGCTGACTTGGTCTTGGTGGTGCCTCAGAAAACCATCTGTTCCATACCTCTTACATGCAGTTAGGGTTACACATCACTAACCCACCAGATCAATTAACATTCCCTGGAAAGGAAATAATGCTTTTTTGTTGGGGATAGAATATGTTCCCATGCACTTCCCAATAATACTTACAGTTACATGCACTCACATAAACAATACATGTGAGTAAAACTTCTTTTCCTTATTTTTTAATTCCATGTCTTTTCTAGAATAAAGCTAATAATTTATTTCCGTTGCAGCAAAATTCCCTGTATTAGCATCATATTATAATACATGTGCTTAGCCTTCTCTATGCTAAACATCTCAAATTCATTCACCATTGCATCCTCTTCATACTCTCAGGAGAAATTCCAGATAATTTACTTGCAAACCTTTCAAGTTAATCCCTAATCTTTTAAGTGTCTTTTCTGATGGTCTTTCTCTGGGTGTAATGGGAATGAAAAGGCTCTGCTAAACTACTGCTGTGTTCCCCTTTCACCAGTGTCTCCTCTGAAGTGATATGTCCATTTCATATTATATACATTAAATATCTTTCTATTTGGAATCACACCCCTTGAACTGAACTCTATACTGTGACCCATTGTTATTCTACTATAACACAGAATTCTATCATTCTTGTGGGGAAAAAAATACTTTAGCCTGTGAATCTCTCCATTGCTGTCCCAATGTCCAGGTTTGTGGCAAACTTTGTGCACTGGCTGATACTACAGTGGGATTTCAAGCCATGTGTCAGTGCCAGAATCTTCAGTGAATGGGATTTCTGCATCCAAAGCCCTGAAGCAGCCAGACTCAAACAGAAGACTATTTACAATGGCCTTAAGGTGCATGAAATTCATCTTTGGAACATAATGATAATTTGGTAGCATCCCCACACACCTAGCCACTGGTTAGTAGATCCATTAAACTAGTGTAGATCCATTAAGCCAAAGGGAATTTGGTAAGTCAAGTTCCATTGATCAAATGGGTTTATTCCAGTTGGGACTAACTATAATAATTTAGGCCAAGGTTCTACTCCTTTATCTATGTCCTCTGCTTAATTATTCATCCACGTATATTCACAACAAATTTGTAAGAAGCCACTGCCTAAACCTGTGGGTGGAAGGACAGTAAACTGTATGTGTAGTAGGGTGCACATAAAGTCTTCTTTCTTCACAAACTGAACTAAGCCTCCTGTCTGTAGGATGCCCTTTTTAAACCTTTATTTGTTTGCCTTCTTTTTATTTGATTTCTAGTTGGGCATAAAATACTTTCTTGTAGTTAAGAACATGTTAACATATGTAAAAAAGAACAGAACTGGTAAAAATTACTTTTTAAGATTTCAATTCCAGAAATCCCCCAGCCAGCATGGCCACTGAGCTGGCCTTGGGATTCTGGGAGTTACAGTCCCCAAAACTAAACCTTTTCAGGCCCCACTTATTTGTTAGATCAGGCAGTAGCAATTAATAATTTCCCTTGGGGTGAAAGAAAAGAGGATGAATTCTATAGCAAGCTTGGGGAATCCTTGCACTCCAGATTGTGTTAGACGGCAGCTCCCAGAATCCCACACCGTTGGCTATGCAGACTGAGGGTTCTGGGAGTTGAAGTGTGAAATATCTGGAGCACTAAAGGTTCTTCACTCTGGTCCACAGGGACAATAATCAGATTCAGATCTTTAAATTTCAGTTCTCACCTCAAAGAAACCTTCCTTATGCTAGAAGGGACTGTTGATTTTGTTCCACCCATTCTTTCCATCCTCAGTTTGTGTGGCCTTTGTGTCCTCAATAGGATTGCCAGGTCAGGACTATCCCAGGCTTAGAGATTTCAGTGCCAAAATCTGAAGCCTACAGATTACCCCCGTCACAGGATGTGGGCCCTGATGACGTTAGAAGGGGCACAATGCATTATACATTAAGAACCAACGCCAGTTGCACATTCCAATAAAAAACACGTCTAAACAAATAAGGGAAAATGCGCTCTCTCTCTCTCTCTGTCTTTTACTTTTCAAGGCAGTGCTCTCACCCAGAAATTCCTCCTCATGACCCTGAAAACTCTGGGCTCTGAAATGTGGAACCCTAGCCCTAAAGGATTTATGGATTTGTTGAGCCATGTGCATCAGTGGGCCAGATATCCCTTCCCTTTTGGCATGCTTTAACTTTGAAAACAAGCTGTTCTGTATGCTGAGGTGTACACCTAGTGACTGCCTCTTATTTTTCCTGGCAGATAGACCTAGCAGAAAAGAGTCGACATTTGCAGAACCAGCAGCGAACACAGAAGCAGCTGGCTCAGCTCTTCTTGCTGCGCCTGATGATCAATTTTTTGATCCTGCTGTTGATGGCTGCAGCTTTCTACTCCATCTATGTGGCCACAGAGTTTTCCCAAGGCTACAGTCAGGTGGGCCAATTCAGACCAGGCTGGGACTGTAGGTGGTTGTATGCAAATCCATAACTCAGGTTTTGTGTCCTCCAACTCAGTATCCCTGGTAAGAGCTACTTGAAGCCAGACCAGGGATCTTAAGAAGTGGGATGAGGTCTGGACACAGATGTGTAACAAAAGGTATGGGCCAGAGGTGGTGGCAAGGCAGAAAACTAGGCTCCCAGTGTTTTTACTAGGTATTGGACAATCCAGGCATTTCATACCACACACACTAATTGCAAAAGTTGATGGTGCATACTCCATTCCCTCTTGTTGGTGGAAGAGAGCCCTGCAAATTCCCAGAAAGTGCCTGAAGTGCACCTCTGGTTTTGAAAGTAGATATATTATTTGTTGATGTTAAGCAGCACAGAGGAGAACCTTTTGACTGTAAAGTCTGTTTTGCAAGAACCCATTGGGCAGCATCAAACAAATTACCCTTAGCAATGTATTGCATGTACCAGACTTGGGCTCCAATGTAATATCCATTAAAGCCCTAACGTAGAAGGAATGCGAAGATAATTGCAAAGGAGAAGACTACATTGTATCTTATGATGGAAAACTCATAATCTAGGCAGCGGCTGCTGCTTATCTCAATGCTGTTGATTGCAAAACTGAATGTGTAAAGACTGCCAGCAATGCAAATATGGGAACTGTTTTAGATTTTGGCACAGAAGGATGGGTGTCTTTGCTCCTTAACCAGGATCACTGGCTGCTGCATCCACACTCTGTTGGTAACCTTTCTACAAAGTGAATTTCCATACCTGGAGACTTTCTTAGAAAAAGCATGATCCAGGGAATGTGGTAATGTCAAGGACCACAAAAATAGCCACAGGGAGCCACATAAAGCCCCAGGGCTGTTCTTGGCCCATCCCTGCTTCACATATGTGTCACCTTAGTGGGATGATGATGCTATTGATTATGAATCATTCTACTGTGCATCATGTTACACTAAAATAACAAAGGAGTCTGTGGCACCTTTAAGACTAACACATTTAGCACAGCATGATAGGATTACAAAGATTATGATCCATCTGCTGAGATGCAGAGTGTGCAGTCCAGATGTGCTAAATTTCTGAGGAAGTGGATTATAACCTGTTAAATCTTGTACTGTAATGTATCTGTTAGTCTTAAAAGGGTGACAAGGCTTTTTGTTTTGTTGGAAGAGCATAGAAAACTTTTGTCCCTTTTAAATTTTACATTTAGTTACATTGAGCCCCAAGCTGGATATAAATGTAGAGGGATGAATTTTCATTGGTGAAGTTACCACTGCGCAGTAGACCAATCACTGCAAAATATCCCTGTGTTGGGTCTGGAATAGGATTCCCATTGGAGATGTGCCTAAGGTTTGGGAAGTCTAACTATAAAAGATATAGTCTGTCTTCACAAATGAGCCTTTCCATACCAAATCTATGCTTGTACCCCCAGAGTAATGCTGCCAGGCTTGGTGTACTGAGTCAGTACTTGCCACCTGTGACCATCTCCATAGTGAACCTCCTCCTGCCTTATCTTTTCCATGGTCTGGCCCAGTTCGAGAACTATTCACCCAGCACTGAAGTTAACCTCACTCTAGTGCGGTAGGTGCTTCTGTTTTGATGGGGACAGATATTTCATAGTGGGAAAAACAAGAAGAAGTTTGCACCATAGACTTTACTCTGAATAGCTGTTTTAGATCCAAGATTTCTTCTGTGTACACTGGGAAGCATATGTTGGCCCAGTTGGTCATTAGCCCCAGTCTCCTATGTTGACAATATGGCAGTGAGGAATAAGGACACAGTGCCATCAAGAAGGGCTTTGTAACTTTGCAGTCACACAAAGCTTCAGGCAAACATTCTGAATCACTCTGAGCATAGAATGAATCACCCAGCTCTCTTGAGAAGCTCTTATTACTGGAAAACCCATATTTTTAAAATGCAAGATCATTAGGTTTTCAGAAGGAGTGCTGCTACACAACTTTTATTTTTGCACACATGAATAATGCACTTTCTTTTCAATATATTCAGCTCTTTCCCACCACAATTCCCCAATGTGCTGCCCTTATTAACCAGTGATGATGGTGGTGATGTAACCCAGCATATGGATGATGAATGAAACAGCCACCAGATATATACAAATTAAGATGCAGAGTGCAACAAATGCTCTAAAAATATATTGTAGAACATTAAAAAGATTCAGAAATTACAGAAGTTCTCAACTGTATGTCAAAATCAAATAACAGCAATGAACAAACAATATATTCATGTATAATTATCTGTAGATGGAGGAGAGAGTGAGACTGGGTCCGCTGGTCCCATTAACTAACTTTTATGCACTAATCTTAACCTCTGCATGTAGCCAATGTACATTTAAGAATGCACACAACTGGATTCTCCCCATGTAATCTGTGTACCCTGCTAGAAATGAAGTGAATACAAACACTTATTTTACCAAGTGATAATTTACAATGATTTACGTATAACTACTTACCATACTGCTTGTCTGTATTATGTTACCAATTGATGGGAAGAAAATTATTCCACACTAGATACAAATGTGGAACTGCACGGTAAACATTCACCTGGATCCACACTTGGTCAGGTGGAGATCTTAATGCAGTGGTGTGTACGGTAGGAGAGTTTAGGCAAAGTTGTAGAGGGCAGGCTATGAATGTTTTCTCTCTTATGTTCCTGCCAGGTGTGTATTCCTGAAGCTGTCCAGCCTGGGGATGTTCCTGTTCTCCTTGGGTCAGAGAGTCCTATGTGTGGGAGGCAGTAGTGTTCTCCAGTGCCAGCCATGTGGTTACAACAAACTCTATCAGGTGACTACAGATGCATGGGATATTCAGACTGGACTTGTCCTGTTCAAAGTAAATCTGGCCCATGTTCTCAAGCAAGGAGTTGGTTTATCTGTGTGGCACAAGTGTTAGTAGATCCTGATGCTGAGACAAGCTGTACAGGACTTTTGAGCATCCGATCCATCTGATTTGGCTTTAGACTTCTTACCTTAGCTCTTTGAATATTCCTTTTCTCAGCACCTTTTTTTTTAGTTTGTCTCTTATTTCACATGCTTTTTTTTTACTTTAACGCAGTGGTTCTCGACCTGTGGGTCCCCAGATGTTCGTGGACTTCAGCTCCCATAAGCCCCAGCCACTATGGTCAATGCTCAGGGTTTCTGGGAGCTGAAGTCCACAAACATCTGGGGACCCACAGGTTGAGAACCACTGCTTTAACGGTATCCCACCCAGCAGTAAACATACATGGTGTTTCTTTCTCCACAATTCTAGGACCAAGGAAAACTGGGTTTATTGTTAGAAATTAATTTCTGTCTGATTTTTAGTTCTTAATGGGTTGCAGACTCTCAACATTCTAGTGCTGATATTTTCCATATATTTTGAGTAAGAGGAAAGATAATGTTGTATTCAAAATGACCTGGACAGATTGAAGAGCTGGGCCAAGGCTAACAAAATGAAATTCAACAGAGAGAAGTGTACGGTCCTACACTTAGGTAGAAAAAATGGAATACAGAAATATAGGACGGAGGACATGTGGCTGGATAGCAGTACGTGTGAAAGGGATCTAGGAGTCTTAATAGATCACAAGCTGAACATGAGTCAGCAGTGTGATGCAGCAGCCAAGAAAGCCAATGCAATTCTCGGCTGCATCAATAGGAGTATGGTGTCTAGATCGAGGGAGGTACTGGTACCACTCTACTCTGCTTTGGTTAGACTCATCTTGAATGCTGTGTCCAGTTCTGGGCACCCCAATTCAAGAAGGACATGGTCAAGCTGGAGCAAGTCCAGAGGAGGGCGACCAAAATGGTGAGGGGCCTGGAAGCCATGCCCTATGAGGAGAGACTTAGACAGCTGGGTATGTTTAGTCTGCAGAAGAGAAGGTTAAGAGGGGACATGATAGCCATGTTTAAATATCTGAAGGGATGCCATGTAGAGGAGGGAGAGGCCTTGTTTTCTGCTGCTCCAGAGACCAGGACAAGGAGCAATGGATTCAAGCTGCAGGAAAGGAGATTCCACCTGAACCTTAGGAAGAACTTCCTGACAGTCAGGGCTGTCCAGCAGTGGAATGTGCTGCCTCGGGGTGTGGTGGAGTCTCCTCCTTTAGAGGCTTTTAAGCAGAGGCTGGATGACCATCTGTCGGGAGTGCTTTGAGGGTGTTCCTGCATGGCAGGGGGTTGGACTGGATGGCCTGTGTGGTCTCTTCCAACTCTACATTTCTATGATTCTGTGATTCTAAGATTCTATTTGCAGCATCACCACTGATAAAATTATACTGTGTGCATTTACTGTGAATTCGAATTTTCATACTTTTGTTACTATGCCCACAACAATGGGACTTCTCTATGCCAACATGTTCAGAATAAAGTATCTTTTCCTCTTCTCTATACTCATGAGCTATTTCCTTTGTCCTGCTTGAACATACAGTGTTGGGAGACCTACATTGGACAGGAAATGTACAAGATGACTATCTTCAGTTTCTTGACCACCTTGGCATCTGCTTTTCTTATTAGTCTGCCCCGGAGGTAAGGCAAGAGATCTCAGCCAATGCCAGTCTAATCTGGTAATCTTGTTTCTTTGATCAGCTACCTCAGGTACAGATTAGATAAGGGTTTTCATTTGGATCACAACTCCTAGAATCTTCCAGCCAGTGTGGTCACTGGGAGACTCTGTAAGTTGTGATCCAAAAAATAACTTTTCCAGCCTCTTAAAAGCAGTTGATGGATAGTCCATTAATTCCTTTGGAGGCATTGATTCTCTCAGTGTGATTCTCTGTCAGGATAACAGGGGAACATAAAAGCAACCCTGCTGGATCAGGCTTGAAGCCTATCTTGTCCAGCATTCTGTTCCCAAAGAGGTCAACCAAGTACCCACCAGGGGAACAAAGCTCAGGATCAGAACCTGAGGGTGTTCTCCAGGAATATAAGCCTCTGTCTTCGGAGGAAGCATTTAGCCATCGAGTAACTATTTATAGCCTTATCTTCTGGGAATTTCCCCTCCCCTTTGAATCTGTGTGTTGGTTGTGGCCATTACCACATCTTGTAGAAGTAAATTCCACAGTTTAACAGCATCTGATGCAAAGAAGCACTTTTGTCTCTCTGTAATCTCTCATGATTTAGCTTATTTTGATGACTCCAAGTTCTTATGAAAAAAAAGTAAAAGCTTTTATTTATTTTGTTTACACTACCCACAATATTATACATGTCTTTTCCCCCCCCCAAACTAAAAAGCGCTAAATATATCTGTAACTTTTCATTACATGGGAGTTTCTGCAGCTGTCTAATTTTCTCAGTTGCCTTTTTCTGGACCTTTCCTAGTACTACGATATCCTCCTTGAGGTGGATATCAGTGCCCAGACTATACACTGTATTCTAATTGTGGTCACACATAGATTTGTATAAAGGCGTTACAACAGAAGCCATTTCATATTTGCTTCCTTTCCTTGTGATCTTAAACGTGGAATTCACTTATTCTAAGAGCTGCTGCCAGCAACGTTTTCTTGCAGCTCAGCACAGATCTCGTCTGCAGAAAAGGGATCTAGTGCTTTGTTGTGGGTCAGTTCCAAGGATATAGGACTATGGCAGTGGCATGATGCCCTGCTGTAAGAAAGTGTCATTTGTCTGCCTTTGAGTGCATTCCCCTTTCTCTCCCAGGTTGCTGGCTAAGCATTCATCCAGTGCGCTGGCCCAGTGGCTTGGCAAAGAGGAGTTCCTGGTGCCACACAATGTACTAGACATTGTTGCAGCTCAAACCGTCATATGGATTGGGATCTTCTTCTGCCCACTCCTGCCTTTGCTTGGCTGTGTCTTCATCTTCCTTACATTCTATGTAAAAAAGGTAATGGCTGTGAGTATATGAGAGAGAGAGAGAGAGTTACAGGAAGAGAGAATGGAAAGATGCACACAAAGGGATGGTACCTTTGTTACACCCCAATGTAATCCCAAGAGAGGACCCTTAAAATTGGCTTGGCTCCCCCAACCTGGATATTGGTTAGCAAAAGTCAGTTGCAGTTAAAAACAAAATTGGTTTTGAATTGCAAATCCCTAAAAACAATATCATCTCTCTCTGCTGTATGGGAACATAGACAACGTCCTTTAGGCTAAAAGACTGATCTATTGTTCCGAGTCACGTATCTCTAGGCAAACACAATAGACTCACTCCTGGACACTGTCACAGCCCCAAACCACATTGATGAGCTGTGCGAAGCCAGACAATCAAAGCCTATCAATTCGGAAAGCCTAACACGCACCTGGACTTCCCAGTAAGAAACAATACAGAGGAGGGGTCATGATATTTGCCTAACATTATATTCCGCACTTATTGCCCATTAACGATACTTTGCTAGCCGATACCTGGCCTGAGGACAGATATTGGCTATAAAACTCCCCACTTTTGGAGCCTCTTTGGAGAGCCTCCTAGACCGGACAGAAGGGCCCGTTTCGCTGCTACTGAAGCCTCTCATACAAGCCTCTCAGACGCTGCTGAGAGCAAAACGCAACTCACGTTCCCACTCCTCCGTGAGACCCCACTGCTACCATCCATCCAGCCGGGATCCAGCCTCCCCTTGGTGCTTTACACTGAGCCTGCGCTAATCTTCTCCTTCTTCCAGGACGTCTAGACTAAGGTCCGTATGCCCTCTCTCCCACTTGGTCACTTATTTCCAACTTTATTTCTGTAGCCCTTGTAAGACTGCAATCATATTTGATAACGTGTGTATGTGACTCCTTCTGTTAGTTTTGTTCTAATAAAAACCATTTAGATCGTTCCTCTGAATCTGGTGTGGTTCTGACCCCGTAGACATAGGGTTGAAGATCCTTTGCCCTGACCTCTCGTAAGTTTTGCTGGGTAGCTCAGCTAATTCCTTAATTTTTGAAGCCTGGTTTGGTTGTCCTCAAGATACCCCCAATTTTCAGGGTAACACCTTCTTATAAACAAGTTACCAAAGATCTGGGCCCAGCCTGAGCCCAAATCTCTTGGTCCACCATGTACCACACCATATAACATAGTATGATCCTAGCTGTGTAGGTCTGTGGAGGAATCAAGACCTTACTGTTTCTGTCACTGGCTTTATTCCGATGTTGCATAACATTATAGTATTATTATATAATACAAGCCCCATGTGAGGGCATAGTGAGCACACTCTTCTGATCTTCTCCTTTTCTCACCCACAGTACACCCTGTTCCAGAACTGCCAGCCTTCGAATCAGCTATTTCGAGCCTCCCGTTCTAAATTCCTCTTCCAGATCATGCTACTGCTAGGCTTCTTTCTTGCCTGTTTTCCTCTGAGCTATGTAATCACCAGGTAAGTTGAGATGAAACTGAGAGGTGAACAACTTAGGCACAGTCTGGTGAAAACTCTCCTTGATGGTCATTTTGTTTTCCTTCCAGGGTTTCTCCATCTCGTGCTTGTGGACTCTTTAGGAACTATTCATCTCCGTGGGAGGCACTGCCTGTAGCTGTGTCCCATTTACCTCACTCAGCACAACGTATCTTGAACTATACTGCTTCCAATGTCTCTTGCTTTTCACTTTTGATGCTGCTCAGGTGGGTCCTTTTGGGGATCATAGATGGAATACCAGGAAACAGTGATCACACATAGACTTTCTTGAAGAAGAGTTTGGAAGTTACTTTCTTGGACTACAACTCCCAGCAGTTTACACTGGTGGAGAGAGTGTAAGTGGGGTGGTGAACCCACCCCAGGTCTTAGTCCAAAGGAGCTATCCAAGGTGCCAAAAAAGTTTTAGAAATAGGATTCAGTACACTGGATAGCTCCTTTAAAGTCCAGATTAAAATTCAAAGGAGATTTACCACCTACCTGACCTGGAAGTCACCTCTGAATCACCAGTGACCACTGACTCCCACAATCCTTAGCCAATGGCCAGGCTGGCTTGGGAATTTTGAGAGCTGTAGTCATGCTTCCAATCCAAGCTTTCCAATGAAAGCAATTTTAAAACAACAAAGGGTCAACTGTTTTATCTTGTGCTATAGACCTCATGACTTTAGGAGCATTTCCATTTCTAGCAAATTTACTAATTATATGCTCTGAGTTACTGAAATAGATATGTTATTCACTTAAGACATAAGGCAAAGTAGCCTTGTTTCTTTCCTGGTGACTGTTGGCAGAAAAATGACAGACTACTTGCTCTCTTGCCAACTGAATGCAATTCCTCCATTACTTGTTTCAGCTCATTCAGACCATTCGCTTTGACCAACTATGGCCACTGGAGCAAGAAACCTTCTACCTTGTCTCAGAAAAGAAAGAACTCATTAATGTTCATTGGCTCTACCAGACTTAAGCTGCAACCCTGTACATTGGTACATTGAATTTGGCAACTCTGATGGATCTGGGAACCTACAGCAGCCACACAAACTGCCAAATCTCTCTCTCTCTCTTTCCTCTCTCCCCCTTATCCCCCATGCACACACACTCTTCTAGATGCAAATATTGCTTCTTAATATTGAACAGGGCTGCAGAAGAGGCTGAGATCTGTTAAAAAAGGCAATTATAGTTCTTAGAAGCTTCCCGCAGAAACAGTTCTTTCCTTCTCTTTCTCTCACTTTTGCCAGAGAAAGAATGGTCTGAGGGGCCAGCAAAAATGTCTTGTGGGGACCATAGTTCACCCGTCTGTGTTATACATATGTGTGAGAGTAAGCCCCAATGAACTCAGTGATGTTTGATGGGTTTATTTTTTTGAGTGGAGTTCTGCTGGATTGTGGCAACAGTGTGTAATTCTAATGAAGTCTAGACCACCAACACCAATAATTGTGGCAATTAAAAGCCATGTCTGAAAAATCAATGTACCAATATTTTAGATGTCAGGATCTTGCCAGCACCTCATAGAAATATACTTTGTAGCTTTGTGTTCAGCAAATGTTATAGGAACAAGTGTGTCCAAAACACTGTTTTGGACCTGGTTACTCTTTGTAAAAGATTGAGGGGAAAGCCTATAATGCCTATAAGACCACAGTACAGATGAATTGACTCAGTCAAGGAAGCTGCAGGCCTGAGTTTGCAAGTCCTGAGTGGGTTGTTGACAACTGGGGCTCTTGGAGGTTTCTTATTCATAGAGTTGCCATAAGATGAAGTCAACTTCACAACAATTAACAACATTGGGACTAATTCAACATAGCCTGAGAAACTCAGAGCAGATTGAACCTTTACTATAATCTTTTTCTATAATCTTATCCATCATCTGCATCCATTAACCAGTATTATATTTGATAACATCTTCTTTAGTACCCGTGACTTGCTCTGTTTTCAGCTGTCTTTCAGTCTGCTTTTTTAGGCTTGAGTGCATCAAGGCCCAGTTTAAGACAGGTTGTTAGCTGCCTTCTGTTCCAGTACTGTTCCCAGCCGCCTGCTAAGGGCTTTAAAGGCCTCTTTGGGATTAGCAAGTGGACGAAGGAAGTGGAAATGCATATCATTTGTCAGCTCAAATCTCTGGGTGAATTCTCCTAGCAGTTTCATGTAGATGTTGAAAAGCCTTCTGGAGAAGGCACAGCCTTGAGCCACCCCATGTCACTAGTCAAAAATCATTGCCAAACTATCATCCTCCCAGGAATAGCACTGTACCTCAAGCCCCATCCCAGACACAGTCCAGGAGGATACCATGGTTTGTAGTAAGCTGCTGGCAGGTCCCGGAGCACTAACATGAACACAATCACTATTGTCCCCCTACCCCCTTCTCCCGTATTCCCAAGTGTAAGTTGTCTACCAGACTCCTTTTCATGATTTGACATAGAACATACTCACTGCTGTGGATACAGGTCACTGGAAAACAAGACTGATGGTCTCTCTTTTTCTCTCTCCATAGCCTAATTCTTACAGTGTACATTTCAAAGGCACAGGCCAATAGACAAGCCATTCAAAGACTCAAGAAGCAACATGAGCTGGTGAGTGGTCTCATGGCTTTGAAGAAGGATGGCAGATGTGAGCAACTCACAGATTGAGCATGGGAGGAACCTCCTCCTTCCATTTCACAGTTTAATGCCCTCTGTTCTCAGTCCATGAGCCACTGCTGTTGCGAGATGACATGCAATAGTATCCATCATGGCATCTCTGGAAACTTGTGACTGGGTGAACATTTCTTCTGTGGTCCATGTATTTCAGGGGTGGGCAACTATTGGAGCTTAGGCGGTCGCATTTGTGGGCCACACCACTGGCTACATCCCCATGGTTATTTTCTCTTAAATGCCCCCTATACGATATAAGCCAATTTCAGCACATTCTTAGCCCTTTCAAGGCCATTTAGGCCCAGGGATGTCATTTTTCCAACAGGAAGTGATGGAAATGTTCACTTCCAGGTTATTGTCTCATATTCTCCAACATTTCAAAGATGAAAACTAGGACATGTGTGGCCAAGAAATATCAAAGTATAGTCAAGATGGCAAAAATTATTAGAGAGGAAGAACAGACAAGCTAGGAGGGACTGCAGCAATTTGATTTGTCTGAGCCTACTGAAACCTCTTGTCTTCTTTCCCCACTGAATTAACTGAGTGAAAACTACTTTTGTACCTTGAACTCAGTCTACACTAATGGAAGTAAGCAGAGGCCAAAGGGGCAAAGTTGGAGTAGAAAGAAATTGGGACATTTTAAAAGTCGGTGAAAAGTGGGATGAGAGAGGATTAATTGGAACTGGCATTGCTAAATTGGAACAGTTGGAGGATGTGCTGTCTGTTGGGGAAAAAGTTGTTTCCTGAGCCTAAAACAGCCTATGGTGGGAAGACATGGTGGAATTGTCCCCCCTATGTCCCTGAGGGTATTTGGAAACTCTTTTGAGGTTTTTTTTTTCTCAAAAATATTGTCCAAAAGAATTTTGGGGAGAGGGCTCTGGTGGTAATATGCAGACTGTGGGCCACACATTCCTTCCCCTGATATAATGCAAATGTGCACAAGCTTTTTGTTTTCATGGGCCGCATCAGCTAGGAGATGTGTTTGTTTATGCAAACACATCTCAGCACAGAGGGATGAGGAGGTTTAAACTTCCCTTCCTTACCGAGATCATAGTGACTAGTGTGCAAATTAAAGCATCTCTCATCCCTGCGTGATCATCCCTGTAGTTTTCCTGCTGGAGTCTCAGAAGAGGAATCACTGGGGATTGGGAGGAATTTTTGCTTTTCTCTTCTGTAAACTTGCTACTTGTGGCAGAGAATCAGTCTCAAAAGCCATGGAACAGTGTCAGCCTCTCCCACTACATACCAGCTGATCAACTGGGTTGAATAGAAAAGAGTTCCTGTGGTTTTGGGGTCATGCAAAGAGCAGCTGAGGGTCACTTGTTCGCCCATGGCCACAAGTTGGCCACTCTGATGTGATGTAACCTATTTCTCCTTTGCCCCTTCATCTAGTACGTCCAGGAAAAATGGCATCTAGTGAGGAAACTGGCTCAACTGATGGTGACATCACGACGAGTCAGGAACAGTTGAATCTCTGGGGAAAGCAAATGACTTGCAGACTTTTTTCTTGGAGAAGAAACATGTGTTTTGCTTCTTAGAAGAGCAGAGCCCACAGTGTGATCCAGGTTTACCTGAACTAAATAAGCCAGGGAAGACAAGGCCCTGATAGTGATGTTATTACGCAAGAAGGCCTCAGGACTCTGAACAAAGTTTCTCTACAACTCTTTTGAATAGATATAATACCCTAATAGTGGTTGCTTGGCTGTACTTCTTGTATCAAATATGAAACATTCCAGTCCACTGAATCCTACTGCTGCTGTGTAGTGAAAATTATTATTTTGGGAATGAGCAAGGTGTATGGCATAGAAAGCATGTGGCATAAAATGGTAATAAAGACATGCTTTAACTGTTGTCATCAGTTGTACACAGAAGTGGTTTTCATACAGTTTTGATCATGAATCTCTTGGTCACTGAAAATAAACCAAATGTCTACAAGCGTCAAAGGGCATATAAGTGTAGGTTTGTGTTATGCATAGTGCTTACATATCATGTTAACTATATTGTGTGGGAAGCTCACATCAGACTCTGTGCTTATTAAATGGTAGAGATGTGTGTGTATATGTGTGGTGAATGAATATGTATATGTTTGAAAACAGGGAGAAAGTCTCTATCCTGCCTTGGATAGCCCTGGATCTGAGCTGCTCCTCTGTGTAAGCCCTACTACATTTTACTCAGGCATCATAATCTTAGAGCCAGAGTGATGTAGTGATCCGTTAGATTGTGAACGTGGAGATGCGGGTTCAATTCCCTGCTTGGTCATGGAAACCCACTAGGTAACCTTGGGTGTGACACACACACTCAGCTCCAGAAAACTCCATGACAACTTCACCTCAGAGTTGCCGTAAGTTGGAAACAACTTGAAGGCACCCCACCACCACCACCACCAGAACTATCATCTTCTCCATTCACATTTTTTAAAAAAATGCAGGTTTATACCATTTTCGGTTCCTTATTTTGTTGTTGTCTATCATCGTTCTAAATCCAGAAATCTAGAGTGTCTGGTATGCTTATCTCCCTGTGTACCCCCTTCCCTCACTGGTGACCTCATACTCTCATATCTTCTTTTAGACCTCAATCAAAATTTCAAATCTGTATACAGTAGCTCCTCAAATTACTTTCTTCTCCTCCATTGTCAGTAAGGTCAGAGGTTGTACTTATGGCAAGAAAGAGAGTGAATACGGTCTGGCAGATGGTAGAAAGCTACCTACACAAGCCACAACCTATCTCTGTATCTAAATCCAGCTTTCTGTGGTGGTGTAACTCGTGTTTGCAGTGGTTTCAGTTTAACTGTAGCAAGTGGGACCTGGTGCAACATCAGGTTGCTGTTTATCCCTGCCCTGCAAGATGATAACTCCCTGTTAGGTTTCCAGCCAGCTGCAATGGGAGCCTTGTTCTATTCAGAGCTTGGGTGTGCTGTGTGCTGGAAGGGGATAAACATTATGGCATGAATATTAACCCAAATCTATTTCCACTCACTTCCAGGATATGTACTATAACCCAATGTTACTCAAAGTCACAGTATGGGGGCCAATGCCAGCACATGACTGACAGTCCACAGCAAGCTTCCAGGAAAGAAAGAGTAGTAGCCAAGGAGTACAAACATTGTTTCCTGGCAAATTAGGAAAAAAAGTACTGCATGTTGCCTGCCCAAGGGCACATCCAGACTCATTGAAAAGTCTCTGATTTTGTTCCTGTTCTTCCTGATTTTATACTGGGTTAAAATAAACTGACCTAGGGAGCTGGTATAAAAACTCTCTGATAATACTGGGAGCTAAGAGAAAATATTCTGGGATAAACAAAATGTGTATGGATCTCCAAAATAAAATTGAAAAGAATAGGAGCAAAATCTGGAGTTTTTGGTCTTTTTAATCCATCTGGAAGCACCCTGAGATATCCTAAAATGCACTGATATAAGCTATATTATAAGGAGACTACTTCCCTCTCCCAGCCCATCCCTCTTTACCCATAAACATTCAGTGTCTCACCTTCTCTTATACACAGACTTAATTGATAAACTCACACACAAGCCACAAACAAGCATTCTGTAAATGCAAGCAGAACAACACACAAAGGGGAACAGGACCTTACAGAGCAGTCCTGCTCATAGTGTCACAAGGCTCCATCCTCCAGGCTCCACAGGTACAGCTTTATGTATGGAGACCATTGCATGATCCAGCATCCCAGTAGCTCAACTGTGAGTGGGGGTTACTGTTCCACATAATTTACAAACTTATATTTCTGTTTATCTAGGGAGTCTTCTAGCTGTATAGAAACCGTTCTCTTATCAGCTTCTTTCACTTATCAGCTTCCTTCACTGCCATACAAGGTCACTACTAGAAGGAATTACTGTGGCAGAAATGTAAATATTTAAACTAATTATAGTCTTCTACACATTTCCTTCATAACAGGGGTGGGGAAAGTGTATACAAGTCCTCTGTAGCATTGCTAGAGTAGAAATGGGAGGGTGTTTCTGTACCTTTAGCAGTTGTGAAGAAAAGGGAAATTTAGCAGGTGATGCTTCTTACCTTGATGCATGACAAGCAATGCCTGCTGAAACCTTGCAAACAATTTATTTTGCCCCACACCAAGTACCACTTTTTCTCAAAGGGAGTTGCAACAATGGAGAGTGTGTCGCCCGCCAAGGTCTGGGGAGGAGGACAAGGCAATCCCTAACTCCCAAAACTTCTCACCTCTGCTATATAATAACAACAAGAAAAAACAAACACATGGGAAACTTCAAAACACAGTTTTAAACAAATTCTGAATTGCTAAAATAAGAACAAATGTAATGTGTAACCTAATAACCAACCCTCCCACAAAAGACACAAGTGGGACCTGGATGAAAATTTTACAGACTGAATGCTCCTGCTTTGTGTGCCAGCCAGCCATTTGTGTTCTCTTACAAGAAAATTCATTCCATTATTACATTTTCCCCCTACATTTTTATTGGGAGGAGGGGCTCATAACAGAGTCTGGAGAAGGAAATGACCCTAGACCCACCAAAGTTGCCACTCCTGCTCCAAACAATTTGATTTGTTAACAAAATACAGTAATTCAGTTCACACAAATACACAAGGAATAAAACACTCTGGCAAACAAGGAAGCTGCTTTCTTTCATAACCAAGCCATTTTTTTGGTTCTGAATACTTCAGACCCCACCAAATAAAATGTCAGAGGCAAAACATCTCAGGAGTGGACTAGATTCCAGCATCCCAATTCCGTATAGGCAAATATATAGTGCAGCACAACCCCCTCCACCGATAAACAGTTTTTTCATCTGTGTGCCAAGAGAGTGACAGCAATAACAATATGATTCTCAGACCAGGGCAGATTACTTTGAGCAGCACTTCTCAGAGTCCCTCAGAGCTTAGTTCTGTTCCCATGCTGTGTAACATGTATATTAAACCCCTCGGAGAGGTTATCTGAAGTTCTGGGGTTTGGCCTCAACAACATGCTGATGACATCCAACTCTCTCTCCTCTTTCCATCTGATTTCCAGGAAGCTGTTAAAGTATGGAACCAGTGTCTGCTGTCCATAATGCACTGTATGAGGGCAAACAAACTAAAACATAATTTAGACAAGACAGGTGGCGTAGAATGGAATAAATAAATAAATAAATATTTAGGCCATCCGCCTGCCAATGCAGGAATTTGTAGGAAGAGCATCTTTGACAGAGACACTTAATTACATGTCACCCAGTATCTTGATTTATGCCTGGGATTTGCATTGTTGATCAAATTCATTATTTTTGTAGCATTTACATTTAGAATTTTGAAGCAAGCTTGTTATAAAAATGTGCACTACCTGCTGGTTCATTTCCAGGAACAATTTAAAGTTTTGATTATCATTTTTAAAGCCTTAATGGTTATGGAACCTGCATGTGTAAGAACCTTTTCCTCTTGCTTGATTCTGCCTATCCACCATACACTCTTAGAAATTGATCAGTGGGGCAGACACCTTGGAACACATACAAAAACAAATGTGCCAAGATGATGCTAAGGGATCACTTGTATCAGGTGGGTTAGTATTTTCACTCCCTCTTTTCTAATTTAGTTGAAGAAGAAAGTGTGACTATTCTCTGTATGGTTGCTTTTGGACAAGGCTGGGCAAAATTGTGTCCAGAAAATGAATTTTGGGGATATTTCCCATCAGTTGCATCAGTAGACCCTGTGCCCATGTACATGCCATCTTCATTCTTTCTGCCAAAGAATGAATGTAGAACAGTCCCTCTCATTAAGAAATAAACAAGACTTCCTCCAGAAAACCTGTAGAGCTTTTGCTCCTAGCTCATTAAGAACGACCCATGTTTCAGATGTTTAATCTTTTTTTTTCTGTCTGTCCTATTTAAAAAGCAAATCTGTATCATGCTCAAGAGAGCAAACCACAGCTATGTTTTCATATGAATCTATTCCACCTACATTTTCCTTTGAGGTCCCAAAAAAAGCACTGTGTAATCATAAACCATGCCTGTGCCCTGCCTTCTCTTTCCACTCTGTACACTCCCCTCTGAAGCATTAGACCATATTATTAGAGAGCTTAACAGCCCCATGAAGGAGAAACTAGCCCCTCGTTTCTTAAGAAGAGCAAGACCTGCTGAAAGCAGTACAAGATTGTGGTCATTTCCATTTCTCCTTTCTAGTTCCTTATTCAACAGAGAGCTGCACAAACAATGTAGATAAAGGTACTGATCGTTACATGCTCTTGCATCAACCCCATACACAAGATCAAATAAAGATTTAGTGTAAACCATATCATCACCATCATCTCCATGAATAGAAGACTCTTCAAGATGACAAACATTCTCCCTGGTGAAAAATGTTGGGTTTTGTGCAATGTGTTTTATAGCAGCAGATGCTGAAAAAGTGGGGCTGCACTAGTTTAGAGAAAGACAGGAAGAGGTTAGAAGCCAGAAACAGCTTCATAGAACAGAAACGGGGATGGTGTTCCAGAAAAAAATAAAAATAAAGGAGATGAAATAAGCTGTGCAGTCTGTAGCACTATTTCCCAAACTTTTCCTTTACATGACCATCATCAAAGTTTTTGTGGACCACTACAGAAACAGCTCTATGACTGGATGAAGTCAAACTTACCTATCAATTTGTATTTAAAATGCATAATACTGTATTATGTTTACTGATGAATGTACTACATTCTTCACATACAATTACCTGTAATAAGCTTCCTTGTGCAATAAAGATAGAATATATAGACCAGGGTGTCCATGCTACTGAGTAAAAAATACCACTACCTTGGTCACACAGGCCAGACTGATACCTATTGCTATCAGAAATCATTTTCATGGTACAGATTGCACTGGATATTTAATCTTTGAGATCTTTCAAGAGACAAAATGAAAGTCTAGCTACGACATCATAGCTATGTTTAAATAGTTGAAGGGATGTCATATGGAAGGTGGAGCAATCCTGTTTTCTGCTGTTTCAGAGACTAGGACATGAAGCAATGGCTTCAAACTTCAGGAAAAGAGATTCCATCTAAACATTGGGAAGAACTTCCTGACAGTAAGAGCAGTTTGATAGTGGAATATGCTGCCTGAGAGTGTGGTGGAGTCTCCTTCTTTGGAGGTTTTTAAACAGAAGCTGGACAGCCATCTGTCAGGAATGCGACTGTGTATTCCTTCATGCAAAAGACTGGACACAATAACCTTTGTGGTCTCTTCTAGCTCTACGATTGTATGATTCTGGCTCTACCATTGTGAGCCAGCATGATGTAGTGGTTTGAGTGCTGTGCTAGGACTCCAGGAGACTCATTCAGCCATAGAAATCCACTGAGTGACCTTGCGCAAACCACATACTCTGCCTCACAGGAAGATAATGGCAATCTCCCCCCCCCCAAAAAATATATATAGCTGAGGAAACCATATGTCCATACGCCATAACTTGGAAACAACTTGAAGGCACACGAAAACTACACCAAACCATTGTGACCATTTCCTTGCTTGCTCATGCGCTCTCTCTTTCTCTGTGATTCACTCTTCTATTTCATTTAGGGTCTCATTGATCAATCAGTGCAGCCTCCCACAGACCACTTGCAGTATATTTGCAAACCACCAGTAGTTCACAGATCCAGAATGAGGTGGAAAAATAACACAATCAGAGGGTGGACAAAATTAGATTTATGGACTAATAGCCTGAAAAGGTTTTAGCTAGCACAAAGCTGGCTGAAGGTTGGGAGCGAGCACAAAATGATGAAACACAAGCAGCAACGTATTTTGGCTCTTTCCACTAAGAGAGAGCAAAATTTGGAGCAGTTTTGAGATGCTACAGTTTAGAAACTGTGCCCATCTGGCATGTGCAAAGGGAAAGTACTATAGCTAAACCATTAAATTGTAACAATGCGTTTGATGGTTTCAGTTCTGTAAAAAAGACAATAGCTGAGGTCTAAAGTGCTGGATCCATTAAACCAGTATGATCTAGTCAAATTGACTTAAACAGATCTAAAAGGGCTTGATCTCATATATTTCAACAGGTTCAAAACAGGTTTTGAGGGCCAGGAGCAGGTGAAGGGAGACGAGGTCAGTTAGCCAGGAAACTGGAGCAGGCCCCCAGTCCAGATCAGGGACCCCATGGCAGCTTTTCCTTCAGGCCAAAATCTGTACCCTTTAACTACTCTTGCACAAGTGTATTTTAATGAGGTGTAACATGTTAAGATATATTACCAGTTTTCAGGGAGTATCGCTGTTAATATTCAAAAGGTGCTATGAGACTGTTTGTTCAAATATTTGAAACTTTTTGAAACTCTTTTTGCTATCTATGGCAACACTGCCACAACACTGGATGCATATGCTGTACTGTAAGCATGTGTGCTCCAAAGTAATATTTAACATTTTAAAATATATTTAAAACGTTATTTAACATAACATGAATGCCCTGGAATTTCTCCTGGCGGTTTAGCTCCGAAGAATCACATTTCAGCCTAATTTTTACTCAAAAAGCCTACAAAATCAATTGGCTGGATTGGGCTGTTTCTTTGATCTACCAACAAACATTAAGGCAACCAGACGCTAATTAATTAATTTGTATAAAAAAGCTTTCCTGACCACAGCAAGCTGGCTGAGAGGCAGAACTACTGTAGTCACAAACTAAGAAATTTCGAAGTCCACCCTAGCCCTTCGCCTGGACAGCGCTAAGGCACAGCTCAACCATTTGTGGCCTTCCAGACGTTACTGGACTGCAACTCCCAGCTGGCACAGCCAGGAGTGAGGGAGGCTGGGAGATGCAGTCCAACAGCACCTTGAGGGCCACAAGTTATCCACCTTTGCTCGTAGGGCTGAGTCTTCTTATGAGCCTCAAAATGAAACGATAAACCAAAAGCGTAGCCAGAAAAGGCGTTAAAGAAAGGACGGTTCTGAAGCAGGCTCACCGGGGGCCCACGTCCGCTGCGGCCACAACCGGGAGCACCGCCTCGGTTCCTCTGCTCCGGGTTGGGTCTCCTCCCTGGAGGCGGAGTGGAGAGGCGGGGCCTGCGGACAAGCAAACACAAGTTTGGGCGAGGCGGCCCCAGGGAGCGCCCGGCCGGGACAGTTGCGGCGCGGAGCGGCAGCCAGCTATGGAGGGCGGCGGCGGCGGCGGCGGCGGCGGCGGCGGCGCGTACGGCGCGGCCAAGGCGGGCGGCACGTTCGACCTGGGGCGCTTCCTGCAGCAGCCTCAAGTGATTGCGCGTCTTTTCAGCGCGGTAAGTGGGCCTGGCCTGGGCTAGACCACCCTGTAAGGGGGCGGGGGGGGCGCGCGCCGAAGTGTTCAGGGGCCGGCCCGGGCTTTCCCTCCTCCTCCCGCTCGGAACAGGAGGCGCGCAGCCCGCCCGGCCAGCCGGCCGAGCGCTTGGCTCTGGACGCAGGGAGACGGAGGGACCGGCTCGCCGCTGCTTAAGCGGCCCGTCCCGGAAGCGCGGAGGCGCGGCTGCTTGGGCGGAGCGGCGTCTGGCTGCAGTCGAGGTACCTGGGCCAGGAGCGCCGCCGCCGAGGGGCCGCCAAGCGGAACTGGGGCGGGGCAGAGCCGAGCCCTGTCATGGGCGCCGTGGGGAGCCGCGGCACCTGCGGAGAGACACGTGGGACGTCTCCCAGGGGAGGAAGAAACGCAGCCCCGCTCCCTTCCTCCCAGGCCGGCGATGACTTGGCCGGCTAGGAGGTGCCTCTGCGCCTCTGCCCCGCCTCTGCAAGAGCGCTTTCCAGGGGAGGTGCGCTGGCTTCGCGCCTGGACAGGAGCAGGCGGGAGGCGCAGGTGCCCCGACTCGACGCGCCTCTCGCGGTTTGCGTCGGCCTCCCGCTCCTCTTCCCACCCGCGAGGGTATCTGCCCGGTGTGGAACTCTGTGCGCGGGGCGGGGTTGGTAACCCTTTAGGGTCGCTGAGTGGCCGGGGAAATAAATAGAAATAAATAATAAATAAATAGTGGCCGGGCATCGCTGCTGCTGCTGCTGCTGCTGCTGCTGCTGCTGCTGCTTCGCTTGACTCTGTTCTGGTTCGGGCCTCGGCAGCCTGGCTGAAAAAAGTTCGCCGCTTTGCCGAGGGGCTTGTTTCCATAGGCAGGCCGGTCATACGGGTGTCAGCTGATGGGCTGCGGGCGGAGAAGGGAGCGGAAGGGGCTGGATGAGCCCAGGCGCTGCCAGGTTTCGGTTGTCCTTTTACGAGCTCCCGCTGATCGGCGTGGGAATTTGGTCTCCGCTTCTTTGCTTCCTGTCGTTGCTGCAGTACCGTTCGGATCCGCCTCCCTAACGTTTTTGGAGATCCCCTTACAATGTCTATAGGTTTAGGGAAATCCCAAAGTGCAGGGAAACTTGGCAAGCTAGGGGGAAGGAGAAAGCGGGGGGCGGGGAGAGAAACCTTTTTGGGAAGGAGAGACCAGCCCCGTTTTATCAGGCGAGTTCCTTCAAAGTGTTCTGCGGGAAAGCTGCTCTGGTTCCTCCAAGTCAGGGGCATCAAACTCAATTTCATCTTGGGCGACATCAGCGTTATGGTTGCCCTCAAAGAGCCAGTTGTATCTGTAAGACTATATAAATGTATATAAATGGAGTGCTTTGAGGGTGTTCCTGCATAGTAGGGGGTTGGACTGGATGGCCCCCGTGGTCTCTTCCAACTCTACATTTCTATGATTCTATGATTCTATGATCATATTAAATAATTGCCTCTACATTTTATTATTACTGGTTTTTAAATTGCCTCCCCTCTGCATCAACTTTACTTTCCTTGGACATTTTGGGGCTATTTGATCATAGTTTATGGTCCCTATACCTCTGTAAAATGACACAGAATTTGTCAGTATATCTGAAGTGTGCCACGCTCCCCAGCCCTCTCTGTTCCTCTTTCTGCCCCCTAGCCACAGCTGCTGGTGAGGTGCAAGGGCCACATGAAATGGCCTGGCGGGCTGGATTTGCCCCGTGGGCCTTGTGTTTTACACAAGTGATCTCAGAGTTTACAGTATGCAGTCCTAGCCCTGTGTGTGCATATATCCATAAACATATTAAGATCTAGGTGTGTCCATTCATCTGATGAATATAATCCAACAAAACCTGGGCTATGAGTTAGGCTTTGATTATTTGCTACAGACCACTTTTTTTCCAACCAGAATTCACCAAGCATTCTCCAAATGCTTTAAAATCTTGTTACAGTTAAAGGCATCATCATCAGTTTTCAGTACTTTGCGTCTTGAAAAACTTTTTAGGGTGGTAGGGAGAGGGCATTGGAGTTTTGCCCTACACTGACACATTACAGGGGTTAGTCAACTCATGGTACTCTTAATACTTCCAGATTATGCATGTATTGATATGCACGCATTTGCTCTCACGTATGAACATGCTGTACCTGGAGAGGTTCCTATATATTTAGTGCAGGAACAGGGAACTGATTTCATTTGCCTTGTGGGATCCCTTCCCCTCCAGCCCTGAGCATGCCGGATGACATCACAGTCATGACTGCATGACTTGATGCCACAGATCAGGGGACAATAGTGCCTACTGGAGTTTCAGCAGAGGACACGGCTTTGCTCCGTCTGTGCCTTCTCCATGTGAGAAGGCAAAACTGAACAGACCCAAGGGTGAGTTTCAGAAGCATTTGTGCTTTCCCTCATATATGACAGCACGGGGCAGGTGTAACCAGCTCCAAGGCCCAAGTGCCAACTTCAGGAATGCTCTTGTAGGTGGACCCGCCCCCATTACTGCACACATTTATAGTACTTTTATTCCACTTGTAACTCTCATGGCTCTGTCCTGTGGAGTCCTGGGGTTTGTAGCCCTTGGCCTTTCTAGTTGGATGTTTGAGTTGCATATATATGTATGTGTGGGAATCCCCTGCTATCTCTGACCTTTGAATGGAGATAATGGGGATTCCCCACTTTCTTCCTAACTGGGAAGATGAACGGGGAAGGTTATTCCTTCTCCCACCAACTGTTACACTGGATGAGGACTTTGCATAGCCCAAATAAGGTCTGTGGGCCAGAAGTTCCACTTTCTGATGTAGTGAGAAACTTGATGGAGATGAGTAATGAAGCTAGCAAGCCATTTGGACAGACACTAGGATAGAATACAGGAAGCTCCTGCCTTTCAGCTCCCCGTTATCTGACAACTCATTCTTTTGATGCTTCTAAATTAAGGACAATTTCCATTAATTTGACATAAGATCTGCTGTTTTGTCAGTTCTTTTTGCCTACGGAGGCTTGCTGGAGACTACATGTGCATTGCTTGCAAAGCCAACTCAGGGTTAAAATGGCGTCAAGCCAGCTGAGAGACTTTACAAGCAGCATGCATGCCCATGGTCAATCCCAAACAAGCCTCCATAAGTCCTTCATGTTACCTACAGTACATGGGTTCCACTTTTCAACGATTTCTGCTTTCTGACCATGCTCCAGTCCCTAACATGTCAGATAAGTGGGGGAAACCTGTAGGTGGTAGCTGAGAGGGTTGGTTGGTTGTGAGAGGGTAATACTGTGAGGGAAAGAAAAAGTTGAATTAGTTGCAGATCTAAAGAATCTGGGGAGGACTTTATCTGAGGGGGGAAATCAAGCAGGGAGGCTCTGCAAGCAAAGAGTAAATATGGGAAGGCCAATTCATTGTGCTTTATCCACAATACAGGGTATAAATTAGAATCCCATATTTGGCTTAGAACAGTATCTATCAGGCAGTGATATTGGCAGCAAAAGAGTCTTTTGCAACTTTTCATGACATGAGAAGATGAATGCGGCTAACCTTCTGATAACATAATTATGGGTCCCCTTCTTCTCAATTGGAGGTCAGACCTTTGTTGCTTTGTGGACTGACCTGAATGATTATCATGCAGATATCATAACACTCACAAGGATGCAGCTGAACTCTTGCAATAGTACTGTTTTGCTTAGTTCACTGTGAGTGACTGGTACCTCCAGTGAGTCCCCTCCTTGTTCTGGCTGGTGTTAATGCTAGATTATTATTTTTCTCTCTTTGTCTCTCCTTTGCAGCTGTTTGCACTCATAGTTTTCTCCTGTATCATTGGTGAAGGCTATACCAACTCTTCTTCTGAGGACCAACTGCACTGCATCTTTAATCACAACGAGGATGCTTGTCGTTACGGCATTGGCATCGGTGTGGTTGCCTTCCTGGCCTGTGTATTCTTCTTCATGGTGGATATCTACTTCCCACAGATTAGCAATGTCACCGATCGGAAGTACCTTGTTATAGCTGATCTGGGCTTCTCAGGTATTTGTTACTTGGACACATCACTTGAGGCAATACCTTGGAGAGAGGGCTGGGCTCTGTCCGTGTTCTCTTCCCCTTTCCCTCTCCCCTCCTCTGCTTTGGGAGTTTGACAGTGGTTTCTGTTGTTTTGTTCACTAATGATCTGTGTGTGTGTTGGAGCAGCTCAGATCGCCTGGCGTAGTGCCTGCTTGGGCCTGCTTTGTGCGAATGAAAGTGCCTTCAAGGGAAGATATTCCAAAAATGTTTTTTTTAAAAAAAGAATAGTGCTGGTAAGGGGGAAAGACCTTTACTTCCGTGGCATATCTTAGGACCCATCCAAAAGGACTGGAAAAAAACAAAGTCTTTGGTTTTGTTCCTGTCCTTTCTGGGAGGTTTTGTGTGTTTTTGTTTTTGAGACCTACTTGATGTTTTCCCCATCCCAGTCTATTCTCAGGGAACTCCCAGCATTACCAAAGTCTTTTCATTGCCACTTCCCAGGTCAATTTAAATTAACCCATTATATCCCAAAATGAAATAACCTCTCCATGGCAGTCTGTTTATGTTATACCCAAACTAGCTAAGATGGCCACAGATGGCAACTGTTTCTAGCACCCAGATTCAATGGAGATCAAATGAAAGAAGGAGGAATGCTAGCAATAAAAGAAAATGATCCTAATGCTTAACTAGTGTAGTATTATTAAAGCACTTTAATACTTGTGACTATAACTCCTGAATAAAAATTAAATGGGGCTCAGTGGAAATTGGTGAAAGTCAATTTCTGAAACATTGTCTAAGTCTAGAGATGACAATATGATCAGTGGGAGGGGAAAGAGGAAGAAACACAAGGCAGGGTGAGAGAAATCTGAGCTATTTCTAGAAAGAGTTTGGGTGCAAAATCATAAAATATGCAGGCAAAATCAAAACAAAAACTGGAAAGACTCAACAATTCCACAGACTTTTTCCCTTTCTAGATAAACCCTTGTGAGCAAAATGTTAGCAGTTGCCTTGATGGCCTTACTTGATAATGGCATGTTTACCCCATGAAACAGGAGACAATAGACATATTTCCTCAGGAACAAGAGACCTGGCCCCAGAATTTAACAATTAAGCAAACCTTGGCCTGCAAACTGTTTTTGTGGCTGTTGGATAGCATGCCTGCCTCTTCACTGTAAGAGCGCCTTTCAAATGTCGTGGCAGCCAAAGCTCAAGTTGCTATTACTTGATACAGTAATGGTGAAGGAGGACAACTACTATGGTCCACCCGTAGGGAAAATAACAAAACGGTAGCATTCTTGATTTGCTGTAAGCTAGATTCCTTTGGATGTTTTCCATTTCATTTCCCGTCAACTCTAGGTGGGCCCTATAAGTCAGTGGTCAGAAATGTTATTGGCCAAAACACCTCAAGGGACCCAAGTTGGGGAAGGTACAATGTCCTGTGTGCTTATGATAAGCTTGGGAAGACTTTACAGGTAGGCCAAAGGAACTGAACCCTAAAATAACATGTGATGTGGTTTTCCATCTCATGTTAAGATGTCATCCAGCCTCTTCCTCCATTACTAAATACTGATATTTCTTTGCTCAGCTCTTTGGACATTTCTGTGGTTTATTGGGTTTTGTGTGCTGACAAACCAGTGGACATCAACACCGTCTGCAGCTGTAAGCATTGGTGCTGATTCTGCTCGTGCTTCAATTGCGTTCAGCTTCTTCTCCATTTTCTCATGGGTGAGTGAGGATTTATCATTTTCCATATCTAAGCTCAAGATCTGTCAGCCTGGAAAGGTCAGGCAGTCTACACACTATCTTTTGGACTGTGGACTGGGTAGGAAATGAGAGTTGCTATGCTAGCTCATTTAAGGAAATGAGCTCCAAACCAGGAGGGAGTCAATTCATAGTTTATCTCTGTCTTTATAGGCATAGCTCTGTTAACAAAACCTCTGCCAAAGAAGATCCTTTTTGCAAAGTCTTCAAGAGCCTTCCTCAACCTCCATGTTACTTCTGTCTAGCTGAAAGGGGTTTTTTCCCCCAGCATTGGCATTGGGAAGATGGTAAAGGAGGGCTGGAGAAAGACAGACTTTCAATGTTGGTTTGCAGCAGCACATGTGCATTAACAATGCAATAAAAATGCCTGGGAAAGAATGAGATTCTACTCATATTGATCCTGCTGTAGGCTTGTGCACTTACACAGAACAGGCAGAGTAAAAGACTGCCTCCAGAATCACTAACTGAGCATGTGTAAAGAGCAAAACAGAAAGAAAAAGGGAAAGCCAGCCTCATCAGCTATCCTGGCATATTGAAAAAGCACAGATCTGCAAGTTTTGCCACCAAAATGGAAATCATAAGCAAAGTGGAGGATGTTGAAAGAAAAAAAAATAATCTCAGGATAGATTTTGGAATTGCTGTTAGGTGTTTTCTAGGAGATTCAGAATGTTATTGTTTACTTATACAAGGCTTACCTGACCTGGGTGTTTCATTTCATTAGTTTTGAATAAAGTGTGCTGAAACATATTGAACTCCCTTTTTGTGGGTAGGAAACCATCCCTATTTTTTGCATGTTATTTCTACTCCTGGTACCAATGTTTCTGTTAAAGAAGTAAAGCTTGGGAACACATCTGCTTTGTTAACTGAGGCATACCTGTAATTTGCCATGTGGTCCTTCCTGAACTTCTTATCGGCAACAAAGGGATTGTGCTAAATTTCCTCACAAGAAGGGTTGTAAAAATAGCTGTGCTCTGTTTATAACCGCCTGGCACATTCTCCACCATTTAGTACAATACTGTACTGTTTTGGAGAAATCCACTCTGGTTTGCCTGTTGAGGGGAGAGGTAAGCAGACATTTGATCCTGTAGAAAGTACTGGGGCACTGTGGCTTGGCTAGTCTTGAAGAGAGTAGAACCATTTAATAAAAAGTCCCTGTGCTTTCTCGAGATTTCACAGTGCAGAAGCCTTGTGAAAGCAGAAAAGCGACAAATAACTCTCCCTACAATCCCCCTCCCCATCACCTTGGCTTTTGCACACTGGGCTAGATGTAAGGGAAGGGGGGGGGCTCTGGAAGCAAGAAGGAAGGCACACCTCCACCTCCACCCATTGCCTTGCTTTTGTCTGGGTGCTTGCTTTCCTTCTCCATGCCCAGCAAAATGCAAAGGAACGGGAGGAAAAGGTGGGGGGAAGGCATGTGCACGCCTCGTGAATAATCAGATTTGCAAAGATCAAATGCACGAATGTGAAGGTAGGACTGTATATTGATTTATCTTTTAGCAGTTGATTCAGTGAGTCTACCCTGGTTGGAACTGAACACTAGGATGTAGGGCTGAATCTCCGGCAGGTATGATAACTAGGCACTAAGTAAAGATTGCAGCTCTGTAGAAGCTAAGCTCGTCTTTCAATTGGTGGCTACAAAGCTAATTCCAGTTTTTCCCTGCAGGGGTTCCTGATCACCTTTGCCCTGCAGCGGTACCGCATGGGTGTCCAAGATTTTGACCGCAGCTATGTTGACCCAGCTCCTGGTCCTACACCCCCCTACTCCAGCTACCCCAACGTCAGCCATGAGAACTACCAGCAGCCACCCTTCACTCGAACAGTGGAGGACTCAGAGGGCTACCAGCCCCCACCTGTGTACTGATTGCCACTAGTACTATTTGAAGCAGATGGCAGGGACGGCCACATAAGTGCAAATGATTCACTGCTTGGGTTGGGGGAGAGGCCTCTGCTGTGAAGAGATAGAGTGCCACAGCTTTTTGTGTGTGGTTGTGTGTGTGCGTGTGCATGCAATGGGTTCTAAAGTATTCTTGCTGTCCTCTACCCTGTATTCTTACAGAAAATGCTTTCTGTTCCTTTCAGAGGTCTTAAAAGCTTTCTTGATTTGTGTGTGCCTTGAAGGACTTAACTGTTGTAGAATCTATGAAGACTCCTGTGTTGAGAAGGGTTGAATGGTTATGTGTCTGTTGTTGCAGTTGACTTCACTGGTCTGACACTGGATCAATTTTGTCCAGCACTAGAGGAAACATATTCCTCCTTTCTACTGTAGGTATCTAAGTGGGGATTTTTGCTTTTACCAGTCAGTGAAGGTCTTTTTCACCAGATGCCTTGTCATCCTTAGCTTTTTTACTGTTCCAGCCCCAGAGAGGGGCATAGCTCCCACAGCTCCTATGGTGCTGCCTTTCTAGACTGAGTCATACAGGTAAAGTACCTTCCTTGCCTTGATCCTCAGCTGCAGCTGCCAGAAATGCCAAAGCCTAGGCCTGAAGGCCGCCTCATTTCTTTCAAAGAATTTGTATATAAAGCTTTGAGAACAGAAGTTGGGTTTCTGTGTGCTTTGTCTGCCAATTTTAGTCCTGGTTCAGTGGGAGGGACCAGGCTCTCTGAAGCCTATATAACAATCACCGCTCTACTAAATATTCTAATAGAATGTTGCATCAGTAGTTGCCAAATTAAACAGTTTCTGATATGCAAAATTCGCTTGCAGAAAGCTTATACCACTAACCTTCCCTAAATGGATGCCGAGCTTTTCAACGAAAGCTGTGCCTTCTGTAACCTCCTCATGGTTCCTGCCCAGAGGTTATTGAGAACTGTTTCTGCCGTAGGAGAAACACAGTTGGAAACTAATGGATTCAGTAATGTTTCAGATGTGTTAAGGCTAGAAATAAACATCACTCCCACCACTTTAGAATGTCTGGTCAGTTTTGTTGTTCCTGTAGTTTCTGGGTGATGTTAAATATTCTGGTTCTGTCACACAGGGGCAAGGAGTTTCTTAGTAAGAATGGTGGTAGCTGGAGGGAAGCAACAGATTAAATCCTTGCTAAACACAGAAAAAAATTCAGTTTCTCAATTGCTGCTACTGCATCTTGTTCTGCTTCTTGTCTGAACACTCAACCAGCTTACTGGCTGATTCTATCTCTGTGTAAGATAGCTATACTGTTGAGGTACAGTGGATATTGGCCATAGCTAAGCCCCTACAAATGAGATTAGAAATCAAATGAGATCCAAGAGAAAAAGATATTTAATAAATTATTTATTAAGACAGCATTATTTTAAAAACAGCCTTTCCTTTTAATAACTCCTACAAGTATGTACAACAGATCTTTATACTGCCCTCAGAGGAGCAAATGGAATGGCAGAGAAACAGCCCTAGCCCATGTCAAGTACAAAGGCATAGGTGTTTGTCAAAAGGAATGCAGTGTTACTATTCATCAGAGCAGATAACAGTAAGGTTAATCTGTCAGAAGTAGTCACCTAAGGGAGTAGCAGTTGCATAAGCAATGGACATGATTGATGCTACCATCAAGTTGGAATAAATTAGCAAGTGAAGGCCTGCAGGGAAATTCTGACTTTTTAAAGTCAGAGATTTATTTCTTCTTGTCCAACTTCTACCTACACACTAAGAGTTCAGCTCTTCCATACCAAAACAGCTGAGGAAAGGCTTCAGTCTCCAGCCATAGTAGTAATTCTGTTAAGTTAGCAAGGCACACACAACTGCTGCATAAATCTAAGATTCATGCTTTGTTGTCAGATAAGCCTGTTGCTATTGGACATAGGCTGGGGCCATTTCCACACTATACTCTTACAGTGTGATTATTCCACTTTCAACATCTTATGGAATCTTGGGGTTTGCACTTTAGGGAGGGGCTGCCTTGTCCCCCCTAAACTGCAAGCCCCAGGATTCCATAGGATGTTGAAAGTAGAATAATCGCGCTATAAGAGTGTAGTGTGGAAATGACCTAAGACTTGCGCCAAGCTGACTTCAAGCAGTGCTTAACAAGAAAACAAGGGCTTGAATGCAGTGTTTTGGTCTCAACATAAAATAGACTCTCCTAATAAGTGCTGTCTATCTTAAACAGCTATGGCAGTTAAACTCAGAGGTAAACACTGCAGGGAAGGTTTGTGCAAGGGGAAATAAATAGCAATTCTGCAAAACAATGACATTAAGAAATCTTCCTCGTAGAGACTAATGCACCACCAGCAAATAACAGTTTTCAGCACAGAACATCTAAATCCCAAAGTCTGTTGCACTGAGCTCACGCCTTGTTTTCCTCTTGCAGAAGTAGACTGTTTTTCTTCAGTGTGGTCCTTTGCCACAACACAGCTTAAACAGCATAGGGCCAGAATGAAGTTTACAGAGTTGCTTTCCTGTTCAAGTTCCCCTAACAAACCGTCTCTCACTTCCCTTATTCAATTTGAGGGACTCCATTGCATGATCTGATGAACAGCCAAGGCCTTCCGGGAAGCAGCGGGATCCAATTGTTTATTCCCTCCTGGTAGGTTCTCTTTGTTTTCGCTTGTCGGCTGTTGGGGTCGTTTCTTGAAGTAGCAGACTCGGCAGACAGCATGGTATTTGTCTGCACCTCCTATCACTTCCACCTAGTTGGGATAAAACAAGAGCTTTAATGGCTTCCCAATTGGCATTCTGCTCTCGATCTAGATCAGGTATACCGCTGTCTCATAAGATCAACCCTTCTAAGGAGGGGAAGGAGATACAGACTCAAAACTTGCCTCCTTCTCTGCTCCCAGCCTCTTTGTATACGATGCCTCACGAAAACACTCCATGCAGACAGCATTCAGTTTCACCACACTTTCTGCTAAGGGGATTAGCTGCAAGATGTTGCCAAATGCCTACAATCAAACAGCATCACAAATGCATCATAACAGGAAATCCAAAGTACATATTTTTTTTGTTATATCCCAGGTTTTGCCCAGAATTGGGACTCAAGGCAACATATGAGCAAGATCAAATACAACAGACAATTTTAGAGAAAACTTACCTTCCTCTGAAAGGTCCCATCAAGCGCTGCTACAATGACAGTCTTCCCAACATTAGCCATTGCCTCACTAAACTCAACAATATCTGGAAACTAGATGGGAGAAAAGAACCCATTACACTTCTAATCTAAATAAAGGTATATCATTCATGTTTCCCTTACCTTAATAAGAAAATCCCATTTTGAGAAACCAGAAGGGGATTTTTTCCCCTCACTTCTGGTTGTGTGTGCTTCTGATGCCCAAGTGGAAAGTGAAAACAGACCCCAGGATCCACCCAAGTTGCCTACCCTTGGTTTGAAAGGGTTGAAGGCAAGAGAGTTGCGGGATCAAAGGCTGAGATATGTTTGAGGTAACAAATCTCAGTTCTGTGTTGTCTTCAACTTACTAGGTAAGTTACTTGCCCTTTTAGTCTCACCAGTTCATCTTCCAGTGAAATGGGTTTTAGGACTTCCTCTACTCATTGCAGAGACCATTTAGTACAGGAACACACAACTGTGGGAGGCTTGGCACCCCACATTAGCACCTCACTAGAGAGCTTGGGGAGTTGTAGCCCCACTGAAAGACAGTTTTTTTGCCCTTGAAATGCTCTCCAGGGTGCATGGAGGGCCGTTCTACCATGTTTTAGGGCCCTTTCCATCAGGAAGTAACTTACAGCTCTTCTCTTTAAGAAAAAGGTATCTCCTTGGCCTAAAGTGACCCAAGAAGGCAAAAATGCTCCCAGGTCTCCTAGAGTGCATGGGGGGGAGTTTTCCCCAAAATAAATTGATCCTAGAGACCCCTTGCAGCCCTCTCCTGATTTTAGTAAACAGGAAACTCGCATATCAGCTGTTATTTTGCCCCAACACTGCCTCAAAATTCCAAGTGTGCCCTGACCCAAGCTTTGCCCCTGCTGATATTGTTTTCCATATAGGAGGAGCACTGCTCAGCTGTCAGTTCTGAGAAGAAAAAGGTGTACAACATTTCTATCCTTCTAGCAGCTGATGTGGAAACCACTGCTCTGGGGACAATTCCATTTCACATCAATCTCCCTTAGCTGTTTGACCATGAGTCAAACATTTTATCACAAGCAACATTTTCATTCACTGCTATGAATCAAGAAAACCAATATTATGCTACAGGGCTCAGCAAGGGGTGCTGAACTTTCTTCCTATGTTGTTACGCCATAGGCTGTTCAACTACTTTCACTTCCTTAATCTTCATGTTAAAAATGGGACAGTTCTCTAGACATTTTTTAAAATCCAGTTTCATCAAACCTGTTGTTAAAGGTTGCTTTGCAGTTTCATTTCTGTGCTGCTCATATCCTCTAATTTTTAACTTGTTAAAAATAACAGGATGAGCAGCTTACAGGAGGGAACCTACTGGAAAACAGAAGCTGAGAGGAGACTGCACACTTCCTCCTGGAATTGGATATGAGAGGAGATGATGAGCAGCACCTCTCTGACTGGAACCCTCATTTCCCAAAGTCTTTGAGGGAAGTTCTCAGACCCTAGTATCAACTGGTCAGTCCTATATAGCATTAAATGAGCCAGAAAAAAGTTGATGTGAACAATGAAATATTCTGATTATAGTCCAGAATATTCTTGAAATTCCACTATAATTGTGTCTTTTAAATCACAAACCCAAAGACCTGCATGTATGCTTCCACACATGGTGGAATGAAGCTGCAGAAGATGTCAAAGGAGAGACTGAGGTGGGCAGAATGAGTGTGAAGACATCCAGGTACATTCTGTCATGACTTGCTCACTAATATGGACAGACTGAAGAAGCTTCCTTGCAATAAAATACTTATCAGGCACAAATTGTATGGAAACTAGGGTGCAAATCTGCAGTTGACAGCAATGTCATACTGCAAAAGAAACTCGCACCTCAAAACTATCTAGGGTGAATGTGGGCAACTTGAGGACTTCATGTTGTTACTGGATTCCAAATCCTATTAGCCTTAGCCTGCATAGGAAGTATGTCAGTACCAGTCAACAATACTGGGAAGGCCACATGTAGCTGAGTTCTGCCCTATATCAAGAGTGGGCTGAAGTAGTCTTGTAGGAGTGGGTCATTTGTTTTACTAGAACCCCCAATATTTACAACAGTGTTCTACATTCATAAAGCCAAGTGTAGATCCTTGAGATTTTTTTTTTAACAGCAAAGGCACAGCTAATTTTCATGTGTTCTGAAATATTCACTTGCTCTTGGAAAACCAAATGCTCTGTTGCATCCAACCAGGCTCAACCAGCTCCAGTGCTCCTTGCAAGAATACCAGTAACCACAATGTGGTTTGTCCCAGAAATGGGTCATACAGTACTGGATTACATTCTGCTCCCTCCTGTCCACAACATATCCATTCCAACCTTTCATCAATATACAAGCTAGCTGAACTAGCCAGAAATCTCACCAAGAAACTAACTGCCAAGGAACTTATTTGGAGTAGCCTGTGTGTAGCGGATATGCACACTAAATACTGTTTACAGAGGAATACCCTTAGTTTGGAATCAGGTAAAATATGGTCTGCTGAATAATACTGATTCCTCCATTTTTGTGTATTCTCAGAGCTTGAAAAAGTTATTTTTTGGTGACTACTCCCAGAAACCCTCATTTTTCTGATCTCTGATTCTGCTTCACAGAGCTTACTGTGCAACCCTATACAGGGTATCTCATAGGCTCACTGAGCGGATTGGTGAGTGGATATAGGACCACTGCCCAAGCCTCCAAAACTCCTTGGAACAGAATTAGCCATGCTTGACTAATCGGTCTCAGCCAAACAGGGGCAGCAGAAAAGAACTTACAAACTGGCCTTCATCAATGCCAATCACAGCAGAGCTGAGAGCCTCTTGATGTACATCTTTCAGGCAACAAGCTGACACGGCTTCCATGGTGTTCCTGCATAGAAAAATAAGTATTTATGATTGCATCATGGATCAGGTTATACATGTGCTCAAGAGCAAGGACTCAGCTTCTAGTTTCTGCACAAGGCAACCATTCTCAACTTAGATTCCATCAGCATGAGAGATCTTTAGGACAGGTAGTTGTTGTAGAAGAATGCTACAGTTGCTACTGTGGCAAATGAGCTCTAGAAAAATGATTTGCCTCCCTGGAATATTTCAGTGTGTATACAGAGCATAGATAAGCATTCACCTTATGCATAAAAATATCTACTAAAAATCTGAGCTTGCTGAAGAACTGCTGTCTCATTGCAAAATTGGCTTATTATACCTATAAAGAACCACCAAGTGTGTAAGGAAAGGAGTCCAGCTACAGAAAACTGCAGGAAGATTTCCTTTCAGAGGCATGACCAGAGTTTGGGAAAAATTAATTTTTGAACTACAGCTCCCAGAACACCCTGGCCAGAATGGTCATACCTCAAAGTGATCAAGTTCCTTATGCATATTTTTCTCATTCACACAAGGGCAATGAATTATATTAGTCTCTTTCATATACTTTATTCTAGTGTTGCTATGAATAGACATATATCTATGCAAAATGCTCAAGCCTTGATCAATTACTCCCTGCCACCTTCTTCTCATCACCCAGGTCTGAATTCTGTATTGTTAAAATTAACACTATAGTTGTAAACCTCAGAAATTTAAAATAAGCAAAATCTGAAATCCAGGAATTCCAAGTTGGCTGCACAGCTACTTGGCATAACCAAGGACACCTAACAACATACTTGTGATTTCTACCCATGGCTGCTTCCTGAGCAAGCTGGAAACCATGTTAGAATTTTGTCTCAGTCAGGATAAAATGCCCATATAATGCATTTAGGAATTCACCTGTCATGTGTGGATACTCCATCGACACAGTAGCGTGTATCTTTAGCATACTTGATCAGCAGACATTTGTATTGCGCAATTTGGAAACGTCGGACTCGGCGCATGAGTTCAGTACTGCAAAACAAGAAGGGAGGCTATTCAGGAACAAATATTATTTTATTCATTTATATCCTATCTTTCTACCAATAATGGAACTCAAGGTGACTAACAACATATTCAAAACACAACAATCCAAAGTAAAAATACAAGATTTCTAAAACAAATAATTTATAAGGTAAAACACTAAACATTAAAAATATTAGAATGCATTAAAACTATATACAAACCCTTAAAAAACCCCTAAAAAACAGCATTACACAGATTTAAAAGCCCAACTTCCTTCAGGACTTTTAAAAGGGTTTGTAAAAATCCGATGGCACAAAAATGCTTTGACTTGAGAGCAAGGACAGAGCCATCTTGTTCTCTATGGAGGGCGTTCCAAAGTCTGAGAGCAGCCACCAAGAAAGCCTTCTCCTTTGTTCCCACCAAATGAGCCTGAGAAAGTGATAGGAAAGAGAGAAGGGCCTCTCCAGACAATCTTAGAGTTTTAATGGGCTCATAAAGAAACATGGCCTTTCAGATAATTTGGACCCAAACTGTATAGAGCTTTATAGATTAAATAACACCCAGAAGGGGAAAAATGCTGATGACCAGAAACAAAATCTTATTGTGTTAGGAGGAAGAGTACAACATCTACTAAAGAAGAATGATTTACAGTTCTTCTCCACATTCACTAGGGCTAGGGGCGCTCACAAAAACAGAAAAATCACATACATCAAAATGAGAGTGACTGTGGGAAGGAGACTGAGGTGGGGAGAGCAGGCACACACAGCCCAAACCAGATCAGGGAAAGGAGGTGGGCTGGCATAGCCCTATGCTTCTGCTTTCTAGCCGATCTCCTTCCTTGAGTGTGAGGGGATCAGAACAGGCCTGCGGTGCTGGGAAATCAAGCTGCAAGCTGTCCTTAGCTGGCCAGCCAGGCGCTGGTGGTGGTGGTGGAGGACCAGAGGCAAGTTTTTAAAGGGCTGCACAGCCTGACCAGAACCACCAACAGGGTCCCTGGGAAAAGCACTTGAAGTGGAGTGGGGGCAGGGGTTGAAGAAAACAAACCCTAAGCAAATCTGTGAAAATCAAGCCCACAAATCTGGAGGGCCAACAGCTGCTTTGATCACACCACCTCAAAGGAGCCATAGCCCCTGCTATCTGAAAAAAACCATTTCCCTGCAAGCTTGCAAAGCTCTGGCAGGCACTTATATTGTTCTATGGACAGACAAAAAGCAGGATGGAAGAGAGAGCTGAAGAAATGTTAATTACCTTTATTCCACCCGAAAGATCCACTCCCAGCTTTATTAGAGGGATGGACCATTATGGCCCATCTGATGTTTTTGGCTTCCAATTCCCATCAGCCTAGCCAAGAGCAAGGGATTTTGGGAGTTGCAGTCCAAAAATAAACAAACCTGGAGGGCCACTGTTACCCATCTTTTCCCTATAGGAAAGAAGGCTCACAGCTAGAGCAATGAAAGTAATGGCTGATTTTTTTATTTTTATTTTTTTGCAAACATGGTACAGATAAGTGAGTCAATGCCAGTTCTGTAAGCATTCTAGTAGACATATAGTCTCCACACTTTGATTCATTTTTGCCTGCTGAATGAGGCAGTGGTACAAACGCAGGCAACGGTTCTAGATCACAGCCCACCCTCTCGACCTATCTTCCCTGCTTGCATCCCCAATCCCCTCCAGATGGTTTGAACTTCAGTTCCCAACCCCTACGTCAGGAAGAGCAGATGTAGCTCAAAACACCTGGAAGGCAGCCACAGAACCTGTGCCTGTCCACCTATCCCATAGACGTTTGAGTCACTTACAGCACCCCTAATAAAGTGTAGCGACCCCCCAGAATCCAAGTCATGGTTGTGCTCGGGTTACCAATACAAACTATAATAACTTTGTGCTTTTATGTCCGCAGCACAGATACCTTTTCCCGGAGAACATGGGTCCAAAGATGACCTATAGTGGGGAGAGAAAAAAGTTGAGTAGAATCAGTTGCCCCGAAGAAACATATAATCTACAAACGGCCTGATCGCTACTGTGCAATGACTCCCTTTGCTCAGGAAACTTTATTCGAAGTATGGGCAACACTTCCACGGCTGTAGTTCCCCGATCAAGTAACTCCAGCCCACTTCCTTTCTCACACAAAGCCAAGGGTCCTGGAAAACATCACCCAAAGTCCAAGCAATGCCGGCTTCCCGCCCCAGCCTCAGATCTACCATCTCCCAATTACAGTCCTTCCATCGCAAACCCTCAAGGTTCCCTCAGGCTAGCACCACGCATAGACAGACAGACAGACAGACAGACATAGATATATAGATAGATATCTCCCCCTTGCGTACCTGGATCTGGCCACGGGCCTTGCGGGGCGACCCCGGCTGCACTCCCGGCATCATCAAGCAGTTCATCGCCCCAGAGCCCGCCGCTTTCGGCTTCTCAGCCAGGAAACACCTCCAACCGACTTCTCTTTCCTACCGCGCGCGCGCGCGCGCTTCTCGCCCTTCTTATAGCCGGCGCGGACAAGGGTCCAATCAGAACGAGCCGTGGCGCGAAACAGACGGCCGAAGGAAACTTAGACGCGTCCTAGCCAATCAAAGATAAGGCGGGAAAAACGTTCTTGAAAGTGTTTGACCGCCCTCTCCTCCAGGGGCTAAATAAGGTTTCCTCCCAGCATGCTCTGCGAAGCCAATCCCCCCTCCTTTCCGATGCGGGCGGGGGAACGTGACAAGTCGCGGAAGTGTTCTTGTTAAACTATTTGGTTTATACAAATCTCATTTTCCCTTTTATTGTTTGCAGACTATTCTTGCTGTACAAGGAGGTAGCTGAGAGCGGCAGCATTTTATTGCCAGGCAAAATTTTATATCGGCGGGAGATGTGGTAGCCGTGTTAGTTTTTGTCTGAAGCCAAAATGACTAAATTATAGTTATCCTACTGTGGACATATCATAAAATAACATTATAATGTTTCATAAAGTTGAAGACAGCAAAAAAAGAGGAAAACAACTTTTTTAAAAATGGAGAGATGGTTTAACTGAATGTTAAGAAGTTACTCATATGTTAATTTGTTCCTTTTTTCATGCTATGAACTGTGAACCAAAAACTTCAAATAAGCATTGGAAATTTTATTTTTGGGAAATAATATGCGAAACTTGGTGTGTTACTTGTCTGATCTGTAAAAAAAGATAGTTACTATTATGGCACTATGTCATATTGTTAATGACTCTATTTTAAAAAGAGGTTAAGATGACATTACAGATTGTTTGATTCAATCAAAGAAGCCAGGGCCCTGAGTTTACAAGACCTATGCAGGGCTGTTGATGACTGGGGTTCATGGAGGTGTCTCCTTTATAGTCCCACCATATGCTGAAGCTGACTTGTGAGCAAAATCTAGATTATTATCTTGTAGCCAAAATGACAAAGACTTGTGAGCCAGGGCGGGGGAAATGAGGGCCTCTGTTGTTCTCAAAAGGGATTATGGAGGTTGCTATACTTCTGGAAGTTGTAATTTTAAAAGCTCCCTTTTGTATAGTCATGATGGTGTTGTGATTTAAATCAGTTTAAATGGTAAAATTGCCAGTGTGCAGAGTACTTAAGAATAGCTAGCACACAGTTTTGTTCTTCTTCCAATATATCAATAATGTAGAAGCAGTTGCAGTGTATACAGAAGCAGTGGGTGAGATACTTCAGTGCAGTATCTCCAACTGATGTAAAGCACATGGCCATTCAAAACAGGTGGGAATTGGTGCGGTCCCCAGGTGTTGTTATACAGCAAGTGCGAGCAGTGCCAGCAGCCCCAGCCAGCAGAGCATTGGTGAGGAATGCTGGGAGCTGTACTCCAAAAATCTCTGGAAGACCACATGATTCCCCCACCTGGACTTAGAGCTCCTCTGTTTCAGAGAAGATGACCTGATTCCAGTTACTAGCCCCAACTGGAGTACCTTTGTAAAATTTCAATATTCAGTGGATCTGCTCTAGTTGAGAGTATCAATTTCAGGCCTGAGTGAGCTTAAACTAGAGTTGGATGAAAGTGGTGGTAGTTGCTAGGCTGGCTTTGGGCGGAAAGAGATGCTGTCAGGTATTTTGTTGTTTCTCTTGTGATATTGGCTGCACTGTTGTTTGTATGGGTTGTGGTCTGTGAGCGTATGTTTGATTGCATAGTAGAGTACTGAGAAAGAAAAGGGAATATTCTATAACAGTGTGATCCTCTATTACATCTACTTAGAAGCCTGCTTCAATGAGGTGCACTCTCGCGTGAGTGTATAGGACTGTAGCTTCAAGCTGTGTGTGGAGCTTTTCCTGAAGATTTTTGGTTGATGTTAATGTTTTTAAAAAATGAATCCTCTGTGGAATCTCAGAGACTAACACAGATGGGTGTTCCAGTTAATACTGCATTTCAACAGTTGAGCAGAAATGTATAGATTGCACTCTGAGATGGAGAGGACTATTCTATCTCTAAGTGCAATCTTTAAGTTTCTGCTTAAAAACAGTCCCCATTGCATTCAATAGGACTTATGTTCAGGTAAATGCGTACCTTTCAACATTTCACAGATGAAAATCAGGACTTGTGTGGACAAGCCACATCAGGTCATGGTCAAGATGGCAAACATTATTAATGAGGAAGGACAGACAAGCTAGGAGAGGCTGCAGCCGTTTTTTGCTTTTGCTTGAGGCTATTGGGAAGGGCAAGATTCTGCCCCCTCCTTGCCTTCCTTCCTCAGTGAGTTGAAGGCAAACTATTTTTACACTTTGAACTCAGTTTGCAGCAGTTGAATTAGCTGAAGACAAATGGGGAAAATGGAAGGAGGAGAGAGAGAGTGGAAAATTTTAAGTGCAGCTGAAAAAGTAGAACAAAAGAGGGACTGTCTTGGTCAACCTGCGGAGTTGAGGAGTATGTAATATGCATGGTTGCAGTCTCAGTTGTGGAGGAATGCTATTCTAAGAGGGGCAGTATTTTTTTTAAAAAAGAATTATTTGCTTGCTAATCCAATTGTTTGTCCCAATTAGGCAAACTCATTGATTAAATCAGCAGAATTTACATATGTTTTGACTGTATCAAGTTCCCATTGATTCAGTGGGTCTAGTCTAGTTTTGACTAATGTTTCAATTTAGACTATTACTTGAAGTTTTATGAACAACTACAAGACTTTCAAAGCAGTTAGAAATAAAAGAAATTAATAGCCCAGGAATCTGTGTTCCCTCCTTTGAATCTATTTTATGTTCTGAAGGAACTACCAGCAGTAAGGCAGACAAACTTGCCCAAGATGCCAAAATACATTGAAAGAGCTCTGAAATAAGAACCCTTGACCACGTTGTGACCTCAACTGATCAAAATAACATGCTCATTTCTGGATTTAAAAAAAAACTAATGGAGAAGAATATAATTTTTAAACAATATTAATTTAAATTATGTTAATTATTAAAAGCCAAAACAGTTTCTTTTTGGGACTGACAAACATACTGCAAGAACATCTACCAAAAAAAGCTTCTCATTTTAGTTCTTTATCAGCTCTTGTACAGGCTGTGCAATAGCTTAGAAAATATTAGGACAGTGGAAAAAATAATTTTAAGAATTCAGGGCACACTCTGCCTGGTTTTTGATCATTCAGCAGCTGTCACGGTTAAATAGACAATATGAGTTACTAATTTTCTTTTTCAGATTTTCTTTCTTTTCTTTTCAGATGCAATTAAACAGCTGCTTCATTTGGGTAATAAATTTAAAAAATAGTATGTACCACAGATTTGTAATTTGAAAGCTATTATAATTACTGATGTGCTTTCTTATAGTGGAGGAAACTGGAGTGTTTCACAGTGAACCTTGGCATAGTACATGGTAAATTTGCAAATTTAGTGGCAGTAGCGCAAGATTGTTAATGTTGTCATATGCAACCTTATGGCCCTTTGGGAGCTCAGCCACCAACAGGACTATTGCTTATTGGTGTGAATGTGGAAGTGTCTCATTTTTTAAAAATAATAAACTGGCACATTTTCATGGCATCAAAATATTGAACCTTTGCAGAATGAATAAATATGCAACCTTTTAAATAATTACTTCGTTATAATTGTGACCGGAATACATCAACAAAGCTGGAAGGCATGGAATGATGAACATTCACTAAATAGATGCGTGGGTGGGGGAAAGGGAGAAGTGATTAATAAGAGGGCTATTAATCTGGAATGGGAGCAGCAGAGAAGCTAGAGACACAGGAGGTTCAGTGGCATACTGTACAGACTTCAGTTTTATAGACCTATCATAGTATAAAGTTACCCTATATCTCTGTGGAAAACTGTATTAGGTTTTTTTTTTTCATTCTAATATGTTCCTCAGTAGGAGAACATCATCAGTGTTAATAATTAACTTATTATGCATCCATCTACAAGATGGAAATATTAGCAGGACTGAAGGATCCCCAAGGCTTGTGGAAGTACAAAAATCTTTCAGGGGAATATCTAAGGGGAGAGCAAAAACAACCCAATGAGAACTGAGTGTTTTAGCGGTCCAGGACTGGTAGCCGTTTTTGTCCGTGTATGTAGCAAAGGATGAGAATATTAGGGACAGAGCTGGAAAGTAACATGTTCACCAGAAAGACTGTGAACTGCAAATAGGTGTAACTAAATTACATTTTAACAGCAGTATAACAAGAGCAACATGACTTTACTGGTGTGACGAATAACTATTTCCAACATAGTAAGTTAGCTCTTCAAAATGAATAAAAGGAACAATTCACTTCTGAAAGAGTGGAACGAGTGCCTGAATGAATTGCTTTTGAAAAGTAAATTTCCAAACTCTGGGCAGGAATGGAGTGCTCTGGAAGAGAGCTTGGCTGGCTAGAACCCTGAACATGAGCGTTCCACACTATCTTTTATTGCGATCTCAGTTATGATACAGGAAGCCCCTACCTTTTGATGCCTTGTTATCTGAGGACTCAGTCTTTTGACACTTGAAAATTAAGGACAAATTAAATTAATTTGATATGGGGTCTGCTCTTGCATCAGTTCTTCTTGCCTATGGAAGTGGTAGGGTTACTTCCTCACCCTCTGACAACAGGTGTAGGGCCATATTTAAAATATTAGGTCCACACAGACCACCCTGAGTAGTCTATGTAATTGCAGATGAGCTCTGAATCAGCCTGGCAAGGTCCCCAACTTTGCCCAAAGGGACTTCTCTGACCCAAGAAGAACACAGTCAAAACCACTTCTTACATGAGCAAAGAGAAGGACGCTCTATTGTTAAAAGGAGGAGTTTTTATAAATTAGGATGAAAATGATCTCATAAAGCATTCCATGCATGTGCAAGAACCTTCATGTTCCCTACAATAGTGGTTTCCACTTTTCAACTTCCACCTAGCATGCTTTGGATATTCTGGTGGTTGTTGTTGTTGTGTGTCTTCAAGTTGTTTCTGACCTATGGTGACCCTAAGGTGAACCTATCGTGGGTTTTTCTAGGACTGAGAGTACGTGACATGCCCAAGATCACCCAGTGGGTTTCTATGGCTGAGAGCAGAACAACCCAGGTACACAGAATTGTAATCTGAACTGAACCCTTGTACACAGAATTGTAATCTGACAATCTGCCATGTCACACTGGTTCCACTACAGTCTGTCATATTTCCCAACAAAATGGGCCTACTCCTTCAATTTTTCACAGCATGCTTTTTCATTAAAACATTGGGGAAGGTGTGTTTAAATGTATAGAGGAGTTAACAGATGGCCAAGATATCACTATGTTACCCTGTTTTCTGGGGGTCCCAAGAGGGACACCTAAATGTGCTCAACTATAGGGGGGGGAAATTAGCTCAGAGCACCGCTTTAGCGTTACGAGAGGCAGGGTAACTTAGCAGGATCTTGTAACCCAGTGTTTATGGGGTCAGGCCAAACCAAGGAGCACATCAAGCTTAAGAATAATTGAGATTTTATTAAATACAGACAAACAATATATGCGACACACTCACACAAGTAGCTAAGGAAAATAAAGGTTGGAGTGGTATAGAGGGATTTTGAGAGGGATGGTTGAATTAGGTGATACGACACCTGTCCTGAAGCTTGAGTTCGTTGGTCTGGAGTCTCAGTACGTGGAACTGAGGGGACAGCTCACCAAACAAAGCGGCAGCAAGGCGGTTGGAACTCGGGAGCAATCCGAGGAAGGTCTCGGAATCAGGGGTTTTTATAGGGAGAAGTGTAACTGCAGGCTATGCCTTACTCGGGGAGAACGATGAGTTTTGGGTGTGAGACGATGTCTCTGAAAGGTCACAATTTAGCATGATTGAGTTAAGTCCGAATTGACAAAGAGGTAGACTGTATGCAAATGCTCAGTGCTTGGCATTTAAGCTTCTAGCTTGCCAAGTTACCTGCTCGGGGCAGGGAGTCCTTTGTAAACAGCGTGCATACATAATGAAAATGTTTGCAGAGAGGTCTCCTAAAGTGGTGATCTGGCTATTTCTGGCCTGCCTGTATTGTCTTGGGATATTGCAGCGTTTGATGGCCGAGCCTAGTTCTGTGCTTGTCTGGGGGCCTCACAAACACGTAGAGAGGGGTGGTATGGTAAGGCCAAATTATGATATCAAAGTGATATTGGGTGCTATCGCCAGGTAGGCCTAAACTGCAGTAACAACTAGTTCAAAGGGGGCAATAAGGAACCATTCAAACAATATGACTCCTGCTAAATAGGAAACAATGCTTTTAACTCATCATGCTTTAGAGCTCTGTGATACCCATGGTTGGAGAAGCCTCCTGCACTGCAGGAAATACTGCCTCTTTTTGCTATGCTGAGCTGTGAGCCTGCCTCAGTGAAGAAAACGGCTGGGACTGAAATCTCACCTACAGTACTGCCATGTTGGATGAGCCTAGAGCCTTTTTTTCTGAGGGCAGCAGAGGCAGAAATTATTGTTTTCCTCAGAAGTTTTGGGAGTGGAGGTGGGATTGCTGGTCACATATAAAATCTTCCCCAATTTTTCCCCCTACAGATATTATCTTGTATTCTGTAGCTATCTGAGTTTACTTAGGCTATCTGTTCTGGAGTAAACCCTGAACTTACATATTGGATGTCCCTTTACCCTAAATCCCTATGCCAATTTGTTTATTAGCTCACAACATAGTTTATTTATTTTATCTGAGATTGCAGAGCACAGGTCAAGGAGGGGCTATGGTTTGCTCCCGGAGGCTACATTGGGTCACGTGGGGCTGGTAACTTGAGTTGCTCTGCAGCCCAGCATGCACAGACCAAAAAAGAAACCACAGCAGACCAAAAAAGAAATCACAGTGGAGCCAGTGACATGGGAAAGTGGCAGGAAATGACAAAGAAGGTAACAGAATTTGTTAGGGGGAAACTTTTGTTTGGGACGTATGTGTGAGAGGTCTTTTCCAGAGTTATTTTGTATGTGTATGGGAGTGACAGAGATTGTGGCTGCACCAGCCAACGGGATTTCAGTCTTCCTTGTGGGGTGAAAGAGCAAAGTTTGTTCTAAAAGAGAAGCTAGGAAAGTCTGTTGCTGCAAAAACAAATGGAGATGTACTGTCTCTTTGAAGACTAACCAAGGGCATTGTTTTCATGGGTGTGAGAATTATAGTGGATGTGCCTGAAAGATAGGAGGTAGGTAGGTGTAGGAGTGTCTGTGTGTATGCACGCACGCACACATGCACACAGTAGAAGTGTGCATGAGATTGTTTTGCATACTTTAAAAGGGTATAATTACATATTCTGAAGTCAGAGAGATGCATAAATCTGTTGAGCCAAGCTAGCAAGATAGAATATCTAGACTGTGTATTTGAATAGTCTCAGGCACATTGTGAACTCTCATGTAAAGTAATGAGTAGTGTTGTCATTTGATGGTGTATTTGTATTCATTTCTTATTGCACTTGAGAGCCAGCATGGTATAGTGGTCTGAGTGGTGGACCATGACCCTTGGAGACTAAGGCCATTTCCGCACTAGAGTATTATAGCACAATCATTCCACTTTCAAGATCCTATGGAATCCTGGGGTTTGCAGGTTTGGGAGGGGCCACCTGGCCCCTCCCGAAACGGCAAACCCCAGGATTCCATAGGATGTTGAAAATGGAATGATCACACTATAACACTCCAGTGCAGAAATGGCCTAAGGCATCGATTCCTTGTTCAGCCATGGAAACCCAGTCACTCACTTTCAGCCCCAGAAAACCCCATGATAGGGCCTCCTTAGGGTTGCGGTAAATCAGAAACTTCTTGAAGGTACACAACAACAACAACTGCACTTACGCAACTGCTCAGTAAAAGCAGTGTTCTAGGCAGCTGACTAATGCATTAAGTTCAGTGTGGATGATGGAATGAGAGTTCATAGTCTGGGGGAGGTGAGGTGCAGGCAAAAGTCTCTGCACTCCCCCTCCTTGAAACATGAAAGTCTTGTAGCATGATCAAAACATGAGTCCATCTGGGCTGCGGAGCAGGAACGGCAACAAAATGTCCAAATCTGGAGACAAGCTAGCCAGGGAGCGCTAGCTCTTTGCAGGAAGTGGCTTGCAGAGTGTCGGCAAGAGGAATAGTCCAAAAGGCAAATGCAAAAGATCTTGAAGCCAGAGGGTTCGGCAAACAGTTCTTTAAATTCGCTGGGGAGTGGCTGGATCACTCCTTCGTGGGTCCCACAGCTGCCTCAGAGGACTCGGGTCGTCTGCTGGACCTTGCTCCCGACTGGAGCAGTGATGTTTCGGATCTCACCTCCCCCACGGTGCCCAGGGATGATGGTCAAGTCTGGGGGTCATCCTGGATCTCTGGGGCCATCGACCTGTAGCTTATTGGTATAAGATTGACATAGTTGGTAGCCAATGTTCAATCCAAATGCAAATTAATGGCTCAAGGCCTACTGGGAGTTGGGTTCGGAGTGGAAAGCCAATTATCCGGGGAGGATGGGAGCCTCAGTTGGTATTAACAAGATGCCTGGCAAAGTTGCTAACACGGAGGGTGCAGGGCTGACAGCCTCAGACCTAGTCCACCCTAAGGTGAAGGTTGGTCTGACTGCACCTCAGTAGAGGCAGGCCCTCCAGGCATGGTGTACCATCTGTGATGGACTGGGCCTGCAACAAATATTATGGTGTAATATGAGGGGGCTGGTAATGCAATCCTTTGTATTTTGTTGCTCTGTGCTGTGAGCACATAGGCATAAACTGCAGAGGTACATTTGCAAAGGCAGTGGTACACACTTGCTCAGTTGGACTAGGTTGGACTCTGGCCTTTGCCTGGCGGTGAGGGCTCCCACACTGTTTAAAAGACAGACAATGAAACCAATCCGAGACAAACACAGACTACGCTTGCTCGTTGCCAGAGCGGACGCTGCCTCTGGTGATTGGTCCAGATGGTGGGGCATACGTTCTAGGCAGCTGACTAATGCATTAAAATACTGAATAAAACAATAAAACTGTTAAAAGTCAAAATATAGTTAAACTTTAAACTGAACAGCCCATGCTGAAAACTCAAGTTATTCAGAATGCCTGAGGGCATGACGAGATCTTCATCTGGTGCCAATAAGATCAAACAACTGCCTTGGGCAGGACTCTCTTTCACATTCCATAATGGGCATAATCTTGCATATGAATGAAAGTGAATTTTGAGGCACCTCTTGTCATTATTTCTTATTTTTGGGATAATGTGCACATTGATTACCACAGGATTTGCACTAACTATCCTTCAGTTTACCTCTAAAATCCAAAATCCACAAAAGAGTGATACCTTTATTGGCCAACCAAAATGCACAAAATACATAAGGCAAGCTTTCAATGCTCCACTGGTTTCTTCATCAGGCAAAAGATATTTAAAAATCATACAGGAGAAGAAAACTGACAATGTTAGAGTCTGACGTTTTGTATCAGATCTCATTTCTGTTATAATGCAATTGGTTTGGAAGGATCTCAATGCAAGTAGAGGCCACTCCCTTTTTTGGCCTTGTAGGGGCAGGGACAAGGGACAATGAAATGTAAACTCCATTAACAGCAGTAAAGTCACTTCTGTTGGGATCCAGGCTGTCTCTGCCCTTTGTTGAAGCTACAGGCCCTTTCTTAGGCAGAGAACATTGAATTTCTTAAGAAGGCTGTGTACTGCTACATCTGGAAAAAATTTTAGGTGCTGTATAGTTTACCCCTGTTACTCCATGCTAATTACTATCATGTCTCTGTCTAAGACATGCAGGAAGGGGCACACAAAAACGCATTATGAAGACAACTGCATTTATCTTTGAAGTTCACGTTTGGTTAAAAAAAGTGGGAGAGGGAGTCGCTAGTCTCAGTTCTCAGACACATTTTAGTCTCAGGACTTAGGCCATTTCTGCACTACACTGTTATAGTGCTATTATTCCACTTTCAACATCCTGTGGAATTCTGAGGTTTGTAGTCTACTGAGGCCAAAGAGCTCTCTGGCTGAGGATTCTAAAGACCCATCCCTAAACTGCAAACCTCAGAATCCCATAGGACAGTGGTTCTCAACCTGTGGTCCCCAGATGTTCGTGGACTTCAGCTCCCAGAAGCCCTGAGCATTGACCATAGTGGCTGGGGCTTCTGGGAGCTGAAGTCCATGAACATCTGGGGACCCACAGGTTGAGAACCACTGCCATAGGATGTTAAGAGTGGAATAGTAGCACTGTAACTGTGTAGTGCAGCAATGGCCTAAGAGGATGCAGAATAGGTTGTGTTTCACAGCCTCTTCCAGCAGCCATGCATGGGGTACATCCCCCTTCAAGAGACCATGCTTGCACAAGGCTTAATGGAAAGGTAGGCTGTAAATCTAATAATAAATTAAACATTGTTTAGAAATAGGTTTGCTTATTATTCTCCTCTCCCTCATGTAACATACAGGTGCTTTTCATCATTGCTTCTCTTCTCTATGCCCTTTCTCTTTTGAACATGTAGCTATGTAATGGTTAGTCCCATCTGAATCTGCTGATGTTTCTCCATTCTTTGTTTTGAACAGCAATAACTATAAAGGTATCAGCGTGGCTGTGCTTGCTAGCCCTCTATTATTTCCTTGCAGGAGCTGGAAACTCAGTATTCACCTAGCAGGTGGTCTCCACGGCTGAATGAGAATGCTGTGATTGAAGCTCACAAAAAGGTCACAAGCGAAGGTAAAGAGCCCACAGGTAGCCTCACTGAGCAGAAAGGAGAATGGGAATGGGAGGAAAGTACAACACCAGAGGAATAATAAAAAAAAGCTTCCAAGAGACCACCAGTATCTGCCGGTTGTTGGCCTGGTTGCAAAGATGCTGGAGTTGGTGGAGCTGGAGCTGATGTAGGAAAACAGTCAGTATTTAAGATCTTAAGTCAGAGCTCATATCCTAGGTTACTTGCCATGGATTAGATATGTGTCAACAGTTAAGTGCTCCCAACGATGCCTTCTTGCTTTGTAAAGTTGTTGGACCGTGGATGTTCTAATGAGGAGATCACACAGAATAGAAGTCAGCTCACTTCTGGTGTAGCAGAGACAAATATCTCATAGGAAGAGCTGGAAGGGATGTTGGAAAGAAAAATCTCCTCCAAAATTAGTGAGGATCCTTTCTCTCCTCAGGAATGTATAGCAAGGGCAAAATCTACCTCGATTTTCCAATCAGCAAGCAGAGTCAATCAGCAAGCAGGGTGAGAGGCACCCATGAATATGTGGAGGACCTACTGTCCAGAAGCTCTTGGGAATGTGGGAGGGCAATGTAGATATAGGCAACTTGGCTCCATCTTATTGTATCTTTTGCTCTGCAGGTACCCAGTATGCCCGGGCTGCCACCCAGACTCTGCTGAATGTTCCTTATGGCTTGGGTGAGGGAGAGAAACTTGATATGTATCTTCCTGAAGTGCACTGTGAAAGTAAGAATACAGGGGATAGTAGAACAGTGGGGATAGGAAACTGTGGGGTGTAGAAATCTGTTTGTGGCTAAGAGGCCATGTGAGGGAGAGGAGATAGGCGGGAAGGGGAGGAGTTTCTGGAAAGCGAGGGACTCTGTTGTCCTGTTATCCCCTCTGTCCTTTTTTCAGCCTTTCCCCTGGTCCTCTATATCCATGGTGGCTACTGGCAAGCCCTCAGGTGAGTTATGCTGGAGGTTGGCTGAGGCCTTTTTGTCCTTTATCCTTGGGACTTAAATATGATAGGTGTCCGCTTGGAACTGCCAGTCTCCTAGCCTCGAGGCTGCTGGGTTAGAGCTAATGACTGAGGGCCCTTTCTTACTGGGTGTAACCCTTTGCCCTTCTGTCTCCCCACCTCTAGCAAAGATGTTTCAGGCTTTGTTGCATTGCCCCTGGTGACACATGGCATTGCCTTGGCTGTAGTTGGCTATGATGTGGCTCCCAAAGGTATGTGGCTGTGGGGAAGGCAGCGTTTCCTCCCTGCCTATTCTCCTTAGTAGCCTATGATTATCTTACCCTGAATATTGTGGGTTGTTTTTGTTTTCTTTTGCCTAGGCCAGCTGGATATTATGGTCAGTCAGGTGCGACAGAGTGTGGCTTTTGCAGTTCAGCAGTACACAGGGATCAGGTAGGAGTTGTATGGGTTTTGTGAGATGTTGCAGGGTGAATCCATTCTAGCAGCTATGGGGAGGAGAGCCCTGAGGTCCAGTTACAATTGTGCCCAAGTCCAGCATAGGGCTTGGGGAACATTTGAGTTCTGACTCCTCTGCCAACCCTGCTACACTCTTTCACCCCAGTGAGAGCCTGTCATTTACTCAGTACAACCTTGTCTCATTTCTCTTTAGTGGGGTTTATCTGCTTGGACACTCAGCCGGGGCCCACCTGGCAGCCATGGTGCTCTCTACAGATTGGGCCGAATTTGGTGTTGTGCCAAATATCAAAGGTACTTTTTGGGAAACAACCTAGTTTTCATACATCGCACTTCCTCATCTCTGGCAACCCATCTCCCTTTCCTGAGCTGCATACCATACTAGAATGTTAGAGCCCTGTTGGAGCCTCTTTGTCTCTAAACTTTGGTGGGTTTGTGTCTTTCCTCTCCAGGAGCATTTTTGGTGAGTGGCATCTATGACCTGGAGCCCATCACACACACCTATGTCAATGAAGTATTGCACATGAGTCGGTGAGAGCTACCTCTTAGAACTGAAGCACCCAACTAATGAGGGGCAATAAAGCTGCAGCGAACGAGCTGAACTGTGGCAACCGTGTGGTCCAGCACAATGTGTGCATCCACCCACCCATCCACTTTGCTTTTCAACTTCCCACATTGCCAAACTTTTCCCCACTTTTCATCTCTGCACTATCTCACTCTCAGATACGTGTGTCTCCTCAGGGAGGTGGCGCAGCAGAATAGTCCTCTACAGTGTGTGCCTAAGTTGGGTGACAAGAAAGCTTGCCAGGTGCTCGTTGCTGTGGCACAACATGACTCACCTGAGTTCCGCAGACAGTCTCAGGAGTACTCTGAGGTACGTTGGATATTTAGGGAGTCTGTGAGCAAGAGACAACAGAGAGCAATTCCTTAGTCTGAATCCCTGTTTTAACCAAAAGCCAGATAATCCCTTTCCCAACCAAGTTGTTGCAGGACCAGTCAGTTAAGTACTGGATTAACCAAGCAAATATTAAGACAGCCATAGCTAAATAGGGTGTTGTTAATGTATGATTTATAAATGTATTGTCTTTAGTAAAGACTTCTTGCTCATTTTCTTTGGTCTTACATATAACTCACTGACCATTTTTACAGTTTCACTCTGATGTATGCAGAGAGAGTGCATGTATCTGTATACACAAAGAATGTGTATGAATAAATGTACAAATGCTTAATGCTTTGAAAGCAATTTACATGGCCTCCTGCAGCACTGCAATTCAACTTCTGCTCATAGAATCGTAGTTGGAAGGGGTCCTATGGACCATCAGGTACAAACCTGTGCTTAATGCAGGATCTCCAGCTAAAGCATCCCAGCAGGTAGCTGACCAGTTTCTTTTTGACAACATCCAGAGAAGGAGACTCACCAGCTCTCTAGGCAATTGGTTCCAGTGTTGAACCACTCTCACTGTCTTGAAGTTCCTTCTAATCAATCAAAATCTATCTTCCTGTAACTTAAAACCTTTAGACCTAGTTCTGTTGTCTGAGGCAGCAGAGAATGAGCCGGCACCCTCCTCTTTGTGACAGCCCTTGGGTTATTTAAAGAGTGTGATCATGTCACCCCTCACTCTTCTCTTCACCAAGCCGAACATGCTCAGATCCTTCAACATTTGCTCATATGTTTTGATGTGGGTGACCAGCAGTTTTTTCCCCCCAGAGTGCCAGGCAGAGGTACCATATTTGTGCCCATTGGCTGCAACTGTTTCTTTCTTTCCTGGAGACTTGCCACTGCTGCCCTGGCAACTGCTGATCCAGGGACTGGTAGTGGTCTATGTACCACCACTTTGAGTAGCATTCTTCTAGAAAAATCACTTTGTCTAAACAGGTATCAGTGGCTTCTGTCTTACCCATTTATATCTCTGCATGTGCCTCTATGTGACATGCATATATAGAGGAGAGAGACAAAAAAATGTGTACATACATTCATGTCTATCCAAAAATCTTACATATATGTGTGTGTTTGCATGTGTGAAAGGTGGGAAATTTATCTAGAATAATTATTTGCTTCACATTTCTTACCTCTTAATATTACATTGCTCAGTTATTGATCAGTTAGCCCATCACTACCTTTCCTCCCAATCTTACTTTCCCTCTAGCTCAGTGGTTCTCAACCTGTGGGTCCCCAGATGTTTGTGGACTTCAGCTCCCAGAAGCGCCAGCCACTATGGTCAATGCTCAGGGTTTCTAGGAGCTGAAGTCCAAAAACATCTGGGGACCCACAGGTTGAGAACCACTGCTCTAGCTACTAGAGTAATGTATCTATTAGGGTAGATCTCTGGGTGATTTACAATAGATCAGAAAGGATTTATGCCCACCAATTATCTTGCAGTAGCAAGATTTTAAAAGCTTCCCTGCACCACTGCCAAATTGGGTTGATGGAAATAAGGCACGGTCAAGGTGGGGAACTAGAAATGGATTTCTGTGAAAGTAATATTGAGGTTGGTTTTATATAGTGTTCACAGTTCTGAGTTGGACATGTGTTGGGAAGCACTCTGTTCTGTTTCTCAGCGTAAGTCTCACTGTCTGAGCCACTGCTCCAGACTTTTTGGTAGACCTTAGCATTGCCTGCAAAAAAGTAGATCCTACAAAGCTTGAAGCTGCCTGTCTCTGTCTTAAGATAAAGAAACTTGCAGCTGTTTTGTGTACACAGTTCTGTTAACATACTTATGGCTTCCCTTGTAGGCTCTACGTGCTGCTGGATGGAGCTCCTCTCTGCTGGACATTGGAGAGACAGATCACTTTGATGTAATTGAGAAACTCTCCCAGGAGGACTATCTTCTCACACAGGTAGATGAAGTTGCAGCAAAATTGTGGGGCTGGTTTTGTGTGTGAGGGATGGAGGAAAGGTGGGAGAAATTTAGCTAGGAGCAATGCTTCCAGCAGGGCAAGATTGCTTGCATCTCCAGAATACCACAGTTCAGAGGGCGTTTTGTTTGTAACTGAGAAATCCCAGTTGTGGCTCACAGCAAGCTTGGTTTCTGAATACAATAACTTCTGCTGTGTATTTACAATGTTAAGTTGCAATAATATGATTAGTTTATAGACAAATACTATTTGCAGAACATAAACTTCTAATTGGCTGTACCACAATTCCATCCTGAGCATTTAGATTCAGTGCTTCTCTATATCTCAATCTCTGTTAAGTAGCAACCCTGCCTCCCCTCATCTTAGCTATTCATGTCCTCAGCTGTGTGGGTTTGAGAAGTGAGGGGCAAAAGTGAGGGGGATGGAAGGAGGGTGAGGGAGCATTTGCAAGCTGAGGATGAGATTTTAAGTTAAGACAAGTGTGAGTGACGTGGATGAAAAGAGTGAGTAAGAGTGTTTGCAAGCCAGTGATGAGATTTTAAGCCAGGGTAGGAATGCATGAGGTGGATGGGAAGAGGGAGTGAAAGCATTTGTGTAGATAACATTTTAAACCAGGATGGTGGTGAGTAAGGTGGATGGAAGGAGGGGTGGGAACATTTGTGAGGAATGAGATTTTAAGTCAAGAATGAAGTGAGACAAATGGAAGGAGGGGAAAAGAGTATTTGCAACCCAGGGATGAGATTCTTAGCCAGGAATAAGAGAGATGTATGGATGGGAGAAGGGGATGGGGTATATGTGAGGGATGAATGTTAAGCTGGGAAGCTGGAACCATAGTGAGTGGGGGAGAGAGCTTTTACACATTGATTTCCAAAACAAGCTGAGACTCCCCTGTGCAAAGGTGCAGCAAGCATTATTAACTGTTTAAAGTATTGGGTTTTTCCCCACTTTTTTGGGGGGGCTCCAAAGACTTGAGGGCCGTACTTTGCCCACCCCTGCAATAAATACTTATCCTCATGTTTTTCAATGGTAAGAGTTACCATTTATGCTTCTAAGTAAAATTTATTCATTAAAATGTAGGAAAATTAAATAACTATCAGCTACCTAACCCTATTTCCTGTATAAGTCCTATTGTTTTTAGAGCGCAATTTTCTACAACATGGACTTTTTAAGGAATGCAACTAAAGCATTATAGCTGAACTTACTGTATATCCTTACATCTAATTATTGAGTGAAGAAGCTCTGCCATCACTTTTAAATGTGCAAATCCAGTTATCAAGTCAAAAATCACACCCACCAGCATGGAATCTGCATCCCTGTGGTGTGATCCCATGTTACTGGAGAGCGTGTGAAAATACATCAGTGATGAGGCTGAGGCTGATAACAAGGGCTTTTACCACCCCATACTGCCTTCTTTGCCATTACAAAGCTGGCTAGGAGAGAAACCCCATGTAGTTACCATACCTATCAGTGTGGGCATCCCACACAGATAGCATCTTGGAAGTACAAACACATACACTAGAATTTGGGCAAAAGTGCTCAGGATGTAATACACACTGGTATGGTAGTAAGGTATGAGAATTCTGTCTTGTTTTGAAGAAGGCAACATACTAATGCTTGTTTCCTAATTGATGGAAGCAGCAAAACTATGGATTATCTGGCCATGGTTTGTTTACTGTAACATCCAAATCTGGTATACTGGCTTGCATGTCCCAAGAAACAGCCCTGGATTATTTCTCTGGGTTGTGGGAGAGAGACAAGCCAGATTTGCAAGTCTGGATATCACAGCAAGCAAAGCAGAGACAGAAGGATTGCATTGAAAGTTACTAGGCAGCATAAACTTGAGAATTCTGGCATACTATGATGACTGGAGACAACATCCCAGATGAATAAACCCAAATTCAGTCCCTCTTCCAGACCTTGGGGAAAAAAAAGGTTGTCTTTTTTTGAGGCTGCACCTCCAAATCGCCATGCTGGCTATGGATTATGGGAGCTATAGTCCAAGAAATTAACTTTTTCAAATTCTGCCCCCTTCACAACTGTACACTCACCCAATGACATTGAGATCAGTTTCTTATGGAACTAATCTTTTATACAAAACAGCTAACTAAATAATTCAAATGTTGTTGCATGCCTTCAAGTTGTTACCAATTTATGGAGACCCTAAGGCAAACTTATCAAGGTTTTTTTAGCAATACTTATTCAGAGAAAATTTAACTCTGACGTCCTCTAAGGTTGAGAGAGTGTGACTTGCCCAAGGTCATGCAGTAGTTTCTGTGGCCAAAAGGCAATTGAATCCTTATCTCTGGGAGTCCTAGTCCAACCCTCAGACCAGTATGCCACACTAGCTCTCACAGATAATTTAATTATGTCCCCACTTTCTGTTCCAGGTGATCTTGAGTATCATTTCCAAAGGCTAACAGGTTGGAAAGAGATGAACGTTTTTATCCATGAGCACACCCTCTACTGATCATACACGTTCCAGTTATGTTCCATGACATCTTCCAGTTGTGCTCTTTTTATTTGCAACTGGGAATGAGCTTCCCTGCCACCCCTTTTCTCAAGTGCACTTGTATTCTATCCAGATATTTATTGGGGCAAGACAGACCTGGTCAAATGGGACTCTGAAACCCATTCTTCCTAGTTGTGTTTAGAGGGAATTGTTTGTGAAGAGAACACAGCTCCTTTGCTGTAGATTGACTGACACAAGGACAACTGCCATCTGCTCTTGTGATAAGCTCCTTCCCTAAGAGCGCACTGAGATCTGAAAACATTAAATAAAACTAAGACATAAATTGCAACTGCATTGTGGTTGTAAATCACTTTCCACCAGGGAAATGGTCGGGAAATGAATCTGTGAGCACAGGCAAGACATAATTGCTGCATAAATCACCACTTTTTTTCTATTCCACTTAGCACAGAGCAAGCTGAAGGTAGGTTTCCTTCATTTGGAGCATCAGCTGAATATTTAATGTTCTGGCTACACTTAGGGTTCTTATTTTGAGTCAGACCATCGGTCTGCCTAAACCATTGCTGTCTGTTCTGACTGGCAGCAACTGTTGGGGCATACAAGAAACTTGTGTTACAGACCTTGAGAAGAGCCAGGCAACAGCAGGGTAAAATTAGATGAAAGGTGGGGAAAACTGTAACTGTTGAGATTCCATTTCACATCAGTCCCCATCAGCAAAGGATGATGGGGGATGCAGTCAAACAAGATCTCCATGGCTATTGCTGCCCTGCCCCTCCATTAGATACGCATGGCATCAATGTTAAAAATCCTTTATATGGAAGCAAAGGCTTCTAAAAGAAAAGTGGGGATTCAGGGCACAATTGCTGTGGTAACAATGCTAGAATAGTATTCTGTCCTTTCCTTGGAGTGGGTCAAGGCTCAAACCCATCTCTAATGGCCCCTCAGAAGTTGAACATACAGTCTGATTCAACAAAACAGAGTCATGATGCAGCTTGGCCTGATTCCAGACCCCAAAGCCAATCCAAGCTGTGGCATTTGATGGGGAAACTGCAAACAAGTCCAGCATCAGTGCATGGACCAGCACAAGAGTAGCAGGTCTCATTGGAATTGCCACCCTGAACAGCTGGAGCCAGGCCTGACCACACCAGTGTTGTTCATTGCCATCAAGTTGGCTTCAACTTATGAATGACCCTATGAATGAGATATGTCCAAGACACCCTGTTATTGACAGCCCTGCTCTGGTTCTGCAAACTCAGTGTTGTGACTTACTTGATTGAGTCAATCCACCTGGAATGCATTCTTTCTCTTTTCCTACTGCGCCCCACTTTACCAAGTATTATCAGCTTCCCTAATGGGTCGCTGTCTCATGATATCCTCAAAATGTGATAGCCTCAATTTGGTCATTTGACTTCTAGGGAAAGTTCAGACTTGATTTGGTCTAGGACCTATTCATCTGTCTTTTTAGCAGTCCATGGCATCTGTAGTAGTTCCATGTCTTTTGTGGTGGGATTTTGTGCTCCTGTGAGGCGAGAAGCTATGCTGATGGTAGCAGTGCTGCTAGTGGGCTCTCCCCTGTCAGACAGGCTTTTGCTGAGGAGCCAGACTAAAAATGCCAGACAGCTACAGGGCAGCAGCAGCAGTGGAGAGGGGTGACCCTGGAGGAAGATGTCTCAAAGACAATGGCAATGGCACCATAGCTACTGCTTGTTAGTACTGCATAGAAGGCAGCAATGGTAGATCACTCCTGAAGCCTTCTACCTTGAAAACTATGAGGTAATCCAAAACAAAACAAGAGATAGTGCTAGAAGATGAGACTCCTAGGTCAGAAGGCACTCAATCAAAAGAGAAGAGGACAAGTATGAGTAGCACTGTGGCTAATGATGCAGCTGAATTCAGACCAAAAGGATGTTCGGCTGTTGCTGTGCTCAGAGGTGAATCAGGGGAAACAAGACTTTGTAAAAGATTAAATGGATTTTATAAACACTGCAATGCTCATGATGAGCAAGCAGACAGGAACAGGACATTTTCAGTCAGGTAATTACACAGTGTTTTCCTCAAGAAATGAAAATCTAAGAAGAGTGGGGTGGCATTAAAAGGGAGGAGAAATGTAGCAAAAGCAGTCAAGGGGTATAATGCAAAGTCTGACCAAATTACATGAAGATTTTAGGGAAAACGTATCAATGTAGCCATCATCTAAGTTTATGCTCCAACTGCTGAGGCAGAAGAGGAAGAAACTGAAAAATTCTCATCCAGGAGGAAACTGATCACACACCAAAACAGGACATCTTGGTAATCATAAGGGATTGGGATGCAATAGCAAAAAACAGTGCATAAACAAAGTTTGTAGGAAAATTTGGCCTGAGATCAAGAAATGAAGGAAGAAAGTGAATGGTTGAATTTTTGGAAGTCTACAGTTAGTTCACCCCAAACACAGTCTTTAGGGAACCAAAGAGGTGACTATATACAGTTGGCCCTCCACAACTGTTGATTTAACTTTCATGGATTTGATTATCTGTGTTTCTCCAGCTCCTGCCCCCTCCCCCCAGGGGTTCCTTTCCTGGAGAGGGGGAAACATTCCCTTTTGACAGCTCCAGTCAGGCCGCGCAGCCCTTTAAAAACCCATCTCTGGTCCTCCTCCTGCCCCCCTCCCCTGCCTGGTCAGCTAAGGATGGCTCACAGCCCATTTTCTCAGTACCATAAACCTTCTCCCAGTGCCCTCCCACACCCAAGGAAGGAAGTGGGCATGGAAAAGGAGGTATAGGGCTACCATGCAAAGCCACCCCTATTCTCTCTCCTCTCCCTGACCTGGTTTGGACCCTGGGTACCCATTCACCCCATCATGCCTCAGCCTTCATCACACATACACATTTTTATATTTGCATTTTTTCCACTTATGCAGAGGTCCTGCAACCCTAACTATAGGCCAACTGTACATGGACATCACCAAATGGCTAATATAAGAATCAGATAGACTACATAACTGGAGGCAGAAGATGAGGAAGTTCCATTCCATCAGCAAAAACTAGACCAGGAAGAGATTGTAGCACAGACCATGAATTGCTAAGATCAAAAATTAGAGTAAAGCTAAAGAAAAATACTAAACCAATAATTGTGCTAAAGTACAATCTGGAAAATAATCCTTCAGAATGTAAAAGTAATGTAAAAAATACCGCATATTTGCACTATGAAGCCTAATTAACTGGGAGGCAGGAGAACTCTGGCCTGAAGCCAGGGACACTGAGAGGCAAGAATGCAAAAAGGCAGTATCACTAGCCAAAATGAGAGAAAAGCTCCAATGGATAACAGATGAAAGTCTTCAAGCAGTTAAGTACAGATGAGACACAAAAGTAAAAGGTGACAGAAATAGGGTAACAACCCTGAACACAAGTGTTTAAAGACTTGTGCACAGGGACAAAGAGAACTACTATAACAATCAGTGCAGAGAAATAGGAGGCTACAACAAAGCAAGAACAAGAGACCACTTCTACAAGATCTGAGAATTCAGAGGGAAATTTAAACCAAGAGTGGAGATATTCTACAACCAGCAGGAGAATGCACTGCATAATCAAGAAGAAACAAAAACACAATGGAAACAATATACTGAAGCATTATATAGAACAGATGAAAAGATGACAAATTAATTAATTCAAGGAAGAACCATTTGAAGATGACCCTACAATTTTAGAAAGTGAAGTAGAAGCTGTACTCAAAGCACTTGGGGAAAAGAAACCACCAGGAACAAATGGCATACTAATAGAGCTGTTTCAAGCAATGGAGACAGAATCCACTCAAATTCTAACTAAAATCTGCCCCCCAATTATATGGAAAACAAACCAATGGCTCACAGATTGGAAATGTTCACTTATACATCCCAGTTCCAACAAAGGACATACCAGGGATTGTAAAAACCACTGGACAATTGCATTAATTTTCCATGCAAGGAAAGTGATGCTCAATATTCTACAACAAAGGCTTTTACCATATATGGAGTGAGAAATTCCAGATGTCCGAGCTGGATTCAGAAGAAAGGACATGAGGGATCATATTGCAAACATACATTGGATAATGGAATGCATTAAAGAATTTCAGAAAAAATCAGCCTGTGCTATATAGATTATAGATGATTAACAGAACAGACCATGAAAAATGATGGATTGCTACTATAGAAATAGACATGATGCAACATTTAATTATCCTAATGTGTAACCTGTATTCAAGATGAGAGGCCACAGTGTGGACAGAATATGGAGAAACCGAATGGTTCCCAATTGGTAAGAGAATCAGGCTGCATGTTATCACCTTATCAGTCTATCTCAGGGGTGTCAAACTCAATTTCATCTTGGGCTCAAACTCAACTTCATCTTGTAAGACTATATAAAGGTATCTACTCTTTTATTGTATTAAATAATTGCCTCTGCATTCGATTATTACTGGTTTTACTAATAACTAGCTCTGAAACTAGAAGTCTAGGAAAAATAATGACAAGCAGATATTCAAGTGTACAACTATTGTACAATTTATTGAAAAATGAGTTTTGAAAACAAAGTTATTTTTTTAATCACTAAACAAATATTTGCAAGCACTGCTTATTACATTAACTTTGTTTAACTTTTTGGTTCCAATTGAGACAGGCAGAACAAATAATTGTGTTTTCTGCTCCCCCCACCTCTGTGGCTCTTTCTGCTCCCCTGCCCTTCTCTGGTGAGCTCGATCCCCACATTGTGGGCCCCCGGCTGCCAGTATTCTGAAGAGGGGCCCAGCAGCCAGCACTCATGATCTACGTCTACTTCTGACTGCTCCTCTGTCCAACTCTTGCAAGCTGTGTGGAGCGTTGCCATGATAACCCATGTCAATGCTCTGACAGCAAGACTTGGACAGAGGAGCAGTCAGAAGTAGAATTAGATGGCGAGTGCCGGCTGCTGGGCCCCTCTTCAGAATACTGGCAGCTGGGGGCCGACAATGTGAGGATTGGGCCCACCAGGTGGGGGGAGTGCCACCCACAGCAGCAGGAGAGGTGCAAGGGCCACAAGAAATGGCCTGGAGGGCTGGATTTGGCCCATGGGCCTTGTATTTGACACATGTGGTCTATCTTGCATGCTGAACATATCACACACAAAACTGGATTAGACTCTGAGGAAAGAGCAGTGAAAATTAGAGGAAGGATCATCAACAGTTTAGCATACGCAGATGATACCACACTATTATTAGAAAATACCAGACTTGGAATGAGTATTGAAGAAAGTCAAGAAAAAGTGCAAAGGCAGGTTTACAATTCAATACTGAGAAACAAAAATAATGCCCACAAATGATTTGGATAACTTTGAAGCAGATAATGAAGGCTTTGAGACAGTGGAATATTTCCTATATCTGGGCTCAGCCATTAATCAAAATAGTGACTGTAGTCAAGAAATGAGAATGAGACTAAGATTTGGAAGGGCAGCTATGAAGGAACAAAACAAGGCAAAAGCAGGACAAATGCATTGCTATGACAGTATAACAGTGTGGTTTGATAAAGCTCTTAATCAAGGAAGCCACGGCCCTGAGTCCGCAAGGCCTCTGCAGGGTTGTTGATGACAGGGTGATTTGGATGTCTCTCCTTTGTAGGGTCACCGAAAGTGAAAGTCAGTTTGATGGCAGTTAACATTACAATGAGTTTATTACAAATGAGTTTACATTACAAATTACAAATGAGTTTGTACTACATTATGAATGAGTTTATCGTCTTCATATCAGCTTTCATAACTGTCCAGGTTTCACAATTATACATAGAAAGTGGAAATATTATGGCATGAATTATCGTGATTTAAGTATTCAATGATATATCTGTACATTTGTGGAGCTTATCTAGTTCCTTCACAGCTGCCCTTGCAAGTCCTAGCCTTATTCTGATTTCTTGACAACAATCTCTATTTTGATTTATGACTGAACTGAGGTATAGAAAATCTTTGACGATTTTGATGTCTTTATCCACTTTAAAACTAGTCAAACAATTGTTTATCATTATTTTCTTAATATTTCTTAATATTCAACTGTAACCTTGATTTTCCACTTTCCTCCTTCACTTTCCTCAGTGGTCATCCCAAGGCTTGCTTTTTGTTGTTTTCTGCTATTAGTATAGCATTGTTGATGTTCCACCCAGTTGCCAATGACCACAGTAATAAACCATAATTAAAATCCTCACACAGAGAGGTTAACTTAAGCCAGTTTGTAAAGCCAGGCATTTCAAAGCCAACATTTTTAATACTGTGGTGGAAAAATGAAAGGAGCAGATCTTTGGGAGGGAGTCTGGGTGTGGCAGGAGAGAAGGGCTCCCATTCCCATCCACATCAAACTGGTCTGGAATGGAGAGCTTTACCTCTGTTGATTGTCTTACTGAGCAGGGAGACAAAGAGAGATGAAGTAGTGCCTTAGACAGTCTGGTAACCTTGAGTCACATACCACTTTAAAGACCAAAGTGGCAATTTGGATTGTTCTCATGATCGTAAGAGCTGCACTTTGAAGAAGTTGGAGTTTCTGGCTGCTTCTTTAGAACAGCCTTGCATACATCATGTCATAATAGCTCATTTGTGGAATCTATGAGGTTTTTGCCTGACAGCTAAAACTGTCTGTTTCAGAAACAAGTATAGATGATGCACCAGTCTAAACTGGGTGAAGTATGATCTGACTATGACCATCACTGATGTATCTGGGGTCAGTATGGTTCAGGAGGACTCCCAAATGACATCAGTGACACAGTGTTCTCAAGAGGAGGTCTAATGTGTTCAACACGGAATGAACTCCCATTCCACATAGGACCAGCCCTACCACTGTCCCCCTTGGGGACAGTGAAGCAAGGATCTCAAGCTGTGGATGCAGAGTGGACAGAACTGTGTGTACCACATAACCTGCACTATAACCCCACTGAACTTCCCTCAGATACAGCGAAGGATGTTGTCCTGTTGGCACCTGCTGAAATAAGAGTTATCTGCCAGTCTGCTCAGCTCTGTAAACTGAGTCAGGCTGGGCCGGTTGTGTAGGTGGTAGAGATATTATCTTGTTCTTTGCCTCAGGACCAAAATGTTTTGGGCCAGCCCTCTAGCTGTTTAGAAAGTTATTCTGTCTCCTCTGGATTAAATTTAAATTTGTTAGTGCTCATCCAGCCCATTACTAACTCCTCACTATCTCAGACCCCCTGTGGCTTCAGACATCTGCTCTCCTGCTGGGTAATTCAGTTCTGTGCCAGAACATGACACCAACTCCCACCTGGTGTTATAGTGTCACTTTAGACAGGAAAAAGTGGTGGAGGGCAAGGGCGGCAGAATCAGCAGCCGTTATTTTATCTACTTAGGTCTGCCACCCTTTTGTTGGCATTTGCATTTAGGAAATGTATAACAGACACTGTGGAGTTGCAGCTTTTGCCATCATGTCATCTCCATGCCAGATCTGTTGAATTTCTGGCTGTGGTACTTGTTTAAAAGTTCCCTTAAAAAGAAAATGGCGTCAGCTCTATCCTTTACAAATGATATTTATTATTTAAGGTATTTCTATATTGCCCTTCATTACATATTTACAATATAGGCACACCCTAGTTAGAATAGCCTCTGACAATGAATCTCCTTTTCACAAAGGCTTGTTGCCCTCCCCATCTGCTTTTCTCCGTCATTCTTTGTCCAGCTGGAAGTTTTTAGCAGCACCAGCACTGGGAAGATAGGAAAGAGGTCTGGAGAATGACTGACAGAGATGGGTTGCAGCAGCATGTTTGCAGAAACAGTGCAATAATGCTTGAGCTGAGAAGAATGGAACTTGACTCTAGCATAATCCTACTGTACGCAAGTGTTTCTGCCTACAGCAGGCAAGGTAAGAAGCAGCTGCCTCCAGAATCCCTTACTGAGCATGAGTGAAAAGCAAAACAGAGAGAAAAACAGAAAGCGGACAACCTTTTCTCACCAGGTACTCCCACCATGTTAAAATAGCATAGATCTCTAAGTCTGGCTACCAAAATAGAAATCATAACAAAAGTGGAGGCTGATGGAGGAAAAACTCTTCTCTGGATGGATTTTGGAAGAAGCCTACAGGTGGTCTCTAGAGGGTACAAAATGTTTTTATTTACTTATACAAGACTTACCTGACCTTGTTGTTTCATTTCACATGCACACATTATTAATTTTGAATAAAATGTTTGCTGAAGCATGTTCAGCTGCTCTTACTTCTTGTGGTGTATGAACCTATCCCTGTTCTTTCCATGTTATTTCTGCACTTGGTACCAAATTTTCTGTAAAAGAGGTAATTGTTGTTGCTGTGTGCCTTAAAGCAGATATGCCTCCACTTACCAGCTCCCCCCTAGCATGTTAAAAAAGCATTGACATATAAGTCTGGCCACCAAAATGGAAATCGTAGGAAAAGTGAAAGTCCAGGAAAGAAAGCCATCATCCTTGAATGCCTTCTGGAGGAAACTTTGAAGTTGTTCCGATGTTTTTGTTTAAGTAAAGTTAAGTAATATAAATGTTTAAGAAGGTTTAAAATCTTTTTGTTTGCTTATGCAAGATTTACCTGATGTAAGCATTTCATTTCACGCATCCATATTGTTACCTTTGAACAAATTTGCCAAAACATGCTGAACTGCTCTTCCTTTTTGTGGTAGTGGAACCTATCTCTATTTTTTTCCATGTTATTTCTCTAATTGGTACCAAATTTTCTGTTAAAGTAGAGCCCAGGAACGCACCTACAGTAGTTCACTAACTGAGGTACACTTGTATTTTTTAAACCACTAGGTACCACCAAAGAAAGGAATGGTGGCCTATAGGACTTTCGACAGACCTATATAGGTAGAAAAAAAAAATCCTATTGTAACACAATATGATTCTCCCCAATGTGTTAGGACTGGCACTTCTACTGAATCCTTTATTTCACTGAGCTTTTTGCCAGCATAACGGGGGCCAGGTTTTTCAAAGGAAAAAGCAGAAACGAAACCTCGTTTTGAACATACGCAGCCATGTTTGAAAAAAAAACCAAAAACATGCGAAATTAAAAAAAAAGTGACATTAAGCGTGCCCTTTTAAAAAAGATGCAACTTTGCAGAACAGACTGTTTGCTCTACCCAGGAATGGGGAAGAGAAGCAAATGCCTTCCGGATATTAGACAGGTGTCAGAAAGGGGATTTCAACAGGCACTACTTCCTCTTGTGTAATGCTTTATAAACGAGCACGACTCCACTCCCTCCCGCCTCAGGTCCAAACACAGCACAGAAGGACTACATCACCCAGCATGCCCAGCGCTACCTCCTCCAGCCGAGCACCACCCCCTACATCTTCCTTTCCAAGCCCCGGCCTGTCAATCACTGCAACTGCTCCCAGCATGCTTAGCGCTGGCTAGGGGCGGGTTTCGTGTCTCAGCCTATAAAGAGCCGTTGCTGTTTCCCCGCCGTCGTTTGAAATTTATGGAAGTCAACATGGTGGATGCGAGCGTTCCTCCAGAACTGGAGCTCTACCTGAAGGAGAACCGTGTGTCCACCTTCGCCCAGTGGCCGTTTGTGTCTGACTGCTTGTGCACTCCAGACCGGGTGAGAAAACTGTTTCTCCACGCCTGGGAGCGTGCTGTTCCCAGTCCTTCTTGCTGAAAGTTGTTCTCTCTCCTTTCTTAGGCTGGGAAGACTATTCTGATCTGTGCTAAAATGAGGCTTACAGCTTGACTTTTCTAAATTCTACTCTTTACAGCAAGGCAGTAGTAGTTTTATTGGAAAAATATGTAGTAGTAAGGGTTTTTAAAGAAGTGCTTTGTAAGGAACTTTGCCCTTAAACAAGTCTTTTTTTTTTTCTGCCAAAGCTAGGAAATGCTGTTTTGGACTATAACTTTCAGAATCCCCGTGCTAGCAAGGTCAGTGGCTATGCTAGTGAGCCACTCAGAGACTTATAGTCCAAAACAGTAGTTTTGCAAAGCTTACCTACCCACTTCTATTGGTTTTGGGATTGCAGTCCTTTTAAACAGAGTCAATTAATATATGGTAGAGAGGTGTCAAGAACAGGCAATTGTACCTGCTCCTGATTCTACCATGAAGAGTCTCTTGCTTTAGGCCAAAGTAGTTTAAGTTGGCAAGAGAAAAAGCTAACCAAAACAGAGATTTAAACCAAGTTTTAAGCTGAGAATTCTTTGTGTATTTCCTATTGAGAGTTCTTTGTGTCTGTTTGCTAATCATGTTCATTACAATTAAATTATTATTTCCACTTTTGCTTCATTCTTTTAGTCAGGCTTTTTACTACTTTGTCTCATTGCAGATGTTTGTGCACGTTTTCTGTGGAGAGAATGTCTTTGAAAGATTCCTATAAAAGTTATTTTATTATAATTAGCACCTAGTTTGAAGTTTATCTGTCAACTGCAGCTCCAGGCACCAGGCTGGAAGAGTGTTTAGTCAGTTCTCAACTCCCACCTGCTCTAGTTAGCATAGCCAAAATCAAGCATAACCAAAATTGCACTGCTGTGTTATCTCATGGGTCTGAGGTTCCCCACTGTTGCTTGTCACACCATATTCTAAATAAAACTTACTTGAGAACAATTGGATATGCATAGGAACTTGTGCAGTCGATAATGTCCCTTTCTAGTGTTGCTGCTCTCTGCTTCACTTGGCAATCCCATCCTCACAGAAATACAAATGAACAAACAAGTGTAATATGGCTGATCAATAGAAGGAAGGTTTGATAGTTAATAGGTAGATTATAGCAGCTTATTTTCATGAAGTGGAAATGAAATACCTGTACAGTAGGTTTCCTCATAACCACAAGACTATTACCCATCGTTTCACCTACCCACGATCCACTCCAGAGTCATGGCTGCCACTACTGACCAGGGTCCTTGCTCTGTACAGCCTGCCAAGAGAGGTGCACAGCTGGCCTTCTCATGCCTCTCAGCCAAGGGAGAGATGGATGCTCCTTTCTCAGCAGAGAGAGATAAAGCCCAGCACAGTTACCCCCTTCCCCTGTGTTTCTCTCATCTGAGAAAGGACACAAACTTTTCTTCTTTGGTGGAGAGAGGCAGGTGAAGCATAGCACAACTCCTCGCATGTTTCTCTTGGCCAAGGAAGGAGAGAGAAACTTCTTCCTTTATGGAGAGAGCCAGGTGAAGCCTAGCATGGCTCTCCCCTGACCCTGTGCTTCCCTTAGCCAGGGAGGGAGACAGATGTTCTTTCCTTGATGGAGGGAGGCAGGTGAAGCATGGTATGTTACCAGTGGTTTTTGCCATCCACATGAAGTCTGAGAACGTATCCTTCATGGGTAGAGAGGACCTGCTGTAATTGATGGGCAGAGTGTAAATGTTCATATCTGAAAAAGGCTCTCAAATATGAGCATATTTGGTTCTTCATTTAATAAAAAAACTTCTTTCAAGTCAACATTTTCTGGTATAGGTGATGATTCAGTTAGAGATTAACTATAAAGCCAGCATACTTATATTTTTGAAATTAATTTTATATAATAACACTTCAGAAAGACCTATTTCTAAGATGACACATTTAAAATGTTTGAAATGTTAAATCTAATTTTATTTTTTAAAAAAAGTAATTGAAAAGCCATTTATATTTTCCCTATGTGAATATTTAAATGCCTATATACTGTACATAACTATACATTTTGTGCAGTTGGGGATCCTGAAAAAGTACGGTTTCTAACTACCTGGAGAAAGCCCAGTGCATGAAAGAATTAGATAAATTTTCAGATAATTGAATGGAGATCAGAAGCAGGGGCAGTATAAGTATATAGTGCCATTCTCATCCCTCCCCTCTTCCACAAGTTCATGGATGTGGTAGAGCATAGGAGATATTTGCAGCCATGGTGATGTGTGGCCAAGCCATCTTTCTCACTCTTCTGGTTCAGGAGTTTTTGACATGTGACTGGAAGTCATGACCTTGTTGAAGAATATTTTCCCCTCCTCTCTTTCTTTTTCTCTGTGGTCTTGCCCCAGTACAGATGGCGGAAGCTGGCTTTATTCACTGTCCTGCTGAGAATGCACCTGATGTAGCCCAATGTTTTATATGCTTTAAGGAGCTGGAGGGATGGGAGCCTGAAGATGACCCCATGTATGTATCATGAAATCTGGAACTGAAGGATGCTTGAAACAAGTGTATCAATTGCTATAGAGAGGCAGCCCTACACAGCATAAGTCCAGACTAGTACTGTAGGGTAATGGGGGCAATCCTTGTAAAGGGTGTAAGCTTTTTATGAATTGTGCACATATTACCTTTTTTAACTTAAAACTATCACAATATAGCCATTTCAGAGGAACTGAAACCACTTACCATAGCATATCATGTTCGATCTTTGAACATATGGAGGTATTGGCCACAGCAGCAGGTATTTATATTTTGCAGTATGGCATGATTTTCATTTGCAAAGAGTACAGATTAAATTTGTGCCAGCCCTCTGGACTGCAGTGTGTGTGTCTGTGTGTGTATGGGGCATTAATCAAGTTGAATTCCCCTAGCTGCTATGTAAGCCAATAATTTTAATAAAGGCCCTTTATTCCATTTTGTTATCTTTAAAATCAAATTATGTGCTGTAGCCTGAGAACTACATGAATTGCCAAGCTTAGCATTCTTCAGGCAAGATGTTATGTGCCTATACTTGTTACAAAGGGTTTCCTTTAAAGCAGACCTGCACAAATATCAAAGTGTCAGCTAGAAAAGTTGGACATCACTAAGATGTGACTCCAGCTTGAGAGATCAGATCTGGCAGGTTTGGTCCTCTTAGGTCCCAGGAGGCATCCCTGTGGCTTTAATGTACAACAGATCAGATATGCTGTTTCAGTAATGTCTATACCTGCATTATGAAAAGGCAGAGGCCTTCAGCTTTCACTGGTCCATTCCCATTTGTCTATGTGGCTGACATCTGTTACGATATCATCTAGGACAAATATGACAATCATGGACTGCAAGTCTCAGTAGCCATAGCCAGGAGAACCAATAGTGAGGAATGCTGGGAGTTAAAGTCTAGCATCTGGAAAGTCACATAATTCTCATCCTAGATCTAGGACAGTGCAACCTATGTGGCTGACTTTTGTTTTTGAAAGAGAGAGTGTCTTTGTGAAAAAGATGTATCTTTTCTAGGTATGCATATTACTTAGGCTCGTTTCCCATAGACGATACCTTGCAAAATCTACAAGGAAGGGGACAAGAGGAAGATATAGTGTGGGTTAGAATTTTTGCAGTCAAACAGCTGTCAAGCGCACCTGCATCTTCTGTTACCTCCTGCTCCAATGAAGAGTCTAGACTCTGGACTGTGGTAGAATGAACTACTATAAATGCTTCTACTTACTGAACTTTTAAAAGACACTATAAAAAAGTCAACCTGGGCTGAAAAGCAGAATCAGTCAGGTAGCTCCAGAATCTATAGTGTAAACAAGACTGAAATGCCTCTCCCACCCCATATTTATAGTAACTATATAAGCTATTTGAAGTAATTGGCAAGATGGAACATAAATACTGGCTTAACTTTGACCATGGAAATGGTGGAAAATAGTATTTTCTGTCACTGAACAACAGAGGATGATCACTAAACCTGGAGGCGAGGTATTAGTTCTAACTGTGGCTGGCAAATGACCTCACATGATAAGGTGGCCTCAGAACTTATTATGAGCCTCCTTAAGTTGTACATTGGAAAGATGCATGAGAGCAAGCATGATGAAGTGCTGGACATGGATTTGGGAAGTCCAGGATCAAGTCCTGGAACTTACCGGGTGAATTTGGGTGCTTTAGCTGGTAGAAAATACTCTGATTTGAATTCCAATAGGAGTAAGCTATCAAAAAACACATGATCTTGGAGTTTCAATATTTGTACTGGCTCCCTTTGTCTTTCAAGTTCGCTTCAAGGCGTTAGTTATAGCTAAAAAATTTCCAAGCATCTTGGGCTTATTGTAATGTGGAGGCCACTTCTGCTCTATATGAGCACTAAGATCATTTGAGAGTATTACTTTAAATTTACCATCTGTGTGCCACCCTCTGCTCTTATGGACAAATGCAGAGCTGTATTTGGTGATGTATGGAATATCCTGTTGCTCTCGGGGTTTCTCTGGCAATGCAACACTTGTTCTATTGTCATGGTAATATTTTTGGCTGCTAGGCTATTGGAGTGACATGAATGAGCACATACATACTGGACTGATGGGAAGAGGATTGGGGCATGGTGATGTTCCATTATCCAACTGGCACATCTAGTGAATGAGATGGGAAGACTCAGAGAAGGTTTGGTCTTTTTCCTAACATCTCTCTACATCTGTTCCTAGGAAGGGCTGTCTTTCTGAGACTCATCAGATTAAAACAGTTCTTCTTACTAATTTTTAGGGAAGAACACCGGAAACACTCCCCCAGTTGTGCGTTTCTTGCTCTCCAGAAAGACATAGCTGACCTGACAATGCAAGAATTTATGAAACTTAGCAAAGAGAGAATGACCAACTTAGTTGTAAGTATGGCTCTTGGTGGAAACGATTCACATATGCTGCTTCTGTGCCTTGCCTGCCCTAACATTTCAGAATGGCTATCTAGTGTGCTAGTTTCCTCCATTCAAGTAGTGGGTCGTCTTGTGTCTATAGACCTGTTTTTTTCACAACTCAGAGAAGAGCTCCTTCCAGTTGTAGTGTGTTTTTCCTGTTTTCTTGCTTCCTAAAGCTGCACCTCCCCATTCCAATCCTGTCTTCTTTTAATTTTCTAATAAGAATTGCTTTATTTTTTTCCGTCTAGAAAAAGATGGTGGGCCTGAAAATCATTGATGTGGAAAAATATGCTGCCAATGTCCGTAATCAAATCCGTTCACTCTGTTCATAATGCTTCTTGCATGTCTTCCGATGCCCTGAGCCAGCTCCTCACTGATTGTCCAACTGGGCTACAATAGAGGTTGAATCTCAGTTGCTCTGTGCTTGTATGTACAAGTTTCTCCTTTTTTTCTAAATAAATGTTACTAGTTTTCAACATATTTGCCCTCGCACAATTTCCTGACCAGTACTGCTTAGAGCTTGTGATTATTGAAATGCCCGAAGGCCTTCAACTTCCTTCTTTCTTCTCCAAGAGTTTCTCTAGTCTAGCTGCTCTTAAAGGCTAAATGAAGATATCTGCAGTACTCTGGTAATGCAGTAGTGAATATCAAGATGAAATATACAAACACCAAAGAAGTGGAGGAAGAATGCAGAAGAAGAAAAGTTGAAGTAATCCTTGTTCCTACCAACCTTTGCTTTGGACATGCTTGTCTCAGTCAGAAAATTGGTGGGGGGAGCATCCAGGATGGGGGTGTTGAGGCAGAGGTTGAAACTTTGTACAGGGCTGCAAGTGACTGCTTGCATTGGTTTTAGTATCTTAGTGTATGGCTAAGTAGCCTGAATGAGACAGCATAATGAAACTGAAGGGAGGACAAAAAACTGAAACCGAAACAGGTTCCACTCCCAAAAGAAAAGGATGAGAGAAGGAAAAAAATGAAGATTTTTTTTTCTCTCCTGGCCTCAAATGTTTCTCCTCAGTTTTATTTTGCTTAACAACCTTCTGGGAGAGTTTTTTGCACACCTTTTGCCAGAATGTAAAGAAGGGAGAGATGGAAAGAGGGTTTTAATGCAAGTGCCCCTCTCCACTTCCACCTTGTCACTGCCAAAGGATGACATAGGCAGCAAGAGTAGGTCAGATGGGTACCTCTGGCTTGACACAACCATGTGGCAAGAATGCTGTATTCCTTAGACAATACTTGAAGAACTGTGGAGAGAAAGGGGAGGGGAAAAGGAGAAGAAGGCAGAGTGTGACAAGGAAAGAGGGAAGGCAGGAAAGGATGCCAGCCAGCATAAGCAGCACTGTATTACCCCAAAACGTGGGTGACTCAGGGGTCCAGCTGCAATGCCAGTACTTCCACGTGACAATGGAGAATTAATTAGGAGGCCTGCGATGGAGGGGGGTGTAACCTAATGAGATCTGCCACCAATGTTTATGGGGTCCTCACAGGAAAGAATGCGCCAGAGAATCAATAGTGAACTAAAATGTGTTTTAGTGATTTTAGTGGATCTGAACAGTCACACACTCATACAAGCCTAACCGCAGGAAAAGGGAGGAAAGTTTATGATAATGACATTTCAGAGTAAAATGGGCAGTATTTACCAACCCAGAAGAATAGTGAAAAAGCAGCAATAGAGTTTAGACTTGTGTCTTAAGGACAGTACACAACTGGGAATCAAAGTGGCATACTGACGTTCAGCAACTGGTGAACTGCGAAGTAACTGGTCAAAACTGGGGGGGGGGTTTATATTCTATTTTCCTCCCTGGAGGGGTATGAGTTAATTGCTTTCTGGCAGAGTAAACAAAAGGAGTCTGGAATGGACTGATTGTTGACAAAATGTTGATGGGAGCAGCTTCCTAATGTCTTGGTTGGGGAAGGTGACTGGGGAAGGTTTCTGTAGGAAAGGTGCAGAGCAGGGTTGCTTGCCTACTGCCCCTGGGCTTGACCATTATTTTCTGAGGTTGGGCAGTTGAGAGGATTAGCTCAAAGCCATTGAGGCAGGCTTTCCCAGCTAATCCACAGCAAATTTAGGACCTGGATATGGTGAAGTCACCTCTGACCTACTTTTGCACATTTTCCCAGCCCATGTACCTTTGCCCTATGACCTTTCAGCCATAAGTGTATATCACTTAATTTCATGCCAATTAACATTTGCCAATTAGACCATATCAAAGCGTGGAGGTGTATGGCTGCTAACAGCTGGGTGCAGCAGCCAGGGTTGGAGGCGCAGCTCTCAGAGCCAGCAATTCCCATAAGTGTGCCTTCTTACCCCTTCTGCGTGAGCTTTATTTCAATAAAAAAAAAGTGTGGGGTGGAGTAGGGGAAAGGGAGCCTGAAGCACGTTCTCCTGAGGTAAATTTGATGAAGGGTATGACTGACTGACTGACTGACAGGTGCGCACATACACACGTTTTCTCTCGAAGGCACCCCATCAGAGGGAAAAGCCAGGCAGCTTCTCCAGCTTGGACACTCCCTTCCAGAGCCTGCTGTACTTAGAGGATGACTTTTCTTCTGCCCCTGCTTGAGTAACTATCATACTCCCCACAGTTTGAGAACCACTGATCTAATCCAATTCCCTGCCATGCAGGAATGCACAACTATGGTACTCCTAGAAGATGCCCACACAGCCTGTTCAGAGACCTCCAAAAAGGACAGTCTACCATGCTCTGAGGCAATGTTCTCCACTGTCAAACAGTTCGCACAATGAAGAAGTTCTTCCTAATGTTTAAGTGGAATTTCTTTTCTTGTAGTTTGAGTCCTTTGGTTTGTGTTCTGTTCTTCATAGCAGCAGAAAACAAGCTTGTGCCATCTTTTATATGTCAACCCTTCAGATGTTTAAAGATGGCTGTCATGCCACTCTTCTCCGGACTAAACATACCAAACTCACTAAGTTGTTCCTCAAAAGACTTGGTTTCCAGGCCTTTGGTTATCCTGATTGCACTTCTGTGGCCATATTCCAGCTTGTCAATATCCTTGAATTGTGGTGCCCAGAACTTCTGTGTTCTGACCAAACAGAACAGAGTGGCAATACTATGACCCTTGATTCAGGCACTGTTCCTAAGGGGGTGGGTCTTCAAGCTGGGAATAATTGTTTCCCTTCTCTACTTCTCTATCAGAAGACTTCTGCAAGCCCAAATCCTTTCCCTTTAGTGCTTAATTTTACAATAAGGTCTTTCATTTTTAACCTTGCCATGTGAAGAGGGCAAAAAAGCAAGTGACCGGCTTGCCTAGCATGGACAAGTCAATAATTTCTTCCAGAAGAATAAATTGGCCAATGGGATGTAATTTCTATCAATTATTTGACATCAGTCCTTTGGTTACCTAGAGATTTTAATAACAAAGAATTTGCTGTTAAACATCTTGCAGTCCTGAAGAAGGCTAAGATTCATGAAATTACTAGCTGTTTGTTCTATGCTAGTCAATTTTTGCTAGCAGTAATGACTGCTTGCAAAGTGGTTGCCCAATCCTTTTGTAATTCAGCTCAGGGTGTCTGGAGAAGATTTCATAGGCTCACTCACCAAGGTTTTATCTTTGGTTTTGTTGCCTTTGGAGGCCTCTGAGTTCTCAAAGCATCTCAGAGGCTCCAAGGAATTTGTGGATTTCAGAGATTCAAGAAAAAAGTCAACATTTGGCTATGTTAACCAAATTGTGTCAGATTTAATCCCTATTTCATTATTCAGATGAAGCAAGCAGGGTACCAGCTGTAATGCAATGCAGGACAAAGTCCAAAGTAAGCAAGAGAGTAGCGTTCTTATACTTCCATACTGCCTGCAAGCATCAGTCAGTTGAAAAAACTCCAGGATTCTTGTAGACACTGGTGGAGTTTAATTTGGCTGAAACCAGTTTAGAGGGGAATTTTGCAGCTATAGCAAAAAACTCACTGAAAGCATCAATTTATTCCCAGGAATTATTAGTCAGAGATGAAAAACAAAACACCTAGGAGCCATTAGGCACAGATGGAAAACAAAACAACATAAGACAATTTTGTAAATCAGTGATATTCAGAGTGAGTTGTCTACACTCAAAAAGAACACCAGAGAAAGCTCAGCCATCCAAGTGTTTATTTACCGCCTTCTGTGGGACATTCCCTCTTAAATGGGCATACAGCTGTATTGTGCAATTCCACTGAGATGACATTCCATTTTTCTGAAGTAAAGTCACAAACGATTCAGAGGATGTGAATAGACAAACTATTTTTCTCAGAACGCTATACCTTGCAGTCATTAATGAAACAGTACCAGTATGTTCAGAGTAAACAAAGCAATACTTCAGGCAATGCATATTGACTACTAACATTCATTACCATAAAATGTAACAGATCCTAGTTTCACTGTCTTAAAAAAACCTGACAGCATTTTGTGAATAAACAAAGCACTACAAAAGCAAATGTGTAATTACAGAATTCATCACATACTTTTGATGGCTCCTAAAAAATTAGGAAAGAAACTGAGAATTTGCCAATCTCTGTAATCATTATGTAGCTAAAATAAGTTTTCGAACTGGTGAGCACAACAATTGCGCTCTACTTTTGGGGAACAAACAATTAATCTTTCAATGGAAACAGCGTACTAGACTAGAACTTAGATTGGTTGCATGAATCTGAGCTATGCTTTGTAATGTGAGAATGTAATGTTGTGCTGGCGCTTACGGATGCATAGAAATGAGTTGTGCTTCATATGTATGGGAAGAGGAATGTGCAATTGGTAAGAACTGCATCAGGCCCAACCTTTGGCCCTGTCCCCTACCTATAGCCTCACCTACTACTAGAATGTGGCCTCTGTGAGGTGATGATACTTGACCTCTTGACTAGAGGGAACCTTTGGGTGGAGCCAGCAAACTGGATGAGATTTTCAAGGACAATCCATTCCCTTAGCAATCACCAATGAGTTCAAGATAGTTGTGTGATAACCAGAACCTACAATAATTGGCAACAGAGCTATGAAGGGAAGAAGTGCATCTTCCCACTCTTCCTTTGTGTGGATTAGAAGAACATCTGATGAGAGGACTGAAATGCCCATTGGAAATACTGGAGAATATTAAAACATCAAACACAAAGATAATCAATAATAAAATACTTGCTAACTGTTTACAACAATGGGATGCTTAGATGTGGTTTTGAGGAGTGCAGTAGTTTTGTTTTTGGCCACTAGTTATGCTGGTCCTTTCTGGATGGCATAGTCCAAACATGTAATCCTGTTTTTGTAATTCTTTTTGGAAGCATTTTTTGCTAGGTATTTGGGGAGGAAAGAGAGGCCTCAAGAGGCAGGCTATTTCTTGCTTTGACCATCCTCATCTGGTTAGGAGTTGATTCTTAGCATATAATCCTGCTGTGAAGGACACTTTCACAGTGCTGCTGCCTTGTAGGTGATTAATCTCATTGGCAGGCTCGGTTAAGTTCACAGACCATCTTCTGCAAAACAAGCGGAAAAAACTAGCAATTTTTATTAACAAACTGTGCTTTAACTTTCTCCTCTGGAGTTTAGAACACTTTCTGCTGAGTGCTGACAATGAGTGGGCAGTGTGGCTGTGTTTTTCCAGAAGTCTTAAGGTTCTGCTTTTCACTCAGTGATTAAGCTATAATAAACTACCAGAGTAACTGCAGATAGAATAGCGGAAATAATTGAGCTGCTCTTTCTGTAACTCATATCATAGCATGAAGGGAAAACAACTGCTGTCTTCCTGGATGGGACCAGCCAAAACTCAGTGAAGGGCTCCACCTCAACACATTTGGAAATGCTATTTAAAGGGTAGTGTGTTACTGTAAAAGGTGGGGGACCTTGAGATCCACCAGCAATGCCAGTGTCTCCTTAGAATTTGAGGAATTATTAGCTCAAAGGAGCCCTGCAAGAGGAAGGGAGCAGCAGGAATATTTTCACCTGTGTATACTAGGACTCTACTTAAAAGTTAAGCAAATTATTTTATTGGAAATTAATAGACACACAAGAAATCAAGCAGTCTCACAAACTATACAAGACTGTTAAAGAAAAATGTGAGAAAAGTTGGATAGAGAGGGGTTTGGAGTGGAAGGGAGTGATATTTACCAGTCCAGGAGCAGAAGATCATAGAATCATAGAAATGTAGAGTTGGAAGAGACCACACGGGCCGTCCAGTCCAACCCCCTGCCGTGCAGGAACACCCTCAAAGCACTCCCAACAGATGGCCATCCAGCCTCTGCTTAAAAACCTTCAAAGAAGGAGACTCCACTACACTCCGAGGCAGCACATTCCACTTCTTCTTCCTGAGGTTCAGGTGGAATCTCTTTTCCTGCAGCTTGAATCCATTGCTCCTTGTCCTGGTCTCTGGAGCAGCAGAAAAGAAGCCTTCTCCCTCCAAACAGTGGGGCTCGAACAGGAGCTTGAGGGTAGGATAGAGGAATGGGAGTCTGAGGTGCAACATGATGCCCAACATACTACAAATTAAGTGGAATGGAGCCAGAGTTTTTATACCCTATTTTCTGCCCTGAAGGAGGATATGCGGACAAAGGGGTAATTGCTTCCTCACAACTCTGACAAGGGAGTCCGGAATGCGCTGATTGTCTTAAATTTAGGTGACAAAACATTGATGAGAGTCCTGACAATCTTTTAATGTCTTGGTTGTGTAAGGCAAATAGAAAAGGTCTCTGTAAGATATGCAGCAGGAGTACTTGACTACTTCCCCTGGGCGGTTTGCCTTCAATTATTTCCAGGAGTGCTTATACCTTACAGCCTTTTGAAGGATCATTCTAAGCCCATTAGCACTGGGCTTTCCCATTCTAATCCTCTCTGAACTTAGGTCATCCTGACCTGGCTATATGAATACAGTCAGTGCTTCTCCAAACATACTTTTGGTCATAAATATGTCTAATTTATGAAAAATTGTGTACCCTCAAAGTGAGGGTGTTGGGTGTGGTAACAAGTGAACAGTTGACTATGATTGAGTTAGTTGTTTACCATTTGAGCAGAGGTGAGGTGGACATTTTGCCTCAGCATCAAAATATTGAGCTGTAACTGAATGACCCTTAATTTGCATGGGTTGTTGCTAGTCTGCACATAGTGCTTTACAAAGGCCAGAGCTTTCAAGGGAGAAAATACAGAGTAACAGAGAAAGCAGAATATGCAATTACTTTGACTTAGTTATAAAGTTTTTAGTGATTAAAATGTACTCTGCTTCAACAAAGATGAAACATCCAAGCAGAAATATCAAAGGAAGCAATTGGTGATATGGGATGGAGAATGAAACATATGGATTAAACTAGTTGAGCTGGGTGCCATCAGCCTCTAGGTGGCTTGGGCTGTTTTATTTGTAGCTTGACTTTCCCTTGCTTGAAAGGGAAGATACTGCCATTGCAAGCAGAGCTTCAGGTGAGTACAATTCTACCCTTTGCAAGTATGTACTAACAGATGAACTAGAATCACAGAATCATAGAGTTGGAAGAGACCACAAGGGCCATCAAGTTCAACTCCCTGTGATAGGTTCATCTTATGGTTGCTGTAAGTCAGAAGTGACTTAAAGGCACACAACAACAAAGTGCCACTAACAGTGGGAGTTTTGTTTTTGTTAGCCATTACGTCTCTCCCCTTTGAAAGTGGACTTATGGTGAGCCTAAGGTGAACCTATCATGTAGGTTTTCTTGGCAAGGTTGGTTGACTTTTTATCTGAGGCTGAGAAAATCTGACTTGCCTGAGGTCACGCAGTGGGTTTCCATGGCTGAGCAGGGATTCAAGTCACAGTTTGGGTGTGTACACACACCTGCCATCATGTCCCGTATCATCAAGAATGTGACTACAGGAAGGGTGGGGGCACTGAAACTACTTCCTTGTTTGCAAATGAGGGAGCACTTTGGGTGCATGCACATGCCTGTTGCCCTGTCCCTGCATACCCCCTGCTATCACATCCCTGAGGAAAGGGACACAGAGGGAGGCATGTGTGTGTGCCCAAACTGCTCCTTCATTTGCAAATGAGAGAGCGGGTTCAGCATCTGCACACACTCCTGGTGCTGCACTGCTGTTGCTGCCCAGCAGCAGGGCTCTGCGGACCCCAGGTTAAGAACTACTGGTCTAGCCCACATCTTACTAGCTTGTTTTCAAGATTAAGAACTAGGTCAAGCACGTTTCTGTTCAGTCCCTGTAATACATATTTAGAAACTCTTAGCAAGTTGGAAGATGATGATACCCCAGTGAAGGAAGAAGATGATGTTCCAGTTACTTTTTCTTATGATTTGAATTTCTTATGTTGGACACTCCCCAAGAAGCACTTTATGCCAGAATTTAACTGTGAGTCTTAAATAAGGACTGGTGTGGCTTGTCAGAGTGTTGGTCTCAAGGGGCAAATGAATAAGGTTCACATTCCTTGTTCAGCTATCAAGCTCACTGAATGACCTGGGGCTGGTCACTCTTAGCCTAAGTCAGCCCACAAGGCGGTTGTAAAGATAAAGTGGGGAAAAAGGAGGCAAAAGATCAAAAGGAGGTGGAAGACCTTTAAAGGAGGAGGACTGTGGATACTGAACTAAGTTAGCTGGCAGAAAGGCAAGCTAATACCTGAACAAATTAATCTATGACAGGCAGAGTGCCTTTCAGCAGGTACAGATTGCTTCCCTCTCCCTGTCCAACAGGTAGCTCCTGTATTTCCAGAATCAGGGCTAAAACTGGTATGGCAAATTGGTAGCCCTTCAGACACTAACTGTGGAGAGAACATTATCCATGCTGGGTGGGGCTGATGGGAGCTGGAATCAAGCAACATCTGGAGGGCAGCAGTCTCCGCATCCCTACGCTAAAATCTTAGGTCAAAATTAAGATTGTAATATTTTACAAATTAAATAGTTATTTCTAGCTCTGCCCCCCCCCCGCCTGTTTCCATGTTTCCCTACTTTGGCTTTTTCTTGGTTGGTTTCCCAGAGGCAGAAACGACTTGGAAGATACACAACTCCCAGTTGTATTCCCGAGTACAGCTGCAAAGGGGGAAGAGGCGCTCAAAGCGCAGCAGCTCAGCGCTGCAGGTGTTACCCGCAGGCAAAGATACCGTCGCCAAAATTAACTGGAGCGGGGAGTCGTGGGAGCGTCCGCTATTGGAGTAGATCTCAATATGGGTTTCTGGAGGGAAAGGAGGAGGGGGTTCTCTTTCAGGTATCTCTGGAAACCTGAGGGGCTCTGAAGTGCGGACAGGGCGGGCTGGACAGCTGGGGACGACACAGGAAAAAGCCAAGATTGGCAAAGTCCCCTTTCAAATACGGATCGCACCCCAAACTTGTGAGGTACGAATCTCTCCAACGTTTCTCTCCTCGGAGAAAGCGGTGGGCGACGGGTCGGCATAAGTGGACACCACGGCTGGACTTATAAGTAAACACGGGCAGGATTTGGCCCCTAAAGCTACTTGTTTCCCCTACTGAGCCGCTCAGCCTCGAACGTGGCACCGGCGCTTATTCGCAGTTTAGGGCTGGACGAAAAGCGGCCCGCGCGCTGCTCTCCGTGGGCGTCTGCCGAGTCAAGCGTCGACCCTCGGGAAGTGGGAGCCGTGCGTGGGGGGGGAACTGTTTCCCCTCCCTCCCCCCTCCCCCCGCGCAGGAGCCCTGCCGGGTGGGCCTGAGCTTAGCAAGGGGGCGTTTCCCGCGCTGCCGCCCCTCCACGTGCTCGGCCGGCGGCCGGAGTCTGGCTCCCGCGGCGCCGGCGGCGGGCTGAGGATGGTGCCGGTGCCGCCGCCTCCGGTGCCCGGGCTGCCCAAGTGTGAGGGCGCGGGGGCGCCTCCCGGGGCGCTCTGCCTGGGCGCCGCGCTCAGCGGGGTCTTCAGTTTCGGCCTCCTGGCCGCCGCCGTCGCCACCGACTACTGGTACGTGGTCCGCGTGGATCTGGCGGGCAGCAACCGCAGCGCTTGGGACGCGGGGCAGCTGAGTTCTCACTCCGGGCTCTGGCGTCTCTGCGAAGGTAAGGAGCGGAGGAGGACGGGGGGCGGCGGCGGCGGCGGCGGCGGCGGCGGCGGCGACTGGGGCGAAGAAAGGCAGGCAGCTGTTTGGCTTCTCCTCTCCTCAACTTGCGTCGCTCGCTGCCCGCGGCTGGCGGTGCCCCGCGGCTGTGGGAGAGGAAGCAGCTGCGCCCTTGTGGGCTCCGGCAGCCGCCCGAGAGCGGTCCATCCCCTCCATGCAACCCCGGCCCTTTTTCCCGGACCGATGCGCGGAGGGAGCTTGCTGTTCTAACAGTGACAGCTTTCAAGCCGCCTCCCGCTGTTACAGCCTGCCTCGCGGGTGCCTCGCCGTCGAGGATTCCTGAAAAGTACCGCTGTCCTGCCTCGCCCCCCCGCGCCCGCATCCCCTTTCCCTCACCGGGAGCCGAGTCTTTCCCATTATTACCGCTGTGCCTGACTCCGCTGTTGCTTCACCCCAGGTGCGGATTTGTAGCATCCTGTGGGTTAGGCGGATGCAAGGAGATCAAGAAGTACTGGGTGGTGGTGGAGGAGGAGGGGGGCTCCTGGAAGGAGAAAGGGGGCAGGCGGGCTAAGACAACTCTCTGCCAGAGAGACCGTGGAATACACTTGGTGATCCACTCTGATGCTTAGCGAGAATTCTGCCATCCCTAGTGGTATAATGACTGGGCTCCTCTGGAAACGTGTGTCTGTGTGCCTTCAAGTCACCTGTCAACCTATGGTGGTCCCATGAATTTCACAGGGTTTTCTCAGGGAAAGGATACTAGAAGTGTTCCTTCCTCTGAAATGTAGCCTACAGCAGTCTCCCATGCAAGTACAAACCAGGGCTGATCCTCCTTAGCTCACCAGATCATAGGTGATCTGGTGCTAGATGACAAGGGAGGTAGAAAAGACCCTTGTTCTGGCCATAGACTATGCTGTTTTTCTTTTTTTCTGTCTCTCCCTGTGCAAGTGAGGCTAGAATTTGCTGCCTGCAAAGTGCAGTTGTGGGCAACAGTTATGGAATTTCTTGGTCTACTTTGTTCTTGCAATTTCTCGTATTTTTTTCAGATAGCAGAGGTCTTTGCTGTACAACGTGTCACAGGTGTCACTTTGCACAGTTTGGAGGGAAGGGCAGATCTAAAGCCCTCCAGACTATTAAAAATTAGCAACTCATAGCCAAACAGATGGCCAGCTTTATTACCAGGAGCACACCTTCCCCAACTTAATTTACCCCTGCCCCGTGTTTGCATGGGTACGTTCCAAGGAAGTGAATTAGCTGCTGTGACACTGACACTGGTAGAAGGGAGTCCTGCCAGTCAAGTTACCTTGAGAATAATTTTAGAAAGATTGGGACAGTGTTAGGACATTGCTTACTAATCACTGGGGAGGATTTTTAAAAATTAGGGTTTAGATATTGGTAGGGAATATTTTAATAGAAGTTTATTTCTTGGTTCTATTATATTTCAACTACATTACATCTTTATAGTAGTTTTGAGGCAGTATATAAGTAGTTCAGTTTTTAATAATAATCTGAGAGGCTGAAAGTTATAGTTGTTTTATTCTTGTTGTGTGCCTTCATTTCCAAGTTATGGTGACTCTAAGATGAACCTATCACAGGGTTTTCTAGGGCTGAGTATGAGTGCATTTCCATGGCTGAATGGGAAATCGAACCCTGATCTCCAGAGTTGTAGTCCAGTGTTGTCTTACTCCTATGTGGTCTTTGTGTAGTTATAGTTAGGTAGGGTAGTTTAGTTTACATATAGTTTTAGATGTGCTTACGTGTGTGTGGTTTTTCAATATCCTTATGTGTTATTTAATATATCCAAAATGTATGTGTTTAATAAAAATATCTTTTTAAAAAGTTACCCTGAGAAGTAATGGAATCAGATGTACATTTGCTCACCCCTACTTTTCTTTAGAATGTCCCCCATGTAACTAATAAATAAAATAAAAACAAATTTCAGGGATTACTCTCCTAAAAGGGCACTTGGGGCCAACAGTAGGTCAGTGCCAATGACTGCTGTTTGTCTCAGAGCTATTAGCACCAGCTTTTTTTTTCCTGGAAGGTTCTGGACAGGCATTTGTTTCTGAGCTGCAGAATATCCTGCCTGAATTAGCCTTGCTGATGGCTTGTGCGTCTGCCCCTCTGATGTTCTGGTTCTCTGTTGCTTCTTCAGGGCAGAATGCCTGCATCCCTCTGATTGACCCATTTGGGACAGAGAGCTGGGAAGTTCCAGCATCACTACAACATCTAATCTGTGAGTAGAGAACATTTTGTGGGGCTTGGAACTCTGGAAAGTGGTGGAAGTCTCTGTTTCATAGTTACACTGAGTTTGGAAGTGTGCCTTCTGTTGGTGGGACCACCTGGTTGGAAATTAGGGTGGAGTTTGGCTGGTGCTATCTGTAAAGGCAAAATATGGTTGGAGACGGGCCCTTATCCTTCACTTGGGAGTGCAAATAGTGGGACTGCTTCTCCCTCAAAAGAAAACACCGCAGGCCTTTAAAGAAAGTGTTTTAGCTTCTAAAACAACAGGAATCTTTTTCAACCCTCTGTAATTTGATGTCTGTCTCTTTGCCAGGCATGCACCGAGCCTTTGTGGTCCTGCTGCCACTTAGTCTTGTCTTGATTGTTTTTGGCTGGATCTGTGGGGTCATGGGGTCCTTGGCCCGGAGCACCTGCCTTCTTCAGTTCACAGGCTGCTATTTCCTACTGGGTGGTGAGTGATCCTATGGCTGGAAAGGTCTTGGAATGGTGCCCCAGTGGTCAAAACTGCCACTGAACACTTGCCCAATTTCTGTTCCTGGGGATTATTTACTAGAACCTGCATTGGTGCATAGAACCTGTGTTGGCCCTGGCTGCCAGCTGGCCATAGCAGACCGAGTATAAAGGTGCCAGCTAGTGGCTATTTGTGTGACAGCCACATCCTTGTTGCCATGGAAATGGTATTTTCTCTCATTACCAATTCCTCATTGGTTCTCCTCCCCTTTTAGTGCTGGACAGCAAATAGTTATGCCTCTCTCCCGAGGCTCTAAGAATCTTTGTGGCAGGAGTGGTGGGGCGTACAGCTCTCTAGGTACTATTGACCTGCACCTTCCGTCAGTGCCTTGCCCAGCATAGCCAATGCTGATGGGTTATGGGAGCTGCAGTCTAATATATCTGGAGGGCCATAAGTCACCTAACCCTGCTTTATGGGGTTCGGGACTATCATTTATTCCATTCTGGCCTATTGGTATCAGCAGCCTTTGTTGGCTACTTTAGCTAGTCTCCTTATAGTCTTTTCCTCTCCTTTGGCCAGAGTCAGAGAATAATGCAAGGGCTAAAAGTTATAAATAAAACTCAATAAGTAAAATTGCACTACAATTCACAAATGACAAAGTTTTAAGTGCTATGGATTTAATTTTATTCAGGCAGTAAAATTAATTAAAATAGGTTTTAAAATAGGTATTTTGTATATTTCAGTTAGGGATGGGACGAATCCAGAATTTTCTGGATCCAAATCCTTGGAAGGTTCTGGGAATCCAGAATTTCAATCTTTGGAATCCTTTTTTAAAAAAAGGTTTAAAAAGCAAGGGAATGAAAGCACTTCTACTGAAAAGTGTTTTTGAAGCTGAATTTGACATCTTTGTTTAATGACAAACAAATGAAAAAATAGTTTTCAGTCCAGGAAAACACTCATACTTCTTATTAAGAAGATACAAATGCAATTGACATGTTCATCTACTACATGAAGTATATAACTCTCAAGTCAAAAGTATAGAGATTATTACCTTGCAGAGGGAGACAGCCATGGGCACAGGCAGCTGGAGCGGACCTGGGCAGCACGACTGAGCACAGGCAGCAGTCCCAGGCACAGGCAGGCTCTGGCGTGTGCACTTGGCTTTAGAGTTTTGCGCCAATTTTTAAAAACAAAGATGAGCCCAGGCCCTGGGGCACGCAAGGACATGGAGATAGCTGGCCTTGCCCACTCTTGTGGGCCTGATCCAGGGCGCTCTGCTTCCTTAGACCACGGAGTGTGCAGGGCTGCAGCAACAGCCAGCCTTGCAGGCTCCTGCAGGCCTGATCTGTCGTGGTCTGCTCGCTCAGCGCTTGCGCCGGTGGAGGCTGCGGGACGTGCACGGAGTTGGCCATCACTGTGGGCGCTGGATTCGAAAAATTCTGTTTGCCTATTTTGGCACCTGGATTTGGATCCCTGAATCTCAAATCCTTGTCAAGGGTTTGAGGATTCGGTTGGCCCATCCCTAATTTCAGTTCCCTCTCAAGTATCTTCTTTTTGCTGACACTTCCCTTCAAGAAAGCTAATTTTTAAAAATTTCTAAAAAATTTAAATCCCTAAAGAGAGGCTTGATTCCTGAGACTGTTTATCTTAAACAGCGGTTTCTACAGTGTTCCAGGTTCAACTCCTGGCCTCTCCAGTTAAGAAGGAGCAGTTGTCAGTTGATGTGAAAGATCTAAGCCAGAGGCCCTAAACTGAGCTGGGTTGGACAGTCCTGAACTAGATGACAAGCAAGTAGTCTTATCTGCTGTTAACCCTCATCTAGGAAGACTTTTTTAAAAGGTGCATTCAGTGACTTAATCTCGAGTATTTTCTGACCCCATTGAACATTCTAGCGTACAACAGGAGATGTCCCCAGGAGTGTTTTGTAGATACACCATCAAGGCTATTCCCGCAGTATACAAAACACCCAGAGCCAGGAAACACGTGAACATATGAGGTAGAAGATGAGTGTTTTGGAGCTGTCATCCCTTGTCATGTGCAAGGAAAATGAATTAAATAGCTAAAAATGTGCTGCTCCTTTATGCATCCAAGGCCAGCTACTCAAGGTGGCTGCCTTCCTTTGCCTAATGGTAGAGATAGCTCTGCTGTCTCTGCCAAGGGAGGCTCCATTTAGTTATCACTGTGATTTATGGGACGGGTTCTCTCTATTCAGAGGTAATGCCTCCTGTCCAGCCTGCCTGTCTGATAGTCTTTTCTTTCCCACCCCATCCTCTTCTCTGTCCTACCCAGCACTGCTGACGTTGTCAGGCGCTAGCATCTACATCTGCTACTCTGGAGCAGCATTCACAGAGACAGTGCATATGTTTGACCGAGAGCGCTTTGAGCACGTCCACATTGCCTTTGGCTGGTCCCTGGCTCTTGCCTGGCTCTCCTTTGGTACCGAGGGATTGGCTGGTGTCCTGCTTCTCCTGGCTGCTCAGCAGCTCCACCTGAAGGCGGATGCGTGTTCAGTGGTCATTTGATCACCGTGGAGAGGCTGGGAAGGTGGGGGCTACCTGGGTTGCAGTGGAATTCTTTGCTCTCATAGTGGCTCCTCCCCTCACCCTTATGAGAAATCCTAGCTGGCACCACTCCCTCTTCCTCTGCAGCTGCAACACACATTCCTTGGCCATATGGAGTTAGAGGACTAGGGTTGTGGCTGGCAGATGGAGGGGTCTCCCTGGGGGTGTGATGTGAGGATGAAATTCTCACTCATAAGGCCTAGCAGTTGCCCTCTCTGCTGGTTGGTTGCTGCCCCTATTGCAAGCAGCAAATAGTAATCTAATAATAATGCTAGTCATACTATTCCAAAATAATATGTCATTTAAAATTAGCTTATTATTGTACCAAAATAATGAGTAATTAATAACGCCTAAAAACTATTTAATGCTTCTATCATGGCTATTAAAAAGTATTAACATCAGGAAAAAAAAAGAAAAATTTCCTTTAAAAATAAGCAAGAGAATCTTAGGTACAATTGAGTCAGGGACTAGCATAACTGAGTTTAAGAGCATGCCTTGACTTAATTCCGCATCGACATGCCAAGCACCAACGTAACTTCTGGTCTGCAGCCTGATAGGATGTTACTGCTCACACCTGTCTAGCACAAAGTGCAACTTCTTCACAGCCAGTTGGGTGTCATGAGAGGAGACGTCACAGTGCCAGACGGCACGTAGGCAGCGCTCACCCCATGGGAAGAGACGCACACTAATGGCTTGCCCTGTGACAGCAATCTCTTCTGCGCTCACAGCCTCCATTAGCTCACACAACCTGGCAGAAGTCAGCCTGGGTGTTAACACAGTTGCTATGACAATATTGGTCTCCACCGTGGCTGGATCTATGGAACAGAGAGGAGAACCAAGAGCACAGACACCTGTGAGGAAAAATGATGGAGGTCAGAAAGATGGGACACAGTGAGAACCCCTTGCCTTTAACACTTGTATTCTATCGCAGAAAACTGTTCATGTGAGAGAGTGAAAGAGGAAGGCAGAGAAAGAAAGTGGGAGAAGTTCTCCCTGATTAACAGGAGGGCCTAACCTGACAAAATGGGTTTGAAAGGGGAATACCAACCCAACAACCAGCAAAAGAAATCTACCCTCTGTGCATGGCTCAAGGTAGTGCATGGTATCTTTGAAGGAACTGGAAATAATTACTCTGAGGAGACTTAGAGGTAAGTCTGTGCATCTCTCCATCCTCACAAAATAGGCACCTTGGGCAAAGGACTTGGCATTGCTATGATCCTTCCGTAGAGTCTCCTCTGCATGGCTCAATCCGACAAGGCCCGCTGCTGCCAGAACTCCTGCCTGGCGCATCCCACCTCCAAGGAGCTTACGCGCACGCCAGGCTTCTGAGATGAGCTCTTTCGATCCAGCCAGAAGCGCGCCTACTGGTGCACCCAAACCCTGTGGAGCAGAAAGGAAAGAGGAACCACGCAGCATTCTAAACTCTGCCCCACAATTCCTCTGAGGGACTCTGCCTGTAGCATGGGAACTGCAGCCCAACATCCCCATTTCTCCCTAAGCTTGGCTAAGAGGAATTTGGCAAAGCATCCAGACCATTCAAGGCATGCTCATGGGGTTCAGACACAGATTATAGTTCGGGAAACATCATAGGTGCTACATCTGTACTCTTCCACCTCCATGCCATATTTACAGTCCCACTAATAACTCCTCACCTTAGAGAGGCAGAAAGTGATGGAATCACAGTGCTGAGAGATATGAATTGCTGGCACCCCCAGTGCTACAGCAGCATTAAGCACCCGGGTACCATCCATGTGTACTCGCAACCCATACTGCTGGGCTAGCAGATGTACCTGCGTATAGAATGAGGCAGTCACCACTTGAACAAAGACAAGCAAGAAGCAGAGGAAGGTAGACCAGGGGAATTCTGACCAGAGGCAGCACATTTAATCAGGGAAGGGTGGCTCTATCTCTCATAAAACTGAAGAGGCAATCGTAGATGGCAATCCAGGCAGGCAGGCACGCTCATTCCAGCCATCAGAGGAACCACAATGTCCAGGCAGGAGCTTGCTTACTAAGACTGAACCCAGCCAGGGGATCCTGCGTTGGGGATATCAGTTCTTTATCATTACTTATTATCACAGTTCTTTCTAATAGCATATGGAAATATGCTAACAGATGAATCATAATTCTCTCTAGGAGCAGGCTTGGGTGTTTGAGAGCCTGACCTGACCACCCCCAAAATAGAATAGTTTCCCCATTTTTGGACACTTCATAAGTATACTTAAGCATAAATTTGCAAACTGGTATGACAACGACCTGTTAGCTTCCAGGACTCACTATGTGTCAGCTGAAGAAGTAAGGGAGGAAGCAAGGGTAAGAAAGAGACTGGGAAGTTTCTTGAAAGCCACCAGCAAACATCCTAGAGGTATTGAGAATTTGGGGGTAGGGGAAGTACTGTACATCATCTTTCCACATATAGCAGTGGTGGGCATTCTCTGTCTCCTTTGGCCTACAACACCCATCAGCTTCACCCAACAAAGCCACTGTTGAAGGATTATGGGGATTATAGTTAAAAATGCATCTTTAAAGTCCAAAGATTTCTTCTTTTGGATGGAGCAGGAAAGAATGGCAATGTATTGCAGGCCACTCTTGTTATTACTGATAAGCCTTCTCAGAAAAACCACATTGGGAAAAGGAATGTTTGTAGTGCACAGAAGGAAGATAGCTCACAGTACTCACATCTTGCAGGTACTTGAGGGGTAGCACACGTCCCCCGGCTGAGCAGTGTGTGTTCTCAATGCAGATAAGTTCAGGGCGGGGGTGATACTTGCTTTTGTGTGCCTGCTGGATCTTCCTTTCTAGTTCATCAAGACAGAAGGTCCCATTAGGAAGATCCTGCAATAGCTCTGAATGGACTCCAGCCACCTGTTCCAGAGCAAAGTGGGTGGGGTGAGGCAATGTCAATGAGAGTGGAGTCTGTGGATGTTAAATTCCTTGTGATAGAAGAAAAATGAAATTAACTTTGATACCATATGTACTATATTGCAGGATTTGATGAACAGAGTTACTGCAGTTCTCTGGGAAATGACATTTTGTATGCAGAATCAGAGGCTCGGGCATGACCTATTTTGGTGACCCTGACCATAAGCACTTATTATGTGATCTGGGCTTGTAGAAAATCAGTACCTATGAATACAGTAGAAACACTGAGACAACAAACTGGTGAGGAAAATATCCCTTTCAGAGACTTTGAGGCTGCAAGTGTTGTCTTTGGGTCAGCTGCTAGACAAGGAGCAGCAAAGCTTTAAGCCAGAATTAGGAAAGTTCTGGCTTTCTAGATGTTGCTTGATTGCATCTCCAATCAGTTGTAATCAGCATAGCCAATGGTGAGAAATGACAGGAGTTGCAATCCAACCAACATCTGGAGGGTCAGAACCTAAGTAGTCTACCCTGCTTGTGATCCTGTGTCCATTTAACAAAGTGGGAGTTACTTTGGAATATAAATTAAAGACTTGCATGTAAGACTTGCGTGTATGTCCTGACTGTGAACTACTGAGAATTCACTAGTTATCTATTGTAGATACAGAATCCTAAACTAAACTAAATAGGCCTCAGTTCTGATCAAGCCAGGTGTGTTCATACAGGTGTTTCTGTGTGTATCTCTTTCAATTGGATAGACTACAATTTAACTGTGAGTGCACAGAACAGGTCAGTTATGGTGAGATCTAAGAAGATGCAGAGAGGAATGCTACCAGAAGTGTTAGGAGTATAGGAACTATATAAAAACAAGAAGAATATAAAGAAAAGATGTTGTGTGTGGGAATACAAGCAACATCAATCTCAAATATTATTTACAGTTTCAGTGTTGTGTTCTCTTTTTCTATAAAGTGGAAATCACAGGACCTAGCACCCTGATTTTAAACACACAAGGCAGAAGCAAGTCTTGCTGTTACAATCAGTGGGACATATTATGAAATCATCAGTTTAACATCAGTTTAAAAAGTTCCAGAAACTTATCACAACCAGAGATAACTAAAGGGAGGAAGAAAAGAAAGAATGTCTGTGGATGCCAACAAGGGAGCTTTGTGTAAATACTTTCCCTCATGCAAAAACTGCAAATAATATTCCAGTCACAGTGTTGTCAGACAGCAAAAAATCCCTTGACAGGATCAACTGAAGTCAAAGCTTTTTGTCAGCATGGCAGCAGTATGCTTGTTGCAAAGTATAGCAAAAAGATCATTCACTGACCTGGAAAAGGTCAGGCAGAGACAAGAATACATGTAGAGTGGATCAACACTGTCACCTAGCTGCAGCCATAGTTCCCTGTATCCAAGGCTCTTGCATTCGTAAGACTCTAGTAGAGCAAATCCAGGACTGTTTTTTTTAAAGGGGGGGCTGTGGGGCACTTGTTGGCTTTCCTGACCCCAAAAGGATGCCTTGGAAATGCTCATTAGTCAACAAAGATGAAGAAAAGAAGAGCTTAGGTGTTTGAGGACTGCAGGATTCAGCTCCACTGGCAGCTGGGCTGTACCTATTGGTCTGGAAACCAATCTGAGGATCTACATGACCCACAAAGGACTTCTCCTCTCCTGCTTCCCCCTGCCCTCTTGGCAAATAGGTCTAAAAAAGAAAAAAGCCTTCCACTAAAGCTAAGGAAAAGTTTTAACCCTCCTGTGGAAGGCTAGGTGTGGGGCCAAGCCAGGGCCAGCTTTTCTTTCTCCCTGACTGGAGAAGGAGTGCCCCTTTTAATCTTATTGTCACACCCTGGCTCCCTCACTTCCACTTATTCATAATCCTCTGCTTTCCTTTAAAAACCACCACCTTAGTGGAACAAAGGGCAAAACTTACTAATGGTTCTTCAAAAGGACTGATAGCCTGTGGTAGTGTGTTATAAAAGTGGAACTGAAGAAAATACTCTCTTGAGACAGAGATTATAAAGAACAAAACCTTTATTAAACTAACAAAGAAGGAAAAAGGTACTGTGGTTTCAAGAATATTCAAACAAAATAACAATTCCTTAAAGATGTTTAACTTTTTTTCAAAACACACCACAGTATTTCATAACAGAGCTTTCACACACACACCTTTGACTTCCCTTAGCACAAAGGTTTATTCTGTCCCCTTGCTCCCGGTCCCACTTTCTGACCCTTTCAGAAGTGGTTTGGTTTCTCCTTTGCCCCCACACTAGGCCAATGAGAAGATAACCCTCACCCCCTTTGGTTGACTGAAGCCCTAGCTTAAAATTCCCTCTACGAGTCTCACTGAAGGAAGCTAGATTCCAAATCATGCTCCCAGTATATATGCCTTCTCCTGTCTCACCCAGAGCCCCTCCCTCTTACCAGAGCTGGGTTTTGCTTAGACAGAGCCAATCTGGTTATATGACCACCTGTTATTAGGGCTGCTTTGCTAGCCACATCCCCAGGCTCTGTCACACCTCCCAAGACACCACCCCCTCTTCCAGCTGTTTTGCACACACTGCAATCAAGCTTGAAAAAAATATTTGCTGCAAGAATTCCCCCCAGCTTAGTTGTTGCATGAATGTCAGTGGCGTGTGAACAGTGATTAAATACTTGTTTCTTAACTATGGGATGATATCTTTCCTGCCCAAGATAGGTACTTTTCAGAGATCTCTGTATGTCATGGCTGGCAGATCATCTCTGGCATGTTCAGGAAACTAGATGGTAGCACTGGTGTGGGACCTTTGGAAAGTTCTCTCACTTCACTCCTTTCTTTTGCTGTAACTGTGTGCCTGGCACTTTACAGAGTGCAATGGGGGGAAGGTATGAATTCAAGGAATTGTAATCTAAAGTTTGGTGCAAGAGATGCAACAGTGGAAGGGAAGAAAATGAAAGCACAGGGAGAAGTGTGTTTATTCCAAATACACTTAGTGGAAAAGTGCTTTAGTGGTTTTAAAGAAGAATTTTAAATGTTCTGTAATGCAGTTCCAGGCACAAGAGACAAAAAGCAGATCTTTACGAAGAAGGGAGAACTTAGTTCCTCATGGGCTCTGTAGTTAATCAGAAATAGCTTCTAGATGTGTGATGTCATTTTGATTTTGTATACAGAAATACATGTGTGCAGTTGTGGATTAGGGCTGAGAAAGAAAACGGTGCAGCTTCCATTAATGGCCACTAGAGGGAAGCACATCACCAGGCTTCTCCCTGTTTCTCTTCAACCATCACCCTAAATTTTGGAAAAGTCTTGGGAAACAGTCCTTTTGTCTGCTTAATAACTTCATTTGCTTTGGCAGTTGCAAGTAGTACAGAGCCTTTACCATAATCTTTTCCAGATATGCCTCTTGAGACAGTCTAATTAGCGTACTCATTCAGTACTTTTTCTGGATGCAACTTGGGCAAAATTTTTCAGCCTTGACACTGTGCCTGGATCCTCTAAATAGCTTTCAAATATTTCTGAATCATTCCTATTACTACTTATTATTATATCAGTATATATTTATATCCAATCTTTACTCCAATAAGTTTAAGGCAGCACACGTGGCATTCCTCTTCTTTTTCACAACAATCCTGTGGGGTAGGTCAGGCTTAGAGAATAAGTGGCCCTATTTCATGGCACAGTGCAGGCTTGAACTTGGCCAAACTTGGCCAAACCAAGGCACAGTCCACCATTCTAACCACTGCATCACACTGGCTTTTTCTTGGGGTGTTTCAGAATTGAGCTTAGGGTAGAAATTAAGTATGTGAGCTGAGAGATTCCACCAATTATCTAAAGGGCTGTGATGGTCTTCTTATGCCATGTTTAAGTAAGTTCTTAATACAGAAGCAATGCCTGCACTGATTGGGATACACATTTGATTCTCTTGAGTTCTCTTCCTGCTTGGAGGCATTTTTAGATGCTACACAAAAACAAACAAGAAATGAAGTTAAAGTGTGCATCTTTGTGTTCTGTATGAAAATGCCTCCTGTATCCCTTGTGCTTCATTAGCCATTCTCGGACTCAGTGGTGCCCATGCTCCGCTGACATGGCCACGTGCTAAGAGAAGGCGGAGGGAGGCAAAAGAGAAAGCAAGTGCTGTAGGCTCTCCCCCAGGGCCACTTACCTGGGCAACCCCTCCATGCTCAAAAACATGGATGTGGGACTCCTTCCCGAGCACGACCTGCGCCCCTCGTCTGTGACAGTGGCACATAACTAGGGTAAGAAAGGACAGCTATGAGGAGGACAGATTCTGTCTACGAAATGAGGGCAGGTGATGGAGCAGGGAATATAGGAGTAATGATGATAGAGCAGGAGGCATGGATATGGGCTTGTCACAGCCATCTCTGCGGACATAATGCTTTTGCTGCTGTTCTCATCATCACTCTAGGAACATACCTGGGTGAGAGCAGTCATTCACACTCACTCCAACTAGTGCCCTTCTTTTGACAAGTGACTAAGGTGAGAATAAACCCCTCATGCAGGGACCTGGATGCTTGCTTTTATTCTGCACAGAGCCATATACACCAATTGCATTCTTAGGATTTTTTAAAAAATAATAAACAGCAGAACTGGTGCAATTAGCACCATAAATCACCATATTCTTTCTCAGTCCAGCCCAACAGCAACAAATGCTTCCTATACGGGATGGGTCACATAACCCTTCAAATGTTGTTGGAATATACAACTCCCACCAGCCCTAGCCAGTGCAACCAATAGTGAGGGATGATGGGAGTTGCGGCCCACCAACACACAGTAGCCCACAGTATTCCACAGCTCTGTTGCGAGACTCACCAGCAATGAGGTTGGCCATGGTGGCAGTGGGAACAAACAGAGCCTCTTCCATTCCAAGCCGCTCAGCCACCATTCTCTGTAGCTCTGGAGGGAAAAACGAAGCACAAGAGGGGGAAAGCAAGAAGTTCAGGTGCATTTTATTGGTGTGGCAATATCACAGCTGTGGGCTCCTTCATAGGATCAGCAGCTTTGGGCATTAAAGTCTCTTATTCCAGTTTCCTGGGGACTCTCTGCCCAAAATACATAATCACTCAGCTCTATCTTAAGACAAGTCTCATTATTTATTTTTATTTCCCCTTTATTTTGGCAATATAATTGGCCCTCCTCGTTTGCTAGAGTTGCAGGACCCCCGCAAGAATGGAAAAATGACAAACATCAAAATGTGTGTGTTTGCTTGCTGTGAAGTATGGGTACAATGGAGAGAGTGGGCACGCAGGGTTCAAACCAAGTCAGCGAAAGGAGGGCGAAGGGGGATGGGTTGGCATGGTGTCCCTAGACTTCCTCTCTTGCCCATCTCCTTCCTTGAGTGTGTGGGTGTGTGCATCGGGAGAGGCTGTGTGGTGCTGAGAAATCAGGCTGTGAGTCATCCTTAGCTGGCCAGGTAGCAACTGGTGGAGGAGGACCAGAGGCAGGTTTTTAAAAGGCTCTGCTTTCTAATTCGAGCCACCAAGAGGAAAGATTCCCCCTAAAGCAGTGGTTCTCAACCTGTGGGTCCCCAGATGTTTTTGGACTTCAGCTCCCAGAAGCCCTGAGCATTGACCATAGTGGCTGGGGCTTCTGGGAGCTGAAGTCCACAAACATCTGGGGACCCACAGGTTGAGAACCACTGCCCTAAAGGGAAGTGCTTGAAGTGGCGGGGGGAGGGGTGGAAGACACAAATAATCAAATCTGTGAAAGTTAAACCTGCAGATGTGGAGGGCCAATTGTATTTCAAAGATTAATGTAAGCAAAGCAACAGTGGATTGAATTTTACCTCTGGGACAAGTTGTAGAGCTAAGCTTTTCAGCTCAGAGGGGTTGGAAACCTGGTGTTAAATCTCACTACTAGCACACAGAAGAACTCCTTCCAGGGACACCCACCATCCATCCTTCATAGCAGGGGTGGGCAAAGTGTGACCCTCCAGGGCAGTGGTTCTCAGCCTGTGGGTCCCCAGATGTTTGTGGACTTCAGCTCCCAGAAGCCCCAGCCACTATGGTCAATGCTCAGGGCTTCTGGGAGCTGAAGTCCAAAAACGTCTGGGGACCCACAGGTTGAGAACCACTGCTCCAGAGGCTCTTGAGCTGACAACTCTCACCATCCTTCACTCCTGGCTTTGCTGGCTGGGGTTGGTGGAAGCTACAGTGCACCAGCTGGAGGGCTGTACTTAACAGTCACAGAAAATTACAGTATTATTGTCATAACAAAAATACAGTAATGTCCAAATGCTGGACATCCAGGTTCTGCCTTTCATGAAATACTCAAGGTGGCTGTTTCTTTGCCCTTCCCTCCACCAGCAAAGTGTTCCTTGGACAAGGTTCACTGAGGCTCAGAGTCCTTTTGACAGGTCTGGGTTTGCAGGTCGCTCAAGTCACATTGGTAAGCAGACCCAGCATCCTTGCTCCAGGATACATACCAGAGCCTGGAAAAGTTACTTTTATGGACTAAGGCCATTGCTGCACTACACTCTCATAGAGCCATTATTCCACTTTCAACATCCTGTGCAATTCTGGGGTTTGTAGTTTACTGAGCCCAAAGATGCCCCTCCCTAAACTATAATTCCCAGGATTCCATGGGATGTTCAAAGTGGAATAATAGCACTGGAACGTATAGTGTGAAATGGCCTAAGGCTTCCAGAATGCTCCAGTCATCAGTAGCTTCCCAAAGCTTTGTGTACTCTTAGGCACTGTTGTGGGCCAGGGTTCCTTGTGAGCTACACCAGGGCTAGACAGCAAACAGCTGGTCCTTCAGAGACAGCTGGACTGCAACTCCCATCACGCCATCAGCTAGTAAAGCCAAGAATGAAGTCTCGTGGGAGCTGTAGTCTTAAGGGGGAGACGCTGCGGCTAACCCTCCCTGGCCCGACTCACCACTGACCGTGGGGTCCTCCCCGTAGTCATCGTCGCCCACCTCCGCTCGAGCCATAACCTGCCTCATCTCCGGGCTGGGCTGCGTCACCGTGTCACTGCGGAGATCCACCACGTGGCGCCGGGACCCAGCCGGCCCGGTCGCGGTATGGTAGCGGCGGCCACCGGCCCCCCTCGTGGCAGGGACAAGCAGGGTGAGAGCCGGAGGCGGCGGGCCAGCAACGCACGGGATGCACGTCCCTGCCCGGCTTCTCGGGGAGCCCCGCTGGCTCGGGCGGGCGCTGAGGGGGGACGCGCAGGCCCCGAGCGGGCGAAGCGGCTGTCTAACGCCCGGCACCGGCGCGCGTGCCCGAGGCGGCTCAGACCCCGACCGAGGTTCTCGGGCAAAGACCGGCCCAGGTACCGCGGCTCGCGCTGGGCCACGCTGGCTCGAGCGCGCCCGCACTGGCGAGCGCGCCCGGGGCCTCCCTGCGCAGGGGCCGCGCCGAGAGCCCAACGCGAAGTCGCGAGAGGCAGAAGCGCCCCCGCCTGCCTGCCCCGGCCCATGGGTTGGCCCGAGCGCCTCGGACCCCGCCGGAGCGGTCGGCCCCGCGGCTCGCCCTGACTGGGCTTTCCCCCGCGTAAGGCTGGCGGCGGGCGCCCGACAGGAGCGAAACAAGGCCCAGGCCGCCGCCGCCGCCCCCCCCAGCCCCGTGCCCGCGCAAAGGGCCGCAGGGAGCGCCGGCTTTCTGCAGGCGAACAGGCTACCGTTCCCGGCGTGCCGGGAAGGGCTTGCTTCACAGCATCCTGGGAATTGTAGTCCTAGTGCCGCCGAACCCATCTCTTCCGCTTTAAGGGGAGGGGCTGTAAACAAAAAAGGCGCCAGTTAGAAGGCAATTCAGTGGCCCGTTCGAGGTGAGCCACTTCCGCACTGCACTCTTATAGCGCGATTATTCCACTTTCAACATCCGATGGAATCCTGGGGTTTGCAGTTTAGGGAGGGGCCCGACTGCAAATCCAAGGATGTTGAAAGTGGAATAATCGCGCTATAAGAGTGTAGTGCGGCAATGGTTTTGGCGTCTAGGTTCTCACTTTAGACGAATACGACTCTTTAACACCACTTGTAAACATAATGCCTCCAACGAGAGAGCCGGGGTGCTCAAGTGGCCAGTGGGCGAAGCCTATGCATTTTCTTTCTTGCTTTCTTGTTTTCTGCGGCGTGGTCAGAAAGGTTTGCGCCCCACTGCCACCCTTAGCTGTTAGTCTTGCCTCTGGCCAGGTCAGAAATGAGGGTCACCGCAGGTTCAAGAGAGCGAGAAGGCAGCCTTTTCGCCTCATCTTCGTCGTTGCTGCCCTGCGCAGCTGGAAGAGGGAGAAGTGAACGGATTGGGAGGCAGTGACACCAGAGGCAAGGCTGGAATGCTGCCTTTCCAGGCAGGCAGGCAGGCAGGCAGGCAGGCTGGGAGGTCGGCAGCCCCAGCAAATTCGGCCAGCATGCATGGCTGGATGGCAGTGATACAACAAGCCGAGACCCCCACAGAAACAGCATTCCAATACCCATAACAGGCGCAAAATCTCTATTCCAGGAAAGCGCTGCAGCACTTTTTTGGATAGCCACATTAAGCAAATTCTGCCGTCGCACGTGACTAGATGAGTGTGGCATCACAAGCAACTGCCCTGCCCGCCAGCTCACAGTGCTTGCGCCTGTTCTGTGCAAAAAGTATTGCAGGTAAGGGCTGGGAACTTTATGGGTAGCCACGTGCACCAACAGTGACACAGAACTGGCTAGCATCCACCACAGTGCGTTTCCTGAGGATATTTGGAGGCTTTTTGCGTTACTCCCATCCTCTCAGGTGTGAATGGTTTGTTGGGTGGCTGTGACTAGCCGAAACTAGTTCCTGGCTTTTTTAGGATCCTTCTTCTGAATGCAGATGTTTTGTCTGTAATGGGTATAGTATGTGGTTTGGGGGGCTATCTTTGGTTGTCCCATTCTATCCATTCCAGCTTTTATATAGTCCTACTAAGGGGCAAATTCAGCTTCAGAGAAGGGGTGGAGACTTGGTTTTAGCTTAAAGTGCCACTACCAGTAGCTAAGCTTTAAGAGAGGTTGGTATTTGATCTTTAGAAAAGGGGGAAAGCCTGTAGCACGGATGCAGCTTGATTCTCTATAGAACCCTACAAGGCTGAATAGGGAACCCAAGAGGCCCAAATTTCCCCTCAGGGCCCAGGGTTTTCCACCCCTGACTTAGTGGGATTGGACCCAGTGAACCCAATCCTCTCTATTGGCTTTTGGAGGTGGGGGAGTACAAACAATCTGAGACAAGCAGGGCTTCCTCTCACTTGTTTGCTCTTTCTGCATGGTTGTCATTATAATGGGTTTTCTTTTTTATTGTCACCCTCCAAAGTCAATAGAAGGGAAATGTTTTGTGCCAGATATGGGGAAAAATGTGGACAAATTACTTTTAAGGGGCTACAACTCCCCAAATGCTCCAGCCAGCAACTGTATACCATCTCAGAACTGTTCTAGAGGCTGATATAAAACCTCCCTGTGGGCTGAACATGTGTAGGATTTGGAATACACATACCCTCTACCTTTGTCCATGTCCCTCTCCCCACTTCAGACATTCCACTAGCATAACTGCTGTAAAGGTGTTCTGCTGCTGAATCTAATTATCTGCTGAATTACATGACCCTCAGCTGCCAGATGCAGACTCTAGCATCTGGCATTCCATGCTACAGCTTCATAGGAACATAGCTGCCTTGTAGCAGACCATTCGTCTGTTTAGCTCAGCTCCAGCTGGCAGCAATGGCTCTCCAGTGTTTCAGGCAGAATGCTTTCCTCCCTCCCCATTCTCTAGTGGTTTCCCATCCAAGTACTGAACAGGATTGGTCCTACTTAGCTTCTAAAATCAGATGAAATTGGGTGTGTTCAGGGTGGTGTGCAATTTGGAATTCATCAGCCATTGTTGCCTAAGTTAGGCTGTAGTATGATGAACTAGTGAATTATGTGTACTTGATTCTCATCATCTCAGTAAATTAATTATTAAACTTTCTCGTCTCCGTACAGAAAACTCCACTAGGGGTGGCTCTCTTGAAGGACAGTATGGCTGACAATATAAGATGCATATCTTCTGTTTTCAGAATTCTGCAGCATGGAATGCTGTGCACACCACTGATGGAAACATCATGTAACTCTAGATACTTGATGCGTAGAACAGCCTTTGTAGGGCATGCTGGTAGATTAGCAAATTCCAAAAGGCAGTTTTGGACAAGATTCTTGAGTCAGAAAAGTCATCCTTATCTCCCCTGTTCTTTAATTTCTGAGAAGTAACATGCCTCTGTTTTTATCCCTTCTTCTTCATGCTTACGGGAAACAGCTGTTTGCTTTGAAGGAAGAGATCCGCACTTGTGTTATTAATATAGTAGTGATGATGTTATAATTCTATAGCAGAGTACATCTACATAGCTGTTTACACAGTTAATATAACAAACAAACTAAAAGACAGGTCTTATCAAACAAATTCAGTCCTGTGTAAATAGGCTTTGTTGCATTTGGAGGTGAGGACTAAGGGATCAAACATAAGTAGAATTTCATTGCTCATCTTCCAGTTGCACTGGTCTAGTGTGTTCTGGTTTCCTTCAGTCTGCCCTTAAGCTCCCGGCTACGGCCTTTGCCTTTCCCCACAGTTGAACCAATGCCAATGGGCAGCCTGCCAGAAGGTTATGGGAAGAGTATCCACAGACTTGCCTAATCTCTGGATGTGAAAGGCTAGTTTAGCCCATTTTTGCACACAAAAGATCAGTGTCTGTGTGTTTAAAATGCTCCCCCACCCAGCTACTACCAGGAAGGAAGTCATAGATGTGAACTCTATTGCTGGGAAGACTTGGTCCAATCTCACTTGCAGTGACAAGCCTTCACGGCAGAGCTGACCCTGGCTCATGGCGCAGCTGCATAAAATGTGTTTTATGAGCTCTCCATAAACCTTCTTCTCTTTGTGGTTGACGCATGACACTTTGTTCTTGAGATCTATAAGGTGTTTGGCAGTGGGACAAAAGCAACACAATGCAAAATGGAGATAATTGTCTCTTTTGTCCTGTTTGGAAGCGTCCTCTTAACTACTCAGCCTGCCTTGACTTGCCTGTATATAACATGTATGAAAAGGACTCCCAAAGCTTGAGCATCAACATTATTAATGTATAATCACGTCTAGTTTGCGCATATGCCCAGGCCCTTTAAACACATAAACATGCATGCATGTGTGTGTGCACACCCAGTCACACTCTGACCTTGCCACATAGACTCATTTGCTGCTATTCCATTGTGCCCTCTTGCTCCCTGTACCACTGAGCCCTGTAAAGTCATGCAATGAACCAAAAACAACCCATCCTACATCTACTTCTCACCCCATGGCAAGGGCCAGATGTTAACAGTCATGCTTTATTTATTGCTTTTATTTCCTCCCGGTTCCAGTAAGTTGTCCTCCTGCCCAAGTGGCTCATTATTAGGCAGCAAGAGGCCTCTAATCTTGCCGATCTGATTTACTGTCACTGAGAATAGCTGCTTCCCGTTACTAGGCCCAGGCCTGGGAACGCAGTCACCGCTATACCATGAGACCTATCCTGCCACTGCCTTCTTTTCCGGTAATTTCACCAGCCAGTAAACATTGGTCCAAGCAGGGCAAAGAGCAAGGGCCAGAGGAAAGGGCATGAAAGCATCTAGGTGAGTGGCATTATTGGCACTGAAACACAAGCTGGGATGGGGGTACTTTTAAAAAGTCGTGGAGAGACCAGCAGAGAAAGAAGCTACTCAGGAAGGCTTGTCATAAGAATGTTGGGGGCCCAGCAAAAGATATTGAAGTGGGCGTATGGTCTCTTTCTGTCCCTCCTTCTCAAACCACCAGGTATATCTTATGCAGACTCCCCACAAGCCAACAACTAGGCCAAGGCCAGCCCTGTCATTAGGAAGAGTGAAGCAGCTGCCGCCTTTGACAGCAGGTTTTAGGTAATGTGAAAAGGCAACAAATGCTTATTATTTATTCTAACTGTATTTCCAATGCCATGGAATAACTTGTAGTGATTTTTAAAATCTTACATGTCAGAATAACTTGGCTTCCTTTGGTACTACATACCTTGACTTGAGTTGTGTGTGTGTCTGTACATGTACATATGCATTCCCGCATGCACATCATTTGCTGCTGCACTGTAGGCAGCAAATGTCTTGGGTTGGCCTGAACTAGGCAAGAAGGCCCTGTGCTACCCTACCACTTTGCCTTAGGAGAGGGCAGTGCCCACTAGGAGCACAATGGTTCTCATTCCTCTCTCCCACCTTCCCTCTGCAAAGAGCACAAAAGAAAAGCCACATAGATTCCCATGGAAGGTGCAGAGGTTTCGACAGTTTGCCCACATTAATTAAATTGGTGTACTTGGTCAAGGGAGAAAGATACTCTTGTCAGATTGGAAGCAATTGCCAAATGTGGCTTGGATGTGCCATTTCCAATCAAGGAGAGACCTGCTATTGAAGCTCTGAAGCTTTTTCCTAGGATTTGGGAGCTTGAATTCGGATATTAACATCCATCAAAGGGTAGCAACTCAGGAGGTTGCTGTTCAATGAATATGGGTGCATGATATGAATGAAATTGTGTGTATTTCCCATTTATTCTATAGTTCACAGTCCCCACATGTTGCCTCATGTGCTTCTATGATGAGGAAGTTGCATTTTCTGAGCAAAAGGCAATATTTTATCCAGGAAACATGCAATATAATTCATAGATAGAAAGTGGCTGCACAAACATCACAGACTCCAATTATGTTAAACTGGTAGCATGCTTTCTGGAAGAATGTTGTTTTTCTCCTCACCTATATTCTATTGGTTGCGCAAATATGACATGCCATTTTGTGATTTTTTGTTTTGTTTGCTACTCAGTAGACAAGAAGAAGCCTCCTCCTTCTCCTTAGTTACTCTAACATATTCCTAAAAAATTTTTGGCTGTTAGACAATCTGATGGCAACTTACATATTGAGGTGGACACAGATTTTAAATAGATAAGGCAGACTTCTCAGTATTTTATCTGTTATTACTGAGGATTTTTTAAATGTTTCAGTTTTGTGTTTTAATACAGTGTACTTTGATTTAAATATCAGTTTACTTTTACTTTTTACATATAATTTAATTGTGTTTTTATCATTCATTGTTATTTACAATTATGTTGGAAGCTACCTTGCATCCCAGCCATGGTAGAAAGGCAGGATATAAACCTAACAAACAAACAGACAAACAAACAACATATTCAGGGAAAACCACAATCACAGCTTGAAAACAATACTTTTTCCAACGCTCTGCCCACCCTAGCTTAATGGAACCCCTATGCCCAGGGGCAGTGTAGCTGTAAATAATTATTTCTGGGAATGGAACAATATGGGAGAACTGTACTCCCCTCATGCCCTGCTTTTGGGCTTTCCAAAATCCACTGATTAACAGCTGTTGCAGACATGGAGCTGTATGAGTCAGACTCTTCTGATCCAGCAAGATAGTCATTATATTCTTAACATTTGGGCTGTGATGTTCAGGAGGACAGGAAACTTCTATCCAGTGTTATCACTAGGGAAGGAATGCTTATTTTTATCTATAATCACTAAGTGGATACCTGTTCCAACTTAGAGTATACGCCAAAATAAATAAATAAATAGGAACAGTAAACACCTGCAAATAGGGATGGGACGAATCCAGAATTTTCCGGATCCGAATCCCTGGAAGGTTCTGGGAATCCACGAATCTCACGAATCTCGAATCTTTCGGATCCTTCTTTAAAAAAGAGTTTAAAAAGCAAGGGGAAGAAGGATAATCTTGGTCAAGACACACTCTCTCAGCCTTAGCAAAAGCCTAGGCAAAGGCAAATCTCCCCCTGAAGAAATCTGGCCAAGACAATGGTCCTAGTTTTGCCTCAGGATCTCCCCAGATTGAAAATGACATGAAGGCCCTTTCTCCACAAGCAGGAAAATGTGGATTAATCACCCATTTTCCTGCCTGTGTAAACAGGGCCACATATTACAGCAGAGAGATAATCCAGGTCAAAACTGGCTTTTCTTCGCATAGCTCCTTCTGGCATCATGGGGTTTGTAGTTTGATGATGCACCAGTACACTTTGTCAGAGAAGGCTGTGACCCTTGTAAAACTCCAAACCCCAGAATTGTGTCCGAAAGAGGTTTGCAAGGGAGCTATGCAAAGGAATGTTTCAGCTGTCCTTGAAATCTCAAGCCTGTAGCTTCCAGTCAAGTACTGAACTTAAATATGAAGTGTTCAATTTAAATATCTTAGAATACAAGCTCAGATGTAATTTGTGAAATTGTTAGCAAAGGCCATTATTATTCCAAGGGAAAACCTCACCTACTTACTATATTCCCTTGTATATATGGTCTCCCTGGTTTTTAGGCGTCCCAGTCTCCCTGGTTTTCAGCCGTCCTAGTCTCCAACAATCTATTTAGTTGGTGGATTCAAAATATTTGGTTTGCCTATTTTGGCACAGGGATTTGGATTCGGGAGTCTCGAATCCTTACCCAGGATTCGAGGATTCGGTTGACCCATCCCTACCTGCAAATTCCCCTGAAACCTTGGTTTAGAAATACCTTCTGATCATTTACGTTAGGAAATTTGTCTAAGGGCTTCTGTGAACGATCCATAGAAGTGATCAGGCCATTCTGCAATGCTCATACATCTGTTCTTATCGCTATGATAGTGAGTTTTCTTATCCACAACAGGGGAACACCTGCAAATGTTGCCCCCACTAAGCTTGCAAATTGAGGAGCTCATATTACACTTTTCTTCCAGCATCAAAATTATGACATGCAGATTGTGGATGGGAAGCCTCGCTATAATACAGGAAGAGCAGATATGTATTACACAATGGCCTGATCATGTCCAGCGGCTGTACAGAGAGACCCTAGGACAAATTTTGTCATGTAAATGCCAAAAAAAGTTTCCAAATGAGAGTTTAGGAGCAAACATATTTTAGGTGTCATTTCTCTATTCTGGAATGGGACCTTGTATCTGGATACAGGGTTGATCATTGCTAGATCATAGGGCTGATCTTCAGAATTTTGTTCCCTGAGGCAGAGCAGGAAAGAGTACTGTATTCTAGCTCATTGTTTTCTGATTGTGTTGGACTGTAGTTCCCTTCATCACTGGCCACTATGGCCAGTGGAGACCTGGTTGGAAAGGCTGAAGTGCTGCGTGGAGCCTTCATCTACAGCGCCTCAGCAACATGAATGAGCTCTAATGTCAAAATAAAAAAAATGGTTGACCAGACTATCTAATCATGAGAAATGCATAGTTTGTTTGATTTATGGAAATGTATTTGTCCATTGAATCACTTGTTTATTTGCTTAGTATCTTACCAGACTTTCTGTCACTTATTAGCATGCTGACTCCTTATTAGAAGCTCTGTGGTAATATTTATTAATTCCAATGGTGTATACAGTTGGCCCTCCACATGCACAGGTTTAACATTCATGGATTTGATTATTTGTAAGTTTCTTCAACCCCTGTCCCCTTACTTTAGGTGCTTCTTTTCCAGGGGAACCTTTCCTCTCAGCATTTCCAGTCAGGCTGTGCAGTCCTTTAAAAACTTGCCTCTGCTCCTCCTTTTCCTCCATCAGGCACTGCCTGCCCAGCTAAGGATGGCTCACAGCCCAATTTCTCAGCACCACAAACCCTCTTCTGGTGTACCCATATGCACCCAACGAAGGAAATAGGCAAGAGAGAGGAAGTATAGGGCCACCATGCCAACCCATCCTTTTCCCTGACCTGGTTTGGACTCTGAGTGCCTGCTCTTCCCACTATACCTTGGCCACCTTCCAATAGATAGATAAACACACATTTTGATATTTGCGGTTTTTCCACTTTTGCAGGGCTCCTGAGTTCCTAACCCCAGCAGATGTTGAGGGCCAACTGTATTTTGATTCTTGTCTGTTCAGCTTTTTTTTTTTTAAAAAAAACCCTCTGAGAAATAGCTTTGTGTGAGTGACTGGGAGCAATCTGCCTAGATGCCCTATTGCCAAGGTTTATATGTGTTTATTTTCAGAATATGTCTTGGTGCATACATGTGCCTGGAGTATATACCCAGTAACACTGTAGATACAGTTGGGTGTGTGTGTGTGTGTGTGTGTGTGTGTGTGTGTGTGTGAGAGAGAGAGAGAGAGAGAGAGAGAGATTTTTAGATTTGTGTAGGCTTGCCTCCCAACCCACCAACACCTTACAGAAAAGAAGCCTTACAGGGAGAAGGAGGGAAAGAAGGCTTCCTTGCTGTGCTTGGCTGAATTCACTGGCAATCACACCTCTCCATAAGAAGCTAAAGCAGTTCCTGGAACTGAGGCCTGGCAACTCCAAGATGAATCTTGCATATTGTTTTAATTATTGATTAGGAGGAGGGAGGGCTCACCCCTCATCCCACCCCAAGGCAGCAAGGGCATGTCAGCCATATTACTTCTCTGGGATGTATTTATCAAATAGAGGAATGCTAAATCAATTGAGCATTCAAATGCCTTGACAAACACTGGAGGCTCTCAGCCACCTTGCAGGATGTGTCCAGGACAAATAACATTTATGGCAGATTGGAAGTCAGGATCAGACAAACCCATAGGAGTACAACATCTGAATTAGGGTGCTTCTTACAAGGCTTTTGCTGTGAAATTGTATCACAGGATTCATGGGATTTCATAGGGGAGGCAAATGATAACTTCATTCAGTAACATACACAGTGTTTTCTACTGTTTCTCCCATCATTTTTCATACCACCAAAAATGCATTAAGGAGGAAAAGTTGTAACAGTGGTACAATCTACTTTGACTAGTAGCACTGTGAGATTTCTGTCTGCAAGCATTCTTATCCTCACTTCTTAGCCTTGCTAAAGCAGCAAAGATGACACAGGACCAAAGGGCAACTTTGCAGAGAAGCAACTAAAATTGACCTCGAAGGGTCATACAAAATCAGGATATACATAAGATGATTCAGTGAAGCTTTGCAACATTAAGGTTTTTCCCCCCTAAACCTTCAAACCTACATCTGACAGGCATGCAAGTTCAGTACCCAGATCTCTTTTCCCTGAGCTAAAGATGGAAATGACTTGAAGGCACACAACAACAAATGCAATGCTGTGTATATGCGTGTCTTCAAGATGCCTGTAAGCTTATGGCAACCCTATGAATTTCATAAGTTTTCTTAGGCAAGGAATACTCAGAGGTGGTTTTGTGAGTTCTTTCATCTAAAATATAGCTTCCAGCACCTCATATTTGTCTGTGTCTCCCATGCAAGTACTAAACAGGGCTGACCCTGCTTGGCTTCCAGGGTAATTAAGCTGTTAAAAGACACTGGCAGGCTTTGCCAATTTTCTAAGAAATCTGAAGTGTGTGTGTATGTGTGTGTGTGTGTATGTATGTATGTATGTATGTATATGAGAGAGGCGGGGAGCACCAGAAATCAGTGGGGCAGCCTAGATGGATATAGATGTAATATCGCTGGGTGACTTCTGCGTCCTCGTTCAAAGAGGTATACCTAACTTAGAAATGGAAGTAACAAGCAAAAAGTAGAATTACCCTTTCAAGCTATTCTCCTAATTTTGGCAACAGGGGAATACAGGCATTTGAATTTCTCCCCACTGGCAAGATCTATAGTTGCTTTGTGGGTTAGCCAAGTTAAAATTGTACGTATGGCAGACTCTTAATATTTTCAGCCATTCCAGTTGATCTCTTACGTAGTAATATGTTACAGTTAAGTCACTGTGGCTTACCTCTGAAGAGATGCATAGGATTTTATATGACAGGGTAAAAGTGAATGAGAAATGGGTTCCCTTCTCTATCCCAATGCCATGATTGTGATCCAATTTGCATCCCTGCAACACGTGATTGCTTTTAAAACAAAACAAAAACAAAGAAACAAGGAATGCTGTGAGCTCTTGCATCTGAACCTCAAACTTTGGCCCTTAGTGTCAACAGATTGCTTAATAGCTGGGGTGGGGAAAGTGCAGCTCATGGGCCACATACAGCGCCAGCCTCATTTTTGTATCGCCAAGACCCCATGTGTAAGTTTTTTGGACAATGTTTAGGCCCACAATATCCCCAAACTACACAAAACCACCCTAAAACATAGCAGTTTGGCTTCTTACACCCCATGATCCCACCCAAATCCTCACAATGGTAGAAAATAAAACCAAAACTGAAAATGATGTCACGTTCAATTCAGAGGAAATACATCCTTATTGAAAGAAATGTGTCCTTTTTTGGAGCTTCTTCCTAGTTTATGGAACTCTCTGCCAAAGGACCGGTCAGATTGCCTTCACTTCTGTTGTCCTTCCACTGACAGGAGAAGACCTTTTAATTCAGGTGAGACCAGACAATTGACTAGTTGCTAAGGAAGGGTCTCTTAATGGATGGGTGCTGAACTTCTTATCAGTGCACTTTTAAATTGCTTTAATTAAATTGTGGTTTAATATGATAGATTTCTGAAGTTGTGTTTTAACTTGTGATTTCTTTGGTTTAAGTGTATCTGTTTTTCATTTAGGGTCTCAGTTTTGAGAAGGAAATCTAAATAAATGCTTCATAACTATTGGGATCTTCAGCTGATGCAACATAAATGAATTCTGTAGGTCTCAGTCATCTTAGTAGATTTATAGCATTGAAAAAGTGTTGCATTAACACAATTACATGCCTTTTTGGTAATATTCCAGCTGGAGCGCAGATGCGGTGATGTAGATTGAATTCCAAATGTATTTGTGCAGGTCTTTTTTTAAAAAATTCACCTGATCTCATAAGGCACAGTAGGGTGGGTATTTAACTATTTTAAACTAAATTTTATATTGAAAATGAGTCAGTCAAAATCCTGAAAAGAAGCCTCTGCTTTTCCAGTACTTGTTCACAGAGGTCCATAGTACTTCCCACGTTATGTAAACCATAAAGGGAAAGCGTAAATCTTACTTGTAGATTGTGTGAGTTGATCATACACACAATCTCTCAGCAGGTGTCATCTGTTCTTTTTCCTGCATGAAACAGAACAAAAACTTTATTTGGAAAGGAGTCTCCAGAAGTTCATAACTTGCTCTCTGGAAGAATCTCAGGATGAGTTATAGTTCAGCCACTGCCAGCCAAACAAGGGAGATGATCAGGGAGGCTGCGCATTCTGTTTCTCAGCTAGCAAAGCGTCTCTGTGATATCAGCTTTGAGATTTCACTGTCCAGCCATGGCCCAGCACTGAGAATACACAGAGAACTAGCCAAGTATTTGTATTTTAGCATGCAACAGGGAGGAATGGGAGAAGGAACCTAAGTGAGATCAATTAGAGAGCATTATTCCTTGCATTTCATTTCACTCTGTGCTACTGTGGGTGTATACTGCATCACAGACCCGGTAGCCCTCCCACTCACCTCTTGCAAGACTGAGGTGGTTGGAGTCATGGAGCAATTCTGAAAAAACAGAGCTCCATTGGTACAGGTGTGCAAGCTCTGCCGTTGGAGTGCCCTCTTTGGGTTTCAGCAAATCAGATATGGCAATATTGCCAGGTGTCATGCTCTTGTCCTAGGTCCCAGACAAGACCCTTCCCAACAGCCACATCCTGGAGATATGAGAGGAACAGTACTTATGGCAGCCAGTGCAGGTGGAAAGAGAGCCCGGGCTTCTTGGCAATGTTTTTATATAAAGAGCTTGTTAATTAAACCACAGCTGGGTAGGAGGTTGGGCCTATATAACAAGAGGCCAGAATGGCACAAAGCTATTCAAACCTACTTATTCCATCAGTGGTAACAGCCCTGCTGACTCTTGTATTCCTTGCTTGCATTCCTCAAACCTTGGACCTTTGCCTGGGTGCCCTTGGACACCCTCTTTCTGGACTCGTGGTAAATTTGGACTCAGCTTCTCTTACCCTGCTAAGAACTTGGACTGACCAAGACAAGCTTTGCTCGCTAGTTCCTGCTAACAGCCTGACTATACAGCTGGAGGCCTTGGTGGCCTGCCAGCACCTGCAGGACACAAGGTCAAGAGGAGCCCTCCCTGGACCCAGACCTTGTCCCTTTCAGGTCAGAAGGAGGGGAGTGGGTGGGTCTGGGCATCCTGCTTGCTTATGTTCAAGCTAGTGCCACCAAGGCCAGAGTCTCAGGGTGGTGGTCTCAATGGCTCATTTTCCTCTGTCACTCTTCTACAGTTAGGAAATGGGGCTAAAATGAGCAGCAAATGCTACCACCCCTTGGGGAGAGCAGCAGGAGAGACATTTACAGCCACCCTCTCTGCCAGAGCATTTCTCTCTTGACAGCCTCACAGAACAAGAATCTTGCATGTGTGTAGACATAAGCCTGCAGTACTGGCAGCAGCATGGGGCCCTTTGCCACTGAAGACCCTGATCTCAGCGTTGCCAGAGTGAAAACTGGAGACTGCCCCTTGAATCTTTATGGTTTTGTAGAATAAGGAATTTCAGCAGATGTTGTTTGTCATGCAACCAGGTAATAAGCAATGTCTGTTGAATTTCCCTCTTCTGTGCAACCATTAAAGGTATAGGATCGGTCTCCAGTTTTCATTTTGGGAAGCCTAACGCTGGAGCACTTGCTCTAATTCCATCATGGATAACCCAGTCTTGCCCCACCCAGCATATTTTCTCTAGAGGGGCTACTAGCAGTAATAATAATAAGAGGAAGAATGAAGAGTGGCTCTGGGCATACAGAATGCCTCTCCCTCCCCTCTGAGTAAGCATAGCCAGACCCCTAGAGAGTCTCAGCTTTCCCATCACACCTCTCTATGTTTAGAAATTAAACATTGCTGCCTTTTTTTTCCAGGGCTGGGCCTGGTTTTCCATCCTGATGTTTTTGATGAATCTGATCCCCGATAGTGTGCCACCCGCCAACCTGTTCATGCCTTTGGTGTTGCCATGGTGACCCCTCCCACCTGCCACAACAACTTTTCCAGTAAAACCCCTGCAGAAATCTGGGCTTCCCGACAGCCCCGCCTCTGGCTGCATAGTGGATGGTTCTCGGGGAGGAAGAGGGGGAGGATTTGTCGTTTGCTTAACCCTTAACAGGCTGAGACAGAGAGAAGGGAGGTGGGTTGATCACCTTGTGGATGTTTACATGATGAAGCAGTGACCACTATGTACCTGAGCGCACATGAGAGTTTTGTGGGAGAAAAGCAGTCTCCTCATCCACCTTTAACTCCAGTTCTGGAATAACTCCCAGTTGTCTCGGACTTGTCACCAGTTCTGCTTTCCTAATTCACCAATGATGCTTTTTCCTTGTTTGCAATTAGGAATGGTGCTGATGATCAGCACAAATCTAAACATAAAAGCTTAAGTAGATCCCTGCTAGATTAGACCAAAGGCTTGTGTTGAATCAAGCCTCCTTGTCCCTCTGTGACCAATGAGATGAATATGGGAAGCCCACAAGGAAGACATGCGCTCAGTGGCACACTGATACCCTGGCAACCTCCAGCACTTCACAGAGGAAAACACGAATGGGACACATATGGTTAGGCAACATCAGAGTGTGGTCGAGATGGCAAAAGTTAAGAATGAGGCAGAACAGACAAGCTGGGAGAGGCTACAGGAAGGGCAAGATTCTCCCCTCCTTTATGTGTCTGTGTCAGGGCTTGGCAAAAAAAATATTTTTAGACTTCAACTCCCAGCATTACCATGCTGGCCACAGGATTTTCGGAGATGCATTTCCAAAAAGTACAAACAAAAAAGCGGGCAAAAATAATAAAGTCAACCAAGAGTAGTGATATGAGCTGAAGTGCTGACTTTTCCCCTCCATTTTTCGTGTGTGAACCAAGTCTTCCCTAGTGTAATTGACATCACTAACTCCACTTCTGTTTTGTACAGCATTGGTTCTCATGACAGTGCTTGTAAGGAAAGTAGCACTACCTGCAATCTCCCCTTCAAAGTGCAATCATTTTTTGATAAAGAATATGGCAACCTTGCTTAAGTTAGTCCTTCTCACCCTTCTCCATTGCCCAGAACAAAGAGAGATTTCTGCCTAATGGATTCTGCCTTTCTCCCATTAAACCCGCAAGAGGCCATCTGTTCACAGCTAAAGCTAAATCTTTCTTTTGTCAATAATTCTTCAAATTTATTATTGTTTTGTGCCTTCAAGTCAATTCTGACTTAGAGCAATTCTATCCTAAGGTTTCTATTCTAAGGTTTCCTTGGCAAGATTTATTCAGAAGAGATTCTTCTGAAGCTGAAGGAGTGCAGCTTGCCCAAGGTCGAGTAGGGATTTGAACCTTGGTTTGGCAGAGTCCTTGTCCAATGCTCAAAGTGCTACATCTTGCTGGCTCATGGTAAAATAATTATATGGCCTTTAAACTTTTAGATGTATACACTTTATCTTAATACATATATATATTTCAAAATCCTCTGCTTAAAAAAAAATCCTATATGAATAAATTCAAGACACAATGCATCTATCAGCCCATACCTTGAAATTAGCTTCCTTACTGCATGGTAATCTGGTTATGTTTATTGTTGCTATCACGTCATTAGGGGCTTTTTCTTTATACACATCAAGCGTAGATGTGTGATAAAAGAATAAAAGTGATAAAAATAGTTTGTACGTCAGGGTGGGGAACTTTGGGACTGCCACCTGTTTTGTACTTCAGTTCCCATACTATGTTACCATTGGCCATGTTGAGTAGGGCTGATGGGAGCTGAAGTCCAGAACACTGGGAAAGCCAAAGGTTCCCCTCCTATGCAGGCTCAGTAATTCAGCAAGGCAAATGAATATGCCAGAGATAGAACAATGGGTTTGGTATGTTCAATGATGAGCCAGCATGGTGCAGGAGAACAGGACTATGACCCTGGAGGCCAGGATTTGATTCCCCACTGAGCCATGGAAATCCACTGGGTGACCTTGGGTGCACCACACACTCTTTCAGCACCCAGAAAACTCCGTGATAGGTTTACCTTAGGGTTGTCATAAGCTGGAAATGACTTGAAAGCACACAACAACAACAACAACAACATTCATTGATGGTGAGGGAAGTCCCTCTCATCCCTGTGGGGACAGGAAAAGACTGTTGTTTAAGGCAGCAGTTCTTAAACACTTTATTATCACTCAACCCTCTAAATATCTCTTGTTGCCATGGGCCACCAATGGACCACTCAAGATTTAAAACCCTAAAGTGCATCAAATATTTATTTAAAGTTGCTCATCAAGGGTTATCAGATTTGGAGAGAAGGGAGAAATAAGTAAATGCACACACCTCCTATTATAACTTTGTACTGGAGTGATTCCATACAAATTTGTCTGTCTTTCTTTCTTCCTTTGTTTATTTCTATTTTAACTGTAAAAGCTTGTAACATTTCTTCAAGCCTTTGCAGACCCCCTGTGAGGATGTTGCAGCCCCAGGAGGTCCTCAGACCACAGGTTAAGAACTAATGGTTTAAGGCTGTCCAGCCAAGAGACAAAGAACACTTGGCCTGCCCAGACAAAAAATGGCTTTCTCATTTATGAGCTGGTATTGGTGCTTCAGCAGTTGTATCATTAACACTTGGTGTTATAGTGGTGGTCAAATTTAAATAGATAACAGAATTATCTCTTTCCTGCAACTACAGAAGCCACCATGGTCCCATTCGGTGTTCCATCTGGCAGTTGCACTAGCAAATAACCAGGGGAGGAACAGTTCTCAGAAATCCATAAATTTATTAAGGCACAATGTGTTTTGGAAAACAAAATTTCCTTCCTCAAGGGCATTAAGCAGCAAGCTGCAGAAGTAAAGAGCCAAAATTAAGTGATACTTTAAAGATGTAGACAACAGCTGTTTCTTGGTTTGTCTCACTCTGAGAGTAAATAATGTAATACCTGTGTGTGTTGTGTGTGTGTTTAAACTGCTTTAAACTGTTTAAACTGGTTGTGATTCAGATCAGAGCCTTCACACCTGTCAGCTTTATTGGTAAAAAGTAATTGATAGAAATAAATAGATCACTTTTGGGTAATAAAAATGTGCAGCTGTTAGGTTCTCCCATCTGAATTAGGGCCACAGAAGGGAGTAAATGGTTAAAGTCCCTTGGCCTGATACCAGGATCTCAAACTGAACTGGGTCCCCTACATTGCCCCAGAATAGGAATGTGAATCATGTGTATCTCCCAATGTTGTTGGACTGCAACTTGCATCTGCCCCCGGCCAGCATAGCCAATGGTGAAGAATGCTGGGTGTTATAGTTCAGCAACATCTGGTGGGCTGCATGATCCCCACACCTGCTATGTGAGCCACATCTTCAAAGTGTCATCCATTTTGGCTCTTCTGGTCAGTCTCAAAACAGTGTGTGATTCAGTAATGAGAGTGGAAGGAGTTTATTTTTATTATCTACTGTGGCAAACAAATGCCTCTGGAGAAGAAAATTCTGTTTTCTATAATGTATTGAGCCTTAATAAGTTTAAGCAGCTCTGAAAAACTGTTTTTCACCTGGTTATTTGCTGCACTTGCTCAGTGCCTTTCCTTTGTGGCTTCTCTAGTCGTGTTGCCAAACCATCCCTAAGAGGGACAGAAGATGCACAGGGGGAGAAGTTAAAAGGCAGCTCATGGTGAGGTAAAGCTCTTGGTCCAATGACCATAGACAGAAGTCAATGTACTGAAATAAAGCTGGGCAGGCTCAGAAAGATCTTCAGCTGTTGCTACTGTACTTCCTTCAAGCCTTCCAGCCTTTGTGTTCAGCTCAGAGATCAGGACTATGTCCACACCTTTCTGTGCTTGGGTGCAACATCAACTGTCTGAGGAGCTGTGTCTAAGCTGCTACAGTAGCTATAATCTTGCACACTTCTGCATAGATACAATTTGTCTGCTTCTGGAAAAGTGTCATGCTTTTTGAGTCACTGAATCAGAGAACTTCAGAACTGAAAGGTATCCCAATGGTCATCTAAGCCATCCCTCTGCTAATCAGGTAATTGACAACTAAATGAAACATCTCTGACAGGTAGCCATCCAACCTCTGTTTAAAAATATCCAACAATGAGAGCCCGTCCCATCAGTTCTTTGAGGCAGTCATCAGAAAGCTCTTTCTAGCGTTCAGTTGAAATCTTGTAATTTGAATCTGTTGGCTCAGAGCTTTCCCTGTCGAACAGTGCAACTTGCTCCACCTTTCAAATGTCAGCACTTTAAATATTTGAAGATGCCTATCACATCTTCTCTCAATCTTCTGTTTTCCAAGTTGAAAATACCCAGCTCCCTCAACTATTCTTCACAAAGCTTGTCCTTCAGACCTTTTTTACCAACTTGATCATGCTGCTCTGAGACCATTCCAACTTGTCAATGTCCTTCTTGAACTGTGACGCACAGCATTGGACAGAGTACTCCAGATGAGGTTTGAGCAAAGGAGAATAGAACGGAATCATGACTTCCCTTGATGTATACTGTGTCAAACAGTTGAGTCACGTTTAGTCTGTGGTCTACTAAGGCCATTACATTGTTTTTGCATGTAGTAGTACCAAGTCATCTGTCACCCATCCTGTGCTTGTATATCTGACTGTTTCCTGCTTATATGCAGAAGTTTACATTTATCCCTGCTTAAATCCATTTTATTTTGGGCAAAATTCTTCAGTTTGTTAAGATTATCTTGTATACTAATTTTTTCCCCTGGCGTATTAGCTATTCCCTCCCCACTGTGTTATTATATTTTGAGTATGGATTTAACCAGGAAGGGTACCAAAGGTCAGGTTCTGTGAGTAGGCAAAAAGAGTTTTTAAAAATATGACGGTTCAGTGATGGAAGCAAGGGTGCTCTGAGTGGACAGAGTTGCCCTGGGAATCCCTCATGTAGACCTTGTGCCAGTGTTCTAACGCAATAGGTCCCAAGCACAAAGACCAAACAAGGAACCACAGGTGAAGTTCTCTGAAATTGGGTCTCCCCTCATGTTTTGGGTTGCCCTCCATTTTGTTTTGTGCGAAAGCTCTATAGTATAATGGCTCTATAGTATCATAATTATCTCCCAGTTAGCCTGACATCAGTACCTGGAAAGATCCTGGAGCAGATCATTAAGCAGTCAGTTTCTAATCACTTAGAAAGCAATGCAGTAATCGCAAGAAGTCAACATGGATTTCTCAAAAATAAGTCATGCCAGACTAATCTTGTCTCTTTTTATGACAGAGTTACTAGCTTGATAGATGAAAGGAATGCTGTGGATGTAGCATATCTCAATTTCAGTAAGGCCTTTGACAAAGTTCCCCATGACATTCTTGCAAAGAAGCTAGTAAAATGTGGGCTGGACAGGGCTACTGTCAGGTGGATCTGTAACTGGTTGACTGACTGTACCCAAAGGGTGCTCACCAATGGCTGCTTTTCATCCTGGAGAGAAGTGACTAGCGGGGTGCCACAGGATTCTGTCCTGGGCCCAGTGCTGCTCAATATTTTTATCAACGACTTGGATGAAGGAATAGAGGGCATGCTCATCAAATTTGCAGATGACACCAAATTGGGAGGGGTTGCTAATACGCCAGAGGACAGAATCAAAATTCAAAATGACTTGGACAGATTGGAGAGCTGGGCCAAGGCTAACAAAATGAAATTCAACAGAGAGAAGTGTAAGGTCCTACACTTAGGTAGAAAAAATGGAATACAGAAATATAGGATGGGGGACACGTGGCTGGATAACAGTACATGTGAAAGGGATCTAGGAGTCTTCATAGACCACAAGCTGAACATGAATCAGCAGTATGATGCGGCAGCCAAGAAAGCCAATGCAATTCTCAGCTGCATCAACAGGAGTATGGTGTCCAGATCGAGGAAGGTACTGGTAGCACTCTACTCTGCTTTGGTTAGACCTCATCTTGAATACTGTGTCCAGTTCTGGGCACCCCAATTCAAGAAGGACATGGTCAAGCTGGAGCAAGTCCAGAGGAAGGCGACCAAAATGGTGAGAGGCCTGGAAGCCATGCCCCATGAGGATGGACTTAGAGAACTGGGTACGTTTAGTCTGCAGAAGAGAAGGTTAAGAGGGGACATGATAGCTATGTTTAAATATTTGAAGGGATGCGATGTAGAGGAGGGAGAGGGCTTGTTTTCTGCTGCTCCAGAGACCAGGACAAGGAGCAATGGATTCAAGCTGCAGGAAAGGAGATTCCACCTGAACCTCAGGAAGAACTTCCTGGCAGTCAGGGCTGTCTGGCAGTGCAATATGTTGCCTCAGAGTGTAATGGAGTCTCCTTCTTTGGAGGTTTTTAAGCAGAGGTTGGATGACCATCTGTCGGGAGTGCTTTGAGGGTGTTCCTGCGTGGCAGGGGGGTTGGACTGGATGGCCCGTGTGGTCTCTCCCAACTCTACATTTCTATTCTATGATTCCCCTCCCAGCTAGAGCCAGAGATGGCCCAGGGAAGTAAAGTGCTTTAATTTTTTTCTCTGCGGCCCAGGAATGAATAATTGAGAGGCCTTTAAGGAGAATTAATTAAAGCTGTTATTGACTGTAAATGGCTTTTCCTGAGTTGATAGAACAAATTACTGAGTGTGTGTGTGTGTGTGTGTGTGTGTGTGTGTGTGTGAGGGAAGAACTTCTATGGTCAGGCCAATACTGCCATAATGGGAGTAATGGAGTAATGCAATTACAAAACACAGGAGTGGGTATGATGTGGGCTTCAGATGTTGAACGGCAACTCCCAGCTATCCTCACTATTGGCAGTTCTAGCAAGGACTTCTGAGACTTGCAGTCCAAGTCCAGTTACTACCTCTGCTGCAGCTGCTTGTTGTTGTTGTGTGTCTTCAAGTTATCTCTGACTTATGGCAACCCTAAGGTGAACCTTTCATGGGATTTTCTGCCTTATTAGGATAATAATTTCTCCTCTTGTGTTGGTCCCATTTTTATTATCTAGTGTGAGCAAACAGCTGAGACACTTCACTGCTCAATTAGGAATGATGTACTCATGGCAAAATTAGATGGAAAAATCAAAAGCAAGGGTGTAATTAAAAAGATCCATTTAGTTTGTTTTCAAAATAAGTAAATAAATAAGTGGAGGGGAATAGCTGATTTTGTTAGTCATATGAAATCCAAAATATGCATGTAGTGAAAGCGAAAAAATTATGCTAGTTTTCTAAGCCTTCTGGTTTCTTCATCAGACAAAGCTGATGACAATTATGCAGAAGAAAAAAGTGATAGTCTCAGTGTTAACAATACCTCAAGTAAACAGCTTGAGCAAGATGCAGACCTATGAAAACCCTCACTTTTCTTCCTCTGCATGATTTTAACCATCATTTCATAATGAAGAAGGCATTGGGCTTAGAAAGCCCACATAATATGCTTTATATCTTTTGGTGGGCCATGTTGTGTGTGTCAGCTTGTTTTCTGCTCCCAAATTCTAGATAATTGTGAGAAAAAGGAGTATATCCCAGGGTGTTAGCCCTTTTTGAAAAATATATATATATGAAATCTAGTCAAACATACCTAGTGTTTGAAAACACCCTCTCTCAGCAGAGTTTAGATGAAGTACCATGCTTCAGTCTTCAGTATCTCCCTGGCTGAGACCGACTTAAGTAAATATGACAGGCAGCAAGCATCAAGTTACAAACTAAAGAAGTTTACTAATTGCTTATAGAGTGCACATCCACTTGGAGTAACTACATTCTGAATAAGTAGTGAAAAGATTAAGTAAAAGGAAGAACTCCGGTAAGCTTAAAACTTTAACTCACTATCTCGAAAGAGAAGACAAAGGAGGAAAAGAGGTGAAAAGAAAGTTGATAGAGACTCTGGAAGTTTCTGAGGTCACATGATCTGGTTGTTTGGATACACAAAATATTTATGACCGTGCATTGCAATAGATAGAAGAGCAAATGGAGGAACCTGTTCTAAAGAATTCAGAATGGGTATAGGCAAGCAGGGGACCCTATACTATCAAAAAACCCCAACTGCTCTGAAAGCAATGGGGTGTGTGAGAAAGACTGCTTGATTTTCCAACAATGATGAATCAACAGCAATTATTGCTTAAACGCAATAGGTTTGTAACAACTTCCAAGCACTACAAAAGCTCTCAGCAGTAACGGCATTAACCATTCTGCCATAAAGCAGTTTGTGGCAAAATGTGGTATGGCACAACACACCGCATCCAGTTTTCCTGAATACAAAACAGCTGATAGGGTTAACTAATGTTTTCAGGTGTTTGTGTTTCTGCCTTGCCACTTTGGCTGACTAATGCTTTTTCTTCTAGAGGTTGCATCCCATACTCCCCTATTTAGAGGAAAAATACAGCCTGCAGGTCATCTTCAGTCCTTCAATCTCAATTTTGGAGCCCCTGAACCACCCAAAGACACCCTTCCTCAGTCCTCCAAACCTGATTTTCAGGTTCTTCTTGCCTGGAAACAATTCCAAATGCACAAGAACTGCTCACAGGTGTGGCAATTTAACTTGCCCGTCCCCTGAAAACAAAAATAGTAGCCAAAATAGCTGAAAATGATAACCAGAAGTAACAACGTACATCTGGATGCATGAGTGGGGCCAGCACGGAGAAATTGTGTGAGCAAATGCAGACCTTACACAGTTATCTACCCTGGTCTACATGATTTTCATGGCCTTTCTGATTCTATTTTATATGTTGGTGTAAGGCACAGTATTGATGAATTTATGGATTGCATGGCATGTTTAAGTTCAAGTTAAGCTAATCCAGTTAGTGCAGAACAGATAAATGCCTTGCATCATTTCAAAAGTTTCCAGACCTGTGACAGGTTGAGAAACAGGCACACCCTGCAACTCAGATTGGAGGCTATTTCACTTTTACATACTTTTAAATCAAAATTTGTATTCTGCATCAGTCACTATTCTGGACATGTCTTCTCCCTGCCAAGAAGGCAAGACCATGGGATTGCTCATACAGAGACAATGGGTAACCTTTTCTGTGTATGGGGAATTCTTCTGTCTCTCTCTGCCAAGAATAACTGGAAGCACCATTCACACCCAGTATATGAGGTAGGAGGTAGAATTACTTGCTCCCAAAGGAGGGTGACTGGAGGGAGATGGAGGCAGTGAGACTCATTCAGATATTCAGTAAGCTGCCTTCTCTTCTCCTTATTTTGGGCTCACAGAAGCCTTTATCTAGTTAATTAAATTCATTTCTCACAGCGCAAGCTGTTGTCTTGTTGCAGGCTCTGGGGCCTTTGTGCTCAATTTGAAAGTTACCACTCTAGCTCCTACACAGCAGCAGAATAAATATGAATTTTTCAAAAGGATATATGTGTGTGTGTGTGTGTGTGTATTTATATGTATATATGCGCTAACTGCTGGTATCAGTGGGCTGAGACAGTCAAGGGATAAAAGCTCTTTTTAGGCTGATCTTATGAGTTGATAGGATTTATTTTCTCAGGGTAGGAATTCTTTCATACTTGCCCTGCAGGTTTTTTTAGAATCTGACAATATGGGCAGCAACTGTTTTATGAACAATCTAAAACGATGTGTGTGTGTATGGTCTAACCATTCTAGCAGTTTTTGAGTGACATGCTCATTTCTTTTTTTCACACTTCCAGAAAATGGGATTTTCTCACTTCTCTTTTCTTTAACTTTACCAGGAATTTTCTAGGCTACTCAGTGTGGAACAACAGTCAGTACATGTCATGGAGTCTGGTCTTGGCGAATGTTACCATTGCTCTCTGGTTGCATTTGACTAATGCGGAGCACTGTGCTGGGAAACAAATACAAGAGATTTTCCAGAGGAATTACTACAGCACAGACATGCATTCCTGCCTCTTCATCTCAACTCTAGAACCTTGCTCTCCGTTTTTTCAATAACAAAAACTTTGAGCTGTTCTTTCTAGAATTATACTGTAGGGCAACCATTTGTTCAACTGGACGTCATATTGCTGAGGAATCACACACACTTCTCTGTATCCTCATCTCCATGGAAAGACCTGGAGTTGAACTTCTACATATCTTGATCTAATGATAAACCAACCTTCTTCTCCTAGGATGCTCCAGGCTTGATGGTTTGTCTGTTCCTGCCACACGATGGCTGCACATGGGTGCATGCACGTACCTGCCTTCAAACCACATGTCAACTTTTGGTGACCCCATAAATTTTATAGGATTTTCTTAGGCAAGAAATACTTAGAGGGTTTTGCAACTCCCTTTCTCTGAGATATAGCCTACAGCACCTGGTATTCTTTAGTGGTCTCCCATCCAAGTACTAACCTGGTCTGACCCTGCTTAGCTTCCAAGATCATACAGGATCTGGTGCCTTTGTGGTATTTAGGCCCTGGCTTTCTTAAAAAGACTCAGGTAATTGTTCTCACATGTTCCATTTTCACCTGAATCCTATCTCACCTGAATAGCTTCTTCTCCACTTCCCCTGATTCGGGTACAGTCTGGAGACCCAAGCTGGAATGTAAGGGGAAGAGCCATACATCTCTACTGTGGCCTAGACAAGGATTTCCTTTCTTGCTGGCCAGGCTGTTTGTCTTGTGCTTGTGCCAGCCATTAATGAGCTCAGACAGGCCCAGCCATCGGTTTCCTATAAATCAACCTGGTGTTAATGGGGAGGGAGCACAGCCTACAAAGCCCCTTGCTGGTAATTGCTTTGAAAATGGAGCAATTGAGTCAGGAGGCTGACCCCCTGAGAGAAAACACCCCAGGAAGGGGGCTTCTGTTCCTTGGAAATCTGGTATATCAGTGTGGGTCCTGTGGAGACAACCAGTATGTATAGACGCAGAAGGGTGAAGAATTCTCTTCACCGAGGCCCTCACATAATGCCAAGATGTTAACCTCCTCTTAGTGCCAGCAACAATGTGCTGGGCACGGTGATGCCAAAGAGGGAGGGAGGGAGGGAGGGTGGCAACAAAGAACTCTACTCTCACACATAGTAATCCTACAGTCGGAATGATACAGCCCAGGCATTAAAGCTTTGAAAGCCAAACAAAGCTGCAGGAGAGCAGCTGGCAGCCACGCTACATTAAATCCATATCATCCCCAAGGCAAGTCACCATGAGTTGATCCCGTGAGACTAATCCTAAGCAGCCCGCATCTGGTATTATGGCAGTGGTGTGTGTCAGGAAGTGGAGGGAGCTAGTTTTTCCTGGAAATGGGTCTATAGGGATCATGTCAAGCTTCTAGATTCCAGTAAGGGTAAATAAGTGAAGAGATTTAAAAAAAAAATGCTGCACGCCTCCAAATCCAACTCTGTCATGTTAGCTTTATCTAGGACCTTATTACTCCTCCATCACTTCTCACTTTTGCCCCACTCTTTTGCATAGCTTCTCTGTCAGAACTAGGCTAAATGAAAGAGTTGGCCCACTGTAGACATCACACATCCCTGGAAGTTGAACCAGTGATTTATCTGGTGCCCTTGGTGGTGAAGACACTCAAGATTGTACAGCAGAGGAAACGTTAAGCAGCACTGCTGGCGCTAGATGCCCTTAGAGGGCTCCTCTCCTATCTCTGCTCATGTAGCCCATTGGTTACTCCTGACCTGGCCTAGCCATAAGTGTTTCCAGGTCGAGCCTGGGCCTGGTTTCTTGCTTGAGGCCAGCAGTCCACTTAGCCTTGTGTTCAGGCTTCTACCATATATGTTCTCAGCTTCTTTGCTTCCCTGTTTTTCTCTTTACTCATTTCCAGACGCTCTGATTTTCTTTCAGTAACTTCTTCCACGGAAACCCACTTTGGTGACCTTGGGCAGTCACACTCAACCTTAGAGGAAGGCAGTGGCCAACCCCTTCTGGACAAATCTTGTCAAGAAAACCCAGTGATGGGGTCGCTTTAGGGTCATCGCAAGTTAGAAATGACTTGAAAACACACAGCAGCAACAGCAACATATTCCACTATGTTCAGTCCACACCAGTGGGTGTGACACAGTCTAGGTAGGCGGGAGGGGTTAATTAGATTGAGTATTTAACCCCTATTTAAGTGCAATTGAGTGAATTACTTTCAAGATTTTTTCAAAAAGAGCCAGCCTTCATTCCTGCCTTTGCTTCTCTTCTGTCTCCCTGCTACAAGGAAGGCCTGGCAGGAGTGAAGCACATACATCTTCAAAATTTTCTGCTAGATAGCACTATCCGAACTACAAATCCCAGGATTCTATAGGATATAGTCATGGCAGTTAAAATGGAATAATCTAATATATAAAAGTTGAAATTTGTGAGTTTGTCTGCGTCAGGCAGGCGAAGACCTCATAGGATTGGCTGTGTGAGGCGAGAAGACCTCATAGGATTGGCTGCCTGTGAAGATACTATGGAATCCTGGGGTTGTCAGTTTAGGGAGAGGCGTTTAGAATTCTCAAGCCAGAGAGCTCTGAATAGGCCGGTTGCTATGTAGATGAGGCCGAGCAGCAAGGAGGAGGGCGGTGTATTCCTCAGGACTCCAACCTCCGTATGGTAATAACTCTGAATACAGATTGGATTCGGAATATGGGGAAAAGTTACATATACTGGACAAGAGAGATTGGGGAATTAGAGACACAGGATCTCAAATCTATGTATTTCAACCACATCCAAAATCAGTAAGATATGGTAATTCTTAAGGTATTTCTATAAGAAAATAAAATCCTGGGCAACGCTGGGTAAATGTGCTAGTAGTGTTATAATTATGTAGCTTGAAAGAAGCTTAAATACCAAGGTGAGGGATTTCGATAGCTCCTAGAAGTACCAGTTGAGTGTGTGGTTGGCTTTAAATGCCCCACAGTCCCAACAGAACAGCAAGTGGCAAACAGTAGGAATCCCTACAGTTAACTCTGGTCACAACTGGAGATAACTGGGGGAATTTCTTTCTCAACTAGCCTCCAGGAGGCAGAGTTCGGGACAAGTCAGGGCTTGGCAGGAACCTCTGCGGGCTGGAGGCTCCCAATTGCTGCCCTAGTGGTTGGAGACTGTGTGATGGGTATAACTAATAGCCTGTGGCTTAGCAATGGGCAAGGGTGACAAAATATGCCCAGAAACAAAACTTAGGCACCATCACCCACAGCACCTTCAGACATTTCCACTCTGCTGGTAAATGCCCTGACTCAACTGTGAGGTGATAACCAGGTGCTTCTTGGAGATCTCCAGGAAGTGACACAGGCCTGTTGTCTCACACTTTCAAGGCCCAGTTTCTTGTGTTAGAGAAGCAGAACTGACACATCACACCAGCAGAGGAAACCCTCAGGGTGTGGGCTCAGGCTTACCACAATGACTGCGTTTAGCAACTTTGACACCCTTTAACCCACAGGTTTCTATTGAATGCAGTCTCATGAACTCATTTGTGGAGATGCAAAGTGTGACTTTGTATTAAAAAGTAAAAGTAGCCTTGTGAATCCTAAGGGCGGGGGGGGGGATCCAAAATCAGGTAGAAGCCATTTCATGGATCATGAAATAGTATGCAAGATTTCATGTTCTTCATCCCTGTTCATCAGGCTAGATGGAAACAATGCCAAAAAGGGGTGGTTGTGGTGGTGACTGATGATGAAACCATGAAGTTTCTACTTAAAATGGAATATAGAAGGGGTTGCAGACATTTGGATTAGGATCTCCCAGTTGCCGATCAGGCTTTTTGACCTGGGTGCAATTAAAACCCTTTTAGGAAGGAAGCGAAAATGTCTCCGATTCTTCTTCTTCCCTATTCTGTCCTCACCCTCCAGCTGCCAGTACGCTTCACAAATGGCCCAAATGATAACAAATCAGCCTAAAATCCTGTATTATGAAGTCATGCAGTTAAAATGGTGCCCTGACTCTTATTGCTAGTCCCAACTAGAGTAGACCCATTCAGTCAACCAGATTTATTTAAGTATTGTATCACCATTCTACAGTTGATTCAATGGGTCTACTCTAGGGACTAACCAATGTGTCTGAAAATATGTATCTGGGACATAGGACCTTAAACATATTAGTAAGTAGTGGCACAAACAAGAATCTCTGTAGTTTTGCACTATGAAGAGATTTGGGGGTATGAAGACATTCTACCCATGCCAGTCAGCCGTACTTTCTCTTTTCCATCTGGTCTTTGTCAAAGAGTTATTGCTCTTTGTTATAGCACTTATGTGGGCAATACATCAGTAGCTGTCACACGTCTATCTAGCTTATATTTTGACAAATCCAATCCAAATTTTGAGATGGTGCAACTTTTGTATGAGCTCCATTATATACAGTCCCACCCCCATCTCCCAATCATCTATGTGATGTATTTTCATTTCTGGTCTAGTGCGTAGGAGAACGAGCAGCATTACATTTGGGGCTAGAAGGGTCAGAAGTCATGTTTTCTGTGACAAAGCAGATCCATAGTTGTCCCCTATGCCTGTTCAGATCTGTGTAGATTTCCACTATCTGTGCAACTCATGACCATTTGTGGCCAGTAAGTTGCTAATTTTGCCCCACAGTAGCAGAGAAGGATAGTGGTCAAGAGAAGCAGTACAGATATGTGGTATGGAATTACAGCAGCACCAGCATCCTGCATCCGTTGGCTTTTGGAGCATGCATTAGAGTGGTAGAAGGTCTAAATACCTTAAAGGTACCAGTTCAGGAATTATCTTGGAAGCTAAGTAGGGTCAGCCCTGTTTAGTACTTGAATGGGAGACTATCAACGAATACTTAGGCTAAATTTCAGAGGATGGGAACTAACAAAACTACTTCTGAGTATTCCTTGCCTAAGAAAACCCTATGAAATATATGGATGAAGATTCATAAACACAAAGTAGGAAACAAGTGGTCTTCTGGATGTTGTTGGTCTGCTACTTCCACCAGCCCTTATTAAGATATTTGGACAGAGGTTGATGAGGCCTGGAGTCCCACAATATGTACAGGGCCACAGGTTCCCCACCCCTGGTTTATCAATGTCCTATGTGAGCAGGACCAGGTAATGTGAGAATAATCCGTAGCATGTATCAGCTGCAAAGTAAGGTAAAATTGCTGGTCTAATTTATCTGTGGTGCCAATTTAGTTAGTAAAAGATTTGTTTCTCATTATGCGTATTACTTATTTGCTAGTATCAAGTATGTAGCTGCTGCTGTTCTCCAAAGGTACTTAATTGGTCGATCGAACACCTACTTCTTGCTTTGATATGGCATCTAACAATTTCACTAGCATCCATTCAGTTTTGAAATGCTGAAATGTACAATGCTTGAGAGGTAGGGGAACAGAATATGCTGAAATATTAAGGCCGCTGTATTGGTTTGCTTTGTTTTTCCACTCTGATAAGCTATTCTCTCATTTAACACAAGGCAAAAGTAATGGTGTTTTTGGACAAATTCTGGGAGTGTATGGCAGATCAGGTTAGCCTGCTTATATGTTATTTTCCAGACTAGGCTCGGGGTGTTCTTTAATTTCTACTTCCTTGCTCAAGAGAGTTTCTGTTAGAAGCATATCTATAACTACATGGATCTATGGGCAATTCTATTGGAATCAAGCACTACTGGTCAAAAAAAATTATCATGCAGATATTCCGTCTTTCCTCTTTTACTTTTTCTTAAAAAATACAGAAAGAGCAGTGGAAAAAAAATGGGAAGGTTGCAAATATAAGACCACAATCATCCTCCTGTGCCACAAAATCCTGTGAATGAGATAGGTCAGTTGCATAATGAAAGCCTAATCTTGAGGTGACAGAGGGACAGACAGACAGATAGAATGAGCCTTGGTACTGTTTGCATACATTTTAATTCAGAAACAGTCAAACTCTTTTGAGCTGTCAAAGGCCTGTTAGAAAATTTTACTATGTCAGTTGGTCTCCTCATGAGCATTTGGACTCTATAAATAAAAGTTGCAGTGGCTGAGTACTCATTTCTTCCTGCAAAATTTCTGTTTAAAGGAAAGGACCGGGCTGGTTTAAAAAGAGAGAGAGAAAAAAACTCCCAAGACTCTCACCTTCTTCAACCCTCTTAATATACAATTTGTGGACTCTGGACTGAGCCCAGTCTGAAAGCATGTGCCGCTGTCTATGTTGTCTTTCATAATTTTCTACTTTACAGTATATCTGAGAAGGCTTACAGGTTTTCCTAGCTTGAGGAGGTTTACATGCAACAACCACTAGGTGGAGACAAGGCTTTGAATTAAATGACAATGACTTAAATTGAGTTCTTGGCCAGAGCGGAACCAGACAGTGTAAAATTAGGTGCTACACTGAATGCTTAGTGGGAAGTTGTCCTTTTTCTTCTTCTTCTTTACTCTGAAGTAAGTCTGTGAGGGCCTGATCTGGAGTTATCCACATGCAGGTAAAGAAGGCAGAAATTTCCCTCTTGTCAGTTGTTTTTCCAGCCCTAAAGTCACTACCTCTATGAAGGAGTTAGAGTAAGAAACACCATTAAAGAGAGGGGTCTCACATAAAATGGGCTTTGCAAGGTGAAACAAATTACTTTACTTTTGTTCAATATTCTAGAGATGTAGTATAGTTGGTATAAAATGTATTGGAGCTAGATCTGACTTCATATTTGGATGACCTTGGGCAGGTCGTTGTTTCTGAGCCAGAAATTCTGAAGCTGTCAAGTAGACATCATGACAAGATATTTTGCAGGGCTGTTCTGCAAATAAATGCACAAATTATGTTACATACTCTGGCTGAGATAGGGAATAGGATATAACTAACACAACAAAGGATACTTGTTCAACACCATGTATATTTCTTTTCCCTTCTCAGTCCATCTCCAATTCCACTCAGTCTGAGCACATTTTACCAAATGCAAAGGAACGCTGAAAGGACAAAGCATACAAATCAGTAAAACGGATTAATCCAAACTTTGTAGGAGAGGAAATTTCAGCAAGTGTTGTTTGTTACCTGGTAGTCTGACACAGAACACCTGCTGAAGTTCCCCCTTCTACTTAACCATTACAGGTAAAGGAGCTGTCTCCTGTTTTCACTCTGGCAACTCTCCTTGCAGTTGCCACACGACTGAGGAGAGCTAAGATCTAAGGAATACAGAAGACTGAGCTAAGAGGTTTTGGCTGGACTAATTTGGAGGCAAAAAGATGAGGTTGCATAAGCTCCCAGTAGAGTTCTGTTAACAGATGGAACAACTAAGGGGCTTAGCTTTGTGCACCCCAATGGTTCATTCTTGCTTCCTTGACTGACAGTCTGGGTGCACCCCTGTGTTTGTATTTACCTCACAGTGGTTCTTTTTAGGTCATGCCTATTTTTCATTTGTGTATTGTTCTTCACCTCAGCTTCTCTCCACAACCTTGTGTTTCTGGATTGTTCCAGAATCTTAAATACCCCCACTCCCAAGTTGCAATTTACCTCAGGAGGAAAAATATAGAAATCATTTGTTTTTTGCAAGAGAAAACATAATCCTTTTTTACAGTGCAAGCCTATATATGTCTCCTCAGGAGTATCTCCCATTAAATTCAGTGGGGCTTACTCCCAGATAAATGCAGATAGGATTACAGCCTTGGTGTTTGTGTCCTCAGCCACATTACTGAATCTAGAAGGGTTTTAATGCCCCCTTCCAGATGTTAAATGTCATCACTATTTTCTTTTGCGCCACTAAAGCTAGGCATCTGTGCAGGAAGCTCCCACTTGAGAGGTTCTAACCACTCCACCTATCAGACAAGATGAGGCTTGCTTAGCAAATTTGGAAGAAAGAATTCTGGAAATTTTGAGATCTTTTAGGGAAAACCCTGGTTTCCAGTGATTCTTGTGTATTTTCCAAGTTTAGTTCTTTTGTGGAATTTCCATAAAAATTGAGAAGAAGGCAGACAGCCAAGACCTATCTCAGGAATAAATTCAGAAGAATAAGTTCAGGGGAACAAAGATGTGGCAAAGACCTTTGTCACATGCATTTTAGGAAAGAATATGGGCAGTACAAAAATACTTCAGTTAAGAAAGCCTCTGACTGAGAAGTTCCTTTTTTTACAAGGTCTTTTTATACATGCGCAGCTCTTACTTTTCCTGCTTGTCCTCTGTCTCCCTGGAAGTTTATTTAGCAGAATCAGCGTTGGGAGTAAGGTGAAGGAGTGCAGGAGAAACACAGACTTTTGGTACCAGATTGCAGCAACACGTCTGCAACAAACAAGGCAATAAAACTTGAGGTGGGAAAGAATGAGATTCTACTCTAGCTGATTGTACTGCAGCTGTGTGTGCCTCCCTACAACAACCAAGGTAAACAGCAGCTGCGTCCAGCTGCCTCCTTATGGAGCATAGGATCAACAGGAAAACAGAGAGGACGGGGCGTGCAGATATACCTACTTCACCAGTAACCCCCCCCCCCGTTAAAAAGCACAGATCTATACGTTTGGCCACCAAAATGGAAATCATAAAAAAAGTGGAGGCTGGTGAAAAAAAAATCACCCTTGGAAGAAGCTTTCAAGTGGTCTCTAGAAGGATCAACATGTTTTTTTTTACTCAAGGCTCCTTTGATATGGTTGTATTATTTCATGTGCATAAATTGTTAGTTTTGGATAAAAAGTGTGCGGAAACATGTTGAACTGCCCTTGATCTTTGTAGTCCAGCAACCTAAACCCACTCTTTCCATGTTATTTCTGCCTCTGGTGCCAGAGTTTCTGTTAAAGATGTTAATACCCAGGAACACATCTACTTCACTAACTGAGGTGTGCCTGTATTTACCTTTCCATAAAATCTCCACAGATTTGTGCCCTTTGCTCTCACCTGCCTTCCCCAGTTCGTGAAGCTCTGGCTTTCTTCTTCCTCCTCCTCTAAAGCTACCATTTTCCAGGGTCTAGAAAAGGTTATTTTTGGACTACAGCTCCCAGAATCTTTCTCCCAGCATGTCCACTGGCCCATCCTGAAACTGCAAACCTCAGGATTCCATAGGATGTTGCAGGAGGAATAATAGTGCTATAATAGTCTAGTGCAGAAATGGCCTAAATTCTCTCTGCAGTCTGATCATATTCTCAACTTTAAATCCTCATCTCCAAGAGAGCCACAAATGTCTTATTATTCAGAATCCACATATGAGGATGAGTTGTTTATGATGTGGAAAATATAGGTCTGAAATGTACTATTAGCCCCAGCTAGACTAGACCCACTGAATCTATGGGATTTACCTACATGCTGACTCACCATTCAACTATTAATTTAATGGGTCTACTTTAGCTGGCACTGGCCACTAGGACTGAAGCTATAGCCTTTTCCTTCTCTTCCACACCCTTTTCTGTTTTTCTTGCAAAGGAGCAGCATCTGTTTCTTCACCTTGAGAGTTGATTGGAAGCAGAACAGCACAGCTGCCACATTGTTCCCACCTCATCTCAGGGTGTGTGTGTGTCCAAATTATTCAGCAACCCAAAGCACACACTTTCAGCTTTAGTGTGCAGCATTTGAGGCTACTGTTGTCATCAGCTATAATAATTTAAAAAGGGACAAGTCAGTGAAATGCCATAGGGGCTCCTGTGAGAGTGGGAGGGGATTTTTGACCCAAACACTTTTTTCCCCTCTTGGTTTTTTTTTGGGGAGGATGGAAGCAATAGTAGCACTAAGGAAAACACTAAAACCATCTGCTCCTCCTTCGCATATTCTCTCTTTTGTACACTTGCCAGAGACCACATCCAGCATAACCATTATGCTGCCAGCATTAGTGCTGTACTGACCTCTATTGTCTTCATAGGTGTATGTGTGTGTGGACACATACACCCCATTTAGAGCCCCTTCCTATTTGTCCTATGCAAGAATCATCATGTGCCTTGACAAGCTTGCTCCTTGGCAACCCTGACAGCATTCCAGTTCTAGATGCTAAGTGCTTCCTCAAAATGCCTTCCCTTTGACAGTTCTGTTTATCTAATAATGTATAGTCTGCCCTAGGATGATTATATAATACCTTAGGATATGAGTCTGTCTTCTATTACCCTCTCCCCAAAGATCAGGATCTTCCCACCCAACCTCACTACAGGGCTCACTCTCTTTTCTTCTGCCAGACCTTTTGCTCCATCTACAGACCCTTGTTTCAACTACCTCCCCATTCTATCCCTTTTTGACAACCTCTTTTATTCTGTCCTTTCCTCTCTTTCCAAGGAAGTAGGGAGGAAATCTCGTGTGTGCGTGTGTGCGCGTGCGTGCGTGCGCCTTCAAGTTGCTTCAATTCATGACTCCCATGAATTTCATAGGACTTTCTTACACAAGGAAGATTCAAAGGTGGTTTTTTCATTGCCTTCTTCTGAAATATAGCCTACTGTACCTGGTATTCCTTCATGGTCTTTCATCCAAGTACTAACCAAGGCTAATGCTGCTTAGCTTCCAAGATGGGGGGCATGGTGGTCTAGTGTCTTCAGGGTATATAGGCCTTACCTTTTAGTCCCACTAGGTATTCTGAAGAATCTGTTGTCATCCTGGAAAGGCCCCCTTGGTCCAATGGCACCCTACCTGGCCAGTTCTGACAAATCCCACAAGGAAAAGACCAAAACACAAGATGGCTCAGTGTTTCTGTCCTTTAAATATGATTATAGAATGGTTGAGAAGGGGAGATTTCTTCTGTGAAACAGGGAAAACTTAAAAATATGAAATCTTCCCATATCTCATTTTCTTGATTATCATTATTCTGTTCCCTAAAGATGATAATATAACCTTGTCAGGGAAATAGCCTGATTTTCTTTTTCTTTTTTTAGCCACAAAGCCACAGTTTTCTGTTTTGTGTCTGCTTTACCACCCCCATACTTTTTTGTTCCGAGGGGGAAGATAGGATTCAGTATAGTTTCTACATTGGTCAGATGTTTCTTTTTCTACTTTCCCTCTGCATGGTAGTGAGCTCATCACCTTCTGAGAAGCACAATGGAAAAGGGCTAGCTAAGAAAGGAAGGGGGTCAACTGGGGATTTCTAAAGGTCACCTACTAATGATGCATGTGCTTCTGCAGATGCCCCCTCCCCAACTAAGAAGTGGATGCAAAATTCCAGATCCTGCTGTTGCTGGATTCACAATATGCTTGCTATGTTAAAAAAAAAAAAGGTAGTTGAGAGTTTAAGGGTATTTCTACATCTGATGCTAAGAATATTTTTTTTTTCAATTTCCCTGCTCACATGTAAGTTAAATGATGGAACCTCAAGGATCTTAAAATGTCTTTAGATAACAAGGATAACCAGAATAATAGTAATAAAAAACAGCTACCTTCTGCTTTCTGTATCTTATTCAAACCTACTGTTACGTTTGTACACACACTGTTCTGTGTGTGTGTGTGTGTGTGTGTGAACTAAATGGTTGTGTAAGCTTTGCTACTTGAAGTTTCATGAATTTTTCTGTTTTGTATCATATTTATCCTGAAAATTGTTGGTTCCTAATGCTTTACAATGCCATTTTAATGCTTTTGTGATATTTTAAAAAGTTTTAACTGCTAATTATATACATTTGAAATCTCATTTATGTTTCTATATGTTTGTATGTTGTCTTTAAAGAAGGGCTATGGGTCAAATAGTGTCAGGTTTGGCATAAAAACTTCTCTTTTTCAGCATCTAAAGTTTTTCTCTTATTCCCCTTGCCATTTGTGATGTTGTTCCAGTTTGTTTAAATGAAGGAAGAGAATCAAGTGGAGATTTCTAAATGTTGTGAAGCTTATGTTTGTACAGATGGTCATGCGACTAATAAATGAATGTAATATCATTAGCTTTATTTATATATGTAGTACCATCAGTGTACACGGTACTTCACAGTACATAATTCCAGAAATGTGTAGATGTGATGATTAGTAGATTCACAAGATTCTTTGCTGTGTAAAAACAAAGCTGTTGGGACAGAAACCACTGGGTGACTTTGGGTAAGTCACACTCTCTCAGCTGCAGAGGAAGGCAATGGCAAACCCCTCTGAACAAATCTTGCAAAAAATACCATGTGATAGGTTTGAGGGCACCCGACAACAATAGTAACAAACAATTTTATGTCACAAAGATCTGAATTCATATTCAGATGAAAGTCAGCTCTCCTCTATTTCACTTCTTCTTTTTGAAGAAGTTGGCTGCATCCACATAGGAGCATCTTGCAGCGTCTTTGTTGTTCTAGGCCTTCAAGTTGATCAAAAGTGAAGGAAAAGACATTTGAACTAAGACAAGAGGCTTCATTTTTTGGTTCCCCCACCCCCACTGTTTGGACAAGCAGTACTTGGACTGACAGAATGGCTTAGTGGTAAAGCACATACTTTGCACCAGAACACCTCAAGTTCAGCTCTTTGATTTCTGGGAAAGGCTTTGTCTGAGAGCTGCTGCTTCTCTCTAAACAACAGCCAACTAGATGGACTGACAAGGGTTTGATTCTGTATGAGGCTCCATCCTGGGTTCTTATGACTGACAGTGCTTCAAGATTTATGAGCTTTGAGAGTCAATATGGATTTTTTTTTAAAAGGTAATAAAGTAATCTGAAGCAAAGGACCATGATATTATCCTGTGGCTTCCATGTCAGTGGGACAGTGAATACATTCACGGTTAGTCCAGACATTAAAGGAGCTATCTAAACTGCTGAAATCTATCCCTCCCTCCCAGGTTCAGCATCTTGGTTATAGCTCCACTGATGTTCAGACTAAAACCTGGAATGGATTCATCACCCTACTGACATGGAAGCCACCAGCTGCGGCTGAATATCACTTTCATGGTATTAGGGGGGAAACTGAACTGCATCAGATCCATGCACCGCTAACACAGAGGCCAACAGGCCTACTGAGTCTGATTCAAACAGGTTTTTGTATGGTTCAACTTCATTATGTATATAGGAAACTGAAGGATTTTTTTTCTTCTGTTTTTTTTTTTTGACCATTGCAAAAAAATATCAGTCCAAGACAGATTGGGTGGATAGTTTTCTATTAGATTATTCCTCCTTCTTCTCTTTGATATTCTCAGCTTTTGAAGTCCAAGACAAATGGAAGAATTTGCTCAATGAAGAGAATTTAGAAATGTCACTGAAGGAAGGTGGTATGAATGCCCAAGGCCTTTGTAACAGAAGGGGATCTGTGGAAGAGAAGGCAAGAACTTACAGCTTTTCTGTATCACTGGAGGGGAAGCTGGGGTGCTCCAGATGCCACAAGACTCCAGCTGTCTTTAGCTTCACTTAACATGGCCACTGGTCAGGGAAGCTGGAGTCCCACAACTTATGTAGGGCTATAGATTTCCCATTCTCCCTCTTCTGTATACTGATATATTCCATTACCTAATTCTGGAGCTGCAAGCACCCAGTAGTCTGAGAAACATATAAGAAACAATATTACGATTTAGGAGATCAGACGTTAGTCTTGGTCTAGAGATCAATGTTTGAAGAGGGACTTAACCCTACTCCTTGACCAAAGGACAAATAAAAACTGGATGTGGTTGGGATGGCATCTCTCACAGAAAGAGTGGTTGCTGTTTCACAGTATTTCATCTAGAATTTAAATGCTACCCCCAATAAATCAACACTCAGTCCCCCCAAAATTGGAAGTGACATGACATCACTTCTACTCTTGTAAGAGCTGCTGGTGCAGCCACCCTGAGGAGGGCAGGGGTGAAAAATGACCCCTGTTCAGCCCGTGGTTCTCCACCTCTGATTTAAATGTATCTAATACAACATTCTTCAAGCCCAAATACTCTGGAGGCACCAAATTCCACCTGATTGTGAAAGTGAAGCAGAGTCCAACTTGGTTGGTACTTGGATGGGAGACTACCAGGGAATACCATATGCTGTAGAGTGTATTTCAGAAGAAGGCAATGGGAAACCACCTCTCAGTGTACCTTTTTCTCAGAAAACCCTATGGAATTCCTGGAGTTGCCATAAATTGACAAGTAGCTTGAAGGTGCATACACGTACAGCATTTGTCTATTAGATTAATTAAGGCTGTGACTTCTAGGAGTGGGGTTGTGCCTAATTCAACTGGGAGTAATACTGATCAAATGAGATATCACTTTTAAAAACATGTCAGGCAGCTGCTTTTCCAAATGTGTTTTGGGGGAAGTATGTAGAGAGTGTGCGTGTTCTTAGTCTAGCTGAGAGCCAGTGATCATTATGATATTCACTGTTGGGAAAAGATAGCATGTCATCATGAGTTTGGGCTCTTCTCTCTTTGGGCTCTTCCGTCAACAGAAAGTAAGAGCAGGGGAATTTTTTTGCCAGGGAGGAACCTTCTGCAAAACAAGAACTGAAAGTGACCCTCTGGTTTTTCCCTAGCATAGTTAACCAGAGAGACAAAGCCTTACAGGTGTGTGTGCCATAGTAGGAAAGACCACCTGGCCTTTAGGAGAACATTGCACTGGAGTAATGTCTAAATCAGGAGTGGGCAAAGTGTGTAGCTTCTGGGCCATAAGCAGCCTGAGGGTCACTTTTATGGACTATGAACCACCCCAGAACTATGTAAACACTCACTTTGCTGTTTCTCCAGTGGCATTTTTTTCTTCAAAATGTGATTTTAGTGCTAGGCGTTGTGGTAAAACAGGATGTAGCACCACCCCAAATCCCTCAAAAATCTGGCCTTTTCTGGGTTTTATTTTAAAATATTTTTCATCATGTCCCAAAATGTTGTGGTCAGTGTTGTTGTTTTTGTTATGTGCCATCAAGTTGGCTTTGATATACAGCAGCCCTATGAATGAGGACTTCCGTGAGCCCCCCTCACTACCAGACCTGCTCAGATCTTGCAGACTCAGGCCCATGGCTTACTTGATTGGACCAATCTATCTGAAATGTTCTTTAATGAGTCCTATTATCTTTTCCAGTGAATCATGTTGTCTCCTGATAGGACCAAGTACAAAGTCTTAGTTTAGTCATTTTTTTTTTTTTTTTTGCATTTAGTGAGTGTTCAAGCTTGATTTGTTATCAGACCCATTGACTTGTCTTTTAGGTGGTCAGAAGTATTGGTGGAACTCTTCTCTGGCACCACGCTTCAAATGCATTGATTTTTTTTGTCTGTCAGATTTTTTCACTGTCAAGCTTTCCCATCGATCTATACAAATTGGAATGACTATGGCCTGGATGATCATGACTTTAGTATTCAATGATATATTTTTACACTTGAAGAACTTCTTTAATTACTTCATAGGTGCGCTTCCATGCCTTAGGCTAAATTTATGCAGGGAAAATAATGCAGCCTTATCTTGATTTCAGTCCTGGCACAGCACACAATGTTCCTTCCAATCCAGTTTAAAATGAGATCTTTGACATGTCTGAGGACTTTAAGATGATTTTTAAAACCTCAGTTTTAGTCTGGTTTTTGAAAAGAACTGGCAGATTGTTTTTTAAAACCATGCGCCTTGCAGCCAGGATTGGGTTGAAAGTGAAATTAGAGCAGAAGGTGGGGGAGGGATGGTTGAGGGGCATGTCCAGAGATGGGTGACCTGGGCTGGGACATATCCATTTGTAGCAAGGGCAGTGGGAAAGGTCAGTGTCACTTTTTTTTCTTTGCACTCTGGACATATGCAAAGCTTTGAATATACTGTGCTGCATATATCAGTAACTCAGAACCTGTGAACCCATACGTCCTCACTTGCCTTCAACTTTGCTATAGCTATTACTCTGCACCTGAGTTTGCAGGAACAGTGAATACCCTTTTGAGCGGAGTTGGGGAAGAGCAATGAGTATGTCATGAAGCAAGCACTGTAAAAGCCACTTTCCTGGGAACAAAGCACTGCTGAACTCAGTGGGATTTAATTCTGAGTAGGACTGTAGAAGACTCCACCATACACTTTCATCCTGTACACATTTTCTTGGGAGGAAACCCCATCTAATTCAGTGGGATTTACTTGTGAGAAGACATGTATAGCTGTATGAGGACATGTGCTGTTAAGGCCACAATTCTGTAGCAACTTTGAAAGGCCAGAGCCACCAATGAAAGGATGGTGGTGGTGATGGTGCCAGGTGGGTGAGCACAGGTGAACATCTGTGGATGTGTGAATGGAAAAAGAAAACAAAGGATGAAAAGCAAGCCATGTGATCTTTTTGGTAGCCCTTGTGGATATGTGAATGTGTGCCTGCACAGCAGAGAAAAGAAATGGGGAGGGGGGACGAGCTGCTGTGCATTCTACTGTTCAGTGGGTGAAAATAATTTGATACAGCCAACACATGGCCACAGTGGTTATGCCCCCTTAAGCTGGCTTGGCTCATGTGGCTTGCCTTCCTCATTCCAAGTTGGATTAAAAGGAACAAAAGGAACCACACTGGAACAAGAACAGTTCACATTGGAGCTGGGGCACAGCCCTGGTATAGATTAATCACAAGTCACCTTCTGATTTCTTAACTACAGTCTCCATTTTCATTAAGGACTCAGCCAAGATTTAACAATATTGAGGTCTTGATCATTGACTTTAACGTTATAGAAGTGGTCCATGGTCATTATCTTTTTATCTTTGATATTCAGCTGTAGCCTTGCTTTTATACTTTCTACCTTAATTTTCATCAATAAACATTTTGAAGCTTTGCTACTTTCTTTGAGTAACATGGTGTCAACTACATATCTCAAATGATTGATGCTCTTCCTCCATTTTTTATACCTCCTTCCTGAAAGTCTAATCTCACTTTCCATGTGATGCACTCTGCAGGGTGGTGTGTATAAAACACAGAGTGATAAAATGTAGCCTTGACTGGCCTTCTTGCCGGTTAAGAATCATTCTGTTTTTCCATATTCTATCCTGAAAGTGCCCTCTTGTCCAGGGTGTAGGTTGCACATCAAGACAATCTCATTTCTTTTTAGAGGAATCCATTGTTTTTCATGCTTTGCTACAATCCATAAAGCATTTTCTTCTGAAATTCAGTATACTCCATAAACGAATGTTACATATGCAAAATCATCCGTAGGGCTTCTTCTTTCCCTAAATGTAGGTTTGATATCTGGCATTTCTTGCTCCATAAATGGTTATACTTTTGTTTAAAATCATCACTTCATTTGCATGGAAGATTCATGCAGTGTTCTGACAGTTATTAAAATTCCTACTTTCCTCTTCCTTCAGGGTTGGAATTTATATTGAGCATTTCCAGTTTGTGGACCATTGTTATGTTTTCCATATTTGTTGGCCAAGAATTGCCAAGATCTTTGGAGGTAGCCCACCCCTGCTCTCAGTGCTCATTCCACCACTCCTGTAGATCCATCCGCACAGAGGCATTCAGTTGCTTAAATATGACCTGGGCCCAGGAGAAGGTCAGCTCCCTCTTCTAGCTTTACAGTATCTTTATACAAACACACACATTTGTACTCAAAACAACAACACTGAGGTCAGTAAGAGCTCTCCCAAAGTGTTCCTTTCATTAGAAAATATACACAAAACATATATATAATTCAAAACTCTTTACCTGAATGCTGAATGACCCTGTTTACCTGTGCTTCCTTTCTTTAGTTGAGTCTCTGCATGTTGCTCTGGTTCTTTTTCTCCTTTTCCCTACCTCAGGGGTGGGCACGTCCTGTGGGCTGCCCAGACCCACTCCTGGCTGATTTTGTAACCATCTGGCCAATTCTGCAGTTGCCATTTGTTCCTGTTGCCCTCCCCACCTCAGCCATCATCACCATTGTCAGAAGAAGTGTGTTGCTGTTGAAACTCAGCACTAACACAAAATGGACCCCTTTTCTCCCTTTGGAAGAGAATAAGACACTCTCCCAGTTCCCAGAGTTCTATGGTGAATGGGGAGGCCTTCACGGATGCTGCTAAATTTCAGTGGCAACTGTGGTAGTGGGAACCTTTCAGGTGGCTGAATTTCATCAGTGAGCGTGTGGCCTCTGGTGGATTGGGTGGGGCAATGCAATCCCTCAGCCCCAGTTGGTTCCCACTGTCCACCTCAGATCTTATCTCACTATCATTTAAATGTGCAGCATCAGTGTATGTAGTCACAAACAAGGCGCAGCTCCATGGTTGTGGAGTGAATATAGCAACAGGAAGATCTTCCTCTGCGATATTGATACAAAAAAACTCTAACATTGTGCCATAAAACTTTGGTTCAGGATTAGAGTGGGCAACAGACTTCATGGTTTGTACTGAACACTTGATTGCTTCCACCTAGGCACGGGGCTGGTGTAGACTTTGAAAGGGCTGCCCTCTTTCTGAATTGTCCCACTGTGAGTTTGCTGAACCGATCAAGTGTTTCCTTTGGAAACAGCTGTCTGGTTCCTGCTGCGATGGTTCTAGGAGGCTGAGTCAGGGCAGCCAAAGTAAGCAGAAAGGTCTCCTTGTTTGTCTAATTTTCTTGAGATCTTGCAGAGTGCAAGGATGCTGACACTATTAGATCCAGAGCTGGTTTTGTACTGTTGTGTTTATTTCACAGCGGGTGTCAAGACAGTGGTTGGTGGGAGGTGCATGGAGTTTAGATAAAGAAAGATCACTTCGATATCTACATGCTTATTAGGTGTGAGTGAGGAACGGAAACATGGAACAGCTAGTTCCCAAGAACTACTTGCAAATCAGTGGTTGTTTGCGATTTGTTTCTTTCCAAATAGCCAGAGTACAACTATATTACAGTAAGCGTATTCAAGGGTAGCCACATTGGCCTGTAGCAAAATACAACAAAATCCAAAATCCACAAAACAGTGATACTTTTACTGGGCCAACTAATAAGCACAAAATACATCATGCAAACTTTTGAAGCTTCACCGGCTTCTTCTTCAGGCAAAGATGTTAAAAATCACACAGGAGAAGAAAAATGTCAGTTATTAGAGTCATAGGCCTATGTTTTGTCTCAGTTGTCAGTTAAGATGGTCTGGGGGGGGGGATCTCATTTCAGGCAGAGGCCATGCCCTTTCGTAGTTCCTGAAGGGACTGGGGAGGATCCCTCTAGACCAGTGGTTCCTAACCTTTTTCTTTACCAGACCCCCTTTAAATATAATTTGTTGCCATAGTCCACCAAGACTTAAGATTTAAAAGCCAGTTTATTTCAGTATGCTCATCAAAGGTCTTCAAATTTGGAGAAAAGGGAGAAAAATGTAATGAAACTAATGGATATTGTAATAAAACTTTTTATAAATGATGTCCATCACTGGCAAAAGACTGATACTCTTTGAGTTCCATGTATGACCAACCGTCTGCCCACTATTCCTTCAAAAAGATCATACGCACAAAGGCAAAACAAAATCCAATATATAGTATAATACTAAGTAACAACCACTAAACAACAAAATTCTTTTTTTTTTCAAATTTATAAGCTCATAACATCTCTTAAGTAACATTCTTCATGGACCCCCCTGAGGACATTGCATACCCCCGGGGGTCCACGAACCACAGGTTAAGAACTGGCATTCTATAGCATCCTAACTGACAACAGAAGTAGCATCTGAGACAAAATGTAGGCCTCTGACTCTTAACGTCATCACTTTTCTTCTGTGTAAGTTTTAACATCTTTGGCTGATGAAGAAGGCAGTGAAGCTTCAAAAGCTGGCATGATGTATTTTGTACTTTATAGTTGGCCCAATAAAGTTATCACTGTTTTGTGGATTTGGGATTTTGTTGTGTTTTGTTGCACTACACTAGGTTTCTATTGTAGCTTAACTTTATTCCTTATGTGATGCAGCTGCAACCTTTTGAGATTTTATTTTTAAAAATTGCAGGGTGGAAGGATGTCACATGGTTCAAGCCCTGACTTGTGCTGTGCTTTATGCCACTGGCTTATATTCTGTTGTGGTTGTTGAACTGACAGTGAGATGGGCAGGAGAAGAAAGTGTTTTGTACTTCCAAATTTTTTCTAAGTGAAAACATAAGAAGTAAAGACTTACTCTTTATACACTGCAGCTGTAGAAGAAGCTAACTTCTTTGAGGAAACTTAGGACTATTGGCTAAATCCAAGTTGAATCCCAACTAGAGTAGTGTTACCCTGTGAATTGGGGGTCCCGGGAGGGGCGCCCAAACAACAAACCAAACCAAGCAAAGATGGGGAAATTAGCTGGAGCACTCTCTTGGCTAACGAGAGGCAGGGTAACTTAGCGGGAATCTTTTACCCTATGTCTACAGTGTCAGGTCAGTGAATAGGCAAATGGTTCAAATAACAATTTAAGATTTATTAAACAGTTATTAAAGAAAAGCACAATCACACTCCTAACTAGAAAAGGAAAAGAGAGTTTCAAGGGGAATGGGTGATACGCCATCTGTCCTGCAGTCTTGCAGAAGCCAATTGTAGAAGAGGAAACCCGGCGTGGCGGCCGAGGGGATTCTGCTGAACCGAGCGGCAGCAAGGCAGAATGAAGTCCAAGCGATCCGGCGAGAGTTCTGAAGAGCTCTCAGAGCGGGGGATTTTTGTAGGGGAAAGAACAACCGCAGGCTAGTCTGGTCTTGGGCAAAAACAATGAGTTTTGGGTTGGAGACAAAGCCTCCGAAAGGTCAGAATTTGCATGATTGAGTTAAAGTCTGAATTGACAATGGTATGGCCGGTATGTAGATGCGGCTAGCTTGGCAGTTAAGTACCTAGCTCGCCAGGGTGTCCTCTCAGGGCAGAGGATCTCTTTGTGGTAGCATGTATTTGTAACGAAGGTGTTTGTTTCGGGAGGTCCCCTAAAGCAGATCTGGCAATATCTGGCTTGGTTTGGTGGGAGCAGCAAGTAGTAGCCATGCCTAGCTTCGCGCTTGTTCGGCGGGCCTCACAAACACTTGGCTGGTGGCAGCGTAGGGCCGAATTGCGATATCAAAATGATATCTTTGGTTCACCAAAGGCCAGGCCAGGACGCTGTGGTAACAGTAGACCCACTGAAATCAATGCAACTTATTCAAGTGGTGACAAACAAGTCCCATCCATTGCAATGGGTCTGTTCTAGTTGAGACTAAAATGGGATTTAACCATGGAACTATAAGTAATTAGTTCCTTATAGTTACCTCCCAAGCTTGGAAGAGTAAACTAATTCTGTAGCTATGAAGTGATTGTGGAAAAATGGCATCATAAACGGTGAACTGAAGAAGCTGAAGAACAGGAAAATGCCTCTTAGACTGAAATAGAGACAGAAAGGGTCTGTGAGGAAGAAAGGAAGAGAGCAGAGGGAAGGATTGGCTCCTTTTTCCTGACAGAAGCCCCACACTGTTAATATGTTCACAACATGCACACATTTCAAGCAGAGCTGCCCTTGCTCTAAATGAGAAAGGATTTTTCTACCTGTAATGTTGTTTATTCAGAACAGGATTGTCAGTCAAGAAAAAGATGGCAGCCTTTAGTTAGCAGCAAAAGCTAGAGATAAGAATGCAACTCTTTTGCAGCAGAAAACAAACGACATCAGTAAACAGCATGAGAAATGCGTACAACTGTGAGGCAAAATGGGACAGGATGTACTTTACTGGCCAGTTTGTGGTGAGTGGTTTAATTAACACTCCTTGCCTCATACTTAGGACAGAGAATTCCCCCAAGGCCTGTTTCTGAGCAACCTCAGAGCCTCATCCAGGTTCCTTCTTCCTCCAACCACATTTCCCGTTCAGGCCAGTAGTCAGGAAAGAGTCAGGATGTACTATATGACTGTCTACGTAGTGCTGGTTTGTGATAGGGACAGAACTTTTCCAAGCGACTCTGTAGCTTTGTGCCTTTTAACACCAGGCTGAAGTGTATATCAGCAGGTGATTACATTGTGAAGACCTTTTGTCTGATCATTTCTGCAAATAAGCACAAGAACAGAGCTAATTGTACTATTCTGATGGGTTGTCAGTACCAGTGGTTTCCAGTGGAAATGCAGTGTTCACATGCTCATGGACTCGCTCTTTATCATAGCTCTGTTCAAATATGTGCTCCAGGGTGAGTGAAGACAGGTGAGGGAGGTTCAGAGTGAAGAGGCTGTATGAACACATCCTACCTGTTCAAAGTACTTGTCTGCAGCAGCAGTCCCTACATGGTCTCACATCTTGTGCTCAGAGGCTATGTGTGTAAAGCCTGTTCATACAATCTGCTCAACTTGTGCACTAGTCAGGTATGGGACCAGTGGGCGGTCGTTCCTTCACTCATGTAAATACACTTACCCTGATTATAGTGTTTGAAGAGGGATCCTGTATTTTGTATGTTCCATAAATGTATCTGTATCACATCAGAATCAGGCTTCTGGGCCAATTCACACTACACAATTATATCAGCACTGTGATTCCACTTTAACTGCCACGGTTCCACCCTATGGAATCCTGTGATCTGCAGCTGAGGGAGGGGCCATTAGAATCCCCATCCAGAGAGCTCATTGGGTGCCTGTGACCAAACTGCAGATCCCAGGATTTCCAGAGGATGCAGCCATAGCAATTAAACCACAGGCTTGTAATTGTTCAGTGAAAGGGCCCCAGGGCTTCGTTCTGATGAGCTCAGTTACCCAATTTAATCCCCTTTTCTAACTGAAGTCTGACTAGGTATAATCCCTTTTTATATTTTAATTCCTTCCCTTTGCCTTTCCTTCTTCCCCAAATACTCACATACACACACCCATGTGCCTTTGGCATGGAAAGGATTGTGCTTTCCCTCTTTCCGAGAACCTTCTGAGAGTTTTCATATATGAAGCTTATGTTTCACATATGAGGCTTTTGGTGAAGTCCCTTTGAAGTGTGAGCATGAAACCTACCTTGACCAGAACGTACAGCCAGTTTTAAAATTGCTATATTCTACTTTTTATCTCACATTAACAAGTAGCAGAAAGTGGCACAAGTGTGAGTCAAGGGCACTTGTTTGTGTCATGCAGGAAATCCTACTTGGGCATAATTAACCTGCAAGAATGGTGTGGGCGTGTGACTGGGTGGGCAATAAAGATGGCATGATTTTTTTGTTGCATTAAAACATCTTCTTTGCTCAGAGAGATGTAAAACTTTGGCTTCAGATGTGCTTCTGTGGGAAGACACACTTCATTCCTTAGTGGCCAAAGTTGCTATTTGAGAAGCTTGGTCAGTTTTTGAACATTTGACTGTCAGATGACTGAAAGCTCATGACAGAGGAAGAACAGAATGTTTTATATGGCCTCTTGTTCCTGACCTGCCTGATTCCTGAATCTCTCTGTGCCTTGTCAGGAATTTGCAGCCCTATTTAAATGATTTGAAAAACCCTTTTAACTCTTCTCTTCCAGAAAAGCTTGTGAACTTTTTTTTTTGTCAAGACAGTGATTCAACATGTAACTATTCGTCATCCAAAGCTGGAAATGATGACTTTCCCATCTCCAGGAAAGACTCACAAGGCAGGAGGCTGGGAGTTGTGGCCTGTGCTGATCATCTTTGTCCTCCTCGGTCCAGCAGGAACCAGATGGCAGAAGAGGGCTGAGGGCTCTGTCTTGGGGCCCAGCCAGGGGTGTGGTTCCTGGAGTTGGAAGGAAACTCACCCCAAGGGAAAAGAGTATGACCTCTCTTGCCAACATCACTGTACTCTAAGCAAGCTGAGCTTGTCAGAGCATGGTTCCTAATATGATAGCAAGAGAGGCAGATGGTGGGGAGGGGCAGGGATTGTCACCATGGTGTGGAATGTTGATGCAGCTTCCAGAACCATATACAGTTTTGACCCATGTAGCAGGAAATCCATTGACATGCCTCCCATGGGATTATGTAGCTCAACAAATTAAATAAATGGCAATTTGTGATCTTGAGGTGGTCTTTCTCACTTTGCCTAATAAAGAAGGCCACATATTTCTCTGTTTAAAGCACTTTTATTCACCTTTGCAAAGTGGTACACCCAACAAGAGCAAGGAAAAATTCAGATAAGATACTTCAGAAACTTGAGAAGTTTTTCCACATGCTCATTCAGGGGTGGGAAATATTATTTGGGGCATGGCTGAACCTCTCCATGAGTTCTGTGCTGCCTGGATGATGTCAAGGGGTGCAGTGGCTATGACCCCTCAATTTCCCTTGTCCCTAAGGACCCAGTTTTGCTGCTTGTGAAGGCACCAATTACAGGAATATTCCTGGAGTTGACACTTAGCTCAAGGAATTAGCAGTGCTGTGTGCGAGAAAAGCCGATACCAGGGAAAGGCCAGTGGGGATGATGTGAGCCAGGAGAAGCTCCATTCCTGCTGTTATCTCCCCTCAGAGATAACAGTAGGGATGTAACCTCCAACTGTCTTCATTTGACAGGGACAGTCTTGATTAATCCTTTGCCATCCTACTTTTTTAGATGCTTTTAAAATGTCCCAATATCTTTTTCCTCTTCCCACTTTCCCCCTTTCTCCTCAGCTTACTTCACTTGCTGCAAACTGACTTCACAATGCAAAAATAGTTTGCACTCAGTTAACTTAGGAGAGGGGAGAGAACAGAGTCTTGCCCTTCCCTATAGGCTCAGGCAAAAGCAAACTGCTGTGTTCTCTTCTAGTTTGTCTGCTCCTCCCGCTGAATCACTTTTGCCATCTTGACCACACTCTGCTGTTGCTCAGCCACATGTGTCCTTGTTTTTATCTGTGAAATGGTGGAGAGTATTCAGGGATGCCACCATCCCCATCCCCATCCCCTTCCCATTTGCAAAAGCAAGACAGAGAATGTGCCTGTGTGCTTGTTTCCCTCTTGCCCTCCCATTGGGAGGGTCAGCAAAGTGTGGGGAAAACTCCACATGCAGAGATAAGACTTGGGGAGGCATTTGTGGAAGGGATGGCTCATATGAACATCTTCCCCAGGCAGCATTAAGTTCAGGGGTTGGCCACCCCACTTTGCTCCATTGGTTATAGCTACTTAAAGCAGCATGGAAGAAGGAGGTCTTCAGAGCTTGCCTGCAAAGAAATGTGAAGGTAGAAGTCAGTAAGAGGTTTTTTAAAAAAGTGTTGAAGTTTATTTTACATTAATGCAACAAATGATAAATAACAATAAGCAATGAACCACAACATCATGTTTCAATCAAACAAAAGGAAAAAGCAGGAGAGGAATTACTTACACAGTTTTCAGAAGGCTACCAAGAAGGCCTCTTTGGAGACAGGCTTCTTGGGCATATTAGTATATCCAGTCTTAACAGCAGGCATTTGAGAAGGACCCTGGAAGCAGATTTTACAAGATTATTGCCATTTCTGCACTAGCTGCTTGTAGTGCTATTATTCCACTTTCAACATCCTGTGGAATCCTAGGATCCCAAAGGATGTTGACAGTGGAATAATAGCACTATAACAGGCTAGTGGAGAAATGGCCTATATTGGTGATAGTCTTTCAAACAACTTAACTTGAAGCCCCGTAATGCTTCACATGTGAAGCCCAGTGCTTTGAACAGGGTCCAGTGGCTTTTGAACTAAATACTGTGACAGTAGCAAGCTGCCTGGGCTTGGAACAATTACTGTTTCTCAGTGAAACCTATCACAGTGGGGTGATGAATCTGCTCTGGAATTTAGCCCAAAGTTTAGTGTGGGCTGTTAAATCCTTTCACCAGAACAGCCTCAGCATCTTGAATATCTCCTTTCAAGTCTGGACTAAAACCTAAAGAAGAGTCACCACCCACACTGACATAGGAGTCCCAGCCAGCCACCAGATTCAGTAGTTACTGTGTGTCCATGGAGAGATCCTAATAGATGTACTACGTGCAGAAGTCAGAAATTGCTGGTGTGTGTGTGTTTGCGCAAAGGCATGAGAGCCAATCCAGGGTCTAAGGCATGTTAAATGTTTGTGTATACAGCTTCTGAGACCCAAGGCCATATGTGCAAGACCTGTTCCAGGAAATGGCTGAGGGAAGCCAGGCTTCTGAGTTCCCGACAGCAGCATCCACTACTGCTTGCTTCAATAACAGCAAATCAATGGGGGCCTGATCCCAACCAGAACAAGGCCTCCCTGTTCACTGGCCATTTTCTCAGTGAAATGTTCATTATAGTGGAAATGGAGAGGGGTGGGAAGTGAAGATACAGAGAGCTTTTGCAAATGAACAGATCCATTTTATGTGTGTAGTTTTGTCAGGATGTAAAGTTGTTCCCTCTTATTGCATGAGGAAGAGATTGCATAGATGCTTTTCTTCAGGATCATGATTCTGTTGCAAGGCTATTGAGTTTTTAAGTACTCCAAGTGAACCTTGAACTATCAAACAGTGCTGGGCATTATCTTTTGCTAGTGCACATGTTAGAGTTATGCCTTTCAAATTACAGAACACATGCAGAAAAATTAAAATTGGTGAAAGCCAGAAGGGCTCTACTGTTCTTCCACAACAATGCCCCACTATTTTGTAGACTTTTTTTTAAGCTCTCTCACAGCACTGAGGCACACATTACTCCTGAATTAGCATTTGCTTAAGTGGTAAATAAGAGCACAGGTTTTTTTTCTTTTTGAAAGGCTATCTCCATCAATTTTTGTGAGGGCAGAATATCCTCCTGTATAGATATGGAGTCATGATTACCTTCTAAATATATCACTGACCTCAACGTTTTGTTTACGTGTGATGTGAAAGAGCCCCAGCTTGAGGAGAGGGGAGTAAAAGGTAGAGGAGTGTCTCTCCCTTTAGGAGAGACATTATAAGATGGGAGACTGGCAGGAAGATGGGTTTGTCAAACTGTGACGCAAGCGTTCTCAGGTGAGTGTAGGAAGACAACAGAAACCTTACAAAGTTTGCTCAATGTAAATTTACTCTAGGTAACATTTTCCAAAACTTGGCTGGGTACTTGTTTGTTCAGATTCTGTCTCAGCTCACCAGCAGTGCTAGAGATGGCTTATAATGCAATCATTAAACATATCAATAAATGAAAATAACTTGTCAACAAATTCAGGAATATGTGATTTCCTACTTGTGAGGAAGCCCATTTTGCACAACTGGGACTATTTTCCATCACCACCACCACCCTGCCATCATGAAAAACATTCAGAAAAGATGGGCTTCCCTCAAGGTGGCTGGGAAAAGGCTGTCATTGCGCCCAAAGCAGACCAGCTGGGGTCCTTTCACATCGCACAGTTCTGCTGCTATGGTTCCACCTTAATTGCCATGGCTCTGTCCTTTGAAATCCTGGGGTTTCAGTTTAGAGGGGGGTATTTGGAATTCTCAGCCAGAGAACTCCTCTGGTGCTTCTGACCAAACTACAAAAAAACTCTAGGGTTCCATGGAATGCAGCTATGGCAGTTAAAGTGGAATAACAGTGCTATAATTGTGCAATGTGGCCTAAATTCCCTAAACGTATCAGATCCTGTCTGATCTTTGAACCTAAGCAGGGTTGGCCCTAATTAGTACTTGGATGAGAGACTGCCAATGAATACCAGATGCTGTGGGCTATATGTCAGAGAAAGGAACTGGCAAAACTATGTCTGGTTATTCCTTGCCTAAGAAAACCCTACGAAATTCATGGGGTTGTCATAACTCAACATTGACTTGAAGGCACACGTGTGTATACGTGCCTTCAAGTTGCCATCGAGTTAGGGTGACCCCATGAATTTTGTAGGGTTTTCTTAGGTCAGGAAGAACCAGAGGTAGTTTTGCCAGTTCCTTCCACTGACATATAGCTTACAACACCTGGGTTTTATTGGTAGTCTTCCATCCAAGTCCTAACCAAGCCTGACCCTGCTTAGCTTTCAAGATCAGGTGGGATCTGCTACCTTTGGGGTATTTAGGTGCACTGCACACACACAACTGTGTAATGTGAAAGGGTCCCTCAGAAGGAGAAGAGGTCTGTGTGACCTAGTATTTGTCTTTTTGGGAAGACACCATGCCTTTGGGAGAGGGCTGCCATTTCCTAAGTTACTAGGAACACAACAGCTACGTAAGAATTCTTCACTTGTGAGGTTTGACTGAAGTTATTCCTTCCCTTTGTGGCCATCTCTGTGCTTCTGGTGTAAATACTGATGGGCAGTAATCCTAGTCCCTTTAGCTCAGTACTCTGCATTGTAATTCATGGAGGTTGGGGGGAGTCACTATTATTGACCGAGTCCACAGGAATAGCAAGTATGAAAGGGAGAGAAAGAACTCTGTGGTTCTTGCCAATCTCAGTGAGATGTAAACGGAAAGCTCAGCCAGGGCAATGCTGGCTGAACTGTCTTCCCCCAGCCATGACATGACTGGCTCTCGCCACAGGCTCCAGCGCAGTATGCTTTAACCATGCCCTTGGCAGGAGTCTGCTGCCTTTTCCTTTCTCTGGCCAACATAACTTTCTGGCCTGTGCCTATGATTCAGTTTCCCCCTCCTTGGCTTGCCAATCTCCTCTGGAGAGGTTTACAGAAATCCCTCTTGTTTGAAGAACATATTAGTCATGATTCTCTGCTGGGCTTCCCGGGACAAAATCAGCAACAAAGGCATTGGTGTAAGGATTCTGTGTTCACACACATGTGCAAGCATTGGGGGTGGGGAGAGAGAATCAGTGTGTCTAACATCTCAAATTCTTGCTCCTATTCCCCCCACCCCACCCCGCCTCCGCATGCTTTGCCAGAGCTTCCCTAGGCTGGTCACTGTGAAGTTGATTCCAGCAGCGCTGAATTTTAAGAAAAAGAGATAGTTACACAAACTCCTTTGTCCTGATCTGGGAGCCTTCCTTCTTTTGCTTGATGAGGAATCAATAGTTGCTCATTGAGGAGTGGGAAATGCACTCTGTAGTAGCTCAGATGTACTTCTATTTACTTTACTTTTACTTCATATGTTCTGGAACTGATCCCTGAGATATTGAATACTGATACCAGAGCTGAAACTTGGTGAATCCCATCTTGACTGCAAATAAAGGCCTTGTGGCAGGGCAGCATGTAGCTCACATTTTTGGCACACCAAGAAACCCAGGTGCTGTCTGTAGGATCTCAAGGCTGGGCTGGGAGGGATCCTTGCCTGCAGCTGTGGAGGGCTACTGCCAGCACAGAGTGGGGATGTGGCTGGTCAGGGGCCACACCTGCCGTATTTTTCCTATGGCCTGTGAGGTGGATGATTTCCACCTTTGGGCTAAACAGTACGGAGTCTACAAAACAAGCTAAACACAAATACAAGATATCCTGATAGATCATTGTAATGTACCAATGAAGGAAAAGATCATGGATGTAGAAGCAAATCTCAGACTGAAGAGCAATTCAAGGGATGGGCAATTTCCACCTCCATCTCCCTCACAGTGCCACCTTGGCACATCATAATACACTGGAAATGATCATGTCATTGCCACTCCCCATTTTGAGCCAGGTTTTGGCTTCCACAAAGAGTCGTGGGAGATGGAGAGCCAAACCACTGTGCTGCCTGCATATGTAACAAGTATAACCAACATTTTGATGAAAAATTTGCAAAGTGAAGGAGAAAACTGAAGAGTTTTTTTTTCTCTTCTTTGTCCCCCTCCTTTTTCCTCCCCCCTTTCTGATAAAAGTAAACAGGTGGGCCTCTAAGATTAAAAATGTGATGTAATTCCCTCACTCTAAGGTAGCAATTTAAGTACTAAGATTAATTATTGTAGTATACTGGTTTTATGGGTGTGTACATGTGTGATGGGAGTGCACGTGCAGGTTATAAAAGCAGAGTGTGTTGTGTGCTGGCTGCCAGGAAGCGGGCCCCACATGTAGTTATGTTGTGTAAGCACTGCCACAGCCTCTGCTCCTCCCTGTTTCTAGCTCTGAAGTGCCCTATTGGCAGATAGGAGGGAGGGAATCATTCCTGAACCTGAATGGAATCAAAGCAAACTTGTTCTGGGAACTTGCCAAGGCTGGAGAACCCAAAAGACCTAAAGAAGTGGGGGTGGAGATACCACATTCTCTAGGGAACAGAGAGAGTTTGTGGAGCCCGGTGGGAAACAGCTGCTGCGGTCAAGGGATGTTTTCCTAATGCTCAGCTGCTGGCTAGAAAACTGTCCCAGCAGATGGCTTGAAAAAACATGGAGGAGGCTCTACATTCTGTGGTATCACCTCTCTAATGTTGCCTTTTTATGTCCTTAACTAACACATGGATTAGGATTACCTATAACTGTTTTGCAGATCCACCCCCTTTCTCCATCCTACATTCTACTCTACCCCACAAAAACTGAACATACATTTGTCACAGTCCTCAACCTTAGACTTATGGATGTTTTGGGCATTAGCTTCCAGAACCTCATCCGGTATGGCCAGTGAAAAGGGGTCTGGAGAACCAAAGGCTGAGAAACATGCTGGTGCTTACCAAGGTGCAAATCAGATTTTCCTTGGCCTCCATCGCCTTATTCAAGCGTTATAAAGTTGATTAACTGAAGAGGGGTGTGTGTGCTTTAACCTCACTACCTCCAGCACTGCTGTCCTCTTTAGAAAAGTCTGAAGATGAGAGCTTGCTTAGCTAGCTAGCTAGATTCCCTCCTCAAGATTCAGAACCTAGAGGAGAGCCTTAGTGAACAGCCTCCATGGGCACAGGAGGCTCTCCTCTTCAATGTCTTTCAGAATGACACTGGAGGAAGGCATTCTCTTTGCATATGCATTTTGTTAACCCACTTTATAATGACTATATAGGGTTTTGTGTAAAAGTGGTAGACCTGATCTCACACTTTTAACTGTAGTTTTCCAGATGAATCTTTCATGAAGTAAAGCTAAAAGTAAAAAGGATCATCTTGGTCCTGCTGTTCCTTAAGATGTGTTTTGTCCCAGAGGTGCTTTTCAACGTACCTTGTAAAATCTGGCTTAAGGAACGCAGATATGAAGGCATACATGGACAGAAAAAGAAGCAAAGACAGATACAGTGCTTCTTAGAGAAGGCTGCTAGTATTACCAATCAAAATCGTGAAGCAATTCTGTGTTTTGTGACTTGATGGATTTTCGGGGGAAAGAAAAAAAAAGTGATGGAGAGATACAAGGGAATTACAACTAGAGGGCAACATATTTGGGGCAGCCAGGTTGGCCATGAAGGAAAATACAACAAAGTCCAAAATCCACAAAAGACTGATACATTTATTGGCCAACCAAAATGCAGAAAATACATCATGCAACCTTTTGAAGCTTCACTGGCTTCTTCATCAGACAAAGATGTTAAAAATCATACAGGAGAAGAACAGTGACAATGTTAGAATCGCGGGCCTATGTTTTGTCTTAGATTTTACTTCTGGTGTCAGTTATGATGGTGTGGAGAGATATCAGTCCAGGCAGGGGCTACTCCTCTTCTTGGCCTCGTGGGGACTAGGGACAAAGAGCAATAAAAGATGGATAATATAATGTCAACTCCATTAGCAACAGCAAAGCAACTTGCCTTGAGAGCCAGGCTGTCCCTGTCTTCTGCAAAGCTAACTTCAAAGGCAACTCTGTCTGGAATGCCCCTCCAGCCCTGCTCCAAATAGCCTTTGCAGAATGAAAGCTTTGTCTGGTACTGGAAGCACCCACAGTGCATTGTTGTCACAGTATGCAAAAGGAGCTGCATGGGAAGATATTGTATGGTTGGGCCCATATAATGCATGGCAAAAATTTCAGAGGGAATTATTGCAACTAAGCTTTCCCTGCGTCTTCCTATAACTTTGGGTGCTGCAAGGTATTGCCTACCTATTCCATTTTCCCTCAACAGAGCTATTTTTGTGTTAAGAAAAGGATTTGGGAAGAAACAATGTAAAACCACTGAATGGTTGTTATGTTGAAGACAACAGTATCTGCACTCGTGCTAAAATTTACTGAAAGAGGCAGGACAATAGCATAACAAAAACCTTTTATGGAGGCACCCCTAAACTTTGAAATCTGGTATTTACAGTGATGTTCCACTCTGTAACACTTATTTTACAAAACTCTCTTGGGTTTATCCCACAATAGACTTTATTGCATGCAACAACATTTAGTATTTCCATAGGCAGTTAAGGGAAGCTTCATGCTTTTGTGTTAATGCATTAATGTGTACTTATACCAGTATCCAGATGAAGAGATTGGTGAGGGGAGAACATTTTAATTTCTAGACAAGGTTGCTGCAATCTGAAAACTTTTCTGTAGGAACTTCCTTTAGTTCTGTTGTCATGAAAACTCCTTTTTTGGTGAGGAAAATAGACAAGGTCTATTATATTTTGGCTTCAGAGAAGAAAATGTAGCCCATTGCGACCAGTAAGCATAATGCTTTGAGGATATGATTGCTTTGGTCTGTTCTGATTACAGTGCCACAGTTATCATATAGTTAAGTCAATGGATCTAATTTGGTACCATTGCTTGTCCAGTAATAATTGATACTTTTCCAGTTTGTACAGCCCAGTTTGTGGACAGGATCCCTGGAGAGGTGAGATGTACCATGTGTGTAGCTCAATCCTCTTCTTCCTGGCTTATAAAAGTAAGCAGGAGGGGTTGACCAAGTGGATAAGGGTACTGGTGAATGCTTCTTTGTGATGCAGTTTCACCATACCTAGAAGATGCAGTGAGACTTCTGTTTTAAAACCAAAAATAAACTCTCTGCTTACTATAACTCCTTTACATTGGATAATTTTCAGCCGTGTAAAGTTGAAGGCTTTCATGGCCGGAATACATAGGTTGTTGTGGGTTTTCTGGGCTTTGAGGCCATGTTCTATTAGTATTTTCTCCTGATGTTTTGGCTGCATCTGTGGCTGGCATCTTAAGAGGATCTGGATTTTCAGCCAGTCTGCTGTATTCTATTCTTAGTGAAGTTTCTGGAATACATGTAGGGGCATCTTTGCTCCAGGGTTTTCTGGATGACATGGATTGTCTAGACAGATTTCAGCCCAGTTGGGATACAGGCTGTTTTGATTGCCTTGGCAGATGGTATGTGTCAGGAATTGGACAGAGGGAATATGTGCCTGTTGATTTTGCTGGAACTCTTGGTAGTTCTTGATGCAATTGACCATGGTGTCTTTCCTGATTACCTGTCTGGGGTGGGACTTGGAGGTATTGCAAGTTCCAGTCCTTCCTGAAGGGGTGAATTCAGAGGGGGGGGGGTTTGGTGGGGGGATGAATTTGGCTGCTGCTGGCTCAAGGTTTTGTTTTATCCCCTATGCTGTTTATCATATACATGAAACCGTTGGAAGTGGTTGTTGTGAATACTCATCTCTCTCTTGTTTCCACCTAAATCCATGGAAAATTTTCTGATTCCAAATGCACCTGCCTGAATAAGGGGAAGCCTTTCCCTCAGCCCAACCATCTGTGGAGGTGTGTGAGAGAAAGGGCTTTCTCCGCCACTGCTTTCAGGCCCTGGGCTTCCCTGCTGAAGGAGGCTAGCAATGGGACCTTTTAGCACCTTTGAGATGGAGAGAAAGAAGTTGGTAGTATCAGTTTTCATGGACTTAAGTCTACTTCTTTGATGCATGGAATGAAGTGTCTAGTTATAATTGTGGTGTTGTGGTCTTGAATGAGTCCTCTCTGTGAATCCAAATTATGAAGATACCATCAATGTACCTCAGGTCAAGAAGAGGTTTTTTGAGTGCAGGAGTTAAAGAAGAGTTGTTCTAGGTCAGTCATAAAGATGTTGGCAGATTGTGGTGCCGTGCATTTGCCCATGGCAGTACGTTAACTTGAAGGTGTATGTCATTACCAAGAGTGAAGTAGTGGTGCGTGAGAACAAAACTACCAACTTTTCTCTCAGTTAGTCTCAAAGGTGCTACAAGATCCCTCCTCATACTGATCCAAACTAACACAACAAGGGCCATTTCTACACTACACTGTTATAGTCCTGTTATTCCACTTTCAGCATCCTATGGAATCCTGGGGTTTGTAGTTTAGGGAAGGGCTTTTGGAATTCTCAGCTTGAGAGCTCTTTGGCCTCAATAATCTACAAAGCCCAGAATTCCACATGATGTTGAAAGTGGAATAATAACACTATAACAGTGTAGTGTGGAAATGGTCTATATCTTTGATTCTCTCTTTATTATCCTTCTGCAGAGGCAAAACAGCCCCTTTAACAGCAAATGCCCTTATTGAAACAGGCCCTTGGCTGTCTAAACTTGGTTATAGTTGAAAGAATTTATTGTTTCTTTTTATTTATGTGTTCTGAAATGTTATTATTAAGGGTTATCATAAGCAGTGTTTTAAACTTTAGGAGATATTTATATATTTTTATTGTACTTGTTTCGATTTGAATATTACTGTTGGGAGGTACCTTGGGCAGAAATTTTGGCAGAGAGGTAGGATACTGAATAAATAAATAGGTAGCACACACATTCACTGACAATATTTGATATTTCAAAGTGTGCAGGCAAACTGCAGCCCACAGGCTGCAAGCATCTTTTGAACCCCAATTTTGTGGCTCCTGAAGCTTCCTAACGCATCCCCCAATTTTTAAAAATTGGTGTGATTTTTTTGGTATTTTAAAATTTAAAATAAGAGTCTTAAAAGTGAAGATTATGAGAATCATTTTACCAGAGATATATACCAAAAAATAAGGGTTGTCTCTGCTGTTATATCCCATAGGATGGGCAATCTTTTCATAGGGAGGAGGGCTCTTTCTATAAGGAGTTACTATGTTCACGCAACTGTGATGACAGTATAGCATTTACTCATCTCCAAAATAGTCTGCCTCATGCTTGTCAAGGCAAAATCACCTGACATTCCCTCAAATTGACTAGACCCACATTTCTGGGCCAGTCCAGCATAGCTATTTTGGCAATTTGGCCTGCATGAGTGAACGCCTTTCCCTGGCAGGGATTTGTGCAGCTATTAGTGCCTCGCCTCCTTGGCTGTGTCCCCAGTTTGGGGAGGAAATAGTGGGGCGATGTGCGTGTGTGTAGAAGGGGGAGAGGAATTGCATGCATGCAGCTCTTACTGTTATAGGAACAGGGGCTTTGTTTGAAACATTCATCCAAAATGTCACAACACTTTTTTTTTGTATGTAAACACGTGTGTGTGGTTTTTTTTCCCTGACAAGCTTCCAGATGCTGCTTCTCACGGCAGAGATTTACTCGGATGTCATGGAAACCAAAAGATCCGGTTAGTGCCCTCCCCAGTCTAAACATCTGCTTTGTCCCTTTGAGGAAGCAGAGGATTCTTGTGGAGGTCAAAGGAGAAGGAAAGAAATGACAAGGTTTAAGTGCAGTGATGGTTTCCCTTCCCCCTCCCCGCATCCTCTACTCCCCTAAGGCCTGTTGTCCATGTAAACAGGACTCATCCAAGACATTTTTTCCACCTGAAGAGGAAGAAGAAGAAGATCCTCCCTTCCGTTTAAGAAAGCTGTATGGGCTGGTAGCTGAATCTTTGACAGGAGAGCATTCTTGAAGGCAGCAGACGAGCTTAGGGGGTGCAGAACATAATAAACAACACCCAGTTTTTTCCTGTGACTCTTTTCTGCCACCTGCCAGCTGCTGCTGCCTGAGTCAACGATGCCGCTTTGCCTCAAGAATGACAGGGTGGCTGTCCACACATGGGAAAATTTTCCCCGGTGTTCTTGTAGTGTCTAGAACTAAATCACTGGGGCAGGCTACTGAGATTGACAGAAAGGCCATTCCAGCATACTATTTGCTCAGCAGCCTGCATTTCCAATGATCACAAAAGCAGATGGCCTTCTCACAGACAGGAGGGAAGCTTCTGGAACCTTCCGTAGGAGTGTCTTAAAGCTTCTCCTTAAAATGATATTCTTGCTCTTGATGTTATTTGATCAAATGTCAGTGTCAGCCTTTCCTAATCTGGTACCCTTCAAAAGTTTTAGACTATCACTTCCTACATCCACAAGTCATGGGTGGAGGATACAAAGCTGAGGTAGGATTGATTCTGGAGGACACAAAGCTGAGGTAGGATTGTTTCTGTCAGTGCTACTCAAAGTGGTGGTCCGTGGATTGTTGCTGGTCCACAAACCGTCTGGGTTCTGGTCCCTGGGAGTTTCCAGGAAGGAAACAGATGTGGCACCAATTCCTGGCATATGGGAGGAAAAATGCCAGCCACCAGATCAGATAGCTTGGGAAGCACTGGCTGATAACATTTGGTGTCTGTAACTGGGTGTAGTACAGGCAGCTTCAAAGGCCATACAAGGCCTGGCATTACAGCAGGAGGAATCTGAATGAGTAAGCTTTGCTCCTGGCTATAGTGTGGGCTTGGAAAGTTACTTTGTGGTTCCTGATGAATCAAAGGAGGATTTTTTTTAAAAAAAAAAATACACAGTGAACATGTCTCCTTTTCCATACTAATTGCATCCCAAACCACCCACAGCTAGCCACTGCTTCAGTGATGATGTAGTTGCTGGTAGAAGATGTGTAGAGAAAACAGTTAGCAACGCTAAAGACAGTGGTAGCAATTTTCTAGTTTTTCAGATGGGGAAACCCTCCCTTTATTCTGAACTTCTATATGTTTATAGTTGGCTTCAAAAGTCATGAGCTGTATCTATAAGCCACAAAGCAAGGGCAGTGTCTCTGTATGAAACACGGAGGTAGGAAGGTTATAAACCAGGCTGAGTTTTTATTTATGGCCTCTGTGTGTGTTTCTAAATGTTGTCTCCTTGTTATCCCTGGGGATATTGGCAGACACACAGAATTAGAAACTTATGTAAATAATTAGTGCCCTCTTTTGTTCATGTAGGATGGGCTTGAAAAAATCACCTCAAACTCATTCAAAACACCCCCAAATATGGAAGTTCAGTCTAGTTTACATTTAATTTACAGGGCTGAAAGAATGCAGCACAGGCAGGGACAATTTTCAGTTCCTCACTCACCTGGCAGCACACATCAATGCATTTTCAGCAAACTGGAAGTGACTGGGAGTCACTTTTGATTTACAGTCATCTCCCCACATTTTGCAGGTGTTGGGGTGCAGAACCCCTGTGAAACTGGAAAAACCATGAATATCTATAGGCCACAGTGGAGAGCATGCCAGCTGCCTGATTTTGGCTTTGAGGTGGGAGAGTTTCTTTGTAAGACAGAAGTAGGCAGCTGACAGGGCTTGCCACCACTTCCACTGCTGCCCCATGTCATTTTTAATAGGGACTTACAAGCCTCACCTCATGTTTGCAGTCTCTCTCAGGCCATTTCCACACTAGCCTGTTCTAAGTGCTATTATTCCACTTTCAACATCCTATGGAATCCTGGGGTTTGCACAGATTTGAGGCCCCTCCGTAAACTGCAAGTGTGGAAATGGCAAGTGTGGAAATGGCCTCAGTCTTTGAAGGCTTGCAGAGAGACTGTGAACGTGAGGCAAGACTTATAAGTTGCTATTAAAAATAGGAGAGGGCTGCAGCAGATGCAGTGGCAAATAATCCACAAATAATCAAATTAGCAAATGTTATACTCATAAATGTGGAGGGCCCACTGTATTTGATTTGTGACTAATTTTTGAGGGGGTTTGAGGTGTCATGGAATGTAAATTAGACTTAACTTCCATATTTTGGGGTATTTGAGTGAGTTTGAGGTGATTTTTTTCAAGCCAGTTTTTTTTCCCCAAATTGTTTTTGGTCTAGAGGCGTTGGAAGCATCCTGGAGGGCTTAGAAGGCACGGAAAAGGAGGTGGGATGCATGGAGTCCAGGGGTACACTTTGCCTACCCTGATGCAGAATCATAGAGGACAAGAAAACAGATATTTATGAGAGCTAATGTTGCATAGTAGTTAAAAACTTGAGGGCAAAATATAGACTCTCTATCAAATGAAGTGTGTGGTCTAAGCTTTATATGAGTACTTTTCATATCAATGAGGTCTATATCAGTGTGGTCTGCTTTTTATATGAAAGCTGTATATGGGAGGGAGAAGTAAAATTGTGCCGCACCTGTCTTAATTCACTGTGCTTGATTTCTTTAAGCTGTTGTCCTCTGTTCCATTTCCAGTACGAGAACTGAGGGCCTTTCCGCATGAGGTGAGTGAATCACTCCGTGCCGTTACTCACCGGTTCTTCTCTCTGAAGCAACGGGGACTTTCCCTTAAGCCCTTCTGCAGAGCTCCTCTCTTGTTGCAGGGCGAATCGGAGCAGTGTGAGGTCCGTAGATCCGCACTGCTGAGGCTGAAAATGGCAGCTTCCTGTTCTTTGTGGGTCCAGACCAACCGCTGACGCTGATCACGCCCACGGCCCGCCCTCCGCTGATCGCAGGCTCACATTGGTGCGAGCCTGCGCATCTGCACAAGTGAGCAGGAATGAAATGGCGCGCTCCAGAAGATTGAAACGCCGGATTTTTCCAGTCTTCACTTAGCGCAGTGGAGGACCACTTGGGGGTGTTTTGGATCGGACTAAGGTGCGGAACTAAGGTAAATAGTCCGAACCTAGTCTGATCCAAGGTGCAGACGATCTCTGTGACAGGATGCCTTGGCTCGTTTTAACTTCCTCGTGCGGAAAGGACTCTTATGTCTTTTCATCATATTGCCATACGCAGCCTTCCATCCAATAGAAGGCCAAGGGTTATCTGTCTATCTCTCTGCGTGTCTGTGGGTCCTTTCATTTTACACAATCATAATGCTATGATTCAATTTTAATAGCTGTGACTGCATCCTATGGAATCATAGGGTTTGCAATTTGGTGTGAATGTTGTGGCTGAAAGTCCCAAGTGCCCCTTCCTAAACTCCAAACCCCAGGATTCCACTGTATGTTGCCATGGCAGTTCAACTGGAATCGTAGCGCTATAAAACTGTATAGTGTGAAAGAACCCTGTTTTCTTTCTCTGTCTCTCATGTGTATGTAAGTGTGTGTGTGTATACATACACAAATGCAGCCAGGATGGCAATTACAGTAATTCCAAATCTGACTATTTAGATAAAACTTGAACAGAGATTTTATTTATGAGGGCCAAAGAAAATGAAGATTATTCTCCCCTCCCTATCATACCCTCTGCCAGTCACACCTCCTTCTTATATAAGAATAGGGCAGTCAGGTGAGGGTTTTTTTTTTTAATGCTAACAGTTAGAAAGCAATTTGCATATTCCATCTTTTTTCCTTAACAGATTTTCCAGGTACTTCCAGATGAGGTTTCACTATGAGATTCATGGAAGGTTGCTGGAGGGCCAGACAACATTGCTTTCGTTTGGCAGCCCTTGTATGTTTCCTCTTGGTTCTTCCTCATTTGTTTTCTTATCAGAGGAAATCTGTTAAGGAAAAAAGATGGAACAGCTGTTCAATGCCTTTCAACTGTGACTGGCAGGAGCCTTGAGTCTGAAAGGAATCCTCTTTTTGAGGTAAGAAAAAAGGCAGAAGAAGCAGTGGAAAAAAACAAGGGGAGGTTATGAGTGGAGGAGGATCTCATGTGAAACCCACATAAAATCCAGGATGATGCCATGATTGAGACCTGGTGTAAAACAACCCACAGTCTTGGCTGAAACCTGGGCTCTGTTTCTACATTAGCCTCTCCCCACAGAATGGAAGGCTGAGCTTCTTCACAAAGATGTTGTAAGGATCACTCACAGGAGGCATGCGAAACACTCTGAATGCTCAAGAAGGTCTATAAATAGATGCTAAATATTATTTATTCAGCCTTGTATCCAAGTGCCTGGCTCCTGAAAGGGCCTGCCCATTGCTGCCCCCTGGGGTGCTGCTTGCTTCCACTTGTTGGATGCGACTGTGAGTCGCCTTTGACAGAAACTGGGAGGTTTTTGGGAACTGGAACTTTTGGGGAATCTCTGGTACAGTTTTTTCTTTTACTGGTATAACAACAACTTCTCTTTCCTTCCCATGAACCAGCTCCTGTGGGTGTGTGAGTGCGTAGGAGATCCTTTTAACTGGAACATTTCCCGGAAATACCACTGCTGTCAAACATGAAGACTCTCCTGAAACTACAGTTTCCTTTACAGTCTGACCACGTGGCATTGCCTTGTTGAAACTACTTGGAGTCTGGTCAAACAGGGAAGCATATGCTCTCATTTACTGTCCCTCTACCATAGTTCCCAGCTGCTAGTTCCTTTTTCTTCTTGCAAATTATGCAAATAACAATGACATTTCCTCCCTCTGTTGCCATCAGGAGCAGTGCCACAGTCAGATAAGGCCTGTGATGGGAATTTCCTTCTATAGGACTTTACCTAATTGTTGGGGAGAAAGTACATTTTTTGTAGGCAAAGATCAAAATCCAAATAACCATGAAACTAATTCCATGAAGTCAAGAGCATTATAGAGTTGTGTGCCTGCCCCCAGCACTAGCAACAGCCCCCATGCTGATTTGGAAACAGTGTAATTTCAAAAGCAGTTCATAATCTAGTATGTTGAAAGGGAGAAAATAAACAAAAAAATATTTTCCACTTATTTAACACAGACTCTTTCTACGATGATTGTCAGCAGTCCTTTGGATTCTGAGCACTGGCTTACTAAATTGGATGCAGAGTTTTGGGACTATGACCCACAGAAACTCCCAGCCAGGATTAGCAATTGGACTAGATAGACTTTGTTTTGATCCAGCAGGAGCTGTTCTCTGCTCTGCAGAATACAAAATAGCACTGAAAATCTGACCCAGAAGTCTTGGAAGGCACTTCTAGTTTGAATTTCCATGAATATACAGCTGTTTGGGGGACTGGGTGAGGCTCTGTTGCAAGGCAAACTACCACTCCCAGAGGGCTCCAAGCACAGTGACAGAGCATTTTGGCCCATTTTGAGCCAATATGAGGTAAATGTTCACCCACAAAACAACTTGAAAGGAAGCTGCAGCAAGTTGGATTGACCTGAAAGATGCAAAAAGACCCCTGGGGACTGCACATGACTGATGGGTCTCTCTCTCTCTCTCTCTCTCTCTCTCTCCCCCGTGTGTGTGTGTGTGTGTGTGTGTGTGTGTGTGTGTGTGTAAAATCAGGACAGAACTGGATTAAATCCAGTTGATTCAGTTTCAATAGCCTGGTAGAGCAAACATTCCAGTGCAGAGCTCCAGATATGTATTACTGGCAGCCAAAATAATTCTGGAGGGGTGTAAAGGCTCTGAAATAAATAACTTACTATAGAAACAAGAATAAAGTTGAACTGCCAATCGAAGCTTCAGTGTGGTTGAAGTTTCTAATTATAGAATCTTACTTTGATATTATAAGCTGCTAAGCTAGTTCAAATTTATCTCCTGAAGTGAGATGAATGGATGCCATCCAATTATCAGTTAATACATGTATTGTATACACTTAGATTGCTTTGCTTTTAAGAATACTATTCAGTATCTGTTTATTTCAGAGCAAGCTCTTATGAATCAACGGGAATGACTTCTAAGCAGCCTTACACAGAATTGCTGGGCAAGAGTTTCTGATGCTGTCCTATGCAGCTTGGAAATAAATCCTGCTGGTCTAAACCTAATTGTTAGTCCCCACTAGAGTAGACCCAGTGAATAAATGGGAACATGATATTTCAGTACTTATGTGGTACGAATGTGGTATGTGAGTACAGGGGATCTATTTATTGGCAATACAACCTGGCATGGCACGGGGACAATACTGAAGAACTCAGCAATCCTCCTGCTGTCTGGTTCACACACCCCAATCTGCATGCTAGGGGGATGGTGTGAGGCTGGTGGTAAGTTTTGGGCCCACTGAGGTGTGAGGTGGTCTCATGGGCTCATTCTGCCACTAGGTGCAAGGCAGGCTTGCAGCCAAATGGTTGGGTTGAAGCCTAGTAGTATTGCACCCAAATCCCTCATGGGCTCTTCCTTTTGGGGGGAGTGGAGCACCACAACCCACTCCCATTTAAAATGGATCATACTTAATGCCTTCAACACAACAAAGGATAGGCAAGGAGAGCTGGCCAGCTTGCTGCCAAACTTTGTGCAGTTGTAACCAATCCAGGAGGGTACTCTGCAATGTCCTTATGCCAAAAGTTGGAGCCAATGTTGGAGCCAATGTTGGAGAAATTGATACCATCAGGGAGAAGTTCTTGTACAATATGTGCTTGTGGCATATGACCCACTCCAGAAGGTCTATGAATTGAACCCTGGCTTTTAAAAAAAATTCTTTAGAATGCCATGTATCACAGTCATATCTGTTGCCCACTTTCAAGAATGAGCCAAGGCCCTGGGGCCAGGGAGAACTGTAAAGAAATTAATGTTCCTTTCTCAATTGAATGAAACTCCCTCTGGGTGAACCGTATTTCCTGCTGCTCAAGGGCTCTGGCATCTTTTTCTAGAGGATGGTACAAATTACCTGAACTTTGAGCCCCAAAGAAGGCCAGAAAGAGGGCAGCCTGAATATTAATAACTTGAATGGAAACCAACACAGAGATGTTACTTGCATTTTCTGAGATCTTTATAGGCCCATGAACAGCAGCATGGATCAGGCAGGCCAAGGATCTTGCTGTAGAAAGACATGGCAGCCAGTCTTGCTGTGGAAAAGGTGGTCTTGATCTTGGGTGCAAGCTCCCACTCCATAAGGGATATGAGATAACTGTGGACCATGGCTTCGAATGCTGTTGGCCCCCTTTCCTGTGAAAACTTGTGAAAGATTTAAATGCCATATGAGGAAGCCTGGCTTGTAGCTGGGGCAATAGCACTGAATACTTCCTGCAGAATTACAGATTCCCAAATGCCCACAGGTCTTGCTGGACTATCTCCAGAATTCTGAGCCTCTTGCTGTGAAAAAGAGAGAGGGCATCTGCTGTATTGTTATTCACCTTGAAAGACAAAGAGCTGAAATGAGATATTAGGATGTGGAATACTGTAGGTTTCCCATAGTAATGAACGTAATAGAGTTTTTAAAATTTCTTCAGTGTGTGCAAAAATTTCCATATTTCCACTGTCTTGAAAGTTGTTGCTTACATAGCAGATGTGGGTCACACTAATTCTCATCTGACGTAGAAAGATACCATCAGAGATAGTGATGTGCCTAAGACAATTTAATGACACTTGAAAATTGCCTCAAAGGAAGATGGAAGTGAGGTTTCTCAGATTCTAACTCTGTTTTCTGTTCTAGACCACATGCTTACTAAACCATAAGAACCAACCAAATGGCTCTGTGTTTAAGGTGAGCGCTTTCCACATCTCAAAGCATGAAAATTGCAAGAGCTTTGCATCCAAGAAGTGACAATTGCTTGAAGGAATACGTCCTTCTTCGCCACTTACTTTGTCCAGACAGGGTACACTACAGCATTTGTTGAGGAAAGTGTATTCATATGTGCAACAGAGTAAAATACATCTCTGAGTGTTTTAAACAATTGCAAAAAATTTCTGCCACAAACACTGCATTAGATGCTGATGAATATAGCTTTCATTGAAGATTCTTAGTCCTTGGACAAAACTACAGTTCCCAGGCTCCTTGGATGTGAGCCATAACTGATAAATGGGCTTTAAATTGATTTAAAATTATAATGTAGTCATGCCCTTGGTTCCTTGTTCTGAACTCCTGGAATTAATTTCACTGTTTTTACAGTACTGATCTTATGGGAATAATTTTGATCCTATTATCAGAATCACAATGTTACATTTAAACTGTGCCAGACTTAATCATCATCTACCAGGGGGTTGCGTTAACAGGCTGTTCCTACTCATTTTTACATTAATTACTTTATGATGGCTGTCAATTGTTACAGCACTTCAAGCTTGCAAAAAAATTGCATATTTCAGTCTCACTGCTTGTTCAGATTATTGCTTATGTTATTGAGATGACAAAACAGCAAGAGAAAGGGTGAGCTGGCTATGATTAGAAAACTGAGGCAATGGAACAGGGAGACAGGTTGATGTCCACTTTGGGACAATGAAGGCTGTACTGCAGTTGTAATTCTCTATTGTGTGAAGTATGTGTGTGTATTAACCCACTGTAGTGGATGCACAGTTCTGTGCTCCTTTAAGCAGGGAAGTTCTCCTGGAATGCTGATCCCTGCCTCTTACTAGTGGGGAGTAATAATGCAGTTGGAATGGGCATGGGGCATCTGTGACCCTCCAGATCCTGTTGGACAGCAACTCCCACTGTTCCTTGGCATTCAGTCCTTGTCTTGGTCCTGAGAGAATGAAAGCTCTTCTCTCAATCTGCCTCCCTCCCTGGCATATTTGGAGGACATGAAAGAATGCCTTTTTGGTGGCTGCTGCTCCCATGTTTTGGAACTGTCTTCCAAAGGGGCCTTGGCTGGATAATCCCTTCCTTGTTATCTTTCCATCAGTAGGCAAAGACTATTTTATGCAGAAGAACCTTAGGCGCACAAGGTCCCCAACCCTGGCAGTGGAGCTTCCTTCATGCAGTCCACCTATACTTGAAAGACACAGGAAGAAAATCCCCAAAGAATCACAATTGCTTAGAAAACACAGCCATGTCCATGAATCATGGCTAATAAGGCAAAGGAAGATTGTTACCCTGTGAATTGGGGGTCCCGGGAGGGGCACCCAAACAACCACACAAACTAAACAAGATGGGGAAATTAGCTGGAGCGCTCTCTTGGCTAACGAGAGGCAGGGTAACTTAGCAGGGATTTTTTACCCTGTGTATACAGTGTCGGGTCAGTGAGTAGACAAAGTAGTTCAAACTGGCAATGAGATTTCTTAAGCAATTATTAAGAAAAATAGAAACACACTTGCTAACTAGAAATAGGAAATAGAGTTTTGGGGGAATGGGTGATACGTCACCAATCTCGCAGTCCTGAAGGAAGCCAATTGGAGAGAAGGAAACCCGGCGTGGCGGCCGAGGGGAGCTCGCAGAAGAAGCAGCAGCAAGGCGGGGTGGAAATTCAATGAAGTCCGAGCGTTCCAGCGAGAGATCCAAGGAGCTCTCAGAATTGGGGATTTTTATAGGGGAAGGAATGACCATGGGCTAGTCTGGTCTTGGGTGAAAACAATGAGTTTTGGACTGGAGACAATGTCTCCAAAAGGTCAGAATTTACATGATTGAGTTATAGACCGAATTGACAATAGTATGGCCAGTATGTAGATGCGGCTAGCTCGGCAGTTAAGCACTTAGCTCGCCAGGGTGCCCTCTCGGGGCAGAGGTCTGTTTGTTTTGATATGCATCAGTAATGAAAGTGTTTGTTTCGGGAGGTCCCCTAAAGCAGATCTGGCAGTTTCTGGCTTGCCTTGGTATAAACAAAGGTGACTCAGTGGATAATAGCCATGCCTAGCTTCGCGCTTGTTCGGTAGCCTCACAAACACTTGGCTGGTGGCAGAGCAGGGCCAAATTGTGATATCAGAATGATATCTAAAGGTTACCAAAGGCCAGGCCAGTTCATGGTGATAACAAGATGACAACTCACAGCAGGCATTGTTAAATGGGTTATCCTACAACTGCAAGGGGAATGTGGGCTTAGTGTTCTCACATCCTAGAAAATGGCTATACCTGTAATATCTTTTGAAAACAGTGACTGTTAAGGAAGAAGGAAAACAATGCCATGGATACAAATTGGTGTGTGTCTGTGTGGATTGTATTGTTGCTAGAACTCTGGGTTGCCCCAGATTAATCACATTTAATACATGGGCCTTGTGTCCACAGTTTTCTAACTTCTTGTTATTACATATTTGTCCCCTTTTCCCAGTTGGATTCTATGTTTTCAAAAATGGAGGATCAAACAATCATGACTTTCTTCTTCCCTTGGAATGAGCTCTGGTGAAATCTCAAACAATCTGATCATTGACTGAACTTAATTTGTATGTCTACAGCAGACTCTTCATCTCAACCCATTATACAGATCCCCTGACTTTAACATCATCTTAGCCATCGTCTTTTCTAACATCTTACCTGATGAAGGGAGCTGGTGATCTGAAAAAACTGGATACATTTTTGGTGCCCTAATAAATATCGAGCTCATATAGATGATACGATGCTGCTAGAGATCATACCAGGCAGATTCATACATCTTGCCTAATATGACTACTCCGTTCCAGATCTGTTTACAATGAATCAGGCTGGCCTGAGATTAGCCAGCTCTGCTTTGATTTCATTCACAGCATCTCTGGGAAACCTTGTGCCTGGAGTGAAGCCGGGGAGGAATGGCAAGGAGGGGGGCGGCCTGAGAAAAGAATCTGATGACCTCACAGATCTTGGCTGCTTTGGCGAGAAGGAAAGGTCTGGGCTCAGAGAGGAGTTTCGCTAATGGAACAAGTGAGGAATGTGCAGCTGCCCGTCTCTTTTTACGAGAGTTTATCGTAGGCCTCACTGGCGATGGAGCAACAGAAAATACGTTACTATGGTTACATGATACACAGCACTTCAAACCAGCCAATGTTGCTTTCCCCGAATATATGCCAGAGCCACCCCCACCCCCCAAATCACATTGCAGCGGTATGTGTTCATGCTTCTGTTAAGAGCTTCCACTTCCCTGAAAGACTAGTAACATGAATCAGTAAATTTTGTGTCTTCTTCCAGTTTAGGATCCCTGTGTTGAACAAGCTCATTTCAGTATGCTCTGAATCACAAAAAAGTGACACGCTGGCCGTTAAAAACAAATCTGAATAAGAGCAGTACCCTTATTAGGCCAGCTAGTCACAGAATAGTATCCAAGTTTTCAAGTTCCTTAGGCTTCTTTGCTACTGTTCTAGGAAGAAGGAACCAAAGCAAAGCTGGTTTGAAAATACCAAATTTAACCATTCCCCAGTAGGAACCTAAACTAGAGGTACTTTATGCTATCTGAAGACAGAACGTTATTATTTAAGGATATATTCTTTGTGGCTGAAATAATTTAAGGGTACCAGAGCCTGCCTGATCTTGGAATCTAAGCAGGGTCAGCCATGGTTAGTACTTGGATGGGAGAGTGCCAATGAATACCAAGTGCTGTAGGTTGTATTTCAGAGGGAGGAATTGGCAAAACCACCTCTGAATATTCCTTGCCTAAGAATACCCTATGAAATTCATGGGGTTGCCGTAAGTCGACAAGTAACTTGAAGGTACATACACACATGTTTTCTACACCTATTAGATAAAGCTATTCAAGCTGACTTTTGTTCCTTTAAAAAGAACTAATCACTCACCTAAAATAAATAAAAAGGATGAAGGAAGAGGGAGAAAAAAAAATGTGGCAACACCTTTAAGACTAACTGGTTTTTATTTGCTTGTGAGCTTTTTTGGATATAAATCCACTTCTTCAGATGCAATACTGAGTGGTATTAAGGCCTTAGGCATCTAGGATAGTTACACAGTTGTGGGAGTCAAACAGAATGTAATGATATCCAGAAATATGCAAATCATGTCACTTGCATCTCTCTGGGTCCTACTACATTCTGTTAGAATAACTGAAGTAAACTGAGGAAGATATTACTTTTTTTGAGAAGCTTGGAAAATAAAAGATAGATAGCTTATATTCCATCTATAGTAATATATATATATATATATATAGAGCAATAGCATTTCTTTCTATACCGCCTATCAACTAAGTGTTATCTAAGCGGTTTACAATGTATTTTTAGCTAATTGCCACCAACAAGCTGTGTACTCATTTTACTGACCTATGAAAGGATGAGTCAACCTTGGAGCCTGGCAGGATCGAACTCACAACCTTGTGGTTGCAGTACTGGCATTTACCCACTGCCCCACCAGGGCTCATCTAAAGGAAGTTGATACTTTTCTGTTTATTTTTCTTTCTTTTTCTTTTTCTTTTCTTTTCTTTCTTTTTCTTTCTTCTTTCTTTTTTTATATGTTTCTTTTCAAGTTTTAATTTATTTGTTTTTTGTTTGCTTAGTTTTTTTTCCTGTTCCTTTTATATATTTATTTATGTTTTTGTGGGATTTTAAGTGTTTTCTGGAGAATGTAAATATATACTATATACATAAAATTTTGTGTGTATGTGTAAACTGAGGACAAAGGGGGAAGCGGGAGGAGGAGAGATACTGGGATATTTTAAAGGTCCTGAAAAAATGGGATGACAAAGGATTAATCTGAACTGTATCTGCCAAATCAAGACAGTGGGAAGGTATAGGCTTAATAAGATATTGCTTCAATAAAATTTTGGAATTTTTCTTAAGGTTTGCCTGGTTACTTTTGCTTTTTGTATCAAACCGCAAGATTCTGAACTTCAAGGTGCAATTAAAACAGCTTGTAATCTGTAATTTAACCATTTTTGCTCACCAGAATAAAACAAAAACAACCTTGAGAACTAGCGCACCAAAAAGAACCTCAAACAAACCAAACCAAAGATAGCCTCCAAGGGACCGTCCCCAGTTTTTCAATCTTAGGTGCTATTTCTATTCAGGTCACTCCTTTTTTTGTGACTGTTACAAACACTTAAATAACCTTGTATAGTAGGAGTCCATGTCAAAGGCATGGTTCGTGAAAGAGGTAGCTCTTTGTGCTATGCTAAAAACACCATTGTACTTACTCTGAGAAGGAAAAATAAAATTGCAATGCAATGGGCTGGATCTAGAGTTAGTCATGCTTACAGCAAAACAGCTAAAATCAGTGGGACTTCAGTTAGTCACGACTCTAAGCATGACTAAATCCAGATTCATCCCAATATTTTAAAAATATCTTTGCAATATACAGTGAAATCCTGTAGGTATCTTCTTGGAAGTCAGTCCCATTAATTCTTGTGGAGCCTACTCCCAGGTAAGTTAGTGTAGGTTTTCAGTCTTCATTTATCTTACAAATAAGGTTTTGTGCTCTGCTGGATCTCACCATGTGCATAATACTCTTTATCCTCCCTCACCCCCTCCCCCACAATTGAAATTTGGGTTTGTTCCCCAGTGTTTGAAAGCTCTCAGTAACAGTGGCACTGGTGACTCCAGCGTCACTGATGTGGTAAATCCCACCTGGGGTTTAGTCTGAACTCTAACGGGGCAAGCTGAGTAATGGATTCTACCCTCAGAATAATACAGCATCTTGAAGAAAGGAAATATGTTGATATAGAAGAATGGAAATTAAAAGTCCTGGATATGGTAGAGACAGAAAAGTTAACATTTTCTTTGAGAAATAAACCTATCCAGAACTTTGAAAGGGAATGGAGAGAAGTTTTGGATCAGATAAAGTCATAAAATAAGAAAAGAAATACGAATAAAGCAAGATTGTAAGTAATGTAATGTAATAGTGTGGCAAGTTAAAATAATAATGTAACAAGGTAACAAGATAGTAAGGTAACAAAGCAATTGTCTAACAATGTAAGATGTAACAAATCCCTTGAGTAAGCAACAATTATGTATGAAAGGAATGGAACACACAGATTCAACTGGAAAACAAGTTTGGAAGTGGGGAAAGTTTTTTTTATTTTTAATTAAAATCTTTAATAAAAATATTTAAAAAAAGAGAATAATACCGCATCTTGGAGACCTTCTTTAAAATTCGGGTTCAAACCCAATGTGGATTCACTCCACCCACTGACATGAGAACCACCAGCCACTCATATATGATAAAATTCCCAAGATATTTTTGAGAAAAGTCATAACTTTTCCGCTGCTTTTAAAGAGGGTTCTCTCTTCATAATGCAAATGTAATACAGAAGCTAGAATTCAAAGAATGCTTACCAACCCACATTCTCTCCTCCTGCTCCCTGCCATTTTGAGGCTCATATCACAATCCATTTTTCCATGTCACAAGTGACTTTACTCATGGTTACAGGACATATTTACATTCTGAAAAGAGTAACTTTATCACCAAAAAAGAAGACAAAAGAGAACAACTTTTGCATACAATTTGCATATGCTAATTGATGTGTGTGAGGGCTGGTGCAGTGTAGTGGTTTGAATGTTGGACTATGAACCTGGAGACCAGGCTTCAATTCCATGCCCAGCCAAGGAAACCCATTGGGTGACTTTGGTCATGTCACACACACTCAGCCCCAGAAAACTCCATGATAAGCTCACCTTAGGGTCGCCATAAGCTGAAAATGTCTTGAAGGCACACAATAACAACAACAATCTGTATGTGTAGCTGCAGCTTCAGAAAGAAATGATTTTACTGTAGAAAAAAATAGACTACATCTTGCCATAATGATGAAGACTGTGACCAAATGACCCAGTATACCTTCCTCCCCATCTGCACTGGCTAGGGCAGTGGTTCTCAACCTGTGGGTCCCCAGATGTTTGTGGATTTCAGCTCCCAGAAGCCCCAACCACTATGGTCAATGCTCAGGGCTTCTGGGAGCTGAAGTCCAAAAACATCTGGGGACCCACAGGTTGAGAACCACTGGGCTAGGGCAAAGGGCTGATGGGGACCTCCAAGGCGGTGGCTGCTGCTGCCTTCCCTTCTAATCATCCTTCCTCTTAAAACCTGAGTTGGGCTTAACAGCCCTTTTAGTAGAGGTCTGCCTTCTATAATCTTACCAATGGCCAACTTACAAGTGCCTAGCCATTTTCCTCTCTGTCAGGCTGAGCCAGCTATATAGGTACATTTGTTATATGTGCCTTCAGGCCATTTCCATCTTGTAGTGACCCTAAGGCAACCACGTCTTGGGGTTTTTTTTGTAGGATTTATTCAGAGGAGGTTTGTCTTTGCCTTCTTTTTAGGCTGAGAGAGTATGACTTGCCCAAGGTCACCAGTGGATTTCCACAGCCAAGCAGAGGTTTCAGTCCTAGTCCAACACTCAGACTGCTATACTGTACAAGCTGTTGTATAGGAACAAGCTTCCGAAGTTTATTGCAAGTTGACAAGGCAAATGCGATGGAGTGGAGCAGAGGTGGAAGTAAAAGGGGTGATTTACTGTAAATGCCCAGCTGTGGTTCACTCCTTTCCTGAGCTTCTCTGGGAAGTGATGAGTGAAGAAATTCAGGCACAAGGAGGAGCGGTCACTGAATAATGGGAAGCCTTATGCTTCCCTTCCACCCTCTGACCTATTCTGTGGGTTATTCCTGACTCAGCCTAGACTATGCTGGAATATGTGGCCAAAAGCAGGAATTGTGTGCAGCTGGGAATTATCCAGTGCCTTGATTGGGAAACACTTGCAATAATAAACTGTTGCAATAATGTCACCATGACAAATCTTGCTTCCAGTGGGATGTGCTATGTATTTGGGCCCCTCCCCTCCCTCTTGAATCCATTGTCATATGTATTAGTGATTGATTGTGATGGGAGTAGTTGCTCTGGATAAACTGAATAAAAATACCTGATCTTGTGTATGTACAACCCTGAATGCTCTGCTGGTGCAGCTGTTACCGTTACAATATTGCACAAGATTATTTATAGCAAATGCCTGAGGTCTGCAAGAAGCACAAAGCTCTGTTCCTTGTTGTAAGCAGCAAAAGGAACATTCTTCTAGAGCTTTGTTGTGGGATTGTGGTACGCTTAGGCAGTCCCTAGCATTGCATCACTTTTTCAGTCTTCAGTGTTTTATGAACATACTGGTTCACTGTTGTTGCTATCCCTGTATAACTTGCTTCCGGGCAAGTTGTACCATGTTTATGGGATGTGCACCAATGCTTCCTTCTTTTGTAATTACCTGGAGCTGCTTTTTTTGTTCTCTCTGTGTTTGTGTGCGTGCATGTATTTTCATTTGTGGGCAATCTTGTTTTTTAAAAAAATTGTGCAAGATTTGTGCACAGACATATATTGGTTTGTCCTGTGTGTACGTGACTAAACTTATGCACATTCAGAGAAAAGGTCATTTTTTTTTTAAAGGAAAGAAACTCGTGTTTGTGTGATGATTTTTAAACACAGAGGTATGTACAAAATCAGGAAAAAGGGAGAGATGATGGGAAGAGGTTTTTGTTAAGGGAGCAGCTAAATTAGGTGGCTGTCCACAAAACCAGAAATACTAGGTAAAGACAAAAGCAACAGGGTCATGGGAAAGACTGAGAATGGGAGTGGGTGAGTGAGGAAGTATTTATATTCTACTGTCAGAAAATACCAAGTACCAAATCTTGGAGGTACGTTTGCTGTTAAAAATTAACCTCTTGTATAATAGCAAAATAGGCATTGTCCTGCTTCCAAAGGATCAGAACACATAGCAAGTGGGTACATCCAGGAATGATGGTTGGGTTGCTAAAACTTCTGTAGTGCTCCAAGTGGCAAGTCCATGTTTTTAATTATTAGCTCCTGTTTTTATATTCTGTAAGCTGCTCTGAGCAGCATCTTTTTTTTCAGGGGCAAACACAGGTTTAAAAAGTATACAATGAATGATAAATAAATATATAAAAATAAGAAGTGGGGAAACACCCTATACATCCTGAGTCATGGCCCTTTCACAGTACACAGTAAATAGCATTAAGATTTCACTTTAAAGGCCATTGCTCCATCCTATGGTGTCCTAAGATTGGCATTTCAAGGAGGAGTATTTAAAATTTTCCACCAGGAAGCTCCTCTGGTGCTTCTGATTAAATTGCCAGTCCCAAAATTCCATACAATGTAGCCATGGCTATTAAAGCAGAATCACAGCTCTATAATTGTGTGAAAGGGTCCTCAGTCAAGTGATTAGGTTGCAGAAGTTTGGATAGATAGCAGCAAATCCACAGCTGATAAGGGCAAGTTTGCATGTTGTTGGATGAAATAAATGTGAAAGGTAAGCGCAGTGTAGTGGTTTGAGCATTAGACAAGGACTTGGGCCTTTTCTGCATGGCATTTGCCATGTGAAAGGGTGTCTGGAGCATTGTGTGATTGTGAGGAGCGATCTGCACGACGCACTCACAATCGAATGACGCTCTAGAGGCTGGCAGGTGCCAATTGCACGCCTTTTCATTTTCGGCTGGAAGCCAAAAATGGTGCGCGATTGTGCATTGCTCCTGGGCCCCACGCACACTTACCTTGCGTGTGGAGCCTCCAGAGCTGCGCTGGTCATGCTTCCTGCCCCAGCACAGTGTGGGAAACTCCCAGGTTGCACTGCGGAAGGAAGAGGTGGGGCTCTCACGTGAGCAGGCAGCTTGTGCGGAGCTGAAGCAGCAGGGATGCAAGAGCCTCTCACCGGAGGCTGCTCGTGCGATCCCCACACCCCAGCACCGGAAAAAGGGGTGCGGAAAGGGCCTCAGTGAGACCAGGGTTTGAATCCTCTACTTGGCCATGGAAACCCTCAAGCTGACCTTGGGCAAGTCACACTCCCTCAGCCTCAGAGGAAGACAAAGGCAAACCGCTCTGAACACATCTTGCCAAGGCACCAGTGGCAGAGCTTGGAGTGTGTGGAGGGGGGGGGCTACTGTGCATGGAGGTGTGGCTGCAGTGCATGGAAGTGTGGCCAGGGTATGCGGGGGTATAGCTAGGGCTGGGATGCCTCAAAAATATTGCTTCCGGAGGCAAACTGCCCCCTGTCCCAATGTGACTGCAAGGAAACCCTGTGATAGGTTCATCATAGGATCTCCATAAGCCAGAAACAACTTGAAGATGCACAAAACATACTTAGGAAAATCATAACTACTTGGGATACAATAGTTACAGTTTAGACCCCCGTGGTTAGTTACTGTCATGGGCTACTCATTTTAAAAACTTAGTTCTTTCCTTTCTCCTTATTGAAATGTAACTAAAATAGTGACTTTAAAAAAAACCTATCAGACTAGCCACAAGCCTGAGAATAGCTAGGCCACACACACTCTGTAATTATAAAAGTAACATTTAACAAAATCAGTTACAGTTATACCACAAAAGCACTTATATCCCATTATGTTATAACTCTAGCATAGAATAGCTGCATCTGAATTATAAGGAAAAGAAGAAGAGGAAGAAAAGCATTCTTTATAACTAGTTACTACCAAGTACCATATTTGGTGGCATATAATACTCACTTTTTTCCCTGAAAGATACTGTTTGAAAATGGGATGCATCTTCTGTGCCAGTGGATCTTGTATGCTGACAAATAGTATTTGCCAGCATATAAATGAGGTGCATCTTATATGCTGGTGCATCTTATACACCAGCAAATGGTATTTTCTAAGAAAAAAGTCTGTCCACCATTTCCTGTCACATTAATTCACTTGACAAAAGCTAGCACAAGGGTTGGAGAAGACAAGACGTATTTCCTAATGCATTTATACACTGGAATAGCCTGGGTTTTCTGGACTAAAGCCTATTTCTTTCTTCCTCAGTCTGAGGGAAAACAGCCAAAGTGGATGTTGCTTGTGGACACGTCTGCTTCAGGTTTCACCTCCAGACTGTGTGACAATTGTGCTCCTCTGAATACCATGTTTGGAAGGTAAATTCAAACACAGAGACCACAAAGAGGTCATTCATTCCTTGTGACCCTTAATGTATGGAGTTTATAGGCCATGGCATTCTGCTTTCCTGACTGGGGTTTTTTTCCTTACTAACAGGAAAGTGGGTGGACCCAGGCTAAGATTCAATTGCTGCCCACACACATGACTTTTAGATGCCATTTCTCTGAATGCAAGAACTTGCCACAGTGAACTCTTCTGCAATTTGCTTTTCCCCAATCCTCAGGAAAGACTACTCCTTCCTCTTAAACCAGTCTGCACAACTTCTCAGAAGACTTGGTATTTCTGTGTTTGGTGTCTGAAGATGGGGTGGAAATTTTGTGGGGTTCTTCAGATGTTGGACTGCAGCTCCCAGCAGTCATAGTGTTACCCTGAAAATTGGGGTATCTTCAGGACACCCAAACCAGGCTTCAAAAATTAGGGAATTAGCAGAGCTACCTAGCAAAACTCGCGAGAGGTCAGGGCAAGGGATCTTCAACCCTATGTCTACGGGATCGGAACCACGCAAGAGTCAGAGAAATTATCTAAGATGTTTTTTATTAAAACTAACAAAGGGGGTCACACACACATTATCAGATATTCTTACAATCATACAGGGCTATAGAAATAAAGTTGGAAATTAAGCGACCAAGTGGGAGAGAGGGTGTAAGGACCTCAGTCTAGACGTCCTGGGAGAAGGAGCCAGGAGATGTCGGAAGGAGGTCAGAAAGGCTAAAGCACAGAATGAACTTAGGCTGGCCAGAGACATTAAAAACAATAAAAAGGGCTTTTTTAAATATGTCCGCAGCAAAAGGAAAAAGAAGGAGACGATAGGGTCGCTGCACAGAGAAGATGGTGAATTACTCACAGGGGGAAGAGAAAAGGCAGAACTACTTAACACTTTCTTTGCCTCAGTTTTCTCCCAGAAGGATACAAGCACTCAACCTGGCGGTTGGGGAGCAGGTGAGCAAGGAGGGGAAATGAGGCACAAAATAGGTAGAGAGTTGGCACAGGAATACCTGGCCGCACTGCATGAATTCAAATCTCCAGGGCCAGATGAACTGCATCCTAGGATATTAAAAGAGCTGGCAGAGGCCATTTCGGAACCGCTTGCTATAATCTTTGAGAAATCTTGGAGGACAGGAGAAGTTCCAGCAGACTGGAAGAGAGCAAATGTTGTCCCCATTTTCAAGAAGGGAAAAAAGAGGACCCAAATAATTATCGCCCAGTCAGCCTGACGTCAGTACCCGGAAAGATCCTGGAGCAGATCATTAAGCAGTCAGTTTCTAATCACTTAGAAAGCAAGGCGGTAATCTTGAGAAGTCAACATGGATTTCTCAAAAATAAGTCATGCCAGACTAATCTTATCTCTTTTTATGATAGAGTTACTAGCTTGACAGATGAAGGGATTGCTGTGGATGTAGCATACCTAGATTTCAGTAAGGCCTTTGATAAAGTTCCCCATGACAGTCCCGCAATGAAGCTGGTAAAACGTGGGCTGGACAGGGCTACTGTTAGTTGGATTTCTAATTGGTTGACCGACCGAACCCAAAGGATGATCACGAATGGCTGCTTTTCATCCTGGAGAGAAGTGACTAGCGGGGTGCCACAGGGTTCTGTCCTGGGCCCAGTGCTGTTCAATATTTTTTATCAACGACTTGGATGAAGGAATAGAGGGTGTGCTCATCAAAATTGCAGATGACACCAAATTGGGAGGGGTTGCTAATACGCCAGAGGACAGGATCAAAATTCAAAATGATCTGGACAGATTGGAGAGCTGGGCCAAGGCTAACAAAATGAAATTCAACAGATAGAAGCGTAAAGTCCTACACTTAGGTAGAAAAAATGGAATACAGAAATATGGGATGGAGGACACGTGGCTGGATAGCAATACATGTGAAAGGGATCTAGGAGTCTTCATAGACCACAAGCTGAACATGAGTCAGCAGTGTGATGCGGCAGCCAAGAAAGCCAATGCAATTCTCGGCTGCATCAATAGGAGTATAGTGTCTAGATCGAGGGAGGTACTGGTAGCACTCTACTCTGCTTTGGTTAGACCTCATCTTGAATACTGTGTCCAGTTCTGGGCACCCCAATTCAAGAAGGACATGGTCAAGCTGGAGCAAGTCCAGAGGAGGGCGACCAAAATGGTGAGGGGCCTGGAAGCCATGCCCTATGAGGACAGACTTAGAGAGCTGGGTATGTTTAGTCTGCAGAAGAGAAGGTTAAGAGGGGACATGATAGCTATGTTTAAATATTTGAAGGGATGCCATGTAGAGGAAGGAGAGGGCTTGTTTTCTGCTGCTCCAGAGACCAGGACAAGGAGCAATGGATTCAAGCTGCAGGAAAAGAGATTCCACCTGAACCTCAGGAAGAACTTCCTGACAGTCAGAACTGTCTGGCAGTGGAATCTGCTGCCTTGGAGTGTAATGGAGTCTCCTTCCTTGGAGGTTTTTAAGCAGAGGCTAGATGGCCATCTGTCAGGAGTGCTTTGAGGGTGTTCCTGCATGGCAGGGGGTTGGACTGGATGGCCTGTGTGGTCTCTTCCAACTCTACATTTCTATGATTCTATATATTCTCACTTATGTGTTTTTTATGGACTTATATACATTTCATGGACTTTGATGGACAAAGGAGAAGATTAGCGCAGGCTCGGTATATAGCACCAAGGGGAGGTTGGATCCCGGGCTGGACAGATAGTAGCAGTTGGGTCTCACGGAGGAGAAAGGACGTGAATCGCATTTGGCTCTCAGCAGCATCTGAGAGGCTGGTAGGGGAGGCTTCGATAGCAGCGAAATGGGCCCTTCTGTCTGGTCTAGGAGGCTCTCCAAAGAGGCTCCAAAAGTGGGGAATTTTGTAGCCAGTTTCTATCCTCAGGCCAGGTATCGGCTAGCAAAGTATCGTTAATGGGCGATAAGTGTGGAATATAATGTTAGGCAAATATCACGACTCCTCCTCTGTATTGTTTCTTACTGGGAAGTCCAGGTGCGTGATAGGTTTAAAATTTTGAATGTATAGGTTTTGATTGTCTGGCTTCACACAGTTCATCAACGTAGCTTGGAGTGTGACAGTGTCCAGGAGCTAGTCTATTGTGTCTGCCTAGAGATATGTGACTCGGAACAATAGGTCAGTCTTTTAGCCTAAAGGATGTTGTCTACGTTCCCATACAGCAGAGAGAGACGATATTGTTTTTAGGGATTTCCTATTCAACACCAATTTTGTTTTTAATTGCTGCTGACCTTTGCTAACCAATATCCAGGTTGGGAGAACCAAGCCAATTTTAGGGGTCCTCTCTTAGGATTACTTTGGGGTATAACAATAGCCAGCACAGCCAAAATCATATGGCTAATGTGGACATGATGAACATATACTCCTCCTCTTCCTCCTCCTCTTCCTCTTTTTCTTTCTTCATGTATATCCTGCCTTTTCCCATTTGGGACTCAAGGTAACTTGCAATAGTTACCACAAATATAGTTAAAATTTCACAAAAGGTTTTTTAAAGCAATTAAAGTATCAAAAAATTAAAATCAGTTGAAAAATATAACCCATTAAAAGAAAGAAAAAAGTCCTACACATTGTAGAAGGCATGCTTCACCTAAAAAATAATGTTAAAAATCAGTTTTCAAAGGCTTGCCAGAACAAGAAGTTCTTCTTCTGTGTGTGGACAGCTAAGAAGGATGCCAGTTTAACCTTTTTGGGAAGGGAGATCCAGAGCCTGAGGGCAGCCATGGAGAAGGTTTCTCCCATGTTCCCAAGACATGTATCTGTGAGAGTGGTGAGAGAGAGAAAAGGACTTCTCCTGAAGATCTCAAGACATGGGCAGGTTCAAATAGGAAAATGAAGTCCTTCAACTAATTTAGATCTGAGCCATACAGGAATGTGCCTAATGTGTTCTTATCTGAAGGAGGGACCCAAAGAGCTCAAGGCAGCAAAACAGCCTAGATGTTGTAGTGCCTTGGAGAACAACTCTAGAGAACAGTATAGCCCAGTAAGGTTTAAGATCACACAAAATCCCTTTATGCTTCACCCAGAGTTCCCCACTTTGGCTCTACCCTTTCTTACAAAATGAAAAGTCTTTAAGAGAAAGGCCTCTGACCTAGTGCCTGTCACTCCTTTGTTCATTCAAGAGACAATGTGGGGCAAGTTGCCAGTCTTAGCACATTGGCTTCACAGATTGTAGAGCCCTTGTGTAAACAACAATCCAGATCTGCGGCTACACTTGACTCTGGTGGTGGAGGGCACAACAGTGGTTGGTCCAGGCTTGAGGATGTCAAGCTGGGAGCCTGACTTCTGAACCTCAGGGTTTCTGCTATGGTGCTTGGGCCCAGGGCTTCTTGTTGGCTCTGTTGGTTTTAGGGGTCTGTATTCAGGTGACCCTACGTGGTCCTGTCATTCTCTGGTAGTGAGGAGCGCTACAGGAGAGCTTCCTTCCACATGGGACCGGCTGTGGAAGGGAGCATGATGGACACACCATTTCCTTCTGCAGTGCACCTGGGTACTTTTCCAGGCTACACTGGGGCAGGAAGCACCACCATCATGCCTCCTGCCCTTCCTCAGGACAGGTAAGTGTGGGATGGTGGTGTGATTGCATGTCATTGATGGGGAAAACCCGTCAATGATTTAATCTGCAATGACACAGCCTGGGGATGGGAGAGAGGCAGGACCATGACAGTGTCATGCAGAAGCACTGTTGTGGTCCCCCTCCCTCCTGTCCCCATGCCAGGATGAGAGGACACTGTGGAAAGCCCCCCCCAAGAAAGCCCATCACTCTTTATTCGCTTTACTATTGCCAATAAATGGTGATAGATTTCTTTATTCTGACATATATGTAGTCTTGAATTTTAGTTGGCACATACAAGAACTCCCTCTAGAAGCCAAAATGACTAAATGGAGGCTATCATACTTTGGATCTATCTTAAGAAGAAGTGATTCATTGGAAAAGACAACAGTGCTTGGTAGAGTGAAAAACTTTAGGAAAAGAGGAAAACCCCACCACAGGTGGATTGCTTCAATCAAGAAAACCATGGCCCTGACTTTGCAAACTTGAGCTAGGTAATTGATGACTGTGGCTCTTGGAGGTTTCTCATGTAAGACCGTCATAGGCTGAAGCTGACTGGATGGCAACAGTTGATTATAAAGAATGTGCAAATATGAAAAGGATTAATTATTCGTGGTATTATCTATGCAAGCATGTGTGGTCCACTTCATTTGTTCTGTAGCCAAGGCTTCAGAGCATGTATAGGCTGAAATGTGTCAGGTTTTGGGGGCTAATAAAGACTATTTTCAAGCATCCTATCTTCCTTTTCTCTTCTAGAAAATCAGGGACATTTTTTCAAACAATGCTCTCCACATGTGCAGTCTCTGTTCAAGTTGGTTGTAAGAGGAAGTGGTCTTTTGAACTGGTTTTTTACTGTTTCCGCCCTCCACACCTGTCTCACAGCAGATGCTGTCCTAGGGGAACACCTTCTCTTCTGTAAGAAAGACAAGAAAATGTATCTGTCACTCAAGGCTTTTATAAATTATGATTATGATTAAAATATGTACAAAGTGGTTATTATCCAAGATTTCAAAGTTATTTAAAATATTTTTATGTGCTGTTAAATTAACCTGGGGACAATGTAAAGTGATCAAAAGTTTCTTAAGCAATTAGTCTAACTGATTCGTTGACTGAACATGGCAGCTCTGTGAATGACAAAAAAAAAAAAAAAAAGTGCACAAGCATCCTTACATAATGGATGAACAAAATGAGGGACAGAGCTGCCACATGATCCTATCTTAGCCAACTAGAATAACAATTCCATGCTATACTTGTCCACTCAGAAGTAAGGCCCACTGACAAAGGACCTTTCCGCACGGGGGAATTAAAACGGCGCAGTGCGTCTTCTATGGAGGTCGTCTGCACCTTGGAGTGGACTAGGTTCGGACTACTTACTGGAGATCCGCACCTCAGTCCGCTCCGAAACACCCCCAACTGATCCTCCAGTGCGCTTTTTAAAGACCAGAAAAAAGAGATTTCTCATTTTTTCCAGAGCATGCCATTGAGTACCTGCTCCCTTGTGCAGATTTGCAGGCTCACACCAATGCGAGCCTGCGATCTGCAGAGGGTAGGCTTTAGGCATGGCGAGCTTCAGCTGTTGGTCGGGACCCACGACCAACCAGAAGCCACCATTTTGGAAGCTGGAGCAGTGCAGATCTAAGACCTCGCACTGCTCCGATTCACCCTGAACCAGACCGAGGAGCCAGAAGATCTGGTGAGTAACAGCACGGAGCGATTCTCTCACCTCGTGCGGAAATGGCCTGAGTTTCAAGTGTCCATAGGACTTCATTTCTTGTACAGCTTGGACTTGATATTTTTTTTTCCTAAACACCTCTGCTCTTATCCTTCAATCCTGTTTCTGTATAAGCTTTTTTTTTTCACTTTCTGTTCACTGATAGCAGGAAGCTCACTGTGCTGTTTTTAACATTGGTGTCTTTTGAAGAAACACATGTAGTGTTACTAGGTTTTCAGAACACCCAAATACCAAATGAAAGGATTGATTTCAGTTAATTTAGCCATGTTTTTTGGTAAAATTAACATATCACCCACATTTAAAAATTGCATTTTGGTCTTGTTGAAGGCCCACAACCCCAAAACATAGGATATTTGGCATCTTGTTCAGTCTATATAAAAGAAAAAGTTTTCCAAACATCAAATAAGGGACATCTTATAATAAGGGACACCTGCCAGTCCTACAAGGGACAAGCTTTCCAACTCTAAAATAAGGGACACCTGGCGACCCTAAACATATGGAACCAGAGATTTTAAAAATGTCTTGCTTTAAAAGTATAGAAGTTGAGCTCAAGCTTACAGTTCAAACTAAAGGAAAACCAAGGTGTTTTTCATTTTTCCCATCTAACAACATTGTTGAAAAAAGCACTGAAATTTCCCCTTATACCATTAGTCTGTAACTAGTGGGTCATAATTCCAACTTGAGTGGGTTGCACTAACCAGTGTCACCTCCTTCTCTCCTCACTCCATATTTTTAAAGCATTTGGACGTGCTACAAAGTCCTTATAGTGCACCCTTGGGTTTCTTCATAGACTTAACTGCACCTCTGGCAACATACACATTTGTACCTTGTGGTTAGATAGAGAGCTCCATTAAGGAGGACAAACAACAAAGAGTCTTGTGGCACCTTAATGATTAGCCTGTCTAATGTGGCATAAGCTTTTGTGGATGAGAATCTGCTTCAGAAAGCAAATTAGGACAGCAGAATAATATGCAATCCTAGGGGGTAGAAGGAGAAGTGTGGTATGAAAGAAAGGAGGAAGAGGAAAGGAAAAAGAATGACCAAATGAACGAGCGGTAAAATGAGTAAAAATCCTTTTTAAAAGTTAGTCTCTGGACAAGCTTAAGAGCACTGCTCTATGTGTTTTAGCTGAAGCTTCTGGTTCTTAGGAAAATTAACTTGCTAGAGCAGCCTTGGATGCATTATAGTGAATGGAGAGTCTTTGGTTCTCCAAATATTTTGGATGATAACTCTCCTAACCCTCTACCATTGGCCATGCTGACTATGGCTTTGGGAGCAGAAGCTGAAAACAACCTGAATTTTTCTCATGTAACAGTTGCAGTTGCTAGGACTACACTGACTCCCCCCATCTCCCAGTAGGCAGTTAACACATCACAAAACTGACTCAGGTTATCTAGGACACGGGGTAACCTAATTCTAATTTTTAAATCTTTCAGTATGAGGCAAAGCAGAAAATGAGTGGAGGGTTGTGATGTTTGAAAGGACTGCACCAATGAATGTTTCTGTCTGGTTTCTGTTTTGCTTTCTCAGAACACTGGCTGACAGGAACTGGTTAACTGTGTACAGCATTAGATAAGAGCCAAGCATCCTGCATTTGGTGGAGATACTTTCCTGTTGGGACAGGGTATTTCCTGCCAGTTAAACCAGGGCCAAAGCTTCATTCCTCTGCCCAGCTCAGCAAGTCCACCCCCACTCTATCCCACCTCGTCTCATCTCATCCAATAAACACCCAGCTTGATGACCTTCTACTAATTCAAGCTCTGGTAGAGAAGCAAGGAGGGAGACTGTGACATAACTGACGCATTCACCTAGTTCCCTATGTAATGCAGAACTGGAGATGTTTCTGGGGAAAGTATGAGGCTTGTGAAACTTCTGCTTAAAAGTTTTCTGCCGGACCAGCACGTCATTGTTGACTGGGAGACATTCCAAGAAATGAGGAGCCTTTTGTAAATCTTCCGGGACCTTTTGAATCAGCGATCAATTGCAGCAGTGCTGTGTAGTGTGAAGCAAGCAGCTGAGGGAAGATTGAGGGAGGGGCAAAGAGGGGCCAGCCAGTCACAAGACAATTCTCTGCCAGAGGTGGAGTGGCACATCGTGCCCCTTCCCCCAACCTTGAAGCCAAAGTGTCTAGTAGGCCAGCCAAGTTCTTGTGGTTGCAGAATCTGAGGGTCAGACAAGTCTCTCTCCCTGGCAGTGAAATAACCAAGATCGCGACTTAAATCACTAACCATTGTCTGCTCTTTTGTGGCATGCAGAACTCCTGGGGCAGTTGCCTTCCTCTACTTTACAGTAGATCTCTGTCCAGAGAGAGGCTGAGCCTGGGAAAATTCTTCCTTTTTTCTTTTTCAAAACTGCAGCTTTCAGAATCCCCTGGCCAGCCCTGGTATGCCAGTTGAAGGATTTTGGAAGGGGTAGTTCTGAAAAGGAACATTTCGGCACTCTTCCTAGGGCTGGGGAGAGTGTGTGGTTGTATGAGGTTGTATGTATTCAGCAGTCCAGACGACTGCAGGAGGTAAAGTGAGATTAAGACTGGTATGTCAGAAGACACTATTTGCTTTTCTTGTAAGTCCAATGGTGTCTGGAACCCTGGTGTGGGGATGTCTCTGCCTCCCTTTGGTGGCTTTTGGGAAAACCCTCTAAGTCCAGAGGATAGCCTAGGCACCTGGGCCTTGTTTTCTTTGGCAAGCAAACAATGTACCTATTATGACCCATTCCCTAGAAAAAGTCAGTCAGTATTAAGTGACTGCCTTTCTTATGTGCCATGATGTCCAAGCTGAGTGCTCTCAGAGGGACCTACAAATCAAGGGCACCCCCAATCCTCTCCCTTGATTGGCTGTGTTCTTTGCCTTCTAGCCCCCACCCGCTACCAATTTATTTCCATGAAAGAGACTACCCAAATTTTCCATGAATACTACCCTCCCTCCTCCCCTCCCCTCGCCCATGGCAGCTGCTGAAGTAAGGGAGAGAGAAGGCCTCTCATTTCCTGGCACAGGCCAAAGAATAAACAGTGATATTCCAGCTTTTAATTCTGTTGCTGTAGAAACCCAGATCTTAGCAAGGGAGAGGAGAGGGGTGTGTGCTGGCCAGGATCAGATGGCACTGATGCTGGGGATGTGTCTCGGCAGGGCCTGGCATGGCGCCACCAGCTTTACTCCGCCTGGACATTCTTGACATAGCTTTCTGACTTGGCTGGGAATCAGTGTTTCCTGGCAGGGCTGAGACAATAGGCCAAGGGGGCTGGACAGGGGCCGGGCCAGGAGGCTGTGCAGCAGCTCTCCTCTGTTTTCTGTGCTTGGAGGAGATGCAGGATTAGAAGAAATACAACAACCGCTCCATATGCGGAGAGAAGGTTGTGGCACTCCTGACCATGTAAGCTGGCTGATATGCAACTGTACCTTTCTTTACTGGAAGGGATATGCCTTGCCTTTGGGGGCTGCTTCATTTTTCTCTCTATTAGAACACCTTTATTTGTAAGTGTGGCCCAAGAAGCAAATATTCAACGAATACAGTGCGAAAGTTACTGCTTAGATTTCAGTTCCCAGGATCCCCAGCCACCGTATCTTTTAATGCTGGAAGAGGTTTTTCAAAAAGGACCTTTCCCAAGCTCTGTCTTTGCCCCCAGCATTTAGTATTTGTAGGTGGCTCTTTCTTGAGTTCTCTTACAATGTATCTTTACCTATACATTCATCAATAATTTCCACGTCTCTCTCTGTCCCCCAACAAGGTACCAATAAAACATATCAGAACAATGACATCCAACAGCATCCCAATAAAATTTGATCAGCCCAAAGACTTCTGAGAAAGGAGACTGCCTACTAGATATAGATGTGCGTAGCTGTGTTAGCAAAGCAGTAAAAAATTGTGTATTGATGTTCAGTGGTTGTACTTCTCTGGACTTTTCCTTGAATATGTACTACATTCAGTTTGTAGAGGTAACCATGAGGAATAGTGGTGATGGGAAAGCCATGAAAGAGAAATTGGCCCATTCACTGTAGGATCAGAGCTTGGAAAAGTTACTTTTTGGATTACAAATCCCAATATCCCCCCAACAAGCATGGCCACTTCCCATACTAGCTTGAAGATGAAGGGAGTTGTAGTCCAAAAATAACTAAGTAGGACCGAGATGGAGAACTTTCAGTGTTAGCCAAATGGTTCATTGCCCTCCTCTTCCTGTGGCTAGGATGCACAGTAGGCCATAGGATCCAGGATCTTGTAGTGCTTCCATGCACACCACTGGCTTTTTTAAATACTTAAAGGGAAAACCAGAAGAAAATTATGTGTTTGTATAAATGTACCATTATGCAACTTTGAAAGGGGGAGAGGTAATGGAAAGTGAAATCTAGTGAACCCTGGCAAAACTACTCAAAGAAAAGTTGAAAATTTGTGAAGGAAAAACAAATGAAGTACAGAACTGGGAGATGATGAGTAGGAGGTAGAGACTACAGCTTGGAGGGGACCCTTGGGTGGCAAGGAAGGCCCAATGATGTTTGCAAAACCTGTGGCTGACTCAACTTCTAGTTAAAATAACCTAAAATATAGTTTCTGTAGATATTTTTCCCTCAACAAGGAATGTTAATCTGTATGAAGATGGCTGTGCACAGAGAAATATGGTCCATCTCTACCAGGAGTTAGAGAAGGTTCTGACCATGTTGGCTGGTATTCTGGGAATCACAATTCCCTCCTCCATCAACTTTTGCCAGCTTTACTCTGTATACACCTGAAGATACAAATGGGAAAAGACCAGGACTCTTCCAAATAGGCGCATCAGAAGACACCTCCCCCGCCCACTCCTGTTTCCCTAACAAATGCCTGAATGATAAGGAAACTTCTTTCTGCAAACACAGTCAAGAAGTAGACATGCAGCAAGCACGTTCTCCTCCAGAACTTTCCACTGCCCTTGAAAATCTCCTGAAGCTAAACAAGCTATCTTATCATATCTTCCTATGTCCAGCCATAAGGCACTGGGAACCGGGAAATGGCCTGAAGACGCAGCAAAACTTTTAGTGTGACTCCAAGGACACATCTTACATATGTGTTTGCTTCTGGGAAGCAGAGGGTTCTTAACAGCAATGAGGGGAACAGTAGCTTCTGTCATCTTGGGAACTGGCCATGCTGCATGGGACTCAGACAAAAATATTTGAAGGTCACAGCTTTATGGTGTCTTACCTCAAACCAGGGCCTGGGAACATGTGGCTCTCCAGATGTTGTTGGAATGCAACTCTCAGCTCTAGCCACTTTAGGCAATGATGAGGAATGATAAGAAATGCAATCTCATACTTTGGGTGGCACATGTCCTTGTTCCTTTTAGAAAAGGTGTGAAGACATATCTCTTCAGACTGGCTTTTAAAACTGTTGTGATATATATTCATTGTTAATTTTGATGGTTTTGTCTTATGTAAAAAGGTAAATGTGGAAAGGATTTTAATGGCATCTTTTAAGATTAAATGTTTTATAAATTTTAATCTTAATAGTGCCACTAGATTTCTTGTCCCCATCCTTTTTATGCTGAAGCAGATGGACACAAATAGCTCTGTAAAAACTCTCTCATTTTTGTAGTGACTACTTTAATGTGATTGTTCAGTTTTGTCTGAGTGCTGTTGACCATTTTGTGTGCTATTTTTAGTGGAAAGTGGCAGGGAAAGGCAGAGAATAAAGTAAATAATTAATAAACAAGATCTGCAGGGCCACAATTTGTCCTTCCTTCCCTTTAACAAGCAACATCCTCAGTCTTCAACAACTGACAGTGTTGCTGACCTGCTCCCTGCCCAAGGCTTTCCCTTGGCAACACCTCTCTTCAGTTGTTTTCATCTCAGACAGATGAAATTCCTGATCACTATCCCTCTAGCAGAAGAGGAGCCATGATAGTTGTGACAGTAGGAGAAGGGATCACGCTCAGTGATTATACCATCTTTATTTATATTCTAGTTTTATATATATTTATACTCCTTATACCCAAGCCTGCTTGTTGCTTCTCTGATGTTCTGCCCATCCACAGAGAAAGCTAATTTATGCCAATTCAAATCACTGTTTACTGTGACTGCCATTGGCTGTCAAGGATCTCAGGCTGAAAATTTTGTCAGTTCATTACCTGACACTTCTAACTGGAGATGCTGCAGACTGAACCCAGAACCTTATGCATGCAGTGTATGTGTTCTCCCAGTGAGCAATGGTTCCCCCTCCATCAAACAGCCTTACGCCATTTTCTGCTGTTCAGTCTCTCTCCCCCCGCCTCTCTCTCTGTGAGATCTTCTGCTTTAGTCCTATGTAGCTTATGATAACACAAAAGGAGAGAACTACACATGATGGAAAGCAGATTGTGGTCTTCAGATAGTTATCTCAAAACAGCAGTATGGATGCACAGTTGCTGTTTCATAGTTTCCCCTATGTGAAGCCAAGCTTGGAAAAGTTACTTTTTTGAATTATGTTGACCAAGCTGCCTGGAGAATTACAGGAGCAATCGTCCCATAAAAATAGCTTTCTTTAAGTTCTGTCTCTGGGACAGAGAGGCAGACTTGCAGAAAGCTTTATCAGGTGACTTTTGAACATTCAGTATTTTAAAGCACAAGAAGCTTGCCAGAAAATAGCACATATGTGAATATTAAAGTCTGAAGTTGCAGTATCACATGTAATTCCATCCTTTATGCTTCTAGTTTTGGCATGGTAGAAGAAATGAAACAAGACATCTCTTTCACTCTGTCTCCCAAGCAGATGACTGTGGGCAGGGATTCTTCAGCTGCAATCCACATGCTTTCTGTGACATAACCAGCTATCTCATGGTCAAAAGCAAACCTTGGAAAGTGATTTTTAAGCAGAATAAACATAATGGATATGATGAAACCATCCATAATTGAGCAACGGGTCCCAGAGCAGCAGTATACTCCACCACCACCACCACCCCACTGCTTAGTTATGGATGGCTGCAGCATGTCCATTATATTCATTCTTCTTCAAAATTATTTCTAACAAAATTGCTGGTATGAAGCTGCCCTCAGTCATTAGGGATTAGACTGAATTATGTTTTGCCGTCTTTCTAGACAGCACCAGCAAGAGAATTTCTTCCTACATGGTCTAGATGCAGGTAAACTACCTGACTGCTGCATGCAGTTGTCTGGCCCAGATATTTCTTCCACCTCTCTAATGCATTCCTAGAAAAATACTGCATAACCTGGGACCTGATGCACATATGTTTGAACAGTATGGAGATGGCATGGAATGGAAGCAGAAAAGGAGAGTTTCATTTAAAAAATAGTGCTTTTTATTATAAATTAATGAATGCTGTCTTTAAAATCCCTTGAATATAAATATAAATAGATGTGCAAAGTTTTCTTCCAAGTTTGATTTTTTGGTTGAGTCTTCAAGCATGTCTAACAGCCTGCAAGGCTGAAGGGTGGAATCTTTATAAAAGACAGAATGATATTGTTTTAGGCAGGTCTGTAAACATTTCTTTCTGTAAAAACAAAACCTCATCTGCCCTTCTAAAACCCTGATATGAAAAAAAAAGATGAACATACAAAATTTTGATTACAGTTTACAAAAAAACAACAACACAAAATTAGATAAGAGTTCCAGGTAATTCTGTTGCTGCTACATTCCTGTTTTTTCTTTCTTTCAGTTATTCAGTGCGATTTAGAACCCAAACAAATCTACAACCTTTGCTGTAGATGCAAGACAATTCAGCTGAAAACCCATGGATGAAGGCAGGAGATTATCAGTCCAGGCATAGATGCTCAGGTGGAATAACACTTCAAGGAAAAATTGCTAGTTCATTCATCATCCATGTTGTTGTTCCAAAAGCAGTGATGTGATTTCTCAGAATGATGTCCTCCTTTGCTTGCATAATGGTACAGAGAGTGAGTGACAATCTTTCTGTGTGAGATGTGCAGTAATAAATCAGTCCATGGAATAAGAGGAGGATATGAATTTCTTTTTAAGGCTTAGTCTCATGTGTGGCAGGTTCCTCTGAGAAGAGGCTTGGGGTAGGAGAAATTCTGCCTCTCTAGGAGGTTGAGAGAGGTAAAGACTTTTTCTCAAAGTTTCCTCTTAAAACTGAGGAAAAGTTGATTTTCAGGCACTAGCTGGATTCCAGTGCATCAATTCCATTATCCTGCAGAATGGTTTTGGTCAGAGGTCATTAGAGATGTTGCGGGGCCAGTGCGGAGCAAAAACTCGTTGTAAACTGTCCATCGGTTAGTGAAGTTTGCAAACCATTCTGTCCTATCCAGCACAAGCCAGACAGACGATTATCTCAAGGAGCAGCAGCCCATTCCATAGTCCAGCAGCATCAGTCTCTCTCTTTGCACAAAGCAGCCCCTGGAAAACCATCCAACACAAACAACAGTAGGACAGTCACTCTGAGCTGGGCAGAGGATGCCTGCCCACACTGCATGCCAACCCTCCCCTACCCACTGCAGCCCCTCACATATTCCACAAGCCAGGATGAAAAAAAATCTTGTCTTTCTTGTACATACACCTACTTTTTCCTCTGGCTCTGCTCTTGTGCTTGTGTCATGGCCTCCCTCCTCCTCACCTCCACCCTCTCGGAGGGTAGGATTCCACTTAGAAGGGTGCATCGTATTGGTCCAGGAACTCTTTGATGGGACCCGGGAGCTGGGTCATCTTTTCATAGGAGTCCAAGTGGCCGTTGACCGTCTTGCGGCACAAATGCTGCAGCGTGGACACATTGGAGGAGAGGGGGCGGCTGAGCACCAAGGGGATCTTCTCTCCCCCTGAGTAGATGTAGTAGGCACGTTTGGGGCGCGACGCCTCCCCTGGATGCTGTTGCTGCTGGTGCTCAGGGAGAGGCATGTAGTGGTGGACCAGCTTCAGGACACAGTCAAAGCGGGGGACGGGCTGGCTGCTGTGGGGGTCGCTCTGGAGTGAGAAGTTGCCCTCTTCGCACTGGATCCGCAGGTTTTTGGTGCCGGACTCCGTCTTGACGCTGAGGGTGAAGAAGTGGCGCTGGTCCGAGCTGTCGCGGATGAGGAAGGTGCCAGTGGGTTCGGCGCTCAGCAGCAGGTTGGCCTGTCCGCCCGTCACTGCGCTCCAGTAGAAGCCGCTCTCCTGCAGCTTGCGCACGGCGTTCACCACCAGCTGGTATTCGCTCTTGGAGCTGAAAGTCTTGAGGCGCAGGCTGGTGTCCAGCGGGTGGCTCATCCCGGCGCTGGGGAACTTACTGTGGGTGACCATGGCGCAGGGAGCCAGCTTTCCGAGCAATCTGGGCAGCTGCCGAGCGCAGCGGCGGCGGCTAGGGCAACGGGGTGGGTGTCTGTAGAGGAGGGCAGAGGGAGAAGGCGTTAAAAGACAAAAGGGCACCTCGGAAGCTGCTTCTGCTCCCCGCAGAGGCGAACCCACGGGAGGGCCTCCTCCGCCAGGCAGGCAGGCAGGCAGGCAGCCGTCCCGCTGGAAATCTCCCTCTGTTGTCTTGCCAGCGCCAAGGTATTCCTCGACTTGGTCACTACGCCCGTGGGCCGGGCACGAAGCCAAGGGGCACCCCTGTCTCCGCCCGCAGGCTCCCTATTGTCAGCTACCTCCTTTCCCTCCAGTTGTGTTACGCGCACCCCATCCCGCCCGCCCTCCCCTCGGCTCCCGCCCGGCGTCCCCCACGCCGCCCTGGAGAGCGCAGCGCTCCCGCGCCTCCGCATCCTTTCCCTCCCCATCTCACCCGATCCCGGGCTTTTTCAGAAGCCGAGCCGGGCTGGCTCTGCCTCAGAGGCCGGCTCAGGGTCGCCGCTTACCTGGCAGCGAGGGCCGAGGCGGCGGCGAGGCGGCGCGCGGCTCCGTCGGGGAAGCTGGACCGCCAAGGAGGCTCTCGGCGGCTTTTTCCGCGCCCGACTCGTCCTAGTTGCGAAGCCCCGAGAGCCTCTGCCGGAGGATTTTATAAGGCATCTCCGTGAGCCCCGCCTCCGGGTTCCTGGAACTCAGCTCCTTCTTGTAAGGCTCCCGGCCCCGCCTCGGCCTGGAGGGCGAACGCGCCCCAGCCAGGCAGCCAGCCAGCCAGCCAGCCAGCCAGCGAGCGAGCGGCCTGCCCATTCCGGGCAGAGAGGCCGCCTTTCCCCTCCCCCGCTCCTCTCCTTTGCTTTCAGGGACGGGGGAGGGGGAGTGGGGCCAGGCGAGGGCAACCAAGCCCCTTCGGCCCCGCGGGGGTTCCGCTGGGGGCCCCTGGAGGAGGAAGCGAGTTCCACGCCGGGCGTCCTGCCTCGGGGATGGGGAGGTGGGAGCGCACAGCGGTACGTCTGGGCGAGGGGTAACTTTCCCATGCCTGCCGTCCTGGCGAACAGGAGGAGGAGGAGGAGGAGGAGGGGGAGAGAGCCTGTCCTAACCGACGGGAAGGAGAGCCAGAAAATCGTGGCGCCTCAGGGCGCCGGGTGGCGACACAGGCAGCCCCCGGCGACTTTGTTAAGAAGGGAAGCTGGAAGGAAGCGGGAGCCTCTGTGGGAGAGCGGGGAAGCCTAGCCCTGCCCTCGCCAAGCTCGTGTCCCACCAGCCCCCGCGGGCAATTATTCGCGCTCAGCGGCTTCTCCTGCAGACCTTCCAGTCAAGGTTGCGAATTTCTTAGAAGGCAATATTATTATCAGAATCCTGCGGCCGGGCGGGCAGGTTGGGGCTGAGGGGGCCCCGAGAGCGTCTTCCTCGCCAGCCTCTCTATTCGTTCCTGTTTCCTATTCCGCTAAGCACAGGTAATAGAAAGGAAACGGCGTGAGAGGGCGCGCTTCCCGCCCTGCCCTGGGATGTGGCGGCCGGGCCCGTGTGTTACACAAAGCCGGGGCTTGCCGGGTCACCGCCGTGTTACGATTCGCAGCGGAGAGACCAAGCTTGGCTGGCGGCTTTTTGGCGTGGACCCAATCTTCCAGCCAGCTGGAGAGAAGTCGGAGCTTCCGCTCCTGGAAGCCTGAGGGTGGGAGCGGGGAAAAACGGTCTCTCTGTAGGCGATTGGTTGCCTCCTAGGGCCCTAGGAGTATCTCCCCGGCATCTTCTGGTCAAGCCCTGAGCAAGGACTTCGAGGAATACCCCCACTCCCGCCGCACTCCTTGTGGACCCCGAAGAAATCTAAATTCTTCATGTTGCCCTAGCGAAACGTTAAGAGTTTGGTGAGGAAAATTGCCTGGACCATTTTATACCTTGTATGAGATTGCTGATTATGTCTGAGAAGGCCAAACAGTAAATACAGAGATGTGGTCTTTTTATAAAGGTCTTCCTCTTGAAAACCAAATAGCAGGAGATGCATTTTAAGAGGACCAAAACAGCAATGTAAACCTTTAAATGAAAGTACTGTGTCCTTGGAGTGCTGTTGAGCTCAGCTTTTATCATGCAATCACTGCACCATATTTATTGAATTTCATGGAGGGTCCAGCCACAGCCTTGTCAATAGGCGGTGCCTACACAATGTCACTCTCCTGTATTTCCCCAAAGTCTGTTGTATTGTATTGTATTGCATTGTATTATTATTTATACACTACTGTTTCCTCAAAGCTGGGATTCAAGCAGATTATGAGATTAAAAAAAAACACATGCAGAAAAAACATAAAAAAACACTAAATTTAAATGACATTAAATTGTCTAGAGAATTAAAAACACTTGAAAGATCCCAGTTTGAAAGCTAATGATAGAAACAGCATAATGCACTAAGGAAAGCCCCAAAGCTTCTAACATATGTTAAGGAAAGACAAAACATCTACACAGCATCTTTTTATGGGTAGCACTAAGAGCCTTCCTCCTGAAAGTAGTTCCCCAATTGAAAATTTTCTCATATTTTCCTCCTTTTCAAAGCTACACTGTCCTAACCGAGCCCTCTATCTGTAAAGCAACCTGTCGCCCACATAGTCATTTCTTAGGAGAGCTAAATTATATACACAGAACAATGCATCCAGGGGAATCCTCTCCTTGTGCTGCTGTCACTCAGAAGGCATTTCCCAAAATCTGAGCTGGATGATGATGACAGAAAGTTCTGTGTAAATGTTTTCCAGTGTTTGCTATGGAGAAGAAGGTCTCCCTCCCTTTCGCCTTCCTCCTACACTTAGCATTTTGTAGTGTTTGGCAGGGTGTCCTTGGACTATGGGAAGACTTGGGATTTAATTGTCCACAGAGTTCTAAGTTGTCGGTTTGTTTTCTGTTTTTACTCTCTCCAAGGGCAGGCTTCCATCCTATCCTTACTTGCCCTTCTCAGAAGAGCTGCAGGGAAAGGAGACAAACTGAGGCCGAGACATTTTGGGAACAAGAAATGCAAGATCTTCTCTCCCTTTCTTGTCCTAATTCAGTAGCCGAGGGCTTAGGAAAACAGGTCAGGTCAGTGTATTAACCACTGAGTGGATGTGCTGCAAGAACAGCATGTCATGGAAGGAGCTGGTTTTGCAAGAAGTACAGAAGATGGAGGATGCTTTCCTAGGCAAAGTATGGGCTCAGGTTTGGAATTTTCCAAGGAGGTAAGAAATGAGATGCCTGAGCTGGAACAACATAATAGTACCTGGGTTAGGAAAAAGAACTAAAACCTTTGGTTCAGTGTGAGGGCCCCACGACACTTTCCCACCACTGCATTTACTGCAGCCATTCCTATGTTTCCCACAATAAATAGGTCACACAGGGATAGGAAGATTGTGAGTCTACAGAGGCTTTAGGACTATAACTCCCACATCATTGACCATTGGCCATGCAGGCTGGGACAGGTGGGAAAGGAAGTCACAAATTTCCCTCTCCTTGCTTCCCAGAAGGTCAGATATGCTCCTCTAATCCCTGGAAGCTTGCATTGGGACATGTGATGGGCTGTGATTTTCCACAGAATGTCCACTATAAATTTAGGCCCTTTCACTATGGATGTATTTAATGCTAGAAATACTCATGCACCATGTATGTAGCTGCAGTAGACTCAGTTGCATGTAAGGTATGACAATTAGGGCTGCCTTTACTGGAATCCTATTGGTTAGTTCCAGCTGACTCAACACATAGATAATTCCCATTGATTCAGTGGCTCTTATCTAGTCAGGACTAACAATAGGATTTGACTTGGTCAGCTTAATAGCCCAATAAATGTGTTACTTATTTGCTGCTTGAAATCTGTCTGCCCTCAGGGTCCCACTTTACATAGTCACAGCTCTGAAGTTTCAGTGAATATATGCTTCTTTGGTTAATGCCAGGGCTTTGTGGCTAAGTCAGTGGTTCTCAACCTGTGGGTCCCCAGATGTTTTTGGACTTCAGCTCCCAGAAGCCCTGAGCATTGACCATAGTGGCTGGGGCTTCTGGGAGCTGAAGTCTACAAATATCTGGGGACCCACAGGTTGAGAACCACTGGGCTAAGTGAACATCCTGGCTACCTATTACGTAGTCCCAGTGATGCTGTTGACGAGAAGCACTTCACTGACCTTCACCCCATGGTGCTCCTCTTGCCTATATTGTGTCTGACATTTTGTAAAATTGCCATTTGAAAGAATAAATAATTTCTTTATGCCTTTACTGAGTGGCTATATGCCTGCACCCTCTCCTCTGGTTCACTGGAGTTTTGAAGTGTTTGGTGGCTGCTGTTTAGAAAAGTAGTCTGGGCGGACCAAAAGTCTCACCCCTCTTCACATTGTTCCACTGTTTCAGGAACATTACTTAATCAGATATAAGATTCCCTTGCTAACTGCAGGTTTCCACATTGCTCAAACCCAGTGTTGGAAATACAGAACACCAATACAGAATGATTACCAATGGAGGATCAAATAGAAAATAGAAAAATACAAATCTGAGTGGTGTTTTTCCTGTGGAATGGCTCATGGGGGTCATTTTTGATTTTCTTTGTGCAAAGGAGCTGGAAGAAAGAAGTGGGGGGCTGTTACTAGTCATACTAGTTGCACCCCCCATTCCTATCAGTATTCAGATAGTGGCTGGCATGGTAAGACCAGCCCTGGCCCCTGACTGGTAAGTTCTGGTTAGGATCATCTCCCTACACTGTCCTTCACCTGATGTCCTCTTGCCAGTAGAAGATGATGGCACATGTATTAAATCTGACTTTGGGAACAAAGTCTGCATGTACCACTGTATGCGGGGTGGGGGGAGGAGGAAGGGAGGAGAGAAGAAGGAAAGTTTCTCTTGCTTCAGGGCAGCTGCCATCAGCAGCCAGGAATAAACACCAGCAAGCAGTTCTGGGAAGTGAATAGCAGCTGCTCTGAAATGCAAACAAGGAGATGCTGCCTGGAGCTTTTTCCTGGAGTAGAAGCAGAGGGCAGGGATGTGTGAGAGTCAAGCCAGGTGCTGCCGAGCAAGGAATGAAAAGGCCTCACTGGTCTGGCAGTTCATTTCTTTTGAAGCCGGGGTGGACAAAAGTCCGTAAGGTTGAGGAACCACATTGGGTTCCTGCAGGTCATCAGAGAGTTGAAAGCATCAGCTGGATGCTAAGACAGAGTCTCCTCATCTCTTAATCCTATGGCTGAATGGCAGCAGATTGTGGTTACTCAGCAGCAGTGACAGGATTAAACCCTGCATTTTCCCAGTAGCAGATAATTCCTAGGTGGTTTTCCACCCAGGCAACTTACAGAGCTGTGTGTGTATGTGTTGCCAAATCGTTCATCCAGGCAACTTGGACATGTCTGTCTTTCTCTCTGTTTGTGGACTGCAGCTCCCAGAATCTTCCACCTAGCATGGCCAGTGTGGGTTCTGCTTGTTTGTACAGCTTCTGGGAGTTGTATTTTTTTGAATCACAGCTCTCAGAACCCCCAGCATTATTCCACTTAGCACTTGGTTCATTTACTGTATTTTTACCTAAACTCTTATTTGCTCGTTTTGTTTTCATCTTGTCATTTTAATGACTTGTGAGCTGAATAGTTTTTTTTGGGGGGAGGGGTTATGAATTCTGTATTTTTATTGAAGTGTAATGAACTGTGTGAGTAGTTTTGTCCTGAAAAGCAATCACTGAAATGTAAAGTCGAAGGCTTTCATGACTGGAATCCTGGAAAACCCACGACAACCTAATAATTCAAATCCTCTTCCTCCTTCCATCTTATTTCCTTTAGCTCCTTCAGCAATCCCCCCTCTGGGGCCCAGTTCAGTTTATTTTCACTTTAGTCCTGAACATTTATGTGCAAGATCCGTTGATTTCAGTGTATGAGGTGTGAACTTTTTCCCTTTCTTTTTCTTTCTTTCTTTCTTTCTTTCTTTCTTTCTTTCTTTCTTTCTTTCTTTCTTTCTTTCTTTCTTTCCTTCCTTCCTTCCTTCCTTCCTTCCTTCCTTCCTTCCTTCCTTCCTTCCTTCTTTCTTGTTAAGCTACAATTATACACAAATAGGGAAGGAAAAAGTCACGTGTAGGAAACCCTGTGGTAGGTTTGCCTTAGGGTTGCCGTAAGTCAGAAGAGACTTGAAGGCATACAACAACAACAACAACAAACAGCAAAGTTGGGGAAATGGTGAAAATTTACAGGACACAACCACTGTGCTATAGTGCTTTGAGCATTGGACTGGCATTCTGGGAGACCAGGTTTGGAATTCTTGCTTGGCCATGGGAGCCCATTGGATGGCCCTGGGCAAATCATACTCTCTCATCCTCAGAGGATGATAAAAGTAAGCCCCCTCTGAACAAATCTTGCCAAGAAAACCCTGTGATAGGTTTGCCTTAGAGTTCCCATACGTTAGAAATGACTTGAAGGCACACAGCAGCAGTAGCAACAACAACTTGTACTGAAGATGGTACATTGAAATGGAAATGTATAACTGTATGAACATACAAAAGCCATAGCAGAAGTTTTTAAGAGTTCAGGGTTCACAGAACACCCCTCCCTCCCCTCCGATCTTAAAAGCATCCATTTTGGAAGCATTTGTTTCATGAGGCATCAGGGATAGATGGACAACTTTATTGTTGAACTAACACAGATTCATACATGAATTTGTTGATGTACAGTATACAGTTAATGGAGTTGGCATAAGTCAACAGGCAACTTGAGGGCATAACTGTGCCCAGTTCCCTTGAAACAGCCAGTAATACAGGGCATAAGCACAGAGCAAGGCCAGCTTTGTGGTTAGCTCGCTCTTTACTTCTTTTTCTTTCTTTCTTTCTTTCTTTCTTTCTTTCTTTCTTTCTTGGGTGTTTGGTGGGGCATTTTTGCAGATGGAAAATCTGCTCTCAAAAAAGGTGTGTTTTAAATTACAGTAATGCAGGACTAATCAGCCAATTATGTTCAAGTATGTGGCTATGATGCACTGCACTGTTCTATGATTAATTTATCTACTTTTCACACCTTTCTTTCCTAATCAATTAGCTGTGGAATTCCCCTTCTTCTTTTCCCCTAACTCCAATGAACTTTGAAAAGCCATTTCATGTTACCTAGAAAAGCTTAAGGAAGAGAAGGAGGAAGTGGAATAATAATGAGAAAAGAAGGAGGAGTGAAGAAAAGAGAATGAGCTAGTACTGTTACTACAGTAATGTCATCTTGTAGGTTGCAGAACGGCTAACACTGACTTCCTGATTTTGAAACAAAGTTTGTGGAAACTAGTACTCCACTTTCCAAGATAAGTTACATGTTTAGATTACTTGTTGCTAGTCAACAGTTCCAGGTATAAATGCAGCATGTATAATGGCAGGCATGTGAATCAGGACCTAGAATGCAAGGATTGGATTTTTCCTTAAGAAAGTGTCTTGTTCTGTAGCCCTTTTCTTGAGATATAACTTCCCTCAGTTAAGAAACACAGTGGGTATGTTAAGTGGGATCTCATTGTGAAATTGATTTTTTAAAAAAAAGACAAGCAATATTTCCGTATTATTTATGGAACACCAATACCTACAACAAAACTACTGTTCTCAGAGATTCTTGGAAATACAAACTCTGACATTTAAATGGCTTTATAAAGGTGTTGTGCTAGATTCTACTCTTGTTTGGGTCCACTGTAGTCCGCTGTTCCACAGCAACCCAAATGTCTTGTGACATCTTAAATTATAAGCAAGGAAATTCTGACTAAACTTTAGGTACCCTTTCACTTTATACAGTTAAAACACTAGGATTCCAATTCAACTGCTGTAATTCCAATTCAGCTCCATCCTACAAAATCCTAGGGCTTGTAGTTCATCCAGTCAAAAGCACTAGAGGAGCTCCCTGGTTGACAATGTGAAGTACTGCTTCTTAAACTGCAAATCCTATTATTCCAAAGGGTGAAGCCAAGAATCATGAAGTGGAATCATAGTGCTGTAACTGTGTAATGTGAAAGCGCTTGGGAAGAACTTCCTGATGGTAGGAGCTGTTCATCAGTGCAGTGGACTGCCTTGAAGGTGGTGGCACACTTTCCAAAATGAGTTACTTGAATCATTGGTATATTTTAGCTGTAGATTACCTGTATCGACAGAGGGTTGAACTGAGTAACCACTGATGTCCCTTCCAGCTCTACAATGTTATGATTCTGTAAATGTGAATGAATTTATTGTAGCAAGAACAATTTGAAGGATATGGATTCTCTTGGACTAGATTTTGTTGGTACAAGAGAAGATATGCCTGAACTGGATCTGTAGGTTTAGTTCATTTGTTTGATCCCATGTTGAATCAAGAAACTGCAGGGTAAGGATGGGTTCTACTGCCAGAATGCATGATCAAGTGTATCTTCCATCTTACTGAATTCTGTAAGACATTGCTGGGTAGTGGAGCTTCCCTGTGTGGATTAGATTTCTTTTCCAGAATTGCATGCTTTCAGAAAGAGGAGCAAAGGGGAATGGGGATGGGAAGAAGACAATTAGGCTAAACTAAACTATTGAGCAGTGTCTGTTGATCAGACATACTAAAGTTCACTCAGATCCTTCTCTGGGTAAGGAAGAGGAATCACATGTCTTCTTGCATTCAGAATCCAGCATGACAGACAAGAAGTGAACAAAACTCCTGGCCTTGTGGCAGGAGTAAGATCCTATTCCAAGAACTCAGCCAGGCTTGTGGGGGCTTGGAGACCAATATGTTTATTTAGAAAATCCACACAGTCAGTCCCTGCTGCTCCATAGCTGAGTCAGTCCCTGTTGGGCAAGGCTAGTGTCACGCAGAAGAAGTTTAGTCAGTTCACCATTTACCGTTAGAGGATGGAAATAGATCCTACAAGAGCTGGTGCTGCATTTAGCTCTGCAAAGAGGACTCCATTTTCTTTAGGTTACGTGTATGTGTGTGCCTTTAAGTCTCCTGTTGACTTGTGGCAACCCCATGAATTTTAAAGGGTTTTCTTTGGCAAGGAATACTCAGAGGTGGTTTTGCCAGTTCCTTCCTCTGAAATAAGCCGTACAACATCTGGTTGCAGGAGTGGAACTCATGCATGCTTTCAGGTGATGCCGTACTGCACCCCCCCCCAGGCATTCTTCACCATTAAGTATGAAGGCCAGGGCTGCTGAGAGTTGTAATCCAGAAAACATTTGGAGAACTACATGAGTCCTATTTCTGGCCTAGTGGAAACAGGTTTAGGCCATTTTCCTGGTCTCAAAGATGACCTCAGTGAGGTAGGGAACACCAAAAAGACAAGCACTTGGAAAAGTTACTTTTTGAATGTTGTTGTTGTGTGCTTTCAAATCATTTCCAATGTATGGCAGCCCTAAGGCAAACCTATCATGGGGTTTTCTGGGGCTGAGAGTGTGTAACTTGCCCAAGGTCACCCAGTGGGTTTCCATGGCTGAGTGAAGAATGAACCTTGGTCCCCATGGTCTTAGTCCAGTGCTCAAACCACTCCACCATGCTTTTGAGCTCTCCAAATCTGCCATGCTGGCTAGGGGGTCTGGGGAGTTATAATCTAAAAAGTAACTTTTCCAAGTTCTGCAAAGTACAGATTGAGTGTGTTCTTGATGTCCTCAGTGATAATGAAGAGCCACGAAAAATGGCTACATGTGTGGATTTGATCTGTGATAACCTTGTGGGGAAAATGTGAAAAGAAATGTAGGGATACAAACTAACATTATTTCATTATTACCAGGTATTATTCTCCAGTGCATGGTGAACAGGAAAATGCAAAGCTCAGCTGAAGCAAAACATTTTAAATTGTGATGGTTTCAAGGCATGTTCTTAAATCTCATTGAAATCAGTGGGACTCGACAATGCCTCATGGTAGCAGAAGTGTGCCCTAATTTTATCGTTAACAAATAGAAAAGTATATGTTTGGTAACAGATATATAATCTGATTAGTGACATACAGTATGAAAAATCAGAAGAACTGAAAAAAGTGGATGGAGAGAAAGGGAGATGATAAAAGACAATGCTAGCAGATTTCAAATCTTCTTGAATTGGGAATACTATCTCAAAACTGGAAGCAATGTTTTCAAATGTTTTAACATCAGCAATTTTTATTACACAAACATCAAAAGATAGACACAATTACATGAGAATGTGGGTTGTATAATAGGGAATGCTGAAGAAAATGTGGGTATCCCTCTAGGATGGCTATACTTTGAAACACATGTATCTCTATAGAGTCCTAGGGCCCTTTCACATTACTCAGTTATAGCACTATGATTCCAGTCTAATTGCCTCTGGTGCCTCTGACCAAACTACCGAACCCATGATTCCATTGGATGCTGCCACAGCAATTAATTTGGAATCAAAGTGCTATAACTGTGTATTGCGAAAGTATCTCAGGTCTCCAAAAACTTCAGAGTTAGCATTGTACCCTTTGCTGCTCTTTGCTTTCTGTGTCTAGCCTTGTCTTGCAAATTTGGAGATGTGGAAAGCCAGTGCTGAATGTCACGTGTGCTAAGTTGAGAGATTTTGCTTCTGAAACAGAACAATGACATGCCTTGAACTAGCAAACTAAAAAAGCATATCCTCCAAAATTTCATAGATGAAGAATGGGACATATGTGACCAAGCAACATCAGATTGTGGTCAAGATGAGAAAAGTTATTAAAGAAGGATGAGTTAGGGAGAGACTGAAGTAGTCTGCTTTTACCTGAGTCTATAGGAAAGTGTAAGATTCTACTCCCTCTCCTCTCTCTCCCCCTGATGAGTTGATTTTGTGCAAACTGCTTCTGCATTCCTTTCGTCCTGATATGGGAAACCCTCTGATCTCACACTTGTCTCAAAGGCAATGAAATAACAAGTTGCATCAGGATGCTCTTGGCACTTAGAATTCATCAACTTCTCCCAAGAAACTTGAATACAAATGAGTCTTGGGTGAATGGTTTGTAGCTAGTATTGTCAGCAGGTCAGGCCTTTGATGTAAACCCTTACAGTCAGACTCAGGAGAATTAGTGGGGGCGCAAAATGCCCCACGTCTGGCTCATGATATTTTGATGTATGTACAACCATCTTGGCTGCTGAATGCCAGAAACCAAAATGATCTAAGTCTGCCATTGCTTGTTACACCTTTATTGAAGTCATCATATGTTTATACAACACGGTCTTTTTGTTTTCAGATTGTGAAGAGACTATGTTTTTTTCCTTAACCTTTCCATTCAAACCGTAGTTTTCAATCTAAAAGGACCTATTTTAACCACTTCCCTTAAAACAGAAGCCATTGCACTTCATACTGTTGTAAACTGCAGAATATTTTATGTGGATTGTGCAGATAAAATGAGTCTGGCCTAGTTTCATAACTAAGGGAATAGGCTGGAGGCATTTGGGGACTGGGGGAAACATGTAATTAACCTTTGCTTTCCCTTTATTTGACCTCTGGCCTGTTCTGAAAGGGAGAGAGCTAAACTGAGTTAATCCATTTATTTGCCATCTTGTATCTAAAGAACTCTTGGTCATGTTATTTATTAAGCCAAATTACTTATCTTGTCCCTTTGTAGTCCTCTATAGAGGTGGGATTCCTCATGAAAAAGTTAATACAGAATAATTGTATTGGTTTAATCAACAATCTGAGGATCTCTCCGTTGATAAATGCTAGAGAGATCCTAGCAAGTTGACTCAGAAGCCTCACTGATTTCAATGGAACATTTTTTTCCAAGTAATAGTGTAGTGGATTGCTTTGTTAATTTATAGTGCCATTGCTTTCAAAACACTATCTTGGGGAGGGAGGGGGAATCATGCCTCTGGAAGGTCTTTGAAGTTTCTGGTATTTTTGTTCCTTGCCTGCCTTACCCTCAAGGCATCTTGTAGCTGTATATTAGTACCCTCCTGCCAGATGTGAAAACCACAATGGGAAAATATAAGGAGAAGTCCAACTGTGCTCTGATCTTTAAAAGGAATGCCATTGGTTTTGGTCAAAAGCCCATCAGCAGATACCAGACAGATCTCAGATCTTTAGGGAAGCCAAGAGCATCTGGGAATGGCAGCATGTCTTTTGGACAATTATTTGTTGATGGTTTTTGCCTTAGGGCTGAATCACAGACACCCTGGCCATTACAGCCCAAAGTAAGGATTTCCTGCCTTTCTTGGATCTGACCAGAGGTACAGACACTGCTATAGCAACAGAGTTCAGCAGCTCAGTGTGGAGAGAACAGCATGATCTGGTTTCAGTGGGAAAAATCTTCTTTGACTTATACTTCAAGAAAAGTCTCTGCTCCTAATTTGTTTGAGAAGTGATTTGGAGATTAGTAGATTTCAAAGGCCCGGAGAGTTGCCAGGCATTGTAGGTGAAACCCTCTCCCTTTCCGAAAGTAAAAGGTTTTCTAATGCTTTGTGCTGGGAAGGCAGCTGGGCTTCTCTAAATAACTCTCAACTGTTTCAAGATAAATGGAACTGCCACCCAGTAGAAAAATATTTCAGTGTGCCTTTTTGGGATTAGCAAACATTCCTCTATCTTGAACACCTAATTCTGTATGAAAGGTGAGATCCGGAGCTCATTTACTTAAGAGTAAGCCACACTGAACACTGTGGAACTTAATTCTGGGAAAGCAAATACTGAATCAAGTGATTAGTAACACACGAGTGTACATTTATGGAAACAACGACTCTTGGTTGAAAGGTATTCATATGAAAAGCTAAGCACTTCCTTCTTCTGCAGCAATAATATGCATCATTGCACTGTAATTTAGCTACCCTTGTTCCCCTGCTTGCTCTCCCCTTGTCTTCCACTGCATATGTCATGAGGTATTGTATTATTTCTTTGACTCATCTTCACTGCATTTTTTCTTGGAAGGTCTTTTCTTTTTTTTTAAATGGCACCTCACACTTCTAGCCTATAACACTTAAAAGACAAATCAAAGGCTGTTATTCTGTTCAGTGCTTGTAGGAGTGTAAAGGACAGGTATGAGCAATGACAGTGGTTGTTTTCAGCTGAGGGAGAGTATAGCTGTGCCTGCCCATGTGCTGACCCAATTTGTGATTTAACTTTTTGTGTAAGGGAATACTGGATACCTCTTTATACAAATGTAAGCAGGAGTTCTGTCAAATTCTGCCCTAAATAGTCACTTTACGTTCCAGCATCAAAAAGCATGGTTCTTACCTGGAAGCAAGGTTCTTATCAAACTTTGCTCCCAGTCCCTCCAACGTGGATCCTCCATCCTGTTCTTCCTTCAACAGGATTGCCAACTGGACAAGAAAAGAAAAGGCCTATCTTGTTTCTATCACCTTAATAGTTGTCTGATGTGTAAAAACCATCAGATGAAGATTTTCATAGTACACAGTGGAAGACTATAACCAATTATTGATGTTTGATCTGGCTACAGGTTCAAATGTTAGCAACCCTCACTATTACCCTAACTCCTCCGATTGAGAATTGTCAAGTTACAACCCTGAGATCCGGCATGTGTCTAACTGTTCCACAGCCACAAGACAGGATGGGATGGTGGTAAGGAACAGGATCAGCTATGCTTCTCCTTTGAGAGATATAATGCTGCTAGAAATAGGCAAGTTTGCAGGCAAGACAAACTAGCAATCCAACCGTATTTTTTCTTTTAATGCTTAATACTAGCTTGTTCCACCCTTTTGCCCTAAATGCATATCTAGAGACATCAATTAGCTTACTTTTAAAATTAAACCATCTTCACCACCCCTGACCACTGGCCATATCAGCTGGGACTGATGGGAGTTGTTCAATAACATTGGGTAGGTCACTGATTCCCCAGCGAGTTTCAAGACTCAGGGGGGACCTTAATCATGTGTGAATCTGAGTCCCACTAGATGACACTGGATCTTTGTATGTGAAAAGAATGAGTAACTGACAAGGATAACCCCAAAGAAAGCAAGTAATGTAGTGTTACAAAAACGTACAATAAATCCATACAATGAGTGGGAACGCTTAATGTTAACAGGATCCTTTATTTTAAAAATGAAACCTTATTTTCTAGTAAGAAACAAATAGAAAGCCAGTCTGGAAATTAATGAAATCAGTTGAAAGAGCTTTTTATATCGGATGGGAGAATGAGTTTCAGTCTGATAAGCTCTGAAGCCGTCTTGAAAAAACCTTTTGAAAGACTATTCCTTTATTATACCGTCCCATGCGAGGACACATGGAAGACTGCAACAGTTACGTTTACAACGAGGGAAGAATAACTTCCTACGATTTTTCTGGTTGTGGCTGTCCACTTCAGGCAGTACACTACTCACACAAGTGCAACACTTGCACGAGGAATTAGCTACAGGTACCAGCAAGATCGCCCGAGATCTTGCAAACCCTGCGCACAGTCCTGTGCATTTTCCCTCAAATCCCCACCACCCTAATTTAGTGGGGCTGAAGCCCACTAAATCACAGCTGTCGAATAATCACTTGATCACAATGACGGTAAACTCACACAACTGCATGGCCCGGTGGAGCCCAGCGCCACAGTAGCAGTTACCTTATCTAAGGCTGTTTCTGCCCTACGCTGCGGTAGTGCTATAACTTCACTTTCCACATCGTGTGGAATCCTGGGATTTGTGGTTTACTGAGGCCAGAGAGGTTGAGAATTCTTAGTGCAGGATTCCATAGGAGGTTGACAGTGGAATAATAGCGCCATAACCGCGTAGCGCGGAAATGGCCACAAACACAAAACCCGTGCGAAAGGATCTGCTGAAAGGAAAGTAACAGCGGAATGCTATGCCCGTGGCCTCTCTGCGGTGTGGCTCGGGGGGCTTTTTGGCCACCTGGCCTCGAGGAACAACCGCCCCCCGCTCAGCGCCATCCAAACCACCACCATCCGATCGGACGGCGGAGCGCCGCACGACCTCCGCGCGCCGAAGCGGAAGTGGAGGATCCTCTGCGGCCCGCTCACCCGGAAACGGAAGTAGGTAGGTTTCCATGGCGGCGGCGGCGGCGGCCGTGGCAGAGGCTCCCGTGCTATGGCGGCGGCTGGTGGAGCGTCTGCCTCGGGGCAGGCCGGTCTTGGCCGCCCTCCTCGGCCGCCTCTCCGACCGCCTGGGCCGAAGCCGCGAACGACGCGCTCGCAGGTGAGGCGGGGGAGAGCGAGGGGCTGCCCTTGGGAAGGAGGCGCGCCCGGCAATGAATCCCCTCACCCAGATTTGTGGGGAGGGGGTTCTATTAAAACTGGTGGTCGCTGAGGTCATCTGGTCTGTGCTTATTCGGAGAGAAGTTTCCCGTGCTGTCACAGTAGCAGGAAGTTCCCGGTCATCTTCTGATGCAGGGGTTGCCGGGGGGGGGGACCCAGGTCGTACAGGGGACGTAATTAGAACAGGAATGAAAGGTAAAGCTACTAATGTGATACTTTCTGCTTCTCATTCGCCGGTATGTCGACTTCGGCTGATGGTGATCCTGTGACAGCCTGTTACCAGCACCTCATGCGGACTGAGGCTTCCTTGAGTCTACGCACCTGTAATGCGGTTTTCCTCTTTTGCCACTGCCTGTCACTTTGTTTCGGGGGCTGTTGTGTGCCTTCAAGTCATTTCGGACTTATGGCGACCCGAAGATGAACAGGGTTTTCTTGGCGACGTTTCTTTAGAGGTGGTTTGTTCTTGCATACCTCTTAGACTGAGAGTGTGTGATTTGCCCAGAATCCCCCAGTGGGTTTCCATGGCTGAGTGGGGATTCAAACCCTGGCTGCCAGAGGCTTAGTCCAGTGCACAAACCATTGCAACACGCTGGCTCCCTGTTGCTGGTGATTATTGTCTTACAAATCCATGGTGTAATCAGAGGTGGATTAATGTTGGCAGTTTAGGTCACTGCACCAAGAGTGATAGAGAGGCTGAAGCCTAGCAAGGATGAGGAAAGGTTACAAAGTTTGGGGCCACTATAAACAAAGCTACTAGTCAAAATAGGAATACATTAACTGTCAGAGACAGAGCTGCTCTTTATGTTAATTCGTGGGGATGTGGGATGGAGAGTGAACTTACAGTCCTTTCCTCTTGGGAGGCTTCACACAGGTGTCTAATTGTCCACTCTGTAAAAGGAATCTTGGATTAGTTGGGCCATTGATGTAAACCTGCAAGGCTCTTCCTAATGTTCTTTCTGATTACTTCATTGTGTGTTGTTTTTCCTTGTTCTGTACAGACTTCCCCTGCCTTAAAAGGTTGGACTGCCTCTTCTAACACTTGGATTCCAGCTCTAATAAAAGTTTTAAACTAACAAAAACAAAACAAAACATGCAAACATTTTTGTTCTCACCCTTTTTTGTTTGGCTGCAGTCGCCCCTGGAATGCAGTCATGTGGAAACTTCTCTGAAATTGAATTTGGCCTTTGAACAGAATCATATTTTCCAAGACTTGATTTAAATTTGACAAAAGGTTGAGGAGAGGTGGGAAATGGAATAGTTGCTTTACATGTGTATCTGCAAAGGAGGAGGAAGCATAGGATGAAATTGGGTCTCCTAAAGACTGTGCTTTGTGTATGACTTTTTGGTTTATTAATAATGGTTTGTATCTTTCCCTTGTGAAAAAACACTCTAGAGAAAAGGGCAACCAAAATGGTGAAGGGTCTGGAAGCTATGCCCTGTGAGGAACGGCTTAGCGAGCTGGGTATGTTTAGTCTGCAGAAGAGAAGGTTAAGAGGGGACATGATAGCCATGTTTAAATATTTGAAGGGATGTCATGTTGAGGAGGGAGTGGGCCTGTTTTCTGCTGCTCCAGAGACTATAACAAGAAGCAATGGATTCAAGCTGCAGGAAAGGAGATTCCACCTGAACTTCAGGAACAACTTCCTGACGGTCAGAGCTGTCTGGCAGTGGAATATGCTGCCTTGGAGTGTGGTGGAGTCTCCTCCTTTGGAGGTTTTTAAGCAGAGGCTGGATGGCCATCTGTTGGGAATGCTTTAATGTGTGTTTCTGCATGGCAGGGAGTTGGACTGGATGGCCCCTGGGGTCTCTTCCAACTCTGTGATTTTAATAGTGTGCACAGTAAAATGATAAAAAATGCTGAAAAACAACAAGCTAAAAACATAGCTGGGAAAAAGAACCGTAAAGGATTAGCAAGTAGTTTAAATTGTTTCTACTGTAGGCTACTGCAGTGATAGGAAGCTTGCTAATGCCAAGCTAGGGTGCTTCTACAATTTGAGAGCATTTCTGTATTTTGTACTGTAGAAACATTTTTTTGTGTGTGTTTGCTGCAGCAAAGGCATGAAGGGTGCAGAAAACATGCATGTTTAAGCAAAAGGGCCTTGAAAATTTTATTGTTTTAATGAATTCATATATATTAGTGTTTGAAGATACTGATATGTTGGCTGCACTCCTTTGTATTCAACACAGGAAATGTCCTCAGCTCAGGAGTTAGGATTAGGCAAAGCCCTTCTACCAGCTGATCTTAAAGATCTGGTGACAGAGTAGTCTGCCAGTGGATCTCCTCTGCTGGCTGAAGTCTGCTGATGTAAGAGTTCAAAATGAGGCAGAAAAGGTGGAGTGAAGGCAAGGGAGGAATTTTCTCCAGCCAGGGACAGTTTAATTAAACTCCATCATTCCTAAACTGAAAGTGTTTTGGATTCAGCAGAGCTTCAGTGACCTTATGTTGGCTCTCTTGGCTGGTTAGAATTACATTCCAAGTCTAGGGCCGTCCGCACTACACTGTTGTAATGCTATTATTCCACTTTCAACATCCTGTGGAATCTGGGGTTTCTAGTTTACTGAGACCAAAGGCGCTGCTCCTTAAACAGCAAACCCCAGGATTCTGTAGGATGTTGAAAGTAGAATAATAGCACTATAACAGTGTAGTGCAGAAATCGGCACGGTCCAGCCTATTGTTTGTTCTTAAATTATGGACTACATGTTTGAGAAACACACATGCTTCAAGAGGGGATGAGTGGTTTGAAAACACAATGCCCAAAGTGCTATATACTTTTAGATTACTGTAAATATATGCCAGTGTAGTTACTCTGGACTCCACAGTAATATGCCCAGCTGTACAACAGGTGTGATAGGCCTGAGTACATCCATTATGCAGTGGTCAGTTAGCTCCCATCTTCTAAGGGAGAGGGTTGAGTGTGCATGTTTGTGAAGTGTTTGTTTGCACTAACAACTGCCCTTATGTGGCTTCTGAGGTACAATGAGTTACTGAGCTATTTTTAGTGTTGTGTAGTGCCCCACAAGCATTTCAGTCGTAATGACTACTTGAAGAATGCTGAACATATTTTACTATGAGCAGCACTGTGTGAAGATGTTTGTCATGTGCTCTTATCTTGCTTCATTGCTTAATGCTGTATGTTCCATTTGTCTAATTAGCCAGAGCAGGCACGGTTATAAATATGCTTAATTTGCAGAGGTGAGAAAGAGGAGACCCTACTCAGTTTGCTTTTGAAGTGATCCTGCTCACCTTAGTTAAAAAAAGAAAAAATCTGTATGGTCAGGATTCTGTGAGAAAGGTGTGAGACTGCTATGGAAATCAAAGCTTATTTCGTATAACAATCTCAGCACTGTTCACATTCAGCCTGTTATTTCTTAGTTATATTGTTTAACCACAGTTCAACTCCTAAGATCTCAAATGATTTTAGTGATAACATTCCCTGTCCTGTAATAATTTATCTGCCTGTGGAAACATCGCCAGTCCTTTCCTTGTCCAGATTTTGGATGACAGGTTTTTTGCATATATTGTGAGAAATTTTTTGGTAAAGTGTATTTTGAATTTTTCCAAAAACTTAAAGATTAATTTGTCTTGTGAAAGCTCCTGTAAAAGATTTTGATCTTAACATGGAGCCACTTTATAGCGCATCAGATGTTGATGATCATTGTCATTATCTTCTTTATGTAAATAATAACGGACCAGGACGAAATTATTTCCAATTTTTGAAATTTTTTTTTTTGAAAATTATATTCGAAGGATAACATAGGCTCTGGGGAAATTGAAAAAATAAAAAATTATTTAGACAAAGATAATACTCCCCAGATTACTGAGGATATGAGAAATGTGTTAAATCAAAAAATATCACCTCAAGAGGTAAGCTTTGCAATTAAGAAATTAAAATTAGGGAAAGTTCCCGGTACAGACGGGTTTACGGCTCTATTTTATAAAATCTTTGAGGATGAATTGATGACACCCTTTTTAGAATTGGTTAATCAAGAAGGAATAATGGAGATTCCACCTTCATGGAAAGAAGCTAATATAACATTAATACCTAAAGAAGGAAAGGATAAACTTGATATGAATAATTATAGACCCATTTCTTTGTTAAATTCAGATTATAAAATATTTACTATAATTTTGGCAAATCGATTAAAAAAATACTAAACGGATACACCAGGATCAGACTGGTTTTCTACCTAAGCGACAGATAAATGATAATTTGAGGACATTAGTGAACATAATAGAGTATCATGAATATGTTCCGAAGGAATTGGCCCTTCTTTCTATAGATGCCGGGAAGGCATTTGATAATCTTAATTGGTGTTTTATGAAGGAAGTTCTAAGAAAAGTTAATTTAGGCAATACATTTATTAAGTGGATAGCCTCCATATATAATAATCAAAGTGCATTTATTATAATTAATGGGATAAAATCAAATAAAATAGTAATAGAAAAGGGTACTAGACAAGGTTGTCCGATTTCCCCACTTTTATTTATATTAACTTTAGAAAAATTAAATAGGAAAATTAGAGAAGACTCCGAAGTAAAAGGATGCCAAATTCAGCAGAAGGTGTACAAATTAAAAGCATTTGCCAATGATTTGCTTATAGTACTAAATGACCCAATTAAAAGTATATTTAAACTATTTAAGATTTTAGAGGAATTCGGAGAAGTTGCAGGATTTAAAGTGAATAGAAACAAATCAGTAATTCTAACCAAGAATATGGAGAAAGTGGCACAAAAGAAATTGGAATTAATTTCAAATATTAAGATAGGGCACAAAGTTAAATATTTAGGTATTACTATTACAAGTAAAAATTTAGATTTGGTGAATAATAATTATATTCCAATATGGAAGAACATTGAAAATAAATTAATTATATGGTCAAAATTGAAACTCTTCTTACTAGGGCGTATAGCAGTAATAAAGATTAGTGTTCTCCCCAAGTTATTGTATTTATTTCAGAGTATACCAATACTAAAGGATGAGAAAATCCTTGAAAACTGGTTTAAGAAAATTAAAAATTTTCTATGGTTAGGGAAGAATTAAAGACAATTAAAGAGAAAGTTTTAATGGACAGTAGCGATAGAGGAGGTTTGGCGTTACCAAATCTTAAATTATATTATAGATCTTGTGCTATGAAGTGGATTTTGGACTGGATTAGTACGGAAAACGTAAGATTACTAACTTTGGAAGGCGTATCTAACAAGTTTGGCTGGCACGGGTATTTATGGTATCATAAAGCTTTAGATGATAAGGAATTTAATTGACATATAATTAGAAGAAGTTTACTGAAAGTATGGAATACCTATAAAATTTGTTTTTATTTAAAGAAGCCGAGGTGGATTTCTTTGCAAGAAGCCCTTTTTAAAGAATCATGTGCTAGAAATAGGAAATGTTTGACATATGAAGACATACTGTGTAAACGAGGAAGTAAGGAGGAATTGAAAACATTAGATGAATTAAAAAAAATGGGGTTCGAGGGAAATTGGTTACATTATAGAATAATACATGAACTGTTTAAGAAAGATATTGTGGAGGACGGGATCCAGGAAAAGGGTTCAGATTCTAAAGAACTGGATATCAAATATTTAATTGGGGGAGATCATATTATTGGAAAAATTTATCATATATTGTTAAAATTAGAAACTGAAGAGGTTATAATTAAGGATCATATGATTAAATGGTCAAGAGACTTAGGTTATTCTATTGAGTTAGCTGAATGGAGAAAGGCCTGGAATATAAATGTAAAATTTACAAGAAGTGCAAATCTGAGAGAAAATTTCTATAAAATGCTATACTGATGGTATATTACACCTCAAACTATTGCTAAAATGTTTAGTAATTATTCTAATAGATGTTGGAAATGTGGGAAGAAACTAGGAACAATGTACCATATGTGGTGGGAGTGCAAGAGGGCAAGGGAATATTGGGGGCAAATTCATAATTCAATCAAAAATATATTGGAAATAGATTTGAAATTTAGTCCAGAGTTATATCTTTTGAATATGTTTGGGGTAGCTAATCAAAAGTATCAAAAACAATATGGCAGAATTCTCTTATATATGGTGACAACCACAAGAATTGTCTACGCCTTTAATTGGAAAAGTCAAGAGATACCTTCTCAAGACCAATGGATATTGAAATTATATGAGATGTTTCAAATGGACTTGCTGACCGCATTAATGGATGAAAAGACTGACAAGGACAAAGTTGAAAAAGAATGGACCTTAGTGGCTCAAATTTGGAAAAGGGATTGGAAAGAGGTTTATATAGGATAAGAAGTTTATATTAAGATTAAGGATTAATATCGTTATATGCGAAATTTCTTTATTTTATGGTTGTTTATTGATATATTTCTTGTTTGAATCTTTTCCTGTTTTTTCTTTAATGGATTTAATAAAATATTAATAAAAAAAAAGAAAAAAATTATCTTCTTTATGTATATCCTGCCTTTTCCCGAAGATTGGGACTCACCGTGGGTTTCATATTTAAACAATTACAATATAATTAAAACCATTCAGAAAGTCAACACTGTAAAAAAATTAAATGAGACTGTTGATTAACTTGGGGCCTTTCCACCCTACACTGTTAGACTGCTACTATTCCTCTTTCAACCTCCTATGGAATCCTGGGGTTTGCGGTTTGCGGGGGGCTTGTAGAGTTCCCAGCCAGAGAGCTCTTTGGCCTCAGTAAACTACAAAGCCCAAAATTCCACAGAAATTTGAAAGTGGAATAATAGCACTATGACAGTGTATGGTGGAATTGGCCTTAGTGCTATCAGTTATGACAGAGAGAGGTTTCGCAGCCTTGCTGTGTTTAACTAGCCTTTAATTAGACACGATAATAACTGGTCCTTGCACTGATTTAAAGTTAGCGTTGACTGATTTGTCAATTCTTCTTCGCTCCCATCTCACTTATAGGTTGCTTTGAACCCATAACCCGTATAATATATTCAGATGACAGCAACAAGTCAGGATGAAGGAGTGATTTTTTTTCTTCCCCCTTTGAGTCTTAAACATCTAGTTTTCCAAAGGACTAGAAAGCAGCATCTTGTAGGTGTTTGATTCATGTGGAGGAGATCCCTGCATTTAACTTAGTGCTGGAGCACCACCAGCAGATAGGTGTGGGTGTGTGGGGGGAGGTTGAGGGATTTTGTGTGGAGGATGTCAGTTAAAGTGAGGATTTATTGGATATGAAAGTGGTAGGAGGACTCATTTCTGATTCAAATTACAATTCAGATTAATTTAATATATATTCTACTTTTCTCTTGAATAGGATCCAAAGTGGGTCAGACATAAGTTAAAACAAGGTACATGAATTAAAAATTAAGAGTAAAAAAGTTAAAAATTAAATTAGATGCCATAGTAAAACATCAATAACTTTAAACAACATACAGTCATTTAAAACCATGGCAAGAGCAATTAAAAAACAATGCAGCACCTGCCCCCTGTGTGGAAGACCTTTCCACATGGCTGCTTGGTCACTGAATGCTTGCTCAAATAAAAGAAAAAGTCTTTGCTTGTTGGTGGAAGGAGAGCAGCTTGCACTTGGAGAATGTATTGGCAGCCCTGAGAGTCACATTTCTGAGTCCAGAAAAATCTTATCAATGAATTCAACCAAGACAGAAGCTTTCAAGAGTACATGTGATTTGGAGCTGTCCTCTTCTTAGCAGGGAAGATGGTGATTGATACAGGAAGTGGAAGATTGATTTATCAGCTGTGCTATTTTCTGGTTGCTGCAAAGTACTTCACTGAAGTATAGGAAGGTGGTGGTTTTAGAGACTGTGGCAGCAGGATAACACTATGGCCCTTACAAGTTGATTTGAATCACTTTTAGAGTAGAACTAACCAATAAAACTTTGCTCTTTCAAATCTCAAGTAGTTTTGTTTACTTTTGCCTTTTTCATTACTGTATCTAGTGCTTACTCTGCTCTTTCTTAACAACCTAAGGTCCTAGTCAATAATATGGGACAGAAAGTGCTCTACAAGCAATTGTCCAAAGTGGAAAAATTCTTTATTTGGGAGTGGGTCTATATTGGTGTATATTGAATTGTTGCAGTTAGGACAAATCCCACATACTGTTTCTGTGTGTGGTGGGTCTGGTGTGCCTACGGTTAGCATTTGTGTTGTAGGTGTTTAGCAATATGAGACGGATGTTTTAATTTTGGCATTGTGGAATGTTTGGACACTTACATGGTTGATGTCTCTAAACTATACCCTTTCTCTGCTTGCTTTTTTCTAGGAAAGATCTTAAACCATGCAGTTGTTCCACTGAAAGCCATGCTGCTTAAAGGCCTTGAGTTGGTTAGTAAACTGGCTAGCTGGTGATACTTCAAGAGAATTCAGAGCTAGAGAATGCTGAGTAAACTCAGAATGCCTAGCAGCAGTTATTGATCAGATTGGAAGGAGGTTTCAAGCAGACCATTGCAGGACCCTAGCCTGAGTCTGGTACTGTTCAGCATTTTAATCAGTTACTTGTAGAAGAAGGTACAGAAAGAATTTTTTTTCAGAATCTGAGAGGTAGCTTGGAAGAGTAATAATTCCTCCAGCAGATAGGGATAAGAATGTCTGTAATAGAATGGGAAACTGTCCTGAGACAAATAAAATGAAATTCAAGGGAAACTAAGGAAGAATACTGCATTTAATCCCTCCCCATCAATGTTTAGTCAGATCTAGCTTGGCAGTAATGTACATGGAAAGGATGTTGGGATTTTACCCAGTTACACCTACTGTTATGTTCAGCCTGTGATGTGACTATAAAAAAGCTAATGCAAATTTAGATTGCATTAGTAAAACTGCCAAGTCAGGGGAAGTAATAGTTCCCTCTTACCTTGCAGTAATCAGGTATTCAAAGTACCGTTCCTCATTTTAGATGTTCCACTTTATACAAGATATAAACTACGGGGGGAGAATATGTGATCCTCCAGATGTGGCTGCAGTGCAACTCGTATCAACCCTAATCAGCACTGCCAATGGTGAGGGAAGATGGGAGCTAACAGTGTGATGAACGTCTCCTGGGCTGCGTGCTCCCTATCTATGATACAATGGTGTGGGAAAACAAGTCTTTCAAGGAGCTGATCTGGAGAAAAGAAGATGAAGGGAGATCCAGAAGGCACTTGGCACTTTTCAGTTTGTTAAATGATTGCCACATGGAAGCAGGCAAAAACTTTTTTTTTACTGGACAGAGGGCAGGACGAGATCACATAGACTTAAGCGATAAGTGGGTAGATTTTGGATGAACATTATGAGAAATACTTTAACAGTAAAAACTGTTAAGACAGTGGAATCAATTATCTGGAGGTCTAGTGGCTCCCCTCACTGGTGGTCTCTAGGGTTTATTGAACTGTCTGTCAGGGGGTTGGATTAGGTGGGATACAAAAATCAGATACAAAAATGTTTTTAACTCCAATTCTGTGTGCGTGTATTCTTGGAGCTGTGTCACTGTGTTCTGTGGATAGTAGCACCTAACAGCTTTACACCAGTGCAGAGGTACTTAACTGTATCCTCTGCAACTTCAAATGTATCTGATTTGTGAAGCATTTATTCGTTCAAACTGAGAAATACTTTGATTCTTTGTCTTAGAGTGAAGTCCATAGGACATAATCTTATTTCATCATCATAACTTTGGTGAAAATTGGCTATCCACATTAATTTTTTTTCTTGTTTGTCTTAAAAATCAAGCATGATAGCCATTTTTAAATATTTGAGCTTATTTTCTGCTGCTCCAGAGAGGACACAGAGGAATGCCTTCAAACTTGAGGAAAAGGGAATCCACCTAATCATTAGGAAGAACTTCCTAACAGTCTGAGCAGTTTGACAGTGGAATACAGTGCCTTGGAGTGTGGTGAAGTCTCCTCCTTTGGAGGTTTTTAAACAGAGGCTGGTTGGCCATCTGTCAGGGGTACTTTGATTGTGTATTCCTGCATGGCAGGGAGTTGGACTAAATGGCCCATGCGATCTCTTCGAGCTCAGTGATTCTATGATTTGAAAAGACAAGCTTGTAATAAGGTTGTAATGTGTCACATAAATTTATGTTTAGTTTGTTTCTATGTTTTTGATTCATTGAAACACTATAGATGTAGATGCTTGCACTCTAAAACAGTATGCTATAGATGGCTATACTTTAAAACGGTATTTTAAGTTTAATAGCAACCTGTAGGTATAACAGTGTGAAAAATGTAATCACATCTTCTGCAGTGGAATTACAGCTTCTTTCAAGAGTTAGCATAGACATACAACTTTTGAAAGCTCTACCTTAATCTTCCTTTCTCTCAGCCCAGTCTTTACTCAAGTACAGAACCACTTCCTTAACCATATGTCAGGAGCATTACTGTATCTGTTCAAGAATACTTAAGAGAAATTGTCTGTGATGCAACATCTTCTCTGTTTTGTATCTTTGGCATCAGTTGTTCTCTTTTGTCTGGCACATTTGGCTTCTTCCTGTAAGTAGCTATGATCATTTTCCCCTCACCTGTTGCTAAGATGAGAATATAAGAGGAATCCAGAGCTCATTTTGAAATCAAATGCCATATTGCATACAAGATCAATCATGTGGAATGCTAAGTTTGTGTACCTCCTTATTGTCGTAGATAACCAAATTGATAAGAGTAATATATAATTAAGCACACAGGTTTCTGTGCTATATATCCTGTGGTATATTATACTGCTGACCTGCTATAATAGAAATTATATCCTATCATTGTGCAATAGTTGTTGGAGGCCCAAAATTCTCATTTGGCCAAGAGCCAATGAACCATGGGGCAATATTTTCCACAAACTTGAAAGAAGAATTAAAAAAAAATTGAAGAGGGAGTCTTAGAGTCCTTTCTCCACAACGCCTTTCCACAGCGCCTTTCTCAGCATATGACTTGCAAATGTGGCAACAGAGCCATTTCTGTCTTTCAAGCCTGCCTCCAGTCTCCAGGAATCCTACCAGACATTTTTTTTCTCTGTTCATGCAACAAGACTGCTGTAACATGGGATATACCTTGTTTACTGTCTGGTAGTCAAGCATAGGGGCTTACATTCTGAGTCTTGATCATTTTAATATTCCTTTTTTTGTAAGTTCAATGGGTGAACTAATTTATATTTTACAATCAAAACACAATAAAGCAACAACAACTCTTAACTGCTTTCAGTATCTAAGTCTGTGCCTACTGTAGACTAAGATACTCCAGGGATTGCATTCATAATAGTAGTAGTAGTGCTGCTGCTCCTTCCTTCCTTCCTTCCTTCCTTCCTTCCTTCCTTCCTTCCTTCCTTCCTTTTTAAAAAAAAGGAGAATAAGTGGCACAATCCATATTCCTCTACATCACGCATAGGAATGCGTTATCCTTCTAGGAGAGTGTGGGGGCTGCCTCCAACTGCAACTGCTCCCACCAAAAAATAAAATAAAATACATATTAAAAATATTTTTTGCCCCTAAAAGCGTGCAAGAAACACAGATGCATGTTTTGGAGTATACTTGGACCCCAGGGGACATTTTGAGACAAACTTTTTTTTGGGGGGGTAGCAAAATTTCGGTTTGAGCCTGGGGGGCTCTAAATGTCGTGGGTATACCCAGAAATAATTTTTGGCATTTCAGAGCAAAAAAAATTTGTTCCAGTGCTTTGACGATTCATAACCAAAGTGTTTATCTTCTGTTTTACTGATTGTAAGAAAGCAAAACTGTGTAATCAGGAGGGTATACACCTGGCTTCCCTGAATCTCTTATGTTGACTTAAAGCTAGGGAGTCAGCTGACACTCCTGACAAACATAGGTTTTATTTTTCAACGAGTCTCTTCCTGCTGGTAATCTATGCTATTCAAGTGCCAGTATGAGAAGAAACCATTTTCTGCAAATGTGGATGATTCCAGAGAAAAAAAGTCTGTTTTTTACAGTGTATTACTACACTTGGCAGAAATTCACACGTAAAGCAAAGCCTGTAGATCTTTGTTGTAGAGTAAAGCATCAAAGGCTGTATTTTCTTTTCCCTTCTCTCTTTCTTTCTTATTTTTTTTTTAAATATATCCTGGTCTTTGGCCCCTAAAGGATCCCAGGCTGTTAAGAAAGTTAGTGTTAAAATAAGAAAATTGGTACAGTGTCTTTGTATGGCCAAAGTAAAGATGAAAACAATGTTAAAATAGCAGTCATCCATATATGCCACTCATGAAAATAGTCCTCTTAAAGTGATACATGGACGTGCTTCTCAAAATATGCAAGTTGCAGTCCTTTGTATTCTTTCCTTTCTCAGTAAGCTAAATTTGTCATCATATAAATAGCAGCTGAAGTACCAAGAGTAGAAGATGCATCAAACGCTGCATTTTCTTTAGCCACCCATCACATGTAGGATGCAAAATGTATGTGGAAGTGCACCCCATTCCCTCGATGGATAATTTGGAGCGTTTTGGGGCCTCCAAACATGATGGTAATACACTTCACACCCCTGGAATGCATTTGGGGGCATTCTGGAGCAAATGTTTTGACCTTTGGGGGGGCACAAATACAGTCCTGGGGGTTGCATATGGCTCATCAGCTGCACTTGCTCTCTTCTGATCTAGAGGCTTGACTGAAATTTTTGGAAGTCTTGGTTCAGTTGTAAAATAGTCATATCCTTCAGTTTCTCTTGTAGCAGCAACTGGGTAATTGCATCTTAACTTGTTGTTCAGTGGTAATGGGTAATGTATGCAAAGTATCTGGTATCTCATGCAGGATGTGCAATGGGCTAGTTCCTGTTTCTGTTTTTTTGTTTTTAATGTCTAAGAAGGAAAGCTTCTGTAATACAGTTGGTCAGTCTTGCATTATCTGGGAAAAAATTACTTGCTACTGGTGTTACAGGAAGTATGTTGCATTGAAATAAATTCTTTATATTCTCAGCAGATGTTCTGACTTTTCCTTCGTGCCAGCTCATCTGTGTACAGTAAAACATACTGTATTCAAAACAAATCTTTCCTTTTAAAAGATACAGTCTAAAGAAATGACAAACAGTGGTTGCTCTGTTTAGAAACTTCCCCTCTTGGCCCTTATTCCAGTCCTTTGTTAGTTCCCAGAGCATCATTTCCTTGCCAATTTCCATAAAAAATCAATTTCTTGAAAAGTGGTTGGATGGATTAAATGTGGTCTATGGAACAAGGAGGCACAGGAGACCTGGAAATCTGTCCAGTGCAACTGCAGAATCTGATGCTATATTTCTAGTTCAGAGTTTAGTGGTTTTCATGGGAATAAGAAGGTTAATTTTCTTTTTTAAATGCCTTGTCCTCATGATTGCAAGGGAAAAACATTAAATATTTGGATGCTCTATGTGTGTGAAATATATTTAACACCATATAGCTGCCAATCTCCAGGCTTTTTAAATATGCAGTCAAGTATGTATTACCTTTTCCCTTTTTTGCTTTTCACTTCTCTACCTAAAACTATTGTATTCAACCTCATTTTGTAACAAAATATTCAAATCAAGCAAATCTGCATTATTTATTCTTAACAGATAGGTATACTAGATTACAAAATTCTATGGATATTACATCTATAGAAGGATGGAACCAAGGATATGAGAGGACAGAATTCTAGGTTATACGCGTACCTTTGTGTCCAGAGGGCAGTTCGATCTTATGAGTTAAGCTGGTTTATCTGAAGGCATAACTGTTTAGTATGTGAATTGTATGCTGATTCTTGATGATGATGAACAATTCAAGTTTGATAATACAGGATATGGAAATGTCCCCATATGAAAATTGTGTTTAGAGAATGGGTTTCGCCGCTGTGTGTTTGTACTGGGACTTAGTGTCTTCCAGGATTTTGTTGTTCTCAGTAGTACTTTTTGTAATGGAAATTTGATCCACTGTGTTGGCCAGATATACAGGGGTTCTGTTCCAGGATGTGTGTGCCCATTGCATCTGTTGACTATAGTGGGATGTGATGCTTTCTGTGACCTCGCGTTCGTGCATGTGGAGGTCGCGCTAGAAGAGGGTGCACGGTATATTTCTTTAGAAGCAAGCCTCTTTGATTTGATCCAGCTCAAGTTCTTATAAGCAAAAGACAGAGCCAGAAAAGGGAATGTTAAAATAATACATATCATCCGTTAAGCATTAAGCTTATTAATTTAGTGTAGTATCCATTGAGCATGACTCAGTGAAAGCAGTGGAAAGCAAAAGTCTGAAACCATGTGTTCATGTCTGGCCTTCTAAGTTTTTCAAGCTTAAGAAAGTTACTCTGAAGTCTTTATTGTGTTTTGCATCAGGATGTTAACAATAAAACCTGTTTCCCAGATTCAGTCACCACTTATGCAGAAATACAGTAATACACACTCAGGCGTTCCAGTGAATGAAGAGCTATTGACAGAAGTCACTATGTTGTGGCTTATGTGTGGGTGATGATCACTATGAGATATATCCTGTAATCTCTAATTGTCTCTGGTGAAACAGCTGAGGTTTAACAAGAATTGTGGTACTTGGAGCTCATTCAGAGCCACACTTCCTAAAAATAGCAGTTTCTAATCACCTAGATTTATGAATAGTAGATACTTCATATTCAGAAAATAGATTGAGACCCCTGTTCAGTTCATTTTCTTTTTTAGGGAATTCTGACTATGCATTTGTGTTACCTGAAGAGGGTTTTTAAAAAAAAAAAAAAAAGTTCAGGCAGTCAGTTTGATATGAGATATGTTAGCTGTTTTGTATATAGGTGTTGTCGTTCAAGCAGTCCACTTGCAGATGCTTTTGGTTTATGTGTGTTGCAGAAATGAGTTTCTTTGTTCTATCATACTGATGCCATTAACGGCAAGAAAACTGACCACGTGTGCTTAAAATTTCACAGGAAAGTCCTTGACAGACATCAGATCCAAAGAGGAAATCTGAGTGTACCTTCCAGGGATGTTGCTTCCATTTTCTTAACAAGACTGGCAACTCCCAGTGCCACGTGACAGTATGAAATTATACTTAAATGTTGGGAAAGCTTAAAGTTGGTAGTGAAGTAGCTGCCTACTCTGTGGAAGAGGAAATCACCCTGTGTCTAATTCCTTTTATCTGTGTAAGGGAACTAGTTTTGAACTCATAGATCAGCATTGAGAAGAATGTGGCCCTCTGGATGTTGAATGGCAGCTTCCGTCACCCATACCCAGCCTAGTCAAATGTTGAGGAATGATAGGTTACAGCTCAACAACACCTAGAGAGCACACTTTCCCAACTGCTGAGATTTGTTAATTTCTTCATAGAGACACTCTTATCTTCACCCACTAGCAAAAAGCAAATTTTAAGGCAGTCTTTGTTTTGTAGGTCCTAAATTATTAAGTTATTTACTGAACCTGCTGATGTCCCACTTTCTTCTAGTGAACTCAAGGTGGTGTATGTGGCCTTCTCCTTCCCCATTTTATCCTGTCAGCAACCCCATGAGTAAATCAGACTGTAAGAGTGTGACTGGCCATGGATCACCCAGGAAATGTCAAGGGTCAGTCAGTAGGAAACTGAACCTGGATCTCTGAAGTCCATCACTATAACCATTATTCTGCCTTGGATCTAATTGTTGTTCATTTTTTATTTCATTTGCAGTAGATTGAGCTATTTTTACCCTGTACAAGGCTTTTGCCTTTTTCTCCCTCTGAGGCTGAGAGAGTGTGACTTGCCCAAGGTCACCCAGTGGGTTTCTATTGCTGAGTGGGCACTTGAATCCTGGTCTCAGAGTTCAAGTTAAACACTCAAACCACTACACCATGCTGGATCACAAGTCAGATGTAGATATCTTTAATGAATTATTTGTGGCTTTTTAAAAGACATTGTAGTAATCTTCAAATTTAATGAAGGTGGATATTTCATCTGCTCGTCCAGTCTTAGTAGTAACTTGGAATGCTATGGCATTTTAATTGCCTTTCAAGTACGGTACAAGGAGGTTTTTCTTAAGTTCTCCTTTCAGTCTAAGGAGAATGGAAAATTTTCCTCCAAATTACTGTAACCTGGAATTGCTAAAGAAGTACTGAGTCCCCACGAACTGTTGAAAAACAAAACTGCTAGGAATTCTTACTTACAATGAGTCAGATCTCCATTGTGATGAATAGGTGGTGACAAATCAATGGGCTTTCTGGGAAGTGGAGTGGCAAACTGTCTGGTTTTTTTGTGCGCGAGGAGGCATGCAAACCTTGTGAAGATTCAATGTTTTATCACAAAGCAAGTAAGTGAAATCGTCTTCCTGGAATCTGTGGTCATTTGTACTTTGGACCAAGAGTTCCTCATAACGAAGAGTTCCTCGTAAAATGCTGGCGAGGTTCATGCCTGTGAGAGTTTTGTAGTGAGGTGTGGACTGTATTATGGCAAATCTCAGTCAGGGAACATTGTGGGTTGTAAGCTGCTTGTAAGCTATATATTGGGACTTTGTGGTGTCTGTGTGAGGAAATGCCTTTCTAAAGTACAATAATAGAGATATGACTTCGGTTGAAATTATTTCCTTTAACTCACTTGTCTTTTTTATTTCAATTTCTTTCCCAAAAATCTCAGTCAACAAACGTCATGGCCTAGAAACGTGGTGCTGGCATATAGAATTCTCTCTTCCCCAAGGTTTGCTGATAGCTCTGTTGTGCTTTATGATAACTTTGTAACAGTGGACCTGTGTCAACAAAAAATCATGATATGATCCTCTTACATTGTGGATTACATGACAGAGGAAAGATTGACCTCTCTTAGACAAAATGTAACAGTAATTATTCAGCAAAGACAGGTATTGTGTGCCTTCAAGTTGTTTCTGAATTATGGCAAACCTAAGGTGACTGTGTAATTTATTTATTTTTTCTTGGCAAGTTTTATTCAGAGAGGATTTTGTCTTTGTCTTCCTCTGAGGCTGAGAGAGTGTGACTTGCCAAAGGTCACCCACTAGGTTTCTATAGCTGAACAGGGATTTGAACCACGGTCTCCAGAGGTGTAGTCCGGTGCTCAAGCTGGTACACCAGGCTGGCTCTCAAAGACCACTTGTTATTGTGTGCCTTCAAGTTGTTTCTGACTTATGTCAAACCTAAGGCGAACGTATCACAGGGTTTTCTCAGGATGTGAGTGTGTGACCTGGCCAAGGTCACCCAGTGGGTTTCTGTGGTGGAGGGGGGAGGAATCAAACCCTGGTCTGCAAGGTTGTAGTCCAACATTCAAACCACTACACCATGACAATTAGGGTGCAATAAAAGCAATCATTTGAAAGAAAAGCCCACCAAAACAATGTTCTTTTAGCAACTGAAGCATGGAGTGATAATTGCAAACTGCAAATCTTGCATGTAATTACTCTTACTGCTATTTTCTTACAATGTATTTTGCTGTTCTTAATAAGTGTTGGTCATATTTGTTAGTTTTCACAGAATCTCTGCTCTGTAGTCAGGCTAAGAAGTTACTGACATTCACATCAGATGTTTGTTCTTTCTTTGCATACAATATGGCATTTCCCTTCTTGGCAGAGGTGACCTAACTGTGACTAATGTAGTTGAAAGGCAGATGTGTAATGCTTTGACTGTATCCTCTTTGCTCACACACCTGGAGGCAGTTGAAGGGAAATAATACTTTTATGTATGCAACTTAACCTACATCTTTCTCTTATTAGGTCATCATGGTTGCTTTTGGCTCCACTGCTCTCTCCTGCTGTTCCTCAGCTAACGGTCCCACCTTGTTCCCTCTGTCCTGAGGGATCATACAGGTTTCAGTGGATCAGAAACTTGGTTCCAGGGTTTGGAATTGCCAGCTCTTGTGTCAAGGTGCTTTCATCTCCAACGGAATTCTATGAACTTATGAAGGTGATTTTCATGCCTCCAGTACTTTTGCCATGGGAGATGGGCAGCAGAGTATAGATGTAAAAATATAGCATTTTCTTCATGTGTATATATCATCGCTTCTGTCCCACCACATTTGGAATGGCAACTCAGGATTTCAGATGTGCACAGTTGTATTGTACCTGTTCTAAAAGATGTTTTGTCAAACTTTTGGATCAAAGTTTTTTCTTGTTGTTCTTTAGTAAACTGGTCGGTTTGGTTTTCCTCATTTCACCCCAGATTCCTGGAACCGGAAGTGTGATAAGGGGAAAATATATTTTTCCAAAAATTATAAATTTTACCTAGATGTGGTGAAATGGGAAAAGACAGGGGAGGGGCTATGCCTCAGTATCAGAGCATGTGTATGCTTGTTCAAATAGTCAATTTCAGTTTCTGGCATCTGCCAATTAAAAAAATTAGGTAGCAGGGCTGGGGAAGACCCTTGTCTAAAGCCAGGGGTTGGAATTGTGCAGTCCTCCAGATGTTGTTGAACTGCACCTCTTAGCAGTGCTGCCATAGGTGAGGATTTTTCAGAATTATGGTTCAACATCATCTGGCATGCCACACAATTCCTACTCAATGGCCTAAACCTTTGGAGAGATTCTGTAAGGCATAGGTGATACTATTAGTTTTATGGCCTGCCTTAGAATAAGGCAGATGTGCCTGTTAAGTCTCAGACCTTTCAGGTAAAGGAGATCCTTTTTTATGTATGCCAGTCAAATAGACATAGGATTTCTCATTTCATTTCAGGAAGAACAAACAAAAGTGTATTCAGCTTTTTTACAAAAACCCCACACCTGTTGACAAATAAGGCTTTCACTTTCTCTTACAAAATAATATAGGTGCCTAGGGACTTGGTGTATAATAAATACAGCTTCTTATAACTAGATTCCTTCTTAGATTAAGACATTCATATTCTTTCAGTGTCATGAAGGCTTTGTCTTATGGATACTTGAAAACCAGCTGTATCTTGCACTTTACTTCTTAATGCCCCTTCCCTCACAAGAGTTTCTGGAACAGCCAACTCCAACCTGGGAATTCATCGGGAATGATGGGAGGGCTGTTGTAATCTGGGTCTGTCTTTCTCTGCACCTGCTGTTTCACTGAGGGGGGTATGTTTGTGCAGGCTGTTTGTCTTTCAAGGATGAATAACAATGCCTGTCCCTGACTTATTTATGGCCAGGATTTGCTAATACATATCAGGGAATCTAAATTTCTCTCTCTCTCTCTTGTTCTTTCTTTCAGAAACAGATTAAGATGGCCAAGCAGCGAGTAGTTTTGGCTTCACTCTACCTTGGAACAGGACCTCTGGAACAGGACCTAGTAAGTGTTCTGAAGTGGCATGAGGGGGCTGGGGGTTGTTGAGAAGCAGTTAGTTAAGAAGTAGTCTAGTCATAGACTTTCTTGGTGTTGGTCACCTGTCTCTTATAACACAGGGTGACTTTTTCTGTTCTACTTATCTTTGTGCTAAGAGGGTTTTTTTTTGTGTGGTAGCATTAGCAATTCACTGTAGAACTGTAAAGTTAACATGTTGTGATTTGTTAACAGTTCTCATAGGCTTCTCATGGATTATTTTGCAGCTCTCTGCCTTTTCCTTCAGTGACATCCAGTTTGCCCTACAGATGCACCAGTTTCTATTGTATGTAGTATCAACTGTTGGAAGGAGTCTGTCAATATGTTCTTTTATCTTCACTCCCTTTCTTTGTTAAAAGACTCATTGTTCTCTCTTATGATGCTTTAACATTCTCATCATCTTTCTTCTGACTAAGGAGGAATTGTGTTACGATAGTCTGTGATGAGATCAGTATTACAAGCATATTTAATGTTTTAAACTGTTTTCTTTGTACCTTTATGACTGCATTTATCTATGTTTGTAGAGTTTTAATATGTTTGTCATAGGAAAACAAATCCAATTTAAGTGGAAACTACTCTCTCCTTTTGACTGGGAGCGAGTGGATAGGTGTCTAACAATGATGGCTGTGTTGTATCGGGAGGAGTACGAAGGAGCTAAGTGTACTCAGAAAATTGATGTGCTCTGTGTGGTTTTGTATTATTTGGATTGCACATGCCTGATATCTGAGCATGTTGCATGCTTGAAACAAAGGCTGTCTTGTGCTTTCATGCTTGTTTCTTTTTCCTTCAGGTGGATTGCATTGAAATGGCTTTGGAGAATTCCTTGCAAGGAAGTGGGACTTCCAGTCTTACAGTGTCCATTCTCCTTGACTTCACAAGGGGATCTCGGGGTATGTCTGCATCTGTTTGGTCACAGTGGGTTTTTCATGTACCTAATTTAGTCTGCAAAGTTTCTTCTCAAAAATACTGTGCTTACAAGCTCTTCAAATTAAGATGCTTGGGCTTTTTTTTTTTATTTAGCAAAAGGTAATCAAAGGCTTAAATCAAGTACATTTTCACATATGTTGTAGGTATCTGCAGAGCCATAACAATCATAGACAGAATCTTTTGTATGTAAAATCTGGGGGAAAAGGTTCCTGATAGTAGCATCTCTCTCAGGTTTGAATCTTAAGACTTCAGTTTTAATCCTCTCTTTGGGTTCAAAGCAAGGAAGTAATTACTTGCAAGCAGTGAGTTACTCCTCCCTCAACAAATGTATAACTGAGTTATATTACAATTGTAAATAGGATAACCATTCCTTTTGCAGTACAACTAGAATTTTACAAAGTTACTTCTATAGATATGGGGTTTAGCTGCACTAAATGGTGGAAGGAGAACACCACAGGGTTCAAGCACCGGCTTGTACTGTGCCTCTTGTTGCTTTGCTGTCTTCCTTTTTGTGGTATGGATGTTGCTGGAATGGGATTATGTCTTTCTAAGTGCCCGTATGTATATGCACACCCATACCTCCCCCTTTGTATTTATGAATGTATTCGTCTGATTCACTTTTTTCCAAGCTGGAAGAACATGACCACAGTGGAGTGCTTTTATGTAGCTTTACATCCTCATCACCAACAACATTGTTGCTGCCTGTTGCTTCTGCTTTGCCGCCTCCTCCTCATCATAACAGTACCTGCAAAGGGCTGGATTTGGAATGTTCTCAGAATTTGCTGCTCATGCTTAGTGTTCTAGTCCTTTTTAGTTCTAAGTAGATAGGCATATGGTAGCTCAAGGTCAGCAAGTATTTGAACCCTGATATCCTAAGAGTTCCAGTTCAGCATTCAAACTCCTTTCTCACAGTTGCTTTATTTTTGTGGTGGTGGTGGTGGTGGTGAGGCTTTGCAGAGTTTCTTCTGAGTACAGCTATGCATATAAGAGTTGTTCTTGGGATGTTGTTAAAATGTACAGGATTGCAAAAAAAAAAATCCCTCTTGGGATTTTTCTACAATCCTGTCAATTTAACTCAGTGACCAACTCTTTGAGCAACTGGTTCTTCTAAGGGGTGCATTTAAATAGAATACTTTAAGTGCCTTTTTTATAAGTTCAAAAATATTTATGTATCTTGTTCTTGGATGTGGTTGTTTATGGAGAGGGTGTTTGGTCTGTGCATAATGTTAAGACATTCTTATTAATGCTATGGATAGTTTAAAAAGTCATGTGTGTGTGTGTTTATTTTTAATGTCATCTTGAGGGACTTAAGTGTGCTTCATACTGTAGATGGCATTCAAATGTTCCTTCTCTAAAGTAATTAAAATGTGAAAATTGTAGCTACTTTGAAAAAATATATTACTTGAGTTACTTTTAAAAACTGCAACTATAATAGCAGTTAGCTTCTGGAGTGAGTGTGAGTGTTGTTGCTATAGTTGTTCCCAATTACCTTTGAAAAGGAGTGTTCCAGCTTTACAGGGATGTTACCAGATTAGAGATGTAGGTTTTCATGCTGCTGTCACTATTCAGCTGGAGGAAGATACAGGTGTGTAAGTTCTGATAAGCAGTAACCATCCACCAATAATTATGAGGTGGTAAAAATTAGATGTTATAAAACCTGGCTTAAAAAAAAGGCCATTTCAATTCCAATAGAGAAATTGTAACAGAAATAGTTGTATTTTTGGAAGTCACAGCAGATCTGTTTCCGTCTGTCTTCCAGGCCGGAAGACTCTCGGACCATGCTCCTTCCACTCTTGAAGAAATTTCCTGAGCAGGTCCGTGTGTCTCTCTTTCACACTCCTAACCTACGTGGTCTTCTCAGGCTCCTAATCCCTGAGCGTTTCAATGAGACCATCGGTTTGCAGCATATCAAGGTCTATCTCTTTGACGATAATGTGATCTTGAGTGGGTGAGTCCCTTGTTACAAGAAAAAGTGGCTAACATCTGGGGAAGGGCTTCTATGGGGGAATTTTGTGAACTCCAGTAAACAAAAAGGAGACCCGTTAAGAGAGAACACACTGCAGACCTTACTGGTTGTACTGATGTTGTTAGCTGCCATCAGGTTGACTTTGATGCATGATGACCCTGTGAATGAGAGACCTCCAGGTCGCCCTGTCATCAGCAGCCCTGCTCAAGTCTTGCAAACACAGAGTTGTGACTTCTATGAATCTGCTGACCTGTAATGGGGTTGTCCTCCTTTCCTTGTTTTTTCTGTTGAGTCATGTTAACATATTAAACAAATAGGTGATAAAATGCAGCTTTGCCTGACCCTCTTGCGAGTTGGAAATTGCTCCATTTTCCATATTCTGTCCCACTGGTGGCCTTTTGTCCTGAATACAGGTTGCACATCAAGATAATCAAATGCTGTGGCACATCAATTTCTTTAGGAGCAGTCACTAGTTTTTCATGATTTACACAATCAAAAGCTTTGCTATACAGTCATCCCTCCACATTTGTGGGGTTTCACTTTTGCGGATTTGATTATTCATAGATTATTTGCTGTTACCTCTGCTGCCTCCCTGTGCCTTTTTTAATAGGGGCTGCAAGCCTTGTGAGACTGAGAAACTGGCTTGCAAGTCCCTCTTAAAAATGGTGTGGGGCAGCAGTGGAGGAGGCAGTAAACCCCACGAGCCACCCATTTCTGCCTTGTGACAGAACCCTGATGCCTCAGAGAAATCCATGGTGGATTGAATATGCTGATTATACTTTTTTGTGTGTCAAAATGTGATTTGGGAGGGCCTAGAGTTATTCATGGTTTTTCCAATTTCATGGGGGTCCTGGGCCCCTAACCCTAGCGAATGTGGAGGGATGACTGTAATCTATAAAGCACAGGCTGATTTTCTTCTGAAATTCTTTGGTATACTCCATTATCCCACATATATTTGCAGTATGATCCTTTGTGCCTCTATGTCTTCTGAACACAGCTTGGACATCTGGGATTTCTTGCTTTGTATATGGTAAAAGTCTTTGTGGTAGAATTTTTTTTTAAATAATTTTATTAAGTTTCACAAATAAAAAACGTCATCTCAAATTGTACTTTTACATGTAATGTTTTTGTTCTTCCACTTTGATCTAGTTTTCATTTTCTAGATATCTACTCACATATAAAAAATTATGCCTCACAACTCCATGTTCATCTTACGTGTTTGATGTTGCATTTCCCTCATCAACTCCTGTTATGTTACAGTTATTCCTCTTTAATTTCAACCATAATTCAGACATTTTCACTTGGCAGTTCCCAGCAATTACCTATTACAATTTGCCATTCTGCTTTTATCTGATTGTCCGAGTCCCCCTTTAATCTTTGTGAAACAATATCCGCATTTCTGTTCTCAATAAATGTCCCCCACCATTGTTCAATTGTGGGTATTTACTGAGATTTCCACAATTTGGCATATTCAGTTCAAGCTGTCGTTATCATGTACAATATTAATCTCCAGTGCCTCTTAATGTTAGTATTCTCAGGAACATTTGTCATGTTTAACAAACAAAATTCAGGTTTTTTTACAAATTGAACCTTCAGTATTTCACACATCTTTTTATGTATTTCACTCCAATATTTCTTTGCCTTGAGACATGACCACCACATATGAAATATTGTTCCCACCTCTTTCTGACATTTCCAACACATTCCCGTACCTGTATTGTAAATCTTTTTTAACTTGTCTGGTATCATGTACCATCTATGAAACATTTTAAAATAGTTCTCTTTGAGATTCTGAGCCATTGTAAATTTTTGTGTCCTTTTCCAGTTCTATTCCCATTCATCTAATTGAATTGAATGCCCAATATTCTGTGCCCACAAAATCATTGCAGATTTCACAGTCTCCTCCTGTCTCTCCTGTGTTAACATTTCTTGATATATATGGGCTAACCGATGTGGTGGATTGTCAAAGATCCATTTAATCACTCCTGTCCTTTCTTTGGATTCTATTCCATAAGTTCTTCTTCGTGGTCTCTGTGCCTCATACATTAGGAGCTTTCGCGCCTGCGCGGTATCGTTCGGAAGATTCTAGAGCTCGTTAGCTTGGCGGGAACCCCTCCCCCACGTCGGTACTGCGCATGCTCCTCCCGCTGAGCAATGGTCTCACCTCAGTTCTTTCTTGTCCGCCTCAGCGTACAGAAGGTTCTCTCGTTGGCTTGTGTTTTTCTTGTGCTTCGTTGCGATTTTCTCGTTTTTTCGACTTCGGATTGGATTTTGACGACCCCTCTCGGCTTTCGGATTTGTCTTGTTGTGGATTTGATCGGTTTTGACCCATTTCTGGACTGTTTACAGCTTTGGATCTCGGGCTCTGTTTTTGGCGCCCTTGGACTCTCTTGCCTCGCCCTTCGCTTGTGTATGTCGGCATTGTTCAAAAACTGCATCTCCTGTGAAGGAAGGTTGCCCTTTCCGACCGGCATTCCAAGTGCCTCTTTTGTTTGGGTAAGGGACATATTGTTCAAGCCTGCCCCATTTGCAAGGAGTTTACTCACCAGACCCTTCGCAACAGGGCCGCGAGGCTTAAATCCCATTGTTGGGAACAATCTTTGCGGGCGCAAACCCCCGAGACAATGGCCGAGAGACGTCCAACCTCCTCTTCTTCTTCGGCAGCGGTGGTGGCTGCCATGCCCTCGACGTCATCCGGATCGGTACTGGGCTCGGTACCGATCATGAAGCTGCCGAGAATACCGAAGATCTCGGCAACTCGGGCACGTGAGGACCCTGCGGGCTCGCAGGCCTCCTCCTCCTCCTCCTCCTCCTCCAGGCCGCTCACCTCGGCCCAGAAAAAAATGCCCCCACCGAAGGGGCAGGGAAGCAGAGGAAGAAGAAGAGGAAGGAGAAGCGGCGCTCTCCACCTACCATGGTGCGACCCCCGACTCCACCACCCACTCAGCCTGCCGAGGAACCTGAATCGATGGAGCTCCCTGAGGAAGAGGAGCCTCCGGAGGAACAGGAAATCCTCGAGGTGTCGGATGAGGAACAGGCCATGCAGGCTTCGCCCCCTCATCCTCCCGAGCTGACCGCGGAGATTACCCCGCCAAGTCGCCGTCTGCCCTTGGCAGACCGCCGAGAGGAGGCTGTGGTCAGGCAGTGCCCAGCCTCTCGACGCGACGAGTCCCGCTTGCCAGAGCAGCGGGCCAGCCTCCATCCTGGAGATGCGCCTGGAAAGGATTCTCTCGGGTGAGAGCGCCTACTCTCCTGCCTATCTTGGAAGGTACGCCCAGAAGCAGGTGTGGTACGAACCGGCTGGCTCGTACTACTCGTACTCACCATCCTACAGGGACTGGTACCATTCAGATTCACGGTACTGGTCACCTCACCGCTGGTCTCGCTCGCCACAGTGGGGGGCCTACTACCCCCGCTACGAACAGTCACTGCTGCGTTGATCGCCGAGTCACCGTAGGTCCCGGGAGCCCTCACCCCGCTACAGGGCTGTTTCTCCACCCCTGCGGACGACGGCCACAGCTACCCGCCCAGTGCCACAGTCTACCGTGGCCCAATCGGCGGTAGCTGCAACGTCTACTACGCAGGTGGCACACCGTCCTAAGCCCGCAGTCGTGCCCCTGCAGGTGACTCCGGTACTGGCCACGACATCGGCCGCACCGGTATCAACGCAGCCTGCAGCTCCAGCAGTCGCCCTGGCACCTTCGGCCCGTAGGCCGGCTGAGGAGAAGGAGGCGGAGAGGTTGCCAAGTCCATCTGGTGACTCCTATGACTCAGACTCCGACTCTGCTGAGTCCACTCCTTCTTCTCATGAGTCCCCGCCACTGGTTTTTGGGGAGCCAGGTCCAGAGTCTGCACCGGAGGATATGCGCCAGTTCTCTGCAATCCTCCTCCGGATGGCCACAGCCCTTGGCCTCAAGGTGACTGAACCTGCTCCACAAGCCCAGGACCCAGTCTTCCAGTACTTGGAAGCCCGCCCACCATCGACCGCGCCGCTACCGTTCCTCCCGACTCTGGTGGAAGCGATGAAGCAGCCGTGGGCGAAGCCGGCGTCAACGCAGCCTATTCCGCATAGGCTGGATGCAGAAGGAGAACGCAGAGTTCCTCTTCAATCATCCTATACCAAACACCATCGTGGTCAAGTCGGCCCAAACAAAGGGAGATATTCGAGCACACACCACCCCTCCGGAAGGATGGAAACTTGATGCCTTCAGCCGTAGGTTCTATCCGGCATCGTCCCTGGTGGCCAGGACGGTGAACACAATGGCTTGCCTCACGGCATACCATCGGAACCTCTTCGACCGACTCGGTCCACTGCTCGCTGACCTGCCGGAGGAGTCACGCACCTCAGCCACTCAGCTCTTCGGTGAGGCCGTTGCAGTGGCTACCCAGCAGATCGCCACCTCGAGGCATGCTGTGGAGACCGCCTCGAGGGTGATGGTCGGTGCCGTAGCCCTCCGACACCACGCGTGGCTCCAGTCCTCTGGGCTTCAGGAGGACAGCCGTCGATGGATTGAAGATCTTCTGTTCGACAGCGAAGGGCTTTTCCACGCCTCCACCGACGAGGTTATGGATCACCTCTTCAAGGCCCGGCTGACTGCGAAAAAGATGGGCATCAACCAGCCTGCCCAATCTCACCGCACCTTCCAGCCGAGGCCTTCGTGGAGAAGGTCCTCCTCCTCATCGGCGTACCAACCGCGGTCCCCGCAGTCGACCGCATTGAGGCTATCGACGTCTTCGGCTTTGAGGAGGCTTCCTAGACGGCGTCCATCTTTGTCGTCGAAGAAGTCATCCTCCGGAGCGAAGTCCCGTTTTTGATGGTCTCTGCAGGACTCCACCCATGCCATCCTTTGCCCTTCCGGTAGACCTGATCCATCACCTGAGCCTGGCCAGTCACCTCGATTGTTGGTGGGAGATCACTGCGGACTCCTGGGTACTTACCATCGTCTGCCTGGGGTACGTCATGGCGTTCCAGGATATTCCGCCACGGGGTGCCTACTACTCCACCCCGGCCAGCTCAGCTCTACTAGAAGAGGTCCAGTCCCTCCTCGAAAAGGGAGCGATCGAGAGGCTCCCGCCTTCAGCCAAGACCACCGGCTTCTACTCGAGGTACTTCACGGTGCCGAAGGCGGACGGCTCCCTGCGGCCCATCCTAGACCTCCGAGGGGTGAATGAGTACATCTGCCCCAAGAGGTTCAAGATGGTCACGCTGCCCTCGATCCTCCCCTTCCTCCGCCGAGGAGATTGGTTTGCGTCCATAGACCTCAAAGATGCCCATTTCCACATCTCGATCCGCCTGCAGCACAGGAGATACCTACGGTTCGCAGTCGACGGCACCAGCTACCAGTACCAGGTGCTGCCGTTCGGTCTTTCCACCGCACTGCGGGTGTTTACCAAGTGCATGGCTCCGGTCGTGTCCTTCTTGCGGACGAAAGGCGTCTCCATCTACCCTTATCTGGATGATTGGCTATTGGTGGCGTCCTGCAAACAGAAACTGTACAGAGACATTCATCGGACTTTGTCTCTTCTCACTCGGCTCGGGCTCAGGGTCAACCCCAAGAAGTCCCACCTCGAGCCCACCCGGATTCTCGACTTCATCGGGGTGACCCTCGACTCGGTATCGGTGAGGGCCTTCCTACCGGACGAGAGGGTGCGGACGCTTTGTTGGGCAGTGTCTGCCGCCTTCGAGGCCGCGACGATGTCAGCGAGGAGGATTCAGCAGCTCCTCGGCTACATGGCCTCGACCACCGCCGTAACCTACCTCTCCAGGTTACGCGCGTGGCTGCTCCAGCACTGGTTCGTCAGGGCCTTCGATCCACTTTAGGATGACCAGCGCCACCGATACTGCCTGCCCCAGCAGGTTCGTCGATCGCTCCTGTGGTGGCAGTCGTACAGGAACCTCCTGTCGGGCATGCTGTTCCGTGAGCCCAAGCCATTGGTCACAGTAACGACGGATGCCTTGCTCTTCGGCTGGGGAGCGCACACCGGCGATCTCTGGGTCCAAGGCCGGTGGATGGACGATGAGCTGTTCCTCCATATCAGCGCTCTTGAGCTGCTGGCGATCCACAAGGCCCTGAGAGCGTTCTGACACCTGGTCACGGGCCACAGGGTGTTGATCCTCACCGACAACATGACGGCGGTCTGCTATGTGAACAGACAAGGAGGGACTCATTCCACCACACTGCTAGGTATCAACCTCGACCTCTGGAATTGGTGCGTCCCGCTCCAGATACACCCTGTGGCAGTTCACCTGGCGGGGCAGGTGAACACCACAGCGGACGCCGTCAGCAGGGACACCACTTCCCACCACGTGTGGTCCCTGTCCGACAAGGCCTTCCGGATGGTTCGAGACCGATGGGGAGAGCCGACCATCGACCTCTTCGCGACCAGCCAGAACGCGAAGTGCCGTCTATTCTGTTCGAGGGCCAGCCACGATCACCACTCCATCGGCGATGCGTTCCAGTTCCCATGGGACGAGGGGTTGATCTACGCCTTCCCTCCGTTCCTGCTCCTGGGCCGCGTGATCGCGAAGATCATCGCGGACCGAGCAGACGCGATCCTCGTGGCACCATACTGGCTGAGGCAGCACTGGTTCGGACCTCGATCGAGGCCGCCCGGGGCAGGACTCTCAGGTTTCAGATGGTACCGGAACTGCTGTCCCACTCCGACAGACTGGTGTTGCACCTGGACTTGCCAGTATTGGCCCTCCATGCGTGGAGGATATCGCCCTAGATGACCCGGCCATCGGGAACGTCTTGATCGCGGCCAGGAAAGAGTCCACGGAAAGGAACTACCACTACAAGTGGCAGCGCTTTGTGGCCTTCGCCGAGGAACGTCAAGAGCTGGTATCGCCCGTCAACCTGCGTACTGTGCTCCACTTCCTCCTTCACCTCCAACAACAGGGCCTGGCCTTTCTGTCGCTCAAGGTGTACCTCGCCGCGATCGTGGCATACCAGCCGCCATGATCCCCATCGGCTGCACTCTTCAGGGGCGGTACCGTCAAGCAGTTCCTGAAGGGCCTACGGCACCTCCACCCACCGGTATCGCTGCCGCTACCGCCGTGGTCGCTGTCATTGGTGCTGTCCCAGCTGATGAGGCCGCCCTTCGAGCCCATGGCTACGATGGATGACAGGCTGCTCGCAATGAAGACCGCGTTCCTAGTGGCCGTCACCTCTGCCAGGCGGGCAGGAGAGTTGACGGCGCCACGGTGCGATGAGCCATACCTGGTCTTCCATCGTGACAAAGTGGTCCTCCAGCCTGACATCTCCTTCTTGCCGAAGGTGGTGTCCAGCTTCCATCTGAGCCAGGACATCATCCTGCTGGCCTTCTATCCTGACAGGACTACACCTCTGGAACGGTCCCTCCACTCCCTGGATGTTCGTTGGGTGCTGGCTTTTTACAAAGACGGGACTGCGGCCTACAGACAGACACCGCATCTGTTTGTCTGCTATGGCAGACGCCGGAGAGGCCACAAGGTATCCACCCAGCGTTTCTCCAAGTGGGTGGTACAGACTATACATCTGGCGTACGAGCTTGCCAAGAAGCCTCCGCCAGACCTTCTTCGGGCTCATTCCACCAGAGCCGTGGCGACATCTGCTGCCCTCCTGCGAGGCGTCGATCTGTCGGAGCTGTGCGGTGTGGTGACCTGGTCCCAGCCATCGACCTTCGTCTGCCACTACAGGCTCGACTGCCGTTCCAGGAGAGATGCTCGATTTGGCCATGCTGTGCTGGCTTCTGTCCTCTAGGGTCTGGGACCTGACCCACCAGCCTACCGGTAAGCTACACAGTCTGCTAATGTATGAGGCACAGAGACCACGAAGAAGAAGAACAGGTTGCTTACCTGTAACTGTGGTTCTTCGAGTGGTCTTCTGTGCCCTCATACATCCCCGCCCTGCCTTCCCCTCTTTTTCAGGTCCCATCTTCTTCGGCGGACCAGAACTGAGGAGAGACCGTTGCTCGGTGGGAGGAGCATGCGCAGTACCGACGTGGGGGAGGGGTTCCCGCCAAGCTAACGAGCTCTAGAATCTTCCGAACGCTACCACGCAGGTACAAAAGCTCCTAATGTATGAGGGCACAGATGACCACTCGAATAACCACAGTTACAGGTAAGCAACCTGTTCTTTTCAAGTCCATCTGGAATCTCTCATTTAGCTGCCTGTACGGAAACCAACTTAATGGCAATCCTTCCTGTTCCAATTTTTCTCTTGATTTGATCTTATAAGCATTTGTCATTGTTTTCTCTAATATATCCTCATATCTCAACCATTTCTCTGTTCCCCTCCATCTTCCAAAGAAAGCTTCTTGAGGGGATACCTGCATGGGTAGCTGCCTTATGTTTTTACTCTTATATTCATTCTTTGTTGTAGAATTTTGAGCATCACTTTGCTTGCATGGGAGATTTAATGCAATGGTCCAGTGGTTACTACAATCCCTAGTGTTCCCTTTCTTGGGCACTGGAAAGTATATTAAATGTTTCCTTTTTTAAATAATATTTTTATTGAAGACATGTGTAATGTATGTAAAATGATGTATACACACCAGTGTATCTACTAACTAAACTAAACAACTAACTATACCTACTACAACTCAAGAAGGGGTAGTAACATCACAACCTGACAGCTCAGAAAACGGATACCAATAAAAAGATATTATACTTTCTCTAAGTTCTATTTATTTATTATATAAAATAAATATAAATAATCATATACAATTTAAATGACATCTATACTTATAAAATAGCTCTGCTACTTACTTTAAATGTAAAATACTCTTATAGATTCAAAATAATGTTCCACAATAATAATTCTAATCTTTTAACTCAAAATGTTTTATGGCACCCCCATCTTCTCTTAAATAAATTGTAACCTTCTCCCACTGCTTTCTCAAATTCCTTCAGAGAGCCTTCTCTAATTAAGGTCATCAATTTAGCCGTCTCAGCCATGTCCAACAACTTTTATCATCCAAACATCTGGAGGTGGTATAATGGGATCTTTCCACTTCAGTGCATACAGAGGTCTTGCAGCCATTGCCATATATTGTATAGTCAACTCTCCACATTCACTAGGGTTGGGGCATAAGACCCCCGCAGAAGTGGGAAAATTGCAAATATCAAAATGTATGTGTGTGTCTTGGGAAGTGGGGGCGAGGCATGGTGGGGAAAGTGAGCACCCAGGATCCAAACCTGGTCAAGGAAAGGAGTGTGAAAGGGGGTAGGTCAGCATGGTGCCCCAATATTTCCTCTCTGTCACCCATCTCTGTCCTTTGGTATGGGAGGGTGCATCAGGAGAGGGTTTGTGGTGTTGAGAAATTGGGCTGCAGTCTGTCCTTAGTTGGCCAGGCAGGGGCTGGTGGGGAGGAATCATTGAATCATAGAGTTGGAAGAGACCACAGGGCCCATCCAGTCCAACCCCCTGCCATGCAGGAACCCACATCAAAGCACTCCCAACAGATGGCCATCCAGCCTCTGCTTAAAACCTTCACAGAAGGAGACTCCACCACAAGAAGAGGACCAAAGGTGGGTGTTTTAAGGGCTGTATGGCCTGATTGGAGCTGCTGGGAGAGAAGATTCCCCCAGAAAAAGGAGCATCTCAGATCAGGGAGACAGGGGTTAGAGAAACTCAAAAATAATCAAATCTGTGGAAGTCAGACCAGCAAATGGAGAAGGCTGACTGTATAATTTTTATAAAGTTCTTACGAACCCTGTATATTGAGTGTTCCCAGTCTGTGGGCCATTCTTTTGCTTTCACATTTGTTGGCAGATTTGAGTTAGAATTTGAGTGGATTCTGTCTTTTTTGCTTGAAACAGTAATATTAGTATGCTATCTGTTTCTGGTAATTTATTTTTCCCACATGTTTTGAGAGCAGTTTCCACTTCACTTTCTATAATTGTAGGTTCATCTTCAAGTGGTTCTTCCTTGAATAAATCTATCATCCTTTAATTTTTTTAAATGTTGTTCTTCAGTTTATAGTTTCTATTGTTTTTTTATTTCTTCTTGATCATCCTTTTCTGGTCATAGAGCATCCCTACTCTTGGTTTAAATTTCCCTTAGATCTCTCAGTTCTTGTGGAAGAGGTCTCTTGTTTTTCCTTTCTTGCTGTGCTCTTCTGTTTCTCAGCATTGGTTATTAAAGTAGTTTTCATTATCCTTGCAAAAAACACTTATTCAGAGTTATTTCTGTCCCTATTTCTGTCACCTTTTACTACTACTTATCGGTTCTTAGTTGCTTGAAGAGTTTCATCTGTCAACCAGTGAGGCATTCCTTTCTTTTTGGCTAGAGATTTTTTGCATTCTCCCCTGACAGTGTCCCTGTGTCTTCAGTCCAGAGTTCTTCTGGCTCCCAATCAGTTAGGCTTAATAGTGCAAATCTAATTTTTACATTAACTTTAAATTCTGTGGGGATGTTATTCAGGTTGTATTTGGCACATTGGTTGATTTAATGTTCTTCCTTAGCTTTACGCTAATTTTTAATATTAGCAATTCATGGTCTGTGCTACAATCTGTTCCTGGTCCAGTTTTTGCAAAGAGTATGGAATGTCTCCATCTTTAATTTCCAATTATGTAGTCTATCTGATTTCTGCATTGGCCGTCAGGTGATGTCTATGTGTACAGTCACCTCTTTGGTTGCCTGAAGAATGTATTTGTGCCAAGCAAACTGTTAGCTTCACAAAATTCCTGCTTCTTTTCTTGATCCTAGGCCAAATTCTCCTACAGTGTTTGGTTATCCTCCGTTTCCTACTTTTTCATTCCAATCACCTGTGATTACCAACATGTCCTTTTTTGGTGTGTGATCAACTTCTTCCTGCACTCCAGCATAGACTCTTTCAATTTCTTCCTCTTCTGCCTTTGTAGTTGGAGCATAAACTAGGATTACGGTTATACTGTTGGGCTTTTTCAGTAAGATTATTTGGTCAGATTTTGCACCGTTTCCCTTGACTGCTTTTGCTACATCTCTCCTCAATATTAATACCACCTGATTTCTTAGATTTTCATTTCCTAAGTGAAATACTGCTTAATTATCAGACTGAAAATGTCCTGTTCCTGTCTACTGTAGCTCCCTGCAAAAAGAATTGCTATGTTTGTATGTTCCATTTCTTACTTTGCTATGTCTAGCTTCCCCTGATTCATGCTTCTCACATTCTGTGTTTCTTTAATATGCATTGTGAAGCTTTGGACTTTCCTTTCGTGTTCAAGCAGGACAGCTGAGTGTCCTTTTGGCATGAGCCCAGTTGTATCATTAGCCACAGTGCTACTTGTAATTGTCCTCTGCTATACTCCACTGGCTTGTTGAGAGCCTTCTGACCTGGGAGCCTCATCTTCTGGTAGAATCTCTTATTCATTTTGGCTTATCAGAGGGTTTTCAAGGCAGAAGGCTTCAGAAATGGTTTACTATTGCCTTCTTCTGCTCAGTACTAATAAGCATTTGCTATGGTGCTATTGCTGTTGTCTCTGAGAAATCTTCTGCCAATGTCACCCCGTACTACTGCTGCTGCCCTGTAGCTGTTTGTCATGTTTAGTCTGGATCTGAAGCAAAAGGCTATTTGACATGGGAGACCCCACCAGCAGTGCTGCTACCATCAGCACAGCCCCTTGCCTCAGAGGAGCACATAATCCCACCATCACAGAAAGATAGTGCTATGGTGAGGATTGTCCTGTATGCAGTAACTTTATTTTTCATGTTACCATTACTGCAACAGCAACACTATTGCTGTTTCTGAAGAAGTGTCCCATGACTGTCCTCAAATTTTATCTGAGTAGGATTGGGGATGTGGGTTAAAGGGGCAATCTCTGCCTAGTCATTAGCTTTCTTTATAAATATATTTATATGTGCTCTTCTGTTAGCTGTGTGATGCTTATGTGACTTGAGATGTAGGTATACTCCTGATGCTGGCACTCTCAGCTAGCTCTTGGTGTTCTCCCTCTTTTTCCATTCCAGGGCCAACTTGAGTGACTCCTATTTCACTAATCGTCAAGACCGATACGTGTTCCTCCAAGATTCCCCAGAGATCGCAGATTTCTTTAGTGAGCTAGTAGATGCTGTTGGGGATGTGTCCTTGCAGTTGCAGCAAGATGATACCGTCAAGGTGGTGGATGGGATGGTGCATCCTTATCAAGGTAGGAACATCATTAGTGGTGTTACATGCTCATTCAGCACACAATGTCCAGGTAAGCCCAGGTGTTCTCCAGCCCAAGTGAGCTTCTAATTGTGTACCTCTAGGTTTCAAGATACAAGCAAGGTACAAGCAAGCTTATCGCAAGTACTTTCAGAGGAAAAGAGAGTGCCATCTCTGGGATCAGAAAGGCTCTAGAGTTGGTTCTTAGCCTGGTGTCTGGACCTGTGTGTCTTTGGTGTAGTTGGATGGGAGTCATTCTTGTATCAGAAAGGAAATAAGCTTGGCCCCTGGAAATTGGGGTTACCTCCTTGCCAAGTATAGCTATCAAGGTTTCAAACACAACAGGGAACAAATATATCTTCTTGGTGATAAGATTAACAGTGATAGAAGGAACTTATCAACAGATGGCATTGTAGCATGGAAGATCTTGGTGACCTAAGAGCTTTCATTTTTATTGTCTGGGTATGTCCTTTGGGCTGTAAGCTTGTGCGAAACATGCTGATTGCTGGATAAATTACATGCTGGGAAATAGTTTCTATAATCTTGTATTCAGATGTTTCCTGAAAAACCAGGAAGTATGGATAATAGAGAAGGTTTTGTTTTGTTTTGTTCTGTTTTTAAAACGAGCTTTTCCTGACATTAGCATATAGTATTTGCTAAAAGTTTGTCTGTTATTACATATGTCCTGGCTAGTATCATGTACTCTTAGTGAGAGAGTACTTTGCATGCCACATTTTTTCAGAGGGATACTATTCCTCTACTACAGCCTGAAAGAAGCAAACCTTTAGTGTGAGATGTAAGATCATATTTAATAAGAGATGTTGTCACCTTCCCTTGAGAGATATTTTCCAAGTATCAGCAAGGGTTCTGTTGTCTTCCCAGCAGCAGAGCTCCTGAGATTTCTGTGGTCAGATGAGTTTCTGGAGAACAGATGCAATAGGAATAGGGGAGGGGAGGGCCGTACTCCAGTGTTCGTTTTTGCACGTGCCCACACGCCACATGCACACGCACACACACACACAGAGCCCTCATGCCCATTACAGATTTTAGCCTGAAGTCTGTCTTTCTTTTTTGGTATGTAAATGTTTGCTCCATTTCCATTTAATCTGATTTTTGTTTTGTTTTGTTTTGTTTCTTTTTTTTAACCATAGGCCTCCTCATTTTTGTCATTCACACACAGCAAACTCTGCTGGGTAAATGAGAGATGTATGTGGGTGCTACTTTGCATTGAATGAGTTGTGATTGCTTTGGCATGTGCTGTAGATTGAACCCAGTTTTTATAGTTGAAAGTGTTTGTGTATTCTGCCCTTACATTCTCTTTCATGTGATGCCCTGTATTCAGTATTTGGCCCTGAATGTTGCACGCGAGGAAGAGGTACTTGCCTTCTTTGGAGTAAATTTCATGTGTAGGACAGCCTCAGACATTACTTGTAGCTGCTTCATGCTTGATACTAAAGGGTGCTGTCTGTTTCTCTTACTTCTGGCTTAGAATGTGACCAGGTATAGAAAGGCATTCATATTTCTGCCAGCTGACTTCCCTTGTTAATATCCTGTAACTGGGTTTGGGGGAAAGGTCTGACAATGAGAGAAACATTTATTTTCAAAAATAAGGCAATAGTGATACAATGGCCTCTCCACATTTGGGAGGATTTGGGGTGCAGAACCCTCTTGAAAGTGGAAAAAATGGCAGATAACCCCCCGGTCTCCCTCCCATTCCTTTCTGGAGTTTCCTCTTCCATTCCTTTGCCTCTGGCCTGGCATTCCTGGAGCCGTGGGCAAGGGAGAAAAAAGACAAGGTAAAGGGCTTACTGGTACTTTCCTTTTAAATGGAGAAGAGCAGAGTACTGAGTTCTGGTGTTCTAGCTATTTCCAGTCACAATCTTGAGAAAGGAGGGACAGGAGCAAAGAGAGCAGTTGATCAATCAGTAGGCATTGCACAGCAGAATGTGCAACCGCATGCCAGAAAGGACACACCTCCATCAGTAAGGGAGAGCTTTGCTCACCCAAAAAGAAAAAATGTCCATTTTAAACGTAAGCCTTGAAAGCCTGGGGTGAGGAATGCAAGGGAATGAGAGGATGAAAATGGAGGAGGAGGCAAGTATGTGTCTTGCAAATAATCAAATTCAAGAAGGTCAAATCTGGAAATATGGAGGGAGGACCGTATTTGCTGAAGGCAAAAGTTTGATATCATCTTGGTGAGTTCATACTGTCTTAAAGAAAAGATTGAGTATTGCTGTTTTTAAAACAGGCAAGGTAGAATTAACTTTTGAAATGAATTGAAGGTTATTCTTCTTGTTTCTTCCTCCTTCTCTGTAGTTCTATAGCACTATATAACCAAAGTATGACAGTCTAGAAGTCTTTGTTCAAAAGAACAATGGCAGTTAACATTGTTTCAGTCATCAACTATATAATGTCTTCATAAAAAATTAGCTCACCATTACAGAATAATGAGCTGGTTTTGAATTTTGCAGAAATCTTCCTCAAGTTGGATGTTAAACAAGGAAACACAAGCTGAGATAGTGGTGTGTAGGAGAGAAGTGCAAAAGATCTTGCCGGTAAAGAATAATCCACTATGAACAGAATAATCCTAAAATAGAGTCGTTGGAAGCTGTTGGGAGACTGAAGTAACAGTGCTAGACATACATTGGGCATAAGTGATGCTTTGCTGATATAAGGACTACCATGTTTTCTTTATTTTTCTCTCTGTGTCCTAATTAGTGTTAGAGACAGGTCCAGATAACTGCAGGGTTTTATATTTTCAGAGAAGTTGGCCATTACTTTGTGGCTGCATGTATGTTTATGTGCGTGCCTTGAGGTTGTCTGTTGACTTACAGCAACCTCATGAATTCACAGAATTTTCTTAGACATGGAAGGCCATGGCCTTCCTCTGAGATACAGCCTATAGTATCTGGTATTCAGTGACAGTCTCCCTTCCACTTGCTAACCAGGTCTGATCCTGTTTAGCTTCCATGATCAGATGAGATCTGATGCCTTCAGGTATTTGGTCCTAGTATGCTTCAATTCAGTGTGAAATTTCCCTCTCTTGAGCACAAGCTAACTTAATTAGAACTATGTATAAGCTGTAATGTAACAACCAAACTCTTGTTCTCAGAGTAATGTGGCTATTCTGTGATGGGTACATTGAAGTTTGTTGTTGTGTGAAACAGAGGAGAATATTTGGAAAAGAGGCCTTTGACCACTGTCTTAGCAATAGGCTTTAGCAAAAGGAGAAGGAAAACATGTCTTTACCTCAGTTGAGACAACATTAATAGGTGAATTCATCCATTTTGGTACAAATGCCTCCACTTTTTCTCATGAGCCCTGGTTAAGAAGCTTCCTGTGATGGCTATTATTCCCCCCCCCCCCAAAATATACTTGTGTTAATAGGCAAAGCCCAAGTCTGGATTGGAAGGATCTCCCTTGTTGTTCAGTGAAATGATGTTGTTTTGCAGATCTGTATATTTTGTTCTGCAGTTAAACTCAAACTAAGGCCATATAATCTACCTATTGTGTTTGAGCAGTAAATGTAGAAAATATCAGGTAAGTCATACTAAATGGAAAGAAAGAGATACTCCAGTTTTTTTGCACCCTGTTCTTGAAATGTCTTACAACATCCAGAATTGCTTATACTGCTTGGATACAGGCTTATTTTGAGTTTATATAGTCCTCCCCACGTCCTGATGTGGTTGAGCTTCCACGACTCCTGTCTTGTGGGGGATTATAGTGGTATTATTTCGGTTTCTGCAGTTTTACAGATAATGTTGTATAGTGTTTTCCTTAATGGTCATGTATTCCTTTCTTCAGGAGACAAAGTGGCCTATTGTGAGGCGGCAAATAGGAGAGTGATGGAAGTGATCAATTCTGCAAGGACCAGACAGGAACAGCTGCACACTCGGACTTGCCACAGCAACTGTGCAGAAGGAGAAATTTCATTGTCCACAAATGGTGATGGGCAGCCAGAACCAGATACATGGATTTATCCACTAATACAAATGAAACCGTTTGGAATACATATAGATGAGATTGTGACGGAGACCCTCCTGATGGAAGCAGAGCAGGGTGCCAATATTTATCTTACCACTGGCTACTTCAACCTCACACAAGCATATATGGACCTGATTCTAGGCACCAGGGCAAAGTATCAGATACTCCTAGCTTCACCAGAAGTCAATGGGTTCTTTGGGGCCAAGGGCATGGCGGGTGCAATTCCTGCTGCCTATGTTTACATTGAACGACAGTTCTTCAGTGAAGTGTGCTCTCTGCATCAGCAAGAGAGAGTCCAGTTACAGGAATATTCTAGAAGTGGATGGACATTCCATGCCAAAGGTGAGACATAGCAGAGAGAGTTCAGTGAATACAAACAAAGCCCTAAAACCAACCAACCAAAAGAAAACTAAAAAGTCAAAAAACCCACAAGACTTCCAAGAGCTTGCTTATTCATTCAGGTAACTGAATACTTAACGTTGAAGCTGAAGATTCAATTGCATTGAATTCTGTGTTGGAATTTAATTGCAGTTTCCTGATGGAAGAAATCTTGTCACTCGAATAACATGGGCACTCTGCCCCTAGCCTGTACACAAAATTTCTTAGCCTATCTTTGTTCAACTTGGGTGATTTCATTACAGGCAATATTAGCAAGGCTAGAAAAAGGCATGATAAGATGGGCATTTCCAAGATGCTTCTTTTGTGGCAGAGATTTATAAAAAGAATTCACCTACAGAGTCAGTGTGACAGATATGATTTAAATGGCATATTGTGTAAGTTACTGTTTCTGAACCCACACATGGCTAACTTATTTTGGCATAATGTGAGCAATAGGCTAGTTGTGATGGGATTGTATTAGCTACTCATTCCAGCTTTCTAGCCATGTAAAATCTGTCTTCAAGCGTATTATCTGAGACAGCAACTCAACAAGTAGCAACCAAATACAAGCTCCGTAAGCAAGGAAGGAGGAGATAGTGTGTGTCCTTGTCATTTAGTCTGATATTGTTTCTTCATTTCTTGTTGCAGTAGTGCAGACAGTTGGGAAAACAGGAAAATGTATATCATGTTTTCTTGTATGGGAGTAGCTAGAAGGGACATGAAGGTCAGTTATAGTGTAACATGAGGTATTGCTCTACCTACCGAATTTGCCGACCACTCCCTGCCATTCAAAGTAACTGACCTTTGTTTCCTGCAATGCTGGAAGACCTGTATGTATATAGTGGAGAAAAGGATTCTCCATTAATTCAGTGGTCCAGACTTCTGCTTTGCTCTGAGCAGTGAGGGTAGAAATGAAAGGTGATACCAGATACACTGGGGAGAAGGTCCATTTTTCACTGATATATCTTGATTAAACCCCTTTATGTGTGTGTAGGGGAGGGGCAAGGGGTTGTGGGGAGGAGGCAAGCAGGAGATACACTCATGTGCCAGAGAGAGATGGGTGTGTGGTACAAAGATAGAAGTAAAGTTGTATATCATACATGCCTGATTTGTCTTTAGTTAAAGTTGAAATCAAAAGACTGTTGATTGTGCAAACGTGCACTGTGTTCACTTAGTAGCCTTTTCTAAAGGGCTGGCCCTACCATTCCAATCTGGAAACACCAACATCAAATGTCCTGGTGTCATGGCAAGCAAAGGTGCCGGAATTCTGCCTCCCCGCCCTGCATAGATGTAAGGTATGGAAAACTAACTCTCAAGATATCCTGTACCAGCTTCCCACACTGGCATCTTTCAGATGTGTGAGATTACAGCTCCCATTACCCAACAAGGCTGTTGGCAGTGTGGGTTGAGGCTGAAGAGAACTGTAGTCCAACATATCTGGAGAGTGCCAGGTTGCAGAAAGTTGTCATCTAAGTAGGGGTTGTGAGTTCTTACCATTCTGTCACTAAAGTCCATTGAAGCTGTGCAACCTTGCTGGAAAATGTTAGGCCCATTGCTGAGAACAGCAGAAATTGGTATTACCCCTGCTGAGAACAATAGAGAATACTTTATTGCTGCTGGGTGAATGGTTTATTCAGTGAAACTTTGCAAGGTAGTTCAAAGTATTTCCAAGGTGATAGTAAACAGACAGTAAACTTAGGCATGCTGAAGTTCCCATAGTCTGCTTTCCTTTGTAATGAGAAGCCCAGCTGTCATTTACTGTATATATTGGATTGCAGCAAGCTGAACAGGCTCTCAGTTCCCCTGAGCATGTCCCAAAGGTCATGTCCTAGTAGGCTGTGCTTCTCCAGGGATCCCTGCTTTTGTTTGTCTGAGACTTGGAGTTGTTAACGATTATGGGAATGCTGCTATCTTCTCTGCCTCTTTCCTGCACAGCTTCTGGGAAGAGGTTTGGGGGTTGGGTATAGGGAGTGCTGCTGACTAAACCCTATTCTCTTAAGAAAACACATTCATGTCTCTACACACTGGTGTGTAACCACAGTCATGAGAAATGGCAAGGGAAGGAGCTCCACAGATAACAATGAGTGCAACTTATGTTTGTGCAAGGATTTCTTCTGCCAGCAGTCTTTTTAATACTGTGTGAGGCATCAGCATCTCTTCTGCTTTCACAGTACCAGATTGCCTTGCTGAAATTCTGGTTAGAGCAGGATAAAAGATGGCTTCCCAATGTCATTTCCTTCATAGGCTGGTTCAGTTTTTCCCATCCAAGAAGGGAGATGTGGAACAGACACAGGGCATTTGAGAAGAGTTTAGTCAACTGTGCTGGTGTCGTAACACTGTTCTGAGCCTTGCATAATTGCAGCGCCTGTCTGATCTTGCAAAACTAAAAATAAATGTAAAGCACATTGTAAAGCAAGAAATAACAATACCCAAGTAACTAAATGCAGTCACGCTGTCTTCCATACTACATATTTTTTCTTTTTTGCTGGGTAGCTGAGATGGGAATTTATAGCTAAATACATATGAGGAACCCTGCTGGATTCAGGCTGCAGACCTATCTAGTCCAGTGCTTTGTTAAACATTTCTTACCATCCACTTTCTCCATATGAGTGCTGCCATGTTGCCTTTTTTTTCTTTTCCTTTCCAGCTGTACAGGTCCAAATGTTGTAACCTTTCTTCATGGAGCAATTGTATGAGCCCTTGATTGCCTGCTCCTTTTCTGCACCATTCCCAGTTCTTGTTTAGGTTTCTCTCACTTCTTAGGTGCTGGGATCAGTTCTATATATAGTATTCCTGGAGTGATGGCTTTTGATAAAGGCAGTATCTCAGAAGTTCTGTTGTTGATTCCATTTTAAATTACAGAGTTTTTAAAATAACAGCTGCACTAAGATGAGCATTTTTGTTGAGTATCTCATTTGTCATTTTAATGCTCATTCCACCAGTTTGGAGTTAGCTTTTTGGACCGTTTCAAAAGATGTTTTTGCTCTAGCCACAGCAAACAACTTGCCCATCCCACAGTTCACTCCTTTTGTGAGCCGTGTTCCATTGCCTAGAATGATACTCTAAAATGATATTCTAGTATTGTTAGGGACCTGGCATTGTAAACATAATGCCTCCCTTGCTGTATGTGTCAGTTCAAAGATTTTTCTGGTGCTGTATGGTTGGTGTTCTTGAGGATTTTGCAGACCAAGTTGGGTTACAGTTTAAGAGAATCTCTTTCCCCTGCCTTGTGGCTGAGGGGACATTTAATGATTCTTCCCTAGAAAACAGACTGGCAGAGTGGTGACAGTGAGGGTGAGAAAATGAGCAGCTATAAAAAGGCTTCATGGTGAAGTCATAAGCACTATCTGAGGAGAGCCAAGTATGTTCTTGGAGGAAAAATGTTATCCTGTTGGGTGCATGGTATCCCTTGGGACCCAGATAAGGCTGTTTTACTGCAACTGAGTGAGGATTGGGACACTGTTATATTTCACCTCAGAGGAATGAGGATTGAGACATTTTCATATTTCATCTCAGCAAATTCAGGCTGGCATAGTCACAAAGCTAACACCACAGTAGAGCATGTAGGAGAAGGAGGAATGTGGTGATTTGCTTGGTCAAATTCCGGCATGCCTGAAGGAATTCCTCCCCCTCTGTTCTGCATCTCTAGTTTGTGTTTTGTGCTGATGGGCATCAGCTCAAACAGTTGGACACTGCCTATTTGTTTATAAATGTAGGGTTACGGAATGACCGAGAGACATTAAGTTCACAGGAATAATTAGTGGCTTGGTAGACAGGCCCTTATTCTGAGTGTGTCAAAGTTGCTATTGACTATTCTGCTTGTGTATAAAAAAGGCAAAGATACATATGAAGTTAGTGAGTGTGGAAGAGCTTATTTGTCTTAACAGAGGTTGCAGAACAGCCACTATTGTACAAGTTCAAACATGGACACTAACTTATGTAACAAGACAATTAATTCATATACACAAGATTGCTAAAGAACAGTGGGAGTTTTATTCAGCAGCATTGTTCAGATTTAGCTGAACAGTATAATGGCCTATCACTAGTTTTCCTAGCATTGAGTACTTTAGATTTGCAGAAGTGCACTCTGGTCTTAGCTGCTATATGCTTAATTTTTTTATTCCAAAGTTGTGTTCTGAAGGCTCAAATGTTAAGATTGTGCAAACATTCCTGCCTATTGCTGGTATCTGGAGTGACATTAAACTTAATGTTTCCATTTCCTACTATAGCACAGGACCCAAATGAGAGAAAGGGAAATGTGTTGTGGGATTTTGCCATATCATTGTTTTTGAAATAGTTCTTTCTGATTTTTCATGGAAAGAGGATGGAAAAAGGAGAAGGGGGGAAATAGTGCAGTAGCAATTATATCCATCACTTCAGGCACAGAATGTAATGCAGGAATACAGCAGTGACTGTGTGAAGGCTACTATTCTAGAACTAGGAAAGGAGGATGCCAACCTCTGCCTTGTTACTTGATTTAATTCATTTATTTTGGTTGAATCTCTCCCCCCCCCCCGTAACTAGGATTCAAGGCATCTTACAAATTAAAATGAATACAGTTTAGAAAATAATATACAGGAATGTCATTAAAATGCACATGACATTAAAATAATTTATGACATCTGTTTAAAAATAGATAAAATGCAATTGAAAAGCTGTAAAGTATGCTTTTAAAAGCTGTTTCTGAACTACAGTCAGCTCCAAGAAGCCTATTAGATTTTTTTTAAATAAAATAAGTTAGCGATGCTGTTTGTTCTTAACTGAAGAGCCTTCTGTCTTAGAGACAAGGTGATTCCTGTACTATACATTCTCTTCTTTCTACTTGCTGGATTAGTATTCAAGATAGCTGATGGCATTCAAGGAACAGTAATGCAGTTACCAGTAATTTCACAATTAGAACTGCTAAGAACCACAACAAAACCTACCAGTTTGAAACACCAAGATTTGTAGAAAGTCTATGTGATCAAAATTTTCTCAAGCTGGCAATAGAGGCTTTAAAAGAAGGGATGAAACAGAACTGTGGGAGAGAGTTCTTCAATAGCAGCATAGCCACAGAAAGGCCATCTAATCTTCTCTGGTATGGATCCATCCAAACCCAGGATCCACCTGTCTTGGAATGTAGAGAAGGGCCTCTATATTAAATTTCAGGCATGGGCAGGATGATAAGGGAAAGGGTGATTCCTTAGACGTGGTGTTTAGAGCACAAGTTCTAAAACATGTATGACTACAGATAATAACTAGTGTGTAAAAATGTGCCTGAAAGCATGCAGGTAACCTTTGTATAGATTCTAGGGTGGACATATGATATGCTTAGACAGATCTGTTCCTGTGCTCATTTTTGCTTTTGCATCCAGGAGAAAGGGAAGTTCCTGAAGACTCTCCATGTAAAGCCATGACTTAATCAAGGCACAGCACAGCCAGGTCTGGCATCTGTGAATATAAGTGCATTTCACTGTTTTACTTTAAACCACAGCATACTTGATGATTATAAAAAATATAAAATTAAGATGTGCAATTCATATTGTCTTTTTAATTGCTTTTGTTTAAATCTGGGCAGACACTTCTAAGATTTATTGATAGGTTTTTGACCAAAGTAGCACAAGAATTAGTATGTGGCATCATGGCATAGTGGTTTAAGAGTTGGACTGTAACTCCACGGGTTGAATCTCCATTCAGTCATGGAAACCCACTGGGTGACCTTGGGTGAATCACACTCTCTCAGCCTCAGAGGAAAGCAAGCAAACCTCTGAACAAATCCTGCCAAGAAAACCCTGTGATGGAGTCACCTTATGTTGGGCCCAAGGCCCTCTGGGTAGGCCCAGTGTTACACACTCATACATTTCAGTTCAGCCTGCTCTCACACTAATGAACATATTTTGGGGATTAGTTCATGCTGTTGCATTGCTAGGTCAGGCTGCCCTGTATGCTGCAGTCCTGTGAGAATAGCCAAGGAATATTAATGATAGATGCTTCGCTCTCCGCGCCGTCTGGTACAATGAGGGGCGAGCAAAGCCTAATTAGAGACCATCCGCTGCCATTTCAGGCAGGTAATGAGATTTGACCGCGAGCCGATCATGCACCTGGCCCATGGGTAATTGGCATCCGAAGTGAGATAGCCCCCCTCCTGCCCGTTTCGGCACTGTGGCCTGTTTTGCCAGTCGCGTACGAAAAGCCTATATAATCTGTTGGAACAAAGAGAACCCTGCTCCGTCATCCGCTTTGTCTTTCTGATAGAGTCAGAGTGTATGTATGCTTGTGTGCCTTTCGTTTTTCTTTTTGCTTCTTCGCTTAATAAACTGCTTGCCTCCCAGCATCTCGCACTTCGAACCTTGCACGGCCACCAATCCAGGGAGGGTCGTGTGCGCTACACCTTAGCATTGCCATAAGTTGGAAATGACTTGAAGGCACACAACAACAAGCACAGGCTTGGAACCATACTAATGATACCACATGTCTAATGTTAATATTTGTTCATTTATGTTCCATGCTTGTACCTTCTTGTCTCACGAGACATTTCTGATTATGCCCTTGAAACTGAACAAGTACTCTAGTTCTGATGTAATCAGGAAACTTGAAACTGAACAAGTGCTCTTAATGAATGTGCCAGCCTTTGAGTTGCAAACCAGTTACAGTGCTTGTGTTTTGTGAAAATGATCACAAAAAGGCGGATTGCTATATTTAACCCTCTTCCTATTCTTGATGTCTGGTATAGTGGGAGTCTTAGAAGTATAGTCATATGTGCGAGCAGATACCCAGGACCATAGGATGGTAGCATAATGGCATTTATTGCATGGTGCCTACATTCTGTGAAAGTATGTTTATTTAAGACTCTTCCATTGAAATTGCTGCTGTAGTAAGCATGCATTCTGTATTGATGTAGTTCATTTCTTTTGAGGCAGAATGCTTTTTTCACTGGGAGGTATGAGCTCTTCTGTTGGTCATGAAGAAACAGATTGGCAAAAGAGGTGCAGTCTTGGAAATATTGCAATCATCTTATGGTTTCCACTGGAGAAGATTCTGTTTCAGATATGGGAATAGGACCAACTTAGGAGGCAGGTGATGTTGCTCTGGGAGATGAGCTCTATCTGATACGTTCTCCAGAAGTTCATCTATACTAACACATTTTCTTTGAGAACCATCCTTTTGCAAGAACAAAGCAGAGGGGAGTGGAATGAAAAAGTCAGGTGTAGCTTGTGTTCTGTGGATAAGTACTGATCCCATGACTAGTGCTTCTTGCCACTGAGGCTGTTCTTGTTAGTGTAGCCACATGGAATAGGGAGTTTGTGTTGTAGACCATGGCCTGATTTGCCCCACAGCACAAAGATGGCAAAAGGTGAGAGTTCATTCTCCACAAGTGTGGAGGTCTTCATTAGGTCTTCTGCAGTTCATGGTGAGTGATATGATACCATCTCCAGGGAAGTTTCTCTGTTTCCTGGTTGCTTAGTGAGAGATCTGACCTGTTTGCACTTCTGGTAAATCTAACAAAATATTTTGTTGCTTTTCCTTTCAAGAACAAACTATTGTTTGAAACTCATAATAGCTCCCATGGTCACTTCCTTTGTCTGAAACATTTCCTTTCTCTCTCTGTTTCACTGCAGGTCTCTGGCTATACCTGGCAGGAAGCAGTTTACCCTGCTTGACTTTGATTGGTTCTCCTAATTTTGGGTACAGGTCAGTTCATCGGGACCTGGAAGCGCAGGTTGCAATAGTGACGGAAAACAAAGCCCTGCAGCAACAGTTCCATCGGGTGCGTAACTCATGGGCTGATCCAAGTGCTGTATATAATAATGGAAATGAGGGAATTTGAAGGAAAACTTTGCTCCAAAACTGCAGCAATTGAAAACCGAACTAAGGAGGTTACATGACCTGCCATTTATGGTTACAATACTGCTGATGTATTCAAGTAGCTGTTGTAGGTGAGAATATTTTGAGAATAACAAGGATGAAGAGAACGTGGGAAAAACGTGAAACTAAAGCCACTTGAGCAGTAATGCAGTTGCATGTTTTCTTCCTCTGGTAAGTTGGTTGTCACAATCTGAGGGCAGCATGTGAGGAGCAGAGAAGCCCACTGACTTCCTAAGGATAGTCTTTAGAACTGTTCCAAGTACCTACTCTTCCTCATTCTCAGTACCTCCCAATTTTTAAGTAATCCACAGCCTGTTGAATTTTCTAAAAAGAGATAACGATTTCTAACTGCTTCCTGGATTCCTTCCTTCCCACAAATCTTATCCTTTCAGTAAATAAGTGCCAGTGTTTTATTTTAATGTGTTTTTCTTGTGGGTTTTAATTTAGGTTTCTGGTTTTTAAGGTTAATAAAAATGATGACTACTCTGGGTTTGTAGCATTTTCTTGTGTTAATGCTCCTGCAATCTACAAATACAGTTCAGATGGGCATGTTAGTATCTTTTTGTTTGCATTGCCTTTATTTATTAAAATATCATGAATAATAAGTGTACATCTACACTTCTAGTTAGGAGGATTAAATAGAAGTCGCAAGAACATTGCTTGAATCTTTGCTGCAGTCAGACTACAGACATCATACATACATGCTGGCTGCTAAATGTAGGGAGTTGGTTTTGGACATGCTTCCCAGCCGGATATTATTCTGTGGCTATTGCCAAGTTTCTCTGATATTCTCTGCATTTTGCCAAAAAACTCAAGGTATGGATATTCTTTCAATGCTGCTTTTGTGGAAGGCAAAAATAATGCAAGTGAAGTGCCTTCTGAAAAATTATATTGTAACTCAGTGGAATTTTCAAGTCAGATAAATTAGAACCGTTGGAGTTGCAGTAAGAACTTAGGTGACAGCCTAGTAAGATATGATCCCAAATAGTTTCTGTTACTTCTACAAAAAGCAACCACCTTGTCCTTTTGACCATGTTCTAAGCAGTTTATCCTGTCTTGGTCTAAATCTTATGGCTTAGAGTTGTTCTGGGCTTGGTGAGATTATAACATCGGTGGTTATCATACTACCAGGGCTGGGAGTGGAGGACTGAGCCTGAGCTGGTGTAGCTAGGTTGAAATTAGGCAGAGGTCCCATAATTGAGACAGGGCTCTGTGTGTACAGTAATCTGTCTTGTTAATTCAGACATGAAGGCATCCTTGTGATGTAAGCATTGCTTTCAAATATTGTGGTGTAACCATTGTAACAGAGACACTCGCTTTTCCCTCCAGCTGTATTGTTTGTACTTTGAAGGAGCTTAGTATTTCTGGGAACTGCATCAAAACCTTGATGGCACATTCATTTTTAAAATGCAACCTAGGAACTTTTCTAAAGAGAAGTGAACAGTCCAGTCTCTAGAGATTAAAGACAGGCTTCCTATTTGGACAATTATAGCTCAGGGTTTGGCTGTGTTGCGGGAAAAAGAATAACTGCAGGGCCAGATCTTGTTGTGTTTCTATACATGTGTGGGTTGGGCTCTGTGTTAAATTACTTGGGTTTGGCTCAGCAGGCTCCTAATGTCAGACTTTGAAAAGCTTTGGCAGGCTGACCTGAGATTCAGATGTGGGTTCTCTTTTCAGGAGCATATGCAGTATCTCAATTCTAACCACACCTTGCATTGTTAAGGGCAACACAAAGGTAGACTATTTTAGGAAGAGTAGATGAGGCTTGACTTGGGATGGTAGATGCAATACATGAAGCACTTTTTCTTGGTCATGATGAGAACAAATGTTCAAATTCAGATTGAATAGTACTTTATCTTACTTCCTCTAGGAGCAGGAAGAACTCTACTTGCGTTCTGATACGGTGTCTGCCTCAACCTTTGAGCAGCCCAATCGCTATGTCAAACTGTGGGTGAAGATGGTGACACATCTGATTAAGAACTTCTTTTGAGAACAGAGAGGCTTGTCCTTAGGTAAGTTTTGTATGGCACAGTCAGTTGCCTCCTCTGCTTGACAAAGCACCTCATCTAACAGGAAATAAGTAGTTTTGCTGCAAAGAATAAAGGCTGGTGCCAAGTGTTGCTACCATATGGTTGTTACTAATTGTAGTGAGATCTTTTCTTATTGTCAGTCTGTCAGGTTCTTCTGGGAAAAGTTTAAACATTGTGTATTTAAAAAATAATGTCTTTCCCATCAGTTAAGAACATCCATTTAAACTGCTGCTTCTCTCAGCAAAAATATAAAAGTGTGTTTTGGAAAAAAATCCAGAATTGGTTTGATGCATGTACACCCTCTCCTTAGTAAAATGCCAGATCTTTTCCCATAATGTACTTCTGCATATATTGCTATGAGAAAAAAAAATTAGATGCTTTTCACCATTCATAAATGATATAAGATGAATGTGTGTTGTACTTTGGCACCCATGCCCAAGTAAAGAAAGAATCCAAAGACATTGTCCAAGTGGGACTGTAATAACAATCTAAAATGGCAAGAATACTTGCCCCAATGAATTTGAAAGTCCAGTAAAGCCCCCCCTCCTCAAATTAAGGGAAGCAGTCTTGTGTTGTATGAGAAAAAGTAGTCTTCTTAGTTTTCAACCAGTGAGAGTGGCAGTTGCTGGATCCATGGCAGATAGGAACCCTGAAGGAAGTGACACTCTTTTTTAAGCTCATGGGACTTAAAGCTTGGGATAGGGAAGAACAGGTTGCTTACCTGTAACTATGGTTCTTCGAGTGGTCATCTGTGCCCTCACACAATGGGAATCTTTGCACAAGTGCAGTAGCTTTTCGGAAAGTTCCAGAGCTGAACAGCTTGGCGGGAACCCCTCCCCCATCCGGTACTGAGCATGCTCAGTCCTGCCAAGCTAATGGTCTCTCCTCAGTTTTGAAGTCCGCCGAGGCAAGGATCTGAAAGAGGGGAGGCTGGGCGGGTGTGTGTGAGGGCACAGATGACCACACGAAGAACCACAGTTACAGGTAAGCAACCTGTTCTTCTTCTTCGTGGTCTCTGTGCCTCACACAATGGGAGATTGAGTAGCTTACCATTGGACGGTGCGTCAGGTCCTACAGGATCGAAGAGAGCACTGCACGACCAAAGCGAGCATCACACTGGGCCTTGCAGTCAAGGTGGTAGTGGCAGATGATGGTTGAGGGCCGTGACCAGGTAGCCACATGACAGAGCTCCTGCAGATCAACCCCACAGAGGAGAGCTGCTGATGAAGCCATGGCCCTTGTGGAGTGGGCTCGGAGTGGAGGAGCTGGCGGAGGTTGTCCTGCAAGTTCGTAGGCTAGGTGAATTTTCTGGACAATCCACTTGGAGAACTGCTGAGTGACACCTTGTGACCCTTCCGGTGGCCACCATAACAGACAAAAAGGTGTGGAGTCTGTCGGAAGGTTGAGGTCCATTGTAGGTAGAAGGCTAGAGCCCGAAGCACGTCAAGCGAATGGAGTGAGCGCTCGAGCAGCGAAGCTGGATTAGGATAAAAGGTAGGTAAGATGACATCTTGATTCAGATGGAAGTCAGAGACGACCTTAGGAAGGAAGGACAGATCTGGACGCAAAACCACTTTGTCATGGTGGAACACCAGGAAAGGTTCATCCGACTGTAGCGCAGTCAATTCCCCTGCCCGCCTGGCTGAAGTGACAGCGACCAGAAAGGCCGTCTTTAAGGTAAGGAGACGGTTGTCGGACGTGGCCATCAGTTCGAAGGGATGGCACATAAGCTGAGAGAGAACAAGCGACAATGACCAAGGCGGGAGTGGTAGGGAGACAGGAAGGCAGAGATGTTGAAGCCCTTTGAGAAATTGCTTGACTGTAGCATTCTGAAAGAGGGCCACGGAAGGAGTGCCATGCAGCTGGTAGTCTATAATGGCTGAGAAGTAGACCTTCAGAGAAGAGAAGGTGAGGCCCTGTTCCCAGAGCTGCAACAGGAAATGCAGCACTGTTGACAACGAAGCTGGAGACGATGCCTCACTTCAGGCATCCGCAAAAGCCACGCATTTCCACCACTTGTATGATCTACAAGTGGACTCCTTCCTGGCGGCCATGAGGACAGCTTGCATGGCAGGGGAATCTAGAAGGTTATCCTCCAAGCGTGGAGACGCAGGAGGGGAAGGTCTGGATGAAGTACGAGATCGTTTGAATGGGAGAGGAAGTCTGCCGTGCAATGAAGTCACATCTTGCGGTCCCGAGCGGCGGTGAAGAGGGGGCTGAACCAGTGCTGCCTCGGCCAGTACAGGGCTACGAGGACGGCATTTGCCTTGTCCGTCACAAGCTTGGCTACCACTCGGCCCAGGAGTGGGAGCAGAGCAAAGATGTAAAGAAACTCCCTGTCCCAAGGGAATTGGAATGCATCGCCGAGAGAGCCAGGGCTCAGGCTGGCGCTTGAGCAATAACGGGGACAATTCTTGTTCCAATTGCTCACAAAGTGATCGATGGACAGTGTGCCCCAACAGGACACTATCTGCTAGAAGGCGGCATCGGAGAGGGACCATTTGTGGTGAGGCCTGTTTATGTAACAAGCAGCTGTTGGATTGTCTGACAGGATCTGGACTGTCTGTCCAATGATCAGGTTCCAGAAGGCCTGCAGGGCTTTCAGGATGCCTAGGAGCTCCCACACGTTGATATGAAGATGCATCTTAAGGCCGGCCCAATGTCCCTGTACGGCAAAACGTCCGCAGTGGGCTCCCCAGCCAAGCAGGGAGTCATCTTTTGTGATAGTGAGTGTCGGGTGAGGTTCGACAAATGGCATTCCCAATAGTAGGTGGTATGACGACAGCCACCAGTGGAGGGAATCCCTCACTGGGCGAGGGACCTGCAGAAGGCAACAGTGGTCATCTAGAAGAGGGTCGAAAGTCTGGAGAAACCAGTGCTGTAGAGGGCGAGTGTGGAGATGGGACAGATAGGTTACCGCTGTCGTGGCTGCCGTGTAGCCCAAGAGCTGTTGGATTCTTCGGGCAGAAACGAACAGGGCACATAGGACAGCGATGGTGGCTTGACACAGCGTCCGAGCCCATTTCACCGGGAGAAACGCCCTGGTGGAGGCAGAGTCCAGGTGGCGCCAATGAAGGCTCCAAGTGGGACTTCTTGGAGTTCACCCTGAGGCCAAGATCTGAGAGAAGAGAAAGGGCGAGGTGAATGTCCTTGTACAACTTTTGCTTACAGGGCACCACCAGTAACCAGTCGTCCAGGTAGGGATACACCATAACCATAAGGAGCGTCGGGAGGAAGCTGGAAGAGGGGTCTGAACAGACGCATGGCAAGGGGAGAATGACCTATAAGAATAAGCAGAACGCTGCCATGAGGAGCGTGACGAGGATGGTCTCCTGGACTGAGGAGTGGGATGGAAACCCATCTTAGCCATGAGGCAAGCCTTCACGAGGTGATCCATGGCCTCATCCGTGGTCACATGGAAGAGCCTTTGATCATCAAAGGGCAGGTCCTCGATCCTCTTCCTACTGTCCTCTGCAAGCCGAGGGGAGTGAAGCCACGCAAAACGGCAAAGAGCGACAGCCCAAACTATCACTTGCGCTGCACCCTCGATAGCATGGTGAGAAGACAAGATCTGCTGGTTAGAGGAGGCCACAGACTCATTGTAGAACTGGATGGCACTAGTTCTATGGTCGTCCGGCAGATGAGAGAGCAGAGGAGAGAATCTGTCCCAGATGTTCCTCTGATAGGCAGCCAGGCAAGCCTGCGTTTTTGAGATCCTGGCAATCAGGGAGATGCAGAATAGAAGTGGCGACCGAAGGTGTTCAAACGGCAGCCCTCACGATCCGGAGGTGTCATGTGAGCCCTCTTACCTCCCTTAGTCTGAGAGGATTCGATAACTATCAAGTTCGGTGTGGGATGGTTAAATAGGAAGTCGACATCTTTTTTCTGGGTCCGGTAAAGGTGCTCCAGGCAGTGAGGGATCAGCTGGAGCGAAGTCGGCTGGGCCCAGGGATGTTTTAACACTTCCTGCAAGACAGGGAGGAATGGAATTGGAGCCATGGAAGGAGGCCACGTATTGACATAATGGAACACCTGGTCCTGCACTGTCAGAGTGGGTCCAGAAATGTCCAGGCTGAGAGTGTTGGCCATCCTGACCAGGATGTCAGAAAGTTGCTTGACATCCTCCGGAGCTGAATCAAGAGTTGAATCTCCAAAGGCCAACAGCAGGGAGATATGGGAGTCAGGTGTGGAATCTGCAGAATCACTGTCGGAATCATAAGAGGCAGGTGACTGAGATGGGTTCCGACGTGATCGGGGTCGATCCGGTGCTGGAGCGGAGGGAACAGCTGGCGGAGCACTAGCGGAGACCGAAAATGCCACTGGGGCTGGTATCATAGCCGGTACTGGAGGCGGTATCAACGCTGTTACCAACATTAGTGCCGAGGACATTGGAAGAACTGCTGGGATCGGGGCAACAATGGACTGCGTTGCTACCAAAGCCGTTAGAGATGTTGGTAATGTAGACGCAAGGTGAGTATCCAGCAGAGGCTGAGAGACCATTGCCGTCACCCGAGGAGGTGGTGAGATCGGCCTTCGACAAGGTGACTGGTCATGGGACCGGCGGTGGGCAGGAGAGCACCGGTGGTATGGAGAACGGGACCGAGAATGGGTCCTCGAGTGCTGATATCGAGAGGGGCATCGGTAGTGAGATGCAGGAAAGCACGATGGAGAGTGGGAACGCCGTGGGCGGTAGGGTGACCAACGACGGATGTCGTGATGGTATTTATCACGATAGGCCGTTGAGTAAGAATAATAGGAGCCTGGCTGTTCTCTCCACAGATGTTCATGGCCGTATTGAGCAATGAAAAAGGCTGAAGAGAAGGGTGAGTCGAGCCTTGCCCGCAAAGGGTCATGTTCTCCGTGGTAAACATAATCCCGACAACGTGGGAATCTATCTCTATCGCCACATCCTGGAGAGCGTGCCGCGCTAGATTGAGGGCGATCACAGGAAGCAGCCCGAGGAGCGTCCGAATAGGATGGACGGTCCAACTCGGGGCCAGCAGGAGTGAGGGTTGGAGGAAGCGGGGTTTGTATACCCACTGTTTCTGTCTGGGCCGACATGACCGGTGGAGACACCGGCGGCGAGGGTTGACGTTCCGAGTCTGAAGTTAAGTCAACAGCCACCGGGACCGAGAGCACCGGGAGCCGGACATTGTCACGCTCTGGCGAAGGGTCAGGAGTGTCCTCTTCCTCCACGGTAGCCATCAAAGGCTGCATCGGAGGGGGCGTCAGCAAAGGAGCTGGCTGGTGGCCTAGAGGAGAAGGAGAGCAGCACTTCTCCTCCTCCTCCTCCTCCTTCTTTTTCTTCTTAATGGAGGAGTCAGCAAGGTGGGATGAAGCTCGCTTACACTGAGCAACAGTAGGGACATTGCGAGGTTGAGTGGAAGCTGGTTGAGAGCTACAAGAAGCGTCCCAAGAAGAGGAGATGATAATCGGCATCCTCAGTAATGAGGAGATTGGAGGCAAAGCCATTGGTTGAGAGCTAGAAGAAACTTCCCCAGAGGAGGAGGTGATAATCGGCATCCTGGACTGCTTCAGAATCTTTGGTAACGAGGAGATTGGAGGCAGAGCTGTTGAGGATGATATCGGCACCAAGGTGGTCAGTACTGATGAGATCAATGCTGAAAGCAAAATCAGCACCGTGGAAGAGGGCGTCGACGAAGGCCTTGAAGTTGAGAGGGCCCAAGGAGAACGCTGAGCCATAGAGGAAGTGAAAAAGGCGGTATTCGAAGCCACCTGCTCCTTTATCCGAAGGGCTTGCTCACAACAATGAGACTTCAACCGCGAAGCTCTGTTTTTCAGGGTTTGAGAGGTGAAGTCTTTACATATAGAACACGCCTGAACGTTATGGGCCTCTCCAAGGCAGAACAGGCACTTGGAATGGCTGTCAGACAAGGAGACCTTGCGACCGCAAGACACACACAACTTAGACAATGACGACATAGAAAGGGGGAAGAGTTCTTACAGTCTTTTTGTTAGAAACAACACAAAGAATGGTCAAAGAATGAAGAACAGCGAAGCAAAGCAAACTGCTCAGCGAGGAAGGCTTTCCAAGCTGCTAACAGGTCGGCGGACGAAAAGAAACCGAGGAGAGACCGTTAGCTTGGCGGGACTGAGCGTGCTCAGTACCGGATGGGAGAGGGGTTCCCACCAAGCTGCTCAGCTCTGGAACATTCTGAAAAGCTACTGCGCATGCGTGAAGATTCCCATTGTGTGAGGCGCAGAGACCACGAAGAAGAAGTGGTGACCCATGACCGGGCATTCAGATGTGAGGCCCAAAAAATTCCCCTCAAGAATGTGCTGGTTGCTCTGGGAGGCCCCATGGAAGTGGGCTTTCATAGTGCTGCTCCTGTTCAGTTTCATGTGCCAAATAATTAATGACACATACCTTGAACGTAATGACCAGTAAGAAGATAGGATTTCCATAATCTATTTCAGGGTGGTGGTGAAAATACTTGCCTTCCATGGTCTTAGTGTGGTTTCTTCCCTTCATAATTTTACAGCATTGAGTATTTGATACTAAAAAATTTAAAATTCTATATTGAGGCAATCTGAGTTAGGTTTTACAGAACAGGGCACCTAGTGTCCTTATGCAAACTTAGTCTGTTTTTCCCCCCTTAGCTGGAAGGGGAACAAGGAGCCATAAAAAAGCCTTATACATTCCTCTCTGTTCTTTTGAATCCTGGTTTTGAAAGGGGTGGCTGCTGTGCTAGGGCTTCCAGAGGAAATGCATACTGTGGCTAAAATGTTGCTGGTGACAAGTGACATAAATGCAGTTCACTTTTTAGAATGTGGTGCAAGAAGGTTCTCCATTGTCCAAGCTTTTCAAGGTGCTAAGTAAATGTGTCCCCTAGCACAATTTGAGTAGGGTCCAATTTGCTGTTGTGCAATGGGAGTGCACATCAGTGTGATGTGAGTTGTGCGATACAGTGGAGAGGTGAGGTAGTACATCCATAGCATAGCTGTGAAACCACAACTTTATGCTACACAACTTCATGGCCATTGAAGTGGGATACTTTTGTGGGTAATACAGGCATAATAGCCCATGGAATCATATCTCAGCTTGCAGGGAAGACTTCAGGAATACTGGGCTGGGGTGCAGCACTCTAGGGTCAGTAGTGGATGTTCTTGTGACTCTAAACAAGTGGGAAGTGAATCTAGATGGCCCTTGCAAAAAAAGAAATGAGCACAGACTTCTTTGTTTTTTTCTACATGCTGGTACAGAGCCAGTGCTGAATGGACAAGCTTCATGTCATTGTTCATGGGCTGCAACAAATTATTGCAACTATTCTGTTTATATTCACCTGGGTGGGAACACCACATGAGACACACTTCTGAGAAGTACACTTTTTTTATTGTCAACTTGCAAACAACACTGTAGCTCTGTATTTCCAGAAAGGGCGATGGCAGTGGTAACATAGTGGGAAGGGCTTTGTCAGCTCAGGCTTTAAACTTGTAAGAGCAAAGCAACTCCAGCAAGAATCCACTTAGCAGGCTTCTCTTTTGTCTTCAGGTTGAAGGTCCAAACATAAGTGGGACCTCGTGTGCGTGTTTTGTATACAGGACACTCATACATGCTCTTGGTGTCCATGCGATCCACAGGGATGGCTTTGATGAAGATGACTGGCATGGAGGGCGTCAACTCCTTCAGGCGTGCATCGCTGATGACGCCAGTCTGAATATCCCAGCGTGCACCTGCAGCAAGAGCAGATAGAATTCTCAAGACCAGTTGCTTCACCGGAGAGCGTGCTTCGTTGGCAGCAAGTTCAGAGCAAAGGGAGCCCAGCATGACACCCAGCTTTTTATCGTTAGCAGCATGGCTTAAGGCTTGGATGTGCCTTGGCTTGGATGTGCCTTTCATGCCATCCCAGTAATTCACATATGCATTTACAGTGCTGTGAACATGATTTTTTACAGACTTGGATTTTATGCTGCCCTGAGCCTGTCTGTAGATGGTGTTCTTTTGTTACAGAAAGCTGCTGATTGGTTCCTTCATTTAGACTTGTAGACAACAGCTAAGACCTGAGCTGGAATGATTAGGCTGCTTCAGCTCCCTTTAAAATAATCACTACTTTAAAAAGAAGAGAAGGTTTAACCTAGATACGTCATTCCCTGCCTAGAAACTAGGAATATTTTAACAAGAGTAATTGAACAGTTGACTGCTCTTGCTCTCACCCACAAAGTGTGAATGCAATAAAACGGGCAGGTGCTGCCCCCTGTTGACATGCAATTAAAAAAACAAAACGCAGCTACCAAACCTGTCTCCTTTATTGTGGTCAATTGTTTGTTGAAATTACAATTGTAGATTTGAGACTTGGAAATACTATGGGTGAAAAAAGTCTTGCCCAATTTTTGAAAAAAAGGATTTTTTTTAAATGATGGTCCTGGTCAACTAGATTGGTAATTTTGGTAGAAATGCTTGTGTTTAGAAATAGAAGACAATCTTTTTAGAATTCATGAAACCTATTAGGCACCCTATCTTCTCATACTTCTTTTTCTTTGATGGTGTTTAAAAGAGTTGAAGTACTAAAGACAGACTAGAGAGTAAATCTTTCCCTCCACATTCCTACTCTCAAAGAAATAATATAGGAATGAAACAGAGCCTTGGATGGGAGAGGCTTGCTTCTCCTACAGTAGAAAATAACAAAGCAGAATTAGCCCAGACTCCTGCTGCAAAATGATAACTCTGGTTGGAATCATCTTTGTGACTGCATAATTGTGTGTGTGTGGGTTAAACCTGTGTAAGTATTTTCTTTGATGTTGCCAAGGTGGTTTCCTTTTTCCCACTGGCTTCAAAATGGCTGCCAAATGCCACCTAGTTGCTGCTGTGCGCCCCCCCCCCAAATAAGCGCTGATTGACTGTCATTGCACATTTGGAGAATAAAGAGTAGCCACCTTCCTCTCCACCCTGCAGTGTATATACATTGGTGGACAGAGGATAGAGAATTTTTTTTTCTTTTGAGGGATACCACATGTCAGTAATGAGCAGGGCTGAAGCTAGCAGTGTTCTTCCCTTCTTCCTGCTGTCTCGGTGCGTAACGTACATACGTGTGTGTGTGTGTGTGTGTGTGTGTGTGTGTTGCTCTTTAGAAACCAGAACTGATTTCTTTCAGAAGACTTTTGAATGTAGAAGAACAGCTAGCTGAAACTGTACCAAGGAATGAAGGCCACTCAGCCATCTGATAGTCAGTAGTAAAATTGCAAGATTGTCTTTACCTTCCATGAAGAGTCCATGTACATAGGAGCCCTCTCGAGGTGGAGCTGTCATATCTTCCCGGTTTTTCTTGGTGACTTCCACTGAAAGGCACATCCTGTCAAGAGGCCACTCATTTTTCTAGCCATGGATTGCATAATGGCTGTGAGGAAGGACTGAGGGTTAAAGAAGCCTGCTAGCCATACCGCTGTGGGCAGAGCAAAATCTGTTGTCCAGGCCTCTAGCTCCTGAAAATGAAAAGGGTGTTGGAACAGTATAGGTAAGCATGCTTCGAAAAGCAAATTTTATGTTGCACATTTGAGCTATTCCTATATGTTTACAAGGAGGCCCACAGTTTGCATTGGCAAAATGTGCTCTAGTCTAGGACAAGCAGTGGCAGAGGGTCCATGGGTTTCTACTCACCCCATTTTCCAGGCCCTGGAGCCCTATGAGCTCTACCTGCTCTTTTTTTTTTCCAAAACAAGAAGCAATAGGGTGGTTGTTTCAGTTTTGAAAGCTAATCTTGGCCCAAAAAAGGCCTGGTGCTGCCTGGAATATCCTTTAAAATTGAGAATCACTCCTCTGTGCAATTCTCTATTTGAGGCCATTGTTGTTTTTTTCTCCCTAGCAAGGGAGGTGGGGCTGCAGACTGCACAAATTCCTACCCCTGACTTAGATGGATCAGGAAATGGGCATGACGAAATAAGTATTTCTGGAGGCTTGAACTATCTCCTTGGCACACCTGTAATTTAGTATTAGAGGGATGCCAAGGTACACAAGAAAGCAAAAAAGATCACCATAATCCTTCCCTGCTTTTAACCTCTCCCTGCAAGGCACAAAAAGGATCATGAAATCCTCTTCCTAAAAATATATCAAGCACTGAGTGTAGATAGCATCTTGCAACCTGTGGTTTGAATTGAAAGATCCTGCTCTGCATATGTTATTTCTGGGTGTTATTCATTTTACCCCATCTGAAGTATTCTGCCTGCATCCTGAAGGTGCTCTTGATCCTTGAGCTCATCTATTAGAGGACTGCAGGAGGGAGAATCAGCAAGCAGAAGTCCATTCTGTTTACAGAGGGTGATCTTAGGGTCTAATTGAATTTCTGGATATATTCCTATTTCTCTATAGCCATTAAAATATGCTAGGTCTAATACTGCAATGTACTCATTCTGCCATTGAAATGACTCGATCATAATCATGTGTACTTGCATTTCATAGAATCATAGAATCATAGAAATGTAGAGTTGGAAGAGACCACAAGGGCCATCCAGTCCAACCCCCTGCCATGCAGGAAAACCTTCAAAGCACTCCCGACAAGTGGCCATCCAGCCTCCGCTTAAAAACCTCCAAAGAAGGAGACTCCACCACACTCTGTGGCAGCACATTCCACTGCCGGACAGCCCTGACTGTCAGGAAATTCCTCCTGAGGTTCAGGCGGAATCTCCCCTCCTGCAGCTTGCATCCATTGCTCCTTGTCCTGGTCTCAAGAGCAGGAGAAAACAAGCCCACTCCCTCCTCGACATGACATCCCTTCAAATATTTAAACATGGCTATCATGTCCCCTCTCAACCTTCTCTTCTGCAGACTAAACATACCCAGCTCTCTAAGTCTGTCCTCATAGGGCATGGCTTCCAGGCCCCTCACCATTTTGGTTGCCCTCCTCTGGACCTGCTCCAGCTTATCCATATCCTTCTTGAATTGGGGTGCCCAGAACTGGACACAGTATTCAAGATGAGGTCTAACCAATGCAGAATAGAGTGGTACCAATACCTCCCTCGATCTAGACACCATACTCCTATTGTTGCAACCAAGAATTGCATTGGCCTTCTTGGCTGCCGCATCACACTGCTGACTCATGTTCAGCTTGTGGTCTATGAAGACTCCTGGATCCCTTTCACACGTACTGTTAGCCAGCCACGTGTCCCCCATCCTATATTTCTGCATACCATTTTTTCTGCCTAAGTGTAGGACCTTACATTTCTCTCTGTTGAAGTTCATTTTGTTAGCCTTGGCCCAGCTCTCCAATCTGTCCAGGTCCTTTTGAATTTTGATCCTGTCATCAGGCGTATTAGCAACCCCTCCCAATTTGGTGTCATCCGCAAATTTGATCAGCGTGCTCTCTATTCCTTCATCCAAGTCATTAATGAAGATATTGAACAGCACCGGGCCCAGGACAGAACCCTGTGGCACCCCACTAGTCACTTCTCTCCAGGATGAGAATCTGCCATTGGTGACCACCCTTTGGGTACGGTCAGTCAACCAGTTACAAATCCACCTGACAGTAGCCCTGTCCAGCCCACATCTTACTAGCTTCTTTGCAAGAATGTCATGGGGAACTTTGTCAAAGGCCTTACTGAAATCAAGATATACTATGTCCACAGCATTCCCTTCATCTATCAAGCAAGTAACTCTATCATAAAAAGAGATAAGATTAGTCTGGCATGACCTATTTTTGAGAAATCCATGTTGACTTTTCGTAATTACGGCATTGTTTTCTAAGTAATTAGAAACTGACTGTTTGATGATCCGCTCCAGGATCTTTCCAGGTACTGATGTCAGGCTGACTGGGCGATAATTATTTGGGTCCTCTTTTTTCCCTTCTTGAAGATGGGGACAACATTTGCCCTCCTCCAGTCTGCCGGAACTTCTCCGGTCCGCCAAGAGTTTTCAAAGATTATAGCAAGAGGTTCCGCAATGATCTCTGCTAGTTCTTTTAAAATCCTAGGATGCAATTCATCTGGCCCTGGAGACTTGAATTCATCCAGTGTGGCCAGGTATTCCTGTACTATCTCTCTATCTATTCTGTGCTGCATTTCCCCCACTTCCTCACCTGCTCCCCAACCGCCAGGTTGCGTGTTTTTATCCTTTTGGGGAAAAACTGAGGCGAAGAAGGTGTTGAGGAGTTCTGCCTTTTTTCTTCCTTCTGTTATTAATTCACCATCTTCCTTGCGCAGTGACCCTATCGTCTCCTTCTTTTTCCTTTTGCTGCGGACGTATTTAAAAAAGCCCTTTTTATTGTTTTTAATGTCTCTGGCCAGCCTAAGTTCGATCTGTGCTTTAGCCTTTCTGACCTTCTCCCTATATCTCCTGGCTACTTGCTTATAATCTTCTTTGGTGATTTCCCCCTTCTTCCATTTCCTGTACATGTTTTTCTTAATACTTAGCTCAGCTGAGAACTCTTTAGTCAACCATTCCGTTTTGTTCAGATGCTTTCCATTTTTCCTCCTTAATGGCACAGTTTTAGCCTGTGCCTTCAGTACCTCCCTTTTAAAGAACTCCCATGCATCCTGAACTCCTTTCTCATTGACTATTCTTGACCACGGGATTTCAGCCAGCAGCTCCTTCAGTTTACAGAAGTCTGTTTTTTTAAAATCTAAGACGAATGCCTGGCTACACTTGCCTTCTCTTCCCCACTGAATGCCAAATTCTAATAGGGCATGGTCACTCTCTCCTAAAGATCCAACCAGTTCTACGTCATTAACAAGGTCTTCCCTGTTGGTCAGGATCAGATCCAGAATATTTGATCCCCTTGTCGCCTCTTCCACCTTCTGGACCATGAAATTGTCTGCAAGACAAGCAAGAAACTTGCTGGACCTTGCCGCCTTTGCAGAGTTTGACTGCCAACATATATCCGGGTAGTTGAAATCTCCCATTATTACTGTATCTCTCCTTTTTGAATGTGCAGTCATTTGGTCTACGAAAGCGCCATCGAGGTCCTCAGTCTGGCTTGGAGGTCTGTAGTAAACCCCCACTATAATATCCCTATTGTTTCTCGCTCCCTTAATTCTTACCCAGATGCTCTCGACCTGGCTTCCGGTGTTCAAGTCATGGATCTGTTCACAGGTGAAAACATCCTTGACATATAAGGCTACTCCTCCTCCTTTCTTATTTGGTCTATTTCTACAAAATAGGCTATACCCCTCTATTCCTACGTTCCAATCGTGAGACTCATCCCACCAGGTCTCAGTGATGCCTATCAAATCATATTTATTTTGCTGTACTAGGAGTTCAAATTCATCTTGCTTGTTTCCCATACTCCGTGCCCTTTATTGTTCATCTTGGTTGGTTTGGTTGAAAACAAAAGATGAGCTAAATGGGATACTGACGTGGGAAAAGATGTAGCAAAACTCTGAAAGAGAACAAGGAGCTAGCTAGCAAGGACCCTGAGAACCTGACCACACTGCCTCTAATTTCAGGTTGTTTCACAGAAACAGTAATATTTTAAACACTCTGAAAAACTCCAGAATAATGTGTCAGATCCTGTGCAAATATCTACACTTTTATGCAGTCATGTGTTAGGACTTGAGAACAGGCAGCCCTTTGCAACTCCCAGCATCCCTCCCATTGGCTGTGTTGGCTAGATCTGATGGAAGTTACAGTCCAAAAACTTCTGGAGGGCAGTGCTTTGCCTACCCCCTCTCTAAATGCAGCATGGTTGAACTTACATATTACAGTGACAGCTGTAATTTTGTTTTGCTAATTCTTTATCAAATATGTATTGGAGATAAATGGAAACAGTTTATTGGAGATAAATGGGAACAGTTAGTAGTGCAAGAACAGCTAGTTGAGAGCTTTCGCCAGATAGAAGAGGAAATGCTTAAACTGATTTTTTCAGCTTTCCTGAGAATTCAGCTACTGGGCTTTACATTAAATTCCATACCATTTCTAACAGTTGAGAACCTATATATAGGAAGAGTATGTCTTGAAAAACTTTAACCAAGGCAACGTCTCCCTCACCCTGATCCGGAGCAGTAGGTCAGCATACCACGCTGCCAAACCAAACAACGATGGATAGGCACGGTTTGTCCAGGAATCAGGCACATTATCATAGTAAAGAGCATTTGATAGTTCTTCCATGTCTGTTGTAATTGTCAGCTCTCCCTTTAGGGAAAAATAAGTTAAAATAACAGTTTTCAATAGGTTCCCCCCATTAGCAATATTGCTTTGTGGCTGAACAGCTGAGGTTGTCTTTCAAATTTTACATAATCTTACGAAAATGAGGTCTTGGTACTTACTGTGAATATCCATTCTTAGATGGTAGAAGGAGCAATCCATGTACTCCTGGGTTGTTCCCCACATGCCAGCTGGCTAGACAGGAGTCTGAGATTCTTTTTGTTATGCCTATTGACTCCTTTCCCCTTCTCTATTCGTTTTGTTCTAAAGCCTTGCCTAACAACCTAATTCTCATTATTCCTTCCTTCCTTCCTTCCTTCCTTCCTTCCTTCCTTCCTTCCTTCCTTCCTTCCTTCCTTCCTTCCTTCCTTCCTTTATTTGGGTGAAGCCACAAATTGAATGAGGGTTGATTTCCCCTCCTGTCATCCAAGAATTAATATTCATGATAAGTACCAACGTCTTATTCTTTGGATGGACAAGGAGGAGCAATCCCTGCACTATTGGAAGTTACTCAAGTCCTAATTTCTAGTGTAGGAGTGGCTGCCAATTGGTCACTGCATGGTTTGCAGCACTGTGTGATCCAGAAGCCCCCTGTGAAGAATTGAACTTACCCATCTTATAGTGGCTTATAAATGTGGAAGGCTCCTTCCACCCAGCAGCATTACAAACATCCTCCAAAGACGCTGAAACTGCATACATGGCACTAGTTGCCATAGAGCGAATTGAATGCAGCCACACGTGCTTTGGTCATGGCACCCTTGCATAATTGTAGCATAAGAAAACGTACACTTTCAGCTGTTGAGTAATCATTTGCCTTTAACACCATGTTTCCTAAAGTTTTAGGGTGGAAAAACCAACACCTCTGTGTGTCTAAAAAGAACAGGTTGCTTACCTGTTACTGTGGTTCTTCGAGTGGTCTTCTGTGAAGTCACACAATGAGGCATTTCGTGCCTCTGCGATATAGCTTTCGGAACCTTCTGGAAACCTAAAATCAGGCATTTTGGCAGTTGGCCCATCCCCCACATCCCCAGGGTATATAAGGCCCCTCCCAGAGTAACGGTCAGTTCCTTTGCCACCATGGTAGCAGTCTTAGGAACTAACCAAAAAGAACATCAAGTGGGGAGGATCGGTGGGTTTGTGTGAATTCACAGAAGACCACTCGAAGAACCACAGTTGCAGGTAAGCAACCTGTTCTTCTTCTTCATGGTCTGTGTGAATCACGCAATAGGGAGATTAGCGAGCTGTCAAAGATGGAGGTGGGAGATATCAAATTGTCAATATACACCAGTGATAACAAAACAACATCAGATTTTCCTCTTTTTAAAAAAAAATGCAATATTGCAATACAATAAATATTATAAATATCATAAATATTATTAGAATAATAAATAAAGTAAATAAATAAATATTTAGTTTACAACCAATCATGTTGTGTTTCTTGAATTGATTCAGAAAGGTTTTTTTTTTTGCTTGTTTGCTTGTTTTCCCTTTTTTTTTCATGTAACTGCAGAAAACAAAACAGCCCTACCAAAAGACACATCACTCCTTTCCCTTTGGTCTACCCTATAGTGGGAAATAAAGGTTAACAGCTGCAACCACGTAGCAGCCTTGCGTATTTCCTCCAATTGTACACCATGCGTGAAAGCAGCCGAAGCTGACATTGATCTCCTGGAGTGCGCCCTTACATTTACTGGCAACTTTCTTTTAGCAATCTCATAACACAACTTGATTGCCGAAACAACCCTTTCAGATATCCTTTGGGAAGAAACAGGTTCCCCTAGTTTCTGACTCGAACAACAGACAAATAACTGCTTAGTTTTCCTTATACTCGCAGTATGTTGAACATAGAAAGCTAACGCCCTTCTAACATCAAGGCAATGCAGCTTTTTTTCCAGATACGTTTCTGGATTCTGCATATAAGCTGGCAAAACAATTTCTTGGTTCAGATGAAAGAATGATACCACCCTTGGTAAGAAGGTGATATCTGGTCTTAGTACTAGCTTCTCTTTATGAAATCTCAAAAAGGGTGCATCTACTCTTAGGGCTGCTAACTCACTTGCCCTTCTTGCAGAAGTTATGGTTACCAAGAACAGTGTTTTTCAAGATAACAGCCTCATATCACAGGTTGCCATTGGTTCAAATGGCCTACGTGTGAGTTGCAACAACACAAAATGTAAATCCCAGCCTGATACCAGGGCTTGGGTTGGAGGGTATACATGTTTATAGCCCCGTCAATATTGCTTAACAGTCGGACTAGAGAAATAGGAAGGTCTTCCCTTACTCTGTAGGTACCAAGAAATGGCTGCCAGATAACATTTCACTGAAGATAATGACAGTCCCTTGACACTGAGGTGTGTCAAAAAAGAAAGTATGTCTGCGGTACCTCAGTTCTGAGGTTGGGTACAGCGATCTCTCAGGTACCTGCAAAATTTGTCCCATTTATAGCCATATGACTTTACAGTCGATGGTTTGTGAGCTGCTTTTAATATGTGGCTAACTTCCTCCAGGAAAGCAAGAGTCTACAGCAGTGGTTCTCAACCTGTGGGTCCCCAGATGTTTGTGGACTTCAGCTCCCAGAAGCCCCAGCCACTATGGTCAATGCTCAGGGCTTCTGGGAGCTGAAGTCTACAAACATCTGGGGACCCACAGGTTGAGAACCACTGGTCTACAGTATCTTCCACTCAGTCAACCGAAGTTTCTGCACATCCGGGTGAAACATGGTACCACTGTGCATCGTCAGCAAGTTTGGTATTGACAGTAACCTCTAGTACCGATGTTTCGACAAAGTAAGAAGGGGTGAGAACCATGGCTGTCTTGGCCACCATGGTGTTATCAATATGACCCTCGCCATGTCCTGTCTTATCTTCGAGATCACCTTTGTAATGAGAGGGAACGGCGGAATCAACGGTACTGCCCATAGATTGAACAAGCTGTCGATTACAGTGTCGTCCAGCTCCCATTCGTGACAGGACATTGGGGCTCGACTTAGGGCATTCGCCCATGAATTGTCTGCTCCTGGCAAATGTATCGCTGATGGCGTTATCCCTCTGGAAAGGCACCAGTTCCAGAACTTGATTGTTAATTTCAGAAGCACAGTGAAGTGAGTACCTTCTTGTTTGTTGACATAATACATTACAGTTGTATTGTCCATCCTCACTTGCACTGTGAGACCACGCAAGTGCACTTGAAAAGCTCTGAATGTCTTGATGACAGCAAGAAACTCCAGAACATTTATGTGTTGACGTTTTTCCAACAATGTCCAATGTCCTTTTACAGATACATTCTGCATATGCGCTCCCCAACCGTCCATGGAAGCATCTGTGGTGACAGAGACCACAGGTGGATCTGGTAGAAACGACATGCTCTTTAGGACATTTTCTGCCCTCAACCACCAGAAGAGAGACAAGAGCACCCCACTTTGGAATCATCATGTACTTGTTTTGATGATGCAGAAGTGGATTGAAATTCCTTATGAACCGGTGTTGCAGAGGCCTCATTCTCAGTCTTGCATTTGGAGTCACCATAGTGGTCGAGGCCATCAGTCCCAGGGCCACTTGTATGCCTCTGGCTCTTACATGTTGAGTTATCAATAACTGCTTCAGAGTGCGTCACATTTTTTGCCACCTGTCATCTGGCAGGAAAGCCAACTCCTTGGTCGAGTCCAGTATGGCTCCAATAAACTTCACTCTCGTTTGTGGTACAAGGTGGGACTTCTTGGGGGAGGGGTTCCCACCAAGCTAACGAGCTCTAGAATCTTTCGAACGCTACCACACAGGCGCGAAAGCTCCTAATGTATGAGGGCACAGATGACCACTCGAAGAACCAAAGTTACAGGTAAGCAACCTGTTCTTCACTGTAGTCTTTAGGTGTTTCAAAGCCTCCTGTTTTGTCAGAGCAGCTATAAACCAGTCTATAGATGGAAATAGAACGATACCTCTCTGTCGCAGATATGCTGCCACCATGACATACACTTTGTGAACACCATCGGCACCGTGCTTATGCGGAACGGGAGTACTCTGAATCGATAAGCTTGTTTCCCCAACACAAAAACTAGAAACCTTCTGTGTTCTTTCCTTATTGATATATGGAAGTAGGCATCTTTTAAATCCAGTGTCACAAACCAGTCCCACTTCTTCAGCAATGGCATTATCGATGCCAAGGTTACCATTCAAAACGGTTTTGTTGTTATATAATAGTTGACACCTCTTAGGTCTAGAATGGGTCGAAGACCCCCATCTCTCTTTGGTACCAGGAAGTATTTGGAAGAGAAATTCCTTCTTAGTTGGGCATATGAGATCTTTTTGATTGCCCCTTTCTGCAACAGAGTTGCAATCTCCTCTTTCAGCTCCGGGGACGAAGGTGAGATACGAATTCATCCTACCAGTGGTAGTCAATGGAATTCTATCATATAGCCCAACCTCACTACATCCGACACCCATGAGTCTGTTGTTATCAAGGCCTGTGTGTGGATGAAATTTGACAGTCTGTTTCCAAAGGGCTTTTTCTCTGTACCAGAGCTTCCAACAGTTCAGTCAGTACCAATGTCGACAGTGATGACAGTATCTAACTTCGCCATGCCGTCGATACCAGCGGAACAGATGGTATCGATGGCAGTACCGACATTTGGGGTTTGAGCAGAGAGATTTGGATCTTCGACAGTAGAAATGACCAAAAGATGTTGACAATGCGCGAATGAAGTATTGTTCAGTTGGTTGTCAAACGCGTCATTTCTGTTGGTCTTGTTGTTTCTTTTTATATTGAGGTTGTCTGAATTTGAACATTGGAAATTTCCTTGAAGGTTGTTGCTATTGATGTAGACTGATGTTTGACGTTGCTGCTGTGTGGGAGTTGGACTTCTTGTTCTGGCTGTGTAAGGTTGGTAATGGCAATATCAATACCTGGAGTATGATGACGATGGTACCGGGAATCCATACTTTTTAGCAGTAGTGCACATTTTTTGCATGTGTTCTAGTTTGGTATCTTTACCTTCATTGAAAAGACCTATGGAGTCGAAAGGGAGGTCTTCAATCACACTGTGCTTGTTGAGACAGACCCGAAGATCTCAACCAAGCATGTCTCCTCAAGACTATCGCTCCAGTGATTGCCTTCCCACTACAGTCAGTAATATGCTTAGAGGTCGTGACCTCTTGTTGGGACGACAAACGATAGGCCTCACCATACACAGAAGTAGCAGTCTTTCATCCTCAGGCAGCATATCCATGAACCTTTTCATCCTAGTCCACAAGAACTGCTGATAGGCATCCATGAACCTTTTCATCCTAGTCCACAAGAACTGCTGATAGGCATCCATACATGCCACAAGAACTGCTGATAGGCATCCATAGTTTGAGATTTTAAACAAAAAGGCAGCATTTGAATATGCCTTCTTCCCCAAATGGTCTAGCTTCCTTCCCTCTGTATCGGTAGGTGCCACATGAAGCTTCTGGGATTGTCAAGACTGAGCTGCATCAACAATTACTGAGTTTGGCTTTGAATGTTGAGTCAGCCATTCTTGATCACTCTCAATCAGATGATACAGTGCTTCTACTTTCTTCAATGTGGAAGGAATAGAAGATTGGGAATCCCATGACTTTTTAACAGTCTTTAACAAATAAGGCAACGGCGCAATGATAGATGGTACAGGTGCTCTATCATTCAGTTCCTGGAAAATAGGATCTTGGAGATCCTCTTTATCAGTCTCCACTTGAAGATTCAATGATCTGGACATTCGCAGAACCAGATCAGAGAAAGAGCAGACATCATCAGTGGGTGATATACGTTCTGCTGTCGACACAAAATTCGATTTAGACTGTTCAGGAACACCGGACATGCGAGATCCTTCAGACTGCGACACAGAAGGAGATCTCACTGTACGGTACCGAGGAGAACGGTACCTTGATGTAGACTGTTGTCCAGGAGAGACCCAACTACAAAACGAATGTTGCTGGACTCTGTTTCTTTTTCATGTCTAGATCCAGACACTGCAGGCAGCACTCTATGGCAGAACGGAGTTGGAGACTTAGCGAACGACCTTGGAACATGAGGTTGTCGACTAGTCTCCTCTCTATACAAGTCCGTGAGTCTTCCTCTCAGTATTGAGAATGCCTGCTCACCCAATGAACATCATCAGTACAAGGAGAGACATCCCTGGAGTCAATGGAAAGCTCCTCTTCAGGATACTGTTGATAATGGTATGAAGGTGTATCCCTCACATAACAATACCAATGAGGCGATCTCGTGCATGAACGTGATTGCCTAGAAAGTGATCTCGGAGGCAATGGCGGAGTTCTACGCTGACGCCTCGGTGGGGAGGTTAACTCAACAAGATCACGTTGTCTCGATCTCGAGTGTCCACCACCATGAGATCTTGACTCTTGGCAACGTTACACAGACCCCACTGAAAGGATCAGAGATGATTCCATGATCTTCCCTTCAGAAGGAACACAAACTTCTTCAGTCTCACTAGATGGTACAGTATCTCTATACACATTGTGAGCAATCACATGATGAATATCCTCCATTGTTTTATCAATAGAGGTGTCTGGTACCGTCGGAGACAGAGATCGGATTGGAGCAGGTAGACTGGGCTGCTCAACCCTTTTAGACTTTTTTGAAGGCTCTTCTCGTGATGAGTCCTTCAATTTCCTTTTTTCATTTTGTCTTTCTCACCTCGAACCATTTTCTTCGACAGTGAGATGGAGACATGCTTTTTTGGATCGCCTTTTTTTCTTTGACGACACTGAGGGCTGGACAGGTTGCTCTTGATCCTGAGACTCTCCTGAGTGGTGTCGATCTGTGGAGGGTGCTAGTGATGTTTGAGCTATTTTAGAAGGCTGAACAGATTTTCCTGAAGTTGTGGGTTCAGAGGCTGACAAAACCTGCTCCCACAAAAGTGCCTTCAGGTGGGCTGCTCTATTCTTTCTCGTCTGAGAAGTAAATAACTGGCAATGTTCACAATTTGCCATGTTATGGTCCTTACCCAGACAAAGGAGACACTGGAATGACTGTCTTTGTTGGGTATTTTCCCTCCACAGGTTTTGCAATGTTAAAAGTTGCCATACAAAGTAAAGTCCAAATTGCAGAAACACATTCATAGTCCAAAAACACGCACCGTGTCTGACCAACCGCCAAAAAGCTGCCAAGAGATAATCAGAAACCAAAACCAGACCAAGATCGAAAAACCGTTAAATCTATCAGTCAGGCTGAGAAAGGCTCCTTACTTGCTGCTACCGTGACGGAAGAAAAAGAACTGACCATTACTCAGAGAGAGGCCTTATATACCCTGGGGATGTGGGGGATGGGCCAACTGCCAAAACGCCTGATTTTAGGCTTCCAGAAGTTTCCAAATGCTGTATTGCGCAGGCACGAAATACCCATTGTGTGATTCACACAGACCACAAGGAAGAACTATTGTTCTTTTTATGTATTTCTTAATTGGGCTCCTCACATCTAATGTGTGCTATTTCTAGGGTGGAATTTCAATAGGCATTTTGGTAGAAATCTGGGGTCTAAGTTCATGTCGTGTTCAAATTTGCACAAATTCAGATCTGTGGGAAGATTGGCTAACTCTGAGACTCTAATTGCAGATCTTATTGATACTAGGAAAACCACTTTAAAAGAGAGTAACCTTAAAGAAGTCTTTTTAAGTGTTTCAAAAAGGTGGTTTTTAAAAATACATTTAGGACTAAATTCAAATCACATGAGGGAAATTTATTTTGGCGGTTAGTGGTGCCAACATAGTAGCCCTCTTCAAGAATCTTTCCATGTGGGGATGTGCTGACAACACATATCCTCCTGGACTCAAAACTGTTTCCAAAGCCGCTATTTGTTTTTTGTTTTTTTCAATATATTAGGTCTCAGACCGTTACAAATACCATCCAGCAAAAATCTGACCACATCACCTATTTGGATGTCTTTTAAACTAACTGAGTAACTGAGACACCAATTCCTAATAGTTCTCTCACTGTCATATTTTTTTTTTATTAACCATCCACCAATCGTTAAAATATCCCCCGTTACATATCTTCCTAATCATATTTTCTTAAATATACATTCACTATGTACATTTTTACATGTAATCTTATAAACATTCATGCATTCATATTTTATATACTCCTATATCACTTTTCTTGTTTACAACTTTCTTATCCTCTTCATACTTCTTCTTTCCAATCTTACCCTTGCTCTCAATTCTGCATTATTTTCTTCAAAATTTTATTCCTAATTAACCAAATCCCAAATTTATTTCTTGTACCTTTTTAAGTTTTTTTTTTTTTCCCCTTTTTTGGGGTTTAAATTTATTTATCTTAATTTTTTATTTCCATTGTCTTATTTCTTTTTTATATCTTGTCGGCTATTTTCCCCATTTTTTTTATTAATTATCTCCTCCCTTATCTATACTATACTATTCTTCTTTTTTTTTCCCAGTTTAAACATGTATAGTAGAGTCCCAGTTATCCAACAGGGAGTTACCGACCTTCTGGTTTAAACCCCGACATCGCGGCTGCCTGGGGGCGTGGCTGTATGCTTTTCCTTTCCCCCCAGACTTGCCCAGACAGGGCCCCAAAAATGGCGGCCCCCCGGGGCCCTTCTGGCTAATCCAACATTAAATTTTCCCGACCCTCCCCCATCCGTTTAGGTCGGATAACCGAGACTCTACTGTATTCTTCAACTAATTTCCATTCATCATCATTTCGTCTTTGCACTCTGCCTTGTATCATCCTTGTTAGTCTTTTCCCATTTCTTTTTAAATTCTCCCAATTTGATAATCCAGTCCTCTATTTGTGGAATCTGTTTTTCCACATCTTTCCATATATTATTCTTGCCGCTGTGTTCATGTACAGAATTATTCTCCAGAATTTCCTTTTTTATTTCTCCATCTATTTTCTGCAGTATGTTCAATAGAAATATTTCTGGTATTAGCGGAATGTTTATTCGTAAATTTTCACCTAGTTTCATGAATTTTTTTCCAAAATATTTTCGCTTTGTCACATGTCCACCATATTTGGGAAAAAGGTTCTGTTATCTTTACCACATTTCCAACATTTATTTTCTTTTGTTTTATATATTTTGTTCAGTTTTACCGGGTAAAATGCCATCTATAGAACATTTTTAAATATTTTTCCCTTTTAGCTTTTGTGCGGCTGTGAATTTATGTGTATCTCTCCAACTTCTTTCCCATTGTTCTAGATGTATTTCCTCCCCTTTGTTTTGACCCAAACCCCGGGATCATTGTCTCTTTGTTTTGTCCGTTTCTAATTTCTTTCCAACAATAATTTGTACAGTTTAGATGTCGTTTGTCCCCTAGATTCAAACATGATTTTTTCAAATAGATTTTTTTTTGTTGCAGGTTCAAATCCTTCCAATTTTTTGTCCATTTTTAAATTTTCTTTTAATTGTCTGAACAGAAACCAATGACATTTTTAACCCCTCTTTTTCAATACTTTCTCCCCATTTCATCATGTATTCATGTTTCTTTTCTTCTATTATTATGTATCTTATCCAATTTTCGTGTGGGTCTTTCCATCTACCGAACAATGCTTTGTGAGGGGAAATCCACTGAGGAATTTTCCTAAAAATTTTTTTCTTGAACTTTTGCCAGATTGTTAGCAATGCTTTCCTTAAGTAATGATTTAGAAATCCTTTGTCTATCCTTGCTTTATTATACCACACTTATGCATGCCACCCCATGCGTATTCCGGAACCTTCCAAATTTAGTAACTTTTCATCTCAAAGCGTTAACCATTCCTTGCCCCTGATAGTCCATTAGTGTAATAATACTTTTCAAATCCGGTAGCCCAAACCCTCCTTTTCCTTTTTCTCTGTTAGTAACTTTCATTTAATCCTTGGTCTTTTCTTTCATTTAACCCTTTGGGGTTTTTTCCCCATATGAATTTAGTTAACTCCTTCTGCCAGTCTTTAAATGGCTTTTCGTTAATGATAATGGGCAAATTTTGAAAAAGAAAATTTAATTTAGGTAAAATTTTTTTTTATGGCTGCAGTTCTCCTTAACAATGACAGCTTTAGTGTACTCCAGTTGTCCAGGGATTTTTTATTTTTTTCCCAAAATTTGGGTTTTTAAAAATTATTTTCAAATAATTCATTATTTCGCTTTGATACCCAAAATTTCCCCAGATACTTTATTGTCTTCCCTGTTTTAAAATCCTGTTTTCTGCATCAGTTTTATTTCTTCCTTTTTTTTTAATGTTTTTGGTCAGGATTTTTGTTTTGTCTTTGTTTTTTTTAAAACCCTCCCACTTCTCCAAATTGGTTCAGTTTTTCTAATAATTTATCTATAGTTGAATTTGGTTCTTCCAAGATGATCACCAAATCATCTGCGTATGCTTTCACTTTATTTTCATGATTCTTAATTTTCTTTTCCTTTTATTTCTGAGTCTTTTCTTATTGCACTGATCAGTACTTCTAGGGCTGTTAAAAAACAGGAGTGGGGACAATGGGCATCCCTGTCTCGTACCTTTCTGTATTTCAAATTGATTTGTTTTTTCCCCATTGATTATTATAGCTGCTCTGTGATCTTTATAAATTTCTTTTATCCAGCCCATAAATGTATTGCCAAAGTCCATTTTTTCCAGTACTTGTGTCATAAAGTCCCACCTTAAATTATCAAACACTTTCTCCGCATCTATAAAGATCAGTGCTATTTTTTTTTTATTATTTTTTTATAGTGTTCAATTATGTTCAGTATTGTTCTAATATTATTTCGAATTTGTCTTTTGGGGGAAAAAAATCATTTTGATCATCTTGGATTAAAATTTCCCGCAGTACTCTTTTAATTTTTTCTGCCAAATATTTGTAAATATTTTGTAATCGATATTTAAGAGTGAAATTGGTCAATAATTCCCTGGTTCTTTCACATCTTTCCCCTCTTTTTTGGGAAATTTAAAACTATATTTGCTTCATTCCATGAATTTGGTTTTCCATCTTTTATAATTTCATTGAACATTTTCAACATGTATGGTGCCTAATCCTCTTGTAAAATTTTTTACAATGTGTTGCCGAGAACCCATCTGGGCCAGGTGCCCTTTTTAGTGTTCAGTTTTTTTTTTGTTTATTTATGTCCATCATTGTTATTTTGGCATCTAACATTTTCTTTTGTTCTTCCGTGATTTTTGGAGTTACTTTTTTCAAAAAATTCTGTTATCTTCTTTTGTGTCTTTCCTTGCATTTTTAAACTGAAAAAAGGGATTTATAGTATTTATAAAAAGTTTGTTTTATTTCTTCTTGGTTTGTAGTTATTTTTTTCCTTGTGTTTACTTCAAGGATCAGTCTCTTTTTTTTCTTTCCTTAATTTAAAAGCCAGCCATTGGGTTTATCTGCCAGTTCAAAGTATTTTTGTTTAATTCTTGTCAGTTTTTTGTTCATCTCCAATTGCTGTTCTGCTTTCATCTGTTCTTGAAGAATCTTCAATTCTAACATCACTTGTCCCTTAATTTTTCTTCTTGTTGTTTTATTTTTTTTGTAATTTCTGTATATTTCTCTTGTCTTTTCTTCTTGAATTCTGAGCCCCATTTAATAAAATGACCTTGTAACACCGCTTTACTGGGGTCCCATATGGTCTTCATTTTTAGTTCGTTTGACATGTTTTCGTCAAAGTAATTCCCTATTGCCTCTTTTATCTTTTCCAAATAGTACTCGTTTTGAAATAGGTTGTCATTAAGTCTCCACCTCATGTTTTTCTTTAGAGTCTTTTTAAATCCAGTTGAATTGGGTTATGATCTGACAGCATCTTTGGGAGAATCTCCATATTTTTGATCCTTTTCTTTTATACACTTCAAACAAAAAACATGTCAATCCCTTTACATTGATTTATAAATTCAGAAAAAAAGCATATCCTTTTGATTCCCGGATTTCATTCTCCAGAATTTTGAATGCCATCAGATCTGTTAATTTAAAAAAGGATTGTGGCAGTTTTCCATGTAATTTTTTAAGGGATTTGCTTGAAGATCTATCTTTTTTGGGGCCCATCACCCCCTTCAAAACTTTCCCAACAACAAGAAATTATCTTGATTTGTCTCGTTAGTGTAATTAAAAATTTTGTTGGGTTTTTAAAAAAATTTGCTTTTCTCTTCTGTTGGGGAGTATATTCGTATTAACAGTAACTTTAATTCTTGAAATTGGACCTCCACACCCACATAGTGATCATCTTTGTCTTGAAATTTCATTTCTGATGGCAATTTCTGATTAACATACAGTACTACTCCTTTTTTTTTCCCTTTTTTGATGCTGAAAAGTAGCTCTTTCCTAATTTTGGATTCTTCAAATATTTGATGTCTTTCTCTCTTATTTTGGTTTCTTGTAAGCAAATTACATCAGTTTTTTTTTTTTTCTACATAATGAAAAACTTTTCTTCTTTTATAATTCAAATTTAAGCCTTTTAAGATAATACTTTGATTGCCATGTTTCTCTAATTTGTTTATTTCTTTTCTTATATGTCTTCCTCCTCTACATATAGATCTTCAATTTCCAATTCTGGCTTTTGTAGGTCTTATTTTTCTTTTTCTGCTTCAGATTCTAAGGAGAAAATTTTTTTTTTGCCTCTCCTCTTCTCTGTTTAAGTTACTTTCCAGATTTCCCTTCTTCTTGTATCCCTTCTTGGCTTCCTCCTCCATTTTTCTCAGATCTGTTGCCGTCATTTCGTTTGGTTACCATTTCTAACTCTCTTCTCAATTTTTCAAAGATCTCTTTTGCTCTTATAGTATTTGTGACCTTGTATCTCCTTTGTTTGTATGTGTAAGATATCCCTTCCAGTCTTTCCCATTTGTATGTTATATTATGCTTCTTCTTCGTGGTCTCTGTGCCTCACACATTAGGAGCTTTTGCACCTGCGCGGTAGCGTTCGGAAGATTCTAGAGCTCGTTAGCTTTGGCGGGAACCCTCCCCCACGCCGGTGCTGCGCATGCTCCTCCCGCTGACTAATGGTCTCTCCTCAGTTCTTTCTTGTCCACCTCAGCGTACAGAAGGTTCTGCTTGTTGGCTTGCTTTTCGATTCTGCTTTTTGGTGTTTTCGACTTCGGATTTGGCTTTTGACTACCCCTCATGGATTTCGGACTTGGTTTTGGTACTTTCTCGATCGGTTTGACCTATTTTCTGGCTTTGACGATGATTTCGGATCTTGGACTGTGTTTGGCGTTCTCGGACTTTTGTTTTCTTGCCTTGCCTCTGGTTTATGTCGGCTCTCTTCAAACACTGCGCCTCCTGTGGAAGGAAGGTCGCTCTCTCTGACCGACACTCTAAGTGCCTGATTTGTTTGGGTGAGGGGCACAACGTTCAGGCCTGCCCCATCTGCAGAGAGTTCACACACCAGACTCTCTGCAACAGGTCTGCAAGGCTTAAATCCCACTGTTGGGAGGAGTCTCTTCGTGCTCGAGGACCCGAGACGATGGCCGAGAAACGCCCGTCCTCTTCTTCTTCTTCGGCAGCAGCGGCGGCAGCTGTGCCCTCGACCTCGTCGGTATCAGTACCGGGCTCGGTACCGATAATGAAGTTGCCGAGGATACCAAAGATCTCGGCAACTCGGGCACGTGAGGACCCTGCGGGCTCGCAGGCCTCAACCTCCTCTTCCAGGCCGTTGACCGCGGCCCAGAAGAAGCGCCCAGCCACCGAGGGCCTGGGGAGAAGAAGAAGAAGAAGAGAAAGGAGAAACTGCGCTCTTCACCGATGGTGGTGCGACTCCCGACTCCACCACCCACCCAGCCCGCCGAGGAGCCTCAACTGATGGAGCTCCCTGTGGAAGAGGAGCCTCCAGAGGAAGAGGAAGTCCTTGAGGTGTCGGACGAGGAGCAGGTCGTGCAGGCCTCGCCTCCTCAACCGCCCGAGCTGATCGCTGAGATCACTCCGCCGAGTCGCCGTCCACCCTCGGCAGAACGCCGAGAGGAGGCTGTGGTCAGGCAGCGCCCAGCCTCTCGATGTGACCAGTCCCGCTCGCCGGAGCAGCGGGCCAGGCCTCCATCCCCACGATATCGGGAGATGCGCCCGTATTCGCCGTCTTACAGGGACCGGTACCATCCAGATCCAAGGTACTGGTCACCTCGTCGCCGGTCTTGCTCGCCACCGCGGGAGGCTCACTACCCCCGCTATGAGAGGTCACCACTGCGTCGTTCGCCGAGTCGCCATCGGTCCCCAGAGCCCTCACCCCGCTACAGGGCTGTTTGTCCACCGCCGCGGACGACGGCCACAGCTACCCGCCCGACGCCACAGCCCACCGTGGCCCAGCCGGCGGTAGCGGCGACTTCTACCACGCAGGTGGCACACAGTCCTAGACCCGCGGTCGTGCCCCTGCAGGTGACTCCGATACCGGTCACGACATCGGCTGTATCGGTACCGATGCAGCCTGCAGCTCCAGCTGTTACCCTGGCACCCCCGGCCCGTGGGCCGGCCGAGGAGAAGGAGGCGGAGAGGTCGCCATCACCATCCGGCGACTCTTACGACTCGGACTCTGACTTTGCTGAGTCCACCCCTTCTTCTCATGAATCCCCACTGCTGGGGTTCGGAGAGCCAGGCCCGGAGTCTGCACCGGAGGACATCCGCCAGTTTTCCGCGATCCTCCTCCGGATGGCCACAGCCCTTGGCCTCAAGGTGACCGAACCTGCTCCCCAAGCCCAGGACCCGGCCTTCCAGTACTTGGAAGCCCGCCCACCGTCGACCGCACCACTGCCGTTCCTGCCCACCCTGGTGGAAGCGATGAAGCAGCCGTGGGCGAAGCCGGCGTCAGCACAGCCTATTCCTCATAGGCTAGAGCATCTGTACAGGACACAGAAGGAGAACGCGGAGTTCTTCTTCAACCACCCTGTACCGAACTCTATTGTGGTCGAGTCGGCACAGACGAAAGGAGGCAATCGAGCACATACCACCTCTCCGGATCGTGAAGGACGGAAGCTCGATGCCTTCGGCCGAAGGTTCTACTTGGCATCGTCCCTGGTGGCTAGGACGGTGAACACGATGGCATGCCTCGCGGCATACCATCGGAACCTGTTTGACCGACTTGCTCCGCTCCTTGCTGACTTTCCGGAGGAGTCGCGCGCCTCAGCCACACAGATCTTTGGCGAGGCCGTTGTGGTGGCTACACAGCAGATCGCCACCTCGAGGCACGCCGTGGAGGCTACCTCAAGGGTGATGGTCGGTGCCGTAGCCCTCCGACGCCACGCGTGGCTCCGGTCCTCTGGGCTTCAGGAGGACAGCCGTCGGTGGATTGAAGACCTACCGTTCGACGGCGAAGGGCTCTTCCACACTTCCACCGACGAGGCTATGGATCACCTCATCAAGGCCCGGCTGACAGCGAAGAAGATGGGCATAAACCAGCCTGCGCCATCTCGCCGCTCTTTCCAGCCGAGGCCTACGTGGAGAAGGTCCTCCTCTTCATCGGCGTACCAGCCGCGGTCCCCGCGGTCGACCGCGTCGAGGCCGTCAACCTCTTCGGCTTCGAGGAGGCTTCCCAGACGATGCCCATCTTCGTCGTCCAAGAAGTCATCCTCAGGAGCGAAGTCCCGGTTTTGAGGCCTTCGCAGGACTCCACCCGTGCCATCCTTCGCTCTTCCAGTAGAACTGTTCCACCACCCGAGCCTGGCCAGGCACCTCGACTGCTGGCGGGAGATCACTGCGGACTCCTGGGTACTTACCATCGTCCGCCTGGGGTACGCCATCGAGTTCCAGGCTATTCCGCCACGGGGTGTCTACTACTCCACCCCGGCCAGCTCGGCTCTACTGGAAGAGGTCCAGTCCCTCCTCGAGAAGGGAGAGATCGAGAGGCTCCCGCCTTCAGCCAAGACCACCGGCTTCTACTCGAGGTACTTCACGGTGCCGAAGGCGGACGGATCCCTGCGGCCCATCCTAGACCTCCGAGGGGTGAACGAATACATCCGCCCCAAGAGGTTCAAGATGGTCACGCTGCTGTCAATCCTCCCCGTCCTCCGCCGAGGGGACTGGTTTGCGTCCATAGACCTCAAAGACGCCTATTTCCACATCTCGATCCGCCCGCAGCACAGGAGATACCTTCTGTTCACGATCGACGGCACCAGCTACCAGTACCGGGTGCTGCCGTTCGGGCTTTCCACCGCACCGAGGGTGTTCACCAAGTGCATGGCTCTGGTCGTGTCCTTCCTGCGGACGAAGGGCGTCTCCGTCTACCCTTACCTGGACGATTGGCTATTGGTGGCGTCCTGCAAACAGAAACTGTACAGGGCCATTAATCGCACTTTGTCCCTTCTCACTCGGCTCGGACTCAGGGTCAACCCCAAGAAGTCCTATCTCGAGACCACCCGGGTTCTCGACTTCATCGGGGCGACCCTCGACTCGGTATCGGCGAGGGCCTTCCTACTGGACGAGAGGGCACGGACACTTTGTCGGGTGGCGTCCGCTGCCTTCGATGCCTCGACAGTGTCAGCGAGGAGGATCCAACAGCTCCTCGGCTACATGGCCTCGACCACCGCCGTAACCTACCTCTCCAGGTTACGCTCCCGGCCGCTCCAGCACTGGTTCGTCAGGGCCTTCGATCCACTCTGGGATGACCAGCGCCACCGGTACCATCTGCCCCAACAGGTACGCCGATCGCTCCTGTGGTGGCAGTCGTACAGGAACCTGCTGTCAGGCATGCCGTTCCGCGAACCCAGGTCATCGGTCATGATAACGACGGATGCCTTGCTCTTCGGCTGGAGAGCGCACACCGGGGATCTCTGGGTCCGAAGCCGGTGGATGGACGACGAGTTGTTCCTCCACATCAACTCTCTCGAACTGTTGGCGATCCACAAGGCCCTGAGAGCGTTCTGACACCTGGTCACGGGCCGCACGGTGTTGATCCTCACCGACAATACAACGGCGGTCTGCTACATGAACAGGCAAGGAGGGACGCACTCCACCATGCTGCTGGGCATCGCACTCGAACTTTGGAACTGGTGCGTCCCACTCCGGATACAACCTGTGGCGGTTCACCTGGCAGGGCAGGAGAACACCACGGCGGACGCCCTCAGCAGGGACACCACTTCCCATCACGAGTGGTCCCTGTCCAACAAGGCCTTCCGGATGCTTCAGGACCGATGGGGCGAGCCGACCATCAACCTCTTCGCGACCAGCCAGAACGTGAAGTGCTGCCTGTTCTGCTCGAGGGCCGGCCACGATCGCCGCTCCATTGGCGACGCGTTCCAGTTTCCGTGGGATGAAGGGCTGATCTTTACCTTCCCTCTGTTCCCGCTCCTGGGCCGCATGATCGCGAAGATCATCGCGGACCGGGCGGACGTGATCCTCGTGGCGCCGTACTGGCCGAGGCAGCACTGGTTCAGACCCTTGATCGAGGCCGCCCAGGGCAGGACTCTCAGGTTTCCAACGGTACCGGACCTGCTGTCCCACTCCGACGGACTGGTGTTGCACCCGGACCTGCCGGTGTTGGCCCTCCATGCCTGGAGGATATCGCCTTAGACGACCCGGCCATTGGGAACGTCTTGACCGCGGCCAGGAAGGAGTCCACGCGAAGGAACTACCACTACAAGTGGCAGCGCTTCGTGGCCTTCGCCGAGGAACGTCGAGAGCGGGTATCGCCTGTCACCCTGCGTACCGTGCTCCACTTCCTCCTCCATCTCCGGCAACAGGGCCTGGCCTTCCCGTTGCTGAAGGTCTATCTCGCCGCGATCGTGGCATACCAGCCGCCACGATCCCCGTCGGCCGCGCTCTTCAGGGACGGTACCATCAAGCAGTTCCTGAAGGGCTTGCAGCACCTCTACCCGCTGGTATCGCCACCGCTACCGCCGTGGCCGCTGTCATTGGTGCTGTCCCAGCTGATGAGGCCGCCCTTCGAGCCCATGGCCACGACGGACGACAGGCTGCTCGCGATGAAGACCGCGTTCCTAGTGGCCGTCACCTCTGCCAGGCGGGCGGGAGAGTTGACGGCGCTACGGTGCGATGAACCATACTTGGTCTTTCATCGGGACAAGGTGATCCTCCGGCCTGACATCTCCTTCCTGCCGAAGGTGGTGTCCAGCTTCCACCTGAGCCAGGACATCATCCTGCCGGCCTTCTACCCGGACCCGACGACACCTCTGGAGCGGTCCCTCCACTCCCTGGATGTGCGTCGGGCGCTGGCCTTCTACAAAGACAGGACTGCAGCCTACAGACAGACACCCCACCTGTTTGTCTGTTATGGCAGACGCCGGAGAGGCCACAAGGTATCCACCCAGCGCTTCTCTAAGTGGGTGATACAGACTATTCAGCTGGTGTACGAGCTTGCCAGGAAGCCTCTGCCAGACCTGCTTCGGGCCCACTCCACCAGGGCCGTGGCGACATCTGCTGCCCTCCTGTGAGGCGTCAACCTGTCGGAACTCTGCCGTGTGGCGACCTGGTCCCAGCCGTCGACCTTCGTGCACCACTACAGGCTCGACTGCCGTTCCAGGAGAGATGCCCGGTTTGGACGTGCTGTGCTGTCTTCTGTGCTCTAGGGTCTGGGACCTGACCCAGCATCCTACTGGTAAGCTACACAGTCTCCTAATGTATGAGGCACAGAGACCACGAAGAAGAAGAACAGGTTGCTTACCTGTAACTGTGGTTCTTCGAGTGGTCATCTGTGCCCTCATACATCCCCGCCCTGCCTTCCCCTCTTTTTCAGGTCCCATCTGCTTCGGCGGACCAGAACTGAGGAGAGACCGTTAGTCGGCGGGAGGAGCGTGCGCAGCACCGGCGTGGGGGAGGGGTTCCCGCCAAAGCTAACGAGCTCTAGAATCTTCCGAACGCTACCGCGCAGGCGCAAAAGCTCCTAATGTATGAGGCACAGAGACCACGAAGAAGAAGCATAATATAACATACAAATGGGAAAGACTGGAAGGGATATCTTACACATACAAACAAAGGAGATACAAGGTCACAAATACTATAAGAGCAAAAGAGATCTTTGAAAAATTGAGAAGAGAATTAGAAATGGTAACCAAACGAAATGACGGCAACAGATCTGAGAAAAATGGAGGAGGAAGCCAAGAAGGGATACAAGAAGAAGGAAATCTGGAAAGTAACTTAAACAAAAATTGTGTCAAGAATTTGTACTCTTTCCTCTTTTTCAGTATTTCATACGGGATATATTTAAAATTTTTTATTATTTTGTTTTCAATCTTTAGCTGTTTCTCATAATTAACATGTAGTATTTTCTCTCTGATCCTTGTCCTAGTAAAACACACCACAACATCCCTAGGCCAGTTCTTCTCTCTCGCTATTCTTGAATTCGCTCTGAAGATACGGTCTCTCTCTTTTCCATATCTTCTGCTTGCATTCCAATGAAAGTCACCAATGATGAAATTATCTTCTCATCTAGATTTCCCCCTGCTGCTTGTCCGATCCCTCTTAGTTTAATACATTTCTCGTGGTACCGCAACTCTTGTTGTTTAATCCTCAGATCTTCCCGTCTTTGATTTTCTTCCAGGGATTTCTTTTCTTTTTCCAACTGTTTTGTTTTTTCCTGTACTTCTTGAATGTCCGCTTTCATTATTTTGATCTCTTTATTCATATTGTCTATTCTTTTCCCTATAGATTCTACTTCCTTTTGGATGTCTGCGTTAATTTCTGCTCTGGTATCCTTCATCTCTTGTCTCATTTCCTGTTTTAGGCTTCTTATCTCCTTCAGTATTTCTGTCATCTGTTGACCCATTTTGGTAGAAGCTCTTCTTGTTGGATCAATCAGTTGTGTTTGAGTTTGGGTTCATGTTTTGGCTCCTTTCCTCAAACCAGAAGCCATTTTATCTATATTACTTCTATTTCAACACTAGAAGGTGCTTCTGAGCTTTATTTAGTTCTTTAATTGTCTCTTCATGGGTTAACTGTTTTGTTTTGTTTTCTTAGTATTTCCAGCTGGATCTACTAAGCTTTGTTTTCTTTCAGTGTTCTAACCTCAAGGTCACTTCTGTCTGTTCAAGTAAATTGTTCTATCTCACAGCACTTCACTATTCACCCACAATATATACTTTAGCAGCTTATATTATTTTACTTCACTTTTATGCCCGTGTACTTCTCTTTTGTACCTTTTACATTTAATAGAACATTTAATTCACATTGATACACAATTCATTAAATTCTCTCTATGTATAAACAATCTAAATACAGTCAGCTTTCAACTCATCAGTTATATATAAGAGAAACTATGCAACACTAATTTCTTCTTCTATAAATTATATATGTATTTGTGTGTGTGTATATATATATGTATACGTATGTGTGTGTGTGTGTATTCTATTTCTCTATGTATTTATGAATTATAAATTAAGTGTAATTCATTCAACAGTTCATTTGCAATCCTAAATTTATGATACACCAAACTTTCCCCCCTTACCACCACTCATTATTGTTCATATTTATTGCAGTTTTACAGACTTTAAACTTTCCTCCTCTTTTCAGTGGGCTCCTGCAACTTTTGTAGTGAGCTTCAGTGGTTTCTCCACGAGCTCCAGCTAATTTCAGCTCTGTCTCTTTTTGTAACTCAGTTCCAGGTTCTTCACGCAAGCTCCAACTTTCAGTTTCTTTTGCCTTCTTTAATTCTTATGTTAACTCTGTTTTCTCTGTCTTTCCTAGGGAGCTTCGAGCGGCTTCCTTACTGGACTCTCTTCTTCCAGATTCCCCGGTTTCTTCACGTGAGCTCAAGCTACACGAACTGTCCTTTTCATTTGTTTACTCCTTTCCCATCTTTAGGTTCCCTTCTTACTAGTTTAATTATTCCGTTCTTTCTCCTCTTATATTCCTTCCCTGCTGCTGTTTTGATTGTAAATTTCTTCTTCTTACCCCCCATCTCCTGTGTGTTCTTTTTATTTAGTGAGCTCTAGAGGTCCCCCACGAGCTCAAGCTAAATTCTGTCTCCATTTTTCCGTCTTTTCCTCCATCCTTCTTTGTGTCCTGTCCTTTCGTTATTTCAACCTTTAAGATTTAACTTAATTTACTTAACTCAGTCTCTATATTGATTTCTGTCTGTTTAATTAGTCCTTTTATTACTGTTTCTTCTGATTTCTTTAGTTTCTTTAGTCTCTTTTAGTCTCTCTGATTTTTACACTTTCCTTGGAGTTTCTTACCTCCTCTTCTCCTCTGTCTTCTTTAGTTCAGCGTTTCAGTTCTCCATTCAAACTCCGCTTCTGCTTACCGTCTGGCACGATCCTTCAAACTCTGAGAAGGTTTATTTTGGATTAGGTGAAGTTCTGATTCTTGGATTATTTTTCCAGTCTATTTAAATTAAAAAAGTTTCAGGCAGCACTTTGCTGCTTGGCAGCGACTACTCATGCAGGCGTGATGCTCTCCGACCCCCTCACTCTTACCCGGCTTTCGAGCCCATCTACTGATCGCCCTCCTTGCCTAAAGAGTGGAATTGGGTACCCGTTGAGCTCCTCTGGACCCCCTTTACCGGGGGGGTGTTTGCTGAGTATGGATCTTTGGTAATTCCACGTGGGGTGCCAGAAACAGCGGGAGCTACCTCACTGTTCTGGCGATCGTGACACCATTGAAACTGGAAGTGTTCTCTCCATATCATATTATAGATTCTATGAGATAGAATTCTTTGCAGGAATTGCCAAGGTTTCTTGACGGACAACTGCAGTAGATTCAGAAACTATGGGTGTCGAGGCCAGTAGGAACAGTTAGCACCGCTTGTGGCCCTCTCTGTTCAAATCTTTGTCAATGCCTTCTGTATAATTGGCTGTGGTGGAAAAGCATCAAGTACTCCCAGTGACTCAGGCAGTGTCAATGCATCACACCGTTCTTCCTCCCCCTCCCATGTATTGAAGAATATCTGCTTAGTTTGAAATCCTCTCTAGAGGCAAATAAAATGACCTGAAATGGACTGCAGAATTCTTTTAATTGTTGAAGTGCCTCTTGGTTCAAGGACCACGCTCCCTGATGAATTCTGTGTCTGCTCAAATAGTCCACGTAGACATCTTGTGAGCCCTTTAAGTTCACCACTGTTATGGACTGCAATGACTTCTCAGCCCAACAAAGTATTTTGTTTGATTCCTTGATTAGGGGAATTGAATGTACTCCCCCTCGGTTGCAAATTTGCATTTTACTGCCATGTTGTCTGTGCACATTGGAATGTGTTCGTCCTTATTAAGGTTGTAAATCCCAGAAATGCTAATTGCACTGCCTGTAATCCCAGAATTGCAATCTGTAATCCCAGAATTACAGAATTGTAATTCTGTAACCCCAGAAGTACTAATTGCACTGCAATTCCAAATAATTTATGTTGTGCCTCAAATCTAACTGTGTCCATTCTCTTTGAATTGAATGTCTCTCATAGTGAGCTCTCCATCTGGAGAGAGTTGCATCTGCTGTAACCATAGTTTTCAGGTGTTTTATGAAAGATATTCCCTAGTTTATATTCTTGTTCTGAAGCCACGATTCTAATTCTTGATTTAGAGACTGAAGAAGACTCTGTAACAGTACAATTGCCATCTGACATCGCAAGAGAAACTATTTCAACATTCTTGTATGGAATCTTGCCTGTGGTGTTAATTGGATTATTGAAATTAGAAGGCCTAGAACTCTTGCCAGATGCATTATGTTTGCAGATTTCACTGTGAAAAGCTGTTTTACTTTTTTCTTTGTCTTCATTCTTCTTTCCTGTGAAAGGCATTCCCTTTTGGCATCTATCAGCATGCCTTGATTTGCCACTGATGTTGTCAGTTCTAAATTACTTTTCTCATAGTTCAACATGAACTCATGTTTCTGAAGAATGTGTATTGTCATCTGCAAATTGCTTTTGGTTCTGTCTCCCTTCCTCGACATCAGCACGATGTTGTCCAAATGAGAAAAGAGCTGAACTCCTTTCTTTCTAGGACTATTAGTGGAGTCAACACCTTGGTGAAGACCCTGAGAGCCAAGGACAGACCAAATGGAAGTGATTTGAATTGGTAATGATTGCTTTTGAAGTGAATTTGAAGGTATTTCCTGCAAATTGGGACCAGAGGAATTTGTCAATATGCTTCCTTTAAACTGATTGAAACCAACCATTCATTTTTCTGCAGATTTCCCTGAACACTTTTTTCCATCTTGAATTGCTGAATTTTACAAATCCATTCAAGAATGTTACATTTAACATAGGTCTGTAAGTCCCGTTGCCTCTTGGCACCGTGAAAAGTTGTAATGTATTTGTTTGAGTTTCTGCATTGGATAAACCTCCTCAGGTTTCCAGGAGATCATCTGTTTCTTTGCATGTTATCTTCACTTTTCTCCTTGTTTCTTGGGATTTGTATATGCTACTTGGTCTTTTTGTAAACAAAATCTTGTATCCCTGAGTAACTACTCAAATTACCTGGCAATCCATTATCAGTTCTCTCCCAGTCCATATCCAAAACACAGTAGCTTTCCACCCCCCAGAGTGTTCTCCATGTCAGTATTGTTGAGATTTGCTTCACCATTCTGTCCCCCCCGCCATATTGAACCCTGAGCCCTGGCTCCATCCGACGTGATAACTCAGGTTTTTAAATGTTCTTCTTCGTGGTCTCTGTGCCTTACACACTAGGAGCTTTCGCGCATGCGCGGTACCATTCGGAAAATTCTAGAGCTTAGTAGCTTGGCGGAAACCCCTCCCCCCATGTACCCACTGAGCATGCTCTTGTCTGCCGTCGCGTATGGAGGTTCAGAGCTTAGAGCGTTTTTTCCTTGGCTTTTCTTAGCAAGTCTTTACGGTTTTCTGACTTGGATTTGGTATTTTGGACTTCTCTTTTACGGATTACGGATTGGTTTTGTCGTTTTTGGTGCTTTTGCCCTTTTTTCTTGGGACTTCTGACCCGACTTGCCACACACACCCCCTCGTCCTCGTAGTTGTCTACGTTTGTCTGCTTTGACTTCTTCCCTCTTCTCCCTTTGGGTTTTTATGTCGACCCTCTTTAAACCCTGCAAAAAGTTGGTGTAAGGTCGCTTCTTGGGACGGGCACGCGAGTGTCTCCTTTGTTTGGGTGAGGCTGCAAGGGCCTCCCCCATTTGCAAGGACTTCACTTCGAAAATTTTTTAGGAACCGGCTGGCCGCCTAAGTCCTTCTGTTGGGAGCAGTCTTTTACCTCAGGACCCTACCCCAGAAAGGGAGCCCGACGAAGATGTCGAAGACTCTACCAATGACCGCACCCCACCGGCCTCAGTGGCTGCTGCCCCTGCCACACCGAGGGCCCCGGGAACAAGTTACCGAGGATTCCTCATCTACTCCTGGAGGGCCCCTGGGGTCGCAGGGTGCCCGGCCTTTAAGACGCTTATGGCAGCTCAAAGTAAGCGCCCGGCAAATTCGGAGTCCAAAAGAGGGGGAGAAGAAAAAGAAAAAAGGGAAGGAGAAGCGTGGGTTTTGGCTAGCCCGGGGTTTCCCCCTCTCCACCTTCTATTCACTCCCCTGTGGTCGACTCCGGTGATGTCTCTAACCCCAAGAAATTTTGGTGGTTTCTGATGTGGACACCTCGTGGCCTCTGATTTTTTCAACCCGAGTGTTGGGGAAGAAGCCTCTGTCTGGATGCCCTGTTCTGGTGGCCCGCCCGGAGGACATCCCACTAGCCCCCCAGACCTCAAAACACCTCAGGCTCTGCGGGGAAAACCCCCTCACCTGTTCGGCGCCCTTCCTCACACCATCGGGACTTTTCCTCAAATGGGCCGCCCCGATTATCCGGAACGTAGGATCAGGCAGTTTCCCCCCGCCTTTGGGGAGGCATACCCTGAGCAGCGGGGCCATGACGAATGAGGAGACCGCCCGGGAAACATAACGATCTCCCCCCGACATCGGGAGGACTCCCCAGGATGGTACCCACCCGGGATTTCCCCTTTTCGTTGGCGTCCACTTACGATACGGTCGGGAGACTTTTTTGGAGGGGTTCCCAGGGTTTTACAAAACCCCCTCTTCCGAGACCACTATCATCCTGATGTTGGACGTTGGTCCCCTTATTGCCGTTCCAGGTCACCATCCAGGGGAGCTGCATCCCCCTCCCCGTGAGTGCTCTCCATCGTGCTCCCCCAGACGGCCCCCCAACGCCTGGCCCTGAGAGGCTTCCCCTCGCCACTGGCCAGTTTGTCCACCTCCACGGGTGATGTCCACGGTGTCCCATCTGACATCTGAGGCTGCTCCACCCAAGCCTCTACTGTGGTCGCCACAGTTACTCAGGAAATTTCCCGCGTTTTTTCGGGGTTCCCCCACAACTGCTGCTACCCCCCCCTTTTAGCTGTACAACAACTACCAGCGCCGAAAACAGTCTCGCTGCCGGTACCGCTACCCAGTCACCTGAATGGGGGTTTTGATCTCCAGACAGGCCTCCACGGCGTCGCACAGGATTCGGTTAATCAATTCAAAAACTAATGCTCAAGAGTCTGGCGTTTGGGGACCCAGCTCCTAAGTGGGCGCCTGAGGATGTTAGACCCGGACATCCTCCTTCAGAGTCGAAAGCCCTGGGTCTAAAAATGGGGAACCAGCCCCGGCGGTGCAGGACCTGGTGTTTCATTATGTGGACACCCGGCCTCCTTCCACGGCCCCACTACCGTTCCTGCCTGCCTTGATGGAGGCCCTCAAAAATTCTTGGCCCCACCGGTTCCGCCCAGCCTACCACACAGGCGGGAAACCCCTTTTATCGGACTCAGAAGGGGGATGCCGATTTCCCTTTTTTTAATATTTCAGCCCAACTCAGTGGTCGGGGAGTCAGCGCAGACAAAGGGTGGTACCGGGCCCCCACACGACACCGCTGGATAAGAGGGATGTCGTCTGGTTTTTGGGAGGAGGTTTTTTCCGCCTCCTCCTTGGTGGCGAGGGTACCCAAACACGCAGGCTGGGCAGCCTACTTGCGTAATCTGCTCCAAGTTTCACCTATTCTCTCCACTGTTCCAGAGGAGAACAAGTAGCGCTAGCCAATTCTATAATGAAGCAGTAGCGCTTGAAATAGCAGATATTTTTCGAGACTTTTGTGGAGGGGCTTCTGAGTCATGGTGGCTCAGTACCTTACGGAGATACGCATGGCTATGGCCTCAGGTCTGCAGGAAGATATGCGGAAGCGCATTGAGGATCTTCCATTCGATGGTAAGGGACTTTTCAATGCGTAACTCAAGGCAATGGACCACATTGTCAAGGCCCCTCTAATCCAAAAAAGGGGGGGACCGTAGCCTCAGCATCCCGCCCGGCCCTCGACTGCGTGGCGCTGCTCGTCCTCCGCGAGCTTCCGACCTCGCTCGCCCAGGTCTGGATCTTCCAGGACCCCCCCACGTCTTCCTCCAGGCGTCCTCCTCGGAGCCGACAAACGACTTCGAAGAATTTTCGTGGGGTTAATCCTGGTTTTGATGGGTTTTGCAGGACTCTGCCTCAGCCAACCTTCCGCCTACCATCAGCCCTAACAGATCATCCCACCCTGGCCGAACACCTCGACTCATGGCGTTCGATCATTTAGACTCTTGGGTGCTCACCACGTCCGGCTTGGTTACACCATCAAGTTCGAAGTATTCCACCACGAGGCTTTTTCTACTCCACCCAGGCCAGCCCGGCTTAAGGAAGAGATCCAGTCCCTCCATACAAGGGGGATCGAACAGGTCCCGCCCCGGCCACTACCCCCGGTTTTCTACCCCGGACTTCATGTACCAAAGTCCGAGGGGCCCCTGCGACCCATTCTGGATCTCCGGGGGGTGAACAAATACATCCGCCCCAGGAGGTTCCAGATGGTCACGCTGTCCACGATCCTACCCTTCCTTCATCGGGGAGACTGGTTCCATCCATGACCTGCGGGGTGTTTTTTCCACATTTCTATCTGTCCGCAGCACAGAAATCCTTCGGTTTTGCAGTCAACGGCACCTCCTACCACTATTGAGGCTGCCGTTCGGCCTCCCACCGCACTGAGGGTCTTCATGAAGTGCATGGCCCCCGTGGTCTCTTTTACGGACGAAGGGCATCACTGTCTTCCCTTACCTAGACGATTGGCTGTTGGTAGCGTCCTGCAGGATCAAACTTTATTTGGAATTCATCGACCCCTTTTCTTCAGACCCACCTGGGTCTCCGGTTCCCCCCAAAAAGTCCCACCTCGGCCGGCGAAGTGTTGGGCTTTATTGGAGACACCCTGATTTCCACTCGGCCAGAGCCTACCTGCCTCTCAAGCGAGCTCCCCCCTTCTGGGGCCCCTGCGCCCGCCTTTGACGCCCCGACCATATCGGCGAGAAGGATACAACAGCTCCTAGGCTACATGGCTTCCACCACGGCCGTCCCTATGTGAACTTCGGTCATGCCCTCTCCAAAATTTTCTCAGAGCCTTCAACCCCCTCCGAGATACCAGAGGCTACGACTTCGACTGCTGACACGGGTACGCCACTCTCTGCTGTGGTGGCTCTTGGACCACCCTTCCCGTCCGGGATGCCTTTCAGGCAACCAACTCCTCGGCTCACAGTCATGACCGACACCTCCCTCTTCTGGTGGGGAGCGCATGCGATGACCTCAGAGTCTGCGGACGTTGGACGGCGGCGGCCCCTCTCCATATCAACGCTCTCGAGCTCCTTGCCATCGGAAAAGCTCTGAGAGCATTTGCAACCTGGTTCGGGGCAGACAGTACTCAACACGGACAACACCACGGCAGCCTGTTACGTCAACAGACCGGGCCCACTCCACCATGCTTCTCACCATCGCCCTCCAGCTCTGGGAGTGGTGCTTTCTCTGGGTCCACCCTACTGCTGTCCACCTGGCAGGTCAGGAGAACACTACAGCAGACGCCCTGAGCAGGGACACCTCAACCCACCACGAGGGGCCCTTTCAACAGGCGTTCCACCTGATACAACGCCGTTGGGGCGAGCCCGACATCGATTTTTCGCCACCGTGTCGAACGCCAAGTGCCGCCAGATTGTTAGAGCCGGCCGGAGACCAAACTCTCTCGGCGATGCTTTATTCCGGTGGACAGAGGGCCTCCTCTGTGTCTTCCCACCGTTTCCCTCCCGGGGCCCAGTGGTCGCCAAGATCCTGGCGGACCGAGCCGATGTCATCCTGGTCGCCCTGCACTGGCCGAGGCAGCACTGTTGTGCCCCTGCTCGAGGCCTCCCGGGGATGGCTGCTCAGGCTCCTGACAGCAGCCGACCTGCTGTCCCACTCCGGGGTCGAGTTCTCCACCCCACCTGCCCCTTCTGGGCCCCGCATGGGGGAGGATACGCTCTAGACGATCCCGCCATCCAGCACGTCCTCACTGCGGCCAGGAAGGAAACCCACCACAATTATGCCTACAAGTGGCGGCGGGCATCACCTTCACGGAGGGCGTGGAGCCGGTCTCGCCTGTTAGCTTGGGACCCTGCTCCGCTTCCTGCTCCATTTAAAACAAGAGGGACTTTTGTTTTTTCGTTAAGGTGTACCTGCTCCCTGTGGGACCCCCACTCCCCATCGGCAGCGCTTTTTCGGGATGCCACCATGAAGCAATTCATGAAGGGTCTTCAACACCTTTACCCACCGGGGTCGCCGCCGCTGCCGCCATGGTCGCTGTCCTTTGGGGCTATCCCCGCTTGTGACCTCCCTTTGAGCCCATGGCCACTGCAGATGACAGGCTCCCGACCCGAAGATGTTTCCTGGTGGCTGTCCCCCCGCCAGATGGCCCAACGACACAGCTCTAATAGCAAGCCTTTTCCTATTTTCCATTGGGACAAGGATCCTTCGCCTGGACATTTCTTTCCTGCCTAAGGTGGTCTTCCACTTCCATCTTAACCAGGACATCATCTTACCACTTTTTTTCCTAATCCCCCAACGCCTCTTGAGAGGTCTCTACACTCTTAACGTTCAAAAGGGGCCCCCGCCTTCTACACCCCAGCAACTGCGACCTAAAACAGATCCCGCACCTGTTTGTCTGCCACGGTCAGTGTCGCAGGGGCCGCAAGGTGTCCACCCAGAGATTCTCCAAATGGGTGGCCCACACAATTCTCCTTGTTTTTGAGATGGCCAAGCAGCCTCCACTGGACTTGCTTTGGCCACACTCCACCAGAGCTGTGGCATCCTCAGCAGCCCTCTTACGAGGTGTGGACCTCAGGAACTGTGTCAAGTGGCGACCTGGTCCAGGCCATCGACTTTTGTCTGCCATTATCGATGGACTGTCGGTCCAGGAGGGGTCCCGGTTTGGATGAGCGGTGCTGGCCTCTGTACTCCAGGGACCTGACCCCCCGTCCCCCTGGTAAGCTCAAAGTCTCCTATGTGTAAGGGACAAACCACGAAGAAAAAAACAGGTTGTTTCCTGTAACTGTAGTTCTTCGAGTGGTCATCTGTCCCTTTCACACACCCGCCCCAAATGTCCCCTCACTCTCATTCTTATAGAACTGAGGAGAGACCATTACTTGGCGGGGTAGCATGCTCAGTGGATACATGGGGGGGGGGGTTCCCACCAAGCTACTAAGCTCTAGAATTTTCCCAAGGTACGCGCATGGGGAAACTCCTAGTGTGTAAGGGCACAGATGACCACTCGAAGAACTACAGTTACAGGTAAGCAACCTGTTTTACCATATAATTTTGGGGGTCTTTTTAATTGCCTCATTTTCCACCAACTTTTCTCTCTTTTGTTTTTCTTTTTCACACCAAACCCTCCAACTCACTTTCACTAAAACAATGAAAATCCTTTTTTAAAACTCCATTTTTTTTATGGGCAAAAGGGCCACTAGGCAGCAGTCATTGGGGAACAACCAGGAAGTGTGTGGATTGCTCCTCCTTGTCCATCCAGAGAATGGCATCCTTTTTTATCCTTTTTTATCTGAGGGTTCTACTAATTTAAATAACCATATTGCTTAATTAAGATCTTGTCTTATATCTTATACCTTTAAGATTGCATATCATGTAATAAATGGACTGCCATTGCTCAGTTATGGTGAAGCTTTCAGGTACCTTCCCTCAAGGTGATGTTAATGTTACAGTAATTGAAATTTCCCAGAATTTGCCTTGCTAAGGAAATGAGATGTACTTTCCCAGCTAATTTTGTAATGCTAGATGGGTATCTAATTGTGATATGAAATACTAACAAAACTTGTTTCTGCTGTGTGAGCACCCTTCTGCTTTATAATTTCAATGGGATTGCCAGTATCCAATGTCTGTGACCTGGCCAATGACTCGCAAAGTTTCCAACTGCCTTTGTTGTTGATTTTAGAGATCTTTTTATTAACATCCCTGTTCAACTCTTGCAAACTCAGAGCAATGGCTTCCCTAATTGAGTCTATCCCTCTGTAATGTGGTCTTCCTCCTTTCTTACTGCCCTCCACTTTTCCCAGAATTACCATCTTTTCCAATGATCCAGCTGCCTTGAATCATTGCTTTTGTAAGGAGGCCATTTCCACAACCGATCAGCTGCTACCTTCTTTGCAGCAGCCATGCATTCTTCTGCTTCTAACCTGGGACAGGTGTTTGTTTGATTTTAAGAAAGCAAACATGTTCCCCAAAGTTGGAGCAAGGCGATTTCTCAACCACTCACCTACCTTTGCCAACTTATGCATCAACTATTATTGACTTTTTGGAATGTCTAATGATAACAATTGATAGTCTGGAAAGTGTCCTTGGGAAGTGAATTTCCCCTCTGATGAAATCCACTTCTTATCAGCAAATGTAAAAGAAAAGTACCCAAGCAAAAAACTATGGAGCTATGTCTTTCAGTTTTCACGTGCTGTGTGCATGGACTGCTGAATATGCAATTTTCTGGCTGGAAAAAAGAAGAGTATAACAATCTTCAAGTTTAAAGTGCCTTTTGGTACAAGTAATAACTGGAGATGGGAAAACAGGAAAAACAGAAGTTGAAGACTTGATGATCTGGCACTGCCTGAGAGAACATGCTCTACCTACTTTTTCTGTGCCAGCAAGATGAATGAAAAGCAGATAAAACAGCTGTTCTTCTAGTATAGTGTTAGCAATAGCATATCATCTACACCTACCTTCAATCCCAAGTTTAGTTCTTTCAGAGAACGTCTAATTTCACTGGTAAGAATGTTCATTCGTTCACATTCCTGGAAGGCAACCACCACATAGGGGGTTTTCTCAGCTGCTTTTGCCATGATTTCCACCATATTGAATGGCTCTGGAAGTCGATCCAAAATTTCATCTAGCACAGATTTTACCTGTAGTGGAGAAGGCCAAATGAATGTTTCCCTTTGGCTGAGGCCCTAGTAGCCTGTGGTCAGACGCAGGTCTTCACCAGTGTACTTATGTTGGTTGTCAGGAGGGCAGAGGCTGCTCTTTCCCCACTTCTTCTCTAGATGCACAACAGTTAGCAGGGGGCTCTCTGGCCCAACTCCAGTTGTGCAGCAAGGGGGCATTATGCAAGAAGGGACTTGGCATACCAGCATAGGATGCCTATATGATTCTAAACTTCCCTCTGCAGTGATAGCAAGCCTAAAACCTATTGCTAATCAGAAACAAGTAGTGCCAAGTCAGGAATTCAGAAAGTAACATGTCCTTGAAATCCAAGGCTGAAGGAAACAGGCTGGTATGTTTTCTTACCTTTTCCTCTCGGGAAACACCAGTTCCTCCTCCAGCCTCTGACTCTTTAGGCTGCATTTCTAGCACAGTGCGGAAGAGCTTCTCTGAAGTGACAGTGAGGAAGCCAATCTCTGCATTAGGATGAAGCCCATACAGGTAAGGACTCTCGGGTGGGAGGTTTTCATCGATATAGTCATGATATCCCTATAAAACACATTATGTGGAACATTAAAGGTTTTAGTTGCTGCTCTCTGGCAGTTACTCTGGCCCTGAAGGCCAGTTTGCACATCCCTGCTTTCACATTAGCTTCCAGAGAACTGTGTGCTTATAACCAAAACAGTTCCCCTGTGACTGGCTTGGCTGTTTCCGTACGAGCTTTATTCAACTTTCACATGAGTGTAACACATTTTCTCATGACCTGTTTTTGGTTTGGTTTTGCTCTGAATTACTTTCGCTGTCCTTTGTGTTGAAATATGCAAGTATCTGTAGTTGTATTCCTTTCTTCACGTCTTGGTCCTATTTCTCCTGTGGCAAATCCCTCCCTGAATGATTCTCAGCCCAGTCTCTCTTTCTGTCTCTCATGCACACTTTTGTACCTTGTAATCAGTGTTGGGTGGTATAAGGAATCCTGGGGCCAGAAACATTTCTCCCTCCAGCATTTCCATACGGATGTATTCGCCCAGGTAGGTCCGGCATAGTCGGCGGTCCCAGTCATCAGTAATATGTCCCCCATACATGATCTCACCAAAGAGATACCGCAGGTCATCCCAGGGAACCTGAGGAGAGATGCCAGCCCAGTGTGGAAGAATAAGCAAGACTTGGGGGATCAACACTAGAGGGAGATCAGAAGAATGCTACTAGTTGGGCGATATTACAAAGGAACCTAGCATTTGCCACAAAATAAGATGCCCTTTTGAGAAAGATGGGAATATATCAGGACTTTCTTAAAAGGAAATTTTGGTCTCAGAGTAAAGAGAAAAAGTGATGCAATGACTGAAAGCAAATTCAGCCATTCTATGACAAATAAAAGCAAAATACTAATTCTAAGAAAATGTGGCATTACTACTCCCCTCTTGGCTTAATGACAACAAGAAAAAGTTTGCCGTGAGTGCCAGAGATTAAGAATTGGCTAATAAAATGGTTTCCATCCTATTTAAATAGCATGCTGCACAGACTACTGCCTTATAGTAGCAAATATTCATGACTTTGCAGTTAAGAAGAGATTTGGCTCTAGAGAAGCAATTCCAAGTTCAGAATTGCAGACTGTTTACTCTGAAAGGACAGGTTGCTTACCTGTGTGTTTCTTTGAGTGATCTTCTGTGAAGTCACACAAATGGGGTTTACATGCCTGCGTGAAACAGCATTCGGAACCTTCTTGAAGCGTAGGAGTAGCCATTTGGCAGTTGACCCCCCCACATCCTCCTGGGGAATATAAGGCCCCTCCCTGTATAACGGTCAGTTCCTTTGCCACTGGAGTAGCAGCATGAGAAGCAATCATCCAGCAGGACATAATGTGGGGAAGACGGGTGGGGTTGTGTGACTTCACAGAAGACCATTTGAAGAAACACAGTTACGGGTAAGCAACCTGTCCTCCTTCTTCGTGGTCTCTGTGAATCACACAAATGGGGGACTAGCAAGCTGTCTTGTTTGGAGGAGGGAATGTCATGCTTAAAATTTTTTTCCCCTGTCATCATAGATATCAACAATTACATTTTCAATTATTTTTTCCCATATATATATATATATATATATTTCAATAAACTGTAGCAGTATCTTCACCATGCCAATAAATTAAAATTTGTAAATGACAAGGATTCATTTCTCCATTCATTTTCAATTTTTGGTGTGTGTATGTGTTTTTTTTACATTGCAGAAGAAAATAAAACTGCTCTCCCAAATGCTGCATCATTTCTTGCTCTGTTATTTACCCTATAACAAAAAATAAATGTCATTGGTTGTGACCATTGATCAGCTTTGCATATGTCATGTAGTTGCACACCATGAAAAAAAAACAACTGATGTCACCATAGAGCTTGTCGAATGGGCCCTTACAGAAACTGGAAAGTATTTTCATTCATTCATTCATTCATTCATTCATTCATTCATTCCTTTCTGTGACAAACCAGATTCCCACTGCTTTGGAACACAATAAAAAACAAGAAACCTTTTTGTTTTACTAATGGGAGCATTATGTTCTCCATAAAAACAGTAATGCACATCTAGCATCAAGGCAATGCAATCTTTTCTCCAAATCATTTACTGGGTTTTCCATGTATGCAGGTACTACATTGTCCTGGTTCAATGAAATTATGACTCCACCTTAAGTCAAAGAGTAATATCTGGTCTTAAAAACAACTTCCCTTTATGCAAACACAAGTATGGTGCATCCATTCTAAATGCACATAATTCGCTGGCTCTCTTGGCATAGGTTTTGCCACTAGAAAAATAAAATCTCCAAAGAAAACAATCGGAAATCACAGTTTGTCAGTGATTTAAAAGGATTTATGTGTAAGTTGTAACAGTACTATATTCAACTCCCTCCCCTCTCGGTACTGGTAGTAGTACTAGGAGGTGTAAATGTTTATAACACGGAGGAAAACTCTTAACTATAGGGTCCATAAAGCTAGAAAGTTTTCCTTGTTGCTGAAGATACCAGAAAAATGCTGACAAATAACACTTTACTTACCAACAAGATAGATATTCTGTGAAAAACAAATATATGCACAGTACCGCATAATTGGAAATCAATCCCGTTGTCCTTTAAGTAGGAACAAGACTTCTCCATTGTAGGCAAACCATTTAGATGTGAGAGGTTTGTGAACAGCCAAAAGCATTTGTTTTTTTTTCCTTGAAAGTTGAGGTGACCTTGTACCAGAACGTGAGCGCCTGCCGTGAGACCTCAAAGGCAAGGGCGGTGTCCTTCACTGACACCTCGTTGGAGAAGTTAGTTCCACAAACTCATGTTGCCGGGATCTCGACTGTCTAACCTCAGGGGATCTCAACTCTCGGTCCCGTGTTATGGATCCCACAGAAAGGATAGGTGAGGAACCCATGATCTCCCCGTTAGAAGCCACACAGACTTCTTCAATCTCTCTAGATGGTACCATGTCTCTATTCACATCTTGGGCAGTCATGCAACATACATTCCCTGCCGCAGTACTCAGTACCGTTGGAGACGGGGATCGAATTGAAGCAGGAAGACTAGGCTGTTCTACTCTTTTTGATTTCTTTGATGGTCCTTCATGTGAAGAGTTCTTCAACCTCCTCTTTTTTTCTTTGTCTTCTGTTTTCTGCCAGGAACAGTACAGCTTGTTGTCTTTTGTTTTCAAATAGGTCCAACACAGTACCGTCCATTGGAGGAATATGTTACTTATTCCAATCTCATTCAACCTTCCATCTGTGGCAAGACAAAGGTGTTCTGTTGAGTGCAACTGCCAAAAGGTTTTCTGTCCCTGGTAGATGAACTGCGGACTGGACGATCTTCTTCGAGAGGCAGAAATGAATTGCCAACATCAATAACACACGCAACCAAGTCCCTCCTTATTTATTGATATGGTATATCACTATTGGGAATATGGAGGATGAGTCCTAAGTGCACATCACTCACTTGTCCTTCTGGCTTAGGTTATCACTAGCAAAAACACTGTTTTCCATGACAGCAAGTTAATGTCACACTTTGCCACAAGTCCAAATGGCCTGTGAGTCAATCGCATTATCAAGAAGTTCAAGTCCCAACCTGGTACAGGAGGTTGGACTGGAAGGCGTAAATGCTTATAAGCTGTGATAATGGGGCTTCCCATTATCTAGGCTTAGCAAAGGGAGATACTTCCCTCTTCAGGTAAACCAAGGGTTAATGAGGTCTTGGGATTAGATTACATTTTAGGTGGGTCAGCATCATAGGTCACAGGGTGAGAACTGACCAATCAAGAAGAAAAGAGGTGGGCATCTTGGAGATGCTTCGAGATCCTTCCAAGGAGGAAATATAAAACTTCTGGGAGGCGAGGTGGCCAGAGAGACACACAGAGAGGAAGAGAAAGAGAGATGAAATCTGTGCCAGTCGGAGGCAGGCAGGCCTTGCCTCCTGGCTTCTTTCTTCTAAGAACATCTGTGAGAATAAATAGAATAAAGTAGTTAGCCGCGTTAGGGCTGTTTATTATTTTGGAGACTGGCTGATCTTAAGAATGTATCTGTGCTTTTATATCTGTTGTTGTAACTACTTGTAACTTAAACGTGCCTGGGAGGGGGGAGCCTCTCAAGTGTGATATTGTCTTGTTTATTTGCATGCCTTGATTAAATACTTTCTGTAAAACCTCTGTTTCTCTCCATTCCCACGTCAGCCATTGGTACACGCTAGCTAGGACTTCTCTCACTCAGACGGGGTGGGGGGAAGGTCCTTAAACACAGGGATTGGTAATCTACTGAACAGGCTCCCACTGTGCTGTTCAGTTACTTCATAATTCAGTGGGTGGTGGCAGCAAGAATTAATAACGCTGAGGGAATTGCCAGCCTTTGCCAAGGATGAGCGTCAACCTTGGGGGGCTGGTATGAACCCCAGTTTAATGCTGGAATCCCCATTCCAGTATGACATAAGCTTATAAAAGTGTCTTAATCATAGAGTCCAGAAACAAAGATGGTCTTACTTCTTGTTGTAAATGCCAGGAAATTGCTGCCGCATAACACCGCATTGATGGGAATGATAGCCCGTCACATACAACAAGGCGAGGAACAAGAAGATATTCATGGTACCACAGGTCCGTCGGTCAATATCATTGTCTCATAGATAAGCACACAAATTTCTTCCATTTATATGCATACGATCTTGATGTTGAAGGTTTGTGCGCAGGCAAAAGAATTCTTCATATTGGACGTGTGAATTCCTTTACTTCGATAGGGGAAAAACCAACTGGGTCTTGAACTCGTGACTGAAAGCTCCATGGTGTCGGGCCCTGACCACTCAGCCATCCTAGCAGTTCCATACCATCAATCATAGAGACTGAATGTCAGGATGGAGGACAGTATCAAAATGGATACTCAGTAGGTCTGGTCTGTAGGGAAGCATCGTATGCCGACCGTTGGACATTTGCAGAAATAGTGCAAACCAATTATTTTATTTTATGTTACCTTATATTGTTGTTGTTGTTATTTAATTTACTTTTCAGATGATGCTATGATGAGCTAGTTATCAATATATGGAGACAGGATGATACCTTTCTGTTGCAAGTAAGCTGCCACCACTGACAAGCATTTGGTGAATACTCCTGGTATTGTACTTATACCAAAGGGGAGGAGTCTGAATCAATAAGCCTGATATCCTATTAAAAGGCTAAAATCTATCCAACATAGGCATCATCAATATCAAGGTTACCATTCGAAACAGTTTCCTCTGTATATAATGGTTGAGACCTCTGAGATCCAGTATATGTCTTTTTTCGACACTAGGATGTCAAGAATGTTGTAAGCAGGAGTAATATTGGTATCTACTCTGGTTTGATGTCGGAACCATGCTCGATGTCGAAATCTAATATCAATGATAGGAATCTGTTTGAAAAGATATTGTCCTTTGGTTGTCAAAACTCTACGCTTAGGTTGATCCTGTTCTCTCTCTCCTTTTTTTCTTTTAAAATCTTGCAGATGGTAACTTTCTAAGGAGTGTTGTTGAAGAGTTGTTTGCCTTTGTTGTCATGTAGGCAACAGCTCAACACTCTCCTTGCTCCAATTTATCATCAGTAGTACCATTGAATAGGCCAGCTGATTCAAAAGATCAGTAGAGCACAGGCACCAAGCATAGGTATCAAGCGTAGGTACCAGGTCTAGGTATCAAGTGTAGGCACCAGTCTAGGTACTGAGCCTAGGCATCAAACCTAGGTATTGAGCCTAGATACGGAGTCCAGGCACCCAGCTCAGGTGTTCAATTTAGGTATCCAGTTTAGGTATTAAGAATCTAGCCTAGTTATCAAGAGTCTTAGCTCTTCTTGCGGAAGTTATAGCTACTAGAAAAACAGTTTTCCAAGATAGTAACCTCATGTCCTTCGATTAACTCTAGGGAGTTGTCTCCCTGTATAGATGGACTTGTAATGGATACATAGACAATCTTGGTATTGAAGGGAGTATGCAAAAAGCCACCATCGTAATCAAGATGAAACAGAAAAACAACCTTGTGTTCTGAGATCGAAATCTAAGTCTCTGATACTGATGTGTCGGAAGGTGTTGCCAGCAACATCTAGAGGACCAACATGTCATGGAAATTCGGAGCAAATTCACTAACCTAGGTACAGAATCTAAGTTTCAAGCGTAGGTATCCAGTCTAGGTATCATGCCCAGGTATCCAGCCTAGGCACCAAGCGTTGGTATCAAGCCTAGGTATCAAGAGTCCAGGTATCCAGCCTAGGTACCCAGCCCAGGCACTGTGCTTAGGTATCAAGGCTAGATATCAAGGCCAGGCACCAAGCCCAGGCACCAAGTCCAGATACCAGTCCTAGGCACCAATTTCAGGTATCATGGTGGTACAGTATCATAGTATCAAGAATTGACCATATGGTAGTGTTGATAATGCACCAAGTTCAGGTACTCAGAATAGATACCAAGTGCAGGTATCAAGCTTAGGTATGAAAGAACAGGTTGCTTACCTGTAACTGTGGTTCTTCGAGTGGTCATCTGTGCCCTCATACATTAGGAGCTTTCGCACCTGCGCGGTAGCGTTCGGAAAATTCTAGAGCTCGATAGCTTGGCGGGAACCCATCCTTCATGCTGGTACTGTGCATGCTCAGCCTGCCGAGCAACGGTCACTCCTCAGTTCTTGGTCCACCAAGTAAGTGGGACCTGAAAAAAGGGGGAAGATTGGGCGGGCATGTATGAGGGCACAGATGACCACTCGAAGAACCACAGTTACAGGTAAGCGACCTGTTCTTCTTCTTCGTGGTCTCTGTGCCTCATACATTAGGAGACTGTGTAGCTTACCAGTAGGATGGTGAGTCAGGTCCTACAGAACAGAAGCCAGCACAGGACGTCCAAAATGAGCATCTCTCCGGGACCGGCAGTCCAACCTGTAGTGGCGCACAAAGGTCGATGGCTGGGCCCAGGTCGCCACACGGCAGAGTTCCTGTAGGTCAACTCCTCGTAGGAGGGTTGCAGATGTTGCCACGGCTCTAGTGGAATGAGCCCGAAGAAGGTCTGGCGGAGGCTTCTTGGCAAGCTCATACGCCAGGTGGATAGTCTGGGCCACCCACTTGGAAAAGCGCTGGATGGACACCTTGTGGCCTCTTCGACGCCTGCCATAGCACACAAAGAGGTGCGGGGTCTGTCTATAAGAGGCAGTCCTGTCCTTATAGAATACCAAGGCCCGACGAGCATCCAAGGAGTGAAGGGACTGCTCCAGAGGTGTAGTCGGGTCCGAATAGAAGGTGGGCAGGATGATATCGTGGCCCAGGTGGAAACTGGACACCACCTTCGGCAGGAAAGAGATGTCAGGCCGAAGGACCACTTTGTCTCTGTGGAAGACGAGGTAAGGTTCGTCACACCGTAGGGCTGTCAGCTCTCCCACCCGCCTGGCAGAGGTGACAGCCACTAGGAAAGCAGTCTTCATGGCGAGCAGCTTGTCATCTGCTGTCACCATCGGTTTGAAGGGCGGCTTTGTCAGCTGCGACAGCACCAACGAGAGTGACCACGGTGGTAGCGGCGGCGATGCCGGCAGGTAGAGGTGCTGCAGGCCCTTCAGGAATTGCTTGATGGTACCGTCTCGGAAAAGAGCAGCCGAAGGGGATCATGGTGGTTGGTATGCCACGATAGCGGCGAGGTATACCTTCAACGATGGCAAGGCCAGGCCCTGCTGTTGGAGGTGCAAGAGGAAGTGGAGCACGGTAGGCAGGCTGATGGATGATACTGGCTCTCGACGTTCCTCGGCGAAGGCAATGAAGCACCGCCACTTGTAGTGGTAGTTGCGGTGAGTCGATTCCTTCCTGGCCGCGGTCAAGATGTTACTGATGACAGGGTTGTCTATGGCGCTATCCTCCAGGCATGGAGGGCCAAGAGCGGCAGGTCCGGGTGCAGCACGAGACCGTTGAAGTGGGAGGGCAGGTCCGGTACTGTTGGGAACCGGAGTATCCGTCTGCGGGCGGCCTTGAAGAGAGGTGCAAACCAATGCTGCCTTGGCCAATACGGCGCCATGAGAATGATGTCTGCTGGGTCCGTGAGGATCTTCGATATCACGCGGCCCAGGAAGGGGAAAGGAGGGAAGGAGTAGAGAAGTCCCTCGTCCCACTGAAACTGGAACGCATCGCCGATGGAGTGGCGATCGCGGCCAGCCCTTGAACAGTACCGACGACACTTCGCGTTCTCGCTGGTGGCAAAGAGGTCGGTGGTCAGCTCGCCCCATCGGCCCCAAATCATCTGGAAGGCCTCGCTGGACAGGGACCACTCGTGGTGGGAGGAGGTGTCCCTGCTGACAGCATCTGCTGTGGTGTTCTCCTGCCCGGCCAGGTGAACCACCACTGGATGAATTCGGAGTGAGACGCACCAGTCCCAGAGGTCGAGGGTGATGTTGAGGAGATTGGTGGAACGAGTCCCTCCTTGCCTGTTCACGTAACAGACCGCCGTCGTGTTGTCTGTGAGGATCAACACCATGCGGCCTGCGACGAGGTGACAAAACGCCCGTAGGGCTTTCGAGATGGCCAGCAGCTCGAGAGTGTTGATGTGGAGGGCAGTCTCGTGTCTGATCCACCGACAGTGGACTCTGAGGTCTCCGGAGTGCGCTCCCCAACTGAAGAGCGAGGCATCCGTGGTCACCGTGACCGTAGGGTGGTGCTCCTGGAACGGCATGCCCGACAGGAGGTGGCTGTAGGACTGCCACCACAGTAGAGATTGGCGCATCTGTTGAGGCAGCTGGTAGTGGCGAGACTGGTCGTCCCAGAGCGGGTTGAAGGCCCAGACGAACTAGCGTTGAAGCGGTCGTGCGCACAGTCTGGAGAGGTAGGTAATGGCGGTCGTCGATGCCATGTAGCCGAGGAGCTGTTGGATCCTCCTGGCCAACAGTGTCGGAGCGTGGAAGGTGGCGGACGCTGCCCAACAAAGCGTCCATGCCCTGTCCAGCAGTAAGTACGGCCTCGCCAATACCGAGTCCAGGGTTGCCCCGATAAAGTTGAGAACCCTTGTGGTTCGAGATGGGACTTCTTCGGATTGACCCTGAGTCCGAGTTGAGTGAGAAGGATCAGAGTCCGATGAATGTCCTCGTACAGTTTCCATTGGCAGGACGCCACCAAGAGCCAATCATCCAGGTAGGGGTAGGCAGAGACGCCTTTCGTCCACAGGAACGACATGACAGGGGCATGCACTTGGTGAAGACCCGCGGCAGCACCCGGTATTGGTAGCAATTGCTGTTGACCGCGAAGCGCAGGTACCATCTGTGCTGTGGGCGGATGGAGATGTGGAAATAGGCGTCCTTGAGATCAATGGAGGCGAGCCAGTCCCCTCGTCGAAGGAAGGGCAGGATCGAGGGTAGCATGACCATCTTGAACCTCTTGGGGTGGATGTAGTCGTTCACCCCTCGGAGGTCTTGGATGGGCCGCAGGGTTCCGTCCACCTTTGGCACCGTGAAGTACCTCGAGAAGAAGCTGGTGGTCTTGGCTGAAGGCGGAAGTGCCTCGATCGTTCCCTTTTGTAGAAGGGACTGGATCTCTTCCAGCAGTACCGAGCTGGCCGAGGTGGAGTAGTAGACCCCTCGCGGCGGGATGTCTTGGAACTCTATGGCATATCCCAGGTGGATGATGGTAAGTACCCAGGAGTCTGCAGTAATTTTCTGCCACTGGGCGAGGTGTCCGGCCAGGCTCGGTCGGTGTCGAAGTTCTGCTGGGAGGGTGAAGATTGGCATCAGTGGTGTCCTGTTGGAACCCTCAAAATCGTGACTTCGTCCCCGACGAAGACTTCTTTGACGAAGAGCATGGGCGTCTTCTGGGAAGTCTCCGTGAAGTGGATGAAGTGGATGGCCGGGACGCAGTCGATCTCAGTGACCATGGTTGATATGCGGAGGAGGAAGAGGACCTTTGCCAGGATGGCTGAGAGCCAAAGCTACGGCGGGACTGGGCCGGCTGTTTAATGCCCATCTTCTTCGCTGTCAGACAGGCCTTGTTGAGGTGATCCATGGTCTCGTCCGTCGACGTGTGGAAGAGTCCCTGGCCATCGAACGGAAGGTCCTCGATCCTGCGGCGGCTGTCCTCCTGAAGTCCAGATGACCGAAGCCAGGCATGCCGACGAAGGGCCACCGTGCCTACCATCACCCTCGGGGTAGCCTCCACGGTGTGCCTCGAGGTAGCGATTTGTTGGTTGGTGACCGCAACAGCCTCACCAAAGAGATTAGTAGCAGTAGCGCAGGACTGCTTCAGTAGCTCAGCGAGGAGCGGGGCGAGCCGGTCAAAGATATGATGGTAGGCAGCAAGGTACGCCATTGTATTCTGAGTCCTGGCCACCAAGGAGGACGTGGAGTAAAAACGTCTCCCGATGGAATCGAGCTTCCAGCCTTCACGATCTGGTGGGGTGGTATGGGCTCGATTCCCTCCCTTAGTCTGGGCGAACTTGACCACTATTGAGTTCGGTACAGGTTGGCTAAAGAGGAACTCCATGTTCTCTCTTTGCGTCGTGTACAGATGCTCCAGCCTGTGAGGTATGGGCTGTGCTGAAGCTGGTTTTGCCCAAGGCTGCTTCATAGCCTCGATCAACGTCGGGAGGAACAGGAGCGGCGCAGTCGATGGCGGGTGGGTCTCCAGGCATTGGAATACCGAATCTTGCGCCACTGGAGCCGGTTCCGCAACCTTCAGGCCGAGGGCCGTGGCCATACAGAGAAGGATGGCAGAAAATTGACGGACATTCTCGGGCGTCGACTCTGGACCAGGTTCCCCAAATGCCAGCGGAGGTGACTCATGGGACAACGGAGTTGACTCCACGGAGTCTGACTCGGACTCATACGACTCCGATGATGGTGCCGGGGACCTCTCTGCTGCTCTCTCAGAGGAAGGTTCGCGGGCAGGGAGAGCGAGAGTTGCTGTCGGAGCCGTGGGCTGGCTGGGCCGGTACCGGGGCCGATGCCGTTGTCGGGATGGGCGTGACCTGGATGGGTACCACCGACGGCCGGGGGTGGTGGGCAGCCTGTGACATTGAGGCAGCGGGTCGCGTCGTTTGGGCCATGGTGGTCTGTGGCGTTGGGCGCGTAATGGTCGCAGTTGTCCGCGGGGGTGGTGACACTGCCCTGTAGCGGGGTGAAGGCTCCCGGGACCTCTGATGGCGTGGCGAGTCTGACCAGCAAGGCTATTGGCTCGTCATTCTCTCACAGTGCGAGGGATGGGCTTCCCTAGGAGGCAAACGGGACCAATGCCTTGGAGACCAGTATCAGACGTTGGGGTGGTACCAGTACTGGTACGATGGGGAGTAGCATTGGTACGACCCCGGGGGCTCGCGCCAGAGGTGCTCCTGGCCGTACCTACCAAGGTAGGAGGCGGAGGAGTAAATGGTGTCCCTCGAGTAGGCCCTCTTTAGTCTCATCTTCTGACGTCGAGGGGATGGAGGCCTAGTCAGGAGAGCGGGAATCACCGTGTCGAGAGGCTGGCCTATGGGAAGGCAAAGGCCGATGTCGGACCACAGCCTCCTCCCAGTGGTCAACCGGTGGATGGTGATCCGGCGGGGTAACCGCAGCCATCAACTTGGGCGGTTCCGAGGGCGGGGCCTCCATGGCCTGCTCCTCGTCAGACAGCTCTAGGACCTCTTCTTCAATAGCCCCCTGCTCCTCTGGGAGCTCTTCTGGTTCCTCAGAGGGCTGGGTGGGTGGAGGCGTCAGGAGACGAGTCTCCTTCTGAGGGGAGCGTCTCTTTTTCTTCCTCCTCCTCTTCTTTGCCTTCTCCTTCCTGGCATCCTGGGCTGGTGGACACTTCTTCTGGGTCAGTGTCAGTGGCTTGGAGGAGGCCTGTGAGCCCGCAAGGTCATCCCGCGCCAGAGGAGCCGAGACCTTCGGGATTCTCGGCAGCTTCATGATCAGTACCGAGCCCGGTACTGATGAGGTGGAAGGCGCAGCAGCCGCCGCTGCTGCCAAAGAAGAAGTCGTCAGGCGTGAGGATTTCTCAGCCATGACACCGTGGGCCTCGGTCTTCTGGGCACGTAGAGACTCCTCCCAGCAATGAGACTTTAGTCTCGCTGAGCGGTTACGGAGGGTCTGGTGGGTAAACTGCCTACAGGCTGGGCAGGCCTGAATGTTATGGGCCTCGCCCAGACAAAAAAGGCACTCACGGTGCTTGTCCGAGAGAGCAACCTTCCTTCCACAGGGGGCGCAACTCTTGAACAATGGCAACATAAACAAACAGCGAAGACGAAGAAAGAGCGGGGGAAGTCTGAAGTTGTCAGAACCAGTCCAAAAACTGAAATCATAGTCAGCCAAAACCAGGTCGGAACCAAGCCGAAAACACCAAAAGCCAAGTCGAAATCCAAAGACGAAGTCAAAAATCTGAAAAACCATAGTCAAAAGCCAAGAAACAATCCAAGAAGCACAAGCTAACAAAAGAACCTTCTGTTCGCAATGGCGGACAAGAAAGAACTGAGGAGTGACTGTTGCTCGGTGAGTTGAGCATGCGCAGCACCGGCATGGGGGATGGGTTACCGCCAAGCTATCGAGCTCTAGAATCTTCCGAATGCTACCGCGCAGGCGTGAAAGCTCCTAATGTATGAGGCACAGAGACCGTGAAGAAGAACCTAGATATGAAGCCTAGGTACCAAGCCTAAGTATCAAGCCTAGATACCATAGTAGTATACATCATCATCGATATCGAGAGTCAATGGTATCATCTCCTTGAGATCGACAATACCACGATGGTAGAGGGGTTGACTGGAGACCGCCTCTATGAGAATGGCAACACTGTCAGTGGTAGAAACCATGGACGGGACTGATGGCAAACCGTATATTTAGACAGTACCGATCGGTAAGAGAGCTGAAAGTGAATGGTCCTTCAATTCTTAGCCATTCCGTGGATTGCTGTTGGTACCGGAAATCACCTTGTGTGCACTGCTGTTGAAGAAACAGTGAACAAGCCCCCTCAGTGCCATAAATTGCCTTATAAGTGCCACCATTACAGACATGATGGGGAAGAGCACGGCCAGAACGGCGTCGTTGAAGGCACCAGTTTTATTACAGCAAAGCCTGAAGTGGCCGGTCTGTTACACCTCGTGTGCGTGAGTTGATGATGACAGCAAGATTGTGCAATGTGACCCTCTTGAGAGGCAGTAGGCACGAAAGTCCATCAATATCCAAGATCTTGCGTCCACACAAAAAGCAGGGTTTAAAGACCACTGATGAAGCCACCCACAGAAAAATTCTGAGGGGTTGTAGAGAGGGAGATATAGCTTCCTCAATTATAACAAGAGGAAGATTCTGTGCTGCTCCCAGTGAAGAACAAGTTTGCTTGCTCCTTCCTTTTATGTTTCCAGTAATGATTCCTCCTGTGAGGGATCATTCAATTTCCTTTTGGCAAAGTAGGAGGCTGATGTTTACTCTCAGTCCCTTTCCAAGAGGACGCTGATGGTGCCTCATCTTGAACTCATAGTATCATGTCGATTTTGGAGGAAGAAAATGACAAGTGGGCCTGGAATGGGAGAGCTTTTAGTCTTCCCCCACAAAAAAGCCATTAACGAGGTGCTCTATTTCATCTAACTTGTAGGGTAAGTATTTGACAGTGCCCACAAGAACTGATGTTAAGGTCCCCTCCCAAGCAAAGGAGGCATTTAGAACGGCCATCCTTTTTTTCCTCCACATGACAAACAACTTTTGAAAGAGGTAGTTGTGGTACAACTCCTCGACCAATTAAATGGAAGCCAAACCAGTAGGCAAAAAGGGAAGCTGGATGTTAGAAACAACCACCAAAATGCCAAGAAAAACATAAGTATTTAGTCAAATCTTGTTTAAAGAAACCGTTAAATCAATCTGAAAGCTAGAGGAAGGCTCCTTAGATGTTGCTACTGTGGCGGAAGAAAAGGAACTGACTGTTATACAGAGAGGGGCCTTATCAAAATTTACCGCTCTCTTTATTGGGTAGAATAGCGACAATAAAGATGATTTTACTCCCTAAAATAAATTTCTTATTTCAAAACCTTCCAATAATTTTGAATGATAAACCTTTCAAGGAATGGGAACAAGACTTAAGAAAATTCATATGGAGTGGAAAACGACCAGAATCAAACTTAAAGTTTTAGAGGATAGTATAAGAAGAGGCGGATTGGGATTACCTAATTTGAGATTGTATTATTATGCCAATGGGTTAGAATGGTTGAGGGAATGGATAACCTTGGAAAACTCCAGAATTCTGACATTAGAGGGGGAACATCTATATTTTGGCTGGCGTGCCTATATATGGTATGGTAAATTGGTTATTGATAGAGAATTTAGGGAACATTTTCTCAGGAAGGCTCTAATTACAATTTGGTTGAAATATAAAAGGAAGTTCTTCTTCGTGGTCTCTGTGCCTCATACATTAGGAGCTTTCGCGGCTGCACAGTAGCATTTGGAAGATTCTAGAGCTCGTTAGCTTTGGTGGGAACCCCTCCCCCACGTCGGTACTGCGCATGCTCCTCCCGCCGACTAACGGTCTCTCCTCAGTTCTTTCTTGTCCGTCTCAGCGTACAGAAGGTTCTGCTTGTTGGCTTGCTTGGCTTTGTATTCCTTCGATCGGTTTTGACCCTTTTTCTGGCTGTTGACGATTTCGGATCTCGCACTGTGTTGGCGTTCTCGGACTTTCTCCTTTTTTGCCTTGCCCCCGGTTTATGTCAGCTCTTTTCAAATGGTGCGCCCCTGTGGAAGGAAGGTCGCCCTCTCCGACCGACATTCTAAGTGCCTGATCTGTTTGGGTGAGGGTCACAACGTTCAGGCCTGCCCTATTTGCAGAGAGTTTACACACCAGACTCTCCGTAACAGGGCTGCAAGGCTAAAATCCCACTGTTGGGAGGAATCTCTGCGCATGCAGAGACCTGGAACGATGGCCGAGAAACGCCCGTCCTCTTCTTCTTCCTTGGCAGCAGTGGCGGCTGCCGTGCCCTTGACGTCATCGGCATCGGTACCGGGCTCGGTACCGATAATGAAGTTGCCGAGGATACCGAAGATCTCGGCAACTCGGGCACATGAGGACCCTGTGGACTCGCAGGCCTCCTCCTCCTCCAGGCTGCTTACCCCGGCCCAGAAGAAGCGTCCTGTCACCAAGGGCACAGGGGAGAAGAAAAAGAAGAAGAGGAAGGAGAAGCAGCGCTCTCCACCGACGGTGGTTTGACCCCCGACTCCACCACCCACCCAGCCCGCCGAGGAACCTCAACCGATGGAGCTCCCTGAGGAAGAGGAGCCTCTGGAGGAAGAGGAAATCCTCGAGGTGTTGGATGAGGAGCAGGTCGTGCAGGCTATGCCCTCTCAGCTGCCCGAGCTGATTGCGGAGATCACTCCGCCGAGTCGCCGTCCACCATCGGCAGAACGCCGAGAGGAGGCTGTGGTCAGGCAGTGCCCAGCCTCTCGACGCGACGAGTCCCGCTCGCTGGAGCAGCGGGCCAGGCCTCCATCCTCGCGATATCGGGAGATGCGCTTGGAGAGGCTTCACTCGGGCGAGAGCGCCTACTCTCCTGCCTACCTAGGAAGGTACGCCCAGGAGCAGGTGTGGCACGAGCCGGCCGGCTCATAGTATTCCTACTCACCATCGTACAGGGACCGGTACCATCCAGATCCACGGTACTGGTCACCTCACCGCTGGTCTCGCTCGCCACAGTGGGGGGCCTACTACCCCCGCTACGAACAGTCACTGCTGCGTTGATCGCCGAGTCACCGTAGGTCCCGGGAGCCCTCACCCCGCTACAGGGCTGTTTCTCCACCCCCGCGGACGATGGCCACAGCTACCCGCCCGACGCCACAGCCCACCGTGGCCCTGCCGGCGGTAGCTGCGACATCTACCACGCAGGCGGCACACCGTCCTAGGCCTGCGGTCGTGCCCCTGCAGGTGACTCCGATACTGGCCACGACATCAGTCGCACCGGTACCGTCACAGCCTGCAGCTCCAGCAGTCACCCTGGCACCTCCGGCCTGTAGGCCAGCTGAGGAGAAGGACGCGGAGAGGTCGCCAACTCCATCTGGTGACTCTTATGACTCGGACTCCGACTCTGCTGAGTCCACCCCTTCTTCTCATGAGTCCCCGCCGCTGGTGTTCGGGGAGCCAGGCCTGGAGTCTGCACCGGAGGACGTCTGCCAATTCTCCGCGATCCTCCTCCGGATGGCCACAGCCCTTGGCCTCAAGGTGACCGAACCTGCTCCACAAGCCCAGGACCCGGTCTTCCAATACTTGGAAGCCTGCCCACCATCGACCGCATTGCTGCCATTCCTACCAACCCTGGTGGAGGCGATGAAGCAGCCGTGGGCAAAGCCAGTGTCAGCGCAGCCTATCCCACATAAGCTAGAGCATCTGTACAGGACCCAGAAGGAGAATGCTGAGTTCCTCTTCAATCATCCTGTACCGAACTCTATAGTGGTTGAGTCGGCCCAGAAAAAGGGAGGTAATCGGGCGCATACCACCCCTCCAGACCGTGAAGGACGGAAGCTCGATACCTTCGGCCGAAGGTTCTATTCGGCATTGTCCCTGGTGGCCAGGATGGTGAACACGATGGCATGCCTCGTGGCATACCATCGGAATCTCTTCAACCAACTTGCTCCACTTCTCACTGACCTGCCGGAGGAGTCATGCGCCTCAGCCACTCAGATCTTTGGCACGGCCGTTGCGGTGGCTGCCCAGCAGATCGCCACCTCGAGGCATGCCGTGGAGGCCACCTCGAGGGTGATGGTCAGTGCCTTAGCCCTCCGACATCACTCGTGGCTCCGGTCCTCTGGGCTTCAGGAGGACAGCCGTCGATGGATTGAAGACCTTCCATTTGACGGTGAAGGGCTCTTCCACACCTCCACCGACGAGGCCATGGATCAGCTCGTCAAGGCCCGGCTGACAGCGAAGAAGATGGGCATCAACCAGCCTGCCCAGTCTCGCCGCACTTTCCAGCTGAGGCCTTCGTGGAGAAGGTCCTCCTCCTCTTCGGCGTACCAGCCGCGGTCTCCACGGTTGATCGTGTCAAGGCCGTCGACGTCTTCGGCTTCGAGGAGGCTTCCTAGATGGTGCCCATCTTCGTTGTCCAAGAAGTCGTCTTCCGGAGTGAAGTCCCGGTTTTGACGGCCTTCTCAGGACTCCACCCATGCCATCTTTTGCCCTTCTGGTAGACCTGATCTACCACCTGAGCCTGGCCAGGCACCTCGACCGCTGGCTGGAGATCACTGCGGACTCCTGGGTACTTACCATCGTCCGCCTGGGGTACGCCATCAAGTTCCAGGATATTCCGCCACGGGGTGTCTACTACTCCACCCCGGCCAGCTCGGCTCTACTGGAAGAGGTCCAGTCCCTCCTCGAGAAGGGAGTGATCAAGAGGCTCCCGCCTTCAGCCAAGACCACTGGCTTCTACTCGAAGTACTTCACGGTGCCGAAGGCAGATGGAGCCCTGCGGCCCATCCTAGACCTCCGAGGGGTGAACGAATACATCCGCCCCAAGAGGTTCAAGATGGTCACGCTGCCTTCGATCCTCCCCTTCCTTCACCAAGGGGACTGGTTTGCGTCCATAGACCTCAAAGATGCCTATTTCCATATCTCGATCCGCCCGCAGCACAGGAGATACCTACAATTCCTGATCGACGGCACCAGCTACCAGTACCGGGTGCTGCCGTTCGGACTTTCCACCGCACTGTGGGTGTTCACCAAGTGCATGGTTCCGGTTGTGTCCTTCCTGCGGACGAAGGGCGTCTCCGTCTACCCTTACCTGGACGATTGGCTATTGGTGGCGTCCTGCAAGCAGAAACTGCACAGGGACATTCATCGGACTTTGTCTCTTCTCACTCGGCTCGGACTCAGGGTCAACCCCAAGAAGTCCCACCTCGAGCCCACCCGGGTTCTCAACTTCATCGGGGCGACCCTCGACTCAGTATCGGGGAGGTCCTTCCTACCAGACGAGAGGGCGCGGACGCTTTGTTGGGTGGCATCTGCTGGCTTCGAGGCCTCGACGGTGTCAGCGAGGAGGATTCAACAGCTCCTCGGTTACATGGCCTCGACCACCGCCGTAACCTACCTCTCCAGGTTATGCGCACGGCCGCTCCAGCACTGGTTCATCAGGGCCTTCGATCCACTCTGGGACAACCAGCGCCGCTGATACCGCCTGCCCCAACAGGCACGCTGATCGCTCCTGTGGTGGCAGTTGTACAGGAACCTCCTGTCGGGCATGCTGTTCCGTGAACCCAAGCCGTCGGTCACGGTAACGACGGATGCCTCGCTCTTCGGCTGGGGAGCACACACCGGCGATCTCCGGGTCCGAGGCCGGTGGATGGACGACGAGCTGTTCCTCCACATCAACGCTCTTGAGCTGCTGGCGATCCACAAGGGCCTGAGAGCGTTCCGACACCTGGTCACGGGCCACACGGTGTTGATCCTCACCGACAACACGATGGCGGTCTGCTACGTGAACAGGCAGGGAGGGACGCACTCCACCACACTGCTGGGCATCGCCCTCGACCTCTGGAACTGGTGTGTCCCGCTCCGGATACACCCTGTGGCAGTTCACCTGGCGGGGCAGGAGAACACCACAGCGGACGCCCACCACTTCCCACCATGAGTGGTCCCTGTCCGACGAGGTCTTCCGGACGCTTCGTGACCAATGGGGCGAGCCGACCCTCGACCTCTTCGCGACCAGCCAGAACACGAAGTGCCACTGATTCTGTTCGAGAACCGGCCACGATTGTCACTCCATCGGCGACGTGTTCCAGTTCCCTTGGGACAAGGGGCTGATCTACGCCTTCCCTCCGTTCCCGCTCCTGGGCTGCGTGATCGCCAAGATCATGGCGGACCGAGCAGACGCAATCCTCTTGGCACCGTACTGGCTGAGGCAGCACTGGTTCAGACCCCTGATGGAGACCGCCCAGGGCAGGAATCTCAGGTTTCCCACGGTACTGGACCTGCTGCCCCACTTCGACGGACTGGTGTTGCACCCGGACCTGCCGGTGTTGGCCCTCCATGCCTGGAGGATATCGCCCTAGATGACCCGGCCATCGGGAACATCTTGACCACGGCCAGGAAGGAGTCCATGTGAAAGAACTACCACTACAAGTGGCAGCGCTTCGTTGTTTTCGCCGAGGAATGTCGGGAGCCGGTATCGCCTGTCACCCTGCGTACCGTGCTCCATTTCCTCCTGCACCTCTGGCAACAGGGCCTGGCCTTCCCGTCGCTCAAGGTCTACCTCGCCGCGATCGTGGCATACCAGCCGCCACGATCCCCATCAGCCGTGCTCTTCAGGGACGGTACTGTCAAGCAGTTCCTAAAGGGCCTACAGCACCTCTACCCGCCAGTATCGCCGCCGCTACCGCCGTGGTCGCTCTCATTGGTGCTGTCCCAGCTGATGAGGACGCCCTTCGAGCCCATGGCTACGACGGACGACAGGCTGCTCGCGATGAAGACCGCGTTCCTAGTGGCCGTCACCTCTGCCAGGCGGGCGGGAGAGTTGACGCCGCTACGGTGCGATGAGCCATACCTGGTCTTCCATTGTGACAAGGTGGTCCTCCGGCCTGACATCTCCTTCCTGCCGAAGGTGGTGTCCAGCTTCCATCTGAGCCAGGACATCATCCTGCCGGCTTTCTACCCTGACCTGACAACACCTCTGGAGCAGTCGTCCACTCCCTGGACGTTTGTCGGGCGCTGGTTTTTTACAAAGACAGGACGGCCGCCTACAGACAGACACCCCATCTGTTTGTCTGCTATGGCAGGCGCCGGAGAGGCCACAAGGTATCCACCCAGCGCTTCTCCAAGTGGGTGATACAGACTATACACCTGGCGTACAAGCTTGCCAAGAAGCCACCGCCAGACCTGCTTCGGGCCCACTCTACCAGGGCCGTGGCAACATCTGCTGCCCTCCTGTGAGGCGTCGACCTGTCAGAACTCTGCCATGTGGTGACCTGGTCCCAGCCATTGACCTTCGTGCGCCACTACAGGCTCGACTGCCGTTCCGGGAGAGATGCCCGGTTCGGACGTGCTGTGCTGTCTTCTGTGCTCTAGGATCTGGGACCTGACCCACCATCCTACTGGTAAGCTACACAGTCTCCTAATGTATGAGGCACAAAGACCACAAAGAAGAAGAACAAGTTGCTTACCTGTAACTGTGGTTCTTCGAGGGGTCATCTGTGCCCTTATACATCCCCGCCCTGCCTTCCCCTCTTTTTCAGGTCCCATCTGCGCAGGCGCAAAAGCTCCTAATGTATGAGGGCACAGATGACCACTCGAAGAACCACAGTTACAGGTAAGCAACCTGTTCTTATACTTAAGGATACCATTGTGGGTTTCACCTCATGAAGCATTTCATCGGAGAGAAATTCCTAAGCTGGGATATTGGCTAACATATAAGGATATTTTAAAGATACAAGGGGATAATGTTGAACTTAAATCCAAGCAGGACCTTTTTCAACAAGGTTGGCAATCACATTGGTTGTTGTTTATGCAGTTGTGGGATAAGTTTAAAAAAGACAAAGATCTAGAGGGTTTTGAAATAAGAGAACAGGAATTTGATGCGGTATTAAAATCTGGAGGTAAACATAGAGTTAGTGTCATTTATAATATCTTATTGACCCTGGAAACTGAGACTGAAACTGTTAAACATCAATGATAAAATGGGCTAAAAATATGGGGGAAGAAATCACCATGGAAGAATGGGAAAGCTCTTGGGAAATCACTTGGGAAGTAGTAAAACCAGCTAGCTTGAGAGAAAATTATTGCAAAATGTTACATAGATGGTACTTAACTCCTGTTTGGTTAGCTAAGGCAAAACAGAGCCAAAGCGAGGCCTGTTGGAAATGCACCCAGAAGTGTACTTTTTTCCATATGTGGTGGGAATGCGATGTAGCAAGGGTGTTCTGGAAAGGTGTGCATAATAAAATTCAGGAGATATTAAAAATCAAATTTGCGCTTTCTCCAAAATTATATTTGTTAAACATGGTAAAAAATTTACAAATTGATAAATGTAAAAAGAAAATAGTCCTCTTTATGATTACAGCTGCTAGGATATGCTATGTTCAATTATGGAGGGAGCCAAAATCGCCAAGATTAGAAGACTGGTTAATCAAATTATATGACATGGCAGAGGCGGACATTATTATGGAATCTTTGGAGGGTCAGGGGAAAGGAGAGGTTATAGAGGGATGGAAAATGGTTTTGCCAATTTGGATTGATAGGTGGGGAAATAAGGCGATATCTTTTATTTGATAACCATATATTATTTCCCTTTTTTATAGGAGACTGGGTGGTTTAGGTTCGATGTCGGGAAGGTCACAAACTCCAATGAAATTTAGGGTGTCTCATTTGATGTATATATTAGTTATGCTTAAGTTACAGATATAAGATAAAGTGGTGATGGTGTTGAAAATTCTCGTAGATGTTGTAACTTAATCTGTATGAGTTAGTCATTGTATTTTGATGAATTAGAAGGAGGTCACAGATAAAGAAGCATGTCAATTTCAGCAATGTTAGGTGGGGTGGGTGGGTGGGTAAATAGGGTATTTAACTTAATTGTTTGACTTATGCTTATGTTGGTCCGTATTGTACTGTATGGTATGTAATTTGTGTTGTATATTGTATGTTATATGTTTAATTGATTAATAAAATATAATTAAATAAAATAAAAAAAATACAGAGAGGGGCCTTATATTCCCTAGGAGGGTGGGGGAGGGGTCAACTGCCAAAATGTCTGCTCCTAGGCTTCAAGAAAGTTCCAAATGCTGTTTCGCACAGGCGCATAAACCCCATTTGTGTGATTCACAGAGACCACGAAGAAGAAGCAGAGGTTCTGCTGGCAATGTCTATAGGAAGAACAATTCACCCCCATTAAATCCCTCCCCCCACAATAAGCTGTTCTGTTCAGTTTTTTTGGGGGGGCTTGGGATCTGCATTCTGCTTTTTGATTCATTAAAGCATCCTAAAAAGAATGACAGTTTTCCATTCCTTCCTAAGTTTTAATGTTGATCAAACCATTGGAGAAATACTGGGTTATTGGCTATTGCTTAATAGTTGCTTTTCTGTGGAACTCATTCATAGCTAATTCATTACCTTCACATTGGCTTCCAAGTAGTTATACAGTACATTGATGGAAATGGTGAGATCTCCATTGTTAAATGGATAGGACCTGTTCCATCCTTGAGCTCCAAATTTCCGCCGCTCTGCCACCACTGCATGGAAGTAGCAGAGGGCAAAAAGAATGCATTTGAATTCAATTTCTTTGGTACACATTTCCAGGGTATCCTAATAGAAAACAAGGAAAGCAATCAGCAAGTGTGTTTCTGCAAGCAAGAGTGGCAATAGGGAAAGGGTTACCAATGTGGAAGGCTTTTTTACTTGCTCCAGGACTATCAGCTGCTACTTCCTTCATCACTTCACTAGTGGACTATATACTGTTGTCACTTAAGGTAGTCATCCAGCAGCAAGCTATGGCTCTGCTTTAAAATACTCAAAATGTAGCTAAGAGTTCTTTCATATCAAGCATTCTTACTTGTTACAGAGAATCTCTATAATTCCATCATCTAACAACTGTCCTCTTGTATTTTCCCTGTGACTCCTTAGTCTTATGTTAAGACTGATTTTTTTCAGAAGAATGGAAAAGTAGCTGAGAGTACAGCCAGGCTGTTCTGGGGAAAGCAAGACTTCCAGATCATCAGCCAATCAAGGTCACACCCTGAGTCTCTGAAGTGGAAGAATAAGGGATATTCCTCCCCTAGTGGCTGCACCCGCGTGTCTATCACACCTAGTCTTTAGATGCAATAGATAATGCAGAATCATAATGCACCAGATGCAGCAGATAATGTGGAGTCATAATGCATAATGCATCAGCAGAGTCTGCTTACCTGTGTAAAAAGATCTAGGGCTTTGTGTAAGTTGGCATACATGCCTGTTGGAGGCTCATTGGTGATTTTAATGGCATTTTCCAGGAGTCCCTGTGGGATAATATGTGCATCTGGGCTGGGTGCTGGCTCAGCACTCATAAATACTCGGTAGTCATCATGGCTCCCGATGCTGTATCGTTCAACCTTCTTATCCAAGGTGCTCAACCACTTGGCTACCAGATGTATATTCTATGGGGCACATAAACTTATGTGTTAGAATTTAAACTTCAGTAGTAGCTGTAGGTCCACCATGCCAGCCAGAGCACTCTTTAACTGTAGATTTAGGGTTCTGTTGTGTAAATCAAAATCTGTTTTATGTTTTCATCCTGCTTCCAACTCCCAGCCTCTGCTTTGGATCCAAGATCTGTGGATGGAAGGGTTCTGCTCCCCTCTGATTTGGAGAAATTTCCCCTCCCTTCTACACTACAATTCACTCCATCCAGTAGGGTTTCCCCTTAACCCTCTGTAAGATTTTCAAGGGGATGGGAGGAAGCCCGCTTCCATCTGTTCAGTTGCATGCCTGTAAATCTGGATCCAACGCATGGAAGTAGTACACTGATGGAAGTGGGAAATGGATGCAGCCTGTTCCATCCCAAAGCTGAACATTTCCATCTCAACAAGAAGAGAAAACGCTCAGTTTCCTGCACATTTCCATACCATGTTCTTGTATGGTGATGCATTCTCCGTTGCTCCACTTGGAGGCTTAAAGTTCCTGAACTCCGAACACTTTGCCCATGCTATAAGAGCCAGCCTGTCATAGTAATTTGAGTGTTAGACTAGGACTCTGGGAGACCAGGATTTGAATGCCCACTCAGCCACTGAAACCCACTTGGTGACCTTTGGCAAGTCACACTCTTTCAGCCTTGTTGTGGTAGCAGTTATTGTGTGCCTTCAAGTTATTTCTGACCTATGGCAGACCTATCATGGGATTTTCTTGGCAGAATTTGTCCAAAGGGTGCTTGTCCTTGCTTTTTTCTGAGGCTGAGAGACTTGCCCAAGGTCATGCAGTAGGCTTTCATGGCCAAGTGGCACTTTGAACCCTGGTCTCCCAGTATCTTAGTCTGTCCTAATCCAGATCTCCAACCACTATACTACACTGGCTCTCAGCCTTAGAGGAAGGCAATAGCAGGCTTCCTCTGAATAATAACTCTTGAAGAGAAAACCCTATCACAGAGCTGCCATAAATTGGGGTCAACCTAAAAGCACATTTTTAAAAAAATCAACCAACCCATGTTGTGTATTACACTCTCCACATTCCTGCAAGTGTACCCAAAGGAGCTCCTTATGCATGAAATGCGACTCTAACTGGGAGATGAATTGGGGGTTTGGCAGACTGACCTGAGGCTCATCTAAGCATCTACCAAACTCTAGCTCTCACTACCCTCGGGACTTTTTAGGGAAATAGTTCTCTCTTGTATTCAGCTTTACCTTCCAAAAGGGGGGAGGGAGGTCCTACTTCAGCCTTCACACCACATATCTTCCCCAACTTTGCACTACCTCATTGGAGGAGAGAGAGAGGGATCAATTCAGATTGCAAAGTTGTAGGCTTCCCTGGATGTTTCAGTATAGAGACGGCAACTTGAGCACAGGCTTTTAAGTGATGCCAGTGTTGTATCCTGCTTAATTCCCTGAACAATCACCAACCAGCTTATATGTGGAGCATACCTATGGTGGCTTTTTCTTTTACTAGATTACTGAATTTCCAATAGCAAATACTGACCATTATTAGTTTGCTAAGAGATTACTTACATTAGAAATGCAAGGGAAGCATGGATCTATGCACTAGTGCTTACAAAGCCATAAGGAATCCCATTGCCATTTCAATACCTGAAGAATGACCCAATGTCCCTCTACTGCAGCCACATCTAGAGCATTTTCTGCTACGACCTCTTGTCCTTGTCCTAGGGACACATTGTGGATTTTTCCATTGTCTATAGTGAAGCCAAGCTTTTGACCTAGGAAAATTAAGAACATTTAGAAGTGGTGTTCCTTCACTGCCTGTCCTTGTTTTGTTTAGCTTTTTTAAAAAAAACTTTTTCTATGTGTACTGCTGTAAAGTACATGCATTGAAGAGGGGCTACCAACTTACCTAGGGCTTCGACATCTTTCAAGGGATCAACACCAGGAGACAGAATGAAGAATATTGGTGTAGATTGACTGCTTTCTTCATATGACTTGGAGAATTCAAGACTTCGGCCTTCAACAAACTTACTCCCCATCTTCTCCTCCACAAAGTTCCTTAGAAAATCATATTTCAGGGCAGGGAAATGGGGCAGGGAGGATGGATAGTCAGGGTTTATAGTCAGTTTGTGCTGACAAAGGGAATTCATGAAGAAACTAACACATTTAGTCATTAAGTAAAAATAAGAAATCTGGGCTGCAATCTTATATATACTTACCTGGGAGAAAATCCTACTGAAATCAGTAGATTTATTTCTTAGTAGACGTGCATAGGGTAACTAAAGCAAAGACACCAATGCCTGTGAACTGACAAATCCACTAAGATCCTCCCGTTAATACAGCAAATAACTGTAGTTCCTCAAAATCTGAGAAAAGTTGACTTTGAGCTATTACTCTGCTGCAGAAACAATTAAGGAAACATTCCCAATTTCTTGTTTAGGCTGTTGAGCAACTGCTCAAAATACGTACAAAGGAAGAGTTTTTTCCTAAGGCTGTTTCAAATAACCCAATATATTTTTCATTTTGGTAACCCTATAAAGATTAGTCAATGTGGCGCAGTGGTTTTGAGTGTAGGACTAGGCCCTTGGGGCGGGGGCAGAGTTTGAACCAGCACTCTGCCATGGAACTCCAGTGGGTGTCCTTGAGCAAGTCACCCTCTCTCAGCGTCAGAATAATAATGCTCAATGGCGAAATCTCTCTGAACAGATTCTATCACGAAAAACAAATTACCACTTTTTTTTTCTGGCTTCAGAGTATCCCACAAAGCTACACTCCTATACTGTGCTGTACCAGCTGGTCTATGGTGAAACTGTTCTCATTCCCCAAGTGCAGGAATCCTAGCTTTTATCTTATTGCCTAGGCAATGTGAAGAAGGCAACACGTACTTGACTGCATAGGTCATGCGGTCTGGCCTCATGCATCTCATCATACACAACTTTTGGAGGGCTGTCTTGTTCTTCCACTCTTTGGGGAATACTTCTTTCTCTGGAGTCTCAGACTCCACAAACTTTTTCCACCGCTTAGCAGAACCTTCAATATCACTGTCCAAGTTTTTGAACTCATCCATCTCAGAAAGTACCTGAGAGCAGAGTGACAAAAGATATGGTGCTTGAATATTCTTTTCTAGTGTACTTGACAATATGTCTTCATGTAAAATAACACAATCCTCTTCCAGTCCCACATATTCTCAAATGCGGAACCTGCTTCTCCAGTCATCTGCTGACAATTTCCCCTACTGCTGGTGTATTGTCCACTCCTGTCTGTCAGCTGAAATGAAAACATGGGTTTAATTGCACATTACGGAGTGTGGCAAGAGCAGGGCCATGTGGGATACTGAAGATGCTGTGCTTCGTGCTAAAAGCATCTGATTCTTGCACCAATATTAAAAGGCTCTTCCAATTAAAAAATGCTTTGCAGAAATAGGAGAGTAGGTCTGAAGGGTAGTGGACCACAGCCTGTGGTAAATACTGGCAAGAGAAAAAAGCCACCATCTAGTGGGCTTAGTCTAGCTCATGAAGAGCCGAGACTTGGCCTACAGCAGGTCTGGTATGCCCCTCCCCAGCTCCAGTATACCCCTTACAGAGTGATTCCCCCTTCATGTAGCTCATGTGGGGAATCCCATTGTTATCTCTGGTCTGGGCTTGGAGACAAAAGCAGGATTCCTCAGGTTGCCTTACTTGTATCTCTATCAAAGATGACAGGAGCTGTAATCTTCAGGACAACATGTTCCCCATATCTATTGCAATGGGTCTCTTTGAGCTGTTAAAAGGATTTTAGACTAGAAAGAGACAAACAAACCTTAATTCCACCCCATCCTTGTCCAGATAAGAAATCTACTGGAGAGGTTACTCCAGCTTTAAAGGGAAAGCGCAGGAGAAAATCAAGTTCCACTGGATTCACTTCTTTCTTCACCAGCAAAACCTGAAGAAGGCATGAAATTAAGAATATTAGGACTCTTTGCTCCAGGTTCAGTGAAAGAGTTTGGGGTCTGCTAGATGGGTCTGCCAGATTTGTCAGGAGGTATCAGGACCTACTGCTGTACCTCCCCTTTTATATATATATAAAAAAATCCAAATGACATTTTGCTAATCATATAATGTTTTGGGTTATTTCCATTCTTTTTCTCCAGTATTCCAAATTATTTTTTTACCATCCAAAACGTGATTTGTTAAGAAAAAATACACTTCATTATTGTGTGGGTTATGAGGATGTGTCCATTGATGTGCCCAATCCCTTGTCCCTATTTTCAGGATGTTTCTGCTACATAGTGGTACCCCCTGCCTCAAGCCCAGTGCTTCCCAAGTTGTTGTTGTTGTTGTGTGCCTTCAAGTTGTTTCTGACTTATGGAGACCCTAAAACAAACTATTAGGGGGTTTTCTGGGGTTGAGAGTATCTGATGTGCCCATGGTCACCTAGTGGGTTTCCATGGCTGAATGAGGAACCAAACCTTGGTCTCCAGGGTCATAGTCCAATGCTCAAACCACTATGCTGCACTGGCTCTTGGTTCCCTAGCACTGGAGAGCAATAGCAGATGTGAACCTTTAAAAAAAACAAAGACAACTGACTAGAGGAACAGCTGCCTGGGTCTTCAGAAGGTGCAGTCTTATTAGTACTAAATAGGCCTCTCAATTTTGACCTTACCTGACCAGTTTACGCTGCTTTATCTTTCTCCTTGGCCATTGTATTTATTGTTTCCTGTCTACTCTGTGCTTTGGCCTTCCACATTTGTATCCCCAGCACTCTCATTGCTTCTTCACTGATAAAGCGGCTTCTCCATCAGAGCTTTCTCACTCAGTACTTTTTCCAGGGACATCCAAAGACATTTTTGTTCTCTGGAGCAGAACAGCAAATTGTCCCCCACCCACCAAAACCAAAGTGCATAGTATTCTAAGTCAGCCACATTATTTTGGCAGCTAAAACAAGGTAGGTAATTCCGCAATACCACTTCTCATTCTTGGCAATAAAGATACAATAGAAATGAATTAGAAAGTATTAAATACTTTCTATTTTCATGTCATCTCAAATCTGTTGCCTGAGGTAACTGCACCACTTTTCCAAATGGCAGGGCTGGTCCAGGCTCTTTCCTATAAACTTTTATTCATTTTATTTATTTATTTATTTATTTATTTATTCATTTATTTATTTATTTTATATGCTGCCTTTCTCTTAGAGTGGGACTTAAGGTAGCTCAAATAAAGAATCAATTAAAAACTTAACAATAAAATTTCAAAAACAATTAAAATCATCACATTAAAACAATATAAAAGTTAAAAAATAAATAAAACACCACCCCCAATAAGGAACCTCACACATTAAAAGCTTGCTTAAACAAGAATATCTTTGCCTGACAGTGAAAAGAGAGTAAGGAGGGGGCCAGCCTAGCCTCCCACAGAAGAGATTTCCAGAGATTGGGAGCAACTACTGAGAAGGCTCTCTGTTGTGACCTCAGCAAGTGAGCTTATGATGGTGGCAGGACTGAGAGAAAGCCCTCCCTTGTAGATCTTAAAGACTCTGGCAGGTTTGTTTAGGGAGATTTGCTTTGCTGTGTGCCTTCAAGTAGTTTCTGACTCATGGCAACTCTAAGGCAAACTGATCACAGGGTTTTCTTGGAAAGGTTTGTTCAGAGGTTCCTTCCTCTGAGGCTCAGAGAGTGATTGCTTTCCCATGAGGCTAAGAGAGTATGATTTGCCCAGTGGGTCTCCGTGACCAAGTGGGGTTTTGAACCCAAGTCTTCAGAGTTGTAGTCCAGTATTCAAACCACTATACCACACTGGCTCTCATCTAGGGAAAGAGAGTCCTTTAAACTTCCTACAAGTTGTGTTACAACACTTTTCTCCAGCTCATACTCCCAGTATTGGGTGAGCTTTACCCTCCTGCTGAATGCCATCGTCCTTTGCAAATGAATCAATAACCAGTCATCCTTCATCTGTAATAAAATGATGCCCACTCTGTTGTCTCATATCCACACAACTATATGTTGACTAACACAGAGAAAAGTGATGTTGACTGATTCCAACACTTCAAGACAAAACCACTAGATCATTTCTTTAGCTTTTGTTAGCATGAAGTCATCTCACCTGAAAGGCAACCTGGGCTAGAAAAATAAGCTTGTCTCTTTCAAACAGTCCCCGAGCTGTGTACATGTAGACTGAATATGTGATCTCATCTGTTAGATTGATCACCCTGTGTTTCACGTCATCTGCTGGAAGAGTGCGTTGAATGGCTTTCTCAAAGACCACATGGAATGCCTGGTCAGAAGATATGTCAAAACACAGATCTAAGAAGTTTCAGATGATCATACAGCTTAGCATTTTATAAAAATGTACAGATGTGGGGAAGGCATCTTCATCCAAATATAACACACCTGATATTTGGACTCTAGGTTGCCACAGTCATCAAGATCCCAGTCCCTCTGGTAATATAACTTGAGAAAAGTTATTTCTCCCTGGTCTTTAGTTGGGCAAATTGTGGTAGCCATGCTACCATTGTCACCCCTATTATATTTCACTGTTACCCTACCATATAAGTTAGCTGTAAAATGAACTGCAAAAAGACTGTCAGCAACTTAGGTTCTGTAATGATGGAGGATAAACTATCTTCCTATGAAAATGAAATCAATGGTCCATCCAAGGAATCTATTCCACTGTTAGTTACCTTTAGGGAGAATTGATAGATGGGATTGATTTTGTTGAGGTCGTTTAGTATAAAATACAACAAGGATGCTCTTTCTGCAGCTGGCCTGTAGTTCTCTCTAGCTTCATTAATTCGCACTTCGGTAATCTTAGCTTCTTTCACCTAAGAAACAAAAAAAAGATCAAAGCAAACAATTGTAAATACACAGTCTATTAGGACTTTTTGAGTAAAACTCTCACAATATACCTCTTCAGCTCCTTATTCTGCTGCTGGGCTAGTAGCTCATACCTGTTTTCATCAGAGATCCCAGCAGTTCTTCTTGGTGCCTAATATAACCATTGCCCAATATCATAGGAACAGAGGATCTCACTCACCTTTTCTTCTATCTCATTAGCTGTTCGCTTGGTTGTCTCTAGATTTTCCACCAGGGCTGTGTCTCCAAGAAAGTTTCCTGAGGCAGCGGAGAGTCTAGCCAGTAAGGAGTCCTCCAGCTCCTTCAGGATGATTTTAAATTCGTTTTGTTGCTTTGTGAGAGTGGCCTACAGCAGCAAACAGTGTAGCAGGTGGGGAGAGATGGTTGAGAATGTGTTAGATGTATAAAAGGGTTCTGAATAACTATTGAAAGGCTTTTGTCCATTTTACACAAAGGTGGTGTTTAAAGAGGAAGGCATTGTTGAGTGAAGAGACATGGTGCTCTAGCAGAGTGGGGAAGCTGCCACACCAGTATGTGAGAAGAAAAGCAGACCCGGTCACAGTAGCTACCATGAATTCTTGCAAAGCAGTCCATGCTGTTCTTTCTCCAGTACAATTACCTTCAGTTCCTCCAAGTCAGGTCTCTCCTTTGCCACCACAGCAGCTAAAAGTTGGTCTTCCAGCCCATCCCTGGTGACCAGAAAATTGATCAAGGTACACTGGGCCTGCATCTCTGGTTTGTAGTGAGGGTTGAAATACTTGGTATGCAGGATGAGATGGAAGTTGGGATGGTATTCCACCTCCTTGTCTCCTATCCTGATGAACCTGTGAATTAGGGTTTTTAGAAGAGATGAAGATACGAAAAAAACCCAGAAGAGAAATTTATCAAGTCTTCATTCTCTCACACCATAGCAATTAGTGGAAAATAGTGTCGACTTCCAGCATTAGGCAGTGGAAAATCCTAATGTTTTTACCTTGGAGAAGATGATTCAGCACAATGCAAGAAATCCAAGCCCTCCATGCTATTCTCATATAACTAACAAAAGCAAGGGCTTATAGTGCCTTAAACAGATACTACCAAGATGTATTGTCTGAAAAAATGTAAAGTCAGGCACTTGAAATGGAAAATAATGGAATAATGGTTTATATAAAGGGTTGCATGAATGCCCAGCCCCGCAGGAGAAGCACACAAGGTGGTAATGGGTGGTCCTTAAAGAGTCTGTATAGCAGCAATGGTGCCCTTACGGGTACAGAAAAAAATGCATAGCAAGGGTCAATGTCCTGTTTTTGAATACATCCAAAATTCATGAGCATACATAGGAAAGCAGTGCATGTTACAAGTATTTGTTGTTGTGCTTTTTAAAAGTCTTCCTAAGATCTTGAATGACTCCTGATGACAATCATATGTAACTTGTAACACTGAGAGCGGGGGTATTTCTCCTCTCCTGCCCCTTAAAGGGCACCTCTTTAACAGAAGTCTGCACATAACACCTTCTGATAGAAAGCACAAAAGTAGGTCTAAATGCATTTTGTGTACAAAGAGCTGTAGTGTTGATCCCTGAAGATTAGGTTTGCTTGGCAGCCCTGCAGCTATCTTAAGCATAGGCATCTTCCAGAAAATGTTTGAACACGCCTCTTAAAGGAAATGAAATAAGACCTATGACAGGAATCTTTTTTGGTGGCAGTAGGAGGATTTAGTTTCTTCATGTTTGCAAATGCACAAATACCAGAAAGGAATATGCTTGCAATTTCAGTCCCACTTGAAAGCAGGATATGTGAAGATTAAACCGCAGTTTTTCAAATTATTACCCCAATCAGAAACATACTAATTTGCATCTGGAAATAAACTTGACATTTCCCAGCAGATGTGGTGTGGGGCTGGGGGCAGGGTCACACTACTAGTCTGGAAACTCTTAGGCAACAGTTTATACTGCAAAACACAAGGGAGGCAAGTCAAGAAAAATAGATAGGAAATTCTATATTTCCTTCTGACCTTGAAGAGCAGATCAAAATGGGAAGGGGATAAAGAAAATATACTGGTCGTGTTCCTGTTCAGGAGAGGCCTTATGAAAAACACACTGGTTCATAACAAAGAAATGAACTCATATCCTTAGCCTGCTCATCTTGAACCAAAAAGCATCTGCATTGCAATTACAAAGGTGTGACAAAAAGATTAAGGCCATTTCTGCATTACACTGTTATAGAGCTATTATCCTCCCTTTCAACCTCCTGTGGAATTCTGGGGTTTGTAGTTTACTGAGGCCAAAGAGCTCTCTGGCTGAGAATTCTAAAGGCCGCTCCCTAAACTGCAAACCCCAGAATTCCATAGGATGTTGAGAGTGTGGAATAATAGCACTATAACAGCGAGGGTGTAAATGGCCTAAGAATCTGCCTCCAAAAATTCTTGTTTCAAAGCAGGTGCTTACCATGCAAGAGTAAACTTACTTTCCTTTCTTGATAGTGTTCCGACCCAGCAGAGGATCCAGTACAGGCTCCACCGTCTCTCCAATGTTCTCAATGAGCAGAGTGTCTCCATCAGAAATAGCATGTTCAATGATGTCTAGATAGCTGCAGAACCAGATGAGAACATTTTAAGCATGACACATAGCATTGAAAAATGCACAAGCAGCTGTTAGACTGCACTGAAGGACACTGAACAAATTTTCTCACAAACGTTCAAAATAGCAGTGACCAGAAAAAGGTGCTTTAGTATGTGGGAATCACTAAAGCTCACGGGGCTGGGCTTCCCCATTTTCACTACTGCCAGGCTTGTCTGGTCTGGGGTCTGCACAGAAGCAGAATCTAGTATCTGTCTTCTGTTGACAGAAAGGTTCTACTTATAAAGGCTTTCTCTGGACCCATATCTCCTTCCTTCCCAAATTCATAGCATTTGGCAGAGCCCTTTGGCCTTTATGTATCAGTTTGAAGGACTGGAAGAGGTGCAGTGAGGAAAAGGAAGAAGAGCAAGGAATCTTGCCCCGTCAGCTTTGATGTGTGAAGTGAAACTAGATCCAATCTACTGACTATGAGGAACTGTTCTGCAACAGTTACGAAATTTGAAGAATACCACCTTGGAGGCATAGCATATCTTGCCTTTGGATCTGTAGGCAAGCTTCTGTTGAGAATAAAATCCAAATAATGAGAACAAAACAGTTTGGACTCAACTTTTTCTGTCCAAGACGGATGGCCTTCAGGTCTCTTCCATGTTTGTTCTTAATCCACTTGATCCCTTGGAGCTGGGCATCTACAATGAGTGGCCAGCGCTCCGTATTGCACAGGATAGTTGCGTTTTCTGTTGACATGCGGTCACTGGGGAGACCTTGGTTGTTCCATGTTGCTATATCTGCATCGTCTGTTAGGAGGCTCAAAGGATCCAGACCAGGAGTGATAGGAATTGGCACCTGGTGAGAAAGAGCGTTATCTTTGAGGCCATAGAGGCACAGATTGTTTTTATCTGTTATAGAACTGTGTGGTGGGCTACAATCATTTATTTGGGTGAAGTATAGGCAAAAAGTCAAATTCATGATGGACAACTTTGTATCCTCTGGTTAGAATCCTATACCCCTTTACTCAGGAGTAGGCCCCAATGGAATCAATGGAACTTAATTTTGAATGGTTTGCATTGTATAGAATATTTTGTGCTGTTAAGTGCCAATGATTCTCTGGGACAGCTGCAAGGAACAAATGACTGAAGATGTATTTTGACATGAGAACTATTGTTCTGATGTAGTTTTACAAGGATGCGGGCTGGACTGGAACATTTAAAGGTTCTCCTCTCTCCAAAGTTCTGCATACTGATATTATATTTTCTTCCTTTAAGCCAATTATACATATTTAAGCTAACCGTGCACATTTTATCTCTTCTGGTCTACACTAAATGGCAGCAGCTCTCTAAAAGTTCTGTAAGAATTTTTGTAGCAGCTCTGCCTAGAGTTACTTGATGGGGGTGAATCTAGGTGAATCCCTAGACCCTTTGACAAGTTATGTGGTCTGTCAGTGATCGTTTTCTGGTCAGATTCCAAGGGAAGATAAAACGTTGAGACAGTGGTTAGAATCCTCTTGAGGACTTATGTCTTCATAAGTGGGCCTCAACCTACAGGAATTAGAAGCGGGCAGTTCTGTAAATGTCTGAATCCAGTAAAGGGCTGCTATTATGTTACTATGTAGCAAAGCCCGCAAAGTGACTGATGCACATTGGGCTGGATACACAGCAGAACTGATCCACATTGGGACTGATGTGTATTGGTCCCCTTGTGCATCTTTGCAATCACTAACAGGATTTCTGAGTGCCTCTGCCATGTGGCTAAGAATTGTTGTTGTGAGCCTTCAAGTTGTTTCTGACTTATGGAGACCTCAAAGGAGACCTTATCATGGGTTTTGGGTAGCAGGATTTGTTCAGAGGATGTTTGCCATTGCCTTCCCCTGAGATCTGAGAGAGCATGACTTTCCCAAAGGTCCTGCAGTAGGTTTCCATGGCCGATCCTAGGCTCCAAAGTCATAATCCAATGCTCAAACCACTACACTTGCTGGCTCTCATAGCTAAGTACCCACAAAGTTCTGCAATGTATACTGTGATAGAGAATTCCAGCTTATGCCAATAACACCTTAAAATATTTATTAAAATTAATTTTTAATTTATTAAAATTAAATTGTGGCTTATGGTCTTTTGAACTAAAGAAAATTAGTTGATGTTGTGGGTCTTGCTCCCACAGTTCATAATACATCTCAAAGACAGCAGTCTGTTCAAAACATGGCCTGCAGCCTATTAACAGGGATTGGGCATTGAGATCATGCCTTGCTAGTGCTTAGAGAGCTCCAGTGGCTTCTGGATGGTACTTCCATTCAAAGCCCTACATGGCTTGAGACTAGGATTTGTGAAATTATGTCTTACTCCACATTTAACCTGTCTGTACTTTATGGTCTTCCTTGGGGGCCATTTTCTGGTACCTTCGCTGTTTAAGGTGAAATGGGTGATGGCTGGAAAAAGATCTTGGTTGTGGTGTCCTGCTCATGGTGCTCCCTAGGGCTAATGTCTTTAAAACATCAGGCACAGACCTTGATGTTCCCCAGGGTTTTAATCGCAGGCCCTTATTGCACGATGTCCCCATTGCACAATGTCTGGATCCCATCCTGGCAGCACCACTGCTGGGATGGGATCGGGACCTGAACGCTCCCCAATGTACTGGTCGGCTGCCGGCCGTCGGGTAGCATGGCAGACACACTCCTTCCTTCCACAGTACAGCCAGTCTCTTCCTCGGCTGTACTGCAGAAGCAAGTGCTTGATAGTGCTTCCACCCTTCCTGCATGCCTGCAGCTGATGGGATCGTTGTTCAAAGGGAGGCCATTATCAGATCCCCCCCCCCCAGTAATGGCATATGGTATGATCACAATGGCTGGGGATGCAACAGCAGCGGGATCACAACAACATTGTGTGATAGTATGCATCACAGACTGGCAGCAATGCGTCTCCATGCCTCAGATACATTATTTCTTCTTTAATTGTTTTTCAGTTATGCTTATTGTTCCTGTCAACTGTTCTAGCAGTTTATGTAAGCTGCCTTGGACATTTTGAAACCGAATGATGGCATGCATTAAAGAGGAATTGACTTATACCCTAGCATCACTGGGGTCAGAATTTTAATTTCTGAGCAAGGCAAGCACAGCTCACCTGAATTTAGCTGCTTCTTCAGACTGTAACTCCACAAATCTCCTAGCCTGCACTCTCAGTAACTTTTCCATGCTTTGAGACTTGCCAAAATACAACACGAACCCCTGCATAAATGCCTTTGAGTATATGCTTAGGTGCAGGTTTAAGACACAAGTCCAGTCTGCTACTGAACTTAATTACCTTTAGCTGTTGTAAGTAAGGAGCCCAGAACTTGTCCAGCAGCTCAGACCTGTATTTTTTGGTAAAGTAGCCAACATAGGAAACAAACGCAGTAATTAGGAGCACGTCTCCACACAATGTCTTTTCCTGTTCACGGAAATTTTCCACAGACTCAGCCCAACGCACGTTTTCTGATGCTAAGCCACCAACAAGCCTTAAGATAGATTTCAAAAGGAGAGATGCATTTGGTTAGCACAGTGCAGGACCTTCCCTAACCAGTGTGATATTCATTGCTAGGCTAGAAGCAAATAAGCTCTTTGTCCTGAAATGCATCCTGAATAGGATAAAGTATGTCCAGCGACTTCATGCTGAGGACCACCCTGATATTCTACTGGGTCATAACTTTGAGATGGTGCTTAGAGTGACTTCTTAGGTCTTGTTCCAGCTTTGTGAAGTTACTCTGTAAGAGCTGGGACTTTCAAAACTGTTAAATTGGTGGGACTACTACAGATTATCTTATTATTCCTGGCAAGTTGCTCTGGTTCTCAGCTTGGGACTGCTCTTGGATTCAGCATTGCTCCTGGAAGGTAAAACAGCTGCTGTGGCCAGAAGAACCCCCACCTTTGGTTGATTTATTGTCCAGAAGGTCTGTGTGCTTCAGTCTGGAAGATAATTGCAGTTCTCTGGAGGTCTTCCAAAGGCTTATCAGTGCTGTAACCATCTCTCACAGGAATTGTTGATGGGCTTCCATGAATGGTGAGTCTGAGGAAGGAGGCTGCCATGGCATGGAATTCATATCCCATGATATCAAGCTTGCAGCCTTCTTTGTCAGCAGGCATCAAATGTGGATTACCTTTATTTTTCCCCTGTGATACTTCTGTAATAATAGAGTTTGCAAATAGATGCTTTAAAAGAAAACTGCAGTCCTTGTCTTGAACACAAGCTCAGTAAGAGTTGGAGAGTTGGAAATGTCATCTAATCTTTATCTTGCATTTACTTCTTTCATCTTTTATTTACCTCCTCTCTATCCTAGTCATGTTCTGTGTGAGATCTCTTTTTGGGACAGAAATAGATTAGCTTGAACACAGAGGAATTATCATGAATTCTGGCCAACATTACTGAAGCAGGTAGTGACTGATTTGATAGAAATGGTGGAGTTTGAGGACAACACTTGTAGAAGATATTGGCTTGTGATCTATGGTGGCTTCAAGAATGGGATGGAGAAGAGTCATAGAACAGAACTGCATGTCTGCTAGTTCTTTCTAGGAAGACTTTTCTGGAAGGTCAGAGGTTCTAATGGTGTCTTTCAAAGTGAAGGTTGTCAATCTGACTGCGTAGTTACAGAGTGTCTGCCTTGGTGAAGTTCTAGCAGTGTTTGCACTTGTCTTGCCCAAACAGAGGAGGAAACAAGGGCATCTATTGGATACTGGGTTTGTATCCCTGCAGCCAGGACACTTCTTAAAGCATTGCCCAGAAACCAAATGCCCCTAGTCCTTGAAGGATGAGAAGATGATAAATTGAATGGGCAGTTATGAGACGAAAGCAAGATGACACACACAGAGAGAAAGATCGAAGAAGAAAGGAGAACAAGAAAGTTATTTGAGCATAAGGTTGGCTCAGAAGCAAAAGAAGCCAGAGCTCCCAGATTGAAATGCGGCAGTGGATGAAAAGGATTTGAGGGAATTGCCAGTGATCTGAATCAGAGATGTGCACTAGCTAGGTAATGTTCTTGCAAAAATAAATATACTATAATATGATATAAATATAATATATTACACTAAGCTCTACAAAGTTATATTTAGCTCTGCACAGATGCAGAACAACCAGTCTGTGTGAGTCACAGAGATCATGAAGAAAAAAGAGTAATAAATACTTTTAATAAATAATAATTACACACTTTGCCTTAAAAGACTGCTTTCAATTGCTGGAATCTTTTTAGAAGGGGGAGACGTACAGAAATCAGGGCCACTCCTCCCAGATGTGAAATGGGGTTCCTCATGCTTCACATTCTTGGCATGCCTTTTGAAAGATACCTGGGCACTACTGAAAGGATACATGGCCTTTTGTGTGTGTGATATACCTTGTGTAATTTCTGGTAAGAGACTGAGAGACTGAGAATGGTGGTTTTGGGGGGCTTTTGAAGATCAAAATCAGCTAATATCTTGAACTCCTGCAGGCCCATAAAAAAAGCAAAGTTTCCTTTGAACTAACAGACTCCCCACATTCTAATTGCAGCTTTTCTAAATAAACAATGTATCCTTGACTCACTGTCTTTCATGTAGCATTCATTTTCAAGGAATGTTTCATACCATGCTGGGAAGTATAACAAGTCTCTTCTCAGTAGGGTCAACCATAAGCCCTTGAACTTCTGACTCTGAATATTTAAAATAACGAGTGATCCCTTCAGATCTACAAGATTTTAAAACGATATGCTATCAATATGCAATAACATTAGGACTCTTTTAATTTATCTTTGACATCTGACTTTAACATCTACTGCTAAGTTGTTGGTTTTGAGCTTTCTGAAATATTATTTTCCAAAAAACAACAAACGCTACGATTCTTGGGATTCTGACATAAACTATCACATTCCCCACCCCTGGCATAAATTCAGAAAATCTCCCAGCTTGAATTTTATAGTACTTGGTGGAGGAACTCTTAGATCATATCAGCAGCACAGTTATTACCATCTTCTTGTGATTACATTTCATATGAACAGATCTGGAGAACAGCAGTCTAGGTTGAACATTAGACAGTCATTTGGACAGATGTAGATGTTGGCTTTTGTAGCATCTTCGGATCTTAACTCTGTTCTGTCTCTTAAAAATTTCTGAAGTCAAAGAAGTATAAAACATTGGCCCTTCTAGAACCAAACTATTTGTTATATAAAGAAGATCCATGACTGTCTGAATGACTTTCCTTTTTAGCGACATGGACATAATTTTAAAAATGTATTTACTACATTTTTATTTTTTCTTTCTTTGAAACATTTCATGACACTTTCTCTCTGCCCCCCCCCCCCGCCCTCTTTAATCCTCATAACAAGATGTCTGTGTTGATTTGGACTTGGAACATGTGATGGTGGTAAGAGGTATACTTCCTACCCAGTTTCACTGCTTCTTTTTGTTTTTCTTCTTCTACCAAAAAAAAAAATAAAAAATGTGGCAGCCCCCATATGCATTTCATATCTTTTTTTTGTTTAAGTTGGAGATGGAGGATAGATCACTTCCACATGTTGTCTGGCTCACAGTGAAATAGGAAACCAGAATGGAGATCAGCCAATGCCAGCAAGGCACATTCAACAGATAACTTGTTAATATAGTACCTGTTAGCCAATGAAATGACTCTGTTAGTTGCATCAGCCTCTTGCTGGCACTTGATTTTCTCAGCAGTGGCCTTTTCAAATTCAGCTGTTAGATTGGCTAAGTTGGCATTCAGATCCTTTAAAAAGTAAGTTTGCAGTTACTTTCATGAAAACTCAGCTCAGTCTAGAACAGCAATGGGAAATGCACAGGCCATGGGCCAAATCTGGCCTGCCAGTTGTTGCTGCATGCCTTCGAGTCATTTCCAACTTATGGTGACCCTAAAGCAAACCTATCATGGGGTTTTCTGGGAGCTGAGAGTGTGTGACATGCTTAAGGTTACCCAGAGGGTTTCCATGGCCAAGCAGAGAATTGAACTCTGGTCTCCAGGGTTGTAGTGCAGCGCTCAAATCACTACACCATTCTGGCTCTTCTCACCAGGGGTGACCTACATTTCAAATCCCTCAAAAGAGAGAAGGGTTAAGCTAATAACTAGGCTACAAGATTAAGGCTGCAGCTGAGCTGCTTTTGTCCTCCCTTGTCATGCGAAAGCAGCAGAGGCAAGGGGAAGCAAAACCAGCTGTTTACTCCTGAGATCAGGACTCAGGTGGTTCCTTGAAGCTCTGACTGAGTCCATGTTGCTTCACCTTTGCCCTTCCCCGGCTAGTGAAGCCAAGGGAGCACCCAGGCTGGCTGTCCATTTAGTCAATATTGTGAGGCACAATCTAAGTCTCAAGGTCCCCATTCAGCTGGTTCTATGAAGCAGCTGGTGAGTCAATATTGCTACTCCTCCATCTTCCATGTGCAAGAAGGATGAAGGGTGTAGCTATCCCAACCAAGGTGTTGGCTAGAGAAGTACTAGTTGAGAAACTGACTTATGTGCCCTTGGGTTTTTCCAACTTGGGAAATCCTGTGCAGAATGAAGTCTTGACTGAAGTTCCAGTTGAGAGAGTTTCAACTGATGTATTGGCTGAGGACCCATAGCATTAGATACATGGATCCTGATATCATCTGGTCCTCTGGAATGTGCAGGGAACAGATATATGGAGAAAGAATCCAGTTCCTGGTTCCTCCAAAGTTCCACACCCCTATTACATTAAGTTCAAGTGATACACCTCCTGTTTCTTCCAGTGGGGAAATACTGCATAAGCTGTATCTTAAAACTACACCCAGAAGCATCTGCTGGCCCCTTGCGAAAAACAGGATGCCAGACAAGAGCAAGTTTTGATTTGAACCCATCAGCGTTCTTTTGTTCATCTAGTGTGCTCAGCTTCCACCTCTGTCATGAACTGGAGACATATTGGCTCAAGATGACACGCTTAGCTCATACACTGACTTTCCATTTACAGAGACATAGGGGGAATGTCACTTGACCACTACAGGCTTAATTTGCTAACTCACATATAAATAATACCCTTCCTTGCTCAGAGGCAGTGACAAATGTCAGTTGTTTTGTACAGTGACATTTACTTGGATGGGACTGCCTGGGGCCCTGGCACTTTACCAAGGTGAGGTTATGGTGCACTTAACTGCAATCTTGTTTTTAATCATTGTGAGTTTTGCCTGTGCCTCTGCCAGTTCATTATTAGCCTCTTCCAAGGCTTGCCGCTTGGGTGCAACATTACAGTAGACTTCGTAGAAACGAACAATGTTCAGGCACCAAGAACACAAACCAGCTGCAGCCGTAGACTTAGACAGTATAAATTCAGGATCAAAAGTTGGATCATTTTGAAATGGTCTGCAGAGAGAAGGGTTCAAAGCAGGACTTTTTATACAGAAAGAAGTAAAAGCAGCTTTAAGATTTACAAAGGTACCATAAAACAAACTATCATGTCTACATGCTACATATGAACAACCACCACCACCATAACAAAGACAACAACAAAGTTAGGAGGGATATACACATACCTCACTAGTTGTATTTAACTAAAAAGGGAAGTTGGCATACTGCTGGTCTGAATGCACACTGTTCACTGTATAAAGGTCTTGGTTAAAATACTGAGCCACACAAAAGCTCTGCTTGCCTTGTCTCATTCTTTGAGCTTTGGCTTTAATTCTCTGTGATGTGGAGTGGGGGTAGATTTATACACATTTGAATCCTATAGGCATCTTGGAAAAGTTTAATTTTTTGGATTGTAAAATCGCCCATGCTGGAGATTCTTGGAAATGTAGTTTTAATTCTCCCCTAGCTCTGCTTGTATGAGCCCAGCATGTGCAGGAAGATGTTTTCCCTAGGATACTAACAAGGCATGTGGCCTCTTCCTAGGAGAAGTAGATAGGATCAACCAGAACAAGAACTGGTATGCTTTCTGTCTGCTTATTTGAAAAGCAAGGGCAGTACCCTCTTTAACCTGAGGACCAAATTCAATTTCAGAAAAATCAGCAGCCACATTTTGAGGGAGAGGCAGAGGCAAAAAGTTGAGACCAAAAATGCCAACATATTTCAGCTTAAAGCTTTTACTGCCAGTAACTACAGACAGGCATTTGGATCTTTTGGAATGAAGAAAACCTCATATGAAAGGTAAGGTATACTAAAAATACCATGCAAAACCACCAAGTTATCAAGGGAAACCACCATGACAGTGACATGGAGTGTGTGTGTGTATATGGGGGATGGCCATCTGTAAAAACCCAGGGGGCCAGAATGAGTCCTGTTGATGATTCATCCCCAGGGCCCAGGGTTCCTTGTCCCCTAAAGGTCTGTTTCCCTTCACTACAGTAAAATATGAAGGATGGTATGTGCTGTAATAGGAAGAGAATCATGCTTTCTTTTTAGTTAGGTGTTTATACTCTACTAAGTTCAGGAGCGAGCAAGCTGTAGGCAGTGGCCTCCATGGCCTTTTTTGTAGCCCCCAAAGGATCTACAGGGATCATTTTTTTGCCCCAAACATCCCCAGGGAATATGAGGGCATTTTCACTATATTTTTAGACCCTCTCTCCCATTTTAAGCTCAGAAGAGGTTTTTTTAAAAAAAACAGGAAGTAAGTTCTGGTCACTTCCTGTTGTTCATAAAAGCCTCCTCTGGGCTTCAAATGGTCTGGAAGGCACAAACATGAAGGACATTTGGAGGCATTTTGTGTGTAAAAATCCTTGATTTTTTTGTGTGTGTGGGGGAGGTATGGTGTGGTGGCTATGGCACTTCAAGGTCCCTGGGAGACTAATGTGGCCCCCTAGGCTCCCACGGTTGCCCATCCTGCCTTAGATGATGCATGTGGGACCTTGTTGAGGCTGAGCCCTAGGTAAGTACTCTGCTTCTTCTGATCCAGTTAGGGGACGGCAGTAACTTCTTTTGACGTAACAGCATTAATGGCGCCTCTTCTTACCTAAAAGCTTTCAAGCACGCCTCTGGAATATGCTCTTTGTCAAATTTCTTCAGGGAATCCAAAAATGTGTCCACTTTGCCCATCATGCCTTTTGCTGCCTTCCAGCTTCTGTCCTTTGGTATCTTGCCACCTGGAGCTGTAAGGATCATTACTGCAGCTGTCACATTAACCACAGCTTCTGGAGGAGACCCAAAAGACTTCAATTCTGTCAGGTTGTTCTAGAAAGGCAGAGAGAGAGAGAGAATAATGTTGGGGCAGAATGTGGTGGGAGAGAGAATGATTTTATTTTCCATAACATATGTCAGAGCTTTAGCTACATACTGAAAATTCTGTTATAAACCAACAGATGTTTGTTGACAAAGAATCCAAATCAAAAACAATATTTAGGCATTAAATAGTGCTCTGAGATTTTTATTTTTGTCAAGGTGGGAAATTTCAAGACCAGTGGATATATCAACTTGGAGGTGGGGTGATACAGAAGGCATGATATGGGAAGCACAACATTTTGAAGTCACTTATAGGGCTCCATTTCCACACTACAATGTTAAGAGTGCTTTAGTCCACTTTCAGCATCCTATGGAATCCTGGGGTTTGTAGTTTAGCGAGGGACATGTAGAATTCTCAGCCAGGGAGTTCTTTGGTGTCAGTAAACTACAAACCCCAGAATTCCACAGGATGTTGAAAGTGGAATAAAGCACTCTTAACATTGTAGTGTGGAAATGGCTAATCTGCAGAGACTCAGGCTAGAAATAGTCTCAAATTCTTGGTATCCATATCAACTTCAAGTCTGCAGAAGTTTGCCGTTTCTACTGAATGTCTGGACTAAAGAAGAGTCCCAAAGAATTTGGTGCCAGTTTCTAAATTTTACAAGAATCCCCATAATTTCAAAATATTTGGGGCCTGGAGATGTTATTTGGAGGGGAAATGGAGCATCCCAAGAACTTAACTGTCTCTGTAATCTAATTTGACATTGACCAACCTTGAACTAGAACACAATGTATCCCCTGGCCCAAAAGCCCAAGATTTGTACCTTGTTGAGAGTGTCCAGTGCTTCCTGAGCAGCAATCAGTGCTGGTTCAGCTTTGGCTAAATCAGTTTCACAAGCTCGTTGCTTTTCTGCTACATTCTGGATACAAGTAGTACAAGAAGATGTGAAGAATAAATGAACATTTTGAAGTAAATATATCTACTTTATGGTCTCCCCTAACATTTACGTTTTGGCGCCATTCTCTTGTACACCTGTCCAACTGTTCCAGTTTGACGGGGACTGTCCCAATTAATCTTCTGTTATCTCAATTTTAGTTGCTTTTAAAATATCCCACTTTCTTTTACTTCCACTTTCCCCTTCTGTCCTCAGCTTACTGCCATCGCTGCAGACTGAGATCAAAGTGTAAAAATAGTTTATATTCAATTAATTCAATGGGAGAAGAAGAGAGTTGGGATAGAGTCTTGCTCTTCTCAGTAGGCTCAGGGAAAAACAAACTTGCTGCAGCTTTGCCTAGCTTGAGTGTTCTTCTTTATTAATAATTTTTGCCATCTTGACCATATTCCAATGTTGCCCCCAGTTTTCATCTATGAAATGTTAGGGGGCATGCTCTTTTTGTTGACAACCATTTTCACAACTGATGCTGAGAAAAGGAGAGTACACTTGTGAAAAACCAAGGATATCACATGTGGACACAGTCCAATTGTCTCAGAAGTTTGCCACTAGGAACCTCCAGCAGAATGTAGAAAAGTGTGCTGTTAAGGAAGCTTGATGGAGTAAGATCAATTTCTGGAAAGAAACAGGCAGCCATTCTGCAACACGGTAGAGAAAATGGTGGGTCTGAAGAGACCATCTTAATGCAGCCAGGCTTCTATGGGATCGGCACGTGGCACAATGCAGTTTTAAGTGCTTTATTGCATATTGGTGTAAATGTACATCAACATAGTGATGTCAATTGCACAATAGATGTCATGGTTTTGAGCTCAACTGCTGCATGGTGGCTGACTAGCCCTCACCCTCAGTCAGAACTGTGAGACAGAGCCATGTGTGTGTTTGTGGAAAGATTGGCTGCATGGGCACCCGCGTTTACCAGCCTCTTGAGATGCTCTATTTGGGCAGTGTGAACAAGCAATGAGATAGCACAACTGCTACTAAGCTCTAGAATCTTCCGAACACTACCGCACACGTGCGAAAGCTCCTAGTGTGTGAGGCAGAGACCATGAAGATGAACTATATTTATGCTAGTGTCATGTTCCAACAAGACGCAAGCCCATTAGTGTTATCACAGCTAAATGGAATGCTGTAATATTTTTAATGTGAAAGGAATCCACTGAAGCAAAATCTGTCAACAGTTCCAGACTTCAGGGTTTGTAATGCAGCGCCTTTGCTTATTATTGCTAACCATTCCTCTTCTTGTACTGATATAGTTCACAATGAGCAGTACTGGGCGATGGAGCAGGAGACTTGCAGCAACTCACTTAAGGGGCAGTCTCTGCTACACTGCTAGTTTATGTGAAACATGTTTGAAGTGCAACCATACCTAGCACTGAAGAGTCAAGAATGTCTTAGAGAGGGCGGCAGTAATAGGGTTAGATAGTGTGAGTGACCCCAAATGTCTTCTTTTCCTGTCTACCTATCCTGACCCCTTCTGAGATGTAAACTGTTTTCCCACCTCTTCTTCTCTGTCAGTTCTTCCCTATAACAAAGCTAGATTAGATTAGCATCCTGAGTAACTTTCCTATCTTAGAAAGGAGTTAATAAAATGAGGCTCTGAATTTGTTTCTCTAAGCCATTCATGTTTTTTCTCCTTAATCAGGATCTCTAACCACTGCGGACATTTTTTGTCAAAACAGACCAGCTATGGTCTTTTGTATTAAAGTTATAACCGATAAAACACATATCAATAAACATGGTATTACTCATATAAGCAATAATAAAATCTGCAGTATCTTCTTATTCTTCCTCTATCCCTACGTAGGGTAATTTATTATTTACAAGTATAGTATAATCGTACTTCTAAATCAAAGATATTTTCTATTTCCATTTTTGCTCCTGATACATACATATGAATATATATTTGTGTGTCAAACATTACTTGAATCATTACTTAGTATCACTTATTTAATCAGTTTTATTTAAGTGTTATCCTCGTTATTTAAAAACTCAATTTCTACCTCATAAATTAAAGTAACCACTAGGTGTTAGTTGTTAATTTTATGTTTTTTGAAAATAAAACAAAACTGACCAGCTACTATGGTACCTCTGTTCGTTTCTTTACAAGGAGGATTCTGCTTCCCACTGACAACTGGATAAAATAAAGTTTCACTTACCGTGTTAATGACCTGCACTTTCAATTCTTCCTCATCAGCAATTGCTTTCTCCCTGCTTACTTTCTCAGTTTCAATCCCCACTACCTGGATCAGTTTGTCAGCATCTTCATTCTTATGTTTTAGCTCCAGCTCTTGAACAGCAAGTTTAGCTTTCAGATCATCAACCTATCAAGTACATCCAGAGGGAATGTGAATTACAAGACTGAGCTGAAATTAAAGTGCATGTACGTCTGTGTGTGAGAGAGTGTCATGCCCTACTCTGCTCCCTCTCCCCCAGTGAAATGCATTTGTCTGTTTCAGTAATTTTTCATGGCCTAAGAAACAGAGTGAACAGATTTGCTCACTGAGGATCAGAACAAGATGCACTGCCTTCACTCTGCTCTGGTTCCATGGCATCACCATGTAGTCAAACCTGATCCACTCATGCGGTTCATGTAGAACCTGGTAAAGTAAATGCCTTCTGCTTTCATCGATTTGGAGTTGAGATGGCATAATTATATCTGATCTGATTAGTTGTGTGATGACATGAGATAATAGTGCTGCTTCCCTCATCTCAGACTGGACGGGACTGTTTTAGAAAGAAGACCTCACAAAACAAAAGTTCGCCAAAATCTCAAACCAGAGGAGACGGGGTATCTGTGATGAGTCAGCAAATGCATTAACAAGGATGTTAAGGAAGGTTATGTCTATCAGAAATTTTTGTTGAACCACTAACATCTTTCCTTTTGCTTCAACATATTAGGGAGGTGAGAATTAAGCATATCCTAGGCCTCCTGGCACAGAGGTTGTGCTCTCTATCTACCACCTTCTCCAAAGGAGAGAAGTTTTAAATAACAATTAATTTTGTTTCCTAGGGAGTTTGGGGAGAGAAGGAGGGAAGAGTTATTGTAGGGGGAACATTAATACATATGTTATATTTATATATATTTATTGAGATAATTAATTCATCAGCCATATGTGAAATACTAATAGTTTTGTATTATTTTATGGAATATCTTTTCTGTATGTATATCTGTTTATTACTCACTCTAATAAATTAAAAAAAAGAAAAAAGTTCCACCTTCTTCAAAAAGGTTAAAAAACCCCTCTGAAGTATCTAAGGTGCATCCTGCCAACTGTGTGCATGCGTGGTGAGGGGGTCCAACTTGCCTGAGCTGCTTTCATTCCTGTCCATTCTTCCACTTCAGAACTAAGGCAGGACGGCAGGATAGGGAACGAATACTCCCTCCTTTGGTCCAACAATTTCGGTCTTAATTAGATTAACACACTGCAGCTTTTAATGAGATACGCACTTACCACAAGAGACCAGACACCCTTAAAGTTCACATTATATAGAATTATATAAATATATAGAGTTCCCACCTCCATCCTTTCAAAAGCCAAAGTCATTCTGGGCAAAATATGAGCTGGGGTGCATGGTGAGGAGATACAGAGTGGCATCGTAACCTTTTCTGTGTGAGCTAATTTTTCAATACAAGAAAGCTATGGGAAAGCTATGGGAACCTTCCCCATACCCACCCTGAAAAAGCTACTTGGGGAAGGAGGATGTTGAGACTCTGAGCTGGAAAATAAGTACAGGAAAAAATATTAAACAACTCTTTTCCATTCTCTTTTTTGTTTGTTTAATGTTCAAAAACCCTATGAAATTCATGGGGTCACTGAGATTGACAGGCAACCTAAAGGTGCCCTGCACACACATGGACACACGCACAATGTTCAGGCATCATAAGTTGGTTTAAAAACAACAACAACACAGGTGATGGGGAGTCATTCAGTTCCATGTAGCGTATAATCTGAGTTGTTATGTACTTGCAGGGAAGGTTAGGCAATGAATTAAATGCAGTTGGAGCATGCGTTGGTCGCTCATCTGGAAAAACCTTTAGCCATGTGTAAATAATTGAATTTCTAAAGGGATGGAATATCTTTCAGATCATTGCAGTGTTGGGTGGGCAACAACCTCACAGAGGGTGGCCTTTCTCTCAGATTAGCTCTTTGATATTACACAAAATACCAGAACATTTGTATTCTTCACCATTCCTCAGTGATGACACAGCATCCAGTGTGTGTGTTGGATTCACAGTAACTAGACTTTAAATGGCAATTCTCTGTAGACAGTGAATAATGAACCCAAGGAGTGGTCTTGTAACTGTCCCTCCAGAACAACAAAAAATGTTCTTTTATTCACAGACATACCTGGGAGGCAGTACTCTGGAGTTTCATCAAACCATTCTCCAACCTCTCAATTTTGGCAATGAGTTCCCTTCTTTTTTTAGCCAGCAAGTTCTGATAAAGCTTGATCTGTTCCAGGAAGGTCTTTGGAGTAGTATAATTATAGCGCCTCTCAGTGGCCAAATAGACCTTGGACATTTCATTAACCGTTTTGTGGACATGTGACATAAATAGGCTGATGGATGTCTTAACATCAGGCTGTAAGAGGAACCACGGGGTGTCAGTTGGCCTTTTTAAAAAACGATGACTGATAATCAGAGAGGCGGTGAACAAAAGTAAGTTGCCAGTGAAACTTACTAATTCAGGACAAAAAGCTAAGTATTAGGATTTTTGTCACTTTAGCACTGAAGAAAGGATGAGTTGTATTCAAGCAAAGCAAAACTTGAATACATTTGAATGAATTTAGATTTTATTAAACAAACTGAGCAAAATTAGCAAAAAGCCTACATGGGAGCCATTTTTGTCTCAGTTCTACTTCCAACCTTTATCTAGTTCCAGCAAGCATACTAACTTGACAATTGCAGTTACTGGAATATGCAGTGTTAAAACTAGGGAATGCAGATTGCCATTTAGCACCTGATCCCATTGTGGAGAAGCTGATCTGTTGTTGCTGAATGGCTGCTACTCTAAGGACCTGAGGTTTTGTACACTCCAGTCTCCTTTGTTTAAATATGCACCGTGAGCCTTGCTGCATAATACAGAGTCTATTAATGTTTAATGTATTTAGAAGAGGAAAGAATGTGTACTGAAAGAAAACAAAGATATAAAGGCTTCTGCTGGTGAATATTAGCATTAACTAGTCTCAGGGGGACACTGATGTTAATATTACTCAACAGCTGAAATGGGACTCAGTGGTGTGAGACTTGCACCACTGCTTTATATCTGCTGCACATGTCAAAAACAAAATAAACAAACATGGCGGGGTGGCAAGTCCTTTCCAAGAAGTAAAAGCTTCAGGCAGGGGTCTAGAAAGCTGGGCTTTTAGCAGAATCACCCCACTGTTCCATGTGTTGTGTTAAACTGGTACTGTAATAGGAAAGAGAAGTACAATGAAAATGCTTTAGTCTGTTTTTATTTGCATATGTTTTTTAAAAGTATTGTGCATCACCTTGGGGGCCCCGGTAGGCTGAGAGGTGAGAGATAAATGGTATAAATAAACAAACTCAAGTATAGTTGGCCCTCCACATTTGTGGGTTTGACTTTCATGGATTTGATTATCTGCGAGTTTCCTCACCCCTTGCCGCTGCACCTAAGGTGCTTTTCTTGGGGAACTTTCCCTCTCAATGGTTCCAAATCAGGCCATTAAGCCCTTTAAAAACCCACCTCTGGTACTCCCCCTCCTTCACCAGCCACTGCCTGGCCATCACAACCCAGTTTCTCAGCACCACAAATCCTCTCTCAATCCCCACACACACCCCCAAGGAAGGATATAGGTGAGAGAAAGGAAGTATAGGGCCACTATGCCAACCTCTCCTTTCCCTGATCTGGTTTGGACCTTGGGTGCATGCTCTCCTCACCCTGCCCCCTTTCCACAGACACACAGACACATTTTGATATTTGCGATTTTTCCACTTTTGCGGGTCCTGTGCCCCTAACCCTAGCAAATGTGGAGGGCTGACTGTACTACAAATGCTGAAGTCCCCAAATCTTATAACAGCAAGGGCAGAGGTTAACACAAAGCACTTTAAAAGCTGCAAAACTGGAAGCCTGAGTGACCAATATTGTTTTTTTATCATGATATTGAGGTCTCTAGACAAATCTGCTTCCCATACATCCTGCCTCACATCACAAGCATTGCTGATCTTTAATAATTGAGGTTGCTATCCTAGGCACACTTACTAGGGTCCATTTTGCTGAGTGGGATTTCCTTCTGAATAATATACTTAGTACTGCACTGTAATATATGAGTTATAATTTTGAAAACAGAGATTCATATGGCAAGCATGCTTCTAAGTAAGGTTTCTGCCTTGCTACTCAGCTCCTCTTCAATACAGGCACACAACTCAGGTGCATGAAGCACAGAGACCATGAAGAAATATATAATCCATATCTGTCTTTCTGTAATTTTCCATGCAATAATCAAATACTGCATGCATCAAATTAAACTAGCAGAAGAACCTGACTTGACTGTCCAGACTTTTCCTGACCATAAGTGAAATCACCCCTCCCAGTTCCTGCCTTCGGAAGAGAGCTGTTCTAACACCCTTCTGCTTTTGGCTGGGTGGGAAAGGACTGGAAAACAGATTAACTGTAGTGATGATGAATATGTGAAAAGCCCAGAAACTATTCAGAAACTAAATCAAAGTTTTAGAATCCATTTATTTAGCCTCCATAAGAGTTTAGATTTGGTTTCATGTCCAATTTCCTGTTTTCTTTAAAAAATTGTTAAAAAATTAATTCTTGATGGCTTTACCTTGAGTAGCTTACATATGCCACATCATTTCTTAGCTTTAAAATATTGCCTGTCTTTATGCTATAGAGATGGTAATAACAATTTGGAGGCAGAAAAGAGTGGAATTGGAGTTAAGTAGTTTCAGAGCTCAAGAAGCAAAAGAGCCATATATAGTTCAGTTAGATCAGTGGTTCTCAACCTGTGGGTCCCCAGATGTTTTTGGACTTCAGCTCCCAGAAGCCCCAGCCACTATGGCCAAAGCTCAGGGCTTCTGGGAGCTGAAGTCCAAAAACATCTGGGGACCCACAGGTTGAGAACCACTGAGTTAGATCATCATCAGATTATTAGGCAGGTGCCATGGTAACAGAAGACTGAAAATGTCCAATTTTTATTTCCCCTTATATTAAATCAAGGAACTGTGGTCTCTTCTAACTACAATGAAAATAAACCAGGATCAATGCAATGTGAAACTGTTTTTAGATAAAAGTTTTCTCTTTCTTGCTTCTCTTCGCAGAGCAGAAGAGGGAAGAGAGGGTGGATTCCAAGAGCCTGAGGCTCTCATTTTCATTGATCTAAACCATTATTTAGATCAGGTTTAAAGTCTACAAATCCTAGAAGCCCTAGTCAACATGGCCAATGGCAATGGATTGTGCCTAGAGTTGTCCAGAACATCTGAAGGGGCCAAAATTTCCGCATGCTTGGTTTAGATGATCATTTAAACTGGGACAGAAGCTCAGAGGCAGAGCAATTATTCCTTCTAACAAATATATTTTATTGAACCCATATTGAATAACATACACACATACAAATATATCTTAGTGACAGTGAGATATCTGGGTCTTTATGACAACTAGCAATTGCTCATCTTACTCCTTTCTCAGTAAAATGTGTGCTAAGGTGTTGATTTTAGTGAGACAGGGAAAAAATGCCGTTAGCTCAGCTCTGAAGGATGTCAAAAAATAATAGTACCTCAGCAGCACACAAAACTAGTAATAGATCATTACAGAGTTCTTTAAGTTTAGAAATACAATGCCTACTGAATTGGCACTGTTAGAAAAGATACTACTATAAAAGTAGGCTCACCTCTATTCCTTCTGTCTCCTCTAAGAACCTTGCACTGACAGACACCAATGCATCATCTGGCCATTCATGAAACCAGTCGATTGCAGTGCAGTTCACTACAGCAGGGAACTTTCTTGCTCGCACTCGGAGGGTGGACCCCACAGGCGAGAAGCACAGGATCACCTGGAGCCAACAGAGGCAGGGAGAAACAACACTCAGCAATTGTTCTGCTTGCCGTATGAACAAACGCAAGAGCAAAGTTTGTGGAAGGTTTTATGACTTCTGCATTGGAAGGTTTCAGTCTGAGTTATGCCCAGGGGTGCAGCTGGTCACGGGGGGGAGGGGAAGGAAGGCCACGCATCCCCAAATGAGAATTCTGCCCCCTCCCATGAAATTTTCCTTCACTCTCCAAATTTCTATCATTGTGGTAAATTATAATTTTTATAGAGCATCTAGAAATACAGTTTAGACTTTCAAAGAAAAGCAGCAAGCAAAATTACCAAATGTATAGGAACAACTTTCAGCATCTGTCTGCAGCGCTAGAAACTTGAGAACTGAAGGAAAATTTCATTGGGAGACAGAATTCTTATTTGTGGGGCTATGGCCTCATCCCCCTCTCCATCTCATTTCTCATTCTTTGTAAGAGAGTTTTCAGTCCAACTAATGACTAAGTATCTTTTATGACAAAAAGGTGAGTAATTGAACCTTAAGAATTTGGATCCTGCTAGGCCATCTGGTGAAGAGAAGGGTAAAAAGTGAGACAGGCAGTTGTTGGAGCCAGGAAGGCAACATTGGCTCACGGAGGGATCTTGGAGGGCTACCTCTTTGCTTTCTCCCCATTCTGTAGTTTTTTTAAAAAATGCCTCTCAGTGCCCCAGGGACATTTCCCCCTTGCCGCCAGGGGGCATTGAGCAGCAATGTTTTTGATTCTTTCAGATCTCCTCCAAACCACTTTTAGGGAGCTGCATGCAGCCTGCAGAATACAATTCATCCACACTGGTATAAAGGGAACAAGTGGTAATTATGGTGACTCTGCAGTATATCCAGCAAGAGTGCAAGACTTGTAGCGAGGGCAGAGGAAAAGACTGTCCTTTCAGCTGTTTCAGCAAAAAACTAAAGCAGAAGCAAGGCTTTTCAATAGGAGACTTGGCTGTGTGGATGTTTACCCTGTGAATGTGGTACCAAATGCAATTCAGACTTTTTCTAAATCCGAAGTCATTCCTTTTCTGAGACACTTTTACACTTGTTAACTAAAGCTCAGTCATTGGGGCACAGATAAGTTCATATTGGGAGGATATTACCTCACTTTTTTAAAAAAATGGTAGAGAGTAAATCCATGCAAATTTTTATCCTCTGTCTTAAAGGGTCAGCCATAGAAGCGTATAATCACGCTTCCATGGGATATTCTCCAATTGCTTCAGAATCCTTCACGAATCCTCAAATGTCCTAAATTAGTGGAGGGAAGACAGGGTCCACAAATGTACCAGGAATGTACGTACACCTATACGGCAAGTGTTTCTTTTACTTATGGCTAAGGGAACGACTTTAAGAATCCTCTAATATCAGTGTATTCATTGTTGTCAGAAACAGCTTTCCCTTCTCAGATATTTTAGATTATCATATTTCAGAACTACATTCTGAGACTTGGTTCAACCACCTTCTGGTTTAGAGTGCTCTAGAATCTGTTCTTAAAATGTTTTACCAGTGTACTAACACAGTGCTGGCCTAAGAATTTTTTTCTGCTTAAACCAAAGTAATAGGGCATATTCTTTTTCTTCTATTGCTAAAGTCAGTGTTCTACAGTTATACCTAGGGATGTTATCCCCCGATAACTTCATTCTTGAAGAAAGCAAAGAGTAATCTTGGCAATTTTCTTCTAATTGTGAAGCAGTCTTCAAAAACAGTGCCGTTTTCAAAGACCATAAACACTTTGGGATTAATTCTGTGCAAACTTCATGTGCAGTGTTTTTGCAGAGAAAACAATATTTTCTGCACAGAGTATAACATTTCTGTAGAAAAATATTATTTTTTGCGCATAAAATCTTGTTTTCTATTCAAAAAATCTGTGAATTTTGAGGAGAAATAAGTGATAAACTACAAAGATTCCCATGAACTCAGGTTTCTAGTTGTCAAGCTTTTGTGACACTTTAAAAACATGTTTTTCAATCATTTTTCAAATATTTTCAAACATTTTTCTGTTACATTCACATTTTATTTCATTTTGGTTCTTCATTTTCTGAAAAAGTCAGTAGATTTGGTGTTGTAGATACAAAGGTACTGGAAGTCAATGTAACACACAAGCATACCCTACCTTTAGCTGCCTTCGGACTTTGTCGATGAAGAATTTCCAGCAGTTTTCCCTTGTATCATGAATGCCAAGCGATTTGACCTGAGGCCTCATGGAACCAATAATATTTTCTACTTCATCATCCTGGAATAGCCCAGGGATCTCACCAGAAGCCAAGAGGTCATTAATCAGTACCAAGAACTGCTCTTCAGCAACTTGTGAGTCTGTCATGAGAAACACGGTGGGAGTGTTCTTCACAGCTGCCTTGATGTATTGAGCAGCCAGGTCAGCCTGAATCACAGAACAGATTCTTGTGAATTTCTCATATTGAGACAATTTCAGGGGACCATCTTTTTTTACTGAAGCGGAGGAAGGTTTTTTGGTAAAATGATTGAATCTGAGACAAGCAAGAGAGAGCCTTTCCACTCTGCAAGATGAGCCCAAAGTTTACATTTTGGAGGACTGTGTTACATTTTCAAAGTTGTAGCTACTGGAGAAGTAAAGTGGCTGCAAATATGAGCATTTCTGTCTTGGGTCCCAAATTCTGGCTTCCTCAAAGCTGTCTCTGGGCTAAACTATATTAAATATCTACCACACTGAGCCTCATTTGTTTCGCACTCCAAAGTAACTATGCATGAACCTGATCCAGATAAGAAAGCCTTATGTCTCCATCCTTTATTTCCCCTCCAAAATTCTCTTCTTCCTCATGTGGAGTCTGAAAAAAAATAAAAATCCTCCATTTTTTCTTTCTCTCTCTCCACCAGAGGAAGTGTAAATTACTGTACAAGAAGTAATGACCGTAGTGAGAAGATTTCAGCCTTCTCTACCCACAGGTGGTGCTCTCAGTCTGCATCAGCTCTTCATATGCTTACCTGTTATAAGAAAGAAACTGAGGCTCACCTGCATATTATGGTGTAAGAACAGTTGTTAATCTCAACAAGAGTAGATAGATGGAATCGGGGGAATTTGATAAATCAGCACTTAAGTATGTTCCACTGATTCAGTGGGTCTACTTTAATTGGGACTAAGAATTGCATTTAGACCAATGTATTTTAACATAATGGGTAATGTATCTGAATGGAAGAAACATGAACTGGTGTATTTCTTGATGATCACTAGATGCCACTCTTGCACTTTCTAACAAGATTAGTGGAATTACTGGAGTTTTCCTAGGACAGGGCTTTCCAAACGATGTGCTGCAACAAGTTTGTGTGTTGCCTGAAACGTGTAGGTGTGTCGCCTGCAATCTTGGAAATGTATGTTACTATTTATAAATCACATATTTTTAAAAATATATGAAAAGTTCTGATGAGATACGTTGTGTCCCCATACATTTCATTATTACAATTTATGTATGTGTCTGTATCTCTTATAAGGGGTTAGTTTAACCTCCAGTTTGCTAGTATAACTGAATTACTGTGTTGCGAAATGATGCATGTCTAAAAAAGTGTGTCACCAACATGAAAAGTATGGAAGGCTCTGCTCTAGGAAGTTCCACCTGTCTATTGCTCAGGGTCAGAACAACATTGCTTGGTGTCATAGGATCAAGCAAGTTTGGAGAAGCCTAATCACTGCCACAGTGCTAGAATGCATAAAACTGTGTTTAGATGCACAAGTGTTTCATGTTCGCAAAGTCATGCCTGGCAGCTTCATCTATTCCTCAAGTACATAGCACTACTTGAATGTGTGGGGGAAGAGGGCTGACAGCCAGTAGATGTGTATGCAACTCTCCTAACACATCAAATGGCTTTCCTAAGGATCTTAGGACTGTGTGGGAAAAAAACACAGGACACTACAAAGGATTTAGCTCTATAGACATCAGAAAACAGCATACTATGTATTGAGACAATTCTCAGAACCCACTAGACAGACAGACAGACAGACAGACAGACAGATAGCAGCACAGGTACTGAAAGGCAAAAAGTACAACATATTGAGACCCCCAGAGAAATGCTGAAAGCAGCACCTTCAGAACAGAGATGTGAAGAATATTCACAATTTTTCTCTCTTTGATGAGAAAGAATATATTGACACAGGACACCCCATCAAGAAGACAGTCAACTGCCAAGACCCTTTACCCTCTTTTCCCATTCTTTTCCCTTTTAGGACCCCCCCCTTTTTTTTTTAGTTTTCTGTACCAATGAATTTTTTCACACAAAAGTCATGTGATGTGAAACATCATTCAAAATTTCACAATAACTCTTGTAATCACACCCAATAGACTTAAAACTTTTTAAATAAATTTTTCTGCAAGAGTGAAATAAATGAAGATTTACATCTCAGAATGCACTAAAGTAACAGTGAATCAGTTTCCTCATGAGATATAAGAAAGTGTTTTTGAGTTCTATTCTTAACCCTGCCATTCATACAACTACTTTAGTTTGTATGGGAAAAAAATACGCACAGGCAAATTTGTGAGAAAAGTTCCTCAGTTTGATCTTCAGTAACAACAACAAATAATGGAAAGCCTGATCTCTACCCTCAAAGGTCTTGCTGAACCAAAACACACACACACAGCATTTTGCTCTAGCACGTTCATATTCTGTTACCTCACATTGCACATTCCTGTTTCCCCCTGCCCCCCACAGTCCCTGGTCTTTCTAGGGCTGAAAGTTCTCCCCGTTACCACTTTTTATAAATATACACAGTGCATACAGTCCCATAATACACAGATAACACTGTGCCTGAAAACATCATGTTTGGCTATTGAGATGCAAGATGGATTTGTAGGATGTATTAGTGTCAGTTGTTAACTTGGCTTCTACTGCAGAATGTTTAGAGAAAACCATCTTCCTCCTCACCTTCAGGTCTGGAATTCCATAGCCTTTCTTCAGTGTGATCTGAAACACATCCAAGGAGCTGATGTAGGCAGCCAATCGAGACAGGCTCTGCTTACCACTACCCCCTACGCCCACCAGCAAGGCATTCCCCCTGGGAGCCTCCAAGATGCGATTGATCCGGCACACATGAGCTACAGCATCTTCAAACAGCACCTGCAAGAGGCAAGGAAGGAATCACAACAGCACAAACCACATCAAATAAAGTACAGACCAGAAGTCCAACATTACAGCTTTTTATCTTTCCAATTTTGCATGGCCAAACTCTATTAGCACTGACTAACTAGTGCAGTCTGTATTTAGTCCTGTGCCCTGTCTTGATGTGTGCTTGAGCTATTATTTTAAAAGAGTAAACAAGCAAACAAATAAGAGTACAGTAACACTGCACACATTCACACAAACTCATCATTAAGGCTCTGAAGTTATTGGGGGACAAGTTAGCAATGCCCTTTTATCCTGGCCATTGTCCCACCCTGCCAACTCCACCATCAGGTGTTTCTTTTTCTATGTTTATAACCCAGAGGTACGCCTGTCCATTCACTGATTCTGCTCAGACACTGCATCTTTACTCTTCCCGCATTCCCAAGCTTCTACCACTCTGGCCACTGTCCAGAAGCTCAAAATAATCTTTCCATTCTAGTTATTAAAACATGGCACAACCCAGCAAGGAGATATTGCTGAGAATTCCTAGCACATATAATCTACAGTCATTGTTCAGCTATCCTGACTTTTCCTCCTGAACAGCAATTCTGTGGAAAATAAAATAAAATAGAAGAATGGAGGAGGGGATCATGCACCCCAGGGGGCTTAAATAGTGAAGTGAGTGCTGTCTGAATCCCCTGAAAAATTCTGCAAATGAAGCTGGGCAATTCCACAATGAAAGCATTATTTGAAAGCACAGTAAATATTTGTTAACAGAGAAGCACAGTTATTCTGTTGATATATTTGGCACTATTTAATTAATCCTATTGCAAAATTTACCAGTCATCAGATCAACATACATTACATAGTGAAAACATCTTCCAGAGGTTTTGGACAGCAAACCCCAGCATCTATTGCCAAGAGAGCCAACTGGCCATCATAGATGGAGAACTGTAGTCCAGACAGAGTTGCCAGGTGTTCCTTATTTCAAGGGATGTCCCTTATTTGATAGGTAGAATGCTTATTCCTTACAAAGCTGGCAGGTGACCCCTTGCTATGAGAAATATGCCTCATTTGAGAGGCCATTCCTGCAGTAGACTGTTATAGTGCTGTTATTCCACTTTCAGCATCCTATGGAATCCTCAGGTGCAGTTTGGAGAGAAGCCTTTGAAGCCCCTCCCTAAACGGCAAACATCAAGATTCCATAGGACGTTGAAAGTGGAATAATAGCACTATAACATTCTAGTGCAGAAATGGCCTAAGTCTAACAAGATGGCAGTCTAGAGGATCAGCCGCACTTTCACTTAGACTCTCCGCCCTAGTTTCACTCACCAAATTCATTACAGCATTGACTTCATTGTAACTGTCCAGAGCTTCCACAAGCAGCTTATTCAGATACTGAATGTTATGAACAGGCAGATATTTGGGCTCTCCAATTCCCTGAGCAAAGTGACAAAAAATATTGGGCTTTGCAAAGACAATATTGTCACCCAGATCCTGCAGAAAGTACAAATATAGGTTCCATCAGTTATAAAACACAACAATCTTCAGTGTATCTGAAAGAAGGCACACTTTAACCACCGCCCTGGTGGCACAGTGGTTAAATGCTGGTACTGCAGCCACAAGGTTGTGAGTTCGATCCTGCTGGGCTCCAGGTTGACTTAGCCTTCCATCCTTCCGCAGGTTGGTAAAATGAATACCCAGCTTGTTGGGGAAAATTAGCTAACAGCTGTAAACCGCTTAGAGAGCACTTAGCTGATAAGCGGTATAGAAATGCATATGCTATTGCTATTGCTACTTTGGGATTAGGTGTTACATTTGTGCTTGGACCTAAGTGAGTAGTCATTTTCTACTCTTTCTTTTTTCTTCCTCTCCAGTGTAACTGAGCTGTCATTACTCAGTACATTATTCAAAATGACCATTGTGGTCTGGCTAACACTTTGGACGATCAGTTTGGAACAAGAGAACTTGAAGAGAGAAGGGTAAGCAGTTGGGAGCTAGGATCTTGGATCAACTAGACATAAACGCTACAAATATCTTGGCTTCCCACTAAATGAAGCCTCACATGGTTAATCACCAATGCTTCTGTTTCCAATATAGGGGGAAAATTCATACAGATTTCAACTGGTTGTAAATTCTAGACCACAATCTGAAGAAAGAACAAAAAAGATTAAAAAGATTACTTCACCTCAAAGTATTTTTTGCAAGTAGCCATCATGACCCGGCCAAAGCTCTCTTGATCTTTTTCTTCCACAAGTTTGTCACAATAAACCCTCTCAGCTTCATGTAGCCACAGTCGAACCAAATCTGAAGGTATTTTGAGGCACTCGTGTGTGGAGAACAGCAGTCCCTGCCAAAGAGAGGAGCCTCAGCACTTGTTGCCTGGTCCCAAAGCAAGAGGGCGTGGCAATAGTGCTTTCAAGAAATGGACCCCCCTGTGAAAGAACATTCCAAAAGGGCACTTAGGGCCCATATGGCTTATCTTCACCATCTCTGCTATGTTCTTTTCATGCCAGGGTCAGCAATAGTGGAGCAGGAAACATGTAGCCTTCCATATGATGTCAGATTGCAACTTCCATCAGCCCTGCCTAGCAGAGCCAGGGGTGAGAGATTATGGGTGTTGCAGTCCAACACCAGTTGGAGGGCCTAATTTTTGCAGGTTCTTCTTGTGATATATTGGATTATTTCAATTGTTTCTTTTCAGGTGCTTATAAAAGCAGACCTGGAAAAATCTAAAGCAGTACCAAGAAGAGGGTATATGTGTTCTGCCTTCATACTCTATTCAAAGGTCAACACTGAGGCTAAGATAAAGACGACATCTGGGAATTGAAAGACTAACTATGGAGCTGGGCAGATTCTAGCACTGTCACTGCTACTCCTGGCCACGTCAATAATTTCCACAGATCTTGAAGGTGAGAGATGTGAACATGTGGTTGATCAGTAATCATACTTAGCTTGTTATCTGATTTCAGACTCAGCTGAGTGAGCATGAGACTACTGATGAGACATTCCCTTGGAGAAATGCAGAGGGCAGGAAGGTTGTGTGCATGCATGGTGAAGTGAACTCTCCTACCACAACCATTCACAGGATGAATGTGGTTGCATCAAAACTAGCACTTATCAACTCCTTGTCTATTTCCATATATTCTTCAAACAAGATTCCCCCCTGTACTTGCTGGTTCTTCACAGCCAGTTCAAATGCTCCTCGATGGCAGGGCTCCACACAGAAATGGTATTTATTTGTTTACTATTATTTATTTGTTTTATTTTGTTCATTCATATCCTGCCTTTCTCCCAGTAATGGGACTCAGGGCAGCTAACAACATATTTAAAACAATACAAATTAAAAACCCTACAAAAGCATTACTAAAAGTATAAATATCAGATTTTTTTAAAAAAATTAAACAGTTTATAAGGTTAAAACAGTAACTATTACAAACATTAAAATTCATTAAAAGACTACATGCAAATGTTACAAGCAGCATTTAAAGCCCAACTCTAGTCAGTTTGTAAAAGCCTGATGGCACAACAGGACAGAAGGGCCTCTCCAGATCATAGTAGAACTCTAATGGGCTCTAATGAGTCAAGCTGTGTGGGTCTTTATAGGTGAAAACCAGCACTTGGAACTCTTAAGTGTTCTATCTGATTGGGGCAGGTGATGTGATGTCTCCTAATCTATCAATATGATTCTTTTGCAATACTTGGGAATGTTAATTTGTTGGATTTGACTGCCAGAATCTCCCAGTCCACTGGTAATGGTAGTGGGATAATTCCAGTGCCTATAGAACAAAAAGTAACTTTTCCAAATTCTGCTCTTTTGCCATCTGCTAAAGAGGAATGGAGAAACAATACATTCAATATTCCAGACCAGTGGCTTGCTAATGTTTTATAAAGAGAGACCCACTACTATAATTTGGCCTTATTTTCACCAGCAGAATCTGAAGCCGACCTTCTGTTATGTATGTGGTCATAAAGAAATTCACAGAACTCCAACAATCAGAGTAACATTCATTTTACTGATCTGAGACTTGACTAAAAATAGCAAAGAAAATGGCACAGTACTGTAAGATTCAAAGGAATGGGATTATACTCCTTTTCCCTCTGAGACTTTTGTACTGTGTTATCCCTGTTGGGACTTGGGAGTCCCCAACACTGGTAGTGCTGCATGACTTGCTCTGGCTAGGTTGTAAGATGGTTTGTGAAATGATTTGCCAACCTAAAGAAATGTCAATACAGAGAGCATGGATGGTGCCTGATGAGCCTGTAGTGTTCCTGAAGGCAGCAGAATGTCAAGAGAGAGGCATTTTTAAGAAGTGGTAGGAGAGGGAACAGTTAGGAAGGAAAGACAAGCAGAATGAGGTGTGGAAAGCTGAAAAGGCAGCGGCACAGGAATCAGCAGCAAAGTCTTAAACAAGGAACAGGAGAGAAGAGCCTGTGAGGAGTGAACACTGGACAACAGCAGCATAGGAATATCACTTCACTGTGGTACCTGGGCAACATTATGGTACCACCTAGATCAAACCTTTCCAAACTTTTCATGTTGGTGACACATGTTTTAGAAATGCATCATTTTGCAACACAGTAATTCAGTAAGTAATTCAGTTAATGGAGGCAGCCTCTCTACCCAAGCCTGGCCTGCCACCCTTGCTGGGGTCTTCCTTGGCCTGGGGTGGAATCAATGGCAGTGGGAGAGGCAGCTCCTTCATCTGGGCCTGGCCTGCCACTGCAGTGGGACAGGCAGCCCCTCCACCCATTACGTTCATGCGGCACACCTATACACTGCAAGCAACACACTAATGTGTTGTGACACACAGTTTGGAAAGCTCTGACCTAGGTTTTTTTCAGAGGAAAGATACATTATATATTGAAAGAAAGTTCCCTATATAGTACCTAAAATGTCTACATGCTGAGTATTTGTGTTGGTTTCAAATTCCTCCTATGGAATACAATTGGAAGGTGATTTTTACCCTTGGCCACAAAAATATAATAAAACAAACCAGTATTTCATTGCCTTGTGTTAAAATCAAGTTGTAAAAAGGCATAAGAATAGAAACACTGACAAATCTCAAAAAAGGAGGAAAGCCTGGTGGTGGTTGTCTGTTTCTAGGAAAGCCAGTGGTTCCCGAGGGCCTTCTGTACATCGCAGCTACATGGGTGTTAACAGATTGCGTTTCCTTCTGCCAGAACAAGAAAGCCTCAGGAGATGTCACACTATATAAATTCATACAGGCAGTAGGACAAACGGGCATGCTGAATCACAGGAGGGAGACTATGGACACCACAATGCAGGAGCTATTTTTGAAACTGACAACAGTGGGGGGAAAGAGATAGAGTAGGGACCTCTCAGTATAAACAAGATTTGCCAGAAGCTCTGGGGAGATTGCTGAGATAATAGACTGTGATATAACAGCAGGAGGAGAGGGCACTGAATCAACAAATCTCTGTACCCTGCCTCTATGGGGCTTCCCCTTTCCCATTCATTCTTTGCAATACTAACGTTGGACTAACATTGCTACAATAGGATGCTGATGAGGTCTCAAAAGAACAGGTTGCTTACTTGTAACTGTGGTTCTTCGAGTGGTCATCTGTGCCCTCATACATTAGGAGTTTTTGCGCCTGCGCGGTAGCATTCGGAAGATTCTAGAGCTCGTTAGCTTGGTGGGAACCCCTCCCCCATGCCGGTATTGCGCATGCTCAGCCCGCTGAGTAACGGTCTCTTCTCAGTTCTGGTCCGCTGATTAGAATGGGACCTGAAAAAGAGGGGAAGGTTGGGCGGGCATGTATGAGGGCACAGATGACCACTCGAAGAACCACAGTTACAGGTATGCAACCAGTTCTTCTTCGTGGTCTCCGTGCCTCATACATTAAGAGACTGTATAGCTTACCGGTAGGATGGTGAGTCAGGTCCCAGGTCCTACAGAACAGAAGCCAGCACAGCACGTCCAAATCAAGCATCTGTCCGGGATCCGGCAGTCCAGCCTGTAGTGGTGCACGAAGGTCGATGGTTGGGACCAGGTCGCCACACGGCAGAGTTCCTGCAGATCAACTCCTCGCAGGAGGGCTGCAGATGTCACCACGGCTCTCGTGGAATGAGCCCGAGAAGGTCTGGCGGAGGCTTCTTGGCAAGCTCATATGCCAGGTGGATCATCTGGGCCACCCACTTGGAAAAGCGCTGGGTGGACACCTTGTGGCCTCTTTGGTGCCTGCCATAGCACACAAAAAGGTGCAGTGTTTGTCTATAAGAGGCAGTCCTGTCCTTATAGAACGCCAGGGCCCGACGGACATCCAGGGAGTGAAGGGAGCGCTCCAGAGGTGTAGTCGGGTCCGGGTAGAAGGTGGGCAAGATTATGTCTGGCTTAGATGGAAACTGGACACCACCTTCGGCAGGAAAGAGATGTCAGGCCGAAGGACCACTCTGTCTCTGTGGAAGACGAGGTATGGCTCATCAGACCGAAGTGCTGTCAGCTTCCCGCCCGCCCGGCAGAGGTGACAGCCACTAGGAAAGCAGTCTTCATGGCGAGCAGCCTGTCATCTGCTGTCACCATCGGCTTGAAGGGCAGTCTCGTCAGCTGCGACAGCACCAGCGATAGCGACCACGGCGGTAGTGGCGGCGATACCAGCAGGTAGAGGTGCTGCAGGCCCTTTGGGAACTGCTTGACAGTACCATCCCTGAAGAGAGCAGCCGATGGGGATCATGGCGGTTGGTATGCCACGATCGCGGCGAGGTACACCTTCAGCGACAGGAAGGCCAGGCCCTGATGTCAAAGGTGCAAGAGAAAGTGGAGCACGGTACGCAGGTTGACAGGTGATACCGGTTCTCGACGTTCCTCAGCAAAAGTCACGAGGTGCCGCCGCTTGTAGTGGTAGTTGCGGCGAGTTGACTCCTTCCTGGCCGCGGTCAAACGTTCCCGATGACAGGATCATCTACGGCGATATCCTCCAGGCATGGAGGGCCAAAGCAGCAGGTCTGGGTGCAGCACAAGACCGTTGGAGTGGGAGAGGAGATCCGGTACCGTCAGGAACCGAGGATTCGTCCTCGGGTGGCCTCGACAGGGGCCCGAACCAGTGCTGCCTCGGCCAGTACGGTGCCACAACAACCATGTCCGCTCGGTCCGTGAGGATCTTCGCTATCACGCAGCCCAGGAGGGGGAACGGAGGGAAGGCGTAGAGAAGTCCCTCATCCCACTGAAACTGGAACACGTTGCCGATGGAGTGGCGATTGCGGCCAGCCCTCGAGCAGTACCGACAGCACTTCGCGTTCTCGCTGGTGGCGAAGAGGTCGATGGTTGGCTCACCCCATTGGTCTCGGAGCATCTGGAAGGCCTCGCTGGACAGGGACCACTCGTGGTGGGATGAAGTGTCCCTGCTGAGGGTGTCCGCTGTGGTGTTCTCCTGCCCCGCAAGGTGAATTGTCACCAGATGGATCTATAGCGAGACGCACCAGTCCCAGAGATCAAGGGCGATGTTGAGGAGAGTGGTGGAGTGAGTCCCTCCCTGTCTGTTCACATAACAGACCGCTGTAGTGTTGTTGGTGAGGATCAACACCGTGCGGCCCGCGACGAGGTGATGAAACACCCGCAGAGCTTTCGAGATGGCCAGCAACTCGAGAGCGTTGATGTGGAGGGTGGTCTCATGTCCGATCCACCGACCGTGGACTCTGAGGTCGTCGGAATGTGCTCCCCAGCCGAAGAGCGAGGCATCCGTCGTCACCGTGACCGAGGGGTTGTGCTCCTGGAACGGCATGCCCGACAGGAGGTGGCGGTAGGACTGCCACCACAGCAGTGATTGGCGCACCTGTTGAGGCAGCTGGTAGCGGCGAGACTGGTCGTCCCAGAGAGGATCGAAGGCCCGACGAACCAGTGCTGAAGCGGCCGCACACATAGCCTGGAGAGGTAGGTAACGGCAGTCGTCGAGGCCATGTAGCTGAGGAGCTGCTGTATTGTCCTGGCTGATACCGTCGGAGCGTGGAAGGTGGCGAACGCTGCCCAACAAAGCGTCCATGCCCTGTCCATCGGTAGGTAGGCCCTTGCCGATACCGCATCTAGGGTCACCCTGAAGTCGAAACCCTCGTGGGCTCGAGATGATACTTCTTCGGATTGACCCTGAGTCCAAGTCGAGAGAGAAGGGTCAGAGTCCGGTGAATGTCTTGATATAGTTTCCGTTGGCAGGATGCCACCAATAGCCAATTGTCCAGGTAGGAGTAGACGGAGACGCCTTTTGTCCACAGGAAGGACATGACGGGGGCCATGCACTTGGTGAACACCCGTGGTGCGGTCGAGAGGCCGAACGGCAGCACCCGGTACTGGTAGCAAGTGCCGTCGACTGCGAATCACAGGTACCATCTGTGCTGCGGGCAGATGGAGATGTGGAAATAGGCGTCTTTGAGGTCGATGGACGCGAACCAGTCCCCTTTCTGGAGGAAGGACAGGATCGAGGACAGCGTGACCATCTTGAACCTCTTGGGGTGGATGTAGTCGTTCACCCCTCTGAGGTCTAGGATGGGCTGCAGGGATCCGTCCGCCTTTGGCACCGTGAAGTACCTCAGGAAGAAGCTGGTGGTCTTGGCTGAAGGCGGAAGTGCCTCGATCGCTCCCTTTTGCAGGAGGGACTGGATCTCTTCCAGCAGGACTGGGCTGGCCAGGGTGGAGTAGTAGACACCCCGTGGCGGAATATCCTGGAACTCTATGGCGTATCCCAGGCGGATGATGGTAAGCACCCAGGAGTCCACAGTGATCTTCTGCCATTGGGCGAAGTGCCTGGCCAGGCTCGGTTGGTGGTAAAGGTCTGCTGGAAGGCTGAAGGTCGGCATGGGTGGTGTCCTGCTGATCCCATCAAAATCGTGACTTTGTCCCAGATGAAGACTTCTTTGAGGACGATGATGAGCGTCGTCGCGGAAGCCTTCGTGGGGCGGACGAGGTCAATGGCCTGGATGCGGTTGATCGAGGAGACCACGGTTGGTAGGTGGAAGAAGAGGAAGATCTTCTCCATGAAGACGTAGGGGCAAAACCACGGCAAGACTGGCCTGGCTGGTTAATGCCCATCTTCTTCGCAGTCAGACGGGCCTTAACGAGGTGATCCATGGCCTCATCTGTTGAAGTATGGAAGAGCCCCTGGCCGTTGAATGGAAGATCTTCAATCCGTCGACGGCTGTCCTCCTGTAGCCCAGAAGACCGAAGCCATGCGTGCCGTCAAAGGACCACGGAACCAACCATCACTCTCGAGGTAGCCTCCACGGTGTGCCTCAAGGAGGCGATCTGTTGATTCGCAACTGCAATGGCCTCACCAAAGAGCTGCGTAGTGGTGGCGCGGGACTCGTCCAGCAGCTCGGCTAGGAGCGGGGTGAGTCGGTCCAGTATATTACGATGGTATATCGCGAGGCATGCCATCATATTCAGGGTCCTGGCCACCAGGGAAGATGCAGAATAGAAGCATCTTCCATAGGCATCGAGCTTCCGGCCTTCACGGTCCGGCGGGGTGGTATAGCTCGATTGCCTCCCTTTGTCTGGGCCAACTCCACCACGATGGAATTTGGTACAGGATGGCTAAAGAGGAACTCCGCGTTCTCTCTTTGTGTCCTGTACAAGTGCTCCAACCAGTGTGGTATTGGCTGCGCTGACGCCGGTTTCGCCCATGGTTGCTTCATCGCCTCAACCAGCGTTGGCAGGAAGGGCAGCGGTGCTGTCAACTGTGGGCAGGCCTCGAGATATTGGAACACCGGATCCTGTGCTGCTGGAGCCGGTTCCGTCACCTTCAGACCCAGGGCCATGGCCGTGCGGAGGAGGATCGCAGAGAACTGCTTCACGTCTTCCGGGGCCAACTCCTGGCCAGGTTCTCCAAAGGCCAGTGGAGGCAACTCGTGTGAAGAAGGAGTCGACTCCGCGGAGTCCGAGTTGAATTCATAGGATCCAGAAGACAGAGTCGGGGACCTCTCCTCTGCTCTCTCCTGCAACGGTTTGCATGTAGGTGGGGCCAGGGTCACCGTCGGAGCTGCGGGCTGCGCCAGTACCGAGGTGGGCACCATAGTTGGTATCAGTGTCACCTGCAGGGGCACCACCGAGGGCCGAGAGCAGTGGGCGGCCTGCGTTGTCAACATTGCCGGAGTCGTCATTTGGGCCACAGTGGTCTGTGGCGCTGGACGAGTCACAGTCACGGTCGTCCTTGGAGGCAGCGAGACTGCCCTGTAGTGGGGTGAGGGCTCCCAGGACCTCCGAGGACGGGGCGAGTCAGAGCGGCGCGGCAACCGGCTCAGCATCCTTTCGTAGTAGGAGCGATGGACCTCCCTGGATGGCACACGAGACCAGTGTCGTGGTGACCAGTACTGAACGTCGGGATGGTACCAGTGCCTATACGACGGGGATTACGAGTAGTATGATCCCGCCGGCTCGTGCCAAAGGTGCTCCTGGCCATACCTACCAAGGTAGGAGGCAGGGGAGTATGCAAGCTCCCTGGAGTAGGCCCTTTACAGGTGCATCTCCCGGTGTCACGGGGATGGAGGCCTGGCTCTCACATCAGGAGAGCGGGACGCTCCACATCCAGAGGCTGGCCCATGAGAGGGCAAGGATCGATGTCTGACTGCAGCCTCCTCCTCACGGTTGGCCGATGCACGGCGATCCGGCGGGGTCACCTCAGCCATGAGCTCTGGTGGCTCTGAGGGCAAGGCCTCCACGGCCTGCTCCTTATCGGACACCTCGAGGACCTTTTGCTCCTCCGGGAGCTCTTCAGGTTCCTCAGCAGGCTGGGTAGGTGGAGGTGTTGGCAGGCAAGTCTCCCTTTCTGGGAGCGCCTCTTCTCCTTCCTCTTCTTCTTCTTCTCTCATTCTCTCATTCCTTCCCTGCATCCTGAGTGGAAGGACGCTTCTTCTGCACCGGAGTTAGTGGCTTGGGGAAGGAGGAGGAGGCCTGCGAGACCGCAGAGTCCTCCCGTGCTGAAGGAGCCGAGATCTTGGGGATCCTTGGCAATCTCATGGTTGGTACTGAGCCCGGTACCGACGAGGTGGAAAGGTGCGGTAGCCGCCGCCACTGCCGAAGAAGAGGAGGTCGGGCATACCGATTTCTCGGCCATAGTACCATGTGCCTCTGGCTTTTGGGCACACAGAGATTCCTCCCAACAGTGAAACTTAAGTCTCACGGATTGGTTACAGAGGGTCTGGTGGGTGAACTGACGGCAGACCGGGCAGGCCTGAATGTTGTGCCCCTCGCCCAAACAAAACAGGCATTCATTGTGTTTGTCTGAAAGGGCAACCTTCCTTCCACAGGAGGCGCAGCTTTTGAACAAGGCCGACATAAAACAACAGCAGGAGAAAAGGGAGAGTGGGGAGGTCCGAAAACGACAAGATCAGTCCGAAATCCGAAAAACCATAGTCAAGCCAGAAAAGATGGTCAAACCAGTAGAGAAATACCAAAAGCCAAGCCGAAATCCGTAAGAGTAGTCAAAATAATGAAGCCGAAGTCAGAAAACGCCAAGAATCGAATAGAAGGCACAAGCCAACAAGTAGAACCTTCTGTTTGCAACGGCGGACAAGAAAGAACTGAGGAGAGACCGTTACTCGGCGGGCTGAGCATGCGTGATACCGGCATGGGGGAGGGGTTCCCGTCAAGCTAACGAGCTCTAGAATCTTCCGAACGCTACTGTGCAGGCACGAAAGCTCCTAATGTATGAGGCACAGAGACCACAAAGAAGAACCATGAATTTATCATGTTGTAACAGTTCTAGCCTTTCTTCACACCTCTGGAGAGCTCCAAGTTAAGTGTGAAATCAGCTTGTTAACATGGCTGCCATTCTCCAAGCCAAAATTAGCATCCCCTTGAGAATGGAAATTGTTTAAGTTGCAGTAAGAGGGCCTTTTCTTTTCTTTTCTTTTGCTCTGTTTCATAGCTTGCTGTGTTCTCAGGGCTGAAGCTTGAAAAATTACTTTTTTGGACTTCAGCTTTCAGAATCTTCCAGCTAACTTGACTAGCAGTCAGCTAAGCTTATAGATAATGGAAGCTGTATTTCAAAAAGTCAGCTTTTCCAAGTTCTGCTGAGCACATGCGCTGTAAAATAGCAACTGAGGTAAAAGCAATGCTAAAATATTGATAAAGAAATTATTTTTGTACCTGGAAGATGTTAGACAGGTCTCGGAGATTAAAAACATAGTGAAATTTTATGGCAGTAGGAAGAAAGGTTGATGTTACTTTCTGATGCAAAGCTGTTATGGAGAAATACAGTACATACTTATTTTAAAAAGGCATTAGGATTGTTTGAAAGGTAATGAGATAAGTTAACCTGAATCAGCAAGTCACAAATTAATTTATCATGGCACAGATCATCAAACATTTTCAACTTAACAGACAAATTATTCAAAGCAAACTCTGGATGTTTTGCCACTGTCATATTGCTTATAAGAACATCAATGAAGTTCTCCTGAGCAAGGTTCAGGGCCTTTCTGCACGACACTGTTATAGTGCTATTATTCCACTTGCAACATCTTATGGAATCCTGGGGTTTGCAGTTTAGTGAAGGGTGTGTAGAATTCTCAGCCAGAGAGCTCTTTGGCTTCAGGAAACTACAAACCCCAGAATTCCACAGGATGTTGTAAGTGGAATAGTAGCACTATAACAGTGTAGTGCAGAAAGGGCCTCAGATACAAGCCTTGCAATAAAGCTTTTAAGGGCACAAACAAATGGATGGATAATCATTTAATTAATGTAATTGTTGGTACAATTTGTTTTAAACAAACAAATATTATTTCCCGGTTTAAGAAAGAAGGGAAATAAGCAATGTTAGGAGATCAGTAATTTAAGCCTTCCCATACCCCTTACCCTCAGGAACAGATGTTAGCACTGCCAATTAAGATGTGCTACTGGAAGGAGGAGAGAAACCTTAGGTAGACCGGCACCTTGTAAAAGCAGAGCTAAACTCCTCAAGGAATATGGATGCATATGTAAACCCTGCCCCCCAAGGTCTCTACACATGGGGCTAGCATTTAGAACTTCATTCATTTTTGTGCAAAAACTTGAGCAGTCCTTGTGACCATGCTTGTTTGAATGCACTTATGCAACATGGCTTCTTACCATGGGAGCTCTGTAAAACATATTTTGCCAAACAGCGCTTTCCAGATCTTTGTGCTGAAGGTGTGAAGATCTTTATGGCAGCTGCACTCCTGGGGATGTCGGGGGCTGGGCTTATATGAGGCTCACATAATCCCATACACAATTTACCCCTACTTGTACACAGACAAATATTTGCATGGGCTTGCAATCAGCTATTCATCACTAATCCCCAGGCAGAATCATTGATTAGACTGAGCTTGCGAACTGGAAGAGTCTAATTAAAGGCACAAGGGCCCCTCCCAACCCTTAATAGCAGTCTGCTTTTTTTCACTTAATCTGGTGCTGCAATTTCATTTTATTTAAAAAGATAATCATAAATCGGTTTGAAAAGAAACAAGAAGCCAAACCAGAAACAATGGACTTCAATATTCTGACAAGGAGTGTTAGATTCAGACATTCAGTAAATGAGGCAAAGTGTGATAAAATCCTCATCTGAAACCATAGAAGGATTGAATCTGAATGCTCCATAAAATGAACAAATAATAGTAAGTCCAGAGACAGGAGTTAGTATGGAAGCCACCACTGGTCTTGAGTGCCAGAGGCTGTCAAATCATTATAATCCAGAAGAGAATGGCTCAGCTAGCTGAGGAAAGTGTTGCATTTTCCCATTTCTTTAAACAACAAAACAAAACACAAATTTAATGCTTGGAAAAACTAATGTTCAACAACGAGTATTTTCCAAAATACTCATTGTTGAACATTATTTCTGGACATTACTTCATCATCTTGCAGGTTATAGATTTTGTCAAATACAAAGAAATTTAAAATGACAGAAGTTTTCTCTGGTTGTTGATGTTGTTGTGTGCCTTTAAGTCATTTCCAACTTATGGCAACCCTAAAGTGAACCTATCATGGGGTTTTCTGTGACACACCCAAGGTCACCCAGTGGGTTCCCGTGGCCGAGTGGGGAATCGAACTCTGGTCTCCACAGTTGTAATCCAACACTCAAACCACTATACGATGCTGGTTGGTATGTGCTGCTTTATATGGTGCTTACCTAGAGCTGCGGAAACAAGCTGTGAATGGACCTTCTGGATCACCATTGGGATATTTCGAAGGGCCAGATGCTGACTTAGGATAGTGCTATAGATGGACATGAGAGCATCTTGTCCTGGGAAACTCACAGCAAACACACAGAAGTGTCGCTAGAACAGAAGGCATTTACAAGGTTCATTTTGTGGTGACGGAATCAGCTACTTAAGCAAACAGCACAGCTTAAATCTTTAAACAAAGCCAACAGTCTCAGATATATTCAGATCTTTTCCTTCTCGTTTACTAAAATTTCTGTAACAAGTCTCTGATAAGTACCTGGAGTCTGGAGTCAATAGTGAAGGATCCAGCAGTTGGATTCATACAAGCAACATACTGACAGTTGTGGATATCCTTTAGTGTCAACTTTGTTCTGTCATACCTAATGGAAAACAGAAGAAGGGAGATAGTCCAACAGGGAGCACTGTAGAAATTATCTCCTAGTATTTGCTTACATCGGGAGATCTTCCTTTCTTGCACACACATTTAAAAAGATGACATCAAATTATGACTTCATGAAAAGAAAAAATGATATTTGATATGATATTTGAATGTAATGGCTTTGCAAAAGACAACATGGACAGCCACCTGAGAAAAATATGCTAGGACTTAAGATCTGCTACTTATCCATGACCTCCCTTAGGGAGCATTCTTAAAATAATCCAAATAATCCAACAGAACTGGTAGCCAGCTCTACTGTGGCCATTTCTACAAGTCCCACAGGAAGGAAGCAAACATTCAGTGCAAAATGCAACTGAAGGGATTTCTTCTCAATTCTGCTGAATATTTAACATGGTGAAGATGTCACAGTCTCCATGTCATTAGCCACAGTGTCTCCCATACGTTATATCCAACATCAAAATTCTGAACTCAAAGAAGTTACATAATTTGCTGTAATTTTCTCCTTGGCACTTTGTTTTAAGCAATTTCTAACAGGGAGGTGTGTCTCATATCATTTGGCAAAACTAAATCTTGACTAGTTTTCTCTGGAACTGCCAGTTCTACAGAGGCCCACAAAAGTAGACATCTTAAAATGTGGATGTCTAACAATGTGACAGAACTCCTACTTGGAAGCCAAGTACACACTAAAGAAATGTAGCTGTGTGCCGGATGCAGCGTACAAGGAGAAGAGTATTGTTGAATGTACTGTACAGACTGATGCTGAAGAAGTGGCGTTAGTTCAAAGCAAAGGGACTGTTGGAACTGTATGTATGTAACTCTACTGCAAATAGATAAGTGTATTTTGCATTGTTCTTGGAATTTCAGAGTCCCTACCTCAATGACAACTTTCTAGTACAGAACTTGAGAGACCAAGGCTGATTTGGGCGCAGTGGGATACAGGCACAATTGACCAGGATGCAACAGTCCAGAAGGATGCTTAGTCTGACTATGATGCATACATTTTGTCTTTCTTGGTATATTATTATTAATCAATTGTTTCAAACCTCTATTATTCATAGAATCATGGAATCATAGAGTTGGAAGAGATCACAAGGGCCATTGAGTCCAACCCACTGCCATGAAGGAATATGCTATCAAAACAATCCTGACAGATACCTATTAACATCTAACATCCATTATAAAAATTTCAAAGAAAATACTAATGTGTACAAAAAGGAGTCAGTACTCAGCCAGTATAGATTCTAGTTGACCAAAGAATTACTAATTACCTATTAAGAAAAGATAATTATATTCTAATGTTAATTTTACAAAAATATATATTTCATATTCAGCATAATGCACACCTCTCAATACTGGCTGCTGAACTTGTGCCATGAACTTATACTGTTTCCAAGAAAAGATTTATAAGGGTGCTCCCATTCTTTTAAATGGGGATCAAAATCCAATTTCTGCACCCCTGGAGAGACCACCAGAAAGTCTGCACATGTAGAAGGCCTCTGTGAGCACAACTAACATCTGCTGTGTTCAGCTGCATCATTCAAATATGAACAATAGTCAGTGTTCACAGTCCAACTGTATTCATACCAGTGCCCATGGTCCATGTGCTGCCGGATCAAGGTATGAGGAGCCACAGTGCCATATTTGTCGACTTCTGGCATATTCATGTCATCAATGAAGTAAATAAGCTTCTTTGTACCTGGGGGACCAAAGTTCCTTCCTGATTTCTTCTCCAGGGGCTTCTCAAGTATAGCTAAGCAAGCAGAAGATCACAAATAATAATAAGCATAATAAAAATAGATTAGGAGACTGATCAGGCAGAATACCCTCAAACTTCACTGCTGTGAGGGACAGGCCTAGGTGGAAGCTTTTAGAAACAATAATGTGATATCAAATCTACATGGAAAAGCAGCCCTATTGCAGTGCAAGTAGACTCATGTAAGATTGAAACTGACTAGTCTGAAGGCTAAGGGTGAAGAAGCCCAATGCTACTTTCATCTGGGCAGTCAGATCACTGAAGGTTTCCATATAACATATTGCAGGGCGAGTGAATGGGACTGGCATTCTGGGATGGTGGTGGCTGTGGCAGTGGCGAAAAGGGGAACAGTCCACATTTCCAACCACCACGTATTCAAAGTGGGAGCTAGTCCACGCAATTATAGCTTATCCCTTTAACAAGGCTCCTGCCATACACAGTGACCCCAAATAAGTACAGTTGATACATATGCAGATTCCATTCCCATTGTTTGCTGAACGTACATAGGACAGGGAAAGGGGACTGTTGTAATGATCTTATCACAACCCCCAAATCATTACACAGCTTGATGTGTTGTGTGAAAATCATTACTGACTCAAGGCAAAGTGAGACAGGATGCAGAATGCTGGCTGACATCAAAGTGACAAGGGGTCAAGATATGTTATGCCTCATCAGCAATGTTAGGGACACTGTCCAATAGGAACCCGAACTAATACCATCATAGGCCTAAATACCCTAAAGGCACCAGATCCCATCTGATCTTGGAAACTAAGCAGGGTAAGCCCTGGATAGTATGCAGATGGGAGACTGCCAATGCATACCAGGTGCTCTAGACTATATTTCAGAGGAAGGAACTGGTAAAAACACCTCTGAGTATTCTTTGCCTAAGAAAAACCCATTAAATTCATGGGTTGTCTTAAGTCAACATGTGACTTCAAGGTACACACACACAAACACACACACCTCAATGCCATGACTGTATGTCTAGTACTACTTCAAAACACAATGGTCTGGCTCTCTCAACAATGCATGACAAGTCAAGTGCTGGGAAAATTTAACTTTCCCAGACTTCCTCATGGAAAGACAAGATTTTCATTCATCATTTCAGCCTCTGTTACAGGTTCCACTACTAGAGAAGTGAGGTTGGTTGTTATTTCAAACAAGGCCTTGCAGCAGCACTCAGATTGTGAAACTCTCTCTTCATGGAGATTAGATTTGCTGCTTTTCTATTGTGTGTCAGGCAGAACCATTATATAGTTCTGCCAAGCTTTTAACAGTTAGTCTTGCTTTTTGATTTTCCTCTGGTTTTATTGTAATGAAGATTCTCTTTTAATCCTGTTCTTTTTTTAAAATGGTGTCATTTCTTTAAAAAGTTTTATATTGTGTGCTCACTGACCAGAAAATTGATCCAGAAAATTGACCAGAAAATTGATCTATAAATATGCTAAATAATTAAATGAAGCTAGATCTGCTGTAACATATACTTGCACATTTGCTGTATTACAAACTGGTGAAGTGGGTTGTAGGGTGTGAAAACATGACAAATAAATAAATAAATATTGTGCCAATACTATTAATACATGACAATGCTGTTTGCCCTTTTGACTTCAACACACTACCTCTCTGTACACTGCATAAATTGTCCAAAAAAAAGTTGTTGCTATCATCATCATCATCATCATCATCATCAAATATTGCCTATCATGTTATAATTTGTTCCTAGGTATTGCTATCTGTCATTGATCACAATAGATAGACGAAGCCAATCCCTTTACCCTGCAGCATTGCAGAAGTTGTGTAGAAATTAAAAGGAACAGATTGTACTATGTAATCATCAGTGCTTAGAGTTTCAAGCTTATCAACCATCAGCACTGACTTCCCAGTGCCAGCATTTCCAACTAGCATCACAGGCCATTTCTTTTCCATTAGTAGATCCATGAAATAGCGAATCCGAATAGTTTCAGTTGTGTGGACCATGGAAGCCTGTAAGACAAACCATCATATTAAAGTATACTGATTTTAAAATCTGAATTGCATAAAGCTCAAGCAGTAATCTCTAAGGGAAATAGAAGAAGACATCAAGGCAATAATAGAAAACAATTTTCTAATATGACTTGCAAAAGAACAGTCACTAGTTGGAAATTCACTTCATGTTGAAAGCATTCTCCAATCACAAATCCAGTGTCTATAGATTTATCATCATCATCATCATCAACGTTTATTGATTAGTCAACTGACCATATCAACAATAAAATACATAGTACATAATACAAAGATACAGATACAGAAATTACATATACAAATAAACTCAATTCATATAAAATTAAGTAAAATAATTAAAACATATAAACTTAAACTTAATAAGTAGTGGGTTTGATATAGAGAGTAAAATACATAATAAATAAGAAAGATAAAATAACAAGTATAAAAATTCAATCATAACGTTTAAATAAGCTCATCGCCATGACAGGGGACCCCATTTTGTGTGATAAAAAGATCTCTCATGTAAGCAGCTTTTATAATACATTTTGCAATCCGGCAGACTAAGTGTAAATTCTCTCCGGAAAGAAAATAAGAGAATTTGACAGTTGGATCCCAACTGGTCATCCTGACCAGAAGTGGTTGTAAGTATTGAGATCTCACCTTGGTATATATACAGCAATCAAACAAGATATGCGCAATATCCTCTATGGCTGAAGCACCACAGATGCATGTTCTTTCGTGGGTATGGAATTTTTTGAAACTGTCCTATTCTTATCATAGAATTAAGTTGTTCAAATCTAGCTCTGGTGAAAGCTATTCTCTGTCTCTGTGTTAGGTTCAGCCTAAGATACTTTTCTAGACCAAATATAGTTTTATTTTTGGCTAACCAATTTAGAGACTTAGAACCAGCCAGCAGAGCTATATCTGTTTGGGCACTGATGTCCAAAATTCTTTGTTTTAATATTTCCTGAGCTGAGTGTCCACAAATTAATAAATAAGATGGGGAAAAGCCTAGCTGGTGCATTAATTGAAACAGCTGGCATATCCAAAAAATTGAACACTGGAGATGTAACTGTTCATCTAAGCAAAGTTTAGGGAGTCTCCCTGGGTCCATTTTAAGGATCCTTAGCCAATAGTTAAAAACTTTTAACAAAACCTGGCACTGAATAGAATGTGCCCCTAGTTCTGCTCTCACTGCTTGAGCCAGAGTGTTCTTATCTGTTCCTAGTATCCTCCTTAGGAAGCAGCTCTGTGCCTGCTCCAAAAGGGGAACTTTCATTTGACCCCACAGTTCTGCCCCACAGCACAGAATAGGCACGATTTTAGCCTTATAAACTTTTAGAATAGGGGATATACTGGAGGGGTGGTTATAGTTCATCAATTTTTACTGTAGATTTAAATTGTATGCATTATTTTAGACATGAGAAACACGATTTTAACAAGGGTGATAAAGTAATCCTTGGGAGTGGATGACTGAGGAGTAATTCTCTGCCATTCTTTACTTGTAAATGGCTATTTCCTTTTATTATGGAAGAGCCATGGTTTATTTGTTTCTTTTTAACAAAGCATATGTATGAAAAATATATGTATTGTCTCATCTTTTCTCTCTGAATCTTCCATTCTTTTCCAGAACTCGTAAAACTCAATTTTTAAAAACACTTTGGAAAACTATAGATGATGCACCTTTGTTCAATAGCATTTTTGTCTGTTATAGTTTCCATAAACTGCTCTAACCATTACCTTCTTTATGGTTTGTCCCTCCTTTCCTGGGACTCCATTACTTTACTCTTTCCCTTTCCAAAAAGCATTGCTATTGCGTCTCTTTTTCTTCTTCTTTCTCTCTCCCTCGCTCGCAGATTACAGATACAAGGCTGCCTTCAACTTCCTTCCTTTGATTTAGCTTTAAGGACAAAAAGAACTAATACACTTCCATTTTCCTCATATATTCTTTCCAGATTGGGATGATATCCTGGACTAGGTTGTGGCCCATGGTGATGTTCAAGAACTATCTATTTCCAGCTGTCTCCATAAAGAGGCATGCCACAAACTCCCGTTACAACAAAAATAGTCAACATACAGGAGAAGCTGTATTGTTGCTGCATACCTAAAGGGGCTTATTCATATTAACATAAAAGCGTGACTCTGGGAAGGGGCAAGAACCCCTCAATTCAACGCAGAGAAAAGTACACAAAGCAAATGGGCTTGTGGCAGGACTTACTCTTCCTACACCTCATAGAGACAACTGGGACAATTGATTTACTGATGAACCTTTTGCCAGCAATTGGATTCTCAGTTTTGCAGTACTGCACAGAAAGCCAGACGAATAAAACAAAAATAGAGAACAAATGGTTTCTCACAAATACCTGCAATGGGACGTCTGGGTCCAGCTCAAATGGTGGTACTTTATCAGTCCAAGGCATGAATTTCTTTGTCTCTGGGTCAATATAATAGTCAAAAATAGTCCCTTGTGAAGGAAACTTGATGGTTTTAAATTCATTCACCCACCATTTACTGAACTCCACACGATAGTCCACAAGCTAAGGAGATAAAAATGTCCAATTTAATAAGCCTTTTCTATTGATTTAGAAAGAATAGATCATCAAAACATTAACTCTTCTCTAGAGATGCTAGAAAACATCTAAACAAATCCTATCAAAACTAAATGATTTTTTTAAAAAGGTGCATCCAGCCATGTGCTGCTCCTGAAAGAGCCAATGATATAGGGCAAAATCAAATGTTTGCTCAAAGGCCTGACCTACAAAATCCTTTACCTACTGTAGAGTGTGGTGGTATCCCCAACTGTATTGGCTCCAATCTCACTCTAGAAGGAATGAGGGCTGGAACTTGACAGTCATTTCATAAGACTGTTCCGCCTACAAGGGTCTTCCAGATCATGTGGTAAGCAGTCAATGTAGTACTTGTCCTGTAGGCCCAAATAATCTAGTCAACCCACTTGGGAGGCAAATTCTAGTGTTACTCCAGGTACATGGAGCAATGGAAGTGTCTGTTGATGTATCTCCACAACTGAATTCCCTTTGAGAACTGGACCAATAAAATGGCATCTTTATACCTAATAGTCTTCATCTTATATTTGGGTGCTAGTATGATGACACCTGGAGCTATATGGAACAGAACATGAATACTTAGTACTCTAAAAGTACCTGGTCTTGGAACATTGCTCCTCCAAATGCCCAGAAACAAGCAAACACAAAATAGAGTTCATATAGCTCTTTGGAAGAATCTGGAGGTGTGTTGGTTGGAGTTAGGAGACATTCCAGCAGGTAGAGGATGGTTTGTATCACAGTCACTTCAGGTACAGGCGTTATCTTCTTGAACCCAAATTTCAGTTTGTCCAAACACGTAGGCAAGTACTTGTCAAACAAGATCATCAAATTGGCTTTTTCAGATTGTACTTCTCTGCGCTCAATCCAGCTACTCACCACTCTGCAGAGTAATTTAAAAATAAGTTAATAAATATGGTCTGAATTTGTACACTTGGAATATTACATATCTTTCTCAGGTTGAGATATATCCCCTCCCTCCTCTTATAAACACTGCATCATTTTTAGAATAATCCCAATTAAAATGTAGGAGTTTTAAAAACTATTTAGATACCTGAGAAGAGTACCTCATTGTTGTTGTGTGCCTTCAAGTCATTTTTGGCTTATGGTGACCCTAAGGTGACCCTACTACAGGAGTTTTTGGGGCTGAGAGTATGTGATGCACCCAAGATCACCCACTGGGTTTCCATGGCTGAGCAGGGAATCAAACCCTGGTTTCCAGGGTTGTAGTTCAATTCTCAAATCACTATACCACACTGGCTCTCTTGAGGTACCTCATACTGTCTGGCAAATTGCAGTTGCACATGAGTAATGTGAAAAGATTGTTTAAGCACTATATTTGTTGGAGAGCTTGGAAAAGTTACTGCAAGAACCAATGACTGCAAGAATCAGAAGCCAGTAGCCATGCTGCCTGTGGGATTCTGGGAGTTATAGTTTAAAAATATCCCAGATTCTGCATGTGTTATGTTGAAATTCTGGGTTCTACCCCCTCCCCACCATGTAAATCACCTTTCCTAATATTCATTTATGGTAGAATATGGCTTCAGCAGGTCTTGATTCTGCAATGCAAGATAACATGAAGGGGAAAGAGCTGCAGCAGAACAACAAAAGTTGATATACTCCTGCAGCTAAAGTGGGATATTCAGACCTAGGACCAGATCCCTGTTCATGAACTAACTGTGTTGTCGTGAGAAAGTCAATCTTACATAACTGTTTTCCTACATACATTATGTGGGATGATGACTAATAAGGGAAGGGTTTGTACAGGGAAATATTTTACAATATCTGGACAGTGAAATAAGAGTAAAGTACTTTGAGAGCCAGCATGATGTAGTGGTTTGAGCATTGGAGTACAACCCTGGAGATCAGGGTTTGATTCCCCAGTCAGCCAGGGAAACCTACTGGGTGACCTTGGACACATCACACATTCTCAGCCCCCAGAAAACCCTGTGATAGGTTCGTCTTAGAGTCTCCATCAGTTGGAAATGACTTGAAGGCACACAACAGCAACAAACTTTGTCTTTCTGTAACCTACTTCAGGTTAGAGATATTGACTAAGATGACAGTGGATTACCACTGAAACATAGTTTCTATCTTTTCCCTTCACCAAACACAAGCTCTCTCTTGGCTTGCCTTCTGTGTAACTAAGAATGTCATAGAAATCTGAACAGAATCTATTTAGCATTGAAATTTCAAAATGCTGACAGTAGAACAGCTAATACAAGTGCCCACGGATTTTGCAGGCAGGCAAAATCTAGACAGGAATGTATGTAAATGCTTCTACAAAGGGATGCAGTTTTGAAATTTCCACACCTTTGCATGACATCTCTCATCCATCACTGTCTTACAAATGAGTTCTGCTTATCTTCCTCTGTCCTCTCCTCCCTCTCTTCTGCCTCCTTTCCACTGAGAAATCTTCCCTGGCCAAGGATAAGTGTGAAGTGCTTACACACTCTCTCTCTCTCTACACACACACACATAGAGATATACTCAGAACAGCATCTGCATGATGGTATTTCTACTGCATCTTTTTATGGGCTAGAAAATGCTGCTGAAACAAATCCAATACCTAGGAACAGCTCTATGGCAACATTACTTTCCTTTGTAAGCTACATACAAGATGTGACACTCCACAAAATATCATGAAGGCCAAATCTGAGTGCACCCTGGCAGTTTAAAGTTATTTTCTTTTTATTTTCTCTACTTCTGTATGCACTTTTACAGATAGTAAACCCCAGCGAACTCAGTGGGTTTTATTTTTAGGTAGGCACACAGAAATAAAAGATCTTTATGAGAGAGATTGTCCTTCAGAATTGTGCGTGTGTGTGAATGCACGTGTATGTGTGCTAATCTGCCTACAGAATTTGAGTGAATGAGGTGCTTAAATGTCTGCCAAGTTCCTATAGTGTGGCTTGTGCTGATGGTCACCTCTGGTATGTGTGCTGCATGGACTTGCCTGGACATTTAAACTCTTCCCACTGTCATTCCCTAACCTTAAACAAAATTTAGCCATGACAAGCTTTGGGAAGTAGACTGCAGGAAGTGCCATTTGTCTGGGGCAAAATTTCAGAATTAAGAGCGTCCAGAACCTTACAATGCCATTGTTTCATATGCAAACATAGATACAACAAAAGACAGAAAAGGAAGGTAAGAAGGAAAGATGTACACTTCATAACTTAACAATACTATCAAACACATGCTTCATCGGTACACCTTCACAATTACACACACTAGAATACATATAAAGACTTGGGGAGGGGAAATCCACAGTTGAAAAAAAATAGATGCCAATGTGGCTGCCTGGCAGATGACAGAACAGAGCAGAATAAACATCCTACCAGAAGACCTGGGGATACCCTTATCTGTAGCAGCTGGGAGGGACAGCTTCTACTCTTTATGCCATGAAAGAATCCAGTCTTCTTGGAAATGCAAAACACTCATATTCTGCAAAGGAAACAAGAACTCACGGATTCCAACCAAGATCAGCAGGATTAATGTACAAGATTCCTGCTCTGGAGACTGTGGCAGGTGTGGCTGTTCTGAGGTGGCTGATCTCAAACACGAGCCTCATGGTGGGGTTGAGTGGGATTCGCTCATTGCTTGCTAAGGTGAGAACCTAGGAGAGAGAAAGGGAGAGAGATGTGTAAGCATGACACCGCTGTCTTATTTCATAGAAGTGGGTACCAGCCACCAAATCCCTGGCTTGCTCTGCTAACCTTGTTGTCATCCATCACAGTATTCAAAGACTCAATCCACATTGGATCTATATCACCATCCAGAACAATCCATTTGGGCCCTTTATGTGTTATATTAGCCAAGTCTCGCATGACAGTTGAAAACAAGCCTGCCCAGAACAAAACATGGGATTTTATTATTGATACATAAGCTCTTCAGTTATACTAAAAGATGGTTAGAGGTAACACACTTTAGAAACATTGCAAGTAATATATATATATTAAAGGCTATTTAAATGCTTCAGACAAATTCTGAATTTTGAACTAAACTGGGCAGGTTGGGTCAAAACAGATGGGATGAACTAGCCTGCTTCTGATCAAAATTGGATTGGCTGATCCAAAATAATTCAGACAAATTCAGAGAAAAAAACTTCAGCTGGGCTATATTAGGGAAAGCACCATGGAGGGGGAGGAGGGAAGCTAGATTTTGTGCACTGACAGTTCCAGCTTCCCATCAGAGACGAGGATCTTACTAGCGCTCAAAAATCACAGAGCTTTTTAGAGGGGAGGGATGGCATGAAGTCACTGAAATATATATAATCAGTTCTCTTGCAGAAGTTTGTGCTCTTGTTAGATTTAGTTGGAAGCAGTAGCTCTTAGCCTCAGGCCAGCCAAGTATTCTCCACTTTTAGTGCAGTATTTTAACTTTGACTATTAGTTCTGCTATTTAGCTTCACTCTTCTGTGCAGTTGTGCTCAGACTCTGAACCCGGGGGAGACTCTTGGGAGTTCTGGTATGCCTTCTTTCATACTAGAGGGACTTAGCCTGCCTGGAAAGTGTGGCTTACTTTTTCCTCTCCCCTTTTCACTTTTTCTCTTCTGTCTTTCCCTACTTTGTGTGTATGTCTCGCCTAATACTCACGCATGTGCACACACAGCTTCCTTCTGCACAACTGCCATGCAAATATCACAAACATTAGAATGGAAAAAGCAGCAGCTAGTGGGTTTGAGCACCCCACTGATGGTACATGCTTTTTAAAAACTGTATTGCATTTTTTGATAAAGCAAATGTTATAGGTGACTAGGACAAAAAGCCCTGGAGCTACCTGTCTGTAATTCTACAGGGGCTCCCATGTATCAAAATTTCATCCACTGCTTTCAAATGCAAATCAAGGGGAGATCTAAAGAGTTGGATTTCCAAAGAATTGTGGCCTGGTCCAAATTAAAATCAAGCTCTGAAAAAATTTGGGTAACCTTTGACATAGACAGACAGACAGGCAGGCAGGCAGAAATGCAGAATTGTAGTAAAGATTATTTCCAGAGACCAGTCTAGATTGACTATCTGTCTATCTATTTGTCTGTCTATCTGTCCATCTATTTGTCTGTCTATCTGTCCATACACACACACACAAAGAACTGAATAATTTACTTTAAGGAACTTAAAATTTTACCTTAAGATCAAACTTTCTTAGTCTGAACAATTGAAAGTTATTCAAAGGTCAAATTAGAGACAGTAATCTCCTTATAGAGGGACTGATGTAATGCTTGCTCACCAGAAGTTTTGTATAAACCAGTTTAAAAGATTTAGAATTACGTATACTTTATAGAAAAAAAACCCACTGGTTTTTGCAGTTAGGTTTTACCCTGCCAAAGTTAATTCAAACAATGTGTAGCGGCAGGGATCAAAGCAATTTACAATGAAGTCTTTTAGATGACATAATTATAAACCTCAGTATTTTGAAGTAAAATTAGCTGCACAATCTTATGCATGCCTACTCAAAAATAAGCCCCACTGAATTCAATTGGACTCACTCCCAAGTAAATGCATATAGGATTATTCTTTAAAAATGCATAATAATTTCAGGTAATGCCAGACCGTGACGTTTTTCCTATATTAAAATATTTCTGGTTGTGAAAAAGCCAATGAAAAAGCCTTTGTGGGGGAGGCGGGGGAAGGAAAGCATTGAAAAAAGAACACTATTTTAGTGTCATGCTGCAAGAAAATTTTAAACGTACTCTCAAATTACACTGTTCTAAGAACTTGTCACAGGATTTTTTTTTTAATATGCACATGATTATCTGGTCTTCTGTTACAACCCTTTCTAGGGCAGGATGTCTGCCAAAAGTGGGCTCCTTGTTATTTTAGACACTGCTTAGACAAGCTGTTTGGAAAGCAACTGGTATGGTTCCTACCATCCTTCCATTCTCTGGTAGCTGGATTAATGATTCCAAATAGCTCATCACAGGTTACTGCTTTAGGGTCAAGGTCAATGGCAACAGGCTTTCTTTTCATGAGCTGATAGGTTTTATTCAGAGATTTCAGCACCTGCCAAGAGAAAGAAATCAAAGGCTTTGGTCATCTTAGCTATTAGCTGTCAAATAATGGGAAGAATTAGCCACTCCAAGATGGCATCTTCTGCTGAGGGGAGAATGAGAGCTTGATACCTACTGTGAATGGTCATTCTAGGAAGGTGGAAGGAACAATCCACACTTGTGGGTTATCTCCTCATGCCAATCTGATTGAGGCAGGACTTCATCAAAGTTCTTTTTCTATTAGTTTCATTACATCCTACTTTTTCTCCCCTTCAGTTTGATTGCATAGCCTTGCTGACCAACATATGTATAGCCTAGACAGAATCCAACATGCACACACACATGCACAAACACACACACATTTCTCTGGGTGGGGGTGGATTGCTCCTTCAGCCTTTCTACAATGACCATTCTCAGTAGGTATCAACTTCTTATTCTCAAATAGGCTGAAGGAACAATCACACTTGTAGGATATACCCAAGCTATCCATCTTATGGGTGAGAATTTAATCTATCTCGGTCTACTACTGCTTTTAGCCAAATGCTGCTTGACTAGCCCTAAACTTATCTACTTTGTGCTGTCTGATGAATATTGAGGGCTCCCTCTATCTTGCAGCCCTGCAGACCTCTTCCACTGATGCTGTCATTCTGTAAGCTGTTGCTGTCACCATCGTCCAAGTGGAATGGATGCCCACTCTCATTGGCCGAGGAACTTTTGCTAAATTGTAACACACATAAATGCAATTCTTTATCCACCTGGACAATGTCTGTATGGATACTTTGTGTCCTAGAGTCCTCAGGCTGAAGGAAACAAACATTGTCTCTGTTCTTCTTAAGTGTTTAATCCTCTGTGTGTATACTTCAACTGCCCTTCTGACATCCACAGAATTCACTTTCTTTTCTAATAGATGTATTGGATTCGGGTAGAATCTTGGTAACTCCACTGACTGGCTTTGATCTCTCATTAGATTCATCTTAAGGATGATCTATCTTCCTCAAATCTGCTAAAATTTGGGTTGACAGATAAAGATATCAGTTCTGAAACCCTTCTAGTCGATGTTATTGCTACAAGAAAAACAACTTTGAAAGACAGCAACTTCAGGAAAGCTCCCTTCAATGGTTCAAAAGGCAATTTTGTCAGAACATTCAAAACTAGATTTAAGTCCCAATGCAGAAACAGGTGCAACATTGGCGGTGCTTGCAATGCTGTGCCTTACAAAAATCTTTTTATATGTGGATGTGAAGACAATAACTTTCCTTTCCTGTCATGTCATAAGTAACATCTCCTACATATTCCAACAATATTTCTAACCTATGCAACACCTTTTGCAAAGTGTGGGCACTAATGTCTTCTGAGGCCAATATTTCTTGGACTCACAACACCTCTGCTCTTACAAATATTCATGTTACTATCGCTGATCTGACACTGGTGAGGCCTCATGTACCTTCTTTAGTGTGTTCTCTAGCCTTCTTTCATCCTGGTCTTTTAGACCTGTATCCCCTTCTCAAGGGAGAACTGAATTCAAAACTAGAGCTGAGATCGGAGCATCCATCAGAGAGGTGGTTAACCGATCCATTAACTCCTTATCAAGCATGTATAATTTTTTGCCATAACTAGTAAACCTTCTGTTATTCACTGGATTCCCCCATTCACCCTCAATTAGGTTTTTGTGGTAAAGGAATCAAAACATCTTGTGATGGAACTAGCTGTATAACTGTTGCCAGTTTCACCTCACCCCTCTTACTTCCCTGTTTATCCTGGTTTGAATTATCACCTGCATCCACACCCAAAGTCTTGAGTACTTTCTTCAATAGACCTCTAAAATGTTCTAATTCAAACAGTCCACCTTTTACACTCTCATTCCCTGATTTCTCTCCCAGAATCCTCCTCACTCTCTGACCCACTATCCTTTCTGTGGTCTGAGCTTGACTCTATATCCAAAATAGGCATGCCCTCCTCCGAGACATTTTCTTCCACTTGTTCTTGTACTGCAGCATGCTTAGTTTTACTCTCACATGTTGCACTCTTATTAGATGACAAGGCCATCCTATCATCTCTTTGTACCTTTGCATTTACAGATTGGTTAACTCTAAGAACATCTACCCTAAGTGCAGACAATTCATTCGCATTAGCAATACTATTGGACCTGCAATTATTACTCAAATGCATTGTACAATTCATATCTGTACTTAGCACCCTTGCCTTAAATAATGAATTAGAATTAGAATTAGAAGAATAAATTTGCCACAAATAATTCATTAAACGATTTAAATTAATTAAATTGCTTAAATTATTTACACTATTTAAACTAGCTATGCTATTTAAATGATTCATGCTGGTGGGATTCATTGAGTCTATTAGATTCTTATTGTTCCATGCTGCCTGTGTGCTTGAGCACACTGCTGCTCTTATCAGGTCTCTAATATTTGTCTCTGTTATTAGCCTGCCACACTGTGACTCGTGCAATGCTTGTTGTGCTATGTCTGCTGTTCTGCTTCTGCTGTCTTTGGCCTGCATTGCACTGTCTCATAAAAAGGGTGCCACATAGCATGCAAACTGGTTTTGAAGCCCCCCTCCCATTGAGGCTCTCCTTATTTCTTGTGGCAATAACTTCTCATTTGCTGCCTTTTTCTATGCACCAATGGCTGTCCACAACTGAAAACTAGCCATTCTGAGAGTGGGTGATTGGATGAGTAGTCTTTTGGAATCTGCCTTTCCCTTCTGAGCTGAATCTCCCTTTGTGAGATGGCAGCGAGAACTCACTATTGAATACTTGAGCCCTGCTAAGCCCTTAGCAGACTGAGAGGACTTTGCTGGTGCCAATTTTACCTTTATTTTCTTCTTTAATTTCTCCTTACATGCCTTTCCACTTTCTTCTTGACCAGTACCTTTTTTGTTTTCTGAAAGCACCCACTGCTGTGGAGGTTGGCATGCAGAATCGCTCTCACATGAGCTTATGAATATTTTCTTTAATAGTGACTCTGCTCCTAGCTTGGAGCCTTCCACTCACCAGACTCACCATTTTTGGAGGCCCAAATCTCCGTCTACTCACCCTCAGAGATTTGCAAACTCATGGACATGAAGGGATTCAAAACTGACATGTCTCCATCATTCTGTTTTCATCTCTTTTCTGCTGGCAGCTGATCATCTTTAATACTCTCACCATCAGTTTTCCTTTTCTTGTTTCCTAATTTTGTCATCCTCACTCTGTTTCAACTCACTAATTAGCTATTCCTGGCTAATCAACCAACCATTTAAAACATATTTAGAAAGAAGGGAGAGAGATTTTTCACAACCAGTTGGCAAGGCAGAAAATAAAAATGAAAGGGGAGAGCAAGCAGGATGTAATGGAACCAATGGAATTTTTTTTTTTATGAAGTCCTGCCTCAGTCAGGTTGGCACAAGGAGATAACTCACAAGTGTGGATTTTCTCCTTCAGCCTACCTGAGAATTGAATTTCCCAAGTTTATCAAAGGTTTCCAAGGCTAGTACAATGCTTCTCTTACCAATTAAAAAACGAACAAAGTGAAACAAAACAAAAACCCAAATAAAACAGTTGGACCCATCACAGGATGGAAGATTGATCTCTTGCCTTCTGCCTACAAACTAGGAATATGGGACACTCTGCTCCAACATCCCACATCAGCCTAGGAGTCATTCAGTGTTCAGACACATTGTGCAACAACACTAAGCTGCAAAAAGCTCTGTGGTCAAGGAATGCTTGTTTGCTAGTAGCATTAGATCTCAGCCTGATGCACAGAGTAGTAATCATGCCGGTGTTAGTTGTGCCCTGTTCTTTGTGGAAGGTGTTGAGGAACGAAATTGTGGATGAATTGAAGGGGACTAATGCTGGCTAGGATTACCCCATGGGGAGTACTGCTTGTAACACACTCTACTGAAATGAAAGAAGCAATATCACTCATGTGAAAAACAATCACACATTTTAGCCCTAACTGAATCTTTCTTTGAGAAGCAGGGGATTCAGAGTGCCATTTTTGAAATTGTAAATATTTCTCAAGATATCCTGGGAAGGATGCCAATTTCTTGGGAAAATATCTCTAAATTAAACATTTCAGAAACTTTAATTAGCTTCCACTAAAAACGAATGCTCAGAATGGAACCCTTGATGCTTGGACCTTAACCGATGGCCCACTGCTCCTACCTGGGACTTGCCAGAACCAGCGTTTCCAATCACAAACACAGAGTGTCGGACTTGGAGTAACTCCTCTAGCTGCACCACCTTCAGCACAAAACTTTCCTCAGGCTGCAGCTTGAGCTCAAGAACAGCCTGCTTGATAATCTGAGAAGACAAGAAATACGTTAAAGCTAAAGATGGAAAGATCTGTCTATTTCTGGCCCACGTCAGTTTTGCATGGGTTCATTCATAAGTCTTTTCCACAGTGTTTCTTCATTAATCAGCATTTTTTAAATGTAACAGATGCATTTCTAAACGCATTTTTTTCCTCATGTGCACATTGTTATAATCCTTTTGGCATGTTTTTGAGCAGAGAGCTGCACTGTAAAACTGGGGAAAGTGTGACTTCCAGAAGATAATGATTCACACATTGGATGGCATGGCAGGGATCAGGTTACTTAGGTTCAAAGTGTAGACTGAGAAAAATAGTAATAGTAATACTAATAATAATAATAATAATTTCTATCCCGCCTCTCCACATGGATCGAGGCAGCGAACAACATGAAATACATTAAATACACTGAAATACATTAAAATACTCAAGCATTCTTTATTAAGTACCAGTTGCAGATACATGACAAGTAAGGTTGACAGGTAAAATTGGCAGTACAGTGCCTGTGGCTAAGTCTGACTTTTTGCTAGACACCAAAACCAATTTGGATTATTTGTTTGTTTGTAATTTTTACCCCCCCCCCAAGTTTTAAAGATACTTGAGGGGCTGGGAAGCAGCAAATCCCTCATCTGAAAGTTGCCCTTTCCTCCTACTCTCTCATGTACTGATCTCTGGGCCCCATGTAAGCCCAGAACATTCTTCAAATGAAAATAAGAGGCTGGGGCAGCTAGAAGTTTGATGCTTTCTACCTAAGCAGCCAGCCAGCTAAGGAAAACTTCTGCTCTCAGGAACAGATTCTGGCTAGAAACTTGTCCCTCTCACTCTCATGATTGGCTAAGCACTGGAGCCATGGCTTCCTTGTGTAGAGCCCTGGAAACTTTCAGTCAGGTTTCCTTATGGCGGAGCCTCTCCACAACACTATAACTTTTTCCACTGAAACCACAGGGGCCAGACACTCAAATCTCCATCCTAACTGATAGGGAATAACATTTGAACCCAACCTACCCCCAGTCCATTGCTTCAACCAACAGGAGTGAATTAATTCACCTTTTCAAAGTTGAGATCACGTTTTCTGGGTACGTCAAGTGCTGGGAAAAGGTCTCCAATGAGCCCCATGAACACAGGCAAGTCATCTGTCACAATCTTGGGAATATTGAAGTCACGCAAAGCTCTCATGAGGACCTGGTCTTCAGCCCGACCAGGGTCTCCTCTCTTCAGGGAACCAGCCACCACAAGCACAGACTTGATAGCTCTCAACCCCCAGTCGTAGTGGTCCTATTAGGACAGAGGTGCCATCTTAGCGCGGTATACAAATGAAAGGCTAATGCTCAAAGCAAGATTTGAAAGGCATGTAATTGCATAAAAGGCAAAGGAAAGTTCCTCTTTCTGAATAGGGGGTATACTAGTATGGGTATTCTCTCTTACTAAGGACACTAATGGAACTCTCGAGTGGCTTTCTGCAAACCCTAAGGCTTTAAATTACATTCATGCAAGGGGTCATACTGAGATGAGTGGCATGAGGTGGCAGCAGCAACAGCAGCCATTATGGGCTTTTTATTCCAGTAATCCAGACGTGCACTTTCTGGCTGGGTTTTCATGTTAACAGGCAGATTGAGAGCAAGAAACCAGCATGGCACCTTGGAGTGATGGCTTACCCCTACCTCCATTACTTAAATGTCTCTCAAAAACATCTGCCATTTTGCTCCTACAAACTCTCCATTGCTCTAAAATATTCTGTGACAGACAGACCTGTGGAGCAAGTTCCAAATTACCTGCTTGGAAAGCAGCTCCTTACACAGCGTGTAGAGTGTAATGAATTTCCTAGCTAGAAGCCTGGCATCAATGAAACCTTCAGCAACCAGCATGATCTCACAGATCAGCTCAAAATCCGGAACCACCATGGCACATGGCCTAAAAGAGGATGAGCAAGACAACAACTGGAGTGATTATGCTGCAGAAACAGCCTGTTCATTAGGCTGAAGTGAATATTCAGTGCAAATGTCAGATACAATCACATTTCAAATGCTCATACTCAAAGCCATCCCACTTATACTTGGTCATGTCCTGCTGTGACAATTTTACATGCTGTATATAATCTGTGTTGAGAGTTTCCCTGTTGGCAATCGAAGTCAGTAAATGCAGCTGGTATTCCAATATTTGATGAAAAAGTGTTATTTGAGGATCATCAGATTGAAAGATGGGTGGTAAATCTTTAAAATATATACATACATACCTTCTTTATTTGGCTATTTCAATACAGGTCCAAGAACTAGCGCCTTCTTTCTCACACTGTTTGCCCATAGTTTCTTATAACTGCTCATGTTTTTTTAGCCAAAGAATCCTACATTTTGACCCTTTCCCACACAAAGTTACTGCTAGTACCTGAATAAGGCTTTCAAATTTTCAGGCAGTTCAGTTCGACCTGCATATCCAGGATTCATCGTTATAAACATTCCAACAGTTGGTATAAGAGAAATCATCTCTCCAAGGAAATTGAAGGTCTTCTTTTTGGCCCTTATGGCATCTTGAACGCATTTAACCTAAACAGTGCATAAAATGTCCTACAGCTTATTCACCTGAAGATAGTCATGAGAAATAAAATGCTTAGAAGCATTTAAATACAAACATAAGCCATCTTCTTTTCATTTATTGTTTGTAGCATAGGAACCTTAAGACATTTAGGTTTGGGGTGAGAAACTGGCTCTCAGCTCCCAGGCACTTTTCCATCTCAGGTATATGGGGTGGAGCTTGGAACTGCTTTGCAAAACCAGCAGGCAAGCACTCTCTCCTTGAAACAACTGTGGAGGGCTCAGTTACAAATAGCAGCAGAAGCGTTTACCCATTCAGGGTGAGATCAGAAAGCATTCTCTCATTCTGAACTGGATTTGTAATGTCACATTGCCAAAGCTGGTTGGTTTAACACCAATTAAAAAGAGAAACCAGTTAAGAGGAGGCCAATGGTATCTACCTTCATTCAAGAATGACTTTATAATATTGTGAAATAGCCAAATTTCACTGAATATGGCATTTTTTGTAGTCATCACATTCACCACATAGTTTCCAGTATGAAAATGCTTTGGTTTTTGAACCATTAAAAATCTATACATCCTTGCAAATTGGGTTGAGAACAACATCTGATCAACAATAAAAGGAGGAGGAAGGCAAGATGTTGGGTACAGTTTATAAACCCCTGTGACAACTCAATTTTTTACTTAAAACATTTGTTTCAGAAAATACATTCAGCTTCTGGGAAAATTTGAGCACCCTGTGTTTCAAGTAATCACCTTCTTTGAATCCGAAATACTCAAGCACCCCTGTTGCAGTCATGAAGATTTTTTGCTTATGACTGTTGCTTAAATAACCTGTAAGGGCACATAGGATGCTATAGAGCATAGGAACAGAAGGATTTCTATTCAGCAAAAGGCAAAGAAAGGTAGCAAAGGATCATATGGATCTGAGGCCAGGCCATTTTAAAAAGGGCTTCCATGATGAGGCAACTGCCACTAGTCTTGCATACAGAATCCAAGACTGTGCTTACAAGCAGCACACACTAACTGAAATAAAATTCAACACCCAGACTTCTGAGTCTCAAAGAAGGTTCTGGTTGAGACCATTCAGTTGGATCCAATGCAGCTCTTCACAGACAACAGTTGTAATCCAACGTAGATTTTCTTGAACTAAAGGAGGAAGAGGAAATGTTCTGCTGGTGCTTCTACCATGTAGCTTCCCACAGTACCTTCAGTGATGTTCAGGAGGCTTCCCCAGCAACCCTCTTATTTTAGGGGGAATCAGCAAACCCTGGAGTGCACACATGCACATACTCCCTTCTGTTAGCAGCAGGGCTTTGTGAGCAGAACTTGTCTCACAGGATCTCATTCCCATTATCTGCCAAGGACTGTTTAAGTCCAAGAGAAAAAAATGACAAGTTTTTGACTGTGATGATGATGATTTCTTATCTGCCTCTCTCTACAGATTGAAGTGGGGAACAACAGATGAAAATACAGCAATAAATAGACACAAAACACAGTTAAAAACATGGACGTCAATTAAAAATACATAATCAGTTAAAAGAGCATGAGAACAGGTTGCTTATCTGTAACCGTAGTTCTTTAAGTGGTCATCTGTGCCCTCACACAATGTGTGTGAGGCACAGAGACCACAAAGAAGAACAGTTTAAAAAGCACACATACATACTAAAACCATCTGGATAGGCCTGTCAGAAGAGATTGGTCTTTAATGCTTTTTAAGCACAGACAGAATATGCAGCTGTCATATAAAGCTGAGAGCATTATTAATGCCCTTTTATTTATACGTAATAGCAGAATACACTGAGAATTTTTACCTGTACAGCAATTACTGACAGGACTTCCACTGAGATCCGATTGAATTCATCAAAGCACCCCCATGCGCCTGTCTGGGCCAGCCCTTTGTAGATATTTCCACAGGACTATAAAGGAAAAGTTGAGGCAACCATTTAGAAGAATCTTATTTCATCAGTTAATTAACATCTTCTATTTATATACGTACTGTTTTCCTATAACAGTAACATGACTCACAGAAAGACACACTTAATTTGGGTAGGGGGAGAGAGAAAACTGTCGTAAGGAACAAGAAGTCTGTTCTTTTCTTGGATGTTCAGAGTGTGTTATTGTAAGGAGTATAATTAGGTGTGCCATGTTTTCAAAAAGGTGGTGCTTCATAGAATTTTACAGTGCCAAGTACTCTCTATGGAGGTGCAACATCCTAGAAGAACATGCAATGCTTTAAAAATAACAGATACTCCTTAAAGTATGCACAGTAGTGGGAAAACTGAGTGCACTGTATTGTACCTCTGAATGTACGGCTAATTACTTCACACTTGTTACCTCTGGAGATGATGTTTCACCTTCAAGCAATTTACAAACAAATCAGGTAAGATAGGCAAGCTTTTTCTTGAAAATAATCAGAGATCTTGTTACTCCAAAACGCCCACCAACGATGCCAGTACCTCCGTTCAAAAGTGGGGAATAATTAGCTCAAAAGAGGAGGCCTGCGAAAGGAGGAGTAACTTAACAAGGTCTTTTCTATCATTGTTTATGGTGTCACGCAGGAAAGAACCAACTGGGGATTTAAAATGTGAACTAAAAATGTGTTTTTATTATTAACAAGATTCACACAAGCACACAAGAGCTCAGGCACTCGTACACTCTCACAAGGACTAACCAAAGGAAAGGGAGGAAAGCTGGGATAGAGGATGTTGAAGGATTTACCAGTCTGGAGAGTAGCAAAGAAAAGTGGCAATGTGGCTCAGGTAGGCACCTAAGGAGAGTTCTTGCTCAGGAATCGGATGGCCAGAGTGGCATTCAAAATGGTAAGAGATTGCACTGGATGCCTGAAACCAGAGTTTCTTATACCCCCAAAATATCCTGCGGGTATGGGTGTGAATTGCTCTCCCAGCCAAGGGGACAGTGGGAGTTGCAACACCAACAATGAAGTCCAGATGGAGCTAATGGTCTTAGTGTTTAGGAGACAAAAGGGTAATGGCTGTCGTAATAACTGTGTATTGTAGGGAAACATCCAAGTGTTTGGGGACCAGGGTTGAAACAATCACAGTTTATTGGGAATTTCCAATTTAACTCTGAGATGTCTGGCTCATAAGCATATGCCTATTGTCTTGAGAGTGGTTGTGCTATTAGCCTGACAATGGTTTGGTTTATGCCTAAGAGGTGGATGTGGCTGACCTGCCTTGCAGTCTCATGTACACAGTCAGTAATTTGGAGGGATGGGATGAATCCAGAATTTTCCAAATCCCTGGAAGTTTCTGTGAATCCACAAATCTCATGAATCTCAAATCTTTCAAATCCTTTTTTAAAAAGGGGTTTAAAAAGCAAGTGAAAGAAAGCACTTCTACTGAAAAGTGTTTTGAAGCAGAATTTGACATCTTTGTTTAATGAAAAACAAATTAAATAATAGTTTTCACTTTCAGGAAAACATACCCATATATTTCTTCTTAAGAAGATACAAATGCAATTTAACATGTTCATCTATTACAGGAAGTACATAAACTCCTGAGTCTTGATTCTTTCCACAAAATTAAGAACAATCAAAAACCTGTTACTTTTAAACTTGTAAGAGTTCCTGCCTGAATGGTTTCAGGGCAATGTAAACAAACAAAAAAACATAGCTGAAACCTTAATGCAGATTTTTGTTCAAAAACACCAGCATTCTAACTTGCTCTGGGTCTAGCCTACTGCCTTTTTTATCAGTTATGACACCCGATGTGCTGAAGAGTCTTTCTGACATTACTGTTGATGGTGGTGTGATTAGGAACTTTTTGGACAGTTTCCTCAAATTGGGATATTTTTGGTTGTCCTTCCAGTACTTGAAGATGTCCACAGATGGCAGAAGCAGTGGTTCTGACAAGTAGGCATTGATTTCATCTTCAGGACACAAAGTGCAACTGTCCTCACTGCTGCTAGATGGGGTCATCAAATGAGCATAGTGATTCCACATGCTATGAACTCCTTCTGGTTCACTTGACAATGCTGGAGTGGTGTCTCTTTCCCTTTCTTGTGATGACTGCAGCTCAATGACATCTGCTTACAAACGAAGATCAGAAATTTCCATGGCCAGTGTTAATTTCACTTGATCAAGATGTTCTTTGTTCAAAAAGACACTGGCTTTGAAGCGGGGATCCAGGAGAATTCCAAGAGTATACAGTTTTTCCATCTCCACAGACTGATAGTGCCTCTTCAGAGATGTCAGCAAGTAGTTTTGGAAATCCTGGATGGAACCTAAGGTTGATTTGAAGTTTTGGAGTGTAAAAGCGGTGCTATTCCTAAAAGAATTATTGCTGAGATGATCACTTCACTGGAACTGGGCACAAATGTCGCTCTATCAAACACATCTAGGAGTTGTATCACTTCTTCTATAGTGGTCCATTGTTGAACAGTCAGATCCATCTGGAAATTCAACTCTGAAGCAGATAGTAAAACAGCTTGCTTTTGCTCCATGAGATGACTGAGCATGTGATGCTGAGCATTCTATCTAGTCGGCTCATCTTGTATCAACTGATGGGGTTTCACACCTAGCTTGCCCTGAGAAGCTCGTAACACTTTCATGGCTTTAGAGGAGTGTTTGAAATGTCCCACAGTACTTCGGCAGGTGGACATGATCCCCTTAATTTCAGTCTTGTTCAGTAAGCCATCTTTGACAACTAACTGAAAGGTGTGAGCAAGGCAGGGCAAACGGTCAAAGGTACCGTGTTCCAAAGCTGCAACCATATTCGGCCCATTGTCTCTCATGACATACACAACTTTGTGCAAGAGATTCCATTCTTTCATAGTGGTGGTGATGAAAGCTTCTATCACAGATGCTGTGTGGGAAACTTCTGCAAAGGGAATACATTCTAAGCACAAGTGATGGTACTCAACGTTGTCATCTATGAAGTGAACTGTCAAACTGAGGTAATTGTCGCAACTTGTGGAGGTCCACAGGTCAGTTGTCACTGCAACAAAGTCAGTGTTCTCTAAAAGATTCTCCAGGTTTCTTTTTTCCTCTTCATACATCTCTGGGATGACCTTTTGGGCAAAGTGTTTCCTGCTTGGGATGCTGTACCATGGCTCAAGGTGGCTTATCAACTTTCTGAAGCCTTTATCTTCCACTATGGGCAATAGCTGGTTATCTTCGCAGATCATTTTGGCAAACGACCTTGTGATGGCTTTAGCTCTTCTGTCTCTAGGCTTGACACTTTGAGAGGTGTACATGAAGGCTTTCAGAGTTGGTTGGAAAGAAGGTGCTGTCTTGCTTTTCACTGGGGGTGATTCCAAAGGGTTTGGTTCTCCAAAGGAGGAAGTTGCTGAACTTGGACTATAAAAAGAACTGGTGTGAGAGTCCCAATAACAGCTCTGTCATCAGTGTCAGTACTGTCTTCATGTTGGGATTCAGCTCTGACAGTCACAGCAGGGCTTAAGGGTGAAGCTGGAATCACTGTAAAAGGTGCACTTCTACTACCTTTCAGGTCTTGAAGTTGGGCTGAATGTTGGGTTCTGATGTGTTTCCACATGGCTGAAGTAGTATGTCAGCCTTTCCCTCTGGATATATTTGCAGAACACAGAGTGCAATGGGCATAATTCTCATTACATGTAATTTGGAAGTAACTCCAGATGTTGGAGGATGCTTGAGATGATGCCATCTCTTGGGTTGACTATTACAAAACAAAACAAAAGGCAAGGATAATATTGAGCAAGACACACTCTCTCAGCCTTAGCAAAAACCTAGGCAAAGGCAAACCTCCCTCTGAAGAAATCTGGTCAGGACAATGTCATAGTTTTGCCTCAGGATCTCCCCAGACTGAAGATGACATGAAGGTCCTTTCTACACAGGCAGGAAAATGTGGATTATTAATCTCATATTTGCCTGCCTGTGTAAATAGGGCCATATAGTATAGTACAGAGATAATCCAGGTCAAAACTGGATTTTCTTTGCATAGCTCTTTATGGCATCCTGGAGTTTGTACTTTGATGATGCACCAGCACACTTTGGCAGAGAAGGTTGTGACACCTTGTAAAACTACAAACCCCAGAATTGTGTATGAAAGAGCTTTGCAAGGAAGCTATGCAAAGGAATCTTTCAGCTGTCCTTGAAATCCCAAGAAGACTGTACCTTCCAGTCAAGTCTCGAGTCCTGAAACAAGGAAGGCACTTAAAAATAAAAAGCCAACAGCCTCCAGTCCAGTCCCAATTCTTTACTCTGACGTCCAGTCTCAAGTCAAAAGAATAGAGAAGAAGAGAATAATTACCTTGCAGAGAGAGGCAACACAGTGGGCACAGGCAGGCAGTATGAGTGGGTGCAGGCAGGCGGCCCGAGCGGGTGAACACACAGCACGAGCGAAAACAGGCAGGCTCCAGTGTGCACGGGCAGCTTTATGCTGCAATTTTCATGCACCCAGGGGCTGTAATACCCCTAGGACCCCCAGGAAGCGATGTCCTGAGAATCCTAATTATTTTATACAAAATATAAGTGAGCCATAGAGAGCTACTGGAAGGAGCATGTAAACAGGAGATTTCTGTCTTCTGTTTTATATACCGGGGTATCTGACGATTTGGCTGAAACTTGAAAGGAGTTTCTGCAGCCATCAGGACCATTACTCTCTGAGAGAAAATAAAAAATGCAAGCAGGCTGGAATTTGACACCTAAAGGCATGCATGCAATTCCGGAGAGATACTAATCTGATCTGGCAGGAACTGGCAGGATGTTTTGGGTGTATATTCTCTTTGAACTATAAAGAAAATGATCCATCTTCATAAAAAGGATGGAACCATGTGGCTTCTCAAGACACTATATCTAGACACAGTTTCTGATTTTTGTCGGAGTTCGAGAGATTCTTTTTGGAGAGTAAGGTGTTCCCTCAGATTTGCAATACAATGGAACTAGCTAACTCCCCTCAGCCCTTAAAGTGGGGGGGGCTGAGATGTTTTCTCCCAGCTGAAGACTTCTGGATTGGTATCATATTTCATCAAACCCTTTCTGTCTCTCTCTTTCTCTTTCTTAATTTTTATCTCTTGCTAACTTTATAGTCTTGTATGTTTGATTGTAGGGGGTGAAGCTGAGTGTTTGTAAGAACTTCAACTTTTTATGCTTGTTGTAGTGAGTGTAGTTAATTGATTGTAGGGATTTTTACATTTATATTAATAAAATACTTAGATTTGAACAATTGGTGTGGTTTTGACTGGACCTGACCTGGTATACATTGGGTTGATGATCCCTTAATTACCCTGTCCTCTTTGCATGTCTAAAGCAATGCTGAGCTAATTTTTCCCCACAAGAGACAATTTCAACAGCTTTTGGGAATCCTTTTTAAAGGAAGCCCTTGTATCACAAACAGATTGGTGGAGTCCTAAGCAAACAGGGTAACAGGGCCTGTTGGCCAATCAGGCTTTTTGGTGAGCCACCAATTTTGAAAAGAAACAAACTTGATTGGTGGATTTGAAAAATTCGATTTGCCATTTTAGCACCGGGTTTCAGATTCCCAAATCTTGAATCCTTGCCCAGGATTTGAGGATTCAAGGATTCGGTTGGCCCATCCCTAGTAATTTGCCTCTTCTAGCATGATCTTTCTGTCAATACCTGAGATCAATTGATATAATGCCAATTAAATAATATTTGCCAGTTAAACTATGCTGATCATGGTGGGGTGTGCAGTGCCATAACAATGTGACCCACTGGGTGTTAATACTTCCAAATCTATGTTTGTCTTGTAATGTTTCAGTTGGGGCAACTAGCATTTCCAAAGTGAAGTGGCAGACAGAAATGGGTGCTTAGCCCTTTTCCTGCACACCAATTTCTCCCAGAGGAGCCTAAATACTCTAAAGACACTCTGTTCCCCCACAGTCCTTCTCTCAGACTGTTCTTCCCTCAATCAGGTATCAAGATGGGGAGGGATTCCTTTCCTTCCTTCCTCTGTTCTCTAGTGTGTGTGACAGAGGGAGATAATGGCCTGCAAGAAGCAGTTACAAGGGAAACTCAGTGAGGAGGGGAAAGTTAAGACCTCTTTTCCAAGTTGACTGTGTCCCCCCTCCCCTGCAAATGTCTCCCTTTACTCTATAATGACTTCAGCATACAGGGCTCTGTCAACCTGTGGTTGCTATATTAATCTATTGTTGTGTGGCATCATGGAGTTTTCTGGGGCCAAGAGTGTGTGATGTGACCAAGGTCTCCCAGTGGGTTTCCGTGACTCTGTGGGGAATTGAACTCTGGTCTCCAGTGTTGTAGTCCAACACTCAAACCAGTAGACCCACATGGGCTCTCTCTATAATGTATAATCACCTATATTTCAACTGCCCTAAGGACAGGGCCTTCAATGAAGCTCTCTTAAAGATCTAGGATCCCACATGATGCATGTTTTTTTATCCCAGTGGACAGACATAAGACACCCTAGCGTTCAAAGACTGCAGAGCCAGTTGGAAGGATTGTGTCAGCCATGACAGGCAACAAGCTCACTGTGGGCAGTTCTATCTGTGCAACACTTCCCACAGCTGGCTCTAACTATGCCATTCTGTGAAGAAATGTTGTTTTAGCACACAGAAGCAATATTCACACACAAGACAATGGGCCAATTTGAATGACAGAAAGGGTGGATTTATAAATGTATAATTGCAGATTCAACTCAAATGAAGGGAGCTGGCTGGGAAAGGGCAAAAATGCTACAGCTGTTAGCTGAGGTACAAAAACAATGCTTTGTTAGTCTAGAAACAGTACTGCCATTCGGTGGAGAGGAAGGGGGTCCTTTTGATTCTCATTTATCTGTAATGTACTTGCTAACAATCTTGATGTCTGCTAGTAATCTCCATTATAAGGCTGGCCAAAGTATCCCTCTCTCGTTTTCTTTGATGGAAATTTGTACCTTATAGTCCATTTGCTCAGAACAGTTGAAGACATACACCATGATCCCTACTGCTCTGCCCAAGTCTTTGGTGGTCTCGGTCTTCCCTGTGCCAGCAGGTCCTGCAGGAGCACCTCCCATGATCAAGTGGAGAGACTGTGTCAGGGTGATATAGCATCTGCAAAAGACACAAAGAGACACCTGTGGTATCACTGAACACCCTATGAGTTTCTCCTGGGCTGGGTTGGGAGTTCCCAAGCTGAGCAGCTCATACCGGTCAGTGAGTGGGGTGATCACCAGGCGTGGAGTGTTGCCAAGGTACTCATAGGAATACTGGAGCTGAGCATCACAGATGTTGGCAAAGCAGTGCCTCTTCTCTTCATCCCATCGATGCCGAAGTTGGGACTGCCATGTAAAGGCCTGGGAGTTTTCCACCTGTTGACCAAATGTAAAATCATTTTCTGTACATTGGAGAATAAACACACTGACATTTCTTTTCCTCTTTCAGTCCTTCAGAACTTCCTAGATGTATGGGGCTTCTGTTATCATGGGTTAATGTCTAATGTTCTACCATTGCCCATTTTGCAGTCATGAGCAGACATCAAGTGAATTTCCATTTTAAAATTATAGTATTTCAAAAGGATTCAGGATAGGTAGCATCCCTATGCCAAGTCTCTTCACGCCTCCATTTTCACATATGTGTGTAAAAAATGAAAAAAGAATGTAACAAAAATGCATTGTCAGGGAAACTTGAGTGCATAAGATACCTTTGCTGTAATCATTTTGCCAATGACATCTCGGGCATGGACATCAATGGTACAAATGGTCATAATCTTCATTCTGTCTCCTGGGGTTAAGTTTCCAATGAGTAGTGTAATTAATGTGTTTAACTGGTTAATCTAGGAAAAGAAAGAAAGAGGACACAGAAGGCATGTCTTTCTAACAATGACAAATAGGGACTTTGCATGCAGAGCCAACATGGAGTAGTTGTTACCCTGATTTCTAGGGGCCCCGTGGAGGACCCTTCAATGTGCTCAATATAAAGGAGGAATGGGAATTAGCCAGAGCACAAGCTGTAGCACTGTGAGAGGCAGGGTAACCTAGCGAGATCTTAAAGCCCAATTTTTACGGGGTCAAGCCAAACCAAAAACCACACTAAAATGTTAAAGAAATGATTTTTATTTTTATTTTAATTAAAAATAAGTCACTGCACACGTTCACACTTATGCACTTACTCACACAAGGGCTAAAAAGAAATAAAAGCAAGAAAATTGATAGGGGGTTTATAGAGGGTTGGATTTGGGAGATACTGCACCTGATCCGGGAGTCCGGGAGTCCAAGAGTCCGAGATGGCAGCGGAGAGTGAGGAAATGGGTGTCAGCACGTGGAGGGCTGAGGGGAACGCTCCGCAAATGGAGTGACGGCAAGCGGGGAGGAAACCGAGAGCGATCTGATGAACCACTCAAAATCAGGGGTTTTTATAGGGGAAAATGTACCTTGGGGGCTAATCCTTTCCTGGGGAGAACAATAGTTTGAGGAGCTAAGACAAAGCTCCAAAATGTGCATGATTTGGAGCACAAAGCTCCGAAATGTCAGAGTGCTTATTTTGATTAGATTTGCCGGGGCTCGTCAAAAGCCGCGGTAGTACGCGAATTGCTCTCGCTCGACAGGCTGTTTGTCAGAATTGCTAATCCTGTCAAGCTGGCTTCTCAGGGCAGAGAACTCTTTAATTTAATGTATGCAAGTCTGGGGGGCTCCTGGGGCTACATGACAGATTGATTACTGGCCAGACCTGGTATTTCGTAATTGCGGCCATTCGGCCATGCCTGCCTGCATGCTCTTCCAGGGGACCCTGTCAGACACGTGGAGATGATTTCATATTTTTGATATTAATAAATTGTAGACCCTGGGAGAGGGCTAAACAACCACAGTAACATAGTGGTTTGAATGTTAGATTAGTACTCTGGAGACCAAGGTTTGAATCCCCACTCAACCATGGAAACTCACTCAGGAGCCTTGGGGCAAATCACACACTCTCAGCTTCCAAAGAAGGCAATGGCAAACCTTCTTTGAGCAAATCTTTCCTAGAAAGCCCCATGATAGCTTTGCCTTAGCATCTTCATAAGTCAGGAATGACTTGAAGGCACACAACAACATGACATGCAGATGTGTGCCTATTCACCACACACAGTGCTAGGAAATCACTTTCAGTGACAGAGCTATGTTAACCCTAGGCCACAGCCAGTGGAAGCAAAAGATTCTTTACTGCCCAGTTGAATAATCTAGCATTGCACAGAGCAGAGACCAGAGCTTTGAACATAGAAAAAGGTGTACCTGTTTCTTATTGTAATCTTTAATTGCATTTTCGTAGCCTTCTTCCAGTCGTGAAAAGGCAATGCCAACTTCTGTTGTCCACCAGATCTGAGTACATGTTAGAGCAATCTGAAACAACAGCCAAAGAGTTCTGTGGAACACTGGAGATGACAGAATCATCCTTAAGTATTGCAGTTTGGGCTCAAATGTGCAGCTGTGGTAGGGTGAGTTGATTAGATTTTACTTAGGTTTAACTCCTTTGAAAATACTGAATGGGCATCATGGCTGCTTCTGGCTCTGTTTGCTCTTCTATCAGAACTGATACTTTTTTCTCTTCCTCCCTCTTTTATTTGCACTTGACATACTAAATAAATACAATCTCCATTTTGATTTGTTTTCTCTGCTTACCTGTGCAGGGTAATCAAATAACCACTGCTCTCTTGGCTTTTCCTCATAAGTGACTACAGCTTCAGAGATTTCTTTGCGTAATGTGCTCTGCATTCTCTCTAGCAATCGGTTCAACCAAATCTCCACCTAGAAGTAATTTTTCCAAGTTCATGTCATATGCAGTGGCACTTTACTAATGAATATAACCATATATTTCAAATCATGTTCTTTCACATATGGAATGTTACAGTTACTATTAAATGGCTGTTTGGAATCACGATATTATCTCTTAGACTAGTTTTCATCTTGTGAAGATGTTGCATTTTACCAGTGCTTAACTATAATATTTTATTGATTGGAAACAACACACTTCCCTGTATATTATAGTGGCATTATGAATGAGTCTTCTCTTACTTCCGAATTGCCAAGGAGGGGACTCCAGCTCCAGTGACTTGTCCCCAGTAGGGAAAGCATTAGGGACAACTGTTTCTGTAATGAGTGTTGTTTGAAATGTGGCTGTGCAAGAAAGCCTTCTCAGTGGGTGCATGCAATGCTACAAGTAAAAATAGGTGGACTTAGCAATCCCTTAGTAATCACGCAAATCAATTCTCGGGATCAACAGTAAATTTAAATCAAATCCTACAAACCTGTCCAGATAAGTCACATTCCTTGTCAAAATCAACATATTCATCTTCTTTGCTGTACATTCCCAAGCCAATCTTGAGAGGTTCCCCACTTGTATCCAATTTGAATTTCAGCTTGGCCATGCTATCAAATAACTTGGACAAGTGGCGGGACACCTTCAAGGAAAAGAACAGGGTATTGAGACACAAAATATAAGGGTATCCAAAACAGAAAGATGGAGATGATGGTGAAGAAGATGGAGGAAAATGAGATGAGAGAGATATTAGTTTGTGTTTGTTTTAAAGATAACCTATGCGTGGGGGGAAGCTTGAGGAGAATGAGCACTGAACAATCTAAAACCCCACGCTATCTAGATGAGAGAGGATATCTAACATCTATTGCAGACCACTAGTGCACTCAGCCCAGTACTGTCTTCTCTGACTGGCAATGGCTGCCCAATATCTCAGAAGAGTATTTCCCATCACCAGTTGCCACCTAAGGCAGTTATCAAAGGCAGAACCAGGGACCTGCCATATGCAAAGCATGTACAATCCCACTGGTTTACAGCTGGGATGTTGGCCAGGCAGTTTTAAATCTAGACTTGATGATCTTAAGCCTTTCTAGGATCATGTGTGTTGTATCAGTAGTAAGGCACACCATCATTCTTTCTCTCCCCACCCCACTACCTGGGAGTACGCACTACTTTGAAAGGGACAATACACTTTAAAAAGAAATACATGTCTGCCTTTTACATACAGGTTGTTTTAAGGCAGGGAGGAACAACATCAGTCTCAGTGGGGTCAGAGGTGCTTAGACCAGCCCAAGTATTGACACTGTTTGCTGCTGCCTCTTCACCTGCCACTTTCTGAATAGTTACAGGGTAGGGACCTTGCATTGCAGCCTACAAGTCCAACTCTACCTGTGCCATTGTTTATAGTCCCCTTCTTTTAGTTGTCAACCAATCTCATATATAATATCTATATTTTTGATTGATTTGTGATGTTTGCTTTGGATGAATAAACTTCTTTACTGAGTTTCTAGTTTTCTAAAGAAGGTCTGGAATGCAAGTGCCGAACTTCTATTACAATCATTCCAAAGAAACCAGGGTGCTCCTTTCCATGCATACCCTACCTCAACTGGGTCATTGCCATTGGACAAAATATCCAGCAGGTCAGCAGAGGACACAAAGTAAAATCTGGGGAAAGCCAGCCTCTTTGTTTCCAGATATTCAGCCAAAGCCTTTTCACAGAGTGCCAAACTAAAAGGCAAGAAGCAGAAGAGAGTGGAAGCACTGATGTGTCAGCTGTCAAAAAGGGCACTATCATCACTACTATTCTTTATTCAGTGCCACTGACATACATGATGCATTAAAACAGGGGTAGGCAACCTGGCACCCTTCAGATGTTTCCAGCTAGTATGTGGTAGTGATTTGAGTGTCGGACTATGACTCTGGAGACCAGGGTCCGAATCCTTCTTTAGCCATGGGTGATCGTGGGCAAGTCACATTCTCTTTTCCTCAGAAGAATGCAAAAGCAAACTCTTTCTGAACAAATCTTGTCAAGAAACCTCAACTTTAGAGTTGCCATAAGTCAGAAACAAGTTGGAGACACACAACAACAAAGAGTTATTCCTCTCAGAGAAACCAAAAGCTTAACAAGTTGTTATCAAACAGGTTTGGAGTAAGTCAAAAGTGAAACTGGAAGCAGGTTGCTTCTCTATCGAGAGATGTGTTCTATGGCTGATTTGTATATTCCTGCCTTTCGGAAGAGGAGTGAGGAGATATCCATCAAAGGTCCTTTACCACATTCTTCCTCAGACCAGCACCTTCATCTAGACTGAAGCTCTGCACTGGTTGCTTACACTTGTACACTTTGTATGGTTGTATATTTTTACACCACCATGGCACTATTTTTTATCGCAGTGTGACTGCATGTTCCTGTAAGGGGAGAGGCTCTGCTGACAGTAGCAATGTTCCCATGTCAAACTGGGCTTTGATGAGGAACCAGACTAAATGTGCCAAACAGCTACTGGGAAGCAGCAGTAGTGGGCCGGGGTGGGGTCACATTGACAGAGGATTTTTCAGACAAGGCAATGGCACCATAGCTAACTCTCATTAGTACTTACTACACTTAAGAAGGCAATAGTAAACCATTCCTGATGCCTTCTGCCTTAAAAACCCTATAATAGGACAATCCAAAGAGAAAGTGCCAGAAGATGAGACTCCCAGGTCAGAAGGTACTCCACAAGCTACAGGGATACAGCAGAGGGCAACTACAAGTAGTGCTGTGGTTAATGATGTAACGGGACTCACACTAAAAGGACATTCAGTTGTTATATGCTCAGAAGTGAAAGGAAAATCAGAAGATGCACAACACGTATTATAGGAACGTGAAATGTGAGAAGCATGAATCAAGAGAAGCTAGACATGGCAAAACAAGAAATGGAAGCATAAACATTGCAATACTTGAGGAGAGCGAGCTAAAGTAGACAGAAATGGGGCATTTTGACTCAGAGAATTACACAGTGTTTTACTCAGGAAATAAAAATGTAGGAAGAAATGAAGTGGCATTAATAGTGAGGAGAGATGCAGCAAAAGAGGTCAAAGGATATGGTGCAAAGTCTGACTGAATCATGTCAATAAGACTTCAGAGAAAATCCATCAATATAACCATAATCTGAGTTTATGCTCCAACAACAGAGGCAGAAGAAAAAGAAATTGAAAAATTCTATGCTGGAGTCCAGGAGGAAATTGATCACACATCAAAACAGGAGTTCTTATTAATCATAGGTGATGAGAATGCAAAAGTAGGAAACACAGCAGAATCAAAAAGACTGTAGGAAAATCTGAGATCAAGAAATGAAGCAGGAAAGCAACTGACTGAAATTTTGCAAGGCCAATAATTTGATCATCACAAACACATTCTTCAAGCAACCAATATGCAATTGTGTACATAGATCTCACTTGCGGGCCAATATAGAAATCATACATATCATACATAATCATATCATACATATACATAATCAGAATCAGGAGATGGAGGAGTCTCATTCTTTCTGCAAAAATAAGACGAGGAGCAGATTGTGGCACAGATCATGAACTGCTAATATCAAAAATCAGTGTAAAGGTAAAAAACCAATCATCATGCCAAAATACAACCTGAAGAACATCTCTATAGAATTTAAAGATTATGTAAAAAATGGATTTGCACTATTAAGCCTGATTGACTGGAAGCAAGAACAACTCTGGACTGAAGCCAGGGACATAGTCAGAAAGGAAGGCAAAAAGACACTATCTGCAGGGAAAAAAGCGGCAGATGAGAAGCAAAAGAAAAAGGTGACAGAAATAGAGTCAGAATCCTGAATGCAAATTTTCAGCAACTTGTGCACAGGGACCAGGAGAACTACTATACAAATCACTGCAGAGAAGCGGACAATGACAACAAAAAAGGAAGAGCAAGAGACCTCTTCCACAAGATCTGAGAAATCAAAGAGAAATATAAACCAAGAGTGGGAATGCTCTATAACCAGCAGGGGAACACATTATTTGACCAAGAAAAAATTAAAAAAAAAATGAAACAACACAACTGAAGACCTATATAAAAGAAATGAAAGGATGACAGATTTATTCAAGAAAGAACTATATAAAGATAATTTTAGAAAATGAAGGTAAAAGCTGCATTCAGAGTCCTTGGAAGAAGTAGATCACCAGGAACAGGTAGTATACCAATAGAGCTGTTTCAAGCTACAGAGATAGAATCTATGCTAATTCTAGCTAAAACCTGTCAACAAATATGGAAAAACAAAAGAAGGGCCCATAGATTGGAAACACTCAATATACATTCTAGTCCTCAAGGAAGGTGACACCAGGGATTGCAGTAACCACAGGACCACTGCATTTATTTTCCACACAAGTAAAATGTTGCTCAAAATTCTGCAACAAAGACTTTTAGCATATCTGGAGGGTTAAATGCCAGATGTCCAAGCTGGGTTCAGGAAAAGAAGAGGCATTAGGTATCACATTGCAAACATACATTGGACAATGGAGATGCCAAAGAATTTCACAAGAAAATCACCCTGTGTTTCATGAATTATAGTAAAGTCTTTGATTGTGGAGATCATGAGAAATTATGGATCACTGTTAAAGAAATGGGTGTGCCACAATGTTTGGTTGTCCTGATGCATAACTTGTACACAGGACAAGAGGCTATTGTTAGGACAGAATACTGAGTAACAGAATGGTTTCCAGTTGGCAAGGGGATAAGGCAAGGCTGCATTTTATCACTCTGAGTGTTTAACTTGTATGCTGAACATATCAAAAGGAGGCATGAAAACTGGAGGAAAGAACATAAATTATTGAAGATATGCAGATGACACCATAATACCAGCAAAAAAAAAATATCAAAGACTTGGGAAGATTACTGTAGAAAGTCAAGGCAGAAAGTGCAAATCCAGGTTTACAACTGAACATTAAGAAAACAAAAATAATGACTGCAGATGATCTACATAACTTTAAAATAGAGGATGAAGATATTGAAATAATTCAAAATTTTCCATATCTTGGCTCAATGATTAATCAGAATGGAGACTGCAGTCAAGAAATAAGAAGGCTAGGACTTGGAAGGGCAGCTATGAAGGAACTAGATAAGATCCTAAAGTGTCAAGATATACCATTAAAACTAAAGTTAGGATTGTCCATGCCATTGTGTTTCCAAGTTCTATGTATGGTTGTGAAAGCAGAACAGTGAAGAAAGTTGATAGGAATAAAATGAACTCCTTTGAAATGTGGTGTTCTACAGATACTGTGGATTACTGAAAAGACAAATGAACGAGTCTTAGAGCAAATCAAACCTGAACTCTCCCTAGAAGCCAAGATGACTAAACTAAGGCTGTTGTACTTTGGTCATGTCATGAGAAAACAACTCACTAGAAAAAACAATGATGCTTGGCAAGGTAGAAGAGGATAGGAAAAGAGGAAGACTGCATTACAGGTGGATGGACTTAATCAAGGTAGCCACTGTCCTAAATCTGCAAGACTTGAACAAGACTGCTGATGAGAGGGTGACATGGAGTTCTCTCATTTGTAGAACCATCATCATAAATCAAATCAACAAGAGCAACATTTTTACACTTCAGTAACACTAGGCTAGGAAATGCCATCTTCCTGACCTTTGCTGCAAGGCCTCCAGCTTGTCATAAAGACCTGGTTTATTTGTTGCTTCAACCACGTTGGGAGTTTTTACTGCATCAGCCATTAATTCCTGTTAAGAGAAGAAAATGGATTTGCCAACCAAACAAGTACAGTCATCTCTCCACAATCACTGGGGTTAGGAGTGCAGGAGCCCCACAAAAGTGGAAAAACTGTGAATAACTCTAAGCACCCCTGCAAACCATATTTAACACGGAAAAACCATGTTCCGCATAGTCAACCAAACATGGATGCCTTCAAGGCATCGGTGTTCCTTTACAAGGCAGAAGTTGGTGAGTGTGGGGTTTGCAGTTGCCTCCATTTCTGCCCTATGCCATTTTCAGTGGGGATTTACTAGCCTTGTTCATAGTCTCTCAGTCTTGTAAGGCTTGCAGTCCCAATTAAAAATGGAACAAGGAAGCATCAGAGCTGGCAGTAAACAACCGGTGGATAATCAAATCCACTAAAGTGAAACCTACAGATGTGGAGGGCCAACTGTAATTTTCTTTCTTCAGGTTGTAATTCAGTATAAGTATGTGTGAGGTGTAGGGGCTTTCTCACCTTGAAATCCTTGTCAATGGAATCAAAACGCCTCGAATCCTCAGGAAGCTGATTCCGAATATCTTCTGACCCAATGAAAATGCTCTCCAGATGGCTCCATGTTCTCTGGACTTCAAACCAGATGGATATCACAGAATCAGCAGTGGACAGTTTCTGCTGCCAGCTGGTGACTTCCTGAAGGAAGTGAGCTAAATATTTAGAAGTCATCAGATTCTGGAGCTGCACCTGGTTTTCTTCAAGGGTCTCTACAAGTACTTCATCAGACTTGAGCATCATGGTTCCAGTCCGATGGTGGGGCTCATGTTCAAACTGCATGGTAGACCAGGTACTATCAAGAGCTTTCAACACCTTCAATTGGGAAAAAAACACAGGCAGGAAAAGTTTAAGTCTTCAAATATTTAAAAATAAAAGTATATGCAAATGATCCTCCTGTGTTTGGCTAGAATATGGTTGCACCATGCTTGCAGTAATGGACCTTGCTGCAAAGGCTGCAACATCATAACTTGTACCAGGTATGTACTGCAACATCTGCTCTAATTTACATAATGTTTTCTGAATAGTGCATATTCAGTGCTCACATCCACTGACCCAAGAATTCCTTGCACTCATAGAATTTCAGGTCCCACAAACATGAAACTATTAACACTCTAATGGAAACTGCTGCCACTTCATTAGAACTTCTCAAAGCTGAGCCAATTCTCTTTTCATTTATATATTTCAATAAAGTATCTCCTTTGTGAGGAACAATTGCCTTAGAGACCAAAGATGACACAGAACCGTCAATCAATGGGATAGCTAATTGGTCCATTGCCTTCTTATCAAATGTATATACATTTTTACTACAGACTACACATTTTTTAGAACTAATAGGAGTATTCCATTGTGCCTCAAATCAGAAAATAACTTGTCACTGGAATCTCCCGAGACCTAGAAGACATTTTTCAGCACTGCCACTACGCTACTTTCCTTTTTATCTGAATTCCTTTCCTGATCTGACTCCCGTAGACCAAGTGTCATCAGTACTTTTCTGAGCAAACTTTAAAACCTAACTGCCTCAAACAGTCTAAATTTGTTGGCTTCATCAGTACTGTACTCCTCTGAGATCTGGTCACTCTCAGAGTCAGATTCTCTGTTATCTTGTAGGAACTCGTTTTCTTTTCCTGTTTCTGAGTCTGTACCAGACGAGCTTTCATCTGTATCCAAATGATTCCTTTTCTTTGTACTCTCCTTATACACTACATGTTTTGACTTACTACTACATTTTCTAGGTTCCTCTATTTATATATGAGCTACATCCTGACCTTGCAATTCCACAGCCATTCTCCTCATAGTGTCTGGTTGCCCATAAGTTCCTGTCTCCCTTAATTGATATATTAAATTCATTGTATTTAATTCATCTTCAGTAAACGAATTCATTGTTGATAAATTCACTTTATTTAATAAATTCATTATATTAATTAATTCATTTTAAATTCATTGCATTAACTACGTTTTGCCTAGACCCACTGCTTTGAAACTTAGGCCATTTCCACACTAGATTGTTATTGCACTATTATTCCGCTTTTAACATCCTATGGATGGGCCCCTCCCTAAACTGTAAACTCCAGAATTCCATAGGATGCTGAAAGTGGGATAATAGTGCTATAGCAGTCTAGTGCAGAAAAGGCCTTAACCTCCACCTCTTTAATAATTAATTCTTTAATTAATTTTCTCATTGCAGGTAACTCTTGAGCACAACTGGTTGAACTAGACTGCACTGCCCTTCAAACACTGACTAACATACTTGGACTTCATACTGGGTCTGGCTGAATAATGTGGATAAATAAGTCAAGAAATCTCCTTGCACTTCTGGCATGAGGCCTGGGTTTAAAAGCAACATTTTTTTTTCTTTTGTGGAGGAAAAGGCTTCCCCTGTGCTCTGCTGTATTTCCTCCAACCTGTGTATCTGCATGTTCAAATCCAACAACTGCAGTGATTGGCTGGAGGACTTCCTTCTGCTTGCCCCTCCCCTCTGAGAGGAATCCCAGATTTGAAGATGGCAACTGGAAGTTTCCCTTGTGTTGTGAAGTGTGGCACTCTGCCTTTCTCCGCTTGTGGTGGTAGAACTAGTAAGCCCTTAGCTTTTCCTTTACCTCATCTTTCTCAACCATTTTAGGCAATAAACTTTTAGGTCTTATCACAGAAGCCTGATTTTCTGAGAGGGGACCTTTCCTCCTCTTCACTTCTACTGGAGACCAGAAATGTTTTCTTTAATAAATATTCAGAAGTCTGATGAATGGTAAGCCTTTCCAGGCCCACTTGATTGGCACTTCCCTTTATTTATTTATTTTTTTTAAATATTCCCTAACGGTGCCATACTGCCTGTCTATTCACAAGAAAAGGCTGTCTAGCTTCATCTTGCTAACTTTAAATAAATATTCTTAGTTAACTGCAGAGAGCAATTAGTCCTAACCAGACAGGAGAAGAAAAACTGGAGTTGAGGGGGAAGTTGCAAGGGTTATAACAGGCTGAAAATATCTGTCTTCTGCCTTGTTCAGTGATTGCAAAGGGATAAACCCAGAAGAAGTGGATTGCTCCTTTAGCTTTCCTGAGAATGAGTAGCAATTGATAAACAATCAATAGAGCGCTAAAAACAAAACAAAAACCTGCTTGCAGCTAAAGCACGAAACAGCCTGGTTTTGCCCTTGATTTGAACAATCTCTGTGAGACGAGCTGTTTCCAACATAGGAAACAAATATCTTTTAAGAGTGTGAGAAGCCCACAAAAAAGATGAATGTTGTAACCTGAGAATGCTGTATGTCAAAAAGAAAAGTAATTGGCAGGTGTAAAATGTAATGTGGCAAAAGCAGTACCTTTTCCATCCCTGACTCTTTCACAGCTTTGTCCACAATACTACGAACCTCATCCTCATACTTGTGAAGATTCAGCTGAAGGAGGTCTGCAAGTGTTGTTTCATCAGACATGGTAAATTTTACCTAATGCAGAAATAAATGTTGGAAAGACTGTCAGGCCAAGAAGACACTCTGTTATTCTTATTTTGCACTGCAATAAGTGAATACTCAAGGTTTTTTCACACTATACTGTTACAGTGCTATAATTCCACTTTCAACCTTCTGTGGAATTCTGGGGTTTGTAGTTTACGGAGGCCAAAGAGCTCTCCGGCTGAGAATTCTAAAGGCCCCTCCCTAAACTGCAAACCCCAGGATTCCATAGGATGTTGAAAGTGGAATAATAACACTATAACAGTGGAGTGCAGAAAGGCCCTCAGAAGGAACTTACCTCCAGGTAAGTGAATGTAGAATTGCAGCCTTAGGCAAAATGTAAGAGAAGGAAGTGCTAGAGTGAGCTTTGTAGAAGTATTGACCTCATTTTACTTTTTTAAAGATGTCAATTAAAGAAGAATCTCTGATATGAGGTGAATAATATTTCTGCAGTTCTCTTTCAAGCACTGTTCCTTGTCAAATCATATCAAGTGTCTAGATTGCTTTCCTTGTCACATCTATCATCCTTGTTCTGCTATTTAACAGAAAACAGGAACACACATACACGTGCACAAGAGAGACTGTCACAGACCAAGAAATGAAACTCAGTTTTTAGAAGCTCATTGTATGTGGTTTTTGGCAGGTCAGTGGAACATGAAATCAAACTCATCTGTCTCTGGTTCAACCAGAGGCCAGCATGATTACTTGAGCTTTTGTTGATGAAGATCCAAAATAGCAGTGGCAGGACGTAACACTAAAATAGGCAACAGAATATTGTCTTCATTTCAGGTCTCTGAGTTTGGGCCGATGGTTAACAGGAGGAAGCTTATAGAGGACTTTTTGAGATGCTGAGAGTTGGCATGGATCTGTTTGTCCAAGAGACGTTTAAGTACATGTGATTTGGATAAGGAATATGAATATGGTAGAGAAGCCTATCACAGACAAAGGGCTTTAACAGGAGAACCAACTAATAGCTACAGGGTTTATTAAAGGAACAACAGAAAATGGAAGCATTCTTTATAACTTGTATAGCAAAGCTTTCCAAACTTTTCATGTTGGTGACACACTTTTTTGACATGTGTAATTTTGTGACACAGTAATTCAGTTTTACTAGCAAACTTGAAGTACTAAGAGGCATAGCTAGGGTGGGGTAAGGCACCCCCCCAGTCCTGGTACCAACACCCTTGCCAGGGAAAGGCCCCAGCGAGAGCAGCGGCAGGGGGAAAGGCAGCCCCCTCCTACCTGGTCCTTGCCCGCTGCCATCGTTTTTGTTGGGGAAAGGCCCCAGCGAGAGTGACGGCAGAAGGCCAGGCTTGGGTAGAGGGGTGTCTTCTCGGTCAGGGAGGCAACACACCAACACACTATAGGGAACACACTAATGTGTTGTGGCACACCATTTGGAAAACCCTGCTGTATAGTATACCTGAGTGGCTTGCATGAGTTCTTTCCAATGTCTGTCTCGGATAGCTGGATTCTGGAGCTCACTCACAGCTCGGAGAGATGTGATCATGTTTTTAACAGTGTTGTCCAGTCCCACAAAAGCATCCCATGATCTCATTTCCTTGTCTAACCCTCTTACATCTTTAGCAAATTTCTTACAGTCAAGATCCATCTGCTCAACATTAATTTCCTTCCATTTGGTTGTCTTCCAGTCATTAATGCTTTCATTTACCTGAATTAGAATACATACATACATACATATATGGTTTTTCTATTTACTTTAGTTTTGTTTGAAGCCATAATTACTAGTTTAAAACAAATTTCAGTCTGTACTTTATTAACTGAAATTTCATGGATTTTTCAGTATTATTTGTTTTAGATCTCTCTCTCTCTGTGTGTGTGTTTAGAGAGAGAGAAAGAGAGAATTATATTTTTATATCAGTATTGTTTTTATTGTGTTCTTCAGTTGTTTTGTACACTGCCTTAACAGAACTTTTAAGTCTTGAAGAATGGCTTAGAAATGTGTTAAAGAAAAAGCTGGAAGGAGAATGCAAAGCAGGGGCACATATCATGTTGGTTATGTGACATCCCTAATAGGGCAATGATAGAAGAAACCCACACTTTTTGCTTTCCTCCTCTTTCCCACCAGAGAATGAGGGGCTGGTACTTACCAAGAATGTTCATTCTTAGATGGCCTGGAGAAGCAATCCACATGCTGTTGGGTTATTCGCCACAGACCAAGAGATGAATCAGGAGTCCAAAGTCCAATGTCCTGCTTCATCAGCTGGCACAGGGAAATAACCCAACAGTATGAGGATTGCTCCTCTGGACTCTCCAGAGAATGACAAATGAGGCCACTCTTATGGAGACTGGGGTAGCCCTCCTATATAATTCACTGACTGGCTATTTAAAGACTGCTTGGGCACACTTGGCTGAATGACACACCAAAGGAATGCTCAATGTCTGTAGAAATAAATGGAAGAAAAACATCTGTAGTTATAGAACAGCTGTGTTTTGGAGAATTCTACTAACAACTTTCCATGTGGTTTGTGACCTCTCTGGGGTCACTGATCTTTCAGTGTTGCATGTTCCCAACTTTCCTGGGTAGCAAGAAGATCCTAGGCAGAAGTTCTGGCTGGATTAATTATGTGTGAATTAGCAAGGATGCCCTTTTGTGACAACTGCAATTTACAATTATGGCAGCAGAGCAGAGATGCTCTCAAAAATGAGAGATCTACTATGCAGCCCTGGCTTCCTAGACACAAACCTAGGGCTTCCAGGTGCTCCTTCCTTTCTTCAGGCAGCTCACAGCTCTCCCTGATCCTCTTTCTCTCTGCTTGTTCTAGTTTCTCACAAATATGACTGTCCAACAATCAGGGCAGGCCTTATGTCCTTGCTGGTAGATTCGCCATTCAACAACTGCTAAAGAAGGGATAGGAACCTGTAGCCCTCCAGTCGGACTCCGCGCCCCATCTGGTTCTGATAAAATAACCAGTGATCAGTGATGATCTGAGTTGTGACCCAAAAGACATCTGGAGGAGCACAGACTGCCTACTCCTGTGCTGAAGGAACATTTATACACTTTTGCCAAAATATGAATTCTAACCAGGCAACACTTCCAGGCAAAACCATGTTTTGGTAGAATGGTTGGATAGTAGATTCACAAGAAAATATTCATACTTTGATCTACAGGATGAACAGTTTTTGCAACCTGAATTATTTTTATCTGAGTTCCACAACTTGATACCAAAATTTGGGGTTTTGACCTCAACATTTTCACTGCCTTGTGGTGGAATTCAGATTTCAGTTCAGGAGTTCTACATCTACAAATGACAGGTTCAACTTCTTACCAAGACAATCATATCCCAGAGCTCCTTGAGCAAGCGGACTTCCTTATGGCAAGCTTTCAGCTGCTTGTAATCTGGGACAGATACTTCAAACAAGCTTGCTGACTTGGAAAGGGCTTCCATCTCTTTTTCCATAGTAGTAATCATCTTTTGTTGCTGGAAGCAGAAAATGAAATGGCATTAACTAATGTTTTAGCCAGCTGAATGCAGATATTATGTTGGCGGCAATGGTGTGGATTGGCTGCCTCACCTATGTACCTTCTCAGCATATGTTAGCATAATGTAACTTGCACTGATGCCAACATACAGAGAGCAAATATAGGCAGATGAGCAACAGAGGAGGATTGTTGCAGTGAGCTTCTGTGGAAGCTACCCTGCAGGATAGATTAGCTTCAACGCTGCTGAAGGCTACACTGATATATGGTTGGTGGAACATGCTGTAATTGTCGCTGGTGACCATGCCCTCATACAACCGCACACCAGGAAACCACTGAGACCAGACAGCTTGGCTGATTATTTAAAAAATTCTGTTTTGCTGTGACACTAAAAGTATTCCTATTGTTCCGTAGGGAAGAAAGAAATGCTACCATGTAAACATTACCATCTCTTAAGTAAATTACCTTGTTAAGAGATTTGTAGGGGTCTGGATCAACAAAAGTGAAAGGTGCATCTACTCGGAATTTCTCTCTGAATTCGTGTTGTTTAATCTAAGAGGAAAAATAAGAAGAGAGTAGCCTGGTTAAGCAGGATGATGCAGCATCTGGAAGCCAGGGCTTGATCTCTGGCACTTAGATGAGAACACTCTGGATGATGTTTTAAGACCCCAAAACAAATAGTAGTTGTGGCAAGAGAGCTTATGGGCCACCACTCTCTAAAACATTCACAATGTGGCACAACCTGTAGGGAATAATGAGGCACCATTCAAACCTTTTGTTGGCCTTATTTGTTACCATTTTTCTTTTCTACACTCTTAGTGCCTTGTATATGCCATGATATCAGAACATGTTATTGTTTTCAGAAAGATAGCTATGTTTCTATCAGTGAATCCATACTGTACAATTAAAACAGTGTCATACCACTTTAACTGTCATTGCTACCTCTTATGGAATCCTGTGATTTGTAGTTTGGTGAAGCTATTTAGACTTCTCCTCTAGAAAGTTCTCCTCCCCTCAGCATGTCAGTTGGGCAGAGGAAATGGTTAAGCACAAAAGATACCTCAAACTGCTGACATTTTCTTCGGATAATTGTAACTTCATTGGCTTGAAGGGGAGCAACATTCTGCTTGACTTGGAATGACAGCTTTTTAGTGTTATTCCATTGTTCTGGCAATTCCTAAAAGGAAGCAAAAGGAGAGCTCTCAAAATATTTTGCTCACACAACTGGGAGAGAGCTGGCTATTCAGTAAAACCAAGAAAAGCAGCCACAGAACAATGTAGGGGAGGAGGGGAGGGTGAAAAAGAAAGCCAGAGAGTCAAGATGCAAAATGGTGGAATAATGCTCTGTCCGTCCAGGTTTGCAGGTTTTTGAACTTTACTCACAGCATCAATAAAGGGGAAATATGCATACACTATGTAGGACCTAAGCTTCATCAGTGGATGCAGAGATCATGCATGATCTTGGAAGGTTGTGCAGCCATCTACACATTTTGTGGACCAGATGCATGCCTGGATGGGGGCATTCTTAAAGGCTGTACCTTGCTTCTGCACCAAACATGTATGAACATGTTATACAAGCAACCAATATTTGGGGTTGCTTGTCTTCTACAAAAGGAAAGAAGCCATTTGATTCCCCTTTAAAAAGCTAAAATTGAAAACCACCTTTATCCAAATATCTTCAGTGAAAAGCATCCAGTAGCTTACCTGCAACTGAGTATGGATCTCTTCAGGCATTTCTTCTCCATAGAGTTTTAACAACTCAATAGTCTGCTTCAGAGGCTCAAACATATTGTCAGTCGCTACCTGTCTATCTTTGACCCTCATGAGGTGCCCCATTACTTCTACAAGCCCATCATAGTCACCTTCTTTCACTGGTTTAGTCAAACCTGCATTGGCCTCTTTCATGAAAGCAGCAAGATCCTGAAGGCTGTAAAAGAAAGAACAAGTTCCACTTGGGATATCTTGACCTATTTCAATACTAAGGGAAACAGAAAGGAATATGGGAGTCATATCCAGAAGGGTAGCTGTGTCTGTGTGTTGCAGTAGAAACAACAGAAGAGCTGTACTTTAAAGATTAACAAACATTACGGAATATATACATTTTGTGGATTAAGACAGCAATTTTTAGGATTTCATGTAAGATGGTTGACTCCTATGTCCCTTTGAGGAGGCAGAATTTGCAGAAGGCTCTGGAGTCTTATTTGGGAGCCAGACAGAAAAGAGAGAAAAAAAGCTAACAACCACTGAAAATGATTTAACATAACAATTGTCCAATTCTGGAACTCAAAGAAGGTCAGATCCTTCAGCTACAGGATCTAATACTTCCTTTCATGGTTCTTAGTGGTTTTTCTCCTTTCTTACAAATACTAGAATTTAGAAACATCCAAAACTGTTAGGAAATATTTCTTCACACAGTGAAAGGTGCCAAGTCTTTGTATATTATACAGTCAGCCATCCACATTTGTGGGTCTCACTTTTGTGGACTTGATTATTCATGGATTATTTGCTGTCACCTTTGCTGCCTCCCTATGCCATGCTGCCTCTCTATGCCATTTTTAACAGGGATTGCAAGCCTCATGAGACTGAGAAACTGAACAAGGGTTGTAAGTCCCTTTTTAAAATCATGTGGGGCAGCAGTGCAGGTGGCAGTAAGCCCTACCAGCCACCCACTTCTGCCTTGTGAAGGAATCCTGATGCCTCAAAGGAATCCACAGTGGGTTGAATGTGGTGATCATACTTTTTTTGTGTGCTAAATATGGTTTGGGAAGGCCTAGAGTTATTCACTTTTTTCAGTTTAACAGGGGTCCTACGCCCCTAACCCTAGTGAATGTGGAGGGATGACTGTACCCTTATGCCTTCTAAGAGCCCTCTAACTACAAGCAGTGATGCTTCAAACTTATGCTCCGAATGATTGCAGCTGATCACCAGGCGGGCAGATGAGTGGAACTGTGCCATTAGAATGTGCACCGGACATTGCCAAAATGATTTCCCATCCTACCTGGTGGTGACATGGTCAATCAGGTGCTGCTTGAACATGAGGCTCCAACGCTTGATGGTATTTAGGAGGGCTTGCTTGAAGGGACGGCAGTCACTTTGCAACCAACCATTGAATACTTTGGTGTTATCAAACTTAGATATTTCCTCATAGAGCTTCTCATAAGTGTCAATCTAGAAGGCCACAAAAAGCCATGACACAATGGGAAAGTGTAAACCAGCAAATAAATACTTCTACATGCCCACCAGAGCTTAGAAGAAATTAATTACAAATAACTAGTTACTGGTAATCAATTTCTGCCAAACCTTAAAGTATATAATATTGCAGCTGGAATTTAACAAAGGAATAACCTCACTTCTTTTATAATAGAGTGTGGCCTCACTAAATGGTAGTGCCTCATCATGCTCATGAAGGGTGATGACACTTTTCTTGGGTTACTGATACAGAACAAGTACTATATCTGGGCAGTGGATTGCAGAAAGCTGGGAAAGCCATGCTGAGACCAGGACTATGAAGGACTGGAATGGATACCTCCCCAGATGTATGGATCAGACACACAGACACAGCCTAGACACCACCTCTTACCTGTAGCTGAAACTGTTCTAAGGTGGGTGCAACATGAGGCAGGTACTCCTCTGCATGGGACTCCAGTTCTTCAGGCGTTAGGGCCCGGCCAAAGGTGAGGAAGCGCTGCATAAATTCATGTGGATCATCCATCCAAAGGTATGAATATTTCTCAAAGGAATCTTGATATTCCTCACCTTGCTTCATGGCACTGATCACAATGTTTGCTACCTCCTCTCGCATCTCCATCAATTCTCCTGTATCTTCTAGGTCAGACTGAAAAAAATGAGGAATATTATTGCCAGTAGGGACATGAATGAGCAGAATCATCCTGAGCTTGGGAACTTTACTTTTTTGGACTATGGCCACTTCCGCACTATACTATTATAGTGCTATTATTCCACTTTCAATCTCCTATGGAATTCTGGGGTTTGCAGTTTAGGGAGGGGCATTTAGAATTCTCAGCCAGAGATCTAGTTGGCCTCAGTAAACTACAAACCCCAGAATTCCACAGGATATTGAAAGTGGAATGATAGCACTATAACAGTGTAGTGTGGAAATGGCCTATGACTCCCAGATTTCCTGCACCAGCATGGCCAATGACTCTGCTAGGGATTCTGAGAGCTGGAGCACCTAAAAAATAACATGTCAGCTTGTGAGCTTGTCAAAGGTTAATGGTTGGCCATTGTGGAAAATAAGATACTAGACTACAGCCATTTCCACACTACATTCTTATAGTGCTATTATTCCACTTTCAACATCCTGTGGAATTCTGGGGTTTGTAGTTTACTGAGGCCAAAGAGCTCTCTGGCTGAGAATTCTAAATGCCTCTCCCTAAACTGGAAATCCCAGGATTCTAAAGAAGGTTGAAAGTGGAATCATAGCACTATAACAATGTAGTGTGGAAACATCCTACATTTGTCTTTCATTTGAACAAAAAGTTCTCTTTTGACATTCTTGTATTTTGTCTTTATGTCCAGCAGATGTTAATGTTATTCATGTCATAGTATACCCTATTTGCTGGTGTATAAGACTCACTTTTTCCCCTGAAAAATACTGTTTGAAAATGGGGTGTGTCTTATACGGCAGTGCATCTTTTATGCCAGCAAATAGTATCTGCCAGCGTATAAATGGGGTGCATCTTATATGCTGATGCATCTTATACACCAGCAAATACCGTACATACTTTACCAACTCACAAACGGTAACATAAACATTAACAACTAAATTCTTCTTGTAATTTGTAGGGGACCTGCATGTCACCATGGCTGGAAACACACTCCACAACTCTGAACTGCAGTTGTTCCAGCACAAAAGAATTTTAATTTCATTTCATTTATTATGGCAAACAGCACAAAAGCTTGTAGGCTGCTTAGGTGTCTGAAACTGAGCTTTCATTTTTAAAAAGTTTCTGGCCCTTGTGACTGCAACCCCGCTAGAAATATGCAGATAGCATTTAAAAAAAATCTAAGAGTATAAGTGATCAATTTGATTGTACTGGTATTATATTCACATCTGAGAGTATTGTGGGGGTGGAATCTAACGGCAATTGTGTGAATTGTTGAAGTCTGCTATACAGATGGCAGTCATTCACTTCTAATAACAAAAATTGCTTCCTTTTTGTTACCAAAGGTAAATGCTTTTGATGAATGAATGAATGAATGAATGAATGAATGAATGAATGAATGGATGGATGGATGGATGGATGAATGAATATTTACTTCGCAGGTGTGCTGCAGCCTCTAATTCATCTTCAGTAAGGAAAAAATACAACAGAGTGGAAATAATATCTGCATGTGCCAACCTAGGAGACAGACTCATAGGTGTGGCAAGAATTTGGATAACTCAGACACTCTTTGACTTGCAGGCACAGTCCTACGTTTTTATCTTTATCATAGGAGAGACCTTCTAGTTGCACAGTTGAGCAGTGAAGCTTCCAAGAACAGAGCCCCGTATAAAGGTGATGTTCCAATGCATCATCAGAAATTATCATTGTTCAGAGAATTACATAGATATATAAACCAAACCAAAAGTCACATCCAGTACTTTCCACCCCAAATTAAGGAAGAACTAACCTTATAGCTGAGTTTCCCTTCTGACAATCGTGGTATAAACTTAGCTGTTTCATAGATATCATTCATCAGATTTTCTACCACTTCCAAAAAGCCCTGGTCTGCTCCCACTTCCAGTGACGGACGGTACCTCAACTCATCTTTATACAGTTCCATGCGCACTTCAAACAGAGGGGCTACATTGGCCTGAAACACAGTAGTGTATTCAAGTCACTTTTTTACCACTCTTATATTCAAAACATAGTTTAAATATTGCTCCATTAAGTCCCTGTCCCAGCTTCCTACAATTATGGCTATGACTTCTATTCTGTATGACAGAAATTATATTGATGGAAAATGTGTAAAAGCAGATACCAGTTTTCAGGTATTTGAAAATATACAGAAATGTTCAGAAACCTGAATGTTTCTCAATAAGTAGAAATGAAAATTCATCCAAATTTTACCCACCTGTTCTCCCCTATATTCTTAGGATCCCTATGCAATCCTATCACCATATTTGCTGCTAAAAACTGTTAAGTGTACAAAAATCAGTATTACTTACAAAGCAATGCTTTGGAGGAGACTGAGTTAATGTTCTATTGGGCCATGCCAATGGTGGAAGGGGATGGAGCTAGGACTTCACTCCATTCCCTACAGAAGGTTTTGTTTTTTTTCCCTTTTTCAAATTTCTTTCCATTAGTATCAATAGGAATTAAAATGCCAAACCAAATAGTATGAATCTATATAGGGAAATGGAGCATATTTAAACCCAAGTTGCTCCTATAGCAGTCTAGGAGTGAGGGCTTATGGCTGCCTACTTTTTATGCCCATGGAGCTCTTGATGCCTATAGCTGGAGACCTTCAGTATAGAAGCTGAATCCACACTGAACCCTTTCCTTGTGGGCAGAAGCATTTCTACCCCACTGTAATATTCCTCAGATTGTTGGCTGAAGGAATCAGGAGTGCTTTTTTAGTCTAATAAGGAAAATTTCTTCCCTCATTTGTAAGCGTATCTACCTAAATTTATTCTGATTGCAAAAATCTATGTTTTTTTGTGACAGAGGCTGAATTTATGCACCTTTGAAATGAAGTAACACAAAGCTGGTAACAAAGATACATGTCTTAGAAAACTATAATTTTAAAAACCCTTAGAAACCTCACCAACGTACATCAATTGACATGTTGCTGAGTAGAAACTGCAGTGATTTGCGGACAAACTTAAAGTAGCCATCCAAAACAATGTCATCTACGTATTCCACATAATTAGACCATATTGCTATTTTCTTATCAGCCTTGAACAATTCTGCATTTTCCTGTAAATAGAACAAGTCATTAGCTCGGATAAGCAACGCTCTGAGGCTAGCCAGTATTCTTTGGTTAATGTAAAATACTCTAGCAGTTATAATAGCAGAAGATCCACACAACAAATACTTGGTCAACTGAACTATTAATGACAAAACCACCAACAGATGGAATTTCTGATTGGAATAATTTTCTGGCATGCCATAGTCACTAAGCCTGATACATTAAAATTAACCACAGTTGCACAAAGTATGCCATTCAAATAAAAAATACTAAATCTAACAAATGAGAGAAACATGCATATATACACACTTTGCAAAGCAGTGCTCTCACCCTGAGATTTCTCCCCCATCTCAAAAACTGGAGAAGAAAGACTGGACCCTGAGATCTAAGAACCATAAGCTGGAAGATGCAAGACTCCCTGCAACCTCATTAAAAGATAAAATTCCTCTCCTGAAAGCTTCTAGAAGAGGCAATTTACTCTTTGGGATGAGAAAAAGGGCATCCTGTGGAGTCCATAGGGGTTAAGGGCTACTAAAACAGGTTGGAGAGGGCCGCATGAGGCCCAAGGAGTGCACTTTGAAATAGGGTGGACCACGTGTCTTCCTTTACACAAGACAGTCATCTATCTGAAAATGTCCTCTATCTGGAGGTCTATCTAGCTTGCCAAAGATCAAGAACTATCAGATTGGAGGTAAACAGGGTTTTTGGAGCTGCTTATCAAGAATTAGCACCTGGACAGAAGATGGAGCAATGAGATATACAAGTATTCAGGCTAGAAGAGGCCCTCCCCAAGGCCCTTCCCACAGCTTACCTTTTTGCGGAGCTGGGGTGCGGGGATCACACAAGCAGCCTCTTGCGAGAGGCTCTCACGTCTCCATTGCTTCAGCTCTGCAGCTGCTGCCTACTAGCAAGCAGGTAGCATGAGAGCCCCTCTTTGTCCTTCCACAGTGCGCCCTGGGATCTTCCCAGGTTGCGCTGGAGAAGGAAGCACGAACACCACAGCTCCGGAGCTCCACACGCATGGTAAATGTGTGCGGGGCCTCAGAGCAATGCACAATTGCACATCATTTTCAGCTCAAAGCCAAAAATGAAATAGTGCACAATCAGCGCCTGCCAGCCCCTGGAGCATTGCGCAATTGCGAGTGCATCGTGTGGACTGCTCCTCACAATTGTGCGACGCTCCAGGGGCCCTTTCGCATGGCAAATGCCATGTGAAAAGGGCCCAAATCATCTTCTAAAGCAGGGCTGGGCGCCCTCTGAAACCTGAAGAACCACACCATCCAACTTTCAGTTCCTCCAGAGCATCCAAGGACTGCAGTACACTGTTATGGTCACCATTTGGAATGAGCAGAAGTGAGTCTTGTTTATCTTTGGAGCCAGTATGGGGTTTATTTGGAGACTCACTGAGCTCGGCAGTTTAGGATGTTTGCTGCAAAGTACATGAGTTGCCTCCTCCAGGAAATGTAATTTTTGTGCTCTTTTCTTCTGAAATGGAAACCTTCTTTCTACCCATGTGAGCAACTAGGAAGGTGGAAATAGCGTTGGCTGCTGGATCTACTAATTGAACTTTTGTGTTTTGAGCCACTGTTACTATTTTAGATGATTTTCACATAGACTCTAATTTGATTTTATGCTCTGAGTGACACTGAGCATCTCTAAAAGGCAAGATAAAACTATTATAAATTAAAGAATAAATAACTCAATAAATCTTATATTGTCTCAGCTCCAAAACCAGAACAAACAGTATATTCCATAGCATCTCTGATAGTGATCAAAGCTAGAGTTATTAGAAGAAATGGGCAATCTCACACAAAAGACACCCACATGCTTTGAAAAAGAAAATACAGATACCTGCATTTTGCTGTAACGTGCAAAGCAGTTCAGATAATCACCCACCAAAGAACAAAGCAGGAGTGGACAACTGTGTGAGGTGGTGGTGGCGGCTAGGAGACTGGGGGGCATACTCACCCACCGTAACCCTCCCCTCATGATTGCTCCCAAATGCCCCCTAATGCCATTTAGAGGTGGTGAGTGAAAGTTTGACCATGTCTTTCAGCCACCCAGGTCATTTTAGGCCCATGAGAGGCCTTTTTTTTTTTTCCAAAACAGAAAGTGGCTGGAAGCCACTTCTTGTCATGGGCTTCCAGGACCTAGATTCAGACTCAGAGTCTGAGACAGCAGAACCTGCTCTGAGCCCTGGCTCAGAGACTGTAACAGCAGAACTTGCAGAGCAGACAGTACCACCACCCACCTCAGAGACAGAACAGGGGGCACTGCCAGCCCCAGAAGGAAGCCCTGCTCCTTCTGACATGGAGAATGACTTACCAATACCCACCTTCACCCAGTGTAGACACCAAAGGGAATTCCTATGCCATTCCCAGCAAATTTATGCCAAACAACAATTAATCAAGCACCAACTGTGCTGATCCCTGAACCTATAAGAGCTGAGCCATTCTCCTCCACATCTTGTCAGTAATTAATTGACTGTTTCTCCTGCCAGGCTTCTGTTTGTTACCCTTGCCTGCTGTTCTTGCCTCTGACTTGTGTTTATATTGCCTGCCTCTGATTTATAGACCTTGCTGGGACTGTTATTTGCATCTCATTTGTAAGACTGTTTCCTTGCAAAAGTAAATTTACTACTTTGCTGGCAGAACCTCTTGCTGTGTGTGCTATCAGCTGCCTTTGGCTGCCAGCCCAGACCAAGCGTGCTCTCTTCTAGTTTACTTCCAGTTTTAAAAAGGTCTTTCTTGGGCTTAAAATGGCTCAAGGCCCTACCCAAATGTGGCAAAAATGTCCCCCACATCTGCTAGAGGGCATTTGGTGGCATTTTTTTTCACCCCGGGGCCCTGGAATCCACACCCAGTCCATGGGCCACACATTGCCCACCCCTAGAGTAAAGAAATGGCTGTGGCTTAGTGGTGGAACACACGTCATACCCAGGTAAATTCTCTGCCTGAAATCTTATGAAGTTGCTGCCATTTAATGTAGGTAATACTAAGCTTGATGGAATTATGGTCTGATTCAGCTTTAGGCATTTTTATATTTATGGAAGTATGTTAAAAAGTGTTCCTGTTTCTAAGAGCTGCATAGTCCCAACTATTATGAATCTCTCACCTCAACCATAGCCTGGATCTTCAGCCCAGCATCTTTAACTGCTGCATAGCGCTTGTGTAAATACGTTTGTCTTCCATCCAGGTCAAGGAGTGCTGTCTCCTTATTGTCTTTCCTTTCAAACAAAGGAGTAGCTGACCATTCCTATAAGAAGCATCAGACATATGAGAAATTTCCCCTTATACAACTTGGAAAAAAAACAGTTCATGTACAGAGGAGCAAAACTAAATACTTATCAAGGAACAACCTTTTTTATTATTATTATTTCAAAGTGTCTTATAGGTATACACCTAGAAAAAATAATTTCTCACAAGTTGCTCACCTGCATTAGCTGTGAAATATTCTCCACATTTAACTTAGCTTTCTGAATCCTTGTCTCTAAATCATACAAGATATTACGCATCTCTTGAATATAGTTCATAACACCTGGTTGGGATGGGATGGGGAATGAGGAAACAAATCGTAAGCTGATGCAGATCTCTTAATATTGACCATCAAGCGTCTCTGTACGAAATCACAGATAAGGATTGAAATGACAAGAAAAAAGATTCTAACTAAATATTAATGTCCCAATGACAAGAGCTATTGGACAGTGGAAGGTCTTCTTGCAAAGTGGTGAATTCTCCTTCATTGGAGGTTTTTAAAGAGAGGCTGGACGGCTACCAGCCAAGGATGCTTAAGCTGTGGATTTCTGCAATGGCAAGAGAATGAATGCTTGGGATAACTCTTCGGGCTTTGCTAGAGAACCTGGATATAGGCAACAAATGACTGGATGGCAACACATGCTTCACATACAAAATGCCAGAGTTTCTCCTCCTTCAGTGCCAGGCCCTTTCTGCAGGAGCCCTCCATCTCGACATACGGATGGGAGAGGAGCAGGACCATGAGGAAGCTTCTGCATGACATTGTTGTGGTCCTGTCCTTTTCCTGTCACCAGGCGGTGCGATCATGGATTAAATCATCAATGGGTTTTCCCTGCCAGTGACTCACAATTGCATGATCATCCCGTACTTACCCGGCCTGTGGAAGTGCTGGATGGAGGTGCTTCCTGCCCCTTGGGAAAGTGCCCGGCTGCACTGCAGAAGGAAGAGGTGTGTCCATTGCATTTCCTTCAGCAGGGAGCCAGCCGGTGCTGAGGAGAGTGTTTGCACCTGTGCTCTCATTCTGGCAAAGCTGCTGTTGGGATGATGCTGGGACAACACCAGAGACAGGTACAGTGCAGAAAAGGCCCCACTCTCTGTGAGATTTGTCTCCCCTCCCAGAGAAGCATGGAGAAGCTTCCCTGAGATGTCAGCCGCTGCCCTGAGACTTGCAACTCTACAGACAGGTGATACAGGTTTTTGATGCTCATAATGCACCACACCATAATATTTTGGGCCGTAAAAAGAGGAAAGATGCAGCTAGCAACTCTTTGGGCCTTTCTGCCCTACTCTGTTATAGTGCTATTCTTCCACTTTCAACATCCTATGGAATCCTGGGGTTTGCAGTTTAGGGAGCGGCCGTTAGAATCCTCAGCCAGAGAGCTCTTTGGCCTCAGTAAACTACAAGCCCCAGAATTCCACAGGATGTTGGAAGTGGAATAATAGCACTATAATAGTGTAGGGTGGAAAAGCCCTTTGTTTTTTAGTATCAATCCTGTTGTGTCAGGTCAACTTTAAGAGTGGTTGTTTTGTGGCCATTTAGCATGACTAACAGATGGACTCAAAAATTAGCATAGAGTACTTTGTCCATTTTGTTCTCAGTCCTAAAAAAATGGGGGGGGGCATGATTCGTGACAGAGAAGTTATACATAACTGTACCTTCATTGCTCCAGAACAGATTAGTCTCAGCTTTCTGCAGGCCAACATCAATTTGTTCCAGCTCACTGTTGACCAATGGAAGTTCTACTGGCAAAATTGTTAGCTTGATCTGAAAAAGAAGAAACTTTTCTTAGAGTGCATGCTTGGCTTCTTTTGAGAACCATGGAAAGAATGTGCTATCTGGAATGTTCCATCTCTCACATCAGTCCCACCCTAAATGTTTAGAAGGATCTGGACAGCTGTACAAAGCAGGGTGTGCTGGAATGAATGGCTTTGGATTAGAATTAGTCCCTGGCTCAACTGCAGCTCTCAAAAAAATCACTTTAAAGTATCACAAATGTGTCATTTCAGACATGTTAAACATTGGTATAAGAATAAAAATAGAGAAAATTGTTTATTATTTATAGCTGCCCAGAAATGGTATCCTATGATTGAATATCAGGTTCTACCACCCATTACTTGCTGAAGTGGTAAAACAAGATTTGTAAATCAAGAAAAGGCTATAGGGACCCAGGCTGAAATTTCCACTTAGCTGTCATGTTTACTGGATGACTTTCCTCTAGCTCTTTATCTGGGTGTGGAAAGAACCATATACGCCACCTTGAATTTCTTGAAAGAAAGGCAGAATATAAGCATGGGAAATTCTGACAGGAGCAGAGGCCTGTTTCCCCTCTTGAATCCTTGGAGTTTGTGCTTGTACAAAAAACTCCCACCCCAAACAAACAAACAAACAACAAACAAACAAACAAAAACCCAAACCACAAAAGAACAGGTTGCTTACCTGTAACTGTGGTTCTTCGAGTGGTCATCTGTGCCCTCATACATTAGGAACTTTCACGCCTGCGCGGTAGCGTTCGGAAGATTCTAGAGCTCGTTAGCTTTGGCGGGAACCCCTCCCCCACGTCGGTACTGCGCATGCTCCTCCCGCCGACTAACGGTCTCTCCTCAGTTCTGGTCCGCCGAAGCAGACGGGACCTGAAAAAGAGGGGAAGGCAGGGCAGGGATGTATGAGGGCACAGATGACCACTCGAAGAACCACAGTTACAGGTAAGCAACCTGTCCTTCTTCTTCGTGGTCTCTGTGCCTCATACATTAGGAGACTGTGTAGCTTACCAGTAGAATGGTGGGTCAGGTCCCAGATCCTAAAGCACAGAAGACAGTACAGCACGTCTGAACCGGGCATCTCTCCTGGAACGGCAGTCGAGCCTGTAGTGGCGCACGAAGGTTGACGGCTGGGCCCCGGTCGCCACACGGCAGAGTTCCGACAGGTCGACGCCTCACAGGAGGGCAGCAGATGTCACCACGGCCCTGGTAGAGTGGGCCCGAAGCAGGTCTGGCGGAGGCTTCCTGGCAAGCTCATACACCAGCTGAACAGTCTGTATCACCCACTTAGAGAAACGCTGGGTGGATACTTTGTGGCCTCTCCGACGCCTGCCGTAACAGACAAACAGATGGGGTGTCTGTCTGTAGGCTGCAGTTCTGTCCTTATAGAAGGCCAGCGCCCAACGCACATCAAGGGAGTGGAGGGAACGCTCCAGAGGTGTCGTCGGGTCCGGGTAGAAGGCCGGCAGGATGATGTCCTGGCTCAGGTGGAAGCTGGACACCACCTTCGGCAGGAAGGAAATGTCAGGCCGGAGGACCACCTTGTCGCGATGAAAAACTAAGTATGGCTCATCGCACCGTAGCGCCGTCAACTCTCCCGCCTGCCTGGCAGAGGTGACGGCCACTGGGAACGCGGTCTTCATCGCGAGCAGCCTGTCGTCCGACGTGGCCATGGGCTCGAAGGGCGGCCTCGTCACCTGGGACAGCACCAATGACAGCGACCACGGCGGTAGCGGCGGCGATACCGGCGGGTAAAGGTGCTGCAGGCCCTTCAGGAACTGCTTGACGGTACCGTCCCTGAAGAGAGCGGCCGACGGGGATCGTGGCGGCTGGTATGCCACGATCGCGGCGAGGTAGACCTTAAGCGACGGGAAGGCCAGGCCCTGTTGCCGGAGATGGAGGAGGAAGTGGAGCACAGTATGCAGGGTGACAGGCGATACCAGCTCTCGACGTTCCTTGGCGAAGGCCACGAAGCGCTGCCACTTGTAGTGGTAGTTCCTTCGCGTGGACTCCTTCCTGGCCGTGGTCAAGACGTTCCCGATGGCTGAATCGTCTATGGCGATATCCTCCAAGCATGGAGGGCCAACAGCGGCAGGTCCGGGTGCAACACCAGTCCGTCGGAGTGAGACAGCAGGTCCGGTACCATTGGAAACCTGAGAGTCCTGCCCCGGGCGGCCTCGATCAGGGGTCCGAACCAGTGCTGCCTCGGCCAGTAGGGCGCCACCAGGATCGCGTCCGCCTGGTCTGCAATGATCTTCGCGATCACGCGGCCCAGGAGCAGGAACGGAGGGAAGGCGTAGATCAGCCCTTCGTCCCACGGGAACTGGAAGGCGTCGCCGATGGAGCGACGATCGTGACCGGCCCTCGAACAGAACAGGCGGCACTACGCGTTCTGACTGGTCGCGAAGAGGTCGATGGTCGGCTCGCCCCATCGGTCCCGAAGCATCCGGAAGGCCTCGTTGGACAGGGACCACTCGTGATGAGAGGTGGTGTCCCTGCTGAGGGCGTCCGCCGTGGTGTTCTCCTGCCCCTCCAGGTGAACTGCCACAGGGTGTATCCGGAGCGGGACGCACCAGTTCCAAAGTTCGAGTGCGATGCCCAGCAGCGTGGTGGAGTGCGTCCCCCCTTGCCTGTTCACATAGCAGACCGCCGTCGTGTTGTCGGTGAGGATCAACACCGTGCGGCCCGTGACCAGGTGTCAGAACGCTCTCAAGGCCTTGTGGATCGCCAACAGTTCAAGAGAGTTGATGTGGAGGAACAACTCGTCGTCCATCCACCGGCTTTGGACCCGGAGATCCCCGGTGTGCGCTCCCCAGCCGAAGAGCGAGGCATCCGTCGTTACCGTGACCGACGGCCTGGGTTCGCGGAACGGCATGCCTGACAGGAGGTTCCGGTATGACTGCCACCACAGGAGCGATCGTCGTACTCGTTGTGGCAGGCGGTATCGACAGCGCTGGTCGTCCCGGAGTGGATCGAAGGCCCTGACGAACCAGTGCTGGAGCGGCCGGGCGCGTAACCTGGAGAGGTAGGTTACGGCGGTGGTCGAGGCCATGTATCCGAGGAGCTGTTGGATCCTCCTCGCTGACAGCGTCGAGGCCTCGAAGGCAGCGGATGCCGCCCGACGAAGCGTCCGCGCCCTCTCGTCTGGGAGGAAGGCCCTCGCCGATACCGAGTCGAGGGTTGCCCCGATGAAGTCGAGAACCCGGGCGGGCTCGAGATGGGACTTCTTGGGGTTGACCCTGAGTCCGAACCGAGTGAGAAGGGACAAAGTCCGATGAATGTCCCTGTACAGTTTCTGTCTGCAGGATGCCACGAATAGCCAATCGTCCAGGTAAGGGTAGACGGAGACGCCTTTCGTCCGCAGGAAGGACACAACCGGAGCCATGCACTTGGTGAACACCCTCGGTGCGGTGGAAAGCCCGAACGGCAGCACCCGGTACTGGTAGCTGGTGCCGTCGATCGCGAACCGAAGGTATCTCCTGTGCTGCGGGCGGATCGAGATGTGGAAATAGGCGTCTTTGAGGTCTATGGATGCAAACCAGTCCCCTCGGTGGAGGAAGGGGAGGATCGACGGCAGCGTGACCATCTTGAACCTCTTGGGGCGGATGTATTTGTTCACCCCTCGGAGGTCTAGGATGGGCCGCAGGGATCCGTCCGCCTTCGGCACCGTGAAGTACCTCGAGTAGAAGCCGGTGGTCTTGGCTGAAGGCGGGAGCCTCTCAATCGCTCCCTTCTCGAGGAGGGACTGGACCTCTTCCAGTAGAGCCGAGCTGGCCGGGGTGGAATAGTAGACACCCTGTGGCGGAATAGCCTGGAACTCGATGGCGTACCCCAGGCGGACGATGGTAAGTACCCAGGAGTCCACAGTGATCTCCCGCCAGCAGTCGAGGTGCCTGGCCGGGCTCGGGTGATGGAACAGTTCTACTGGAAGGGCGAAGTATGGCACGGGTGGAGTCCTGCGAAGGCCGTCAAAACCAGGACTTCGCTCCCGAGAACGACTTCTTGGACGACGAAGATGGGCGTCGTCTGGGAAGCCTCCTGGAAGCTGAAGAGGTCGACGGCCTCGATGCGGTCGACCGCGGGGACCGCGGCTGGTACGCCGATGAAGAGGAGGACCTTCTCCACGTAGGCCTCGGCTGGAAAGTGAGGCAAGTCTGGGCAGGCTGGTTTATACCCATCTTCTTCGCAGTCAGCCGGGCCTTGACGAGGTGGTCCATAGTCTCGTCAGTGGAGGAATGGAAGAGCCCTTCTCCGTCGAACGGCAGGTCTTCGATGCCCGACGGCTGTCCTCCTGGAGGCCACAGGACCGGAGCCACGCGTGGCGTCGGAGGGCTACGGCACCGACCATCACCCTCGAGGTAGCCTCCGCGGCGTGCCTCGAGGTGGCAAGCTGCTGCGTAGCCACCGCAACGGCCTCGCCGAAGATCTGCATGGCTGAGGCGCGTGACTCCTCCGGCAAGTCAGCGAGGAGCGGACCGATTCGGTCAAAGAGGTTCTGATGGTATGCCACGAGGCATGCCATCGTGTTCACCGTCCTGACCACCAGGGACGATGCCGAGTAGAACCTTCGGCCGAAGGTATCGAGCTTCCGTCCTTCACGGTCCGGAGGGGTGGTATGTGCTCGATTACCTCCCTTCGTCTGAGCCGACTCGACCACTATGCTGTTAGGTACAGGGTGTTGAAAGAGGAACTCCGCGTTCTTCTTCTGTGTCCTGTACAGATGCTCCAGCCTATGAGGAATAGGCTGAGCTGACGCCGGCTTCTCCCACGGCTGCTTCATCGCATCCACCAGGGTAGGCAGGAACGGCAGCGGTGCAGTCGATGGTGGGCGGGCTTCCAAGTACTGGAAGACCGGGTCCTGGGCTTGGGGAGCAGGTTCGGTCACCCTCAGGCCAAGAGCTGTGGCCATCCGGAGGAGGATCGCCGAGAACTGGCGGACGTCATCCGGCGCAGACTCTGGAGCTGGTTCTTCGAATCCCAGTGGTGGGGACTCAGAGAAGAAGGGGTGGACTCGGCAGAATCGGAGTCCGAGTCATAGGAGCCGCCGGATGGTGATGGCGACCTCTCTACCTCCTTCTCCTCGGCCGGCCCAGGGGCTGGAGTTGCCAGGGGAACTGCCGGAGCTGCAGGCTGCGTCGGTACCGATACGGCCGATGTCGTGACCGGTATCGGAGTCACCTGCAGGGGCACAACCGCGGGCCTAGGACGGTGTGCCGCCTGCATGGTGGTAGTCGCAGCTACCGCCGGCTGGGCCACGGTGGGCTGTGGCTGTGGCGCCGGTCGGGTCGCTGTAGCCGTCGTCCACGGCAGTGGAGAAACAGCCCTGTAGCGAGGTGAGGGCTCTGGGGTCCGACGGCGACTCGGCGAGCGACACAGGGGTGACCTCTCATAGCGGGGGTAGTGAGCCTCCCGCGGTGGCGAACGAGACCGACGACGAGGCGACCAGTACCGAGGGTCCGGGTGGTACCGGTCCCTGTAGGACGGCGAGTACGATAGTCGAGCCGGCCGGCTCGTGCCACACCTGCTCTTGGGCGTACCTTCCTAGGTAGGCCGGAGAATACGCTCTCTCTCCCGAGCGATGCCTCTCCAGGCGCATCTCCCGATATCGCGGGGATGGAGGCCTGGCCCGCTGTTCCGGCGAGCGGGACTCGTCGCGTCGAGAGGCTGGGCGCTGTTTAACCACAGCCTCCTCTCGGCGTTCTGCCGAGGGTGGACGGCGACTCGGCGGAGTGATCTCCGCGATCAACTCGGGCGGTTGAGGAGGCGAGGCCTGCACGACCTGCTCCTCATCCGACACCTCGAGGACTTCGTCTTCCTCCGGAGGCTCCTCCTCCACGGGGAGCTCCATCAGCAGAGGTTCCTCGGCGGGCTGGGTGGGTGGCGGAGTCGGGGGTCGCACCACCTTTGGTGGAGAGCGTCGTTTCTCCTTTCTCTTCTTCTTCTTACCCTTCTCCCCCAGGCCCTCAGTGGCTGGGCGTTTCTTCTGAGCCGCGGTCAGCGGCCTAGAGGAGGAGGTCGAGGCCTGCGAGCCCACAGGTTCCTCGCGTGCCCGAGTTGCCGAGATCTTCGGTATCCTCGGCAACTTCATTATCGGTACTGAGCCCGGTACCGATACCGACGAGGTCGAGGGCACGGCAGCCGCCGCTGCTGCCGAAGAAGAAGAAGAGGACGGCGTTTCTCAGCCATCGTCTCAGGGCCTCGTGCACGCAGAGACTCCTCCCAACAGTGAGACTTAAGCCTTGCCGATCTGTTGCGGAGAGTCTGATGAGTGAACTCCCTGCAAATGGGGCAGGCCTGAATGTTATGCCCCTCACCCAAACAAATCAGGCACTTAGAGTGTCGGTCGGAGAGAGCGACCTTCCTTCCACAGGAGGCGCAGCGTTTGAAAAGAGCCGACATAAACCAAAGGCAAGGCAAGAAGGCAAGTCCGAGAACGGCAAACACAGTCCGAGATCCGAAATTGTAGTCAAGCCAGAAAAGGGTGGTCAAACCGATCGAGAAGTACCAAAACCAAGTCCGAAATCCGTGAGGGGTAGTCAAAAGCCAAATCCGAAGTCAAAAAACATGAAAAGCAGAATCGAAAAAGCAAGCCAACAAGCAGAACCTTCTGTACGCTGAGGCGGACAAGAAAGAACTGAGGAGAGACCATTAGTCGGCGGGAGGAGCATGCGCAGTACCGGCGTGGGGGAGGGGTTCCCGCCAAAGCTAACGAGCTCTAGAATCTTCCAAACGCTACCGCGCAGGCGCGAAAGTTCCTAATGTATGAGGCACAGAGACCACGAAGAAGAACTACAAGTGATATAACATCACTTCTATTTTTGGCTTGAGGAATTTCAGGACATTTTTTCTGTAGTGATGAGGGAACAAAACTTCTGTATTTTGGAATGGAGTTCGCCTCTCTCTTTTTTGGACATTTTTGGCCCCCAAATAGCCAAAATCAATTTGGGAAGTCAGGAGGTTTGTGGGGCAGATGTTCTGGGGCTAAAAATGGAGGAAAAGTTCAGGGGGCCCACAGGCCACATTTTTCCTACTCATGAAATGTATGAATAAACTGACAAAAGAGAGGAAAAAAGAAGAAAATATACTTCACTCTTTATTGTTTCCTGTCATATACCTTATTGTACCAGCCAACAATGAGATCCAAGTTGTCCACAAACTTCCGGAAAATTTCATTTTGAGAGAAGAGACTTCCAGCACTTTCTGGAATGTCTTTCTGCTGCTGAAAATTCAGGTACTTGACTTCCCGGAGAACAGCAACAAGCTGCACAATAAGACAGCAAAAGAAATCCCCTTCCATAAGGTGAAAAGAACTGAACCCATGGCGTGGTGTTGAGCCCAATAAACCACATACTACACAAGAACACTAGTTGAGCCATAAGTGCTTGTTTTTCAGAAGCTAAGTGGCACGGGATGGGGGAACAGATCATGACAATGGATAATGATAGGTCCAGCAGCAGTGGGCTGGTGAATCTGTTCTGGGTTTTAGTCTAAATGTTGAGGGAGACATCCAAAAGGATGAACCTATTTGGAGGAGAGGGTTCAGCACCTTGGTGGCTCCTTTGGACTAAGTGGATTCACCACGTACTGACATTGGAGCCGACAGCCTCTGCTAGCACATAGCATGTAGGGGAGGTATTTTTAAACACTGCTGCTCTGACAAAGTCTGAGGACATGCTTGCTGCTCCGTCTAACTGGTAGTACAATCCCATGAAGCTTCTTCTTAAAGTCAGACTCAGAGTACAGGTGCTGGACATTTGCTCATCTGTCCATCAGTGCCTCTTGCCTATGCAGCAGTTCCAGTTTTCAGGCAGAAGTCCTTCCCAGATGCATCTGGAGCCTGTGATTGCCTCCTTTCATGGAACTCTGAATTGTCCATACAGTAGGGAGCTTCAGCACTGGCAGGCAAGTTTTTAATTTCACTCACTTACAGGAAGTGGGAAAGGTACTTTCCCTATCCATTACCATTCAAGCATCCTTAAGTATGAAACCCCTTACAAGCACACTGTGTAGTTGGAAGTGTCTTCCATGTGTTCAATAAATGTGCATGGGACAGAATGCAGGCAGGCTTTATTATTCTTGGGAGGGATCAACACCAATCACTGTCTTAATATCGCTCAGTGCTTGACCACTTAGTACACTTCTGATTGATAATTCCTGAGTAGGATCAACTATATAGGAGACTTGGTAGTCCAATTTTACCAGATCATTTTGGGAAGACTTGAGCCCCCTTGCTATTGGGGGTCCTTATGTTCTGCCAATGAGCTATGGACCCTCCCTTCTATCATATGTTGCTGGACTTCAGTTGCTGGCATTTCTCTCATTGGCTATGCTGGCTGGGGCTAATGGGGCTAATTTGCAATCTAACAGCATTTGGAGTGCCACATGATTCTCACTCCTGGTATGAATGTTATACCCTTTATCTGTGTATGATTACTAATCTGATCCCCAACCCCATGATTTAAAGGTTTAAAAGAAGCAGGCACCATCATGTTAGGTGTCTAGCATAACACCTCATTTGGCTCTTTGTGTCTGAACCTTCTTATGTTTTTGTTGAGTTTTCCATACATCAGTGCCATGAGCAGGACACCGTTACCTAAACTGTTACCGTTACCTAAACTGCCTGCTCATGGTGCTCTGGACACATGCTTAATAGCACACTACAATAACTGAACTAAAGCACATATGAAATGCAGAGGAATAGATGAAGACTGGGGAACCTGTGGCCCTCCAGCTGTCATAGCAGGCTCATTTCCATTAGCCCCAACCAGCCTGGCCAATAGTGATGAAAGCTGCATCTCAGAAAAATCCAGAGGGCCCCAGGTTCCTCATCCCTGGAACAGAGCCTGTTTGGTGGGGGATGTGCTCCAGCCTGCTGCTTGAAAAATCAAGCTGGATGTTTCCTCACAACTAAACCATTTAGTAGAAACGGTATGGCTAGAGCACTTTCCCACTTGTGGATTGACCTGACAGTTACTGCCCTGCTCAGGTACTTGCAGTAGCAGGTTGGGGCATTTAGTACTAACTAAACCTACAAACTCATTAATACTGAGTACTCTACCCCATGTTCTAATAATTCTAATACAGCCATCCCTGGCTTATTTGACAGGTTAGGGACTAGAGCACTGTCAAAAAAGTAGAAGCCATTGAAAAGCAGAATGCAGTCAACTGGGAGAAAAAGTAGCATGTGGTTGCAAATACTGTGTAAAAGATGCACTGTGCACAATTTTTAAGAGATACATGTGCAGTATGTCTCTTATACAGTATTTGCAACCAGACACTTTTTTCCCCTCACTTAATTCAGCCCCATCTTTCTGTTCAGTCTGTAACCCTTTTTAATTACAACCAGAACCCATATATTTGACACATGGTCAAAAGAGTGGACCATGCATCAAATATATGGATTCTGACTGTATGAAAAAGGTTGAAAAAGTGGATTGTTGAAAAACAGGGGGACACTTGTATATGGGCATCTGAACAACTCAAATCCATGTTCTTTACATTGGACTCAGTCTCTACAGCTATCCTGAGCATTTCTTCTGGCTTTCAAGGATTGAGGGGAGAGATGTGATATAGGTGATATGTGTCATAGTCTGCCACTTCTGGTGGGGAAGTATCCAGGTAAGTTGACACAACATGGTGATATGTTGGCATGTTATTCTCAAACCTCTTTGCTGAAGTTCACTCGAATAAGCTTCGTCTCTGGATCTCTCTGGATCAACGGCTGCTCTAGATTGAACTGACAGTCTCGGTCAACCCGTTTGATCCACTCTTCATAAATCTGCTCACGATAACCTTGCAGAAGACGTATCATCTCATCATACTTTCCATAGATAAGCTTGGCTTCAGAACTGGCCATAATACTGCAGATTGAAAAGAAAAGCCTCACTGTCATGTAGAAAATGACGCTAAACTAACATGAGAAACTATGAGTTTAAACATTAATTTGGAAAGTACTGGTGATGGTGATCGGACATTCTCTAATGCCAGATCCCGGATAGAATGTTACTTACGGATGATCAATGGCACGCAAGTCTTTCCTTGGTATTTGTAATCTTTCCTGGAGTTCCCAGGCCCACTTCAGTTGCCCAGCGATAGGTGGCATGTTTTTGTTTATGGGAGGCACATGATCTCCTACTTTTGTGGCAGATATTTGGGCATCATACAGAATTTTTGCATTGTCCAATTCAACGTTGAACATCTCCAAGAGTGTTGCATAGTGGGGAGCTACATCTGCCTTGATCAACGGACGCTCCAACAGAGATGCAAACATATGGATTTGCTAAATGACAAACATTGCAAACAAAAAAATGTATTAGATCATCAAAAAAAAAAATTTTCTCTGAAGGACATCACTAAACTATCAAGAAATATTTGCTAAATCTGTTTTGAATTATGCTATAAACAAGTGGCCACCAGCAACAAAATGTTTTCTGTGTGTGTGTGCATGTGTGCGTGTGCACCCATATACATGAGGATTCCAGCTTGCCTTCTTTCCTCCAGGATTCTCTTCCAATCCTGTGCACCCCTCACCTTCCCACCTTCTAATTTTCTAGAAGTGGGACCAGTAGTCGTCTTAGCCTCTTGCAGCAAAAATGAGTTTTGTGGCACCTTAAATATTAACCAATCTTGTTTGACAAAAACTTTCAGATTCCAGCTCACACTTCTGATGAAGTGAGCTGGAGTCCACAAAACCTTGTGTCTAAATAGAACTGGCTGATCTTGATTATGGTTATCAGTAAGTGGAGAGATCTCTTGACTTTCAGAGTTTGACTTGGATTGTCAATCACATCTGTTGTGTTCTCTGGTACCCTTTGGGCAATGATAGTTTATTCAATTGTTTATTCAATTTATTCAATTTTATATGATAGTTCATTCAATTGTTAGTAATAGTATGATTTATTTTAGTTATATTGTTATCTACATTGTAAGATGCCTTGAGCTCTATGTAGGAGACAGGTAGGCTATGAATGCATGGACACATACATAGATACACAGTATTTGACTGCACGGGAACCATTAATTCTGGTGTGCTAGCAAAGGCCCATTTTGTGCAGCTATATGTTTAATTGGGGGAAATGGAGAGGAGGTGGGATGAGGCTGATAGTTTAAGTCTGCCATCTTAGGAGACTTTTGGCTGTGACACAATCTGAGAAATAAATGCTTTGGTGGCATCAGCAAAGAAAAAAGACACCTTTCCCCCCGGTTATGAAGTAGAGTTGGATGGATCTTCTGTGCTAGCTAGAAATAGAAGAAATTTTCACATATAGAGACTTATTTTACTGCTTTGCAGCTAAATATATCTCAGTTTTTGGATAAGGAACATTCAGTTTTGGGAAATGTACCTTGACAGCAGATTCAAAACTGCAGCAGTCAACAAATCCTTGATAGAAGATGGTGGCCAAACGTCTATCCAAATCCTGAATTTTGATTTGGAAGTCTGCAAAATCTTCATCAAATTGCTTTTAATAGTAACAACAACAGAATGAATTAGTTCTGCCATGTGCTATATAGGCTGGTTTTTAAAAGTTAATTAAATAAATGTACTGAGGCAAACGATGAGCTAGGTCAATTTTTCTTAGAAGAATATCATTTGTGGATACAGTGACTAGAACACACTAGGATTTCCTAGTCTATGTTAAGCCAACAATTTATCAGTCAACATTGTATGTGTGTGTGTGTGGACACAGAGAAAAAACTAACCTCATCTGCTGGATCTAAAGGGTCATATTTGCATTCAGCAAAGACCTTCACATGTTCAAGAACTTCCTCATAAATCTGTATCACCAGGCTCCCGAGGATATTGCCTCTCACACCACCCAGCTCGATTTTTTCCAGTTTGAGGAATTCAATTGCTGTCATGTACAGTTCCTGTAAAAATGCACAGCACATGGATACAATTAATTGCAGGTTTCTTGCTTTGTGCAAAAACACCACCACCACAAACAGAAACCCAGAATCTGAAAGCAGATGATCTACAGAAACCCCAAGGCATTTTTACAATAAGCTTCACCATCTACATTCTCTCTGTCTATCAAAAACATGTCATAGATCATAATAAGTAATTTTGTTTAAGTTTCATTGGTTCTAAGACAAAGCGATTAAAAATGGATCATCACCTTAAAAATTAGTTTTCACTCTTAACAGCAGCCTGCAGATTTCTGCTTATATTTCATGGATTAAACATATATTGTATGTCTATGGCTACAGATAATATATAGCTGCAGTATGGAATGATCTATGACTATGGCTGTTCTGTGTTTCAGATGAATTCTATTCTCACCTCTATTGTCTTCAGTCTGTGGAAAAATGAATTCATTCTGGTAAAGACAAGCGTAGATGGGAACTCCCAGTACTGTGGTTCTTTTTCCTGCAGATAAAAATAAAAGATTGCTTATGCAGACCTGGCCACACTCAGCTGTGTTAATAAATACCTTTTTAAAAAATCAGAAAAGCAGAATTCCTTTGCAGCTCTTTCTAGTGAGCTGGAATTTTCCTCAACTATAGTAAATTTCCCAGAAGAACATAATGTGATTAGGGAGGGGAAGAAAGATGAAGCCCAGCTTCCAATGGTTGATGAGCGGTTTGTATCCTGAAGGACTAGAACTTGTGGGAGGTACGTGTGTTGTAAACAGGACTGATTCGAGAGTCCTGCCCACTGGAGCAAGTGGAGGACACTGTACTGCTCCCCTGTGTGGAAAAGGAGTTCACTGGGACAAAGAGGTCTGCAGGATAAGATATGTGTTTAGTAGAATAACTTTCTCATGTAGGGCCATTTCCTCACTAGACTGTTACAGTGCTATTATTCCACTTTCAACATCCTATGAGATCGGGGGTTTGTAGTTTAGAATTCTCAGCCAGAGAGCTCTTTGGCTTCAGTAAACTACAAACCCCAGAATTCCACAGGATGGTGAATGTGGAATAATAGCACTATAACAGTCTATTGCGGAAATGGCCTAAGTAAGCTATGTTATATAGGGTTACCAAATATCCATTGGTTTACCAATCCAACTTTTGAATACAGAAAATAGTACACATTGGGAATCTAACAATTATTTGTATTACCTACTGAAACAGAGAGCAACTATCTCACATAGTTAAAAGGAACATGAACCAGTTAACTGAATCATTTATCTGAATGAATTGAGGTGATTTATCTAGAATGTGCTGCACTGTGAAGCTCTGAGCAATACTTGGTCCGAGAACTGTCAAAGTCTCCTGGTACCAACCTTAAAAAAGCTGGCATCATATCTGTGCAGCAAGTGTTGTAGGTCTTGTAGAGTTTCTCTATGACAGAGATCCCCAGCTTAATTCCTGACAGCACTTCCTCAATTTCTCCTTGCAGGCCTTTCATCACTTCCTCAGGACTCAAAAAGTTACGTGTCTAATAGGAAAAGAGGTTATCAAAGAAAATACTTAGATGCATGCACAGGGCCCAAGGAACCAGATTTTGAAAATGAAACTTGATGACACTTTGATTGTATAAGACACTATTATCAATGGCTGAATTCTGCTGGTAGCCGTTGGGTGCCAAAAGAGGATTGTTTCAGAATGCTTTTTAACATTGCTTCTATTTGTGGCCCTGTTCACACATAAAAATAGAAGTACAATAAACATAAAAATATCAGCATGAATGCTATTTGTAATCCCATCTAGAACAGACCCACTGAATCAAATGTTGAATATTGAGTTAACACATATATAAATCCCATTGATTTAATGAGACTATGCTAGTATGGACTACCAGAAGAATTCACACTATTTTGCTCTTAATGGGAATACATTCCCTACAATGGCTCCTCTCATCTTCAAGTGACTGTTATCAATCAATCAATAATTTTTTTACGGTTGTAGACTAGCATGAGAAGAAATGACAGATTTTGGCTTAAAATACATAAAATATGAAATGCATAAAACAGAGTGGCATAAAGCACAATGCAATAAATACAATAAATACTTAAAATTCACATGTGGTAATAGTTTTGCTAAAATCAGTTATAAATAGTCCCATGTGTAGATTAAAATCCTTTATCTGAGTCAGTATATTAACCTCACTTCTTTATAACTCCCTTGGGTAGCTGGTTCTATATTGCTGTTCTCTACTGCCAGTTTGTTATCTGCCTACAGGTGGCAATGGCAGACACACAGAATTGAGCAACCTTATTTGTAATGTGTGAGTCCTAGTCAGCAAGCAGATAGGAAATATAAAATGCTTCTGTTCTGCCAGGGATATTCTGGATGATAGCTGTAATTAGGGCAAGATGCATCCCTTGGTAAAAAGGGCAGTGTAGAAAAACACGATTAAGAGATTCTACCGCCCCATTAGCACAAGGACAAATACGCTCATGATATGGGATTCTCCTATATTTTCCTTCAAGTACAGCAGATGGTAAAGCATTATTAAATCGTGCCAAAGTAAAAGCCTTCCTATACTTAGGAATTATTAAATTACTAAGGTAATTAGGGTGAGTGAAAGGTAAGTGACTGTTATTGATTTCTGCTGCTTCTCTGTCTCAGGTGGTACTTGACTAGCAATGAGGCAAACAGTTTCCAGATCTCATACAAATAGGAGCTGGAGCAGTGTTTGCAGAAGATTGTGATAACATAATCCATCACCTACAACAGCAGCTGTTTCATGCCAGAAAGCAAACCCAAGCTTTATTACTGCTGATTCCTCACTTTGTCTTCTTTGATTGCTGAAATAAAAATTGTCAGTGAGTGGCAAGCCTGATCTCAATAGAGTAGTGGCCAAACTTCCTACTGGCTTCAGTGATTCAAAACTAAACCAAAGGAAAGAAGCCAGAATGGCAATGGGCAGACACTTCTGTTCCAATTTTTATGCTTCCTAATGGAAGAACTTGCAGTAGTGGGCAGTGGAGACAGCAGGAATATCTTGGGTCAGCTTCTTTTACTTGGATAAGCTTAAGGTGGAATATGTCGGGGATGGCAATGTTTCGACTGTTTTTGCTTTTTTCAAGTTGTGTGTTTGTCCAATCCGGTTTATCCATCAGTTTGCCATTTTAACATCACATAGACATGAAAATTCACCTCCATTTTTATGCACTTTTCTCCTAGGATATGCATTTTATAGGTAACTTGGATATGCCCATTTTCCCTAACATATGCAAGTTGGTATGTCCTTTTCTCTAATATAAACACTTGCAAATATTTTTGGATCAGATGATTACTTTGCAAGAGCTGGGAAAGTGCAAACAGTAAAGCATAACCACATTTCAATTCAATGTACATATTTGTTAGATTTGCATCAAAACGCCATACTAAATCTTCCTCTATTCCTTGTGTGGTGTCTTTCTAATTCTATATTATACATTAGTTCTCTGCCAGAGGTGCCAATGGTGAAATAAACCCTGTTTTATTTTATTTTTTTACTCCCTCTTACTGTCGAAAAATTTCAGCATCTGCAAAACAAATAGGACTGTATTTGAAAATCAAAATAAAGGCAGTTAAGAACTCGGTTTTCATAGAATAGTACCATTTCAATGAAGAGATTGCAGATTTCTTGCAAAATCACAATGACCCGAGATGGAATGTTATAGTATTCAGAACTGGCCCAGACCAAGCATACAGTATACACGACACTGGTGATGAATGTTGGCAGCTGGGTGGACATAAAAAGAGCAAAGATATTAGCAAAGTAAACATGTTTAAGACAATAACAATAGGTTTATGCCATTAGTTACCTTTATTTTTGTGGCACTACCTCACCTCAAACACTTAATGCTTAATTTTCTTAGGCCAGAGAAAATGAAACCTTTGGTATTTATTTCAGTGAAGGCAGTGATGCAAAGATAAGGAGTCCAAGCCCAGCAACATGAATTTCTATTTCCAGAACCTCTGAGCTTCCAAAGAAAGAATTCAGTGTGAGGCAGGAGAACCAAAGAAGTGCCTGGTTTTTTTGTCTCACCCATTCCATTGTCATTTTCACCTAGTGAGCCAAGTGGGTTTCACATAGCTTTAACCACATTTAAAGACTTGGCGCTGTACCTTGGTAGCAATAGCAGCTGGGAGGGATAGATTTCAGTTGAAAAATGTCACAAGGAGGAAAGGGTTAACACTTGCTTTCCTGCACTACAGTTCTGCTCAGGATTGTGGCCCAAACCTCAGGCACTACTCATGTAATATATTATTTGGCCAGCTGTAAAGTAGAATGGAGGATTTTGATCCTGTGCATGTACATTGGTATACTACATTTCTGTTCTGGTGAGATTGTGTGCTCCTGTGAGGCAGGAGGCTCTACTGACAGTAGCAGTGGTAGAGGTAGGATCTCCCATGCCAGACAGGCTTTTACTGTGGAGCCAGGCTAAATGTGCCAAACAACCACCGGGCAATAGTGTGTGTGGGGGGGTGACACTGGTGAAGGATTTCTCAGAGACAACAGTGGCACCATAGCTAATGCTCATTAGTATTGCACACAAGGAGGCATGATAAAACCCTTTTGAATGTCTTTTACCACAAAAACCCAATGATGAAGCAATCTAGAATGAAACAAGGCGTAGTGCCAAAGGATGACACACCTAGGTTGGATGGCACTCAACATGCTACTGGAGTACAGGAGAGGACAACCATGAATAACACTGTGGCTAATGACACAACTGAACTCAAGCCAAAGGAGGGTCAGCTGTTGACATGCTCACAGGGCAAAGGAAAAGTCCAGAGCTGCACAACACATACTATAAAAGTATGGAATGTGAGAAGCATGAATCAGGGGAGATAGACATAATAAAACAAGAAATGAATGTATTTATTGCAATACTTGGAGTAAGCAAACTAGAGTGGACAGATATGGGACAATTTTAGTCAGAGGATTACACAGTGTTTTACTCAGGAAATGAAAAGAAGAAATGGTGTGGCATTTATAGTGAGGGCAGATGCAGCAAAAGCGATCAAAGGATATGGTGCAAAGTCTGACCAAATTGTATCAGTAAGACTTCAGGGAAAACCCATCAATATAACCATAATCCAAGTTTATGCTCCAGCTACAGAGGCAGAAGAAGAACAAATTGAAAGATTCTATACTGGTGTTACCCTGTGAATTGGGGGCCCCAGGGAGGGGCGCCCAAATAACCAAACAAACCAAGCAAAGATGGGGAAATTAGCTGGAGCGCTCTCTTAAGCTAGCGAGAGGCAGGATAACTTAGCAGGAATCTTTTACCCTATGTATACAGGTTCAGGTCAGTGAGCAGTCAGACAATTAAAGTAGCAACAATGATATTTATTAACAAGCAGACAAATTATTAAGAAAACACAACCACACAGCTAACTAGAAATAGGAAATGAGAGTTTTGGGGGGAAATGGGTGATATGACACCTTTCTTGTAGTTCTGAAGAGGTCCAATTGAAGAGAGGAAGCTCGGCGTTGCGGCCGAGGGGAGTTCGCAGAACGAAGTGACGGCAAGGCTGGATGGCACTCCGGAGCAGTCCGAGGAACTCTCGGAACCGGGGGTTTTTATTAGGGAAAGAATGACTGTGGGCTAGTCTGTACTTGGGCAAGAACGATGAGTTTTGGGCGAGAGACAATGTCTCCGAAAGGTCAGAATTTTACATGATTGAGTTAGGTTCGAATTGACAATAGGATGGCCGGTATGCAGATACAGCTTGCTTGGGCAGTTGAGTGTCCAGCTCGCCAAGGTGCCTGCTTGGGGCAGGGGGCTCCTTGTATTAGTGTGCATACCTTAATTAACGTGTTTGTTTCAGGAGGTCTCCTAAAGCAAATCTGGCAGTTTCTGGCTTGCCTTGGTGTCAGCATATAATAGCCATGCCTAGCTTCGTGCTTGTTTGGAGGCCTTACAAACAGGTGACTGAGGGTGGCAGAACAGGGTTGAATTGTGATATCAAAAAAATGATATCTAAAGTTTACCAAAGGCCAGGCCAGTACACGGTGATAACACTGGAGTCAAGGAGGAAATTGACCACAAAACAAAACAGGATTTCTTGTTAATCGTAGATGATTGGAATGCAAAAACAGGAAACTGAGCAAAATCAAAGACTGTAGGAAAAATGTGGTCTGTGACCAAGAAATGAAGCAGGAAAGCAAGTTGAAGTCAACTTGATGGCTGTTAACAACAATGTGCCAAAGAAGAAACACACTGTACACATGGAACAGGGAATTAAAAGAGAAGGGAGACCAGTTTCTCATTCCAGCCCTGCAGTCCTCCATGGACTGGATAACATCAGGAGACATAGCCACTCTCACTAGTGACATAAGACTCCTGGCTGAAGCCCTGGAGGGGGCTTTTCCACCCAGCACTTCAGCCAGAAGCAAGACATTATTCCCCCATCCTCTTGACCGTGTGAGGAGGAGGATGGGGAAGCAAGTATTGTCAGTCAGTGCTTCTAGGAGGTCCTGCAAGCTCTGCCTGAGAGCACTGCATTTTGTCTTCTTGTGGAACCTCAGAATTGCTTTTGAGGTGGAACGGGGCTCAACACTAGCAGTTTGTTGCTGCTGTGTGCCTTCAAGACATTTCAGACTTATGCCAATCCTTAGGAGAACCTAACACGATGTTTTCTTAGCAAGATTTCTTTGGGGAGCAGTGGCCTTTGCTTCCCTCTAAAAATGAGAGTTGAAAGTGTGAATTGCCTAAGGGCAGGCAGGTTATTAAATTTGTCTACTTGCAAGTACATGCAGGAGGAAAGCAAATTAATTTTCCCACTCAAACATCTGTGAATATGAAGATTCTTACAATATGTACTTAGAAGTGGCATCCATGTGTTCAATGATAGCTTACTTCAAAGTAGATATGCACAGAACAGATTGCAGGAAGCCTTTATTATTTGTGGAAGGGCTCAAAAATAATCAATGTCTTAATATTTCTGGAGGCCTAATTCATTTAGTACACATCTGACTGATAATTCTAGAGGAGGCTCAACTATGGTCCAATTTTCCAGACCGTTTCAGGCAGGATCAGCCCTCTCAGATCTGGTCCTGGGGAGGGGGCTTCCCTCTCTGACCCATTCTGGAGTTCATGTTCCTCTGCCCTTGATGAGAGCAGAAAAGAACACTTTGTTATCTTCAGTCACTAATCAGAGGTAGCAAAGATGACCTTTTCTTACTGGTTGACTGTCAGCCCCCTAGAACTGGTGAGAGCTTTGTAGTGAGTGTCAAACTTTCTACCAACCCCAATAACAAAGGAGCTGTCACCTATGTGTAAGCAAGACAGTCAATTCTAACTCTCACACTTTATTTACCCCTTCTCTATATACCTGGTGGTATTCGGCTTGTTCTGCTTCCTCCAAGACAACTTTCAGTGGCTGCAGATACAGGTTAATATCCTCAGCTTCCTTTAGTCCTGCATAAAAGGGTACGTGAATTAAGGAAAGGCTTGACCAAATTCTCAAAACTATTTGCATATACATCACAAAAGATCATTTCAGATTTTAAGAAGTATGGTTGTACCTGCAGATACATCCTTGAAAACATTTGTCAGTGCTGGCCAGTAACAGCTCTTTGACCTCTCCAAAATATCAGCAATTTTTTTAACTTGAGGGGCATACAACTGGAACAAAACAAAACAAAATGCCACCACATTTTCATTTGGTTTTCATTACCACAGAGGACGACTGGGAATCCTGTTGTCCTCCCAAATTTTGTTGTACTGGAGCTTCCAGCATCCCTCACCACTGGATCTTCTGGCTAGAGCTGATGGGAGTTGGAGTTCAACAATATTTGGAAGGCCACACAAGCCTCACCCTGTCATAAACTGGTATCCAACCAAACCTGAAATGACCTTCAGCCTACCTGGGCATTTATGCACTCCAGGTTGACCTGCCGACTGTACCAGAAATCAAATTCCGCTTTGGGCAAGGGGTTCAAGCCATCCAAGAGAGGCTGTGCAGAGTCTTTGCTCAGGATGTCTCGGATCTGATGAGACCAGTCGATGATGATGGTTTCAATAGAGTGTAAGAGTGAACTGTCCACAGCTAAAGGCAGACTGAAAATCCACAAAGAGCAACATGGTAACATGTAAATAATTTTTTAATGTCCAATCCAATAGCTAAAGGATAACACCACCACACAGCCCTTTAAATATATGGCCAGTTCTTCCTCCCTGCAATGCATATATATAGAACACCAGCATAGGTAGAATACCAAAGATTTCTGCAGTCATAAAACTTGAAATATTTGAATGGAATACCTACACAGGGCACCCAAGCACAGATACGCACAGACTTCTGAAAGTATTTAGCTGATAGATGAGTTAGAGATTGATGGAAAAAGAGGAGGGGCTGCATGATTGATGCCAGCAGCTCAGAATCAACTGAAAGGGGATGGAATGCTGTGGCAGCATGCAAAATACATCCATGTGCTGCCTGAACCTTTGTAGTAGCTGTCACCTAATATTAGTGTATCCTGCCTTTTAAAATAAGTGAACATGGATGGATCCCACATCTAATGCATATACACATATAAAAGAGTAGCAGACATAGGCAGACACTATTCAAAGGCACCCACTCTTCAAACATATCACCCGTGCTGTCCACAGTGTCCATGTGCTCTGGCAGAGGAAGCAGCGTTTTTCCTTTAATTTTTCCTCCCATCACAAACATCTCATTCTTTAGCCGGTGGGCTTGCCGTATCACATCGTCTGCTACCACTCGAGGCCATCCTGCCAGGTTTTCACTCTTCAGGAATAAGGAATAAACCACCTGGGGAGGGAAAATTATTTTCTTGAAGTTGTTGTTATTGTGTGCCTCCAAGTCATTTCTGACTTATGGTGACCCTAAAGCGAACCCATCATGGGGTTTTCTGGGGCTGAGAGTGTGTGATACACCCAAGATCACCCAATGGGTTTCCGTGGCTGAGTGGGGAGTTGAACTCTGTTCTCTAGGAACATGATACCAAACTCAAACCAGTACACCGCACTGGCTCTTGTCGTACCTCTCTGTTTTTCAGTCATCACACATAATAGCACCTGGCTCAGGGTGGGATTAATATAAGGAAAGCAGCTCTTGAAAATACAGCTTTTTAAAAGGAAACATCTGCAGCCAGAATTTCTTTATGATCAGACCCCAGTCCTATGGTCCAACTTAATTATCCAACCAGGACACCAGAGCCTTGCCAATTTCACACTGGTACTGCATAACACAGGCAAAAATCCACTACATCAATGTATCATCGTGCTCTGCCAAGGCGCAGATTTAGCCATAATCCATCTAGAAGGCATAAATCAAGGAAATGGTTAGGCCTTGTTTGGCAATTCAATGAAGATGCTGGCCCACACTGTGGCAGCTGTGACAAATGCTAGAATTTGTTAGGAAAGGGGGTGAAGATATAGATAAGGATACTAGCAATATCATAATACAGTATCATAAAATTAGCCTGTGCTAATGATCAGACCCAGTATACGTCTGCTTTCTGTGCTTCCTAACATGTGGAAAGAGCACTAAAGGGCTAGACTACAACAGTGGTCCCCAAAGAGAGGTCCTCAAATGTTGTTAGACTCCAACTCCCAGAAGTCCCAGCCAGCATGGGCAATGGTCAAGGATTCAGGAAGCTGTAATCCAAGATCTAAGGTTGGGAACCACTGGTTTGAAAGCATTCACAAAGAGAATAATAAACTTCCTGAGGACAATGTTGTTTATGTCATCTATCCAACTGTTCCAAGAAGCACAGGGAGAAGAGAATGTCTCTTTAGTAAGGTACAGAGCAACATCCCACATCACCACCCACAAATGAATTCATAATGAAAGATAAAATCTGAGATGGGGTGTAGACCACATAAACCACTCCTACCACTTCTTGGGACGTGCTGTGGCACTGACATGTCCTCCTTAATGCTTTTAATGGCTATTTATGGAGAATAAAATCACCAATCATTTTCACTAAGGTGGTTCTCAGGAGGCTTGGCTCCTCTCAATGTTTAGCTGGTAGAGGGAATGAATAAAACATGCTACTGCAGCACTGTAAGTATTGCTAATCATGATTTGCAACAATGTATTAAATATCAATTGCTGCATGTATCCAGGTGAGGGCTCTTTAAAAAGTATAAAACCTTGCTATGAACCAATGTACCTCAATTATAGCAACTTTCCTCAAGCTGCCATGTTGCTTGCTTTACTTCAGAAAAAGGCTGCTGCTGCACTCTGAGTATTTTCCTGGAAAGCTAGGCCATTTCCGCACTGGATTGTTATAATGCTATTATTACATTTTCAACATTCTACGGAATCCTGGGGTTGGCAGTTTAGGGAGGGACCTTCAGAATTCCCAGCCGGAGAGCTCTTTGGCCTCAGTAAACTACAAATGCCAGAATTCCATGGGATGTTGAAAGTGGAATATAGCACTATAACAGTGTAGGGCAGAAATGGCCTAGACAGTAGAAATGTGCTAGACAGTGGTACAGCATTACAGGCTTGATGCTGAGGGATTCCCTAAAGATCTGGAGCTGTAGGGTTTAGTTTACTGATTCCATTTCAGCCAATCAATCTTACTTCAAGGAGCATCACAGAAGGAATTCTACCCTCACAACAACAGTGTGAGGTTAGGCTTAGGGAACTACTGGAGAACTTTTGGCTCTCCAGATGTTTTTGCCTTTAATCCCCATTAGTCCCATTTACTGTGACCAAAGGTAAGGGATAATGGGAGATGGCATGGAAAGTGTCTGAAAGGTTGAACATCCTCTACTTCTGATTTAAAAGTTAATTATATTTTCCCACTTCCAAATTTAACACTGTGATGAATGAGACACAGTGACTTGGTACAACACTGGAAAAGGACAGATTCCTACTCCTGCCCCCTGCATAACTTCACAGTAGTTTCACATTTTCATGCAATATTGCAGCTGCAGCCCATGGTCCAAGGTAAACCACTCCAACTCAAATCAGACTCGGTCAGGGCTGTCTGGCAGTGGAATGTGCTGCCACAGAGTGTGGTGGAGTCTCCTTCGTTGGAGGTTTTTAAGCGGAGGCTGGATGGCCACTTGTCGGGAGTGCTTTGAGGGTTTTCCTGCATGGCAGGGGGTTGGACTGGATGGCCCTTGTGGTCTCTTCCAACTCTTCATTTCTATGATTCTATGAGACTAGCTGGAGGAAAAACCAGAGCAAGATTCGTCATTGGCTGCCTGTCACATGTTTTTGCATGTGAAGCTAAACCTTAACACCACCTTCTCCTTCTGGTGGCTGAAAAAAGAAGTCTAAAGTAGTGAGAAATACTAATAAACAGCACAAACTCACTTCCTCTATGACAGCCATCATCTGCTCTACGGGAGAAGGACTGATATCTCCTACAATGAGCGCATCCATGAAGTTGTCCTTGGTAATGTTTTCATGCTTCTTCTTCACAAAATAAATCCCTTTAGTCTTCAGTGTTGCTGGGAAGCCAATGCAGGGAACAAGTTGTCCTGTGGGGTTCAGAGTGATAACCAGGGCTGTCAAATCTGGCTTCTCATAGAACTCATTGAGCATGGTGAGGACATCCTCACTGGTTGAAAACTTGGACCATTTGTCAGGCTTAACATGGAGATAGAGGGTGCAGTAATTCTCTATGAAGTCCAGTCGTTTGTCTGTCGTCATCTTGATTCTTCAGTACCTAACCACTGTGTGAACAAAATAAGGCAGATAGTGAGCTGGAAAATCTCTCTCAATCTCCCTCTCCTCTCTCTCTCTCTCTCTCATTTTTCTTGCATTTCAAATGAAAGAGCCTTACCAACATGCTTTAAAACTGCCCATGAAGTGAGTCTATATTTTCTTTCGTGCTATGCTCTCTTCATTTTTCTTTTTTTTATTACGGTAATAGTCTTTATAACATATATACACTTGTATTACATATATCAGAACCTATAAAACATAAATCTCTCAGCATACAACCTAGACATGTGTAAGGTGAAATCAAATTTAATACCAGATACATCCATAAGTCTGTCCCCATTGTTGTATGCTGGGTATTTGAACAATGTAATGCTAACTCATGTTTTGTAATATTATCATGTTAAACTGTAAGTTTTAACATTATCATTAAAATACTGAACCCAACAATAGGTGCTGATTGTTTGTACTTCATAAAGTCCTGTTTGTGGAAAGGAAACAAACAACATACAAACAAACATATAGAAAAAAAAAACAACAGCCTCTTATCCATCTTATTTGTCTTCCTTCTCACATTTATGGGTTAACTAGTCTGTCATACTATCAGTGTTTATATTAAGAAACTTCTATCCTACTTCAATTCTTGCCCAGAATTTCCGAGTCCTTTAAATGATCTATACCTGGACTAGCATTCAGTTAAAATTCAGAAACCCATCCCAAATTAACAGGATTCTGTCAGCTACTAAAGCATATTATTGAACTTATTTCTTTAATTCATCTATTAAATGTTGTGAGTATTCTATGTTGTCGGGTTATTACTGATGACCCTGTGACTCTGTGAACAACAAAGTCGTTTTAGAACTTTAATATGATGTTACAAAGCTTTAATAAAGTTTCTCACTAGTCAAGGATTAGTTGTCACAATGTTCAGATGCAAAAAAATTTTGGGTTACCAAAATCCACTCATTTTTCACTTTTCCTTCATCTCTTCCCTTAATTATATGTGATAGAATATCCATTGTTTTCATTTCAAGAATCTCATGGCACCATTCCTAGAGTAGGGATAATTTTCCCCCCATTTTCTTGTGAAGGCTATCCTAGCTGCTGTAATCAAGTGTAGCAGAATCCTCCAATGTTTGGAAAGGTTTGAGGGCAAATCTTGAATCGTGTTTAACAAATAGAATTTAGGCAACATAGGGAATTTATGGTTGAAAATTTCTGAGATTTTGTTATATATACTTATCCAAAAAATTTTTTTTTTCTTGCATGTCCACCATAAATGATAAAACGTCCCCAACTATTCCTACATTTCCAACAAGTTCCAGAGGTAGATTTTTTATCTTATTTAGCTTATCCGGTGTTAATACCATCTATGTAGCATTTTCATATAGTTCCCTCTTAAGCTTTGAGCAGTGGTAAATTTATACGTCTTTTTCCAGCTCTGCTCCCAGGGCTGTGTTTGGGTTGGTTCTCCTATGTTTCTCACCCATTTAACCATGGAGTCTTTTATCATTTCCTCTTCTCTTTCTCAAAAAAGTAAAATTGTATAGAATTTTGACATTTGCTTAGTCTCATTTTTAAAATATTATTTTTTAAAACTCATTCTTGTCATCTTTTGTTGAAAAAACTTCTAATCTAATATCCATTTTAAATTGTTTCAGCAATTGTCGATAAGGGAACCAATTACACATTATATTTTCTTTTGCCAGTTCTTCTCTGGTTTTTAATTTGACAGGATTCTGTGGAGAAAAGTGAATTATATCTTTATAGCAGAGCCAACTTTCTGAAGAAGATTTCCAACGCCCAAAGAAAACTTTGTGGTGAAATCCAAAGTGGCAACTTATATAGTAAGATTTCTTAAATTTAGTCCAGACATTTAGTAAAGCCCTTCGCAAAAAATGATTGGAAAATTACTTGTCAATTGCCGCTTTGCCATACCATAGGTAGACGTGCCACCCCATTCTCATATCCACGCCTTCCAGTGCAAGTAATCTTTCATTTTGCAAAGTTATCCATTCAGTCAGCCAAGTTAAACCGCTTGCATAATAATAAGTTTTCAGATCGGGTACTCCACATCCTCATCTTAGTTTAAGATCAGTTAGTATGTTTCATTTTTTTCTTGGCTTATGGCCAGCCCAAATGAACCTAGTCAGATCTTTTTTCCATGTGGCAAATGGCTTATCATTAATGATTATAGGAATGTTTTGGAAGAGAAAATTCATTCTGGGTAGCACATTCATTTGGATAGTTGCGAATCTCCCAAATAGCAAAAGATTTAATTTGTTCCAGTTTTCTAGATTTTTTAATACTATTCCAAGTCTTTACATAGTTATTATTGAACAGTTGATTGTTTTGCTTTTACCAGATACCTAGATATTTAATTTTCTTTTCAATTTTAAATCCTGAGATCTTGACTAGTTTGTTTTTCTTTCTTACTAAGATTTTTTGTCAGAATTGATGTTTTATCTTTGTTGACTTTAATTCCCAATATTCACCAAACTTCTTTAAGACATGAATCAACTTAGCCAAACTTAAAGCTGAATCTTCAAAAAAAAGACTAGATCGTCTACGTAGGATTTTTCAGTTTGAAATTACTGCCCCTTAAATGAAGTCCTTTTTTTGTCGATATCATTTCTCACTGTTCCATTCAACAGTTCAAGAACTGATATAAAGAGAAGTGGAGATAATGGGCAGCCTTGTCAGGTTCCTTTTGCCAGATCAAAAATTTCAGATTTTTCTCCATTCACCAATATCTGGGCTTGCTGTTTGTTATATATAGCTCCTATCTAGGACAAGAAATCTTTCCCCATCCATTCTTTGAAATGTTTCCATCAAAAAGAGCCAATTCACCAAATCAAACACTTTTTCAGTGTCTATAAACACCCGTGCTATCTGTTTTTCATTGTGAGTTCATAGTACTCTATTATATTTAGAACTGTTCTTATGTTGTCGCTTAAAAATCTTTCTTGGCAAGAAGCCATTTTGATATTCATGAATTTGGGAAGACAGTACTTCTTTCAGTCTATCAGCCAAGATACTTGCAAGAAGCTTATACTCAACATTCAACAGAGAGGTTGGACAGTAGTTTTTAATGTCCATCGGTTCCTTACTCTCTTTCAGGATCAGGGTTGTATTGGCATTCCTCCATGTCTCTGGGATGCCATTCTCTAAGATCTCTTCACATGTTTTTTGAAAGGGGAGAGATATGTCATCACCAAAAATGTTATAGAAGTTAGGGAGAAAACCATCTGGTCCTAGAGCTTTCCTGGTTTTCAGTTTCTTAATTGCTTCTGTTATTTCTACATAGGCAATAGAGCGGTTTAGTATTAATTTCTGATCATCTGGAAATTTTGGAATGTCTTGGCTGTCCAAATACACTTGAAGATTAATAAGTTCTTTCTCTGAAGTAGGTTTCCCACTGTAAAGCTGTTGGTAATATTCAAAGAAAACTGTCTTAATATCTTCTTGTTTAGTGAAACTTTTCGGGCCTGATTTAATTTCCAAATTAACCTCTTCATTTTTCATATACTACCTAGTATACAATTAATTGTAGCAGCATAAAGATGAGAGGCTGAACTTTTTTTTAGAAAGGGGTTTTCAATTTTTGTTCCTCAAGATGTTTTGGACTTCTGTTCCCAGAATCGTCTGGCCATTGGCCAAACTGGTTGGGGCTTCTGGGAGTTTAAATAAAAAACACCTGAAGGTCCACAGGTTGAAAGCCACTGCTGTAGTGAAAGACTCCTCCACCACCTTTAAGGTAAATGAAAGCTCTTTTCAGCTCATGTATATGTGTATAGCTAATGAATCATGTTGGCCAGCTTTGCCACCCCCTGCTCCCATCCATGCTATGCAAGCCTCTAAAGAACCACTAATATAGGCTTTGAACATTTGATCTGTTCTTTTTAAAAAGGCAGGAGAACATTTGTCTCACATGGAGAGAGACTATCATGAAAGGATGCTTTAAACAGAGATTTTTGATCAGCATATGGAGGTCAAGAGGGGCAAAACCAGTAGGGATGGTCCCTCTTATCACACAGTCACATGTCTTAAAACAAATGTTAAAATTTTCTTATTCACATAACAAACAGACTGGCACAATGATCATGAAAATAAATTGTGTAATTGGACTAGAAACTGCACAGATATGCTTATAGTTTTACAGACACACAATGGCCTAAATTTCCTTTTACTCAGGTAAACCCATTGAATCCATTAATGTTATCTAGGTATTGACCCACCATTTAAGCATTGACTGAATGGGTCTAATCTAGCTGGGACTCACAAACAAAGTGGCAGCCAAAGGGTGATTAAACAGTGGACCAGAAGTGATAATGTAACTGTGGGATGGTTAGAATTTAGAATTTGATCAAAGTCAGGGGAAGGGTACTTAACCTTTTCCCCACAGGTCACTTTCCTGATCAAGATAAACTGTTCCCAAGTTCTTTTTCTGCTTGTAGAAGAAAAGCTAAGTGAATCCAGTAGCTTGTTCCTATGGGTTGGGAGAAACTTGTGAACACACTTTTGATTTGAAAAATGGTTCAGAATGAAAGAATAGCCCCAATTGCCACTGTTATCAAGCTCAGGTTTCTCAGCAGCTACATTAAAGTAACTGTGATTAAAAAAAAAAAAAATCTATGAGAAGACATGCCATGTGTCACCTCAGTTTGCCTCTTAAAGCAGATGCAGATACAGTGGCCAAAACTGTAATTTATTAGCTCCTCCATTTAGATAAATAAGAATACTTACAGGAGTATTCCTAACTCTTACAAGAGATGAGTATCCTATGTCTGAGGGCAAATATGATTAAGGGAACCACAACCTCCACCTTCTTCCTTGACCAAAGTCACTGACAGGTTCTGATTCTTTCACCTGCGAGTCACTCAACTGCCAAGGAACATTCCCTCCAATGAGGTTCTTGTGACATCAACTATTAACTGCCACATCTTGCTGGAATCTTCTTCTATTGGCATCCAGTTCATTGCTTCTGAAGCAATGAGTTTCTAAGGGAAAAATGTCCGTGTATGTTATTGTTGGCAATAAATTCTGAAGAAAATGCTAGGGTACCAATCCTTAACGGTATCAGGGTACCAACTCTGAAGACTGGCTGACAACCCAGAAAATGACCAGGGCAACAGCCCTGAGAACTATTGGGCAACAACCCAGAAAACGGTCCAGTCGCCAATCCTGCCAACTGCGAAGGAAAACTGTTAGGACACCAACCCTGAAAACTGTTTGGGCAACAACCCAGAAAAATGGTCCGGGCACTAACCCTGTCAACTGTTAGAAACTGTTAGTGAAAAAGCACATAGGGTCAGACCTAAAATTTTAGGTCCACACGGACTACCTCAGGTAGTCTACACGATTCGGATAAGCTCTGAATCAGCCTGGAAAGATCCCCAACTTTGGCCAAAGGACTCCCCTCTCTCAGCAAGAAAGCAGTCCAAACCACCTCTTACATGAGCAAAGGGAAGAACAGTTTATTGAAAGAAGGGAAGGGTTAAATAGGTTTAGGATGACAATGATCTCATAGAGCATACAGCACATGTGCAAGAATATTAAGAATATTCGCTTTCCCAGGACTAGAATTCTGATACATGGTTGACAATACAGTAATTTATGGTTAACAATCAACAATGAATCTTGATTCACACATGTATTCATTCACCAATGAAGTTACAGAAAACGTGCTGGGAACTGATGCTGAGAACCTAGGAATTTTGCCAAGTAATGTCAGCATAGTTTTAAATAGGTCACAGAGCTAACAACAGCAACTTTAAAGTTGACTAGAATTCAAAATGGAGGACTTTAGTTAAGCAAATATAAAAGACAAAGAGAGAGTTTCTTTAGCTTAGACATTTAAGCAGGCAATATCCTCTGTGAATTAAACTGTCCAGGGCACTGAATCTCCTAACAGCCCTGCAGAGTAGAACAGGGAAAAAGACGGGAAACACTGTCCATTTGGTCTGTACTGTTTTACTCCTAACATCATCGTCATCAGACTGTTGCATTTCAAGAGCCAGGCATCTGGGGTTTCAGTTATGATAAGGGCACAACATTTTTGGATGTGGCGTTTAGTTTGTGGCAAAGCAGCCATAAAATATTGTGTCACTATGTTGGGCTTTTTAAAGATCTCATATATTACCCTGTTCCTCACCATTGCTAAAAACATTCCTTTAGCAATTTCCTCACAAACTAATATGTCAACATTCTTGATCAGTGATTGAGTGGAAAAGCTTTACTCCTCCCACTTTCCATGGGAAGCAAGGCCATATGTGCTCCCAGCCTGAATATACTATGTACTTAGCTTGAGGCACTTTCAGTCATTTCTCATGAAATAAATATCACAAAACTGGGCAATAGGACAGCGACTAGGTTGCCACTTCTATGTGAGTACCCCACTGGCCGCCCCCTGTCGTTTGTGAACAAACGGAACATCTTTTTATAGTTTGGAGGCTTTAAAGATAGCAAAGTGGCCACACTGTATTTTAATATTTGGAATGCCTCTTCCTTGTCCTTGGTCCAATCCCGAGTGTCTGGAGCCACCTTTGCAGTCATGGCATGCAATGGCTTGGTTAGTTTACCACAGCAGGGCAGCTGTGGTCAGCAGAAGCTGATTAGTCCTGGAAATCTTCTCATTGGCTGCTTATACTTTCTGCTGAGTTATGGATTTATGCTGATAGGCTTTAAAAAACCCGCACACTCTCCTAGCAACCTTTATGTGGTAGTACATACAACAACAAAGGATAAACAAACACAAACCATAACATTCAATCCATATCATCGTAATCACAGATATGTAGTCCAAAAATTTGCACCTGCCTAAAATTATGACATATGAGAAAGCGTACTAAGTCAATTACGACAGCACCTCAGGGAAGAAGAATGTGTAGGCAGATAATTACACAGAAAGAAACATTATGTTTCCAGGAATGATTGAAATAAGTACCCTGTGTGGGTTTTTTTTTTTTAATATTCATGTCTATGAGTATTTTTTCTAAATCAAATACATTTAGATACAGATACATGTAATACAATAGAGTGTAAACATAAAATTTCACAACAGTATGAAATAATGGCAATTATATCCACACAAATCTGATATTTGTCAGACTTTTCTAAGACTATAGAAAATAAGTGTCCAGATTCTTGTATCTGAAAACTATAATAACAATGTTGTGGTTTGCCACCAAACAAATTCTGTTCACACAGAGATAAAACTGGAAAATCTGATAAAATCCTACACATGCCCCATCAAACAGAAGGAAAATGTAGTGACATAAAGTTTTTCTAGATAACATATTATGGGAGAAAAAATATAGCAAAACAATAGGAGTGCTATGCAGTATCATATGTAAATAAGAAAAATAATTTGGCAGCAGGGTGACCCAGAACAGAGATGGGAATTGCACAGCTATCTATATTTCTAGGTTCAACTTCCATGGCAGTTGGGCAGTGAATCCAGGGTGGGTTTTAGCTCAGACTTTGAAGAAGCTATCCCAGGTACCAAACCTATTTTGGGATCAGACAAAAATGTAGAGTAGATTCACTGTACCACTGCCAAGGAAGCCATCTCCCACCACTGTATAAGGATTGTCCATGAGCCCTCCATTTATGCCTCTTATGGGGAGGTATATATTTCCAGCAGTATCAGGCACTGCATAGTTACTAAACTGCTCTATTCTTACCTCCAAGCAAGTTAAGAGAGGTGACTAGCAAGGTAAGCAATCAAGGGAGCCAGCACTGAGCAGGAGAGGAGGTATCCAGACAACAAAATCCAATGCGGGATTTTGCTTCCATGCAGGAACTGAGAGGATAGCTACCACATTTTGACTAGCATATCAAATGGTTGTCTGGCTTGACCATGCTTTCAGTGATAGTTATTTTTGGTCCTTTAAAATCCAGGTGAAATTGCAGATGAAATTTTTGGACTACAGCACCTAGACCCTGCTCCCCAAGCCAGCTGGCCTCTGGTTCTGTAACTGCCAAGTGAAGACCCTGAAGTTACCAAGTGGTGATCTTCAAATCAGTTATGATGACAGCAAAAGCAAGCGAACAACACAAGCCAAATAAAATAATCTACTCATTACAAGTGGATAAACAGATAATATATTTGATAGGTAAGAGGACCCTTAAAAAAGAACCCAGAAAACTAGAACTGGTAGACACCTTGGATGGCAACAGAATCAAAAAGCTTATTGAAAAACAATGCCTTCAAACACAAGCTGAAGGGAAAAAAAACACAGAGGAAAATTATCTAAAATCCTGGTCAAGGAGTTTCTCCTCTAAGGGGCTGCCACAGAGAAGTCTCTCTTGTGCATTGTCATTGCACGCACCTCAGAAGGCCATGCCTCATGAAAGATGCATGCACTGGCAGATCTTAAAAAATAAATGAGGAGACACTCCTTTAATTTGGTTCCAAGCCCTTTAGAGTTTCGAAAGTAATAACCAGTATTGTGAGCGATCCTTGAAAACTATCCAAAGATCTGTTCAGCCAATACAGTGATGGGGGTGTGAGCGAGAGACACATGACTCCAGCATTAGACCCTGAGCAAAGTTACAACAATAAAATTCAGCACAAAGTGGAGTTTCCAACTGCTTTTCAAGGGTAACAAGAGTAGACTGTTGTGGGAGCCCAAACGAGGTATAGCTAATGCATTTATAGCTGGCAGTGAGTGCAGTTGGCTCACTAATAAATAATCTGTGCAAAAGCACTTCTGACCACACCCACCACTTGAGCATCTAGTACAGGTAGGGAGAATGCCAAGACAGCAAGGTCCAGCAAGTTTCTTGCTTGTCTTGCAGACAACTTCATGGTCCAGAAGGTGGAAGAGGCCACAAGGGGATCAAATATTCTAGATCTGATCCTGACCAACAGGGATGACCTTGTTAATGAGGTAGAAGTGGTTGGATCTTTAATATGCTGCCTCAGAGTGTAGTGGAGTCTCCTTCCTTGGAGGTTTTTAAGCAGAGGCTAGATGGCCATCTGTCAGGAATGCTTTGAGGGTGTTCCTGCATAGCAGGGGGTTGGACTGGATGGCCCGTGTGGTCTCTTCCAACTCTACATTTCTATAATTCTATAATCTTGCAGCAGCTCTGTGCTGAATTGTTACTCCAAAATGTGAGTGACTTGGGGTTTACCTGCAATGCCAGTACCTCCATGAAACAATGAGGAATATTAATTCAAAGAGGAAGCCTGTGAGAGGAGGGTAATCTTATGAGATCTTTACACCTATGTTTACCAATACTAGTATAAGGAAGAACCAGTCAGGGATCTCAAAAGTAAGCTTAATGTGTTTTATTGGGGGAATTGCAATCATGCATGCAAGAATCAAGGAGTCATGCAATCACTCACGGCTAACTGAAGGATAAGGGAGGAACATTTTGGATAGCGAGATTTCAGAACAGAATGGGTGATATTTACCAGTCCAGAAGAGCAGCAAAGAAGGTGATGTGGCTTAGAATCAAGTCTAAGGATAGTACAACAATTGTGAATCAGAGCAGCAAAGTTGCAACCAGCAATCAATGCACTGGAATTTGACTGGCCAAAAACTGAGGTTTAAATACTCTGTTTCTGCCTGGAGGGCAGGGGTGTTAATGGCTTTCAGATAGAGTAAATACTGCAGTTTGCAGAGTGGACAATGAAGTCTAGAATGGACTAGTAGTGCTAGATGACAAAGGTCTAATGACAGTTCTGATAGCTCGGTAATTGCTGGACAGGTGTGGAGACAAAAGGGAAGCTTCCTTGGTCAGAAGGAGAGGAGTTAAGGAGTTAAGACAATCAGCCGTCTTGTGGGAATTTTCCAGACACTATCGTCTCTAGGAGGTTGAGTCATTGGAGACTAACTGCAAGCCCATTATTGCTGGAATTTCCTGGTGATTTCCTGACTATAATCTGGCTACGCCTGGAGGTTTCTTCTGACCTAATTCACAACACACACTTTCAGCCAGCCTTTTCCTCTTATCCAGTATGGCCATTCAGTAATCTCAGGGTATTTTTTATATTTATACCTATTAATATATTTTGCCAATTAAATCAAATTTTCCCAATTAAACCATATCAAAGTGTGGGGACATATGGCCTATTAACAGAATATGTTGACATCCTGCCACTTGGCAAAGTGAACTTTAGTTTGCTTGTTCTAATCCAGATCATCACTGATTCAGAACCTTCTTTGACCTCTGCAGCAGAGAAGAGCAAGGTGATATTGGGTGCCTTTCAAGATGCAGTCAACCTGCCTTGCAATGGAATGGAATTTTGCAACAGATTGTCATTCGTCTGCTGGAAAGTCATGTTTTCTCTCTTTTTTTTTCTTAGTAGAAAAAAATCTGTTGTCGAAGAAAAGACAGATCAGCTCCATAATGCCATTTTACTAGGAGCACTAGGAGCTCTCCATCTGGAAGCATCCATAGAGCGTACCAATGAAGTCTCACTCCAGATGTTTGGACAAATTTATTCTGGTGGCTTCAAATAGATGTATAAAACCAAAGTGGATAAGCTCAGATCCTGCTGGTCAACAGGACAAGATGAATCTCCTAGCACTACCATCTGAAACTTATCTACAAGTAGGGCAGGGAAATATCCCAAAACAGCTTCCCATAAGCTCCATTTTTGCAAAATGGTCCAGAATGATGCCATGATCAATCGATAATATTAAAAATTGGTGGAAGGTCCAACAAGAAACATCGGGGACACCTTCTTGCTCCAGCACCACCCTATCCCATTCCTGGCATGCACCCTGGCATGTGTGACCAAAGCTGTTTAATTAAGCTGAGAAAATGAAGGTTTTCATTTGAGCTAATAGGAGCTCATCCAACTAACTACAACACAACTATAATTTTAAAACCTCTGTTAAAGAAAGCTGCAGCTGGTATAAACTGATGGTCCGAGTGGTATAGAAGGAGCAGGACCCCAACTCTCTCTTCTGGCTATGGCTTTTCCTGGAAACTGGCCAAGGATACTTGACGCAGCCCTTCCCCTTATGGTAGGACTCCATTTGCATAAACACTTCTGTGATGATTCAGGGCCCAGCCTACAATTGCATGTGTTTAAAGATACTGTGAAAGCACAGGATGGCTTTCATTGAGGAAACTGCCCTAAAGAACAAAGCTTTGCTGGCTGAATTGCCACAGCTTGTAGAGACTTTCCACTTACTGCTCTGTAACCAGAACCACGACACCAGTTGGACACAGGTGGATGCTTCTGTCAAGATGAGCTTCCCAGGATCCTGCTTGGGAGTGTGTGGTACTGCATTCCCCCTTCTCCTCTTGGCATCAGTTATGCCTTTTGTGTGGCTAATTGAACAGAAGAAGGCCCTGGATGTCTACGTGGAGGAGTATGACCCTTATTACAGTTACACCCTCAAGAAGAAAGAGACCAGGCTTGGTGCCACTATCTATTCACTCAACATGACCTCCTTAAAATGGCTGGATGGTGAGTCTCCAAATGGAGAGGGGGGAATCTTACTGCTCTTTCCATAGGAAGAGGGAAAGGGGCATTCAGCAATGAGGAGGCTGTTGCAGATTCACCTTGGGAGTAAGAAAATGGGGACCAATGACTTGGCATTTAAAGTGGAAACAAAGTGCTAAAAATGGGCAATATGAAAGAGCCTCAATTCAAAGGGAAAGGTGAGACCCAAATTTGTGTCTGTTTTCAGAGTCTGAGGTGGACAGATCAGTTTGGTGGCATGAGCTGTTCATTGTTGTGCCAAAAGTCCAAACAATGAAGGACTCCTGTTTGTTGATTCCCAACTCTGGAAGAAATGATGGTGTGCCTATTCCAGATGTCGACTATAACGTCAATGACATAGTTGATGCAGCAAAATCTACTGGATCGTAAGTAACAGGTATCTCCAAGTAATGAGCAGGGTTAGCTAGGTTGTATTATAAGCATTATCAGTTCTACAAAGAGAGCGCACTTGCAAGGAAGGCATTCATAATGGAAGTCTATGCCCTAGAAAGCAATAAACATTTTCTCTATGAATTCAGGGTTGGTTCAAATATTATACCAGGACTGGAAACTAGGCAGCCTTCTTGATGTTGTTGACTGTAGCTCCCAGCATCCCTCATTATTGACTGCAGTGGCTGGGACTGGTGATTGCTGCAGACTGACAACTTTTGGAGAGCCACATAATTCCCACATTTATGTTAAACAAAGCTGTTTCATGTAATGGATTCTGTGCATCATGAAAGTACTGAAAACTGTTTGTTTTTCTTACTCCGTTTTTGCCAGACAGATGTGTGTGAGATTTTTCTGCCACACGTTACAAAATAACTGAAGGCAATTTGCAGGTACACACACACATACACACTATTCATCTTGATTGTGGGATGGAGGGGTGTAATTTGCTTTTCAGCCTTAAGCAGCAAAAAACTGTGGGGCTGAACACGTTCTCCTGGACTGATTTTGTCATTGATATCTGCCTAAATCCAATTGTTTTTCAATAAGAGCAGAGCCACTGAACCAATGGAAATTACATACATTACACTGATTTAATTAGTCTAGACTAGTTGGGACTAACAGTTGGAATTAGGCCATATTCTGTAAGCAAATAGCCATATGGTGTAACTATTATAGCACCCCTGCTTGTGATTCATAACGTCTCTTTAATTACTGCTGGAGGAAGAAGCCTACATCTAGGCACTGAGAAGTGACCTTAGCTAAAAATAAAGCACACAATATTGACAAAATATTATATGTATTCCCTTTTAAAATTTTCCATTTAAAATGTTGATGTAGATGATGAAAAATCTTATTTGTTTATTATAATATTTACAAGCTGCCTTTTGACCATAAGGCGCTCAAATACAGAAGCACAGAAAAGAAAATTATACAAGCTTGTAATTTGATCTAGCATCATACTTTGCGAAGATCACTGTCTTTTTTGTTTGTCTGGCAACTGTAGATATATGACTTGTTCATGGCAACTGGGTGTCATTTAGGGGAACGATGGACAATTGTGGCTCTCCAGATGTTGCTGGGATGCAGCTCCTATTGTCCATCACTATGCTAAGGGTGAGCTGAGACAGCCCCAACAAAATACTCAGGGTCACATGTCCCTCCTCCCTGATTAAAGTCTGCAGGACATGATAACAGCAACTTTGTGAAGCATAGTGACCAGTAGTCCAATTCACAGCCTGACCATCTAATTTGTTGTCAGATTCTGGTTAAGTGTCTGAGCCCCCCACCCAATCAGGCATGGATTCTACCTATAAAGATGGCATAGCTTAGAAATGGACAATTTGTAAAATGAAGACATCAGATGAAAACTTCACATCTTCTAACAAGCTTTCATGGGTGTTGCTTGATGGGCAGCAGCAGCTCGTACAAATAAAATGTAATTGCTGGTTCCTGTACATTGTTTCGACAGTTGGGGTGTCTCATTACATCACTTGATTTATTAGTGCATGATGAAGCCATGAGTTGCCCTACTGTGTTGACACTGATCTCATTGGCCTCTCTGACTTGGGATTCCTGAGGACATTTGTTGCCTTGATGTTTCATCACTAAGCATGAACTGCATTCACATGCATGGCAGAGTTGGTATCAATCATCATTCATCTGCTTTGACTTTGCAGGTGTGCAGCTCTCTTGAGGCAAATCCCAAACCAGCCAAACACCTTCCATGTAAGTCAGGAGATGAATTATGCTAGTTTTTCAATATTAGGGGAGGCACTATCATGTGCCCTTTGTGCCCTCTGTGTGTGTGTGTGTGTGTGTGTGTGTGTGTGTTTGTTTAAAAAACCATAGCAACTCCCTGCCCCCTTTTAAGGTCAAAAATAGCTTCTTGGGTGATGCTTCCTAAGCTACCTGATGTGGCAGGCTGCCAATTTTTTTTTCACCAGTGTGCCAGAGAGGAGCACAATATTGGCCCTTTCCACACGCAGTTATTAAGGCAGCCCAATGCGTCTTGCCACGGAGGTCTTCTGCACATTGGAGCGGATTAGGTTCAGTTTATTTACCTTCGTTTCGCACATAATTCCGACTAAATGTGCCCCCATGTGGTGGTAAAGCGCACTATTTGAAAAGCGGAAGAAATTGGTTTTCCAATTTTCCAGATCAATCCAATTCGTACTTTCACAGTGGTACAGACACGTACATTCGTGCCAATGCGAATTGATGGTCAGGGGAGGGCTAATGGGAGGGGCCAGGGGGTAGTATGAACTTACGCATGTATGCACATATGCAATGACGTACTAAATCATGCCAAAAAAGGGGCCAATCACAGCTGACAGGGCGGGGTGAGGGGAGTAGCAGGAGTGGCCACAGTGGAGGCAGTGTGGATTCATGAACTTCCATTCCTCTGAATCAGAATGGAACATACGCAGTAGCTGTGCGGAAGGAAATGAGGGAAAGTCCACCTTATTTCGAGCCCAGAAAATCCGGTAAGAAATGGCATGAACCGATTCACCAGCCTCTTGCAGAAAGGGCCATTGACTACAGTTCATTGAGTACAGCTGTTTCTGTAGAGGTTTGAGGGAATGAAGAGCTTCGATGGCTTCAGGGAGCATGGGGGCAAAAACCACCATGTTTAGGGGTGGTTTTTACCTAAAGCACAACTATTTCGTGCAGCCCCAATAAAGAATGGTAAAAAATTGGAGGCCTTTGACATCAGGGCTGTAGTTTCCCCACATCTTGGGAGACCACCCTTGTGCAATCTTCTTCCAGAGAAGGGGAAGCTGCGTGGCACTCACTTCCTACCCTCGCTGAAAAGAGCACTTAGGAATGCAGAAGGATAAAAAAGCGTCTTTGTGCCATCCCTGAGCCACTAATGGGTATTCAAGCAGAAGCCTCTAGTGGGTATTCAAGCAAGACTACCAACCAGGGAAAATCCACCAAAACAGAATGGCATTCTTTTTTTATATATAATTAATTTTATTATGATTATATCATATAAAAAACATTTCTCATTGTATATTTAACCGAACTATTACAGCATCTTCCACACCTCTCTGGATTTCAATACTGTTATTTCATTGACATATCAACATTTATGTATCACATTACATTTGTTGACATACAACATAGATCCTGCTCTTCATCCCTACTTTACATGTTCCATGATATTCCACTGATTTTTACTTCTAGCTACTCATGCTACCATGAATCAAGGATTGTTGTCTGTCAATACCCAACCCATTTCCAGAACAATTTGCCATTCTTTGTTAATGTCATCATCTGATTTTCCTTTTAATCTCTGAGAGACTATATCTGCATTTCGATTTTCAATGAAGGTTGCCCACCATTGCTCTATTGTAGGTATCTGCTCAGTTTTCCATAGCCTTGCATACTCAATACGGGCTGTCGTAATCATATACAGCATTATTCTCCAATATTTCTTTGCAACAGTTCCATCTAACATATGTGTCATATTTAATAAGTACAGCTCAGGTTTCTCATCAATTTGAATCCTCAATATTTTACATATCATATTATGTATATCATTCCAATATTTTAAAACAGAATGGCATTCTAATGCCTGTAGCTTGTGGCGCAATATCACATTCAAGAAACTGATCTCTGTCCTTTTCCTTTTCTCTCTGCTCCCTTTCCTTTGCCTTTTTTTGTTGATTTGCTCTGCTCAACAAGGCAATAGATCAATGAGCTAGTCTTAATGGGTACCTTCCTCCACTGTGCCTCTAGCTGAATGAATGTTTCCATTCTTTGTGAAGCAAATGGATATGAACTAGAATAGGACAAACCCTTCAGATTCTTTTGGGGATCCTGATGGAATGAACCAAAGGTGAACTCATGTTTGATATCTTTCTCTCTTTTTCTATATTATATCAATTCTAGAAAATTCCCATCCAAGAATGTAAGAAAAGGTCTGAAGATGGAGGACTGGGTTGTTCATGGTGGAAGTTCCTGAATGATAAGACTGCTCAGCCACACACACTGTTGCTATTCCCAATGGTCAAGGTAACTGTAGCCCCCCTGTACTCCAGAATAAGGGTGGGCAGCTGTGGGAGGCTCAGGAGAAAGACCAGGACTTGGAAAAGTGAGACCTGATTCTGGTTCCTTAAGTTTACTTGTACAGTAGACATTCAGCCATACACAAATGAATGGGAAAGATTGATGTATTGCCATCTTAATGGCATAATAATTAGAGTAGGTGGCTGTATTTCCATGAAGAAAGAAAGCTGGCTCTTCCAGAAGAACTTGGTCAGCACCATAATCTATTCAGAGTCATTCTACTACTACTTCTTGATTCAGGTGCTGCTGATCTGGGTAAATGACTGGAATCACATTGGAAATAAACATGACAGTTCCAGAATCCATTTTGTTAAAAGTTTAGAACAGCTGTGTGATCCCATAAATTCTGGGATGTGAAGCAACATAGTACTTTTACTCAACTTTTCTTCAAACTATGAAATATTATATTATTACGGTTATATACAATGTAATTTCTTGCTATATTATTTTGATCTGCTATTATACCCACAGCACTGGGAGAACTGTAGCACACATACTGGTCTGCTTATGGGTAAGAACAGGCCACACCATTTCTTGACTAAATACCATAAATCTGGGATCATGCAGGCCAAACTGCCCTGTTAGACAGCCCACCTGCTTCCAAGTCATCTCATTCCCACCAGCCTAAGTGCTGTGGAAAAACAAATATGGGACCGGGGAGAAAAGCTGGGCTCACTGGACTTACAGAGACATCTGTCAGTCATTTGGGTCTGTCCTGTCTCTAGGTGTGAGGCTCTAGTAAACAGCCTTTGAGCCAGGTCTATGGTTAGCAACTCACTCTCCCACCGGATCCCTTGCAGAACTCTTTCCTAAGGTAGAGTGGGGTGCCCCATGCCTGCTCCACCTTGAATCGGATCTTGCGTACCTTCCAACATTTCACAGAAGAAAATTGGGACATGCATGGGCAAGCACCATCACAGTGTGGTCAAGATAGCAAAAGACATTAATGAAAAAGAACATACAATCTGGGATTGGCTGCAGCAGTTTGCTTTAGCTTGTGTCTACTGGGAACATCAAGATTCTTTCCCCTGCTCTCCTTGTCTTCCTGCTGATTTCATTAAGTGGAAACTCCTTTTGCTCTTCAGAATCAATTTGCAGCAATTGAAGTAAGCTGAGGACAAAGGGGAAGGCAGGAGGAGGCATAGCCCCTGCCATATGTTTGTCTGCTGGATGTGTATTGAGATAGCATATTGTAGTCAATGTAGAAGTCTGCTGTAGAATTCCCTAAGCTGAGTTACAATGTAAAAAGTATTTAGTGCTAATTGGTTGTTATAACAATGTGCCTGTTGGGAGCCTGCCTATGTTCATACAGAATATCAATTGGTTAATTGCTTTACTGCCAATTGCTACAATGTATCTGGTTAGGGGGGAAGATCAGAGTAGGCAAAAATGAAAGTGCAAAGGCTGGTGTTTTGAGAACCTGGTGCTTCTAAGATAAGAGGCAGGAAATATGTCCCTGGCTTGAGGATGTGAAGTGGGAACCAAATGTGGGTCTGGGAACTGTTGGAAGAGTGGTGTGATGATAGATTTATGTTCCTCCCCAAACAGCTCTGTGTGACTAAATTTTGGCATTGTATCTATAAAAGGTGTAAGCTCCATGTCTGCTTTAGTCTCGGCAACTTCAGAAGAAGTGTGCTGCATTGCCTGCATTTTCTACAAATAAAAACTACTGTCTTCCTCAGAGTGAAGTTTGTGGCTGGTGGGTTATCCAAAAAATGACAAAGAGTGAGATATTTTAAAAAATATTTTAAAAACAGATGAAAAAATGGAGTTGCTCTTTATTTCCTTTACGGAAAAGGAATAGGCATTTCAGAAGGCGGCACTCCCCCTCTCCAACATTCTTCAACAGCTCTTGTAGGTCTCACTTCTTGCCTTGATTAGTGGGTTTTTCAGTACTGTACAACATTTATTGTTCAACCATGTTTTCCTGTATCAGGAGAAGGAAACATGGTGTGGATTTATGCTGCTCCTGCTTTTCTAACAATCAAAGGTGATCATATGGGCCTAATTCCACTGCTAGTTTCTGCTAGAGTAGACTCATTGAATATATTCATATTGACTGAATAAGTCTTAATTTGTAAAAGGTCTACTGCCACTGCAGATTTTGGCATGAAACTCAGCTTTCAACCTTTGTAAATCAATCAATGAATGGGAAAGGCCTGTTCTGTGGCAAAGATGGTCACCCTTTTAACATTAGCATCTCTGTATCTTTAATGAGCAGGCAGATGAGGAAATTTCAGCAGGTGCCACTTGCCACATCATAGTGCTGTCGGCCTGTAAAGAAGCTGCAGCTCCCCAAAGGTTCCCATGGACTCTGTGAGACAGTCTGGAACATTTTCTTATTTATTTTACAGAACTGTATAAGACCCTGGTATCAGTTGATTTCTGGGTAGTTTACAAAGGCTGCAAGGCCAGTGCTTCCTGCACTGTAAAATGATAACCTAGCTTGGTCAGGAGATCAGGTTCAGAAGCAACAGCAAAATCTTGCCCGTCTCATATGTTCTGGCTTTATGCAACATCTCATTATATCAAAGCTGGAGGACTTCGTAGGTTCAAGAGAACAATCTCTCCCCACCAATATTTATCAGCAGCAGTAGGTGAAAATCACATTTCTGCCTTAAAATAAGGTATATGTGTTTAAAAAAAGAATCACACTTCTCACAGGCTTCTGTGTCTTCCTTTAAAACAGTAGGCAATTCAAGTAAAACAAGGCATGTGTTTCTTGCACATCTTGTTTTAATGTGAAGAAATATTTATCATGAATTTTCAGGTTGGGGGGGCTCCATGGACCACAATGCCAGCTGGAGGGCCAGATGCAGCTCTTATGACATCGGTCGCCTACGTGTGAGCTACCCAGGTCAGATGACTCACATTAAAGTAGTGATGAAAAACACTAATGCACACTAATTTTAGTGATTTTTAAAAAAACATTTAAAAAATCCACAACAAGAAAACTAGTGACTTCAGGACACAGAATTAGATGCTGACTGTAACTTCATAGATTTTCATATATTTTAGCAAAATGGATCACTGAGGATTCTCTGTCACATTTCCTTTACAGCTTGCTTATTCGATGTTATCTTTGCAGGACCTTAGAATCCTGTTAATGATTACAAAGGAAAAGTCTTAACATGACTTTGCTGATATCAGGCCCCCTATCATAGTGCATTCGATCCCTTTCCCCATGCAAGTATTTCCCAATGCTGGAAGATACAATTTTGTTTTCTTATGTGTAGGCCACTGTGCGAGCCATGGACACTGTAACTGCTTTCCTGTGGAAAGAATCTGATAGAAATATGAATATCACAAAATTTACATTGGCAGGTATTTCCAAGGTAGGTATGAACTGGGGGTCTGTCCTCTACCCACCTCCCTGTTTTCGTCTTCATCCTTGTCCCTTCTGGGCATAGTGAGACCCGCCCCCAGTGAGGGAACACATGCTGGATTGCCATCATTTCTCTATCTCTTTATTGTAGCGTGGGTGGAGCTCCTGGCTCACAGCGGCTGTGGACAACAGGGTGGTTTCTTTTTTTCCATTCCTTGCTGATCTTCTGAATATGAGTGTGGTGAGTTTCCCCTTCCTTTTGCTCTACAACCAGAAAATGAGTAGCCGTGACATGATGATTCTGTGGGCAAAGAAATACTGCCACATACAGTTGGGAGACCAAGAAGTGAAACATATGCATCTGCTCTACTACAGAGCAGTGACAGAGTTTGGAGTGTGTGGAGGGGGGGCAGACAGAGGACAGGGGGCAGAGAGGCAATGGTACGGTGCATGGGGGAGTGGCTATGGCACATGGGGGCGTAGCTATGGTGCGCGGGTGGGGCTACAGCACATGAGTATTGAGAGACAATATGAGGAAACAACTCCAATCATCTTGCATAATCCCTCTGCATAAGCACTGGAGTAGGAGGGCTTTACTCACTGATAGCTAGTCTGTTCTTCCCTCTGGGACCCTTCATAGTGCACTCCTACTCCAGTGCTTATGCGGAGGGATTATGCAAGATGATTGGAGTTGTTTCCTCATATTGTCTCTCAATACTGTATAAGAAGCCAATCACACAAAAAGTGTGGTGACAGATGTGCAGTTGTTCATCACCATCATCATTGTCATCAAGTGTTGGTCTTAATAAGTCTTAATTACTATTTGTTTTGCTAAATAGCCTTGTTTTTTACATTTGTTTTTCTCAACCATTTGTTTGTTTATTGATTCTCTCCATGTTTTAGGTAGTGAAACTTATCCCTTCCCCAATTTCTCCTAGTTGTTGTTGTTATTTAGGTATTTAATAGAAGTCAGGCCATATGAGTCACCACAGAAAGGCATAGCATTGACTGGGATCATTTGCTGAGATGGAAACAGATCCAAGGATTATTTTCTCTCTGCCTTCACTATGAGCAACACACGAACAGGGGCTAAAAAAAAGTGCTAACAGTCTGCTGAAATATTTTAAGAGGCAGCCCCAGGTAGTATTGCTTAGACGAGCAGAGGCAGACTTAAAAGTCAAAACAGTCAGCTAGCAGGGAGTTAGCAAATACTGTAGAAGTGCTTACTTCATGACCTCTCAACTCAGGAAGCAGCAGCAGGTTCACATTCCCTCATCAACTCAACCTTAGCTCCCAGCATCCCCCAGCTTTCCTCACCATTGGCTCTGCTGGCTAGGACTGCTGGCAGTTGCAGTCTAAAAACATCTAAAAGGTTGCTTGATTCTCACTCTTTCTTTACGGTGGCTTTGGAAATACATTTCTGTTTCTACCACCACCATGCCAGTCTTAGGAGTGTACAATTTTGTGAAGCAGAATGATGGGAACGGCACATCATTCAGTTTTATTCAGTAGTACTCAATCCTAACAAAGGAAAGTGGAATAGCACATTGTGGACAAAAGAGCAGAAGACAAGAATGTGGTTTGTTACAAATGTACATGTTCTGCATTTCAGTGATCAGATATTGGAATAAGATACAGAAATACTCTGACTTACTGGCTGGATGATAAGAAGGGCCAATCAGTTCAACCCCACACCCCGAAGCATAGTTCTAGTACAGCACTGAAGTTTACTGTGGTACAGTTACCATGAGATATTGAGAGCCTGAATATTGATGCTTTATTAGAACTAAGTTATAAGTGTACTTGTTCTCCATAGTATATTATCACAGATTATTAAAATTTAAGATTTATGCTCCCTATGACCTCATAAACTCTAAAGCTCACATTTATTTGGCTTTGGGCAGAATTTGCATCACCAGTACCGATCATATTGTGGATGGACCTTTTTACTGAAGTCTTTACGTGATGCAAATGTAACACAACAGTTGGATGAGCCTCGATTCAAGGAAATGGCGTCACATATTGATCCTCTAGGTGAGTGGTTCCTATAAGATTACATTTCTGGAAGAAAGGGGAAGGAAAGTAGGAAAAAGTGAAGTGGTGGGATGAGCAAGCCCAAGCAGAAATGACTGAGTGACAGTGGTCATTATGGAACAGGATGTCATAATGCAAGAGGATAGGGAAATTCAAGCCAAAAAGTCATGGAAAACAACTCTTTTCCATTTGCCTTCATGAATTGTTGCTATGGCTCATGTACAAGGGCTCCTTTGTATCTGGCTATCTTGGGAAAGTGTGGAATCCTCAAGAATGTGAATACCACACAGGAGCACCCACTTCTGTTCTTCATGCCTAGTGGCTCCTTCATTCTTGGAGTTTCATTGTTCAAAAGAGCCCACCCATACTGGTGGAGGAGAGTGATGGAAAAGCGTGAAAAGAGGCATGTGCATGCATCTATAGTACATTTTGGTGTTGCTGTCGTGTGCCTTCAAGTTCTTTCCAACTTATAGTGACCCTAATGTTACCCCTAAAAGTAGGTGCCACAAGGGCCCACCAGCAATGCCAGTACCTCCGTTCAAAAGTGAGGAATAATTAGCTCAAAAGAGGAGGCCTGCGAGAGGGGGCAACTTAACAAGATCTTTTCTACCAATGTTTTTGGGGTCATGCAGGAAAGAACCAGCTGGAGATTTAAAATGTAAATTAAAAATTGTTTCTATTAACAAGATTCACACAAGCACACAAAAGTTCAAGCACTCATGTACTCACTCAAGAACTAACCTAAGGAAAGGGAGGAAAATTGGGATAGAGGATGTTGAGGGATTTGGGTGATATTTACTGAAGAGCAGTGAAGAAAAGTGGCAATGTGGCTTAGGTAGGCAACTAAGGACGGTTCTCACTTGGGAATTGGATAGACAGCATGGCATTCAGAATGGCGAGAGACTGCACTAGGCAGCCTGAAATTAGGAGTTCTAATACCTGAAAAATATCCTGTGGGTATGGGTGTGAATAGCTCTTCCAGCCAAGTGGACAATGAGAGTTGCAACACTAACAATGAAGTCTGGATGGAGTTAATGGTCTCAGTATTTAGGTGACAAAAGAGTAATGGCTGTCATAATAGCTGAGTATTGTGGAGAGGTGGGGAGACAATAGGGAAACATCCAGGTGTGTGGGGACCAAGGTTGAAATAATCACAGTTTGGTGGGTATTTGCCCACTTAACTCTGAGATGTGTAGTCTATTAGCATAATCCTATTGTCTTGAGGGCGGCCGTGCTATTAGCCTGACAATGACTGGGTTCTTGCTTAAGAGGTGGGTGCAGTTGACGTGCCTTGCAATCTCACATATACTGTCAGTAATTTGCCTCTTTCAGTGTGACCTTTCCATCATCTCAGGTATCATTTTATATCAACATCAATTGATATAATGCCAATTAAATAATATTTGCCAATTAAACCATGGGGGTGCACAGTGCATAACACTAAGGCAAACCTACCATGGGGTTTTCTGGGGCTAGGAGTGTGCAATGCACCCAAGGTCAGGTTTCCATGGATGAGCAGGGAATTGAACCCTGGTCATGGTCCGACACTCTACTACATCATGCTGGCTCTAGTACATCTCTGTATGAATTCTAAAGAATATTTACAATTAATAATAAAAGACTGTGCTTGCCTACCTGTGGGTAAGAAGATGAAACATAAGGAAGTAATGACAGTCCAACTAGATGAGACCAAAGGCATATATTTAGTCCAGCATTCTCTGCACACAGTGGCTGACCCATTGCCTCTAGGAAGTCCATATGTGAGACATGAATGCAACCACAGCCTCCCAGTTTCATTATCCGGTAAGCAGAGAAGAAACCACAATGCCTTTGATATCAGTAAGCTGATAAAAGCATCACTGCATGAAGGCATGGATTTTCAGTGATGCAGACTCATGTCGATAGACATGGACTCAAATCGGACTTTCAGTGACTCGACTCGGACTCAACTTGGCAATAAATGAGGCACTGATTTGACTCGACTTGAGACTTGTATATTTTTAGTGACTGACTTGCTTCCCTTGGTTCAGTAGCATAACACATTCATCTAGAAATCTTACAACTTTGAACAACGCCTCCTGCTCTTTTTGCCTACTGGTCGCATGCCAATCTATCTCAAGCCCAAAGTTTGGGTGCCTTTCTCAGAGAGGAACAGCAAATGGGTTAGGCAATGGGCTTGAGGCAGGCTTGAGGTCTGCTCAGCAGCCTGTCCCTACTGCGTATCAAAGGAGCCTTCTAAAGTGTTTCTCAAAGAGCAAAAGACAAGACTTGCCCCCAGAGTGCAGGGCTCATTTCTCAGAGGGGAGCAGCAAATGTGTTAAGCAAGAGGCTTGAGGAAGAAGGATCTTTCCTTCTAAAGCTTTTGAAGCTTCAGTAATGGGAAGTAAGAAGGATCCTATTCCCCATGTCTGAAGTTGCAGGTCGCAAAATGACAAATGTGGAGGGCTGACTCTGTTTAAATTATTAAAACTGACTTTATTTGACTCTGTCCAATAATTCTGAAATTTTGGTTGGGATATAAAGTTGGCTTCCAGACTTGAGACTTGACTTGAAAGTATCTTCAAGGACTTGAGACTCGACTTGAGACCTGAAGGGTAGAGACTAGAGACTTGACTATTTGGAGTAAAAGACTTAAATACATCACTGTGGATATCATATACACAGAATGCTTTTCAACACTGTATCTCTAAGATTTACCCTTTAGCTTTCTATAGGTGTTGTTGCTTTTCCACAAAACATGCTAGCATAAATGTATTCATACATGAGGATATATTTAGATAAAAGCCTGATTTGCCTTCTGCCACCAGCACACCACTTTGAATAGATAAACCCATTCAAGAAATTTGCTTTCCTGCATCCCATGGTGACATTTTCTGTTACTCCTCTGCCTCCCATTACAGTAACACTTCATTTTTCCATTCAGAGTACAATGGACGATACAGTAAGCAGGCCAAGTACATCAGCGTTGCAGCAGGAGATGAAATCTTTCAGCCAGACAACTCCCACTATTACTTTTCTCAGCTGAGAGGAGAGAAACTTTTCCGGTGAGTTCTATCTCAAATTGTCCAACTCCTCTCTCTCTCCTGGAGGAAATGAAGAAAGAGCCTGTGTGGTTACAGGGTAGATAATACTGCTTACAGATCCAGTTAGACAATGCAAGATGAGAAAACATACAAGGAGATCACTCAGTTATGATAAAAGCCTGATTTCTTTGCAGCTTTGGAATTTGAATGATACATGTACTCAGCAACATATCATAACAGTGGGTCAGACATCACTTTTGTTCCACCACATTTTTAAAAATTGCATTACATCTTTGCTAAATCCTTTATCAATGTACATGTTGCTTTAATTGAAACAACTGAGAAGGCATTGTGAATATTCTGAAAGGCTTCGATATTGAAAGGTGGGGATAGAATTGGAATAACCATCCTCACTCTTGCTTTCTAGTCCTCTCATCTGCTTTCTGAGGAGTCCACATTGTGCCTAAAAGCAGGGCTGCCCTGTACCCTCCCCATCCCTCCTGATCTGTTCCAGCTGGGAAGCTCTTTTCTATGTGTTCACTTGTGCTGAGCAGACTTTGAAAGTGCCTTGCTATTGCTTTTCAGGATCATTCCCAATATTGGTCATGGTCACACACTTTTACTAGGCCAAAGGGTGACTCTCCTGGACTCGCTCAAAGCCTTTTATGTCAGCACCATGCAGAATCTGAGAAGGCCCCAAACCTCCTGGAACAGGACTGAGGTAAGAAGAGCTAATCACAACAGTTCTCATCATTAATAATTACATGCTGCATGTCTGAAGTATTTGGTACAAGAATTAGTTAATGGAAACAGGAATGACATTTGGACTGTAGTCTTGTTGCTGCCCACACTTGTGTAATTAAGGTGGTGGCAGCAGGCGACAAAGGCCATGAATGCGGCAGGGAGACAATGGAGAAATAAACCACTTGGAGCAAGCAGGTTTTATCTGCTTTCCCTCATCATGCTGCCCAACCCTGGAAAAACTGCAGCCAATAGTATAGTGCCCTGTGGAATTCCAGCCTTGGTCATTTGCCAAGAGCACCTGCTTGGCCTCAGGACTTGGATCTCTGAGTCAAAAATATTTGTGCTGGGAGACTTGTTAGGGGTATTTGTAAGCCAGCCCTGGTAAATGTTGTTCTTTGCAGACAGATGATGAAAAATAACATGAAATTTGGTTGTTAAACATCTGTTCTTTCTTAAGCTTCAGATTTATTTGCAAATGTCAAATTCTGCATTTTCTAAGGTAATTGTTCTGGCAAATACCAAAATTTGCAAAAATCAACAATTCCCTTTGACTCTCTAAAACCCTATCAACTAGGAATAATATTCACAAGGTTCCTGCTGATTATGAAAACATAGGAAATGTACCTCAGTGATACAGGATTCATGTTTGTAACTATATCAAAAGAAACCACATACTATGTAGAAAGAAGATCCATTCTTCTGCTTCATTTCTCTCCCTAGACAAATACTTCTGGCATTATAGACCTCTTCACAGATCAAGAGCCTTCCTCAATCAAATGTTACTTTGCTAACACTCTTGGATCTAAAAGGTAGGATTCTTTAAGGGATATCGAATTTTTAATGGTAAGCTGAACTCCAACAACCTGCAAGCGTCTCATATCTCATTTGTCACTTTCAGGCGAGATTTCCGGTTAGTTGTGGGCCCCGGTATACCTAACCCTGTACTATGGTGTCAATGCAGTGTTGAAAAAGTGGTAAGCAGACCTCAGATTTAGTCTGTTGCATCTTTGCAAAAGTGGAGGAAATCAAGGGCTTTCCCACATAAGTAGTTCGTAGACAATAGGCCAAGATTCAGTTTGACTGCTGGCAGGATGTAAGTCTCTTGCAGGGTAATTGCACTGCCAGTCATGATGCCAATGACTGTGTTTCATTCTTCAGCTGTGTCCTTCCTCTGGTGTGGCTCCCGGGGAACAGCTGAACACTCCCTCTGTGTGACTGATTAGCTGTGAGGGTGTGTCCAGGAACCATCTCGGTACTGTTTCCGAGCAGGGAAACACTGCCATCACCTTCTAGCTAAGCCCTCTCCTTCTTACCTGGTGTGGCACCTAGAGGCAGCCCAAGCACACCCCCTATAGCTAACTAGTGGCTGTGTGTGGAGGGGAAAGCTGCACCCAGAAGCCATCCAGCTACCCTGCCCTCATAGACGTGGGGTGACCATGTTGCTCAAATAGGTAAAGCATCTCTCTTTGCGCAATGTTTTAAAAAAGTACTTGTGCTGCTACAACTGGGGGTTACACTGGTGAATTTTTTTTTCATGTGCACCATACACTTTACCCCACACTTGGGCTTCTAAGTGTGAATGTTTCTATAAGGCAAAATAATGCCATCTGTGTTAAAAAATATATATATAGCTGGGGAAAAGCCAGGGTTCTCAGTATGAAAAATATATTTAGAGAAACCTCTGAGTGGTAGGAACCTCAAAGCAGCCCAAGGAGGACTGGGCAAGCTTAGTGGCCATGGAATGCTAACTACTGGTGTGTTGGGGTGGAGGAGGAGTCCGAGAGGATGGGAAACTGAATAGAGTATCTTTAATGAAGGTACTGCATAGCATGACAACCTGCCGGCTGGAAAACAAAGAGTACTGTATACTGTAACATTTTGTTACAGATCTCACTGATTCTGCATTGATAAACATTCTAAAGCACATGGTTACAAGCAGGCCAATTAACAGTGAACTTTAATTTGCAGATGCCGGGTGTTTATAAGGCAGAAATGGACAAACCATCAAAGGGATGGAGAGGATTCTTTATAGAGGTAAATATCAAGAAGAGCTAGGTGAACCCAGTGCACAAAGAAGTTGGCTAGAGAGGAAAATCTCCCCATGACAGAATCTATGCTTGTGGAGCTTAGTGAAGTTACTTTTTTGGTTGGCAGTATCTGGGATCTCTCAGCCAATATGGCCAATGGATGATTTTGGGAGTTTGTAGTCCAAAATAGTAATTCCTCCAAGCACTGCAAGGGAGGACAATAATGGTAACAGGCATGGAACATATCTAGCACGCTTATCTTTGCTTCATCTTCTTCACATGTTCATTACCCCACAAGAACATCTGGAGAAGGCTGAGGCATCTCAGTCATGGAGGGCATAAATAAGTCCTGTTTGCACCAGATTTTGCCCCGAATTTCCTAATCAGAATCTTCAACTTGTCTTTCAGCTGAGGATGATAAAGCAATTAACTGTGATCTGAAAGGAGCCATGTATATTATTAATAGGAACCAAGTGAAACAAATCTATCTCACAGCTCCTTAAGCTGGCATGAAGTATCACATTGTTGGACACTGCATATGTGTATGTGCTGTCAAGTTGCTTGTCAACTTATGGGAACCCCATCAATTTCATAGGGTTCCCTTAGGCAAGGAGTACTCAAAGGTAGTTTTGCCAGTTCCTTTTTCTGAAATGTAGCCTACAGCAGCTGGCATTTGTTGGTTGTCTCCTATCCAAGTGCTACCCACAGTTGACCTACTTACCATATTTGCCAGCATATAAGATGCACTAGCGTATAAGACGCATTCCATTTATATGCCAGCAAATACTATTTGCTGACATACAAAATACACTGGCATAGAAAACACACCCCATTTTCAAACAGTATTTTTTTGGGGGGGGGAAGTGAGTTTTATACACCAGCAAATACAGTAGCTTCCAAGCTCAGATGACATCTGGTGCCTTCAGGATATTTAGTAAAAATGCAGTTAGAGATATAAGATTTTTTCTTATGTTCTGCAGCTCAATTAACACTTGGGTGTCTCCTCATGCTATACATGCAGCATACATTCCCATTCTGCAACATGAAGCACTGAGGAAATTGCTACTTGTTTTCTAGGTCACTTTCCCAGGATCTGGAAGCAATACCTACGTGTTCACCTCAGAGCTTCACATCATTCCAGACACATTTCCATGCATGGACTGCAAGGGAGAGCAATGCTATGGGAAATTGGTATAACAACATCTGGGGATGGTGGGGCTTCTACTGCTGAGAGCATGCCTGAAGCAAAGGCCTGGGAAGAATGCAGGGTCCAAAAATGCAGGGAGCCCACCTTCTCCTGATCTTGTCTTCTTGCTTCTGCTTTTTTTTTAAAAAAAAAAAAACAAATAAAACTTTTCCCAGAATTCTTGCAGATTTGCTTTTGGTGACATTTTGCTGCATTTCAGAAAAGGCACTTTTCATCATCAAGGAACATTTATTCATTTATCAGAAGCATTTTTATCCAGGCTTTTGGTCCATGCTTCACCCTCTTAAGGAACTTGTTGTTGTGTGCCTTCAAGTTGTTTCTGACTTATGGTGGCCCTAAGGTGAACCTATCATGGATTTTTCTGCGGCTGAGGGTATGTGACATACCCAAGGTCACCTAGTGGGTTTTCTTGGCCAAGCGAGGAATCAAACGCTGGTCTCCAGGGTCATAGTCCAGTGCTCAAACCACTACATCACACTGGTTCTCCCCTAAGGAGATTTCCTCCGCAAAAGTTAAAGGAATGCTACAGAAATCACCAATTCAGAAAACAGCATTGAGTACGTTCAGGAAGAAAGGTAGGGTAGAAATGAAATGAAATTCCAGCTGGCAGTCAGGAGGGTTGTCAAAGAATAATTCGTGTGGGAATAAAAAGCAGGCTGCCCCCAGCATGGAATTCCACAACTTCAGAGCTGCTACTAGAAAGGTCCTCTCTCTTATGCCCACCTGGCACCCTTCTGGTGATGAAACCAGTGATCAGGCTGTCTTAGGGGATTCTAGGAGCTGTAATTTTAAAAAATAACATCTTAAAGTTCTGCAGGGAGGTGAGTGAGAACAGGAGGAGGTACCTTCATTTTTTAAAAATCCCTATTGAAGGAGGGCAGGCACACTGTCGTTTGACGGTCTTAAAGATGTTAATGGACTGAGAATCATCCAAAGAAGTCCCCATCATCTCATGTCATGATAAGCCCTCTGAAGTGTGAGTGTAAAGAAGCCAACTCTTGATGCTCTGAATTAACATTCTTCTCATGATGACTGAATTAGAAGGCCTGGGGGTTGCTTACCAAAATTAAGAGGCATAGCAGGATATCATTAAGCTACCTCCTGTTTCCTTCCTGTCCTAGTTTCTTTTTCCCATCAAAAAGCCTTTTTTCCCTTAATCAGATGTAATGTCTGAAAGCAGATAGCTTGTATTTATATAGTGGGCAAATGCCAGCCTGTTTGAAAATATGTCATGTTCCACTGTCCAGCCAGATTCTCTCCCGTTTCCTTGTTAACGTCTTGTAAAAATTTTCTTCTTCCTTACAAGGGGAATATCAAGGGCATCTTTCCCTTTGCAACATGATCATTCTTTGATCCAAATTTCCTTAGCTTTTATAGACATACAGTAACAACTCAAAGAAGCCACATTGCTCAGAAATCTAACATTGAAACTAGAAAATAAGAGACAACCTATTCCTACAATTAACTTCTTCCCTGACTTACAACAAAATTTCCTCAGCAATCAGATTTTAAAATTAAAGCTATTTTTTTTTCTATTGGCCAAATACAAAACAAAATATACCAGTTCCCCTTGGGATCTCAAGTATTACTTGCATGTCCAGTTCTTTGGCTAGGATTGTGCTCCTAATCATGGAAGTGTATTTAAGCATGGTGTCATCCAAAAGATTTGTGACCATCTCAGCTTTCATCCATTCATCCCTTTTGCTCTCATCCATCTCTCACGTGTAGGGAAGTTAAGGAGGGTTACTCAATATGACCTTCTTTTTATCTGTAAGAAGAACTGAAAGGAAGCTACTACTTGCATACAGAATAGTTTTGTTGTTTCCTGCTGCAATACATACAGAAGGTGTTACCTGCAGACTTGTCATATTAAGAACGTAAGCTGTATTCCTTCAAACAAACGCATTTTAAAAGGACAAACTATCCTGCTCATGATCCCCCTTTTGAGAATGTCTGTGGCACTCCTGATCACATCTGCTGCTTCAGAAAGGCAAGAGAGTAACAGTCCCAAGCCTCAATTATATTTGAGAGAAAATTTGCATTTCTGATGAGACTGGGAATGAGGCCCCACAAGGTGTCATTATGTGTTACACTATTCATTAAAAGTGACTGAACAGGACAACTGTGCACCTCTTCCCCATCCCTGATATCAGGCTGAAGCCCTCATAGGTGAATTTCATTTAAAGTAAGAGTGTCCAGTTTAAAGTGTCTGTTGTTTAGAGTGTCCATTGCTCACACTTTTTAAAAAATGTGAACAATGTAATAAATAGTTTGCTCTTTCTAGACTTTATGGGTGGTCCCTTTTACAGTGTCAGGATCAAATGACATATAATTTATAACATCTGTAATCAGATCTCTTCCCATCCCCATCTGTTGTTTACCACACTGTGCAAAGAAAGAAAAAATGTAGTCTTTCTTTACCAACCCTACAGGACAAATAATAGTTTCAAGGTAGTTTAGAATGGGGGAGGAAGGGTTAATGGTGGGGGATACTAGCAGTTATGGGGGAGAAAGTAACTTTCCAAGCTCTGATCAGTGTCTTGTTTGGGTTTGATTCTAAGTCCCATGCTGCTATTGTAAGTTGATGACATACAAAAAAACGTAAGGAGTTTTGAAAGATCCATCATCTAGTTTAGTCTTTTGGTTACTCCTGAAACTTTCTGAGTCATAAATTATGTAGAAGTTCCCGGTGCTTTGCTCTTTTCTCACTAACACATTGTGTGTGCCTTCAAGTTGCCTGCTGACTTGTGGTGACCCCATGAATTCTTTTTTATAGAGCTTTCTTACGCAAGCAATACTCAGAGGTGATTTTGCTAGTTCCTTCCTCTGAAATATAGCCTACGGCCGTTTAAAACTTAAAAGGATTAGTTATATGTCAAATTGGAAGATACGTCAGAATGACAAAGCAACATTATGAATAAATCACAGATAAGATAAAACAGGAGATATTAGTTAAACCATGAAGGCAGATTCCTACTAAGACAGTGGTTCTCAACCTGTGGGTCCCCAGATGTTCGTGGACTTCAGCTCCCAGAAGCCCCAGCCACTATGGTCAGTGCTCAGGGCTTCTGGGAGCTGAAGTCCACGAACATCTGGGGACCCACAGGTTGAGAACCACTGTACTAAGAGCATGACTAACAAAGTTTCTGTCTAGGGTAGTTGTCTCTTCTTTGGCAAACTATCAGTTTCAAAACAATCTGCCTACGGTTACATTTAGTTACCAGTGTGAAGCTGCATTACCAGTATGTGATAACTTGGAGGAGGGTTGACTCAAAACTGTTTAATTGGTCTATGGGATATGCTTTAAAAATAAACACACATGCACAAAATAATGATGAAGTATATGAAGGCAGACTTCCCCTAAATAGCCTACAACAGTTTCATAGGTTTGCCATTATCTGTAATCGCTTTCATAATGAGAGAAAGCCTTTACCTAAAAACTGAGAGGAGAATGGGGGTATGTGTGTGTGTGTGAGAGAGATTCAGTTCATTGTTGGTCATTCCTGTATGAAGCATTGATGTCAGTCATCCGGAGTGATACTTTATGCTCAGAAATGGAAAGATCCCACAATACCGTCACAAGATGATAGGGTGATGAAGCTGATGGGCATGGTGGAGATGGACAAGCTGATGACCTTAATCAAGTAGGATCTTTGAATGGATTTAAGAAACAATGAGAGAAGGTTATGTTTTTAAGAGGTGTTTTGGGGGAAACATGCATTAATTAGATTTGAATAGTATGGCTAGAAATATTATTGCAGAATGTTATATTTATCATAACATAGTATTATTACATTTAATATAAGTAGAAGAGTAATTAGTCAAATTTTATATAACTATTTTTGTAGATTAGGAACAAGATTTAATTATATTAACTTTATTGAACTTTGAAGAAGTGTAAAATAACCATGCTCTGGTGAGTTGGAAGTCGTACATGTACCCTTTTACCCCTTTTGTACTGTTTGTTTAGATAGTTGGTGCTGAATTTTTTTGAAGGCTACTTTTAGCCTGATGCCTATATGCTATAGCAAACAGTTTCAGCAAACACACAAAACGGCACCATGGACAAAGGCTGACTATATTCTAGTCTTCCAAATGGGAGAAGCATTAGGAGGGAAGAAAGGAGAACCTTTTCCTCATATATGTGGAAGCAAAGAGGCATCAATGCATGTGTGGCGTGATTAATAAAAGATTGCTCTGGAGAGCATGCCTGCCCTTTTGTTTCACCTGTTCCTTTGTTCTGTATATCCTAGCCTTTTACTTCCTTCCTGCCTGTAAAGGTCATATCCCCCTTCTTCCAAAGGTTAGCTAGTCCTTTTGTCCCCTTTTGTCTGGGAGGGAGCATCCATGAGACTTCTGCCTCAGGATGTCTTATACTCACTAACAACAGCCAGCTTTAGGGACTCTTCTAATGAAATTTAAGTAATCTTCTTTTGTCTCTTCTCCTCTCCAAGACAGATTTCTTGAAACAATAAATGTAAGTTTTTCCTTTTCTGGCAGACATTGTAAGAGCATCTTGAGGTTTTTTTCCCTCCTGTTTACTACCAAAAGCTTAAATTGTACTGGCATACTGCACTCTGCTTGATATAGATACAAAGAATTCCTACAATATATGTGTGTGTTGATACATATTAGTTTCAAAGAAATCATGTCCCATAAATGGCAACCACTAGTTTCCCACTTAGAAATCCCCCATGGTGTCTTGACTGGTGGGACTTTTTGGAACTGAAGTCAATATCCAAGAAACACTAATCTGAAAAACATCATTCACTCAAGATAGAGGAGAGCTGACAAGCAGCAGCAACCCCTGAGAAAGCTTCCTCATCACTCCCAATGCTGCAAATGGTGCAGGTAAATGGGTTGTAGGAGAAGGAAAGAGCCCTTTGGCTCAGCACAATAATTGGAAGCAAAATGTTCTCCAATGGCATAGTGAAAGAAACTAAGAGGTGTGGGGCATCTTCGGAATAGCCTGTATTTCTGGGGTTACTGAGCGTTTCTGTAGGGCAGCGGTTCTCAACCTGTGGGTCCCCAGATGTACACTTCAGCTCCCAGAAGCCCTGAGCATTGACCATAGTGGCTGGGGCTTCTGGGAGCTGAAGTCCATGAACATCTGGGGACCCACAGGTTGAGAACCACTGCTGTAGGGTCAGGATCTTTTCCAGGGTCACCACACCAGCATAACTCTCCACTGGTCTGGTGGCTGTATTTTCTACAAACTTGCATGAGGAGGCATCCGATACCTGAAGAGGCTCTCAGAGGTGCAGCAACTTACAGGCACCGCTGTGTCCTCCCAGTCACTCCATTCTCTCTTGCAATTCCATCTTCCCTGGCAGTTCTGTGCAATTGACTCTGAATACACTTGTATACATACCTTTGTGCTTCACTGGCTCACAGCAAGATGCTCACCTAAGTCTTCCCTTGAATATTAAAGAACCCAGATTTTGAACATGGGTACCTGTGATTTACCAGGAAGTGACAGCTGCAATGGTAAAGGCTTGAAAGGTGAGAGAAGACAAGGCAGCACAGCCAGAAGGTACACTGAAGGAAATACAGCAGAAGTGGCCTGTAAGAGGCTGAGCATATGCCTATTAATTCAGCTCAGAAAACATACAATAACAAATCACTCCCAAATCCATGAAGGCTCCTCAGGCACGTTACAGAGACCTTGCCATTTTTAAAGCAAATGTGTTATACCATTTTATGTAGTATGCTGTGATGCAGCAATGTGTTTTTTATTTCCTCAAGGTGTTGGTAACAAAGACAGAATCCCCTAGCACCCAAACCCATCCTTCCTTCACAAGAAGAAAAGCCTGTAATGCTCCATGAAGTAGTTATAAAACTTCCTGTATGGTTTTGTTTCAGTGACACTGGGCAACCACCCTACATCTCATACTAAAAATATGGGGGTGTGGTGCCCATATCCCAATTCAACTAGAGATGTAGTACGAAATCTTATTACAGTGCTGGGCTTTACTCTTGGCTCCTCTACAGTAAAACATCATAGCCTTTCCTATATGCATATTATGTGAATCACAGATCTAGCGAAACAAAAAAAAGTTAAGAATGCTCCCTCCAAATTGTTTTTAATTGTACAGTATTCTGCCTCACTGACTAAATTTTATGGGGATCTGTGTGTTTTCTAGATGTCAGTCTTCCATTTGTAACTCTGCCAGCTTTCCTCATTGCCCCACCTTTTTTCTTACCAAATTCCTCCTCTCCCAATTCCACTGAGAAGATGGAAACACTGCACAATAATCTTAAAACTACTAGCTAAAGGATGTATCCAGATGGCAAATGGGCTCCCATCTACACTTTTTACATACCACTGTGAAGAACTGTAGGGAATAACCATGGACACTGAAGAACATTTTGTAAAAATTCTGAACTTCAGTATAGAAACTTTAAAAAACAGTCCTCACGAGAGAAAGAGGTTGGCAAGTTAGATAACTGAATTTAGAGAAGATACCGTCTTGTTGAAACGAGTTTCTTTTCTGTCTACTCAGCCAAAGCTGACACACTGCTACCATCTGCTGGTCATCAGTTAGGGCAGCACTGATGTTTAAAAGTTGAACTACATTTTTGAATGGGAGGTGGGGGAAGAGTTAAGTACATCTTAAGGCCAGAATGGACAAAGTGCAGATCTGAATCCTGCTTTAAGGTCCAGTATTAAAATGCCCAAGATTTCAACAAGAACTTTTTTTTTTAAAAAAAGCTATCAGATTCTAGTCACACTGCAACAAAACTAGTGTACAAAGTTAGCCTGCAGCAAAATTACCCAACACCTCCCACCTAACTCAATCTCTATTAAGGAAAAACAAAAACCATTAAAAGAAGCAATAACCCAGCTATCCCTCTTCAATTTTGCTACTAGGTGCTATACACTGACTGCAACTCTCCTACGTAGATGAATTCATTTTTGCAGAATCATAAAGTAAGTCTTGAGATGGCAATGCCAGCAGTGAACACTAAACTCCACCCCTTACAAGCCTCCTGTCTGCAGATTGTTTTCTTACTTTCCTTGAAATGAAGCAAAGTTTTATTAAATTTGTCTTAGAGAGCAACAGAGGACAGGCAGGTGAAGGAAGATAAGAATGTGCTGTAGTTTTAGTACCGAATCTTGAATCCCTTAATATTTCACTAGTATACCTTTTTTTTTAAAATTTGTGTTCTTAGCCTTTACAGAGTGTCAGTAAACCTGGCAACAACTTATTTCAAAAACAAACAAACCAATGTTTTGTGAAACTAAATGCCTGGAAGATGGAACTTTGTGACTTTGCATCTGATGATTCTTCCCTCTTAAACCCTGCCACAAGAGCTACAGCTTCCCAACTCAACATTCATGAGATGTATGCATTTAGATAATTTCACTCTTCTCCCCTCCTGATTCTCCCTGTAGGCCTTGGCTGCCCTATTTATTCCATCTTGTGTCCATCTGAAATACATCTGGACTGTACTAGACACAAGGGAAATCTGGGGGCATAAACATCTAACCACAATCAAACCTGTAACCTTCTGAAAAGAGGCAGGTTTCTTGCTTTGAGTTCTTGCTCTACACTATGGTGTGCACGCTTGAAATTCAGTGATTTAAATACAGAAATTGTTACCCATAGATAGAACTGGTCGTGTTTTTCTTTTGCTCAACTGAGCAATTACTTTGCAATTATGGTTTGCCTTTCTTTAGTGAATGCAGATGCCATTTAATTGTTGTAAGGCCTTAACAATTACACTACTACTGATCTAGGATAACAATGATGCACAAATCTCATGTCTGCATGTCTTTATACGCAACTCCCAAAATCCAAAAATATGCTGAACAAAGAATAAGAGTAGTTCATCTCCCCTTTGAAAATGAACAAAACATGTGAGCTTTGCAAAGATATGCAGGGAAAGGGCAGATATAAACAGAAAATGACTGGAATTCTGTTGGTGACATAGGTGGGTGAAAATGGGGGTTAGGAATTTCATATGCACTTACAAAAGGAGGCATCCAGTAACTTGTTCTGCAAGGCCCTCGCCCCTGGCATAACAACAGCCAGGAGGCTGCTGGGCACAGCTTTGCTCTGTTGATTGGCTATGGGCATGTGCCCAGGCTCATCCTTTTGAGCACAGAGGAACGAAGGAGCAGCCTTCCTCCTGGAGGCAGAGGTTGTTCCTTCTCCCCCTTGGTGCTCCAGAGCAGCCACACTGGCCCCAGTTTCACCCCTTCAGCTGTTCCATGGCCAGGAAGATGAAGGTGTGCCCTGGCAGTTGTTGTATGTGCTATAGGAAGCAGCTGGGCATTAGTATACTGGCAGAAATTTATACTCCACTAGCATAAGACCAGATCTCAGCTACAATGTAAGCAGAATGATACAACACTGCTATTAGTGAGAAGATTCAATGCAGAGCTGCCCAGAGTTGACCTTAAAGTGAATTGTTTTTGTTATGCACTATACACAGCAAGATGTTTTCCATGCAGAAAGCTGATAGGTCAACAACTGGTTTGTCAGCTAAGTAACTGTGGAGATGTGCAAACCAGGAAGCCCACCAGTTGCAGATCCTCCTGCAGATCATCTAACTTGCCCTAACTCTAGCAACATCTTCTTCAAAACCCAACCCAGGATTTTGCATTCACTTTTAACAACTAGTAAACACAATGCCCAATATACACCTTATTGTTTAATCCTCTGAATCTAGCTTGGTAGACCCCCTGCATCATGTCCCAATCTTGCAGATCTAAAGGAGATGCCCAGGTTACTGAGACATCAGGCTAGTCACCAACCAGCAAGTCCACAGTTGCATGATGCTTTATTATTCTCAAACAGGAAATCTAAACACTGAAAGTTCCCTCTAAAAAGTAATTTAACTGAAGTTATCTTCCTAGCATTCCACATTCTTCCATAGTTACTTACCATAATAGTTGCAATTTTTAGGTAACCATTTGTTTAAACTAAGAAAAATACTTACCTTTTACTTTAAACATGTGCATCTGGATGCTACAAATGTGATACAAAACACACATCTTCCTCCTGTCTACCTTATTGTCTCCTCTAGTGAGAGGAACACCCTGGTGAGATTACAGCATGAGGTAGCATTTGAATGATGTGATACTCTTCCTCCACACATTTAGTGAAGCCACACATCCGAGGATTATAAAATAGAAGAACTACAGTTACACACAGACAAAGGAGTGAAGTTATCCCTCAGCAAATGATAGTAGTAATGTGACTTCCTTACACCTTCACTATGGGGGTGGACAGAGGAGAGACTGATTACAATTAACAAATTGATTTTAACCAGATACTTCCCAATTTCTGCAAAAAATGCACAAATGACTGTAGACCAGAAGAACAGAGGCAAGCAAAGGTGGGTATCAAGCCAACTGTGAGATCAACTTTTATTTGCTGCAGTTGCTCTGTGCTAGAACACAAGGTTGTGGCAAAACAAAACCCTAAAAAAGGGATTCAAAACAAAACTGTAACCAAACAGTCTGACCTGGAAAAACTTCTACCCTCCTCCCACATTCCCCTTGTGTCTCAGCAATGTTTGAGAATCCTGTTAAGTTTCACAAAAAACAATCTTCATATTTAAAACAAATACAAAATAATCTATGGGGAGAAAAATCTATACAGAGAGTATGTACATCTCAGATAAATAGGCTAATACTGAGGTGGGGAACCGGAGTTTGCCAAGAAGGTGCACAATTGGCTAATATGCCGCAGGCCTTTACAAGGGAAGGCAGATGTCTTATGGTGCATCTCCCACCTCCCTACAAATCTCCTTGTTTCCGATATATGCCAGCACTTCCACCCTCTGAAACCTCACTCTCCCCTCCCCACCCCTGGGCTCCCAACAGTTCCCCAGCCAACAACCACCTGCTTGTGCTTCAGGGCTAAGATCTACTGCCTCCCACTGGTCCAGGGCAGCCTTCATCTCAAACCACTTAAACCCATCCCTACTGAAAGTGCAACTGAAACCCAATGCTACTAGAGAACCTGGAACTAGGTGTGTAACATTTCTTTCTGTGGTATAAAGGATGCAATGCTGTAGGTCTCTTCTTCTCTGATCATTCCTGAGTCACCAGTTCTGAATGAGTTCAAACATAATCAAGGCTGCAGTATGATCTACTGCAGGGATAATATCCTGCCAGACTGCTGGGTGGGACAGTGAGCCAGCAGCTGTTGGCAAAAGCAACCAGTAAAGCACCAACAAGGGTTATGCCACCAGCCCCACCCACAAGTGCATGCATGCCCACCAGCTCACACTGTCATGCCTTCTCATGATGGCATAGTGGCCCAAGTGAGCCCCTCACTGGCCTCACTCTGACAAAGCATCAGAGGCAGCCTAAACAGATGCCCTCTAGAACGAAGGCAATGGAAATCCTGGAGGCTGGCAGCCTCACACTATTCACCCATGCCAGCTGTTTGGGGCTGACATTCTTGGTTGTGCACTATCCAACATGATTAATAAAAAATTTTGTTAAAGAGACCCCCCCCAATTAAATGTAACAGAATGCATGACTCAACTGGTCTGGAGGAGGAAACCACCCAGCTTGCCTGACCAAAGAACGAGGAATTACGGCAATATCAAGTGCCATGGGAATCTCCATGCCTCCAAGGTAGAGTCTTATCCTCCACCCTGCTGCAAATTAATCTATGCCTTTGGCAGTCCATGACCCATTTCAGGTTCTGGGTCTCCAGAGTATCATCCTAAAGCCTGGCACAACTCACACTTCCCAATGGTAAATCAAAGAGGTTTGTGCCCTTTTGGGTTACACATAGTTTCTCTCTCTCTCCTCTCATCAGCTTGGGAAAGTGAGTAAGTCAGCTCCAGTAGCAGGAAAGACCCTAACAACCTTCACTATCTGCCACTTGGGCTACCAAGGTTGTAGTTGGTACAAACTGCCCAACTGAGGGGCTGGCAGAAAGATGGATTCTCATGAATCTTTAAGTCCTTGAGAGTTGGTGGCTGCCATACATCCACCCCACAACTCTTCCTGCCCCCAAATCAGAAAAGAATAGCAAAAGCTGAAGCTGGTCCCCTCAGGGTGGCAATACAGAGCAGGCAATTCAGTGTAGTCTCTCATTCCCCTCAGTCAGGGGTCTGGGAGGCGACCCCTGCCAATGCTGTGGCTGATTGAGGAAGCCAGGTAACTAGTGTCTCTTGGTGGAGGAGACCTTCTTCTTGCGTGCAGCCAGCATCTCGTAGAAAGGGTCCCGGCTAATGGCGGCTCTGGAGGGAGTGGGGAGAGAGAAGGAAAGCAAGAAACATTAGTGGAAATCCCAAGCTGATCAGAAAAGCTCTGTAACCAATGCTCAAATTACAGGAAGACCAGAGGGAGGGAGGCCAGCCTTTTTACACAGTTACAGTAGGGACTGATTTAACTGAAGTTGTTGCTGTGTGCCTTCATATCTGACTTATGGTGACCCTACGGTGAAACTACCATGGGGTTTTCTGGGGCCCAGTGGCTTTCCACGGCTGAGCAGGGAACTGAAACCACTATGCCACACTGGTTCTCAGTCTAAGAGGACCGGGAAATTAAGGGCCTGCAATATGGACATTTTTCCTCTCAATGCAAGCAATTCCTGAACATAACTGACAAAGTGCAACAGGGGAGCTAGCAGGGACCCCATTTTCTACTGCATTCTCCCCTTTTCATTCAGCCAGAAGGCAGAGGAATTAATTCTCTTCTTGCTTTCAGCCAGACATTTTGCCACGTCTAGTTACACCAAGCTCTAGCAAATTCCCCAGATTTCTTCATTTTCACCTCTGCTTTTCCTGCCCCTCTTGCACTCACTTGATGCACTTGATCCATTCTTCCTTCTCCTCCGGAGTAGGAGCTGAGATACGGTACACAGTGTGGTTCCCTTCCACAACACGACCATCTGCCTCAGTCTTACAAGCCTTGATCACTTGGTCTTTGTTGTCAGGGATATACAGCTCAAAACAGTTCTGCAAGAAGTGAAGAGGACTGGTGGCTACCACTGCCTCAAAATGATGTGAATTGCAAGGACTGCAAAGACATTGCTAGCTGCGGTCACAGAGATGCTGCTGCACGTACCCAGTTCCTTAGGATTCCCACCAAACCAGCACGTGTCTAATTAACTACTGTTTCCTATTTCATCCAAATTGTGAAATCATTGTTAACAGCTCCAAAACAAGCCAAGATATCAAAATAAACCTTGATTTTTTTAACATTCTGGTTTGTTCTAGGGTGGTAACCACAGTTCCTACTTTCATTCAAACCAAGAAACTATGGTTATCAGCTTGTGGCAGAAAGTCTGCTCATCTGCTGGTTTAATAGTCCAAGATACAATTATCCAAACATGGTCACTGATAGCAATGCTAATGTGGCATCTACTGCTACCCAGATCCTCTGGAATTCTTCACCACCTGATCACTGCCATGGAACTATGTTTGTTCTGTGTTTGCACCACGTAAATATAGATAACAGTATTCTGTGCAAAATTCACTGCTACCTTGAGAAATCTAGCATCCATTTGTACCACAAGTAGGCAACTTCCCCGGTTCCAGGGGTTGCCCATACCTCTCCCCAACCCTGAGAAACTGCATCCCTCACATGCTCATCCAATAAAAAAAGAGAGAGAGAGAGAGAGAGAGAGAGAGAGAGAAATTAAGAGAGAGAGAAAAGTAAAGTAAAAGGTAATCCATTCCTTTGAGGGGTGGTAGGGGGTATTTTGTCAGGTTTTGTAGAGTGTTTTTTTTTTCTTCTAAAGAGGAAGTCTTGTGATCCAGAAATGTCATCTCCTATTTTGGAAAAAGGCCATCCCCAAACTGGCAAATTTCCCCCCACTATACCTAGGACACAGGGGAGGGTAACACTAAAAAAAATTAAAAATGGATGTGGAGAAGGGCTGCACTGGGAGCTGGTGGGCCACAATTTGCCCACTCCTACTTTTCATTAACTACATTTTTTGCCTTCAAGGTTGTAAAGAAAAGAGAGAACTATACCATGGTACTAAGAAAAGCTGAACTGTGCAGATCTGTTCACTTTGTACAACTTCTGTCATGGGAACTAGAGAATGCTACACAAGCACATCTGAATGCACTGATCATTAGCTAGGCCTTCCCACACATTTTTCAAGCTTTAAAAGCATGAAGGACATGAAACCATGGCTCTCACTCCACCCACTTACACAGCATCCTCTGACCTTAGCATTTACTCACCGGCTTCTTAGAATCCTCCACCTCACGGATACTCAGATTCTCCAGTGGAATGATACCTCTTGGTTCCTTGTCCTGCAAGGTGATCACTTTTATATTCAGGAGTGGCTTAGCATATTAATTCTAATAGATCCCACATACCTCTCCATCCTAAAGCTGAGCAATGAGAAGATATTCTCTCTCAGAAAGATTAATCTCTGAAGCTAATGCCAACAGGGTGGGCATATTAGTGTATTGCAGTGAACACATTAAAGAGACTTATGGTACCTTACAGACTAAAACATTTACTATGGTATCCTGTGACTTTATATTCAAAACACTTCATCAGAGTCATCAAATTCTGTTGTTCCATCACACAACTTCCCATTCTAGCTGTAAGAAGCCTCACCAAGTCATTCAACTTTGATTAAAAAAAAATTTCAAAGCAGCATAATCATCCTGTTGGATGATTTTGTGTACATGCACAATTACCAGACTACCCTGTGCCACTCACCGTGGTATACTCAAAGTAGTAAAGGCAGTTGTCTGTCAAGATGAACCAGCGTCGTTTCCACGTCTTCACCCGTCCACCTGCACAACGAAGAAGCAAGCTTGACAACACCTGCCCAGACTTAACACTGGCTCTGGGCACAAGAGCAGCTAAGGCTGAGGCAGAGCTAGAGGCCATGGGCACGAACAGATAGCATCAGAGCGAGCAGCATCAAGAATGCAAGCAGCGCCAGCCCCGTATCACAGCAGCAAGTGGCTATACAGCGAGTACAGCAGCTGGCAGGCAGGAGAAGTAGTGGTGTTGGGGTGGTGGTGGGTGGGGAGGGAGTGAGCTCTACTGCATATCACGGAGCATACATTCATTTGCCACCCCCTGAGGAAGAGACATTGTTTTCCCCACAGGCTTTGGAATATGCTTAGACTCACTGTGAGCAAAGCTTTCAACCTCGCCAGCACTGCAAAGAAACTGGAGTCCGCCCCCCACCAAAGAATTTTGCTTAGCTCTAGTTTGGTATCCTGCCTTAAAGATGACTTCTACTGTTTTAAAAGAAGATTGAACAGGAATGAGGAAGAATTTCCCCAGCAGAATGGCAACCAGCTTTCAGCCAAGTCCCTTTCTTCTCCCACCTGGAGTCTGACTATTCTCTGTCTTTGTGGTCCTTCTCTTTCATCACTGAGAATGGATTGTCTCATTTGCACTGTCCTGGGCAACAAGGAGAGGTAACCAATATGCCAACGGCGAAAAGGAATTAATGCCATTCCAACCCTGTTCCAGTGTAGTTTTCAAACAGGGACTCCATTTAGCCTTCAGAAATGGGTGGAATGAGCTACATTTCAGGAAAAAGGAGGTAAGCCACCAAGCAGGTGGTCTTTTGCAAGTTGGTCTTTTTTTCACACTGCACAATTATAGCAGTTTAATAGCTATGGCAGAATCCTGTGATTTATAGTCTGAGGAAGCAGTAGAGCCCTTTGTTTGAATTCTGACTACTCTTCCCAATACTAGCACATCATGTTGCCATGGCAGTTAAAGTGGAACTACAGTGCTATAATTATGTTGTGTGAAAGAGACTATGTCTTACTCCAACTTTGTGCCCTTCAAATGTAGTGAACTGTAACTGGCCATGCTGGCTGAGGAAGACAGGATTCCAATTGCCTAGCAGACACCAGGATGGGAAAGGTTGCTCTGCCTATTAAAATTGGTTTCAGAGGTGGTTCCTCTAACCCAGCTGTTCTCTCTGTGGTGGTGCAAGCTGGCTTGGAAGTGCCATTCATTAAGAAGAAACACCTCCATTCTTTCATGTATGGAAATGGAGAGCTTCTTCTCCTTTCCTGAAGTTGATCCTGCATTCACTGCCCAGGCCCAGCTAAGAGTTTTAAGAAGAGAGTCAAGAGGCAGACAAATTGCAAATTCAGGGTCTTGAATAAGGCAAAAGGGAAGAGTATCAACTTTTGCAGAAAGTGGCAAACACAGCATGATAGCCCTGATCTCAGGAACTGTCAAGTAAGAGATTCTGAGACTGACATGTCAATGCTGTATATGTGTATGTGTGTACAGTACTGAACCGCAAGCCTAAAGAAAGGTGTACAAGGTAACCAATGCTGCCTAACCCATTAAAGCACAAGATACTGTGTTCCACACAACCTTTTCAGTCTGGCCTATCTCAGTTAGAGGCTGCAACACAGTGCATCACACAGACTGCTATGCATCAAAAAGGCAAAAGATAATGGAAAAGACAAGCAAACCTGAAAAGGTCTTGGGGAGCAGTGGGACCCGGGTGGGGACGGCGTTCAGTGCCCTCTATCAGGAGTAGCTACTCTCTCAAGCCCAAGGAAGTGGAGATGAGCCAAGAAAAGATTAAAGATGCAAAGGTCTACAGACCCACCCTGGGAGGCCCTGACAGCCAACATACAGCCACAAGAAACAATGAGGCCTCATTCAGCAACACAAGAATGAAAAAAAAAAAGCAAAAACCCAAGAACAAAAAGGGAAAAAGAAAAAGCCAATGGCTTCAGAGTGCTTGCCACAGTCCACAGGGAACACACAAAACCCCAGCTGTTAGAGGCCCGGACATCTTGGGATTTATGGGATTTATGGCCAAGCTGCAAGACCCTTCTCAGAAGAGTCACTGCTGGGAACAGAACAGATTATAACTCAGCAGTAGAGCACAAGTTTAATTCCTATGATGTCCAGCTAGAAGGAGCAAGCAGGAAGGGATGTGAAAAGGTGCCATCCAAACCCTTGGAAAGCTGATGCTTCTCACAGTAGGCACAATATTGGGCTTGATGAGCAGATAATCTGATCTGGCCAAAGGGAGCTCTCTATAGTCCTGCTGGGAGGCTACACAGTAGAAGGGCTCCTTTTAACACAAGGTCCATACAGGTTGTGTGAACTGGAAATATGATTCTGAAGCCCAACTAGAATTTCACTCACTAAGATGTTTCAACTCTAAGTATCAACAGATAATTTGAAGCTCTTAACTTGGTTTATCCTCCACATAATTTTGATACAGAATCCCAAAGTGAAGCTGCCAATAAATCATAATTTGAAAGCAAACTTTAAGTATCTCAGAACATGCAGACAAGTTCAAGGGACAGAGATGTCATTAGAGGGCTGCAGAAACTTTCTTAATTCTTTCTAAAATGATGTTTTCATATTGGCTATCCAGTATTCAAGAAGCCCTGTTATTCTGGATTATTCCAATTTGCTGTCAAGTTTAAAAGCTAAGAGAGCAGGCCCTGCCATGCATTATGCAACCTTGCCATCACAGCTACAAGCCAGGAGTGCACAATATAATTATGGTATATTTTTGGTAGCCCAAAGACTCCTGGAAGAAGAAAAAAAGGCACAAGAATTTCTGCTGATCAGATATTTATTTTAAGCCTTTCCAGTCCCTGAAATGTTTTTGAAAATACACAGCTGCAGCTTATGCTTATACAACAAAGTAAATAAGCAAATACTACCCTGTTTTAGGACAATGGGACCTGGTGGTCTCCAGGGAATTAGTACAGAAAATTTGAACCTTGCCAGACTCACTGGATGGTATTGGCCAGGACTCTATCTGCAATTTGGAAAGAGTGACCTCCTTCACAGGGCTGGTGGAGAGATCACAGGGATAAGGATAAGGGATAAGGACTATAAGAGGATTTGCAGTGTTATATAAATGGACTGATAGGAACTATGGATGTGACACAATGGAGATTTTATCAGCTCACAACTGGTTCAGCATTTGACTTGGTGGTGTCACCCATGGGATCTACCTCCCACATAAGCAGGGCCTGTCCCTTCACCAACCAGAACCAAAGCATGGCAATGGCAATCAGCATGCACCGCTTTAAACAGGATTAATTTTGTATTAGTCTCTGTTAAATAGTTAGCACTTCTGACAAGCGCTTCTCCAAATGAAGGACTTTGTTAATTACTGGACTTCTCTGTTTTAATCTTGCTCTCTTCACATATGACGTTGACATTTCTTTATTTTAATGAGAAGTGACATACTATATTATAATTTAATTGTAATTATAGTATTAGTATTAGTTTAAAGAGTTTCTCTATTTGTCTGTTATGCTCTACAAATCCCCCTGCTTGGTCACAGAATCTAGCAGTATCTAACCAAAACAAAGATTGTAAATAAGCTTCTGGACTCATTTGTCAGCTTCAGTTACCTCCTGAGCTAATACATTGGATTTTGGTAATTTTTGCTCTAGTAAAATTCTGCAAATTTACAAAATCGTTTAACTTAATATTTAGAATTAATTTTATATCCCAAAAGTGTTTCTGTAAGTTGGGAACCAATCAGCAAACTTCATCTTTGGTGGGAGAAGATTGCTGGTGTTACTACATTTTGCATGGAACTCAATGTGAAAAAAATTAAGGATTATAGGTGCTACCAATCAAACATTTATTTCTTTTAAATCTTAAGCGAAATCATCAGTATTATCAAGAGCAACATCTAACATGAATGCAAGAAGGAGCCTTCACTATGAAGATAACATTGCTTCTTCTTAGTCCTAGCTTCCCCTATAATGACAGTGCAAGAGGCTAACCGTGCTGCTGAAGTTGGCCACACTTGTGAGTTTTTAAGGTAGAAAAAGCACATGCTTAGAAACCACCAATTATGGCTACCTTCAGCAGCAAGGTTAGCTTCTCACATTATCATTACATGTAAAGCTCTAGGCACACAGCACATAGACTCCGAAGGGAAAAAAACGCCAGGGAAAAGAACTTGAAGACGGATGGGGCATTCCAAATTCTCTATGTACATAGGGGGAGTAAGCCTAGAAAAGTTACTTCTTCTGGATCACCACTGCCCCAAACTTGTAGCCGACATTATTATTGGCCATGCTAGCTGGGCAGATCTGGGAAGCTATATTCCCAAAATGTAGCTTTTCTGAGCTCTGGAGGACAGGGGATACAGTGAAGCGCTTTATAGTGATATAGTGCGCACTGTCCAATAAATACTCGTCCTCCTAACACAGCTGCATGGCCCTGCCACTGCAAAACAGATCTGATAGTTGTGTTTTCTGGGGAAGAGAACTGCAGTTAACTCAGCTGACAAATAAATGCAGGGCTGGCGAAGAGCTGTGCTCCCTGGCAAAGAAGAGGCCATATCTTCTAGCTGGATCAGTGAAAGCTGTGCAGTCACTGCGGCTGAATTACAGCATGTTGAAAAGGTCCTTTGGATTAACAAGACAATTCAAGGCTCAACAGGCCTACCATAAGCATACAATAAGCAAGAGGGGAAAAAACCCACAAATGTAGATGCTTTCTTATCACAAGATAAATTTACAAAGGGGTAACAAAGCTGATAGCAAACTGTTTTGAGAGTAACCACGTCTTTGTAATAGCATTGTAACTTTCTCACTTCTTACTTCTCTAGCACAAATTAAGATATAGATCTTATTCTGGGAAATATCCTAGTTCTGGGGTATGAGTATTTTAATAAATAATAAGGAAATGATTGATTCAGCAACCAAGAAGAATGCTGAAGCTGGAGGTGGGCAACTGTTTGCACCCTCCAAATGTTGCTGGACTGAAACTACCCAAATCCTTCACCACTAGCCAAGCTGGCTAGAAATGTTACCCCAAAGCATCAGGGGGTCCACAGCTGTCCATGTCTGGCCAATGCAGGGGAGAGAGCAGCTGCCATATGAAGGTATGGCTGGGGGAGCTTCTTGCTCTTTTTGACTGTTGGTTTGCTTGTTCTTGTGCCATTCAGGCCACAGATGCTCCTATGTGCCCTCTGACATCCCGCAACCCACCAAACCATCCCACATCTTTCCCAGTTCCCCAGGGACTGTGCAGCCAAATAGCAACAGTGGCAAGAGCAGCAATGACTAATGTATCACCAGCAAGTCAAAATAAAGAGAGAACAGAAAAATAAAGAAGCACTGCAGCACGCCCCTAGCCCCCGGCGAAGCTAGCAAGGGGATATGGGGGTACGTACCTCCTGGAGTTTGGGGGACAGGGAAAGGCAGAGCCAAAATCATGGAAACATACAAAATGAGGGAGAAAAGAAAATTAAAAAACAAAGGACTTCAAAATTTGCTCACAGCGCACATCCCCACTTGCAGTCAGCAGGGGGTGCTGCTCAAGCTAAAAGGTTTTTGATCAACGGTAGAAGGGTTGGAGGGTGGGCACAACTTGAGAGAAGGCCAACATCTCTCCTGTTATTAATGCAGGCCATTCTTTCCACCATAACAACTAAAAAGGACCAGGACTGCTCTTTTGGAGTTACCAGCATACCATGGTCAAGAATGCAGCAGCCTTTGGCAGAAAAATTTAGCCCCATTCCTAAATATAAGGAATTTCTGGTAGCATGAACATGCTTGCCACAGAAACCTCTGTTTGGACCGCTAGTCATTTTAGTGCCAAGGCAGGTGATAGGTGTTAAAATGGCCTGCAGCCAGGACACCTCCATGGGGGTACAGTCAGGGTGGCATGCATCACCAACGGCAAAAGGATTCAGCCAGGGGACAGCCAAGAATCATGTCTCCAAGATCCTGACCACATAAGGAATTACCTCTGGTGGTTACCTCCTCGTTGTGGAGCATCCACAGACACAATGGTCTTGGGGTTCTTAGCTACTTCTTTCCTTATCTGTCATGTTCTCTACTAGGACTCTCAGAATTACATTCTGGGCAGTCCTAGACACTGAGTGGACTGGTAAAGCTAAAAGATGTTGTCTGGGTTTTGACAAATGATACAGGAAATCTCTTAAAACATGTACTAATAAAAAAAAAATCTGCAGGTGGTGTCCATTATGACCTTGGGCCACAGGGCAGTCACGCAAACCAAGGGAACTAATTTACACACAGTTTCAGCCTAGAGTGATTGCCAGTTGAAACAACCTTATCCATATAAAAGAGTCCTAGACATTTCCCTAGGAAAATGCCTCAGAGTTCTTTGCTTCACTGCCCTCAAGGAATGGTAGCCACAAGAGGAATGCCCAAGGGGGAGGTCACGTGGACATGGATATCCAATGCAATGTCTGGACTCTTTGTATTGATGTCTCTGAAGGATCTGAATATTTTGAGCCACATTTTCAAAAAAGAAAAAAAAAAACCCTCAAAATTTGAAATCCAAATAGCCAAGTTTTTATGTAAGATAAACACACACCAAGACATTCCTGAGGAATGTTTTCTGAACTGGCACACAAAGATACTGAAAGTTTGAATCTCATGGGCAAATGCTCATTCCTGTTTGTTACAGTCAAGGCTTATTTTACTAGAAGACAAGAATCTACACTGAGACCCCTTCACCTACCAAGAAGAAATTAAGAATTAATCACCAGTGGTGATGTATGTTATCCTATGTATTCATTTTGACAACCATCTTGGCTATAGTACAGTCATGTCCTCTACATTATCTCCTTTTAGTTACCCAGATATAAATATTTAAATTATGTAGCTAACTTGGTTTTTTAAGACATAATAGTCACTCTAAGGTTAGGTCTGAATGCAAACAGCATAACGGATCCACTGGACCAGCCACCTCTGGTTTCATGGTATTCCCTATCAGATTTAACTATATATTAAGATCATACTCAATGTACAGCTTAATCTATATAAATGGCTTTTGCGCCAATTCCGTAACTCCCAAACATGCTTGCTCGGGAAACATAGATATTAAAAATAGCCCAGAGAGCCAGCATGGTATAGTGGTTTGAGTATTAGACTGGCGACCAGGGTCTGAATCCCTGCGAGGCCATGGACACCCACAGAGTGACCTTGGGCAAGCCATACACTCTCAGCCTCAGAGGAAGACAAAGATAAACCCCCTCTAAGCAAATTTTAGCACAAAAACCTTGTGATAGATTTGCCTTAGGGTTGCTGTAAGTCAGAAATGACAAAAGAGCCTGTTAGCTGTTCCTGCATCTCTCAAGTGTCACTGCTTTGACAAAAAAGTGGCCTGAAGAAGGTGGTAGAAGAAATGGGACTCAATTTTTTTTCCTCATGTTTATGAGGTGAGGAAACCCTGTTTTGAAAGGCCATATTTGGAGGCATGACTGAATGGAAGGAAATTAAGTTAGATTTGAAAAACTACAGACCCAGATCAGAACCATCAAAGTTTGACATAAAGCCCAGCTCTTTCTGCCTTCCCTTTTCACTGAAGACCTTTTACAAATACAGCTCACAGGGCAACAGACCAGGAAGCTGTGGCTATCTAGATACTGATGTAATACAAGTCTCATTGCCCCTGTTTGCCATGCTGGCTGGGGCTTTGGGAGTGGAGTCCTTAATCTGGAAAGCAAAAGCTTGCTCACTTCTATCACAAAATAATACAAAATCTACAAAAGAATGATACCACTATTGGTGATCCAAAATGCACAAAACACATCATGCAAGCTTTCAAAGCTCCACTGGCTTCTTCATCAGCCAAAAGATGTTAAAACCGACTGAACTACAAAAGAAACAACATCTGATGCAAAATGTAGGCCTATGACTCTAACCATCATCACTTTTCTTCTCCCGTATGATTTTTAAAACATCTTTTACCTCACTCTTTTGTTGTCTTTGGATTTGTTTTATTTTGCAGAGCTATCCCTGAATATGTTCCCTGTCACAAAAAAAAAATGGAAACTTGGGTTGCTGGGATAGCAGTAACCTATTCTGTTATGGGCAAGGTGTGCCCCTTCAGCAGTTGACAGAGTGCGGCTCCCAAGTATTCTTCACCACTGGCAACGCTGTCTGGGGCTGGTAACAGCTGTGGTACAACAATATCTTGCAGGCCATACTTTGCCCAACCATTCTATAAAACATTCTCTGAGCATGTCAGTGTTCTTAATGGTTGCTTTCAAGTGGCCTAGCCTGGTTTGGTTGTGTGAGCAAACCCAGCTTCCAGTCACCAGCATCATGCTGTGCAGCTTCTGTTTCTTTTCCTATAACAAAATATACAGCAATCTGTGGTCATGTGTAGCCCAGCCTTGGCTGAAAAGAACAGAAAGCAAGCAGTATAAAATGTGAGGATTCAAACCCAGGATAGAGAGTCTCAGCTCAGACATCATTTGTCAAACTGCACAGGGTGTGCATCTTTCTGCTTAGAATCATAACATCTGTTTTGATTTTGTCAATGAAAGTCTCAAAGCAAAACCAGAAAGGTTACATTCATAGATGAATAATTCCATCAGTTGTATTTCATTAGAGATTCAGACACAGAAAATTTGAATATTCAGAGGATTTGAGTTTTCAAATTTGATTTGCAGATTCCAAGAGATTTGAAAGCCCTAAATGGTGGGGGGGGCACAAACAAACCAGCTAGGGAACTTGCTCCAGCCAAATCCTGGGAAGAGAACTGAAAACTCTTGAGTGAGCAGGAGGAGGAGGGTGGCCAAGTGCTGCACAAGGAGGGCTGGTGAATGCCTTGCAGATGCCATGCATGCACTGCCCGTGCGTGGGATGCATAAGGCGATGCCAGAGACTAGCCTGCAATGTGGAGGTGAGAAGCATGGCACCATCAACAAAATCTTGAGCTTCTGCTCAGACAGTTGTGATTCATGATCTTGGAACCAACAGAGACCTGATTTTGCTTGTTATTCCTAGGACCCACAAAACTAAGATGTTTTTCCCACTTCATGTTCTCCATCCCCCCAACTAAAAAAAAAAACAAAAAACAAAACAACACACAAAAAACCCCCCAAAACACCTGCTCTGACCATACACAGGTTAAAGAGAACCACAAGAAATTAGCCAGAACCACAACCAAGACCGTCCTTGCTGGATAAGCTGCCCAAGCCAGGATGATCAGATCTCCCAAGTTCTGGACTGTGTGTGGCCACCAAAACCCATGCAAAGAGAAGTCACCAGACTCCTGCAGAGCTCCATGCTTCCCCGCAGCCCATGCCACGGCAACAGCAACCCTGCTCCCTGTGGCCCAGGCTTTGCTTGGTACAGACGCACTCACCGAGCTTCAGCAGCCAGCCTTCACGGTCCGGATTGAAGAAGGTGTGAGTCAAGTCATTACCATCATCCTCAGGGATTTTGAAGGGCTCATTTTTTATGCTCTCATAGAGATTCTGGTAGGGACAAGAGAAACAAAAGATGGGTTATTTCCACAGCAACAACTTGCACAGCTTCCTCTCTTTCTGCAAGTCCAGCTCCTAATTCCAGGTGACCAGGATGAGAAGAGACCACAGATCAATTGTAGCAGCACATGGTTCACATACAGAAGATTCAGCCCCGGGGTTCTCCAGTTAGAAAGATCCAGTAGCAGGAGGCATGAAAACTCTCTTCCTGATATGCCAGTCAAACAGACAAATAGCTGGCTTGGCAGACAAATAGTCTAGCCTGTTATAAGCCAGCATACAATGAGCTCATCCCTCCTGCTGCCCCGGGTCAACATCCAAGCTTTATTTTCAGAACACTACCCCCGCTTCTTTTCCACAATACTTACCCTGAGCAGCTCCTCTGGCAGGTCCCCACCATCATTGATGCCGCGGTTCATGGCAATGAAGCGTTCCACACTTGGCTTATCCTTGACATTTGGGTTATGCAGGCTGGTGTTCAGCATGATGATGGCAAAGGAGAGCACATAACAGGTATCTGGGGCGGAGAGGGATAAAGAGGCAGGAGGGATGACACATGGTGCGGGGCATCCTCTTGATTCCATTATGAACCTCCAATTCCAAACACACATGATTTGCCAGGTTTAAAGGGTGCTGGTTTAAGCATGAAAATCATAACGGGCTTTGAGCTAGGCTGTTTGAAAGACAGTTTCCTCCCACATATTCACACCCAAACCTTACCATCTCCTTCAGAGGGGAGGGTGCAAGTGCCTCTGCCAAACAAAGTGAGACAATTAACCACTAGGGAGAAGGCCTTTCCAGTAGCAGTACCCTCTTTGTAGAAAAGGCTTTAGGAGACACCCTGCTGGGAGCTCAGTATTTCTTGGTTTGTTCCTCACTTTTAGGAACAGAGCAGGCTCTCAAGCCACCCCAGCTGAGATAAAAAGGGGATTTTGAAAAACAAAGAAAGTTCTCAGCTTCATACTTCATGCAACTCAGCCACTGGCTCTTCTTCACTCCTCAGCAACAAGTCAGATGATTTGGCAGCAAAAGCCAGAAGAAAATTCTGCTAGAGGTCCTGGACAAAACCCTTCACCCTATGGAAAATTCTGTCCCACTCTACTACAGCCAGCACAGTGTAAGACAACAAGTCACAAACCTGTCGACTGGAAAACACCAGGGTTGCATTGACAGTATCGTTGTGCAAACGCTTCCATCATCCGGTCAATCTTCTGAGCTTCACCTGGCAGCCGGAAGCTCCAAAGGAACTGCCTGTAGGACCCACAAAAAAACAATAACCTAAGAATATGTCCAGGTAAGATTGTAAGCAAGGATGCCACAGAAGTAAAATTCCTTAGTAGACAGGCTACAAGATATAGCAGAAACTTCCTCTCCTGCTCTGCTTCCAAAACACAGATCTCATCTTTCCAGGGCAGCCCCATAGTCCAACCTTGTACTTTTTCTTGCCTCTCAGACCAAGTTCTTTGGTGTAGGAAGCAATGGAGGAAATAGAGGATTCAGCTCTGCCCCCCTCCACACCACTATCACTCACCGCAATGCCTGTACAAGGTTGAGGTCAGTAAACTCATGCAGCTCCACAAATGAGTGTAACACCTGGATATTGAAGTCATCTCTACAGTAAGGAAGAACAGAGAGAAATATAGGAGTAAGCAACTCATCCATTTTGTACAGTTACCTATCACACAACGCTACTAGACCCTGTGTGCTGCAACTAAGTGCTGTCCTCTCCTTCCTTGACCGCAGGAAGCTTATACAATATCAGACTATGAATCTGCTTAGCTCAATACTACTAGCAGTACTGTTCAAAGTTGCAGCTAGGAATTGTTCCCATCTCCTGCTCCTTTTAGTTAGAATGGCAAGGGAGTGAGGCTGGGACTTTCTACAAACAAAGCTTGTGGCTTACTACTGAGTTGTGTTCCCTCCCCCAACACTATGAGCAAGAAGGTGCTGAATCAACATACATTTGAATGTGCCCTAGCACCTGAGAAGCTTCCAAAGTACATTACATGGCCAAGAACATAGGCCGGTTGTTGCAAAGCTCTAGATATTAAGCAGTGCCAAGTCAGCTTTGGAAGAGCATTGCCAAACACTGACCAGCTGCAGAGAGAACAAAACAGTAGCCCTAAGCAGCTAAAAAAAGCCACAGTACCATTGGCCATTTTTCCCTAGCTCTTCTCTCCACCAGAATGAGCAAAAAACAGCTCAGCCACAGAAAATCAGGGGCAAATGAAACTTGTGGGTTTCTTCAGAGATTCCCCATGCAATTATGTCTCATTGAATGCTGCAGAGGCACCAGAATCACGATGGAGTGACACAGCTACTGTAAGAGAAGGCTGAGGGTTTCATGCCAAACCTGAGAACTCCCTCTCAATTACCTTTCACCCAGGTAGTCACCAATGGCAGTCTTGTTGAGCCCTTCCCCCTTATAGAGAAACTGGGCAATATCATCCCGTGTGTTCTTCAAGAGGTCATTCTCTATCAGGAACTGGATCCCCTGCAAGCACAACAGAAAGAAGAACACATCTCTCTGGATCAACTGGACACTTGGCCACAGGTATGGCAACGAAAGACATCTATAATGCTATGCAGCACCTATAGGGGAGATTTCAAAAGGCCATGTATGTTATGTACATTATCTCAGCTGTCCCTACAATAGGATGAAGGTAGGCCACATTACAAGCGATGCAGGGGAGATCGTCTGGGGCCACGGGCATAGTGGCTTCCCTCAGACCACTGAAGGAGTACTGTGACAGAAGGAGATGTGAACTTCCTAGTTCACAGTTCACATCAGAACCACTATATTACCCCTTCTCTAGGAGCGTATCTGCCATCTTGGCATCTCTAGCATTAGCCATGATTGTCTGTCAAAAGACCTAGGTAACTCAAGGCTCTAGAGGTGACTTGGGCTTAAAATTTTAAAACTCACATGAAGGTTTTGGGGATGGCATTGGCACATTTGCTTCCCCTGACTCAGAAAGAGAATGCTAGAATGAACAGGAGAGAGTCAAATATTTTGGGGAAAGAGGGAGAGAGAAGAGAAGTATACAAACATGAGATAAAACGGAGGATACATACAAACAAATCTGGGCAAAAAAAAATGTGTCAGCACCCAGTCTGTGATCAGACCCTTTAATCTTGCCTGCAGTGAAGAGCCTTGGAGTGATTCCTAGAACTTAACCCTGCCAGAAGCACAGTTAAGCCCGCGTGGGTTACCTTTTTGGGGTCCATGTTGAACTTTTTTCTTCCCATTGCTACTTGTTTGTTTCTCTGCATGGTTTTCCTAGATAATACAAAAGATTTGGTGTGATTTCTTTCCAATTCCACCATCAAAAAACAGTCTTTAGGGTGGGTAACTGGGGGTGAGGGGGGTACATTAGCCACCCAGGAGACCTTGGACAGCAGCACCCCCTGCCACTCACACACTCCACAAATATACCAAAGAAAGTTTCACCCCCAAATATTTTCACCTTGTTTTTGGCCTCCTACGCAGTTTTAGGTCCAGGAAGGGACTTTGTTTAAAAAAAAACATGAAGTGATTGGAAGTCAATCCCTGTTCACATCTTGGTTTTTGTTTTTATTTTTCAAAAAGGCCTTCTTCCAGGCCAAAAATGTGGCAAAAGGTTCCCACAACCCTAAGAAGACATTTGGGGGCAAAAAAGCATATGAAGGAGGCACATTTTGCCCACCTTTACTGTAGTCTTTACTCAGGCATGATTTAGAGTACTTTCATTTTGTGATGCCCTGCCTCATTCACAGAAATTTGCAGTGGGATCTAAGTTTTAAAAAACAAAAAGCCTCTCTCGCTTCTTTCTGTCCTTTTTATTTCTACAAATCTGAGAAGAAGACAAAGATGGGATAGGCGTACAATGCTTTTTTAAACTTTATTTTATTAAAATAATAACAAGTTGATACAAACAAAAACAAAAAACTAAAATAAACAGCAAACCTACTAATAAAACAATAATACAATCTAGATAAACAATCAAATGCTTTTTGTCTGATAGGACTAGCAACCCTCTGGTTCAAAAAGGAACCACCCTTGAGTCAAACACGGGCAAGCAAGGTTCAGATACTTGTTTTTCCAGTCTAACAAGATGCAATCTTTACCCCCAACACCAACATCAATTTCCTCCTACTTTCAGCTAATTGTGAAATAAAAAGGTAACTAAAATGGCCCCAACCCAAAATATAAATCCTTAGCCCAGCTGAATATGGTGCACAAAGGCCTCCCAGTACTAAATGGACCCTGTGACAGGGAACTGCACCATTCAAGCAAGTCTCTGGATAATACCCAGGTACCCTTAGAATAAGAAGCAGGAAGAAAGAAAAGCCTTTTGCGTTGCCCTACACTGTGAGGGCCTGGTCTCTGTGGGGAAGAGCAAAGGAAACTATATTGAGTGATTGAAAGAGACATCTCATGTCAGTTTCCATTGACAATTCAGGCCACCTAATCTGCTAGTGACTCCATCTGCCCCAATTCAGCATTAACAGCCACAGACAGGGAATCTGGTGCCAGATGGGAAAGACCAGCATTAGAAGAATTGTGGGAGATGGACTGAGGGTGAGGTGAGACCTAGAGCCATTTGGGAAACTGGATCAGAACCAAATATCCCTTGATGATATTAAGGTTAATGAGAAGTCTGGGAGCTTTCAGGCCCATGCTACTATGCACATTATTGAGCACTATAGCTAGCCATGCATGCACAGACATACAATCACCCTGTTCATCTCAACAGTAAGATGATTTTCCTCTGCCTCCTGGTAGACCTAAGGCACAGCATATTGGTGCTAAATATAAGCAAAACCTCTGCTCTGAGTAAAAGAGCCAAGATGAACATTCCAGTTCTGAACATTACTGTAAAGAAATCCAGACCAAAGGTGTCTCATTCTATAAGACAAATGAGAGTCATGGAAGAGGCCAAAATATTTTATGCTGTGACTGCATGGGAGCACTTCTTTTTGATGGTATAACTACTCTATGTATGTGTGAGTATTGCTTCATAAAAAGCACGGGCTAAGCGCAATCTGCATTTGGCACAAAAGGGTATGCACTGGCCTCCTTGAAGATGTGGACACTTCCATTTCACTGGGCAGATTTGACCCCCAACACCCATTCATGCCACATTACTACTGTAGAGGTTTTGGCAGTCTGCTTGCCTTATTCTTTCCACTAGCCACTTTCACAAGGCAGTCAAAACCAGAACAACAATCTTCACTCTCCCCACCTCTCCAAAAGAAGCACAACTCACCTCTCTTCTGTGGAGCCCAGATTCTCGATTTCATTAGTCACCTCTGCTATCTCATCTTTCAGACGCTGGGGGAGAGAACAACAACAAAAAAAAAGGAATGAGAAAGAAATGCTCCTGATCACCTGGAAGGGAGGGGAGGAACAGCATTTTTTTAAAGAACAAGGTCTCCATTACCCCACAGCCTCATCTGACCTCTGTGCCTTTCCCCAACCTCATTAATCCAAGCTGGATAGTGATAAGTGACAGAGGGTGGGGAGAGAGCCGAAAGACAGAAGAAGATAAATATTTCCCCCACTGCCTTCCTATAGATCATAAGACAACACCAACAAGACTCAACAGTCTGCTGAATGGATACATGGGAAAAAAAGAGGAGGGCTGCACCCACAGATCTAACAAACAGATCTCCCCTTTCCACTTAAGGAGAAAAGCCTGTTCCCACTTCAGACACTTCATTACTCATCAGCGACAGCCAAAATCTGCTGCAGGCACCCACCGCCCTGGGACAAGGATAGAGAGATGTCTGCCAATACTGCAACTGAGACATACTGCACTGTGGATGCCAGTCTGTGCAAAGACGTACTGAGGCATACTGAGCTCTTCTAGAAAGGAAGGAAGGAGGAAGAGTGAGCCTCTGGGGCTAACAGAATTACTGGGTTAATCTCATTAGGAAGCATCCAGCATATGGCAGTGATTAGCTGCTGCTCCTGCGTTATTTATTGTTGATGGGATTGGTGAGCATCCCTGCCAAGCACAGGACACATAAGCAAGTTGATGCAAGGAAAAGGAAGGCAGTGCCAAAGCCAAGTGGAGGCACCCATTTGGCTAACGGAGAATGCAAAGAGTGGGATGAAAAGAGGAAGTCTTGTTCAGCATTACTTTGGAAGACACATCCCTTTCCTGAAGAACAACACACACTTTAAGTGGTTACCTTGTACCTTATCGGCATGGAAGAGCTAGATGGCAGGGGGCCAGCTATACCACAAAAGCAAGTGCAGAAGCAGAATCCTAATATACCCAACCCTCCTTCTACCTTATCAGGTTCATAAGATGCATCAGTCTGACAGGCCAGGGCTACAAGTGGAGGGCAAATTTCCCTCCCCACCAGCTTAATGCTTAGACGCAGGCACCCCACTGGCTAATTGGTGCCTCCAGCCATTTTCCCACCCTCCCTTCCATTGCCAGAGTAGCCAGAACCATGCTCCTTGCTGATCTGTAGTGGCATGTGCCAGGACCCTGCTGTGTAAATCCTCCAGGCTGCAATACAGAGAATCTTTCTGGGGGAGGAAAGCAGGAGAACTCAGCGCTTCTTTTCCAAACAGAGGAATGCCAACAAGAATTCTTTGCTGCTAACCCAAGATATTATGACCTGGGGCAAGGAAAAAGAACTCTACACATGCTCAAAGGTATTTATTTTTATTTCACATATTCTGGGCCAACTCATGGCAATGCAAAAAGTTATGTTCCAAAAGCAATTTGGAGGGAGCAACCAAAATGAACTGCAGCTAGGTGGTCTACAAGTGGCAGAACAGCCACTGACCTTTCTCTGACCAGAAGGGTAAAAGGAAGCTATGAGACACACAGAGCTCCCAGTAATGTAATAACTACTTGTTTCTTGTATAAAATGCTGCCCTAAACCAAATCTAAGTTCTTGTCCACACTGACTGACGGAGACTCTCCAGGGTTCTGGAGAAGGTGCCTTTTACCTTTTCCAGTCCTACCTGGAGATGTCAGGAAATGGAGAGGCCTTCAGTATGCCTATACAGCACATGCTCCCTCACCAAGTTCCAACCTTTCCATGTGTCACTCTTATCTTTATTCTCATCCTGACCCAACACACCTGTATGTCTGCCAGCAGTTCCTGCTTGCGTCGGCGGATGTTCTCAAGCTCCTGGCACTCCTCAGGGGTCAGGTCGCTGGGCACTGCCAGAGAATGAAAGAAAAAGAGAGGGGGAATTATTTACAATAGGTGCACCTATACAATGAGACAATCTGCCTTTTGCAGGACAGTGATCATTATTGGCATCATACTTTTATTGTACAACAATTTTTGTTTTTGCATCATATGACCACACATCTGAGCCATCTCACTTTTATTTCACAGAATTCATTGTTGTAAGACATGAAATATCACCACAATGTGTCTGCATGTTTCTGAGAAACACACAGTTCTTTCCAGTCCCATTGGGGACTGGAACTATGGGTGTTTGTACAACCCAATACCAAAAAATGACCCCTTGATACTTGAAGGACCTCCTAGGTCGTCATCATACAGGCAAGATCAACATAGATTTAAAGACCAAACAGCATGCAAAGTTTTGAAATTTAATTTTTGGACTATAACTCCCAGAATCCCCCAGCCAGCATGGCCAGTGGCATCAAATTCCCTCCACTGTTTTCTTGCTCCACATAAGAATAGAAGAGCTATACTGAATTTTTCATGAGGCTACAGGTGCATTAGCTCATAAGCCATGAAAGTATACCTTCAATACAATGCTAATGATATCAATGAAAATCCAGCCTAGAACATTAACAAGAGAAGAAAGCATTATATGGTTTCATGAGAGAGAAAAGCAATATTTTATTTTTTTAAAACATGCATCAAAGTTGCTAGGAAGGCCAAAGCAGCTACTGAAAAAGCATCAGCAGAATTCTTAAGACACATTCCAAAGTGTGGAGAAGAAGGTCAAGTTCAGTATGAGAATGACTCCTGATATTTAAAAGCTGCTTTGAAAGGAGAGACACAGCAGACATGGCTTCACCCCTCAAAGCGTTACAGTGACAGGAGAAGTAGCATGCAATAAAACTGTCTCTGCCTCACTGACATGCAAAAAGGCCCAGGAGCTCCTTCTCCCACTACTAAATCTTGCTAGCTTATAGCCTGCTTCTGCATTAGACTCCGAGCCTACGTTTAGAAATATGTTTTTGAAAACCTCATACATACCCCAGGAGGAATGGGGGAAGCAATGGTGAATTCCAGCAAAGTTGATGGAGATGGACTTCCTCTTGCAGAAAGTCTACCCTTTTTAAATACCAGAAATACCACTACGTGACCAAATTCTGTAGAACATCAACAATCTAGTCAGGTACTCCTAGCCATTTTAATAGAATATTTTATTGTTTTATCACTGTTTCATTTCATTTTATTGACTTTACTGTATTTTGTGGGTTTTAATATTGCTGTACTGTAAACTGCTTTGGGATTTAGGGAACAAAAACTAGTAATAAATGAATGCCTAAGTAAGAATTTTAGGACATCCTCACTTCTCCAGTATTAAGTGGGGTGGCAAGTATGTTTCTCCCACAAGTATCAGAAACAAGGGGACCAAATTGAAGTCCTATGCACACATCTTCAGAAGATGAATGTAGTGGGCCTGAATCTAGGTTTTGCTATGAAAGGTACTTCCAAATATGCTATTAGAATAGGTACAATACAGAGGTGCCTTGCAGCTACTGGTCTCAAACTAATGGCAGCACACAGAGGAAAGGTACACACATGACAGTTAACTTAAAGCTTCTTTCAAGACAGAATCTCAAGCAAAATGGAATTATAGCAGAGATGATCAAAGTGTGTTTTCCCTAGATGCTAAAGAACTTTAGTCCTAGCCAGTATAGCCAATGAGGAGATACGATGGTAGCTGAAGTTCAACAACATCGGAAAGTCTCATTTTGCTCATACTTGACCTACGGAAGCCAAAATCAACCAGCACTTTCTAGCAAGAAATAGAACTTGTATTGAGTAATCAGTAAGCCATGCACAGCCTAGGAATGTGACAAAACACAGTAGCAGGGGATAGGGGAGCAGTAATGAACCAAAGGCCCTATCCTACAGTTGCATAGTGTTTGGTGGGTTCTTGCATCTGCAGCTAGCAGAGACAGACATTCCTCAAATATTAATGGAGGAGTCTAAGCAACGCTGCTTTCCGTCACATTCTGGACCCTGCAGACAGACAGGAGTGTCTTGGGTTGACCCTGCCAGGATTTTTGCTGATCCAGTTGGCTTCACATGGGATAGAGGCCAGAGGCCAGTACAGTACAGGGGTAGATTATACAGTTCTCACCACCATTCCAGCCAGACTGGGAGGGCTATATGATCCGATCGAGAAACATCAAGCTGGCCAGCCAGTGGAACAGAACTGGTAACAGGAACCTTTCCACTTTAAAAGGTTCCCTGATGTGTAGACTGCACAGGGAAACTGGTCCTTACTGGAAACACAGATCCATAATTGGGGTGTGAAGCTTAGCCCCAGCCTTGAGCCTACTCCAGAGAGATCAGAGCTCCTAATACAACAAGGCTCCATTGTGTGTTTGGTGGAACAGAGAAACCAAACAAGGGAAGCGCCTTTTCGTTTGCTTTGCAGTTGGACACGAGGGCAGGAGCCCAGAGCCAAGCTTACTGCAGCCACAGCATACAAAGGAGGCTGCTCTTAAAGAGGCAGTGTGCCTCCCCACTTCCAACAGGCAAGGCAGATGGGACAACACAGAGCCCTTCAAGGCATAACTAAGTTTGGCATTTGACTTGCCCATTACTCATCTTTAACTGACCAATGTAATTTTTTAACAAGTTCTAATTTCTGCAAGTGCTGTCTTTTATCAGAAACACAATGGGCAATCACAGGGAGCCCCCTCTTCCACACAGCAAACACTGCGACTTTTCGTAGACCTCACTCTGAGGCACTTCAGATCTTTACAGAATTGTAATTCTTCAAAACCAAAATGAAACTGAGAGCATCTTTAAATAATTGCAGAATTCTTTTTTCAAGAAGAAAAAACATCTTCCTTCCTAACCAAAAAGGGGCAAAGTGCCTCCTGTGCATGTACAAAATGCCTCTGAAAAAGAAACATTTCCTTTCTACCTTGCGGATTATGAATTCTGTGTCCTTCACTTTGTTTTGATACAAGAGCAAAGATCATTAACCTCCCACCCTGTTCAAACTGCCTAAGAAGAGGCCTGAAGTTAGATGATAGTCAGTCATTCAACTGAGGAGAAACACTTCAGGCTCCACAGTCAGCTAAACTGCTCATTTGCTTGTTGAATTTATTGTGGAAAAATTATGCCAGCCAAGGTCCTCCTCTGATTAAGGGGGAACCTCTATGGAAGTGCATAGCATGCATGTGTCTGATTATGAGCACATGCATGTGCTCTACACTATAAACAGCTCCCACTTCCAGGTCATATTCTGTCCAGTCAGCAATCTCACCCCCTTCCTTCCCTCCCCATGCCACTTTGCCACCTGTGGAATGGCCCAAATTTTGGTTACAGAGGCCAGATTCTCCTACAGGGTCCAACAGCAAAATTAAAAAAACGACATGCCATCATAGGAGCTAGAAAAAGGAGAAGCTTTAAAGATGGAGAGGTAGAAATTCACTCATGTTTCCTTTACAGATTTCTGTTTAATGATGTCAGCAGTTAAACTAGTAGGACAAGCTTGGCCTTTTAACTTAACCAGGCAATGAAAGGGCAGAAGGTGCCCTCCCTCCTTCTATCAGAATACAAGAAAACAGTAGGAACTCACATACACAGGGATATTTGTGATTTCACAGACTACTTGACTAAGACCAAACTGCCAATATCTGATTGGTCAACTGACTACCATCCCAGACTCGTGCAATGCCAGCACTACAGATAAACACTGGTCTAAACAATGTTACACAGGAGAAGGATGTTTGCATAGCTGCCTCCATATGTTTAGACAGACAACAAATTAGACAATGCACAGTGGATAGTTGAGATCCAATATACCTGAGACAAAATCCTTCTAATTAGTTAGGGCTGGAGTGCAGCGTTCTCCAAGGAGTGATCATTTCCCCACACAGACACACAATGGCACAAAATCCCACTGTTCTATCCGCTGTATCAGGGATGGAGAACTTGTGCCTCTCCAGAAGACTCTGGACTCCAATTCTCTTTTGCTTCAACCAGGCTTGCTAATAATGAAGAAGAACGGGAAGAGGCATCACCTTCTAGACAGGCACAAGTCACTCAGCCCTTCCCTATATGTCATTGTCTTCTCACAGGACCAAACAAGCCTGGATCTGACATCTGCTGCTACCGAAGCGCAGGAGTGGATAAGACTTCTAATAGTACTCACATATTCTGCTTCTCTTATTACTTGTCAGTAATGCATGCAACCCATCCTTCTAAGACTATCTACCTGAGCCTCTAGGTAAGGAAAATACAGTTTGTAACAATGAGTTTTCCTGACAAAGAGAGCCCATATCAGCTGGATCAGGAGACCTATCTGACGCCCAAAGACAGTTTGGCCTTCTGTATCTGTTTGTGTTAAGGAACAGAGCAATGTTTTAAATCACAATCCCAATCAGGCCGGTCAGCATGTTTAGTGTCAGGTCTGACAGGAAGTGTAGTCCAACACATCTGTAAGGTGCACGAGGTTGGTGAATGCAGACACATTGGAAGACTTGTTGAAAGAGGAAACACAAAACAAATCAAATATCTCTCATTCCAGTCACTGTTATTCAAAATGTTCTCCAGTCACCTTGGAGATTAAATTATAGATGAGATTAAATTATGCTCAGGCATCCTAGGAAGAAGCCAAATAAATAAGACACTACGATGTTAACTACTTGCTCTCCTCAATTTCCCCTCATTTTTGCTCAGAGGCCTGTGCCTCTGATTTCCTGCCCCCACCTACCCCGGGACTGAGCTGTTGGTCTCAGCCTATGATGCACAAGGTGAGTTTCCTTTACCCATCATACTTTAAGGTCCCTGTTATCCAAACAATCACACTATCAGCAAGTTACGTAAAACACTCTCATGAAATATCCTCTGCCAATCCCTGCTCTAGACACTCTCCCCCACTACTAAGAGGTATATTGGGGGGGCTATGTCCGCTCCCAATACTTGTATTTCCTCAGAGTTCATTCCAAGCACTACTAGTTCTTTAATTTGGGAAACTTACACACCAACACAGAAGAAAATTGTGCCCCCAGTTTCCACTTGCTTGGAAGCATGCTCTCTCTTCCCCCATACACAGATTGGGGAGGGAGATCCAGTTCCATAACCAGATTTGACAGCTGGAGGGAGAGGAATTTCTGGGACCAGATGAAGAAAGATTCCTGTACAACAGCCAGCCAATTCCTAAAACCACACTAATGTTGCTAGCACCTGCCCTTTAACTCTTTACCCTTTTCTTTGGGTCAGCTTAATGCCCCAACGCCACCCAAAGATACATGGGCTTAGAGGAAAGCAGCATCAACACAGCACCCTCCATCTCCAGAGTAAGCAATGGGGGAACGTGAACTAGGCAGACAAGCAAATGAAAGCACAGCAATGACAGAACTGAAAGGCGCGTGGCACCAAGAATGACTGTGACTTACGAGGCTTAGCATGAATAAGGCACAGGCACATTCTGCTGAGGAATGCAGTTGTGTGGGATAGAATAGAGCAAAGACAAACAACAGTGCTGCAGGTAGATAAAGCACAAACAGAATCCCCCTTTACAGCACAGAGAACGAGAGAGAGAAAGAGCGCCTTACCACAGTTTGCCGCCTTGCTTTTTCCTGCTTGCTGCCAACGCAAACCCTGTGATGCACCATCAGTACACTAGTAGCCCATGTGCTGGGGAGCCCAGCCCTGTCCAGGGAAAGGCGCTGTGTCTCGGCCTTCCTCTCATTCTCCTCGGTGGAGCTTCTCGGCTGGTGCTGCCTTCCATTGAGGAGGCTGACAGCTTTGGAACCACCCACCTGCCACTGCACAGAGCCCAGGCATTAACCCTCACCTCGCCAGGCTGCCGCTTGGAGAGGTGACAGAGCATGTGCACACAAATAACCAGAACAGAAATGAATGAAACTGATAACTCAGCAGCAGGCAGCTCTTGCTCTTTCAGGACCAGCTCCCTCCCCTTCTAAACAGAGGCTGACATCTGGGCTTCCTAGTGGAATTATGTGCCCAAGTAGCAAATTCTTTCCTGCCGCCTAAGAGAGGACTCTTTTTCCCCCACATGTGGGTGACCCTAGTTTAGAACCTTCCCAGAATCCTGTATCAAAAGTGCAAAAGTTGTGGATATATCCATTCTATTCCTGGTTCACTATATCAAGTATTTCTCTTGCTCAGCATCAAACATTTCAATAACATAGCTTTGCGCTACTTTTCTCTCCCATCAGACCAGGCCAGCCTTCCCCAGCCAAGCAGCGTTCAGATGTGATGTTCTCCCATCATCCTCACCCAGCATGACTGTTAGCTGTGACTGAGGGAGTTATAAGCCAGTGAGCCTAGAGGGCATCATGCTGGGAAAGGCTGAGAGGGGTGCTTTTTATTTTGTGCAACCTAAACTTCGAGCACACAAAATCTGACTTCCATCACAGAATTCAGCTTTTACTCCCAGGGTATGGTGACATTTAATCACGGTTACAAAACACAAGCATCAGCTTTTTTTTAATTTCTGTCTTGTGATTCTTGTTTCATGGATTCAGGTTGGCATCAATTCCTTTTGCATCGCTTTCTACTCAATTTTCAGACTGCACATAGATGCCCCAGCATTAACCCCACCCCACCCTGCTGACATGGACACAGATCCTTTTTCTTCCTATGCTTTGATTTCAAGTTGTTTATTTAAATAAAAGGCAACAGATTTTCTTATTCTGCACATCCTCTCTTGGGGTTTTGGGGAAGTTTTCTATTGATCTGATTTAAAAGGAATCACATTGCTCAGTCCAATTCTTTAATAATTGCATCAGCTGCTTTCCAAGCTGTGTGTATGCCATCCAGTTTCTTGACTTATGGAGACCCCACGAAGCTTCCTTACCTCTCAGTAATTCATTGACACCTTCTTTTTCATATATGCCAAAAGCATACTTGTTTCCTTCAATACCGTAAACAGATCTCTGTATCATCACTTTAAAATAACAGACCTTAGGCCAACTGATTATCCTTACAATTTGTTCCTGGGCAGAGATATTTACATGATACAATGCTTTTCTTGTTTGTAATATGTACAGTTGGCCCTCCCTCTACATTTGTGAGTTTGACATTCATGGATTTGATTATTTGCAAGTTTCTCCACCCCCTGCCCCCCACCTCAGACACTTTTTGTTTGGGGGAACTTTCCCTCTTGGTGGCTCTGATCAGGCCACACAGCTCTTTAAAAATCTGCCTTCAGTCGTCCTCCTCCTCCTCCACCTCTCCACCACCACTGCCCAGCAGTTCAGGAGAGCTCATAACCCAATTTTTCAGTACCAGAAACCCTCTTCCCCCACATACACCCAAGGAAGGAGATGGGCAAGAGAGAGGAAATGCAGGGCCAACATGTCAACCCTTTCCTTTCCCTGGCCTTGTTTGGACCATGGGTGCCTACTCTCTTCACTCATGCCTCCGCCCCCTTCCCACACACACACATTTTGATATTTGTGATTTTTTCACCTTTGTGAAGGTCCTATGCCCCTAGCCCTAGTGAATGTGGAGGGCTGTATATATATGTATATATATGTGCACACACACGTGTACACACATACATCCACACACACTAATTACTTGCAAGATGCTTGGAATCCTTTTCTTTTAATAGAGAAAGGCATTCAGGAAACAGAAATCACCACCACCACCACATTTCCCCATTCTAGGAAGGATATTCCTCCACAATACTTTCTCCTCCTAAATCCCCACCAGCCCAGTAGAGTTTCAGGTTTCCCTTGAAACTATCTTGCTTCTGAGAATGCCTTTGTGTAGATGAAGAGAAATGGTGGGGGGAATTGCACCTGGTTACATGAGGTATTTTCATGGATTTAAGGACTGAAGGCAAGATTCTTCAAACGTCTTAAATGTCATTCAGTCTATGCATCCTATTTTTTTTAAAAAAGTGGGAAAAATTGACAATCAGACAATTCCATTAGATTTAACTTAACTTTTAAAGTTATGTACATTTACCTCCTTCTTTTCTATTCAACTCTTGTTAACGAGCTACTTCATATGCTGTTAGCTCATTCACATGATCAGCCAGAAGGTGACTCCCCCCCAGAATATAAATATGCTATTCAGTGCAGGAAAAAAACAAACATAAATTGAACTATAACAATCTTGGTAATCAGAAATGAATTCCCACTTTGTTTATCCCAGGAAACACAGTTAACAAATTTGGGTGGAAAAAATTAGCTTCAAAAAATACGTATTAGGAGACAACAGGCCTGCACCTCAGGGAGAAGAGATATTCAGGAACCCTAGAAGGGGTGTAATGAACTCCTGGTTTATGCCCCCAAACTATTTAGAACTCCATGCAAAGAACCTGAAATTCCAGGTAAAGAGCTGGTTCATGATTTCCATGCCCTTTGATACACACTCACATCAGGTTCAGTACTGCCCCCCTGCAGCTTAATCAGTCAGAAAGCTGTTCTAGCAATCTTATTTACAGCTCTCAGTAGCAATGGATTCCCGCTATGGGAAAGGCATATTAGAATTCAGCATCTTATAATCCACAGGCAGTCACATTAGCATTACTTGACCTGTCCATTTCCTCCTCCATTTCAGGTCATTCTCTCTACAGTCAACATGAGTCAACTCTAACTTATGGTGACCCTATCATAAGGTTTTCTTGCCAAGATTTATCCCAGGGAGCTTTGCCTTTGCTTTCCTCTTAGGAAGAGAGAATGTAACTTGTTTAAGGTCACACAAATGTTTTAATGGTTGTGTGGGGATTTGAACTCTGGTCTCCTGTAGTCCTAGCCTAACACTTGATCCATTACAGCACAGTAGTTCTTATTCTCTTTGCATATAAACTGCAGCTTGAGACTGAAGTACCTTGTAGAGGTATTCACACACATCCTTTGATTTTTATTTTATTTATTTATTTTTTGCATCTTCTTGTGTAACAACTTGGAACTGAAATGAGTTTTACTGGCATTGTTTTACACCTTCACAGTGTTAACTGGTATACATCAAGCAGAAACAATGCCAGTTAAAGAATTAAAAATACATACCTTTAAAACAAGTACAAATATGCTTTAGTCACTACAAAATATGCATATAAGGTGGATACATTAGAAGAGTGTACAGAAAAAAAATTATTTTGAAAAAAATGTATACAAAATATGCACACATTCTGATGGGAGAGAAAAGAGTGTTATTGCATCAGTGATTTCTGTTGTTGCAACCAGATATGGAAATGAGAAGAATGTCTGTGGGAAATTGAGAAATTTAGTGAGTGACAGATTTTCACATCCTCAGATGTAGTCGAGGATCATTAATCACCTGCAAAGAACTTTGCCCCACATTGCGACAGATCCCCACGTGCACTTTTGATCTTTTAAACTCCATTCTTCATCTTTCCACACCAAATATTTTTCCTGCATGAATACTTCACTATATCCACTTGGAGTATTTTCATTTTACAGTATATATTTTTCAGGACATAGTCAACATGTGATTTTGCCATTCAGGGGAAGAGTCAGAGTGAAAATTCATCATGTAAGAAAGTCCAGTAAGCTACTTCATGGGGAGTTTATGAGGAGAAAATTGACATGAGCATTTTCATTCATATCTTAAGAGTTAGTTGAAAGACAGGACTTCTTTTCAGGATTTCTTTTCTACCCCAAACACATTCATTTCACCTTGAACAGACAGGAAATTGTCAGAAAAGCAGTATGGGAGAATGGGTGGGAGGGGGCTGAGCGTATTTACAGACAAAAGGCTTGGGAAGTGCCACTTAGCACAAGCAAATTCCTTTGACTTTGTTTTAGACTTCAGCTCCCAGAAGCCCCAGCCAGTTTGGCCAACAGTCAGGAATTCCAGGAGCTGAAGTCCAAAACGTATGTATGACCAAAGTTTAGGAACCACTGCTTTAAAACTTTCATAAAGACATAGCTTTTCTATAAGCCTCTGAATCCATTGAGCTCCATGAATTTCTGCAGCTTCCTCAATTCAGTGTCCTACAAATGTTTTGAACTTCACTTCCATCTATTCCAAAAGGAATGATAAGGAATGCTGGAAGCTATGGACTAAAACAGCTGAAGGGTATCAAGAAGGCAACCCTACTGCAACTAAACCTTATAACCAACTCTATACATGTTTAACTGAATCCACTATACATTTTCTCCATTTACCACTACCTCCCATTTTTCTCTCCTTCATTTCCTTTTATCTAACCACTAGATTTTAAGATCCCTGGGACAGAAACTGTTCTTCTTGTACTCTGTAAAGCACTATGCATATCTACAGAACCAACAATAAAAAGCATATTGTATGATTTCACTGTCATCTCTCCCAACCATTAAATCAAGTGTGGACAATACTGGGGCACAATTTTGACTCAGAGCTGGGGCAGTTATAGAACTGCAGTTTATAAACACACACAGTTATAGCAAAAGATGTATGAATACCAAGCATCCTACTGTGTATTAAAGGCACCAGGCTGATAATTACATTAGCAAAGGGACTTGCAACTACCCACTGTAACCCCCACTCCCCCCCTCCAGTCCATCACAATAATTCATGTACTTCTTATCCTCGACAGAATAAGATTCCATAGAGGCAGCGCAATCATGCTCCCCTTTACCAATGAAGATACAAATCCAGTACAAAACAAACCAGTTTAATCTCCTACATTCACCTCAACAGCCAAGGTCAGGTGGTCACTTCAAACTTCCTCAAACTCAAGATGTCTCCCTTGCAGCACTCGTGAGAGTGTGAAAACTACACATCACAAGGTGGGTAAAGGGGAGACTCTCCATGTAGGCCCAAAAAGAATGCTTTATTCAACAGCAGTTTCCTTCAAGATAGGCCCCCTGGTGAGTGTTGCACTTCCAGATATTGTCACAGGAAAGCAACCTCATCCATAAGAGAGGTTTGGTGCCACAGTTTCTGAAAATACATTCTGACAAAGACTGCACACACCACATATTATTCGGAAAGAAATCTAGAGAGTGGGACATCTTCCAGCTGAATGTCCTCCATGCCACTAGATTTGTTCACAAGTGACTTCACATAGCATGCTAAGGTATTCACTCACTAAACCATTCCTGAATTGCACTTTGTGGATATGCAGTTGACACCAAGGAGGAAAAGGAGAGCTAGTATGTTCCAAAAACAATGCAGCATGTTGCACACAAACACCAAACAAAATAAGGGGAGAAACATTCTAGGGCACCACAGGGACACTGCATGCTGCATTTGTCTCCTGGCTTCAAATGTTATGGCGCTGTGTATGGTAAATTGCTGAGAAATCCCATCATAAGAGAAAAGAATTTTCTTTCCCTGCCATTTCAGTTATCATTTTGCCCAAGTCCACCACATATTGCTCCCACTTTGTTCAAGGGCAAAGCAATTACCTCTGGCTCTTCAAGCCAAAACTTTCTCCAGAAGCCAAGATGACTAACTGAGATTGCCATACTTTGAACATATCAAGAGAAGACATGACTCACTAGAAAAGACAATGGTACTTGGTAATGTAGAAGGCAGTATTAAAAGAGGAATACCCCATCACAACGGATAGACTCAATTAAGGAAGCCATGGCCCTGGGTCTGCAAGACCTGAGCAGAGTAGTTGATAACAAGGTACCCTGCAGGTCTCTTATTCAAATGGACACTGTAAGTCACGGGTTCCCAGTCTTTTTTCACATGTGTACCCTTTACCAGCCCATTTCCATAAACTGTACTAGCAAAATTGTACTAACAAAATGTTTGTAATTAATCTGGTTTCACATTTCAAATTATCACAAAGTGGAAGAGAGTGAAAGCTGAACCTGTGAGTGGTGTGCCACCAAGCATGCACATTGTAGTGATGTGTTTGCAAAACACTGTTTAGGGAGGGACTTCTCACCACTTGCCAAAATAACAGAGCAAGGGAACAGGGCTTTTCTCAAGGTTAATTAGCAAAGGAAACCTTCTCCGTCACTCATCATAACATTCAATTAATTTCACGACTTTTGATTTGTACCTTGTCTTATACTGTTGAAATGTATGTGCCTCTTCCTACCATTATTCAATGTTGTTGTTGTTTTTTTGCATACCTCTAAATGTCCTAGTTTGTACCCCTGGAGGAACATGTGCCCCAGGTTGGGAATCACTGATGTAAGTCAAAGTCAACTCGATAGCAGTTAACAACTTCATGGGTCCTCTTGAGGGGTTCTCTTGAGGGAAGCTAATAGGGACAGAGCTGAGAGAAACAAGCCCTTTTCTAGGATGCTCTACCAACTCAGGAGCCACCACCCATGTTTTTAGGCAGGAGGAGCACACTGTTTGTCACATATGGGCAGCTTGCAGTCTAAATGTGGCCCTTGAAGGCCACACAGATGCCCAAAATGGTACCTGGTCCACCAAATACTCTGGCAAAGTGTCAGTTCCACAAGCCTGTTGCTCTAGTGGGAAAAACCATTATTTTCTTTAACACTTGCTAGTTCTATCTACACCTGCCAGAGTGCAGCCCTCTGACCAGTCACTACATATAGCCCTCAGGGACAAAAAGATTGTCTACTATGTGAATGATGCAAAGCAATGATAGCCTGTAAGTCACCACATTTGTCCTCCAGAAACAATTTGTCCATAGCAACGGCCACAACAGCCGTTTTTGTCAGGTGGAGATGTTCGCTCGGAGAAGTGTCAGCCAGGTAGTAGCTGTTCCTGAGAGACCGGTGCAACAGAAAGAGTGAATTATTTGTCTCCATACTTCTAAAGTTACATAGAAACTTCGTACATTGTTGTCTATCCAGGTTTGTACAGAGCTGGGAAAGAGCATGCAGCTGGCATCCTTTAATACACTACCGGTTGTATTAAATATCTCCACATTACATATATACTCTTGCAGCTTAAAAATGTGCCACACCCGTGGGTTTCAGGTAAGGGCTTCTGCAGCCCTTAATAGTAGACAGAAGCTGTAGCATCATTCCAAGGCAGGCTCAATAAGGAGAATATGTGGGATTAACTGAACTTGAACCATTACATAATATTTATAAAATATAAGAAATGCAAATTTTTCTGTGAACCAATACTCCGATAAGAACACATTATTCTTGATAGCAAGAGTTAGAATTAAAAAGTATCAAGAGTTGAGAAAGTTAAATCAGGATATTTTTTGAACATATTGAACAGACTTGATCCATTAAATAGTCCATTAAAAAAAGTCTTTGTTTACTGAACTATGATTTCTGTTGTTTTAAGGGCAAATGAAGAAAAGAAAAATTAGTTACTCTCAAGTACTTTGATCCAATGGAATCACACTTCCCAATGCATCTTGGAAAAACCTCAAGCAACTAGGGACCAAAGTACACCCTTCATGTGCAAACAAAAACTGCTGATGGTAACCCAAGAGCTGCTGCATTTTACACACAGATTAGCACAAATAAGCCTTGGTTATGTCAGTTTCAGAGAGGAGGTGTTCACGTGCAGGGAGATGTATCCTAAGAGGAAAGAGAAGTCACAATGTGCTATGGTTTGTTCAGTGCATCAGGCAGGACCGAATTCATCATCAACATGGTATAGTGGTTTGATCATTGGACTATGACCCTAGAAACCAGGATTCAACACTCCGTTCAGCTATAGAAACCTACTTGGGCATGTCACACACTCTCAGCCCCTAGAAAACCCCATGATAGGTTCCCCCTAGGGTCACCATAAGTCAGAAATGACTTGAAGACACACAACAATACAGACAGAAAGAAATTCCTTGATCATTACCATGCCAGCAGACTAAAAGGGAAAATGTATGTAAAAGCTGTGGGTTCACAAATCTGGCACAGTAAGACAGAACCCTGGTTTCCCCAGTTACAAGTCCAGACTAGGTTGCACCTGGAACAATTATATGGAGACATGGCCCTGTATTTAAAGCCTAGCAGAGTGAGCCAAGAAATGCAAGCACACATCAGTAAATTACATGCTAGTTCCATAACCTTGCCAAATAAATGGTCTTCCCTTTGAAAAATAAAAGAGAGTCTATTTCATATTCACTTAGATCCTTCACAGAAAAACCCTTACATGATGATGTCAGTATTCAGGCTAAATTTACCCAAGGCTGGTGGTCTGGAACAGGAAGGAAGTCACAAGACCAAGGCTGTAGAACAGTGGAAAGTGTTGCAATAACAGCCAAGGAGCACTTTAAGACAAGGCTGGCAAGATGTTAAGTCCTCTTTTTTTTTAATCAAGAAAGGATGGTTAGCATGTGGTGCACCCCAAAAGAGAAAAGGATTGGAGGCCAGGCTTTGTGAAGTTGCCCGTCTCCTACTATAGGGTTAATATGCTAAGTATCCGGCCACGCAAATGCTGTTAAGTGATCCGCTGGCTTTAAAGGAGCTAGTCAAGATTTTGAATCTATTTTGGTGATAGTGTTCAGCACCTTGGCTAGTTCTTTTCAAGTTCAGACTGACACCTATAATGGGTTCAGTTCCCCACCGACACAGAAGCCACCAACCAACACTACTTACTGGAACACAGGAAGCCACATTATGCCAAGTCAGAGCACTGGTCCATCTCGCTCAGAATTGTTAACGCCACAGGTGCACAGAAAAAACAGTTGGCCCCTCACATTCTCAGACTTAACATTCACAGATTTGATTATTTGTGAGTTTCTCCAATTCCCACCCTTTCACACCTCAAGTGCCTTTCTTCTTGAAAGCTCCAATCTGGCTGTGTATCCCCTTAAATACCCATGCTGGGTCCTCCTCCTCCACCAGCCACTGCCTGGTTAAAGACAGCTCACAGACCAGTTTCTCAGCACCATGAACCCGATGCCTCCATACACCCGAGGAAGGAGATGGGCAAGATAGAGGAAGTACAGGATCAACACGCCAACTAACCCTTTTCCCCTCTCCTTTCCTTGACCTGATTTGAACCTTGGGTGCCCCTTCTCCCCGCTCTGCCTTGGCCCCTAACTTACTTTGGAATCTATTAGTAAAACTTGGAGTAATTTGCAGCAGATTGACAAAGTCTGTGCTCTCAATTAGAGATGTGAAGGCCAAGAAAAGAAATGGATGAATTCAGAGAAAACACTTTCTCCACTCTTCAGTTTTTTCTACCAGAAAAAATGGAAATTTCAGACAACACTAGAGGGAAAAAAATCTCTCATGAAGTAGTCTCATTTTTGGAATCACTGAAGTGCTTTACAAGGCGTTTTTATTCAGTCAGTGCATATAGAATGAAACTTTTCATTAAAACCATCTACAGCAATAAGAATGACATTCCAGTATATACAGTGACCATCTTCTGGCACAATCTCCACATGGACGAATGTGAGGTCCTGCGAAGCATCGCATCCTATTACAGTTACTTATAATTATTTTTTGTTTTACACAGAAGTTCCTGGAGCAGAACCTCCACATACACGGTGGGTGCACTGTATTGTAGAGATTAATGACTTCTGTGTTATAAAATTTAATTTGCTATTCAAATATGCTGCTAGTTCTTAACACTTTTACTACAAGAGACTTTATATAATACTTCCTTTTGTTTAATTAAAAAAATTGCGAGATCTTTTTTCAATCTTTGTTTTTCCTACTATGCAGACAGTAACCAAGCTAATATTAGGCAGCACTGAACACAGCAGCATGTAAACCTCTCTCTCTTCCCTCTACTACAGGGCATATAAACTTGCACAAAATTATGGCACTTCTACCTTTGACACTGCAATCCTATGCACACTTAGAAGGGAGTCATTTGCAACACAAGGTAAAAAAGCAGTAAAAAAGCAGCTTGAACATATATTAAAATACCATTACTTGGAAAATTTTAATAAATATTCTTATACTGTACATAAAAGTATAATTGTATACGCTAAGTAACAAATGGTACACTGATGTTCTTCAAGTAGTAAAATAGGATCCTGTTTGACAAGACACTCAATACTGCATATATTTCCAGTTTTACCAAAATGTTTGGTACTTTCCCCAGGAAGCAAAACTGTTTTTTTCCATGGCTTCAAAATTTCCAGAAGCCACCAGAAGCCTAGGACCTCATAGCAAAGCATGTGTTCTTCTACCACAGAGCAGATAAATAAAATGAAACAAACAAAGGTCCTAGCTCAAATATTATGACCAGCAAACGTAAAGAAAATTCAGAAAAATATCAGTAAAAGCAGAATAGTCAGACATATGTTCACAATGTAAGGAAACAAACAACCAATTCACAAAGAGGACATACATGACCCAGTTTCACAAAGTAGCACCCAGACATTTGTTAGTAAGTTAAAGGTTAACTTCAGAAACCTTTTTCCTGCTTTAGAAAAAGGAAATTTTCCTGTAAGAGTGAACATTGATCTTCAGCTTGATTTTAATTTCTCATGAGAATGGAAAGACTTTATGTAGCAAAGGGCTTTTTCCTGGCCACTGAAGAAGGCAAAAAACATTGACACGTGTCTGGTTTATAGCTAATGACTCTTGACTTCTGCTATTGTTGTGATTTATGTCAGCTGCCTTTCATGTACAAATATCTGTATGCTTCTTTGTCAATTATTCACACACGTATTTGCAACAAATTATGTGAATTTCTTATCTGTGAATTGGTTGTTCATTTCCTTATAGTATGTGCATATGCCTGATGGTTGTAGTTTGTGTTAAGTTACTTTTACCACAATTTTCTCCACTTAGATTTACCTCTTCTGTGACACAGCTATGGTGCTATTTGAATATTTCAAAAAAGTTGTGGTGCTTACAAAATACCTGACACAAGAACTTTTAAAAACTTTTCATTTTTTTATTAGTATTTTTCTGTTAAAAAGTATAGTTGCATATGTTGTTTCTTTTTATAAGTTTGATTTTTTTTCACCGAAAACAAACAAACAAAAATATTATTGCTGTAGGCTGACCCTGACATTCCAGGATAAAAACCACAAAGAATTATTCAACAAAAACTGAGAAACTTATAACACTGTAAAGATTAATAAGCTTACTATGGCATGAAGTTTTGTGAGTTAGCTTCACTAAATGCTGGAAATGTTATTCTGGTTTCCAGGTATATACGTTGGTTTTGCAAAATTAAATGTAATACTGTATGGGAAGATGGGATTTTTTTCTTGCAAGGAGAGAGCAGGAATGATAGAGGGTTTTTTTTTTAATCACTCTTTTTAATCTTGATTCCCCTCCCTGCTCCACACACCTACAGTAAACAATAGTTGGGGGGGGTGCCACTTGGGAAAAAAATTATAGCAAGAAAGGTTTAAAAAAGGCACCCTTACATTACAATCTTGATTCTTACTACCTGGGGTTGCCATTTAATTACACCCTGAAAGAAAAAAACTGACAGATATCAAACATAGCTCCCTAGCATTATTTTTTAAAAATATAATTAACATAATAAATATAATTAAAAATATAGTTTGGAATTATATAATTATATAATATAATTCATTATCATTTTTAGAAATCATTTTAAGTTTGGTTTCAGGCTGTTTAGCCTCATTGACCATGCCATCCTTTGTACATGGCTTGAGTCTATGCTATTGGAAAGACCGCATTTTCCTTGATGAGCCTACAAGAGCTCTAAGACATTCTGGAGAGGTCCTTTTCTCTGTCTTACCACTTTCTCAGGTGGGAAGACGAGAGAGGACCTTTTCAGGGGTTTCTGCCAGTCATTGGAACCCACTTTCTAGGGAGTCCAGGATGGCCCCCTCCTTGCTCTCTTTCCACTAGCAACTGAAAATATTACTGTGCCACCAGGCTTTTAGAAACTGAATGGGATGGGCTTTTAATGATGTGCTATATTGTATACAACACTCTTAACATTCACTGTTTTAACTTTATACATTGTTTAATTGCTTTTAAAATAATTTTTCCATGCTCACGTTTATCAGTTTTCTACAGTTTTTTAATCTGTAGTTTTTAAGTATGTTTTTAGCTGCACTAAATCCCACCACTGGAAGAAAGGTGGGATACAAAATGATGATGATGATAAACAGTTGCGAAATATAAACATCAATGCTGTTGGTGTTTAAAGTATTCATTTTTGCATGGTGTTAAAGTTAATACTTTTTTTTTAAATAAATGGACCACTCTCAGGCAACATGCAAAGTATGTAAAGGTATATTTTGACTAGTCAAACATTCAACTATCCTGCTGGGCACACCCCATATTTCTTCCCACCCTGCCACTAGGACTGAGAAATACTGCCTATCTCACAAGCTTTCTGCTCTGTCTGTCCCAACTCATGCGGATGCCCGCATGCTCAGGAAAAGTCATGTTAACACCTTTTGCACTCAGACTGGGAGCAGAGAAAGTAGACGTCCTGCCCCAAACGCACGTTGCCTCATAGAATCCCCATGCTCTCTTCTCTGAAGCCTTCCAGGTGTCTGAGGGCAGAGGTGGGTGGGAACAGGCAGGAGGTATCTTGCACTACAGACACGCCAGAGCATGCAGTTTGAAAACTGCCAACAGAAACTCCTGCCTTACAAGCAGAGTGAACCTCCCTCCCTCCCCCCTCCCTCCAACAAGAGACAGTAGGAATAGAGGACTTCCACTCATGGAACATCTCTTCAAATCTCTAAGCTGCAACAATTCCACAGGAGTAGATCTACTTGGTGCTGTTTGCTGTAAAAGTTTTTGCCATCATCTATTCTACTCTGCAGGAACAGCCTACGTCTATAGGAAGTACCCTTTATGGGCCAGTCTCAAATTGCTTTTCTGCACAATATTGATGGCAGCACTGCTATGGGAGATCACAAGGTCCAACTTCCAAAGAATTTGCTCAATATCCCCCAGTACAGTAACAGATTAAACTCATCTTACTCACACCCCCAAACCAAATGAAAACCCTCCTGCTGAGCAGCTTAACCAGCCACCCAGTGAAGAAATTAGGGGCTTCCCACCACCCACACTCACCACTCTCCATCCTGAGCACCATGCTGCCAGCAGCAGTGAGACCCAGTAGACCACTGTCCGTGTCTGTTCCCAGGTAAGTGCAGCTCGACTGGGCAGACACCTGCCTCTGACTGGCTGTCTGGCTGCTGCTTCCTGGAATGAGTCAGGTCCTGTCCCGGGCTGATGGGTGGTTCTCGCCTGGGACGGATAAGCGTCATTCATTCCAGTTCTGGCTGCCTGCAAGTGAGATAACTAGCAACGCCCTGTTCCTGTGCTGAGTTTCAGGCTCTGGAGGGCTGCTAACCCTGCTTTGTGGTACAATACATATCAAAATACTGAGGAAGAAACATGCTGCAGTGGTTAGAGGATCAGAAAAGGATTGGGAAAATCCCAGCTCCGAAGTTTACTAGGTGCCCTTGGGCCAGCCACTATTTCTCAGTCTATTAACACAACAATTCTATGGGGTGGATTAACATTGGAGGGGGGATCTATGCATACTGCTCAGTTAGGATGGGTCTCCCAAAGACCCAGCAACCTCTGAAAACAGCATTTGTTAAACCAAGAAAGGGATGGTAAATATTTCAAAAGGCATTTTGGAAAGAAAATGGCTCTGCAATGCTGCACTTTTAACAAATGAGGTTGCTGTCCTTTGGTGGGTATTATGTTTATACAGAAGGCTCTGATGGCCCAGAGAAGTGGATTAACAAGGTGTCCAGCACAGCCCAACCTACGGTCCACCCAACTGCTCCCAGCCATAGAATGGGAGTGCTGCAAAGTGAAAGTAGCCCCCCATGTTGCCAGTCTCAATATCCACTCAGGTTTCTCAGTTCAGAACCTTGAGGCTCAGGAAAGCAAGAAGCTCATCAGCTACACTTTCCTCTCACTAGTTTCCATTTCTGCACACAATCACACATCTGTTTTAGACTGGGGGCAGGCAACTTCTGCTTCAGAGGGACAATACCCTTTCTGAGATCTGCATTCAACTTTCAGTGGTGGAGCAGCAAGTGGGGGCACACTTTTACTTTGAAACCAAGTACAGATATACCTAAGGCAGAAAAAGACAGAACTAAACCTGTCACAAAGCAGCACTAAGGTAGAAGCTGGTTCCAAGGTTTTAAAAAATGAGTAACTATACGCTCCCCACTGAAAGCCAGCATGGTGTAGCGGCTTGAGCATTAGACTATGACTCTGGAGACCAGGGTCTGGAGATCAGGGGCTTAGCCATGGAAACCCATTGGGTGATCTTGGGTAAATCACTCTCTCAGCTTCAGGAGAAGGCAAAGGCAAACCCACTCTGAACAAATCTTGCCAAGAAAACTGCATGATAGTCTCACCATAAGCTGTAAATACCTTGAGAGCACAGATTTATGAAAGTGGAGTGTCCTGAGGTACACAGTTAAGTACTATATCACAGATGTTGCTATTTGTGCACTTTTGAAAATGTAAGAAAGCTGCATTTGCAGCCAAAGCAGGCCAAAAGGAACACAGATAAATTGGACCTGCACTGTCCTCTGCTGGTTATATAAAGGAACTGCTATTCTCAAAGGTGCTTCTAAATTTTCCTTCCCACCCGCCCTTCACTTCTTAGGATTTTGAAACAAATTCTTGTGCTAGTAATTATAAGCTCCCTGCCACCATCACTATTGCAGCGTAACACACACGGAATGAGGAAAGAAACTGCACATCTGCCAGCAGTTATTTGTGTAAACCTTCCCCAGTCTGGTGCCCTCAAGAACTGTTGGACCTCAAGAACTGTTGGACCTCAAAGTTACATGATCCCCACAGTCAGCGTGGTCAATGGCTGGCCTGGCTAGGGTTGATGTGAGGTGTAGGTAACCTGGAGGAGGGCACCAGTTTAGAAGAAGTGTGATACATAGCACATCATGATCATAAAATTATTCTTTGCCCTTTAGGGTTTCTGGAGGTGATGTCAGAACACACATCAATTACTCTAGAACCACCCTATAATTTTGCTGGTCTAGCACTGGGTCCTTCCTCTCCTATAAGCATGATATCTTGGCAGCAGTCAGATGGGAGGACACCCTCATCAGGGAAAACAGGTGCACAAGTAAGTGAAACAGTTGGGGGGGGGAACAAGCAAAGGCTGGCATTCTGTTATCATCCTGACACAGTAGCATGACCTTTCCTCTCGTGGGCTTTAGAAAGGAAGGGGCACTGTAAGAAGCACTTCTGTTCCTTCACCACCACTGCTCATTTACTGGCTTGCATCAATTAGCACACAATTTCTTCTTTTCTACCCACAAGTTCATCTACTTCCCTGGAGGGAAGGTTTGCAGGAAATGATCCTCTCAGAATTCAGGCACAAAACCAGTAGTTATTGGACCATGGCTTCATTTGCTGAACCAGTCAAAAAATTGCTCCCTGGGAGGTCAAGAAATAAAACAGTTAATGAATAAACCTTCTAACACAATTATACAAAAGGAACATAACACAGGCCTGTCCCTGAATTCTCCATTTCCTAAGCGAAGACTGCAGCTGAGGGAGAACAGGTGGAAAAGAAACTCACTTCACGCTAGAACAGTGCTTCCTAAACTATCTGATATGGAAGATCAGCAGGGTTCTCTGTCTCCCCACCAACAATGTGCCAGAAACTGGCACCATATCTCTCACTGCCTACAACTATTTCTTTCTTTCTTGGAAACCTGCTGTGGACCGATAGCTCTCAGATGGGCACCATTCTATGGACCATCACTTTGAGTAGCACTGCTCCAGAAAGCCTTTAGAAGTGAGAAACCCAAAGATTGCAAGTTTAGCTCAACAAAGGAAACAGAGAGAGAGATGAGAGAAGGAACTATTTTGGAAACTTGCTCTTAAAGGTAAGAAAATACGGACATTTCTTTGGTTTACACATTGTAAGACACATGCAGGGAATCTAGCTGTAAACAGACTTGTGTGTGCCCCATGAAATTGCCAGGGAGCACAGGGTTCAAGGCATCTCAAGAACTTCCTGCCCCCAGCTGCTATTGCTACCACATCCTGTTTTCCTGATGGTAGCAGCCTATCACTGTTGCATGAGAGACAGTCAACTTTAATGCTGCCGAGAAAGGGGCCCCAACCCCAAGTCTACTAGGCCTGTCACTTCACCAGCAGCATCATCTGCTTCCGGGAGGAAGGGGGAGAGAGAGAGAGAGAGAGAGAATAACAGATGTGTGTGTGTGTGTGTGTGTGTGTGTGTGTGTGTACATGTACATATACTTACACTCCTTTTCTCTCACACCTGAGATATAGCAAATCCAGCAGTGTATTGACTGGAGCTTCCTGGTTGTGGGGTGCAGAAGGCCTGGTTTCCAAGGGCACTACCTGACTTCTGTCCCTCACCCCCCAAGTCTGAATCCCCTTCTGTCTGACCCCTGGGATGGACTGGCCATCTGGGAGAAGTCTGCCCTCCACATAACCAGATTCTTGGATCCCCCTTTACATTCTTTGCAACAAACTCCAGCTGTCCCTCTTTATGAGTTTTGGGATGGTGAAAGAAGCCCTTTCTCAGTTTGGCACACACTACAGGCTGTCAGCCATTGCTCTACTGTGCCATGCTGCCAGATTGGAAGATGCCACTCAGACATTTGTCGATGTGCTCGCTCTACAGGAAAATACTTAATATGCATTATTTTGAGTTGCCAGTTCCAATCTACAGAAAACTGATCTGCCTCTATTATCACTAAAATTAAGCTTTTCCCATTTTATATTTCAAGATGTTGTGAATCGTATAATCAGTCCCTGTTTTGTACACCCAACAACGATGCTCTTGAACCAGGGGACTTGAACTTGTAGGTTCTTAAAGGTTAGCCCTAAACTTTTTGTCCAGCAAACCTAAATTCTGAGAACAGAAAAAAATACATTTGCATTCTTCACGTAGGAAGTACCATTTCTGTTTTATTTTATTGAGAATATAAGATTATCAGAAAAGGAATGGACATCTGACTTGACTCTCCATGTACACCAAAGGACAAATGATTACCTAGTTTATTAAATCATTAACTTTAATTTTTAAAAATCAAAAGTGTCATGCACAAAAACATATTAGCTAAATGTTACAATGAAACAAAGAATTTGTTTCAAACAAGCAAACAAACTACATTAGGAATGCTTTCTATAAAGGTGGATGATTCACTGAACAGTTATTCTCTTTGTATTTAACTGTCAGATACCTGGGTTATCCCATAAGTACTTTTCAAAAAATAAAAATGCAGCTAAAATTGCAATCTCTAACAATTGCTTTTGCTCTTTTTTGGATATACCTAGTCATGGCAGGTGGCCAGCAATTTGGCCATTGCAATCTTGTTTGGATGACCCTGGGATTAGAAGACAGGCAGCTCTACCTAACAGATGAAATCATAATAAAAATGAAAAGGTGAGGTCCCACCTAAATAGTGGCATTTTGAGCTTCATGGAATATTTCAAAATATTTTACTGTGGCTGAGTAGATAGTCATTGACTGACGTACCAGCTGTTCGTCAGACTGATTAAAGGAAGTGGAAACATTGTTTTGTTGACATGGAGGAACCAGGAAACTTCCTCTATAATTTTCTGGAGACCCAGATATATTCTGATTTCTAAGGCTTATGCAGGAATAATCTATACATTTTCTTCACAAATACAGGGGCTAGAAACTTGATTAAAAAACAAAACAGGAAGACAGAAATCAGTTCCTGGGGATCTTAGACAGAGCTACCAGTTTCTATATTATTTGCCTTATTCAGCTGTAATGGTCGTGCTCTCATCCGCAGAAATCCCTAAATGCCTAAAGATGAGACATGAGAAAGACAAACAAGTAAGCTCTGACTTCCAGAACTACATCAGAAGGCAAATCACATCAAACTTGGGGCTTTGCCCATGAACCAGGAAGATCAAGTTCACAAGATCAGCTTTAGCAGAGAAGACTGTATCTGTAGTACCTGAAATAACACCCTCTGATTTTTAAGTAGCTTTAACAGTGGATCAATCTACCTTATCTAAGAACAGTTTGTTCAAAAAAAGCCTCAAATTTATCAGAGAAATCAGTACCTCCACCCATCCGCTTTTCACACAGCAAGGGAGCAGAGACAGAAAACAAGCTCACTAGATATTTATACTAGGGTTGACATCTTTTTCTTTTCTCTGGCAGTGCTTCTGCTCAACAGGCAGACATTAATCAGGTGAAGCTTTCTCCATCACCATTTCCCCATGTAGGGAGAAATCTACAGTCAGTTCAAGAGTCACACAAGCAATGATCAAAGCATATGCCAGAAAAAGTGGCAGACCTCCTCCAAATGGCTAGAGTAACCTGACTTTGCCATAGGTTTTTTTGTTCTATCAGAATTGTTTTGCTGTTTTACTGTATCTCATCATTTTTATTATAAGACGCCTTAGCCGCAGTACTCTTCTGACAAAGCAGGAAATAGTACTTACAAATGAGAACCCTGGGTTTGGAACAGAGAAGGACAAGAGCGAGTTTTGTTTAAGCACGACCTACATTCATACCTCGCAAGGCAAAATGCAAAGCAGCCCACAGACATTTATAATCCAGTACATTGTTCTTGTTGTTGTATGCCTTCAAGTCACTTCTGACTTATGGCGACCCTAAGATGAACCTATCATCGGTTTTCTGGGGCTGAGAGTATGTGACATATCCAAGGTCACCCAGCAGGTTTCCATGGCCAAGGAAGGAAACATTACAAATTCGTAACACTCTAGGGAAGTCAAGCAAGAGGTCACTGCCACAATCCCACTGCTGTGCATTCAGCCTACTAAGCAAGAACCTTTTGTAAGGGCTGCTTCAAATACATTTTCCCTTCATTCTTGTGGCAGTGTAAACACACAATCATCCATATGTACCACATCTGTATAGAGAAAGCATAACTAACTCTACTACAAAATGTAAGATACCAGGTAAATATAACTAGCTATATCTGGAGGGCAACCTGTCATTTGTGGCGTGCCCTATATCCAACCTGAGTCTTGGTGTGTGAAGAAATGGATTCGGAGGTCAAAAGCAGAAATGCTTTCTCTTCTATTCTAATCAAACACAAGGCCACGAAGAACAGTCAGCTCTGCCTCCAGTATAACTTGAAGGCTAGGGGACACACTGCTAATATCATTTCTTTACCACAAAATATTGTTGGATTTCCATTTTGGCAATTAAGTTTGGCTTTGTACCAGTGACAGAGCCTGGGGGCCAAACTGTTACTTGCCTAATGAAACCATAAGTTGGCTGATGAAATCAAAGCCAAAATACTTTGGCAGGAGGCTATGGGTACACTGAACTCTTAGTCCCCCCGCCACTGCAAACCAACTGAGTGACCTCTGAGTTTACAAGCTCAAAGCAGGTAAGGTCACTTAGGCCAAATGTCAACGCATGAAAGTTGCCTCGCAAGAGGAGGAAACCACAGTGCAGATAAAGGTACTGAAGACCAACAGCCTATGTCTGTCATGACTCATCTTGCAAGAGAGGGCATAACAGTATAAGAGCAATACAGAAGCAGAAACATACACAGTCCTCCATACCTCACTTTGTTTACCACCGGCCACAGACATCTAGAGAGAAAACAGGGGAGGGAGGGCAAGTTACCTACCTGTTTTGGTGGCCGCCAAAGTGGAGGGGAAGAGGAAGGCTTGGAAACTGGAAGCACATAGTTCACTGACGGTGCCCATGGTGATGCCTTAACAGAGTGCCTTCTCGAGTCTGGGCAGGTAGGAAGGCCTATCTTGTCAGAGCCAGCCAACAGCAAGCTAAGGAAGACAGCCTGGGTTCGGTTTGGAGTCCAGCTCCAAAGCACCAAATGGTTCTCCAAAGCAGAAGAAGCAGCAGCAGCAGCTGCCACCACCTCCTCTTCCAGACGGTGGGGGGTGGGAAGGAGATACACTGAGCAAGGGATCCCTAGTCCAGCTGAAGCAGAAGGAAAAGCAGAGGCTCCCACGCACTGAGGCCAGCCAATCCCAGCTACCCACCAGGAAACTATTACTATAACTGTACAGTACAGCTGATGGACGAGACACACAAAGCCACTTAGACTGCAGTCCAGTTTGGGAACTTTTCCCTAGGTGCCCGCCCCAGCCACTCCTCCCAGCTGCCCAGGAGGAGGTTTGGGTAAAGGGTATTTTTAGGTCGGTTTTATCCGGCTTCATTCTTAGGGCTTTAAGCATCTAGTGAGCCGGGCTGTTGCATGGCAACAGTGGCTGCATAAAGGGAAGGTGAACGAAATATAGTGTGTACAGACTCCAAAGAGTGTGGTTTGTGTGTGTGTGTTTATGAGTACAGAAAGTGTAATAAAGCAGCAGAGTGGGAGAGGTAGAGCCAGCAGGATATCTGCTTCTGTCTGTAGAGCAGTAGAAAAGAAGAATCAGGTGAAGCAGCATGTGGATCTCTCTGGTAGGTACAGTTAAAGAGAAAACCACTTCTCTAGAGACAACCATTTTCACACTACAATGTTAAGAGTGTTCTATTCCACTTTCAGCATCCTATTGAATCCTGGGGTTTGTAGTTTAGCGAGGGACATGTAGAATTCTCAGCCAGAGAGTTCTTTGGTGTCAGTAAACTACAAACCTCAGAATTCCACAGGATGTTGAAAGTGGAATAAAGCACTCTTAACATTGTAGTGTGGAAATGGCCGGATCCCATACTCCAGGAAGCAGCTAACACCCAAGCAAGCTAAGACAGACAGGGACGACTGACCAGCAGTAGTGTCCAAATCTGTAAAGTGTTCAAAAGATAAAAGGGCTGCAGCTGTACAGTATATGAGAGACCCGGCAACTACTGGCTGAGTTTCACTTGTTTTTTTTGTTTGTTTTTTTTAGTTGTCATGTGAGCATAAAGATCAGCCAAGCGCTTGGACATGGATAGGAGTTTGGCTAACATTTTTTCCCCTTTCTCACAGCAATTAGCTATTTTGCAACTTGCTGGGGATCCTTCAAAATTTGGTGAATGCACCTATCCCCAAGCAGCCCAAGAGTTTCTTCAACCAGCCAATGTCCACTTTAAAAACAGTCAGCAGTATGAAATCAATATCATACTGACTAACTGCACAATCCCATGGATGTCTCTACTCACTGCATAAGCCCAAGGATGGGATTGATTCCCAGGAAAATGTACATAAGACTGTAGCCTATGTAATGCCAAATGTCTAGTCTTATCGGACATAATTTACATAAATATTCTGGACTACAAAAATCCAAGTATCTGTTAGCAGAGAAAGAGAAGGCAAAATGACAAAGAGTTGGGGAATAGGAGTATCACGTGCTTTTCACCAAGCTCCTTGCAATACACTAAAGGCAGCCTGTCATCTCAGAAGAGCGAGCAGCACTGGTAGGCTGCTGTGAGATGCACAAAGACAACCTTGGTGACTCTACACCTGTTTGCTTTCAAGCTGATTTGAATGCTTCCTCACATTTCTATTGCCTAAGTCTCAGGAAGGCAGAAGCCTGGAAGCCAAACACAGCCAGTGTTTCTAATTCAGTTTAGTCTCTTCCAGGGGGCAACTGAACAGAGCAGATTTGGCATCATTGCTATATTATCAAGGAAGCAAAAAGCAACCTTTGCCTGAGACATGAGCATAACAGTAGGAGCTCCATTCAAAACATGCCAACCAGGCAAAGCACGTGACCTTACTACTAGAAAATTATACAGGACAGACAGATGTGAGCATTCCTGCACCCTGAGCTTAAAGGGACAAAGAGAAGAATGTAGAGAAACTGACCAGTAAGTGTCTATACAGGGTGAAGACAAGTGGCCTATTAGATAACGTTTTGCATGGGGTTGCTTCTGTAGAGGATTCTTAAAGAATAACTTGCCCCCAGGACAGATAGCCCAACAAACGAGACTCACGACATCTGCCTGTCCTACTTTTTGATTCTGTACCTGCCTTCTCCTTCCCATGACGACTATAAAGGGCTGTCAACTTCACTGGGGAAAGAAGTGCTGCAGCAAATGTAAGAACAGCAACTGAAAGAAGGCACAAGAGAAAGGGACAGAGGCCCAGGTGAACAGCTCAGCTGCAGCGAATGGAGCGGGGGGGATGAGAGCGTCCACAGGTGCTGGGATGTCTGCCAAAGGCCTGAAGGCTGCTGGAGGTAGGCAGCAACATGAATCCCTTATCTTAAAGGCAGCCCCACAAACACTCCTATAGCCTCTGAATGACTTCCTACGAATGGCTTGCTATCAGAATAAAAGGGGATGAAACAAAACCCATCTTTCGTACCACCATACACAAAAGTAATATATAGCTACTCTTCAGGTGCAGGTGAGAATACTGTCCAAATATGATTCAGTTTCACTATTCACTCTATCTGGCTACCAGAACCGCATGGAACTGCTGGTTTAAAAATTAGATCAAGTCCCTAGGGAAATTCTATTCTGGGGAAATACTTTCAAACTAACCCCAGGAACCTGGAAACCAGAAACATAACACCAAGTTCCTCATCTATAGAAAGTTCAATCTTCTGGAAATTCCATTAATAAAAAGGAGTGAAGAAATCATCTTAATATCATAACACAGGCATACCTTCATTAATAAAGCCTCTGACAAAGAAGCTCCATTTTACAAAGCCTTTTTATGCCCCTCCAGCCACCTCCTTTCCTCCTGGTCCTCTATCTGGCTTGAAATTTTGTTTTTTAGCAGCATCAGCACTGAGAGGATGATGAAGGAGGGCTGGACAAACAGAATTCTGGTGTCTGGCTGTAACAATGTGTCTGCAGCAATCAGTGGAATAAAGCTTGAGCTAAGAAGCTTGAGCTGCTGCTGTATGCACCTGCCTAAAACAAGCAAGGCAAAAACCATCTGCCTCCAGAACCCCTTACTGAGTATGTGTGAACAGCAAGACATAAAGAAAATAAGAAACCAGCCTGCCTTTACAGGTTCTGCCCAGCATGTTAAAAAATATATATATATATATCTCCTGTATATTTGGTCAGCAAAACAAAGAGAATTAAAAAAAAAAGTGGAGGCCAGTGAAAGCAAAAACTATCTCTGGATGATTTTGGAAGAAGCCTTCAAGTGGTCTCCGAAAGATTCAAAATATTTGCTTACTCATACAAGTCTTACCTGATATAGTTCTTCTTTTCACAAGTGTATATTGTTAATTTCAAATGAAAAATTTGCTGAAATATTTGGAACTGCTCACCTTTTCTTGCAGTGTAGGAACCTCCCTATTATTTCTATGGTATTTTGTCCGCTGGTACCAAAGTTTCTGTTAAAGAAGTAAAACCCAAGAATATATCTACTTCATTAACTGAGGTATACCTGTATTTTGATATGTTTCAGGATGTACTGATCATGAAGAAAACACTCACTTAAAAAAGATTACCATAACAGCAAGCCAAATAAATTCCCCTTGGCTTCAGTTCTCTTGCTCTTCAGACAGAGGCAAACAAAACAATTGCTTCCACACACTAAATTGTTTCAGGCCCCCAGCAATGAATATTCCCAGTAAACAAATACTTAGACTTTCTTCTCACTCAGTACCAATCAGGCAATAATGTTTTCATTGAATAACAGAAGGAATGTCAGCTACAACCACACAGTTCTTTTATATTACACAATCTATATGCCACTGAATAGAAATAAAATGGTTTCAGAAACTGGCAAGCAACCGTGCCACTCAATTAAATGGCAAGTTGTGGAAAATAAAGGATTGTGTCTGGACAAGATGTTTCTTTTCAGAATGGTGAACAGGATGGGCAGAGATGAGGAAGTTATGTTTGGAGCAGTATAAGCAAGAAAAATCAATCTGAGGGCAATAAAAAAACAACAAGAAGATGGGAGCCATGTTTTTAATAAGCTGGCATGTCCCTTGGCATAAGAACAGAGTATATCAAAGAACCTCCATCTCACAGTTTCAAAATTCTTCTGAACAATATTAACACATATATTCAATGGAGGGAAGTGTCTACAACAGAGCCTACCAAACTTTTCATGTTGGTGACACACTTTTTAGACATGCATCATTTCATGATGCAGCAATTCAGTTTTACTAGCAAACCGGAGGTTAAACTAACCCCTTGTAAGAGATACAGACACATACATAAATTGCAATAATAAAATATATGGGGACACAACATATCTCATGAAAACCTTTCACATATTTTTAAAAATACACGATTTATAAATAATAACATACATTTCCACGATTGTGGGTGACACACCTACACACTTCAGGTGACACACTAATGTGTCATGGCACGCAGTTTGGAAAGCCCTGACCTAGGACTTAGTAATACTAACACAAAGAGACAGACATATACACTGACTACATGGACATCCAGAGAAATAGTTTTGTCAAAATTCAGCATAGTTTAGATTAGAAGGGACGCTGGCCCTGAGAGTCAAGGCCCAGTGGTATATTTCCATTCTGAATCTAAAAAAGAAATGAAGCCATTAAAAAAAACACTATTCTTGGACAAGACCGTGTAACAGGCTGATGTCATCCCAATTTCCCCCACCTCTGATGTGGAATTACCCACCTTCCTCTTAGTTTCAATAATGAGTGGGTATATAGAATTGACAAAATTAAAGATTTTTACAATGCGATAAGAAAAAAATAGGACCCATCCTATTATTGGCTCCAACCAGAACAGGCCCACTGAATCAACAGGAACTGAACACTTTTACAAGTTCCACTGATTCAATGGTCTACTGCACAATGTTAAATCAAACTGGATTTAAATATATCAAATTCTGCAACTTGCCTCACTCCAAGAGATCAAACAACAATGACTGTAATCATCCCCATGGTTTAAAAATATTTATGTGCAACTGTATGACTTGCATATTGTATAGGTCCAAATGCATGACACTGAAATTGTACAGGCTGATGTTAGAAACACAATATGGAATAAATGCCAGTCTTAATCAGGTTTGGGAGACAATCTTTGGTGTCATTACTACTCTGGAGTAGTGGGACAGAATTTGGAAATCTACACATTTGAGAACAGTATTAGCCAAAAACAGATAAAACTGTTTTAAAGTACTGCAGAGATGGCAACTTTATTAGCCAAAACTCAGTTATATTCATGCTGGCATTAGTGTTAAATGTTGGTGTGGCCACAGCACTATAGGGATAAATGACCCTATGTGGTGGGAACATGTAAGTGTGAAACAATTTTGTACTCAAATCTTTACACTGTTATGGGATATTACTGGACAACATTTAACAAAAGGTTCAGAAGGTAGTTCTTGTCCCCATTTATTAATCCCAACACAAATTTACATCACTAACATATTCATCATTTTTCTTATGGCAGCAGCCAGAGCCCAAACCCCAACTAAATAGAAAAGAGGATAGAGAACTAAACCTTAAAAACTGGTGTTCCAAAGTGTGGAAAGCTGCATTCAAGGGCTGTGTCATGCAGAAAATAAAGCACATGAGGCAACTGCAACAACAGGACAATTTTTAAGAAACTGAGTTTGGCGTTTTCTCATGTCAAGAATCAAAACCATTGGTTGTCACTACCAATGTCATAGACTGATTTATGCAAGCATCCCTTAGGGTAAATTCTGAGGAGCAGATGATGGCCATTTTCTCTACCTTGCATTTTCTCTAGGATATTAGACCAATTTTTTTACATTTTGGGGTTGTTGTTTTTGGTTATTTGATTCATTATTGTAGTCCATTTATAAAATAATAAAAGGAATGGCAGAACTCCTTGTGGATTAACTTTGAAGGCTAGATCCACCACCTTTAAAAAAAAAATCAACTCTGTGAGCGTTTATCAGGAACAAACATGGCTTTATTAGCAATTACTGTAGCTAACGTTTCCAGTAACCACATTTGCAGATCATGTAAGCAAAGCTGGGCTCTGCAGCCTCAGAAATAGCTTGGAGAGAACGGAGCCACAACTGGCCCTGGAGCAGTTTTGCCATCTCTGTTTTTTGTTTCACAGCACTCTACTCTCCAGAGTCCATGACCATAACAGAAGGGTTTAACTGTGGTTTTTGTTTTTTTTTATAAACTGTCCTAAGTACCAGTTTTGGGGAAGGGACAGAATAAAAATGAATGCAATGAATTGATTATCTAGTCATAGCTTGTCTGGCAGAAATAGCTCAGCACTTCAAGTTCCTGTCAATCCCTACAAACTATTTGTCACACACAGAACGAGTTCAAGTTCCCAGGACATGATACTTGAAGCAGGGACAGCAATACATGAACTGCCCTTTTTCACTAGGCTATCTCCCCTGCAATGGACATCAACAGAAAATGCTCCTTAAGCAAAGTCAAACTTTGTCAGCTGCTGGGGCAGAGGCCCTTCCACCAAGCCTAGCTGATGATGATCATTCTTACACTGTAAGAATAAGCCACAAAAAAAACAAGAAATAAAAAACTCAAAGGAGCTGCTGATGACTTCTGCTCCAAATGAGTAGGCAGGGAATGAACAGTGCTTTTCATTGAAAATTTCTCACCAAAGGTATGGTCAGATCCAGATAAAGTCCCACAGTGCCTCAGCTATAATTGCAATAATACATAAACAGTTAGCAATAGGACTTCTTGAAGTGTTATTTCCCAGAATAGGAAAGCAAGTTCATCTGTACAGTATACAACCGAGAATTTGTCCAACAGGAAAGAAAGTAATGACAGTACCCCATTGCTGGGAAATAAGAAAAGAAGCTTCTTGGAGAATGGAAACAACAAATTCTTAGTTCTGGTTTTCACTGAATAAGAGCAGCAAGTTATAGCAGTAGCTGCCTGCCAGGGAAATGGGTTAAGTTTAGAGCAGTATTCCCTAACATGGTGCCCTCCAGATCTTTTGCACTCCAAAGTCTCTGGAGGCCAACAACTTGGGGGAAGTCTGCCTCTAATATCACCTCTAACAAGCAGTTCTGATCAAAATATAGCTCCTACTCCTTTAGATCAGCTGCAAGCAATCCAGTGCCCTTCAGATGTTTTGGGCTGCAACTTCAGAGCAGTGAAATGCCATGGTTGAACTGATGCCAGCTGACTCTAGCTGATATTCTATGTACTCTAAAACTGATATTAATTGGAGATAATACAGAAGCATCTGAGAACATCTTGCAGTTGGTTTCTTTTTATGAAAGAATTGAGGAAATGGTAAAGAACTTGGAGTATTTTATGGCAGCATCTGATGAACTTATTACCAGATGATTTTTGCTTTCTCCAGCTACATTTCGCTTTTTCTGTTAATGTGTTAACATCTTTTAAAATAAATGACCAAACTATTCAAGAGAATAAAATTCAGTAATTTGTTGAAACACTGTATGTAAACATTTTATAGTTTGGATTAGTATGCACTTAATTGTCTAATATCCTCCAGGAACTGTTTAGCTGCAATTTCTGTAACATAAACATGCTATTGCAATACATTGATTTGTGTACCTAACAGAACTCAGTGCTTTAATCATCAGTTATGTGCTATTTAGCACTTTTTAATATTTTGCTTGGAAGTATTGTCCTCATCCTGTTTTACAGGACAACCACTCTTACTAGAATCAGCCAACAAAACCAAAGCTGAAGGATTTTAAGAGTTAAATACTAAATTACAAATTACTAAATTCATATAGGAAATCTCCTAATATTTAAAACTGCTGTAGCAAAGCAAGTACACAGCTAAGCAAGCTAATAATTAACAGGAGAATCCTCTAGAAACTTCTACCGCTAAATCCCAGAAAGGGTGGTGGAATCCTGCAAGAATTTAAAAATTCTTGAGTGCCAGTATGGTGTAGTGTTTTGAGCATTGGACTACAACCCAGGAGACCAGAGTTCAATTCTCACTTGGCCATGGAAGCCCAATGGGTAATCCTGGGGATGTCACATACTCTCAGACTCAGAAAAACCCATGACAGGCTCACCTAAGGGTCACTGTAAGGTGGAAATGGATTTGAAGGCACACAACACCTTTAAGAGAGGAGTCTGAGAGACTGCAGATTGAAAAGGTGATATCTAGCTTGCCCTAAGAAAAGGCCACAGGACAGAGCAAACTAATGCGACAGTCTGCTTATAAACAGTAAGACACAGGGTTAGTTTTCAGCACACACACACTCCTCAGGGCACAAACTGCAACTAGTTTAGAGCTATACCTCAGCATAAATTGAGAACTCAGACTTTTCAGTTCAACAAAATAAAAAAAAAAAGAGTATATCTCTGAGGAAGGCCAACAGTGATACCATCTCTTGAAGAGGAAATATTCTACATAGTTTTTCCCCAACTTCTTATTTATTGGTCCTCTGATCACATAAAGATATTTCAACGGGAACTCAAGGCCAGTAAAAGTTGCTTCATACCAGTCTTTTGGAACTGAGGCCGTCTAATCTATTTGGTTGCACCAGCCACGGGTCAGGGGAATGGCAGAAAGAACTACACAAGTAAGACAGACCTGCCAGGCAGCCAGTTCCTGAGTGTGAGGAAGACTTCAGTGACGAAGCTTCAGGGGAAGGGAGGCCTTTGCATAAGTTCAGCAATGGCAGGGAGGGCAGGGCACCCAGCCTTTGCCTTTCTGTTACTGGATAACTGAGCGCCTTCCCAACAGGCAACCAACCAACCAATTTTAAATCTACAACATTTTAAAAATGTAACACAATGTAAAAAGAACACAAAAGCCAGTAGGAACATGGCAACTATGTTCCTCATTGCACTGAGTGTCACATGTACATTATCTGCTGAATGGACAGAGGTTATGGGTATGGGCTGCAATGAACTCCTGAGCCTAAGGGAGCAAGATGGTTTCCTTTAAGGCCAAGGCAGCTGACTTAGAGCAGCTGAGACAAGCAGAGTAATCAATGGACAAGGCCCTCAGGGATACTGCAGTGCCACCCCACTCCACATGACGGTTCTTCTGCAATCACAGAGGATGAGGGGATCATCTGTACCAAAGAGAAGGAAGGAGACCTTAGAAAGGATCTTGGAATTGTAATAGATAGCTCAGTGAAACAGCTGGTGGGTGGATGTGGTGCAAAAGCTGAATTCCATGTTGGGCACTGTAAGAAATAGAACTAAACATAAAAACTGCCAATATTATTTTAAATGATGGGTAATTCTAGACAAACAGAAGTAGCTCTTCACTCAGTACACAATTAAACTGTGGAGCTCAATGCCACAAGATCTAGTTAGGGATGCCAAATTGAATGGCTTAAAATGGGGAATTGAATACACTCACGGAGGATGAAGCCATCAATGCCCACTAGGCAGGATGGCTACATTATGCCTCTGGGTTTTCAGTTGTCAAAGGAACATGAGATGGATGGTGTAGATGTACTCATGTCTTCCAGGAAGACTTCCCAGAGGCCACTGATTGGCCATTGTATAAACGGAATGTTGGCCTAGACAAGCCTTTGGTCTGATCCATCACAGCTGCTCTTATGTTCTTATGAGTTAAACAGTGGTCACCTAGTTGCTACTGCTTTTGAACAAACAGCTGAACTCCATGGTCAGGATCCCCATTACATTGTGCAGTTCCATATATTGAAGTTATTCCTGCTTTGTAGGTATGTAAAAGACCAGGACAGGGCCTTGCCTGGCTCAGAACTCAGGTCTGAGTATGGAACATTCCATACAACTAGAACAATGGGAAAGAGTTTGGAAATCTGGATTAAAATTTATGAATTGTTATGATTATAAAGAAAATTTTGTTAAAATGATGTACAGATGGTATTTAACCCCTGTTAAATTAGCTAAAATATATAAAAATATTAATAATAAATGTTGGAAGTGTAAAATGCAAGAGGAAACATTCTATCATTCATGGTGGACCTGTACGAAAGCTAGGAGATTTTGGATCCAGGTTAATGGGGACATACAAAAAATTTTAAAAGCAAAAATTGTGTTTAGACTGGAATTATTTCTTTTGAACATGTTAGACCTTGAAGATAAAGTGGAAAAATAAAATAAAATATTATGTTATATGGTGATAGCGGCTAGGATAACTTTTGCGAGATACTAGCAACAGAATTCAACTCTACTACTTACCCCCTTCCCTCCTCAAGACTTTCCACACTTTCCAACATCGGTTTATTACATCAAGATCAAAATAAATCCTCTCACTTTGAAAAAAAGGAAAATTCTTACATATTAATTTATCTCTGAATTTAGAGCTAATAACTCCTAACCATCAAAGCCTAGTTGCGCTTCCTCACCAAATCTGTTCTTCACATACTGTATGAAGGGTCTCCAAATTTTTAATTATGCTGGTTTGGAGTTTCCCTTCAACCAATTAGACAATTTATCTATTCTTGCCAGTTCCATCAACTTCTCCAACCATTCATTTATTAGGGGAGTCAAAAACTTGGTTCCTGAAACACAACAATGTTACAAATGTAAAGTAATATAAAATTTGTTTTGAAAAAGGTGATTCACAGCCCAAAGAACACTGGCAAATAAGCAGAGCTACAATTCCAAGAGCTGCTTAAGGGAAAGTGAGGTGGAGTCCATAATTCCCAGAAATACAATGTTTGTCCATTCCCAAAGCCACATTTGGTGAGATAACACAAATGCAAGCATGGACAGGAGACATGTCAGACAGAGAAGCCAAAGAGAAGACATGAAAGTGTTTAAGCCTCCCTCCACCCCAGCAACCTAGCTGCAGAGAACATTTAAGAATGGCTTCAGCAGAGTATCTGCAGAAGAGAACAAGAGGGACAGCTAAAACAGTGCTGCTCAAGCTGTCGGATGTGTTGAACTGCCAATTCCCTGCTCTCATCTACCAGGGAATCAAGGGACTTGGACTGAACTCTTTGACGTTACTACCTCCAACAAAGGTAAAACTTTTTCAGTGGGGCTGCCCTTGGCAGGTTCTACGTACGTAGCACCTAAAAGATTTTTCCAGATGCAACAGTACAGAGGCTTCTTGAGAAATTCAATGTTCTCTGCCTAAGAAAGGGGCGGATAGCCTCATCCAGGACAGACACAGTCTGGATCTCAAAGGAAGTTATTTTTTCTGTTGATAATGAACTTTTATTGCCTGGATCCTATGTCTCTTTGTCTCCCAGTGCCTAAATAGCCAAAAAAGGGAGCCTGCTTTGATATCTCTCCAGACCATCTTAACCGACAGCAACAAAAACATCTTGACAAAATGTAGGCCTGTGACTCAAAAATCCTACAGGAGAAGAAAAAATGATGTTAAATACCTGATGAAGTCATTGGAGTTTTGAAAGTTTGCTTGATGTATTTTGTGCATTTTTGATTGGCCCATTAAATGTATCACTGTTTTGTGGATTTTGAATGTTGTTAGCTTTGTGCAGTGTTATTATTCTTATTGTCTGGTCTCCTGGAAACTCACCAGGAACTGGCAGCCAGTGAGTTGAAAATGGACACCACCACTTTGGGTACCATAAAGATACAAATGCTTTTCCATCCACTTATTCTCCCCTGTAATTCTCTTCTCATTCCCTCAAACATGCACAAGCATGCAAGTGTTCTTACATACACGACGCATGCTATGATGCAAGCATTAATCTGGGAACCCACTGATGATTTTTTCTGCGAGTGGAAAGAACAGCCCCACCTCCTATAAAAGCTACCCTTAGTTTAAGTGAGCCCTAGCTCTGTTGCTTTACTGAAATGAACAGCAGCACATTTTCCATGGCTAGCAAGAACCTCTTTCCTCGATCACAGGAGTTAGAAGCCCCTTGGCTTTTCTGAGTCATACATGCAACCTCTCCATCTCCAATGCAGCCCATCCCCCTTTCCCTCCTCAGTGCTTTTTACAGAAATCCTTTAATCCTGGTGGCTGGTAATCCTCTGTGCAGCCGGATTAGTGCCACGGCCAATCTGCTCCAGGCAGGGACAGCAAGCTAAAGCCCCCAAACCTGCATACCTGGGGCACAGACACAGACACTAAGAAGCCAGAAAGCTAGAAGGTGACAAACCAGCAGGCTAGAAATCAGTAACATTCCAAACAGAGGGAGTGTCAGACAAGATCCAAAATGGACTTTATACAATCCAAATCTATCCTAGCATCTAAGATACTAATCACCTCTAATGTTTTAACGCAGAAGGGAAAAAAGAGCAAATCCTATTTTTTGTCTAGTTCAAGTTGCAGAAGACCACGGAGAAGGGAGAAAGGGCTTCTGAAATGCAGGTCAATGTCTGAGCCCAGTCAGAAGGGTTAGACTTCATAGAGAATGAAGGGGGAGTAATGTAAAAATCCTGCTTCAGCCTTTTCCCAACCTGATGCCTTCCAGATGTTTTGGATTATAACTCTCAAACACTAGCCAGCATGACCAATGATTAGGCATTGACCACAGTAGTCCAAAACATCTGGAGGGCATCACCATGGGGGAGGCTGCCCTGTTCTATAAAACAACCACCACATTTCTCACCTAACCAGTGAATTAAAATGCATTCTACCAAATGTTGCTCTGTTAAACTATACACATTTCCTCCACAACTGTGAGGCCTAGAGAATTCTTATGCTTTTGCTAGTAGCAAAGATCTAGAATTTTAGTACAGAAGACTAGACACCATCTATGACATTTAAGAGGTTTCTTAACATTGCCCCATCACTTATATCTTGGTGTCTTTCCCAATATCACAGCAGCACAATTATTGTAGGGATAAAAAAATTATGAAGGTTTGCACCTCAAAAGCAAGTAACACACAAGATGAGGCATTAAGCAAATGTAAGGGGAACCTTGAAGTCTTCTGAAGTATATAATTTTTTTTGAGGGAAAGTAAGAGTGAAGGAGTTGGAGCCTGTAATTTGGAACATATCTTCATCTAATTTGTCTTTGGCCAAGCTGCAGCTTGTTGCACACAGAGCTCAAAGTCAGTTCCGCTTCTCTCCTTGGTGATCAGAACCAGAAGACAGAAGCTGCATCCTCAGCAACATTCCACCCATGTCTGCCCTCCTCCCCCTACCCCATCAGAGCAAACCTGCACATCAAGAGAGAGTTCCTCTGTGAAAGTGCTGACCAAGCAAGCCATCTCTGTTCTGAAACGACTTCTACCCACAAAACTGTCACTTTACTGTAAGCAACCATTTTACCTCTTTCACAATTCAACAAAGCCAAGGCTAGGAATACACCAAAACATGGAAGTCTAACATAAAATCCTGAAAAACTCAACCATTTTTTCCCCTTTAATCACGTTTCTATCCTTTGTTAGCACCTGTGATGTTTTAGAAGTATTGGTAACCACAGTAAGAGATTATCAAAGAGGCATTTTCTGGTGACTACTAGACGGGGGTTATGTGGAAAACAGAAGCTTCAGAACCTAAACCACTTTTGTTATCCATTAGTACTTCATGCTTTCCTTCTTCCTAGAACATCTGAAGTCTCCCACTCACCCATCAACCAATTAAAAATAAAAGGAAACAAATGAAATGCATGGACATTCACATGACAAAAGCATGCAATATTTTTACCTGCACAGTGTAGACAGTACACAAGCGAAAGAGTTTACTGCTTTCCTACTACCAACAGAGACTTGTATTGAACTACTGATCATACTAAAATCATCTCTAGTTGGCCAAACAAAAAAATTTAAGAATTGTAAGGCACAACACTGCAAGCACCTCCTCCTTTGAGATTTCCACATCTGGCAAAGCATCCCTCCTGGAGGATCAATTTACCTCATGAGCTCAGAACAGATGGATACTCAACCTTTTCGCTTAGTGAAAACTGGAGAACAAATACTCACTGATATCCACAGTGCTCCTGATTAATCACATAGCATCATCATGAAAGGAATATCCCCTGGAGTTAAAAGCATAGCAGATTAGTAGAAATCACCCAATGCTGGAATTTAATTGGAATACATCAGCAGTAGCAGATTCTGAGGAAACAGCACCATCTTCTGGCTCCAAAGCATCATTTGGGAGATCACTAGACACATTCATAAGGCCAAATGAGAAATTTCAAAGGCAACGTGGCCCCTTATAAAAGTATACCTTGAGGAAGTTACTTTTTTGGACTAAAATTCCTATAAACTCCCACACAGTATGGCAGGTAGATTTTGGCAGCTGTAGTCCAAAACAGCAACCTTCCAAAGACCTGCATGCAACTGTGCAGATATATTTCCTTGTTGGCAAGGGCAACATGTCTATGGCAACAAGGTTGTAAGGTCAATATCCGACGCCTGCCCACACGGCTCCGCAGGAGATCAGTAGAGAGAAAGCCTGAGAATTTAAGTGGAGTCCAATCTGATTTAATAAATCAATACACACATCCCAGTGCAAATCTATAGCACTATGTATTTAACAGTTAGCCTAGAGTAGACGGGTCACTTGGAAGCCTAGACTTAATGTTCTTTGTGGGCAGCTGCTGTATGTCAGAGGACACAGCAGCTGCCCACAAAGGACATAGGCCTGTACAGCAACTGTTGTGGTGGGGCGGAGGCATTCTACACCAACTGAATGAAACATGAGACCATCTCCTGTCCTGTGTTCAAGGCCTGAAGATTTTATTACCAAACTAGCAGACAAGAAAATGCCCACTGAATGCAAACCACAATGTGGAGAAGGTGGTATAGTGGTTTGAGCTATATGACTATGATCTTGGAGACCAGAGTTCGATTCCCTGCTCAGCCATGAAAACCCACTGGATGACCTTGGGCACGTCACACACTCTCGTCCCAGAAATTTGCCTTAGGGTCACTGTAAGTCAGAAATGACTTGAAGGCTACAGAAAACCTAGAGGACAAGCTATTGTAGTGCTAGAGCCAAACAGCAAAACCAAAGAAGTTGCACAATAAAAAATGGGGTGGTGTTTTGAAAGGTACATCCACTGGATATAGTTGGATAAAATCTGAAGTTGTATAGCCCTCTATAACCCCACCAAAAGACTCGGTCAGTGAGGCACACTGTGAGAAGAAGGAGGAGTCTGAGGATATTCTGGAAGCTGACACAGAGAGATGGGCAAAACAGGGAGAAGCTATGTGATGAGTTTGCATGAGACCCAAAAAGAGGAACCAAAATATGGGGCAACCACACAGCAAAGAGGGAAGATGTACAACAGAGGATGTGGCATTTATCTCACGAGTGCACATACAGCAGTTTCTCTCCTGTTTTTCTCAAACTGGCGTAGATTAAAAGAGGGGAGTGAATCACTAACAGTTTTAGAGCTTGTTCCCTGTACTGGGATCATCGAACTGAGAGAGACTTCTACAGTAGCCTCCTCTGTCCCATCACACAGCACAGCATGTAATCTGGATCAACAAAATCAACGAGAACATTCAAGTGAGAATACCACAGGCCAGAGATGCCCTTCAAAGAGCTTTTCTGGAGATATTGTTACCATCACATCCATTTGTAAGAGTGCCCTTGCTTCCTCTTGTGCTGGAGCAACTTTACAAAACCCAGTCAAATCAGGATAAATTTAGCCTTCCCTGTAAACAAATAGGCTTAGCCAGGCAGAGCCAATTTCAAAAGTGACAGAACTCCGTGTTACTCAAGAAAGGCTAAAGTAGAGAGACAGAGGGTTTGTACTGAGTCTCCAACAGGACAGCCCTTATGCCTGTAGTATGCCACTGAAAGGCACAAAGAAATCCATGTGATATTCCTGATGAAAAATAGTATCAGGGTGATAGGAGGCAGGAGAAAGTAATTCCTAAGTCACGTAATCCAAGTGGCATACTAAATGGACCCTTCTGCATCTTGCTCTTCTTCCAGTAGATTGAGGGTAGAGACCTTCTTGCAGCCCCAGGGCCTGACCAATTTCAGAAAGGTTCTTTGGGGCCACATTCCAGTGCTGGGTGAGCCCAAAGGTGGAAGGGTAGGTGGGGGCCAAAGGTCAAAAAAATACCAGCTTATTTTTGCTTGGAGCTTTTATTGCCAATAAGGAAGCCTTACAAGAGGTATTTCAACCTTCTGGATGGAGAACCACTCATATAGGAAGTGGGAAATCATCAAAATTATGGTGTCATGGGGAAAGTGGCACAGACTTCTGAGGAAGCTCAAGAGGGCTGGATTGGGACCAGCACCTCAAATTTACCATCACCGCCGAAACTGAACAGGGCAATTGCACAAGCATTCTGGAGCCCCTACTGAAGTTACTCACCAGGCAAATACTTAAGTTTTCCTGCTGCACTGACTTGCACTGCACTTGGCTCTCACTCCATTCCCTCTCCAGTCTCACAATATCATCTAGATGGAAATGCACTGGAGGAGACTTGAAATCATAGTCAGACTAGAAAAATCCCTCAGACCTTGATGTCCAGGGAAGAGAAGGAAGAAGCTTGCATACAAGACTTGGAAATATTTCCCAGGGCTTTCCAATGCTATCAGGAAGAAATCATCATCACATGGGGAACCAAGAGAAATAATTAGCTGAAACATACTCAGCTGTCAGTAGCAACCAAGCAAGACATTCAACTCAGCCTCAGCCCAGGGGCTGCTAGCCTAACTAGGGGTGGAGGACCACAGAGGGCATCTGTCCCTAGAGATACTGTTGTCCCTAAGTTACCTCTGCTGATGAAAATGCAGGGCTGCTCCATGTGACCGGGCAGCACTACCAGGTTGGGAATACATAGAGGGCTAAATAACATGGTGTGAGCAGAACTGAGCAACCTGCCACTTGCCTGAAAGGGAGATTACCACTATATATCCAATCCAGCACTCCCAGGAAGCTCTAGACATGAAGACAGCTGCACAGAGAGTTTTAGCAGTGCATTTCGTGCCCCAGACATGGTCTCTGCGATCACAGCTGGCATAGCCATGTACTGGGTGAGCTTACTGGGGACATAGCAGGGCACATGTATTTATGTGTGACTGCTGCTGGAAGAGAGCACAACTGGCCTCCAAGATCTCACCCTGTGGCTTTGGTGGGTTTTGTCCTCAGTCTGGGTTGAGCCTGGCCCTGCTGAACAGCCACCCGAAGTTCAAAGCCAATCTGTACCAGAACAACACACCAGCTCAGCGAAGTCACATCGAAAGGGCATCTGGCCCTAGAGGCCACAATGCTAACAGACTGGATAAAGCAGGCCTAGGGTGTGATCCGCATGTGTCACACAAGAGAAAGCGCATGCTGAGCAGGTCTCCCCCCTGCATCCCAATGCATGTGTCACACAGCTAACACACAAATGAGATCTGAACCCCTAGCTCCACTGGGAAAGCCTCTCAGCCAGCCACTTGCCCATAACTGGGTCATACATATTAATTCATTCTCTTGGCGCAATGATACTGCAGAGTTGCTCTCAACATTAAAGAATTCAAGAGGATTCAGAGGAGACATGAATGAGATTAATTAAAAACACACAGACATATATATTTCTGGGAGGCTCCTTCCACTGCAGTGTTGTATACACAAAGCTGAGTAAGCCACACATTCATGACTTGTTGTGGAACCAACCTCACTTGTGAGTGACCCAGTAACAAAAAAGTATTTTCAGCACAAAGTTTGACCCTTCACAGTTCACTCATTCTGTGTTCAGAGTTTAATCATTGCCTTCTCCAACCTAGTGCCCCCTGGATGTGTCATATTAAAATTCCCATCAACTCCACCTAGCCCAGCCATGCTGGCTAGGGGTGGCAGGAGCTGTGGTTTAGCACATCAGGAGGGTGCCAAGATGGGCTTGACTTACAACACAAAAGGTAGTCACTCTCATTACTTGGACAACACATATCCTGGATCAGTATAAAAACTGTACATCTCCTCCCCCTCACCAAGGCCAGGCATATTTCCTCCATTATGAAAGAGAAAGGCTATCCCATTAACAGCCTGCTCACTAGAGGTAGACTGGATAGCAACTGGAGCAATAGACTGCAGCCAAAAATACTGGTAATCTCCTTTGTTTCTTTGAAGATAGCTTTCCAGAAGCTACATACTTTGAAGTTTTAGCAACGTTCACATTATTTGTCACAACTTTTCTGAATTTATTCCAGTTCCTTATACATGACTGTTTAGTCAGGAAGTGCCTCCACCTCATCACTTGTGAAAGAGATGCAAAACGGCTGCCTTCACAAAAGTCTCAGACCCTTCAGGCCTGGCTCAGCTCCTTCTTGTTCAGGGTAAATCCACCTCAGAGCCACCGGAGTTAAAGAGTACACTACTGCACCCCCGCCCCGAGTGTTGCCATTTTGTGACCATGCACCCATCTCCATCACAGGTTAAGAGCTCTTTTAGTTGGGTTTGGGTAAAAGATAGGGCTTGGCTGAGAGCCCTTCACAAGTCATATGCGGGAACTAGCTGGCAAGGCAGTTCACCTAAAACCTCACCAGAAAGCCAGCTGTAGGGTTCCTGCCACCAACACCCTGTGCCACATTTCCAAAAGGCAGCCTGCAGGGGCAGGACGGGGCAGGCAGGTCAAAATCTATCAGTTAACAAAGGGCCCAAAAAACAGCCTCCCTTCTGCATGAGAGACACAAATGTGACAGCTGGGCTAGAGCTTGGCTCTAAGAAGGGCCATGTTCTTTCCTTCCACCCCCATCCCCTCCAGCAAGACCAAGGGGAAGGAAAGGGAGGGAAGGAAGGAGGGAAGCAAGCAGAAAGGGGAAGCATCTGCTACCCATGCAGCTGTTGCTAGCCTCCAGTCACCCCATAACTCCCCCCTCCAAAAAACCTCCCCTTCTCTCAGAGCTAGTTTACCCTTCTCTACCCAGCTCGTGTCCCTGCATGCTGCCCAGCAGGGAAATGCCTGCATAGTCTTCTACCAAGGGGTGTGCACGCATACACACACACACAGCTGCCTCTCAGTGAACCTCTCCTGGTTGCCTTTTGCAAGGGCAGCCGCCCTTCTCTCTCCAGCAAACCCTTCAAGGGGGCCTCCATTTCCCACCGCCTAGAAGGCAGCAGAAGGCCAGGTTCTCCCAAAGCTCACCGCGCACCCGTTCCACGCTAAAAGACACCCCCTTCCGACGCCCTCTCCTTCACCCTCCCCAGCCAGCCCGGCAGCGGGAAGGGGCAGCTGTCCTTCTCGCCCTCGGATCAGAGCACAACAGCTGTTTGGAGACCTTCCCCCGTGAGGGGGCACCTCCGCCCTCCTTGCCAACTCACAACAGTCTTCAGCACACAAGGGGGAAGGCGGAAACCGGGGACCCTCACCCGTCCCCGCTGAACACCCACAGACAGAAAGCGGGTGGGGTGGGCGAGCAACCCTCGGAGACGCCACCCTTCCCCAGCGGCACCTGGTCCCGCACCGCCGTCCTCTCCGCTTCCGACATGGCCCCGGTGCCGCCCTTCGCCCGGGACCCGGCCGCCGCCACCCCTCGCGACGCGGATCTCCCCTGAAGTGGGCGCCCCCTTGCAGCCAAATTCCCCCGCCCCGCATCTCTCTGCCAGGTCTATCGTGTTACCAGGGCCCTCGCCTTCAACTCTGAACATGTAACAGAGGACTTCGCCTTCTCCCAAACCCGGACAAGTGTGTGCGCGCGCTTGTGCGAGAGAGACAGAGCGGGAGAGCGGCTCTGGAGGGACCTCAGACCAGCCGGGTCCCCCTGCGCTCCAACCCAAGGACAGTCTGCAGTCGGTCCACGCACCCAAGGGCCACTCCCCCTTGTTAGCGCCGGCGAGACCCAGGCACGCTTCCCCGCCCGCCCCGCTGAGCAAAAGTAGGCATTAAGATCCGCAGCCGGCCCCGTCGGGATCCACTTCCTCCAGCCCCGGCGTGCCTTTAATTCATTCGCTCACCGTATCCGCTCTCGGCCGCCTCCGCCTCCTCCTCCATGTTCTCGGCCAGAGCGTGGCGCGGCTGCCGCTCGAGCTGAATGCGGGGCTCCGGCCGCTACTCGGCGAGCTCCTTCCCACCGCCGCGCACACGTGACGGCCAGGGAGGGCGGGAGGGACGGAGGGAGGGGCGGAGCTCCTGGAGCCCCACCGAGGGCGGCGGGGGGCGAGGGCAAGGGCGAGGGCGGGGGGCCCGCGGCAGCGGCACCGCTCCGGCGGAGAGGAGGCGGGCTGCTTTCGCTTCCACTGGCGCCGCTCTGAAAGCGCGCCTGCTTCTCGGGAGTCGCCGCCGCCGCCGGCAGGAAGCCCTGCGAGCCGCCGCTTTTCCGGACACCCAGCAGGCATTTAGGCGGGGGGCGGGGAGAGAGGGCGGGGCGCTCTTTCGCTTGCGAAGGCGCGTGTTGTTTTTGGCTGACTACGAATCCCCTCAGCAGAGGTGAGGGAGAGGTTGCAGCCCGCCCGCAAGCGGTCGGTTCACGCCTTGCCCGCTCCCGCGCAGGTCACCATTCGGTGGTCTGGACTGGGAGGTGGTTCCTGGGAGCGCGGCCCCAAGTTCACACGGCTTCCTTTGAGGATGCGCGAAAACGCGAGGGGATTAGTTCAGAAGACGGTGGTCGGGTTGCCAGCCAGCTCCCGCTCTCCGGTTTCTTGAGGCTGACGCAAGAAGTGCCGTTTAGGAGGCCGCCCATTTCATTCATAGCGTAGCGCTTCGATTCCACTTTAACTGCTATGGTTCCATCCTGGGGAATCCTGGCATTTGCAATTGCGGGTGCGGAGCTTTAGCGATCTCAGCCAGGGAGCCCCTCTGGTGCCTCTTGCCAAGCTACAAACCCCGGGATTCCATCGGATGTTGCCATGGGAACTAAAGTGGAAAAATACTGCTTTAATTGTGTTGTCTGAATGGGGCTCCAGTCAGAGTTCTCTGGGAAGTATCTAGATATCTAGAACAGGAGGTTTGGTTTTGTTGGCTCTAAAGAGGATTCCAACCTCCCACCTCCCATACATCTTCCTAGGACAATTCCCAGGGCCCCTGTCCTCAGAGCAAGCAGGGTCTCCCTTCCCTTCATCTCCCCTCATCTCTATGCTGCTTCTATTATATAGGCTGCATGGCATGATACTGAGAAATATGGTACTACTAAGTCTTAGCCTGTAGGACTCAACATCAGTTAATGTCCTAAAAGTGTTTACAAGTTGCAGAGCAATCGATGTAAAAGCAGTATTAATTGGAGAGGAGTGTGCTGCACCCTCTCAAGTAAATGATGTTGTGGGGAAGTAGGTATATGAGCTATACCTGTTGGATAATACTCGTGACTACAGTCGTCCCTCCATGTTCACTAGGGTTAGGGGCACAGGATTCCCATGAAAGAACTGAGATAACTCTAGGCCTTCCCAAACCACATGTAGCACACAAAAAAGTATGATCACCATATTCACCCCACTGTGGATTCCTTTGAGGCATCAAGATTCCTTCGTACAGCAGAAGTGGGGCACCTCCACTGCTGCCCCACACCATTTTTAATAGGGACTTACAAGCTTCATTCGCAGTTTCTCAGTCTCACAAGGTTTGCAGTCTCTATTAAAAATGGCATAGGGAGACAGCAGAGGTGACAGCAAATAATCCATAAATAATCAAATCCGCAAAAGTGAAACCGACAAATGTGGAGAGCTGACTGTACCGGAATGATGAACAAAATACAGGCATATCTCAGTTAAGAGAGTCTCTGCCAAAGAAGCTCCCTTTTGCAAAGTCTTTTCATTCCTGCCCTGCCCCCTTTCCCTAGTTGGAAGATTTTTAACAACATAGGCACTAACAAAAATGTTGGAGAAGGGATGGAGAAACCTTTCAGGTGTGGGATTGCAGCAGTTTATCTTCAATAAACAATGCAACAAAAGCTTGAGCTATTTTTGAGAAATCCATGTTGACTTGCCGTAATTACGAAAAGTCAACATGGATTTCTCAAAAATAGGTCATGCCAGACTAATCTTGTCTCTTTTTATGATAGAGTTACTTGCTTGATAGATGAAGGGAATGCTGTGGACATAGTATATCTTGATTTCTGTAAGGCCTTTGACAAAGTTCCCCATGACATTCTTGCAAAGAAGCTAGTAAGATGTGGGCTGGACAGGGCTACTGTCAGGTGGACTTGTAACTGGTTGACTGACCGTACCCAAAGGGTGGTCACCAATGGCAGATTCTCATCCTGGAGAGAAGTGACTAGCGGGGTGCCACAGGGTTCTGTCCTGGGCCCGGTGCTGTTCAATATCTTCATTAATGACTTGGATGAAGGAATAGAGGGCACGCTGATCAAATTTGCAGATGACACCAAATTGGGAGGGGTTGCTAATACGCCTGATGACAGGATCAAAATTCAAAAGGACCTGGACAGATTGGAGAGCTGGGCCAAGGCTAACAAAATGAATTTCAACAGAGAGAAATGTAAGGTCCTACACTTAGGCAGAAAAAATGGTATGCAGAAATATAGGATGGGGGACACGAGGCTGGCTAACAGTACGTGTGAAAGAGATCTAGGAGTCCTCATAGACCACAAGCTGAACATGAGTCAGCAGTGTGATGCGGCAGCCAAGAAGGCCAACGCAATTCTTGGTTGCATCAATAGGAGTATGGTGTCTAGATCGAGGGAGGTATTGGTACCACTTTATTCTGCTTTGGTTAGACCTCATCTTGAATACTGTGTCCAGTTCTGGGCACCCCAATTCAAGAAGGATATGGATAAGCTGGAGCAGGTCCAGAGGAGGGCAACCAAAATGGTGAGGGGCCTGGAAGCCATGCCCTATGAGGACAGACTTAGAGAGCTGGGTATGTTTAGTCTGCAGAAGAGAAGGTTGAGAGGGGACATGATAGCCATGTTTAAATATTTGAAGGGATGTCATGTCGAGGAGGGAGTGGGCTTGTTTTCTCCTGCTCTTGAGACCAGGACAAGGAGCAATGGATGCAAGCTGCAGGAGGGAGATTCCGCCTGAACCTCAGGAGGAATTTCCTGACGGTCAGGGCTGTCCAGCAGTGGAATGTGCTGCCACAGAGTGTGGTAGAGTCTCCTTCGTTGGAGGTTTTTAAGCGGAGGCTGGATGGCCACTTGTCGGGAGTGCTTTGAGGATTTTCCTGCATGGCAGGGGGTTGGACTGGATGGCCCTTGTGGTCTCTTCCAACTCTACATTTCTATGATTCTATGATTCTATGATTCTATGAAAAGAATGAGAGTCTATTCTAGCTGATGTAGTGTAGCACATGTGTCTGCATACAACAGGCAAGGTAAACAGCAGCTGCTGCCAAAATTCCTTACTGAGCATGCATGAACTGCAGAACAGAGAGAAAAGGGAAGAAGAAATACTCCAGCTGCCCTCGCCATGTTTTTTAAGATCTATAAATTTGGCTACACAAGTGGTAATGGTAAGAACATTGATAGTTGGTGGAAGAAAAGTTATCCCTGGATGCAGTTTGGAAAAGGCCTTCAAGTGATTTCCAGAAGTTTCAAAGACTACCTGACCTGATTGTTTCATTTTACATAGACATATTCATGTTAAGTATTGGATAAAAAGTTTGCTGAAACATGGAACTGCTCTTTTTTGTGGTGCAGGAGCCCCTTCCTGTTAATTCCATGTTGTTTGCTTCAGATACCAAAGTTTATGTTAAACCGGTAATGCTGAGGAACAGATCTACTTTGTTAACTGAGGTGTGTCCGTAATCATGTTTGCAATCTTTTTGGACTTTTTTTGTTTTTCAATGGAAGTAAAATCAGCACTCTGTTCTTAAAAATTTATGCATAAAATGTTCTGTTTTGTTCTTAGAAATAAACAGAGGGCCACATTTTTGCCCGATTATTGGTGAACTGTTCATACTACTTTTTGAGCCAAAGCACTCCCCTACTAAAGTTCTTGAATGCACATGCATCTTCCAATCCATAACTTGGGAAGACAAGTTTTTATTGTCATTGCACTAACTAAAGAAGGGGAATAAAGGATCCTTGAATCATTGAGAAGGGGCAATAAAATCAGTCCTCCAGGTGTTGTTCTGAACAATTTCTCACCCCCTGGGAAGCCAGACATTATGCCTATTATTTCTTCAAAGCCTAACAAATCTTCTGTAATGATGCAGGAAGTTGTTGCTACAGCAAGCCAAAAGCTCTTTTCCTAGCCTTTCCTGCTATCCAAATCAGCAGGCAAAATGTCAGCTCTCCATTCTGCAGAGCACAGGAGGCTATAATGCTTGTTCATATAATGCCACTTTTCATTAATGCAAACCTCTGCTGGGCTTTAAGCCTTCTTAATAGCAACCCTTAAACCTTTTACATTCCCCTTCTCTTTTGTGTGCCCAGCCCTCAGCTCTCAATAATAGTATTTCAGATGTTGGCATGGGTTGTATTTTCACTGTTTCTTACTGGAACCTATAAAGGAAGTGCCTCCATTACTGAAGTAGGGGAGTGGCTCTTCTGCTGCAGTTATTCAACAGTAAATTGCATTTAGACACTTTGGCAAGTATAGTAGCAGTGCTAAGCTCAGCAAAGTACAGGTATACCTCAGTTAGCTAAGTAGATGTGCTCCTGGGCATTACTTCTTTAACAGAAACCTTGGTACTAGACATAACATGGAAAGAATAAGGATAGATTCCTACACCACAAAAAAAAACAACAGTTCAACATGTTTCAGCAAACTTTTTATTTAAAACTAACAATATACACATGCAGAATTAAACAAGTCAGGTAGGTCTTGCATAAATAAAAACATTTTGAGTCCCTCACAGGCCACCTGAAAACACTTTCCAAAATGCATCCCAGGATTTTTTTTTCTTTCAATAGTCTCCTTTTCTTATGATTTCATTTTAGTGGCAAAATCTATCAATCTGTTTTTTTCAGCATGCCAGGGTAAGTGGTAAAATGGGTTAAGCTGCCCCCGCTTTTTCTTTCTGTTTTGCTCTTCAAACATGGAGGCAGCTGTTTACCTTGCCTGTTGTACATAAGCAGAAGCAGCTACAATAGGATCTCCTAGAATAGCACCCCATTCTTTCCCAGGTCAAGCTTTACCGCATTGCTCTCTGAAGAGACAGTGCTGTAAACCAACCATGAAAATCTGTCCTTCAGATGGAAATTATGTTTGTAATGGAATGGAAACAAGCAGTTTCAACTGGAAGATTTTAGCATGGAAGTGTGTGTGTGTGGGGGGGTATTTTCAAGACAAACATTCAATAAAAATTATACAAAAAAAAAAGAAAATCTGTCCTTCTTCTGCCACCCTTCACTATCCTCCCAATACCAATGCTGCCAGAAATAAAACAAAAAACTTCCAACTAGACAGAAGACAAGAAAAGGTGGTGGTGGGCTGGGCATAAAAAGGAGCTTCGTTGTCAGAAGCTTTGTTAACTGAGGTATGCCTGTACATACAGTAGTTCCACCCTTCTCAAGACAGTTCTTGCACATCCTCTAGAAGCACAGGCCAAGAAACCGCTGACCATACGTTCACACCTTCTTTTGTTGCTTCTAAAACTCTCCATATCTTCTATTTCCCACCCTACACCAACTTAAAAGAATCTTTATTATTTGGGGGAGGGGAATTGTTTTAAATTGCTATTGATTGTTAAAATTGTGATATGGTTGGTTTGTTTTTTTCCTGCACTCTGCTTGTTTGTTTTTTCCCTGCACTCTGCCTTAGACCCTTTGATATGAGCAAGATATAAGTATTTTTTAAAAAAAGAAAAAAATGAATCGTAAGTAAAATGAAAATAAAACTTACATCAGTGAAGCATGGCAAAGCAGCATTGTTTAGCACGATGCACATGCTTAAGGGCAAACTAAAGGAAGGACAGTGAATCTGTATACTTGTGCTTATGAAATCTACAGCAATACAGGGGCTGGATGGGGTAAGAATTGCATGGGTGTAGGGAATGTGAAAGTTAGGCACTTGAAGCCATCATAGTAAGAACATGTGTGCACACACACACACACACACATCACCCTCAGAACTATTTAGGCTTATCCATTATACTTCATATGAGTCCAAGTCCCCCGTTACAATATAGAGATAATAACATTTTAATCTGTCTTAATTGTTTCATAAGGTTTGAGCTGATAAAGTTCTGTTCTTCTCTATGCCCTGTTATTTTAGAGCCTGGTCCCAAGTTATCTTTTGATTCCTAAGCTTGAATTCAAATATATGACAGACAAGAGCTGAGGATCATGCGTCCTTTCAGATGCTGCTGGACTGCAATTCCCAGCACTCCTAGGTAACATATTCTTCATGGTGAAGAATGCTGGGAACTTGACTCCACCCCATTGCAGATTTAGACCTTGATTCAGTTGTTAGCCCCAACTAAACTAAATTGATTGAATTAATGAAATGTTCATTAAAGATTGGCTAAATTCCCATTAATTCAGTAGATCTACTCTAGTTGAGACTAACAACTAGATTTAGGCCCAAAGCTCCATCTATACAGATGTTGATGTAATAGAAGACTTTGACCCTACTAAGGTATTTCTGAAAAGTGTCCATTATACCTTGACAAAGTTGCTCAATTGCAAGTCCCAGCAACCGTAGTAAAACTGATGCTGGAAGCTGCAGTCTAGCATCATTTGGAAGGCTGCACTTTTGCTCACACTTCTGTGTTCAAGCCCTGTGTCACAGTCACACATTTGTTTGTTTTTATGTGCCTTTCAGTCAACTTAGATTTTTGATGACTCTACCATCAAGATTTATTCAGAGGTTTGCTGCTACTTTCCTCTGAACAGCACCTGATGTTGAGGCAGCTGCAACTGCAGCCATACATACCACAAGGTACATGGGTGCTGAGAGAAAGCAGAATTTAAAAATCACAGAGAAGGGGGAAAAGGATAAGGCACTAGGCAAGGTAGATTACCAATCAGAATTGGGTGAAAAGATGATCTCAGCATGCACTCCAGATTAAAGGAAAGGCCGGGGGGTGCAACAGAAATCCTACAGAAAATGCAAGAAGCTGTCTCCACCCCATCCTCCCCTACCACCTACAGAATACAGCAATAGCCATAGTAGGTAAACACTGGCTGAGAGCTCTTACCGTTCCCAAAGTAACAAAGAGCGGTTTCAGCAGAGTTACTTCATCTTTTATTACAAACGGGCAGGGCACTACTGAAAATTGGGCACCCCACCTTCTTCCTCACTCATCCATAAATGATTACAATTGACAGGCTGAATAAACAGGAGACATAGATAAAGCATTCCTTTATTGCACCATGAATTGTTGCTACAACAAGGACTACTGCAGTAAGCCCCAGCATGAGGTGCAAAGTGAACCCATGTTCAGGGTCTCTACATGTTGGCAGGAAACTGCAGAACGGGCACCGCCAGAGGGAGAGAGAGTGCTCCCTAATGAGAGTGAAGAGTCTAAGTGCCCCTCTCCCCAAAGGGAAAAACTGTCTGTTCAAAGTAAATGCAATGGCCAAAATTGGTAGCTGCTTTGATGTGTTACACAGCAGAAGGAATTAAGCAGATTTTCAACCTTTGCACCCAATCTGTGTTTAGAAAAAATGGGTGCCAATGTTGAATAAGCAACAAGATGAATGAGATGCAGTTGGTGCAAGAATAGGTGGGATGTACATGGACTGCCTCTCAAACTGATCATGCACTTTTGGGAAGTTTCAGATAAAGGACAGCCTGCCCAGGAGACAGCTGCCAAAGTAACCCCTGGTCCAGCCTTTCCCAAACTGGGGCCCTAAAGATGTGTTGGATTTACAGTACCCATCACTCCTGGGGAGAATGCACACTGTAGTCCAACAGACCTAAAAGATGCCAGATTAGAGAAGGCTATACTAGACAGTAGAAAATGCAAAGGAATTAAAACACACACCCTAGCGAGCCTTGCAAAAACAAGAGTTCTTTCCCCTACCACCACCTTTGGCCTGACAAGTATCCAGTGAAAAGCATGACAGTCAAGTTGACTCTCTTTCATTTTGCCAAGAAGCAGTCTGCTCTACCTTGCTGCCAACACAACAAGGTTTCAAGTAGCCTCTTCCCAGCACAAACCAAGGTGGGAATCTGCTGTGAGTTTCAGATCCTCTAGGAGCCATAACTTCAGTCAAGCAAATTGTGCCATTACTTTAGTGAGAAGTTAGTTTGCACAACAGCCTAAGAAGCCTGACAACAGACCCAAGTAAGGAAGTTTCAGTCTGCAGATATGGGGACTGAAAGGTCAAATATTCCTTGGTAAAGAACTTCTAGTTTAACATGTACCAGGATCTTTTTTTCTTTAAAATGTGGTGGGTGCATTCAAATACTCAATTCCCCACCTGTCAAGTCTAAAGTGGTAAGACTCCAGCAATAGATACATCACTACCTCAATGTTCTGTGACTTAACTATGGCTAGTGGATGCTACTGAAAATTCATGGTTAAGCTTCACCCTATGATGGCTCAGTGATTTTCTTTTATTTAAAACAAAAACAAAACAAGAGGAGGAGGACACCCAACTATATAAGGCAGCCCAACAACACTACCAGCTCTCCTTTACTGTATAGAATGTGTTCTCTACAGCAGAAATGGGACATGGAGAACTTAGAAAAATATTTCTGTTGAGGAGTATTCTGTGCTCACCTGACAGGCAGAAACTAGAATCAGGACACACATGGCTGAAGAAAAGCCATAAAAGTTACCCTGTCATTTTGACACAACTGGGTGGCAGGGAAAGGAGCAAATGTCACTTCAGGCAGTACATCATCCACCTCTCTGGAGGTAAGACACAGGTCTTGGCTTTCTTCACCTACTGGCAGGAAAGGCAGCAGAAGGACAGTGTAGCTCATCAAGCCTAGGCCTTGTGTGGAGGTGAAGGCAGTGTGGGAATGAGGGTGTGACTTTCATTCTTGAAGGCTATTCACCTCCAGCTCCACTCTTGCTCCACACCAAGGCCCCACTGGTGCCCTGCGATGGTGCCTTCCCCAGGCAAAGGCTCCTTGTAACGCTCCTGTAAACACTGGTGACAGGTGCCTGCTTTCCCCAAGAACATGCACAGAAGATCCACTGAGAGCCCTCTGAAATGGCAGCATCCCACTTGAGTCAGGAGGAAGGCTTTCTCTCAAATTCCATAATGAGTTGGCAGCCTGCAACGGTTGACATTTCAGTGTCGGTCAGGAGCAGCACCAAGGTACAGGAATCTGCCATAGCACTGATGCAGCCATGGATTCATCTGTGGGGTAGAGATTCACAGCAGGTGAGTGCCACAGGAAAACCTTCATCTAACTGTACCATCTTGACTACTGGTCAAAGAACCAACGATTTTGAAACCACAAGGCAAAATATCCGTGTGCGTGTGCACGCACAACATTTGTGTCCAGAATTCCTACAGAGGTCCCTCTAAGATTTCACACAGGCACAACACAGCATCTATATCTAGAACACCATGGAGTAAGACTCAGCAACGTCCACATGGACCACATTTGACTTCCCTAGTTTAACATTTCTTACAAGCAGTGCTTGTAGCTATAAATATATACAAATGGTGTATATATATATATATATACAAATAAATAATCAGAAACTAGCTACTTCTCATTAACTTCCTTTTTCAATAACAAAGCTATAATTATATTACATTCCAACTGTAATTTAACAAGAAGCAACTTCATACCTTTTGTAGCGTAATTATAATTTTTAAAGGTATGTTTATTATTATAAATGTGTGGTCTCATTAAATGGTGGAGGAGATGCTCTATATGGTTCTCTGTCGAAGGTGCTGAGTAAGTGACAGGCTGAAGGGAAGGAAGGAGCCTTGTAGCACAGTCTTGCAAGATTCAGATTAAAAGCAATTATTTTACTTAATTTTGAGAAACGGGAAAGCAATTATAGCATTATAGCTGCAATTTTAAAAAGTAACTACTAGGAGACACTATGCAAGATACCTAGTTAATTGTTTTAAAAATAACTGGCCAGAATTAGACACAAATTTTAAATCAGAGGTGGGACCCATGAGGTCCTCCTTATGTCATTGGACTTCAACTCCCAGCATTTTTTACCAATAGCTATATTGACGAGTGCTTTTGGGAACTGCAGTATCAACAACATCTGAAAAGACAGACCTCTATTCCAAAGAAATCCAAATATCCTCCATCAATTATTATCCATTTGCCCACTCCCAAAAAACACAGTATTGCCAGTCCAACACCCTCTCTTGATATGAATACCCTCTAGTTCCTCACCATCTCAGAGTCGATAGCTCAGACTAGCCAACTTAGCTGGATGTGTCTCAGCCCAGAAGTTACGCCGGCTTTGCAATTTCTGGAAGGCATTGAAGTTTCTTTTCCGCTCATGTTTGAGTTTCTTAATTTTCTTTACCTGCCATAAAGATAAGAATGTACATTTGTTCAATTTCTAATATTAAAGATGGCATCCCCTCCAAAAGCGGCACAGAAAGAAAATCCCAACTGCAGACAGGAAAGTAGCTGGTAAGACAGACAAGGAATTGGTGGGGCGACGTGGTGAGAATAACCAATTTTTACATCTTTCTGTTCATTAGACAGCTGTTCCAGACTAATGTAAGTGAGTTTTTGCACTATTGGTTCTTGGGTTTTGCCACTAGTTCTCTTTGCTCTACACAATCTGTTCTTTTGAAGAGGAAATTCTTGGATCTGCACTAGGGCTTTTCCAAAGGCTTTTTTTTTTCTTCTCAAAATGGGATGTGGTTGGCTGAGGAGGCCCTATGATTTGATGGGCAAATTTTCTCCTCTCTGAATTTTTCTACTTTTTTTTTTTTAGTTATAGTGTGAAAGTGCCATTTCACTGAAACACTACAACACTGTAATAACTCTTAAAAATTAAAGAGAAGAGAATCCATTGTTCTGCTATGTCTTAAAGAAACCTATCAAGGATAGGAATAAAATGTTACAGCTGGTGCCCGGGATTGCCACAAAAGAATCTGGAACAACAGAAGCATCATATTAATATTTTAAAAACAAACCAACCAAGAACTACAACAACAAATATAACAATGTCCCAATACGTTTGCCCTATTTAGAGGAGTACTTAGTCAAAGCTTCCAGTTGAAGCTTCCACTTTGTCCTGAGTGCAAAGAGAGAGGATGGAGAGATCAGAAAGCAGAATAAAAGATAAAGCTGTTTTAACAAAAAGGCAAATGAATGCTACAAAACTAGAATAACTGAGCAGAGGGTAGAAGTAAGAGGACTAATATGTGTAAGAGGACTAATATGTAGGTAAAGCCAGATGTTCAGGTCAGGAGAGCAAAGAGGCAAGGAGGAAGGGAAAAAATGGATGAAGGGAGTTTGGAGTTACCAGATGACCAATCAACGTTGACATCGTGTGGCTTTCTTGCCTTCTTTAGGAGGCAATGGGCATAACTTGCTTTGTGTAGATTATTCTTCTCATCACTGGAGAGAATAAATGTCCCACTTCATGCCATGATGTGTTTTCTGGCTCTGGGTGTTCAGGCACTGCAGTGAATATTCCACTACTGGGTACTGGAATTCTCACTAGGGTCAGGAAATCTCTCTCATATTATGGCACCAAATGGAAGATTTTCAGTGTGCCTGGATAGGGGTTAAAGTCAACCAAAAAGTTCATCTGGCTAGACTTGCAACTAATGGTTCTTTACCTTCCCACTGTCAAATTCTTCATCCCAGTCGTCAATGACTGTCTGGCTCCGGGACCATACAGCATCATGCATGGCATCCTGGCTGACAGCAGACACTTCACCTTCCCACGTCAGCACTGCAGATCAAATGTAACACTACAAAATTACTAGGAATTGTGGCATCCCTTTTCACTATCCAGAATGTGGCTTTGCCTCATTTCTTCCTTGAATAGTAGTAATCATCAGAAATAGGACATTAGCATACCTTCAGGCACCTCTACATGAAACTTAAGAAGCTTTTACAGAATGCCAAAGATCTTAATTATTTGTTTTCCTGCCTTACAGCTTCATGTTTCAAGAGAGGAGAAGAAAAGACCTCCCAAACACGTTTGCTTCCAATATGTTGTGGCATCTGCAAGAAACTTTGTACTCCAAGGCCAGGGGTGGGCAAGAGTCAGATGTTACTGGACTTCCAAAAACATGGGCCAACATAGCAATTTACAAGGGGGCATATGCTTCTCATCCCTGTTCTAACAGACTTTAATATTTATTCTATTCTCCTTCATCTTTGCTTAGCTCCCTAAAATCCCCCATAAAGACAGCTCCAACAGGAGAGATTAAGAATCTGAAGTCAGGGATAAGCCAATTGAGTAGATTTGCAGATTTTATTCCTTCCCTCCTTACAGTTTTTTTGCTGGTGTTGCTGTGATCTGCTCACAGAACTCAGGATTCTCAGCCTTAACGACAAGTTGGACACGTGGGTGCAAATACATGGACCTACACTCTTTAGAGTCGCTGAACAGCTTTTTAAAATAAGCTTCACATCACTCCCATGGGTTGGGAAGGCCTTGCTTGCTTATTCTACCAGTCCCTCTCTCTCGCCAGAAGTACCTTGCTTTCCATAAGCCTTATCCAAGGAATCCTTCAGCAGCTCCTGGACTACATCAGATGGTCCACTCTTAAGTTGAATCACTTCCTTCTTTGGACTCAGGATGTTCAAGGAGCACTTGTCCTCATGTCTAAGCTGGCTGCTACAGGCCAAGGTTCCTGCAGTAAGAGGAGAGTGCAGGTTTCTTGAAAGTGTTGCATATGCCTACCTTTTCTCCTTCTGGAGGCATGGTGGAACAAGGACACGCTGCTGGGTGGCAGCAAGACAGCAGACAGCAGGAAAGAGTACTGTAATTAATCAATTACTCCCCAGGGACAGATGCATTCAACTGACGATTTCAAGGTGAACTTAAGCAAAACACCAACACATTCCTAAAAGCATTTCCATTTCTCCCACTTTTCTCCATGATCCCCAATCTACTGCAAAACAAGGGCAGCATGTAACTAAAGAAGTTGGACTCCCACATTAACCACAAAGATCTGTTTAAATTGAGTATCACCACAAAAACTGCCTTTTCATGACAGAGCTGATGGATATATAGCCTTGCTTATGTGGCCACTGGAGCCATCCCAAATGAGGAATGGGCACATCTGCTCAGCAAAGAACAGGTGTCCACTTTGTCCAAATGAAGCAGAAGATGTTACAAAGTCCAAGCATGGGGGAGAAAAATCACATTCATATATTGGCCTAGTACTGGCTAGGATTATTTACGTATGTTCGCTTGGTTGGTTTACATGAATGTGTGGAAGCTACTTGATTTCTTTTGAAAACAAGAGGACTATAAACAGATGGTGGTTCTTGTGACTCTCAAAGATATCAGTATGATTCCTCCTGGAATAAAAGACAGTTTGATATACTAGAGTTCACTTACAGCTCAATGCAGCCTGAGAGTCAGAGTAAGGGAAAACTCATCTACACTGGCCCTAGGGAGAAGCAAAGCTGATCTGGCCTGCAGCAGGTGTCTGTGTGATTATACGAGTGTGTAATGACACTGACAAAGCCAGTGTGGTATAATGGTTTGAGCACTGGAGTAAGACCTTGAGCCCAGGGTTGTTCCCCACTCGGCCATGGAAACCCACTGGATGACCTTGGGTGTATCACAAACACACTGGATGACCTTGGGTGTATCACAAACACACAGCCCCAGAAAACCCCATGGCAGGTTTGCCCCAGGTCAGAACCAACTTGAAGGCTCACAACAACATCTAACATTATCACTACACAGACTGCTGGCTCCCTCTTCCCCCGCCCCCCACGGAGCCACATCTCCAACCTGGGGGGCTGACTCTTGCTGAAGAGAGGCCATTCCCATGTTGTTTGTCTCGGGGGCTGCTCACCGCAGGCGTGGACCCCCCCTGCCCCTCCCTCTTCTTATGCTTCCGGTGTTCGCTCTCTCCAGCAGAGCTGCCTTTGTCTGAGTCTGTTGAAGGGATCTGCTTTTTCTTCTTTTTCTTCTTCTTCTTCCTCTTCTGCAAATTGTAGGGCTCCTCTTCCAATACTTCTTCCTCACGCTGTGGAGAGCAGCTGTGGAGGGCAGACAGTGGATTTTAGAGAGTGGTAAAGAAAAAAATAGAAAGTTAAAAGCTTCACTTCCCCGTGGACACAGGAGCCGCCAAGCCAACACTGCTCCTGTAACCTGAGAAAGGGGACGGGGAAAGCAAATTCTTAGCCTTGCAGGGAAGTCTCTGTGGCTTTCCACCCCACAGGAAATGCCAGTGCTACGTTACCCTGGCAGGAAGAAAAGGCTGTGCCCTCCTTGAAGACTCAAGGCACTAGGAGACCATCCAAGTGCTCCTCATGCTTAGGCACCAAGAAACACCTCAGCACAAAGAAAAATAACACGCTTACCTGTCCATGGAGGTTGGTAAAATGGTGCAGTCTTCCTCCCTCTGCTGCAGCCTCTTTTTCTTCTTTTTCCGGACGGAAGTGCTTAGACTAGAATCTGGTGTCCTGGAGTCTAAAGATATCCCTCCTTTTTCCCTCTTGGCCACCACCAGGTCACTTTTCTGTACGGAAGAGGCCAATATGCTGCCATTTTCCTTCAGTTGCCTCTTCTTCCTGGGAGGGCTGGGCAGCCAGGCATCCTCAGCACTGAAGTCCGTTGTGTCTGAGCTGCAATGGGTACCCTGCTCTTCCCCTGGGATTCTATTCTTCCTTTTCCTCTTTCTTGAGCTGGCAAGGAAAGGCTCTTTGTTCTTGCCCAGATACAAGTGGCTGAGGGCCTGTGTGGGCACAGCAGGTGGTGACAGAGGGGCAGCAGAGAGGCAGCGTGATCTGAAACTGGATGAGGGTGTGGCGTTGACAAAAGTGCTGTTGGCTAGTTGCGGAGGTGCTGAAGGTTTGGAAGCAGGTGAGAGCACCCTACAGAACCACACATACGTAAAGCTAAGATGCAACAGATTCTGAAGCTGTAGAAGTCTATGACAGTCTCAATTTTACAGAAGAGACAGTGCCAGCATCCCCACCAAGATAAAAGAGAAGTGTCCCTTACATCACCCATAAGGGGAAAGAAAATGTTATGAGCTACTGACACATATTTGACTGCTTCCAGGCATCAGATTGGAAAAACAGTGTTTTCCCCTTTTCAAATGGCCCAACCACAGCTGGGGCCACCATTCCAAAACCCAGTGTCTCCCCCTAAAGTTGAACACTACTTCAACCCACTTTCAAACAGAATTTTGTGGATAGAAAATAGGTCAGACACACAGGGAGGAATATGAACCAGAACAGAACAGAAATGGAACTTTGTGGGTTGCAGAATTTGTGGAGTTCCTTCAGTATCAAATCTAGTTATTGGAATTCAAGTTCATGGAGATACAATGGAAGAATTCAATCAGTTCATAAGAATCTCTTTGTGTTTGAGAACGCAGGATAGGAAACTTCTGAGACGTGCATTTCTTGTTGGTATCCTATTTAACTGGAAGCTACTTCCCTACAATATCTTCCTTCTACTACACGTTAGGGTTCACAAAAGTACGCCACAGCATGCTGCATCTTGCAAAAAACCCAACCCGCTTAATTCTGCTGGTATTCCAACAATGCAATACAAATCCTGTTACCTTATGCTAAATAAGTGAATAGGTTTAAAAGCACTGATATTAGCTGCAAATAATGAAGAACATCACTGTAGCATGGAAAATATTCAGTGCTGAGAGATGCAGCTGAGCAGCTCTGCTGATGACAATTTACAGTGAGCCCGTGTACCCAGGAGGTCTGTTTATCACTGGAGAAGTTAGATCTCCTGTGCTGAAGAAAACAGACTGCTGGGTTCCAATAAAAAGCCTGCTGAAGGCTGGGAAGAGAGAATTTCAAGCAAGAAACAGCTTTTCAGCACCATCAATGTGCTGGCAAAGACAGCCAACCTTAATGGACATGACCAATTTTCACTGTTCAGGGTGGAGGTCAAAAAAAAACATCTCCCAAACCAGACACAACACACATTAACTGGTGAACTCCAATGCAGTCCCTAGACACTTTTGGGCAGAACTTGAGGAATTGTTGGTGGTGTTGTGTGCCTTCAAATCATTTCCAACTTATGGCAAAGCTAAGGTGAACCTATCACATGGCTTTTTAGGGCTGAGAGACTGACTTGCCCAAGATCATCTTGTGGGCTTCCATGGCTGAGCGGGGAATTGAACCCTGGTCTCTAGCGTCCTAGTCCAATGCTCAAACCACTACACTACACTGGTGCTCTGACTACCATCCCCACAGTTCCTTATTGTTGGCCATATGGCATGGGGCTGGCAGGAGCTGCAGTTCAAGACAGTCTGCCCCTGCTCTAACAATTCCCTCCAGGGCTCTGCTGAGGAAAAGTGCTGAAGATTATAAAGGTAACTAGGTGTCTCTCAGGTGGCTACAATTCTGAAAATCCTAGCCAGCCATTGGTCAAACGGGGTAGGATGATGGGAACTGTAGACCAGGACACACAGAGGGCACCTATTAGGAGAAAACTACCTTATAAAGAATAGTATTACAGTTCATACAAAGTGCGTGGCAAGAATCACTTCCTGGGAGACATCCAGGGTTATCCCCCAGAAGAGAAGGAGAGGCATTGCTCACCTGGGACAGCCAAGCGCAGCGGCGCAGACGGGTTGGATGGTATTTGTGGCAGCTGGTGGGGAGTGGGGCGGCGCTCGACGCTCACTGCCGCTCACTTTCTGCAGTGTGTTGCTGCCCTGTAGTTATCGACATAAATAAAAACTTGGTGGTCTAAAAAAGGAGGTTTCCGTGACCCCAGGGGGCAGAGGGTGGAATAAGAAGAGCAGGGAGGGAAAAAAACAAAAGAGGCGGGGTGGGACAGGGAGGGGAAGAAGAATCAGAAAAGTGTTTGTTGTTAGAAACAAAGGGAAAATAAGGAAGGACATGTAAAAGAGACAGAAGTGTTAGAATAAGTAGAACAAATCCCCATTTCCCAGCGGCATGCTAGGCCACCTCTCCCAAAATGCTGCCACCATGAGTCTCTCTGCCCTGGCCCTCTAAGTTGGAGAATGTCTCCCTTTAAGTTGCATCTCAGATATTAGTGGATAGAGCCTTACCAACCAAAAGGCCTTGAGAGACAAGGAAAGACGGAGACCAGCTCTACACCAATTTCATCCCCAGGCTATGGAAAAGCAGACCTCTCTGCCAAGAATCTCAACACAAGGCAAGTCCTGCCTTTCTGGGGCCCTAAATAAGGAGGACTCAGGGTCTGGCAGGCAAGAAAGCCTCCTGGGCCATTCCCCATACAATATATGCTACTGAGCATGAAGCACTGCCCTAAGACTGAAATAGTCCCCTGCTCCTTCCCCAGTCTGGGAGAGAATGGAGCAAAATTCCCCCTACCAAACGCACCTTCTTGGCAGAAAGTGCCAGTTTCTTTGCAGGCGGGGGTGACATGGTACTTCCCAGCTCCAGATTGTTCACATTAGCCAGCAACGGTGACTTTAGCTTGGCAAACTTGGAGTCCTCAGAAACATGTTTCCCAGAGGCACAGTCTGATTCCTGAGAGGAGCAATAGCCACTGATGCCCATCGTTGTCTGTGAGTGTCCCTTGAGGGAGTTATGTGCAGGGCTGGACGAAGAGGAACTGCTAGAAGACAACGATGACGGCGACAAAGAAGAGGCCAAAGACGAGGAGTCCTTATTCGCTAGTTCTGTGCCTCCTTCATGTGTTTTGACCTCAGGGTCTCCTCTAGGAGGACCTACCAACTGTGATGATGACCCCATCCCCTTGTCTCCCCAGGAGCTCTGCTTGCCCATCTCTGCCTTGGCACTGCCAGTCTCACCAAAGTCTTGAGATGTTTTGAGTGGCAGGAGGGGCGGTTTCTTGGACCTCTTGCTTAAGTCATCCAGGAAGGCTGGTTTGGTGGGGAGTTTGGGAGATGAGAACCCAATGGTGGGGATGAGCTTGGGAAGAGGAGGAGAAGGAGAAGGGAGGGTCCCATTCTGAAGTTTGGGATGGGAAGTAAAGGAACTGCGGGGAATGGCGACACCAGATTCCTCAGTTTCTGAAGTCTTCCTGACCTGAGTCATATCTTGCCTCTGTGTAGAAGACAGACAGAAGTATTGGAGGAATACAGAGCCAACACTACATGATATAGGACTGCTGTATCTGCATATAAACAGGTACACAAGCATATGCATGCACGCACACACACACACACGCACACACACATATACACACTTACTTTAAGACCTCTAGCAAAATGCATTCCAAGTCACGTTACTATGTTAAAGTAATACAGCTAATGTACACATTATTCCTCTTGTGTTAAAATTTCCTGCACCACATCTACTGAAGAGAGTGAAACAGTGGTTCTGAATGGTACTATTAAAGTGTATGGTCTCTGACCTAGTTCTCCAAACAGGAGAAACGGTAAACTCTGGATTGTATCACAATTCACACTGAAGGTACCTATGATAGAACACTCCAGTGTGTGAGGTGCAGAAAGAAAGCTACACATAAAAGTTAGCATTTCAGGGAAACAGCTAAGCTGGAACCCCTCTCTTTGCCATCCAGCATTCCACATAGAGAGATACTAAACCATATGAATTGCAGTCCAAAGTAATGTAATGCTAACCCTGGCTTACCACTTCAATGAGAACCAACCCTCATGTAGAGTAACAGTGGTAATTAGATTGCCACAACTTTATAAGTCATAAAATCAAAACTGCTAACACAATTGTCTATAAACATATCAGGATGATTGGTTCCTCCTCAAATCAGCTCTTAGATGCTCACAGTTTTGAGGCGGCTTCCAGATTTTGTACTGGAAGCTTTACTATCAGAACAGCACCCATATTCTATAAAACACAAACTCCCACTCACTTCTCAGAGTTTTACAAGACAAGACAGAGCACCATGGTACATATGCCACATAGAGCAGGACCCTAGCTCACCAGACAACAAATCTCATAGCCTTGTATAAGCTGTTGGTACGCTCAAAGAATGTTGGAGCAACACTCCAACTTCTCACAAGCCAAGGAGATGACTGAGTCAAACTTTCAGACTTGAGCACACAGTTTCAGTGTCCTTTCTCAATTTATTTAAAATCTTACAGGCCACAGGATTCGGCTTTCCTTGGCCCAGAATTTAGACTATCTGCATGCAAATGATTCTTTCTTTCTTTCCTCTTTAACAGCTGATATTGCCAGGACTGACTGACTATCTCTGGGGGACAGGTGGACTGAGTCAATGCTCACTTTACTCATTAGTGGTGAAGACAGGGCACCATTGGTCATGCTTTTCTTCATATGGTCAGGGACTATGCTTGCTCGGTTGGGCACAGGGCAGTTGCTTTTGGAGACAGGACCTTCCGGATTCTTCCTGGTACTTGGAATCCTTGAAGAAAGAGCAGTAGAGAGAAGAAAAGTGATTAGACCACTGTTGTTGTTTTTTAAATCCTGCTCTGCATATAAAGAACCTGCCCGATAGCCAGCATCTTAATCACATGAGAACAACATTAAAAACAATAGTGGGGAGGAGATAAAGAGCCAGATAATAATAGACTAAGACTCTGAATCTAGAAGGCCTGTGAGAGGCATCAGACAAACCTCCCAGGATGAAGAGGGTGCTATGAAGCTGGGGAGCTAGAATTGAGAAGGTCACATCACTTGCCACCTCAAATCAGAGAGACCCAAAGAAGGATCTTGGGCATCTTGTGTATGATAGGACAGGCCCTAAGCTATCCCAGTCACAAGCAATTTAAGGTCTGAAAGATTAATTCAGAAACCGAGATGTGAGACCAGAAAAGGTGCCATGTAGTGTCGCTGTAAGTCTGGAGGGGTATCATCCACATCCTGGTTACACTAGCAAACCAGCTACCATATTTTATGTTTAAATGCCTATTGAACCAGACATCTGAAGGACATTAAATATGGGAGTTGGGCTAGTGACCTCACATTGCATAGTGCTATCTACTCAGATTGGTAGTGGCTCTCCTGGTTTCTCAGTTCTACTTGGAAATGCCAGACATTGAACTCAGCACCTTCTGCACAATAAGCATATTCTCTGTCACTGAACTTCGCTCCTTCCTCAATAAGAAGGATGGGTGAGTTGATTACAGAAAAAAAAATCTGTAAATCCACATTACATAAGACTGCCTGAGCTCCTTGTCAACAGAGACAGGTCAAGAACAAACCTCAGCTTCTCTTCCTGTACAGATTGGCATTGGCAGTAACCCTATTACCATCCCTAGCAACTCAAACAGCCAGCTCCACTACTTGTAAGTCCCAGTTGATCAGCAGAAAAGTCAGGGACAGACATCAAGAAGGGCATTTTGGCTGGAAAGAGAATGACTTGTGCTGCATAATACAGACATCCCACTTACCTTAGATAGAACAACACATAAGCCTGTTGGTTGAGAACAACTTTGATGTTGCTTGAATGTACTAGGGAGTCATTCATCTGGTACCACTGCCCATTACTAGCCTAAAAACATAATGAGGAAAGGAAGATTTGTAATGGTCTCCCAATATTGATGGAGAGTGGGGAGGAAAAGCAGCCTAGTTCTTCAAGGTGTGGTCATTACTGTCATTAAAATGGAATTAAATCAGGATGGGGAGGCTGTAATCCTCCAGATTTTGCAAGGCTACAGTTCTCATCATCTCACGCTCGCTAGGACAAATAGGCCTATGAACCCAGCCTCAGCTGGAAGGTCACAGATTCTCTATCCCTAGATTACAAAACTGGTTAATTAATTAGAAATCCATCTTACATATTCATCTCATGCAGTGAGTGATATTCATTGTGGAAGATAACACTAGTAAAAAGATATTGCTACCTCACTCTGCTTGTGAACTTTGTTGGGCCATCTAGCTGTCTGCTGTAAACTTTCCATGTAATGCTAACTATTTATATTGCTGGTTATATTCAGCAAGACTAGAAGTGTGAAGACCTGGAGGAAAAACTCTTTATAGCAAAGAAAAACACTGTTCCACTGTTATGCTTTTTTCTGGGCCTTCACATTCCTAAGTATGATGACAAAACACAACATTCCTTATGATGTGCCATTACTTTCAAGATAGCTCATAGCTTTGGACATGGTCACAGATTTGCATTCTTACACGTTATGCAGTAACTGAAATATATTGTTGCAAAAGCTTGACGTTAAAATGCAAATTATCCCTCCAAGTGCCAGAAATACTGCCCTAATGCCACAGTTGCCCCTCACCTGGTATTAGAAGGCAAGGACTCTCACCTTGACATAGCAGTAGTAATGTCCTGCATGGCAGCTGTATCCTGAATGTACAAGCACAGCATAGAGGCCGTACATGACAGGGTCACCACTGCTCTGTGACATGTAGGGACGGATATTCAGGAATTCAGGGTAGCCTACATCCTGGAAAAGAAAGGGTAATAGTTTGCAAGAAATTGTTCCACTTATGCAAAGCCTCTCTCTTAAGTATATAGGTCTATATCACTGAGAAAAGCAAAACCATACAAGGCATGTAAACACAAGGAGTTCATGGACATTAAGACAGGTTTCCTTCAAAAAAAAAAAATTACAAGGGATGGAAATCATGTGGCCTTCCAAATGTTGTAGGACTACAATTCCCATCATTCCTCACCACTGGATAAGATGGCCAGGACATCCAACAATGTCTGTAAGGCTACATGATTAGTTGACACAATGTCAGCAAGAACTGGTCAGCTGAGTTCTTCCAATGTTCTTCTCAGGGGGAAGGAACACTGCTTATATCCTCCCATCTTCCAGATCTCCATACCTTGGTGATCTTGCCTCCACTGAAGTTGGCAAAGCGCTTGAGAGAGATGGTGAGTACGTTGGATGCTCGATGGATGGTAAAGCGCTTGCTGGCTGGCACCTTCTTCTTGCACCTACAGGAAGGAGACATAACACCAACCTGTCTCACACACACACACAGCAGGGGATTGCTGCTACAGGGTTTTTTTGTCAGGGGGAGATAGGAGGTGAATGAGATATTCTGAATGTCCACCTATCATACTTCTGCAGCTGCTCAGCTGCACCTTACATGTGAGACTTTGAGAGACCTTGTACAGAGGTTGCTTTGCTACAGAGCAACCTCCATGTGATTTGCCACATATCCATCTGGAGTGCACGCTGCAGTCTCTAAATATTTAGAGCAATGGTTTGGTTTCAAGCATAAGGCATCCGTAGCAAAAGTAATACACATTGTACAAATGCATACTAGAGCTCTTTTTTCCCTCAGTAATTCCCCCTACCTATTCCACAAAGTGTCAGTGACATTAATCTGTCACTGGCTAGATGAAGCTATCCTTTCCCTGCTGCATTTTTTAAAAAAATCCCGATTTATATTTTAAGAGTGAGTCAGCAATTACTGGAGCTGTAGAGTAGAACAAATCTGCTTAATCTCACGTTAGCCCTTCTATTCTAGAAATATGCTTCTTGGGTTTGTTTTTTCTTCTCCAAGGCATACTTGAGTGAGGAAGAGAGCTCACAGGTAAATAAGAGAGAGCAGGTAAGGCAAGACAAAAAGCCAAGGTAGAAGGCAACTCACTTGGCACACATATAGGCATTCTCCCCACTCAGCACATCTGCCTTTACAAATAACTCTAATGCCCGAACAATGTTGGCAGCTTGCTGTAATGAGAGACAGAAGAAATTCAAAAGAGAGAACTACATGAGCATACAAATCAGCTGAAAGATAGCATCTTCTGCGTTACCCACACTTAGGTGTTTACTCACACTCAGATGTTTATAATCCTGGCTTTCCCCACCCTCGTGCCCTCCTAATAGGCTACAATTCTCATTACCCACAGCCAGGCCATTTCCGCACTAGACTGTTACAGAGCTATTACTCCACTTTCAACATCCTCTGGAATCCTGGGGCCAGGCCCTTCTCTAAACTGCAAACCTCAGGATTCCATAGGATGTTGAAAGTGGAGTAATAGTGCTATAACAGTCTAGTGCAGAAATGGCCTCAGTTGTAGCCATCTGAATGATGTGAAGTCGAGGGAGACTAGGCCAACCGAAGGAACATTCCAAGAAAAAACAAGCATCTCTCTGGATACAGCTCCATTCACTCATCCTTCCCAGCTGCTGCTATTTTAGCTGAGACAGAGTGATTCTTTCCCCTTTGTACACAGATAGCATGACAGTCCTTCTTCTCCAGGAATGTAGGAGATGTTGTGCATCTTAGGAAAGTAGTAAGTCTGGCAATCTTCCTTTCTGAGTAATTTGTTTTGGTCCTGAAATACACACCCAAATGCCATCAGTAAAACCTTCATGGCTATCAGAAGTCATGAGAATATATGCCCACAGCATGTCAAGATTCACTGTGGCTTATTTTGATAAGAAGTTCAATATGAAGGGCGTGAGGACAAACACATAATGAACTAGAAGACTAAAGCAAGTTTGTGCAAATTAGATAGTGTGGAATTTAACTTATACTCAAGAGTCTGATTGTCCATCACAATCAACACAAACTGCAGGAATATGAGGCATTTTTATTCACACCCTTCTTCTAGAAAATATTTAATTATATAAAATCTTGAATTTCACTTTAGGAATAATTAAGACTGCTTAGATTTTTATCTTCCATGCCTTTAGATTATATTGCTGTATTTTTACTGAGCCTGCCAAGGTATGCCCTGAAAGCTAGAGGCTCAAATTTAATTTTAAAAAACCCACTGAGATACTTGGGATTCTAAAAAGAGCCCATAAGGAGTTGTACATATGTTTAAGTTCTTTTCCTTTGACCAGACCATAGACATTCCTCTGCTTGCATGACGCAACCAAGATAATTTACCAGAGAACCACAACAACACATGAATGGAAAGAAACAAGTGTTTGCTTGTTTTTTTTCTGAAGACACACAATTGCCTGAATGAATGGCTGTGGATGTGGCCAGTCCATTCCCCCATTCATCCCCTTGAAGTGCATACATTCCACCATCCAGTTCTCCATAAGGCTGCCCTCCCCCAATATTCTCTCATTCTTTTTCATTTTCCATCTGTTGGTGATCAACTATTACATATGACCTACTCGTTACACTTTTCTGAAAGCTATGGGTGGTAACCACGTTGCCATCCAAATGTCGTTCTACTGCAGCTTCCCTCACCGTGGGAAATGCTTGCTATGGCTGATGGAAGAAACAGTGCAACAACAATTGTGTTTTAACTTTTGTATCAAGCATTGTTTAACTGCATTGGTTTTAAAACATTGTATTCCACCTTGGATCCCGTGCTAAGAGAAATGACAGATATAAATTAAATAAACCAACATCTGAAGGACTGCACAGTTCTCACTGCTCCTGTAAACTGTAACCTAACAGGAGCCAGAAATCACTACAAAGCAATTTATGTGCATACTAGCATATCTACCCAGCACTGCCTGGGATTTTATTTTCTCATAGGTAATAATTGTTAGAAAGATTTGAGATCCTGTGTCTAATTTCCCAATGTGTCTTGTCCAGTACCTGTAACTTTTCCCCATATTCCCCAATCCAATCTTTATTCAGAGTTATTAACATACAGAGGTTGGGTTCCTGAAGGAATACACTGCTCCCCTCCTTGATGCTAGGCCTCATCTCCATAGCAACTGGCCTACTTATAGCTCTCTGGCTGAGAACTCTAAAGGCCCCTCCCTAAACAGCAAACACCAGGATTCCACAGAATCATCTCAGGCCAATCATATAAGGTCTTGGCCTGACACAGCCAATCATATGAGGTCTTCGCTTGACACAGACAAACAAACATATAAACTTTGGCTTTTATATACTAGATATCTATTGTAGGAGTGGGCAGAGCACGGCCCACGTGCAGCTCCCTCAGGCTGCTTTTGTGGCACCCAGAGTACCTGGGGGGGCCAAAAAATTGTCAATGTTCTTGCCCACTAATGTTCTTTAAGGGTCATGGGGGACATTTTCCACAAGCTTTTGCCCTCCTCCAGGTAAATTTAGCCCCAGGAGAAGCTTTTTCCAAACAGAAAGTGAACCAGAAATGACCTCCAGGATAACTTCCTGTTGTTAAAAAACCAAAAAAACCAAAACAGCCTCTCCTGTACCAAAAATGCTCCAGGAGGCTTAAAAACATGGCAACATGTCACCATACCTCCTAGACCTAGAGGGTGTTTAGGGGCAAACAATTTTTTCTTTTTTCTTTTTACAGGGAAGATAAAGCCTTTTAAGTTCCCCTGGGGGGCCGGTGTGGCCCCTCCCCAGCCTTTCACAGTTGTCCACTCATGATCTATAGAACAAATATATATACACGCACACACATATCAGCATATCTTTCTATTGATTTTTTTAAACCACTAAGTAAAAAAAGATGAAACAGTTGAACAACTCCATCATACCCTGATCTCCAAAGCCACATCCAGGTAGGGGTCATAGGTGTCGGAAACACTCTTGCACATGGAGCACTTCACTGCAAAGAAAGCAGAAGAGTTGCTTGCCTGCTCTTCACAGCCACAGCTGCGTACCATGGTCATGTTCCACAACGGCAAGGATGAGGAAGTGACAGTACTTTTTCTAGCCCAGCAAACCCAGCAGTGTGGAAGTCACTAAATCCCAGGATACTCAAAATCCCCTTCACAGCCAAAGGAAGCCAGCAGTAAACTGACTCAGGGCCACTGCATGCCCACAGGAAGCTTGGCACTGCACATGTACTGCTGGGCAAAGGAGGACAGTCTGGAGGAGTTGTGGTGTTATCACTAGATTGAGTCAAAGCTTGAAACACCAGTGGGGTGGTAAAGAGACCTCCCAGCCAAACCTCACCAAGAAATCAAAAAAGAGCAGGCCTGGGAATGCCTAAAGCTCTTGGGGGAACTTTCAAAGCTGCGCTCACCACGAGATCGGAGGTAGCCACCAAAGATCTGATGCACCAGTGTGGTAGCCTGAGTCTGACGATCCAGCCTGGAAAAACAAGCCCCAGAGTGTTCAGAGAGACCGGAGAAAACTTCTGAGCAGGAATTCTTGAATTCAACCTAACAGCTCAGACACAAGAGCAGCCGAAGAGCACAGGGAAAGTCTTTCCTTTCTTAGTGGGACCACTGCTTTAGTACTGAAGTTTCTTTCTTTCCCTTCCCGGGGTGAAGAGAGGCAGCCAGCACCAGCTGAATGGCTGTTTACCTAGCAAGTTCTCCTCCCCCAATCATATCCTTAACAGTTTGCAAGACCTCACACATCCACTAAGTTCCATGCACAAGGTTTCAACAAATTCACTTCTTCAACCCAGTGAAAATGGACTTGTCCCTCCCAACCACAGAAACAGGGAACTGTCCTTACTTAGTATACCCATTGAGGCAGGCCTTCTGCATGGCATCAATGGTGTAGCGCAAGAACTCATGAGCATCCTCCTGGCTGCCAAAACGGAAGTGCCGAGCAATCTCTGCCAGAGGAAGAAGAAAGAGCCCAAAGTTTGTTTCTTAAGCCCTTTACAGAGGCACTGCTGCTGTTCCTGCAGCCCCAAGGACAGATGATATCAAACGAGACTCAGAAATTGCTCTATCTCAATTTTATGTTATAAACCAAAAATCCAGACTGTGCAGCAAGGAAATTCCAGTTTCACACTCAGCATAACTAATCAAGATGCTGATGAATGCAGCATATGGTGCATTCCTAGCTTCATATTTGTATTTCTGAAATACTTCCAGCTGCGACATGAATGGTTAGAACAAGGATGAGCACTCGCTGCCAATTTCTGCCCTTCCCCGCACCCCAGAGAACAGAAGTGATGTGACATCACTTCTAGTTGACCTTTTAGCAAGTTTCTAGCCACAACAAAGGCCTTTTGGTGGGTTGGTAAGGCAAACCACATTTACATGCAGTTTTAGTGCGGAAAATTACCTGGATTTTTAAAATTAAGAACTGGCAGCCTGGGAGCTGCAAAGGGCGAGGGTGGGGTGAGAGCTGTGACCTACAGGCCACACTTTCCCCACTGTAAAGGAAAGGAAAGGAGCACTCAAACGCCCCTAATGTCATGAATTATACAGACATGGCTGGCATGACTTTATATTGCTCTCAGCAACCAAGAGACCTATAATCCTTGCTTTTTTAAAAAAGGCAGATTTTTTTCCAACATTTTATGTCATGCCCTGTACTGTGCATGCACACAACTCACCCTCAGATACACAGAATCAGTGGCCTCTTAACCCTATATGAGCTGATGAGATGTAGTATGCTCTTATGCAACTTTTCAAAAAGTACCTCCATTGCTTACTTTTAAGATCCCTGATGAAGGACACTGGCTTGATGGCGTTGCCGCTGTTCGCGAATGCCTGTATCATGTGATTCTGCATAATGCACATCATACAAAAGCCTCCCTGGTGGCCTGAAAGAGAAGAAATCATGAATTACTTCAAAATCATTAGAGTGATATCCCACTTCCAAAGAGCAAACATGTATTTGGCAGAGTCAAAAAACCCAGAAAGGCAGTATACTGATCCTGGTCAGCCTAACAAAGGATGTATATCCAGTCAGTACTACATAACTTACTTGCAAATAATGACAGAAGAAAAACAAAAGGAAAGGTATGCCCCAATGCAAGTGCTGTTTTGTCTCCAAGCTTAAACACTTCCAACAGTAACTGCATGCCCATCATGCATCATTTGAGGGGAGGGGGCCATTTCTCTCTGCAATGTAACATCACAAGGGCAGAATGGGTGCTTATCTGCAGGCATTTTCTTATTGCTTACAACAGGGAGTCCTCATCTTGCTAGCAAGGCTTACGCTTTGATTGCAGTTAAGCACCATGGGCCGTTGTATAGCTTCCCAGTCCTGTCATTAGCTATATGGCAGAAACTTCTGAAGAGGCCAGAAAATGCTATACTTTCTGCTGTGTAGCTGAAGTGGCCAAAACATTAACAGAGAAGTAAGCTAAATTTCTGAAACCTGCATGTAATTAAGCCTGCAAGCAATATCTTCAGGTGCAAAGTGGTCATTGCTGTAATCCAGACAGCTACAACCCAAATCCAATCCCAACCACATACACATCTCCCCCTCTCTCTCTCCCTCTCTCTATGAACTAGGAGTCAGCACTACCAGCAAGGACAGGATGGTTGCTTAGTGCAGCAGTTCTCACACAGCTGAATGCTGGCTCTCCTCCTTTGCAGCTGTTAACACAGCCTGACAGACCTTCGCTACAAGGATGAATGCGCTGGCCTGTAAAGTAGCTTCCTGCTGCAGAGCACTCTTTGTGGTAGGGCGAGATGCACTGCGTGCTAATTTGTCCTTGGCTCTACATGTCCTGCCTCTCTCTCTTCCATTCCTTCAGAGCCAGCACATGGCAACCAAAACTGACCCCTTGTGCTCACATGGCACTAAGGTCAGGTTACTGCAGCTGAATACAATGTGTTTCCTTTCAGCACACATACTGCTAAGACTTCAGCTATGTAATGGCAATGAATGCAAATAACTCTGCATTCTTCCAAACCTCATACAAAGAGCAACGAAGTATAAACACTACAGCTTCTTCTTGTTCTCATTATCTGCCTCCAAGCCATACAACAACCCTATCCTAGGGTTTTCTTGGTAGGATTTGTTATTCAAAGAAGGTTTGCCATTGCTTTCCTCTGTGGCTGAGAGAGCGTGACTTGCCCACAGTTATCCAGTGTGTCTCCATGGGTGAGTGGAGGTTTGAACCCTGGTCTCCCAAAATCTTTGCACGACACTCAAACCACTACACTATGCTAGCTCTCACACCAAAAATCATTTATATTTTCAGCTGCTTTCTTAAGTACTGTATTCAAATTCTTCCCACATCAGATGTTCTGTTTAAGCAGAACCTATAGTGATTTGGGGGTCGGCGGGGACATTTTTTCTCCAGAGGATATTAATAGAAGGGAACACAATGCAAGAGGGAATTTTAAGTATCCCTTGGATGGAAAAAAGAAGCGTTCTACTCAAAGCATGTTGAACTGTATTGTATCAGAACAGGATTCTTCTCAGTTTTGAGAAGACTAGATATCTGAAAGATTTTTATGCAAGCAGATTTTGGTGTGACTTCATAGAAAGATAATATTGATATTTCACATTTGCATGGCACTTTCAAGTGATCGCCTGGTGCAATCCTTACGACAACCTTGTAAGGTACAGGGATACTATTATCCTGTACATTTCAGGTGGGAGGACCAAGGCCAAAGAGACTGGCTTGCCTTAAAACATCTTGAGGAATTCATGGTAGGAATTCATATCTACATGTGAATGAGGACATCCATAATTCACGGTTCTCTTAGGCGGCAATCCTGTGGTTCCCTGGGAAGTTATCTCACAGGCTGAAGAATGGAGCAGGTACCTCTTTCCACCCAGGGAGGAGGTACATGGGCAGAGGGAGATCTGCTCTTTCAAGGGTACTGGTTGCAGCTGCAGAAACCTCTATAGCCCATGCTGCTCTGTTACTGGTGCTGCAACAACAATAACGGTGTGGGGAAGGGGAACTGGGGCAGATCCAGAAATTTCTTATTCTCTCTGGAATGCAGGAGGGGAATACACCAGCCTCACCACTTCAGCCATCCCCTGTCCCACTTTCTACCATGTCAGGCATAAGGTCGGCTTTGGACTCTGTGGTTCTCCTATCATCAGTTTACCCTCTTCCATCCTCTTCAAGATTGCTCTATCCTCTGCTATGCTAGTTGTTTAGACCTCTAAAGCAGGGAAAATCAATTGAGGACCTTAAGAATTTGTCAGATTTCTGAATTCCAGCAACTCTGGGTAGGACAGCCATGGTGAGGGATCATGGGAGCTGCAATCCAGTAACACTAGGAGGGCCACAAGTTGCCCATTCCTGGTTTGTTTCCAAGCCCAACACTCACACCTTTTGATTAAGTGGCACTGGGATGCAAAACAAGGCACCAATGCAGCTTCTGCCTTCTGCAACTCTTAGTGAAAAGGCACAGATCAATGTGCGCTTTGCCTCTGACTACTGGTTTAAGCATTCACCTTTCTGCATGCAACAAAACACGCCAAAGTCCCAACATTATACTCACAACTGCGGCTGTGCTCTTTGGAAAGAAGGTAATTGGCTAGAGGTGGAGTGTATGTCAGACACTGCAAAGTGGAGTTGAGGAAGCAAGTGTTGCCCAGGTTGTGGAGACCAGCTCCAACACGGTACACCCGCTCCCATTTCAGAGAAAGACGCTCCACAGGGAAGAGGACCTTCTGTGGGGCTGGCACTCCATCGCCTCCCAGAACATGCTCAACGCCTGCAAGAGAGAAAGGAGGAAGAGTCAGCGATGCCAGATAAAACAGCAACCAGCCCAGCCCTGCCCCATACAGGTAAGCAGGGGAATTACCTTGCTTTCGATTGGGTCCCTCTTCAGAGCCCTTGTGCCGACTCGGGTTTTCTATCTTTGGGTTCAATAGAACGTACTTGCTTTTCAGGCTCTCTAGTTGGTAGGAGAAACTTTTTGAGGCTGGTTCAAACTCAATCCTTTGCAGCAAAATCTTCTTGGCAGAAGCCGCCAACAGTTTACCCAGCTCAACATCATCAGCAGAGTCCTTCCGCCCAGGCTTTAGGGCTTCTTTCAACTTGTCCACTATTGGCATGGTGCATCACTCTGTGGCAGCCCAGGCTGCCTACTAGAAAAGGAATTTTGCTCTGCAGGGCAAAGCTGTAAGAGAAAGTATTTGGCCTCAAAACCAAGGGTCTCCATCTAACGTAACTCCCTCCCCTACATACTCCTGAAACAGAGCTTAAATACGTGTAACAAGAATGACCTTTTATTCCCTGTTTATTCCTGTCTGTTTCCCCTTCCCCATGCTTTTCACTCCCCTGAGCTGAATTTTACACTGTGAGCCTGTCCTCTTTTACTTTGAGAAATGCTGTGCACATTGATAGTGCTACATAAACCTCTGTGTGTGTGTGCATTCACACATACATGTGTGTAAGTGCCTCCAAACTGCCTGTCAACTTATGTAAGCCCATGAAGTTCATATGGTTTTTGTAGGCAAGGAAGGCTTAAAGAGGTGGTTTTGCCAGTTCCTTCCTCTGAAACATGGTATTCATTGACAATCTCCCATCAAGTACTAACTGGGGCTGATCCTGCTTAGCTTCCAAGATCAGACAAGATCTGGTACCTTTAGAGTATTTAGGCCCCTTAAAGCACTACCACCACCATTTTAACTGCAAAACCAGGGAATCTACATTTAACTCCAGAAATTTGGAACACAGCCCTGAGTTTGGCACTCCACAAGAGAAAACACGGCCGAAAGTTCAGATTTCCCAACTACAGGATTTTTTTTTTCAAATATGTTCATGGTAACCATCGACACATGTTGCCTCGTAACTACTAAGAAACACCAAGAAAACGAAGAGAAAATTTTTTGCAACAGACATTGCTCCTGTACTTTAATCATGACATGAAGTAGAGACATGACTACCTTGAAGGTAAGAACACAGTATTTTTACATGTAAGATAAAAAAATGAAGTGCGTATACATCCCACGAGTTGAAGCTAGAAAGCATGATGCCTCCAATTCAATCGTAGCCAATCAGGTCTGTAAAATATGTAAATATTAAGATCCCTTGTTCTGTTGACACAGCCTTCTTCAGCCGTCAACAAAGAGAAAGCTCCTAAGGAAACAAACTACAACGTGTGTATACAGAGAGCTGTCACCATGAAAAAGACCACTCTTATCAAACAAGGTCTCTAGGCAAGCTCTCAAGAAGCTGGTAGCTAACTGAAAATCAACTTAAAGAGTTATTGTGGGTTTCTATTTTCTTCTGAGTTCTGGAACTATATGAGCCATGCTCTGCAACAAGCAGTTTGCATTGTTGCTTTTAATTATAAAGTCTTGAGATCTGTCACATCCTTTGGCAGACAAGTTACCAGCATGTAAGAAAAAAACTGCTACTCCTGAGGACTATCTGAATTGCCCTAAAGCTTGATCTGCAACAGAAAGAGGATAATGCCCAACTGGAAAAAAAAAAGGTGTCTCTTCTAATGGAGGATTTAAAGCATGACTGTCACACATGCTGAGTACAGGAACACATGTTAACTATAACAGAATTTTCTGACAAAGATCCTTACACAGGGCCCTTCTGCACTACAGTGTTATATTGCTATGACTCTACTTTCAACATCCTCAGGAATCCTGGGGTTTGCAGTTTAGGGAGGGGCATTTAGAATATCACCCAGAGAGCTCTTTGGCCTCAGTAAACTACAAACCCCAGAATTCCACAGGATGTTGAAAGTGGAATTATAGCACTATAACAGTGTAGGACAGAAAGGCCCACAGTTTACCTTCTATTGGATTCACCTTCCAACTAGTCCTGTTAGCAACAGTCTCTTATGAAGACCCTAAAGAACACAAAGGAGCCTTTCATCAGGAAGGCTGCAAATACTCTGCCAGATGCAGAGGTCAATCTTGGACACACATATGACAGCACGCAGAAAGGCTGTTGTGAAAAAGGAAAAATGTGTAATATTCTTATATGGGGCAGATGGGTCATAGCAACATAGGTAAACAGCTCACCAGACACAAACCTGCATTTCTGTGAAAGCTGCAATGCAATGGAGGTATTAACCTGATATCACTTCTAAACGTTACAGTCCCTGCCTCCTGGGGGACTTCACCACACAGAATCAGTTTTCAAGAATAATCTCACCACCAGCATCACATATACAAGATGCAACACCTCCAACACCCACAGCCGCATCCCTATGCTAGGAGATTCTGCAGGTGATGGGAGAAGGAGAAATGGTTCTTTAGCAAGGACACTTTAATATCCAGCACCAGCTGGGGCTTAGACATGCACTTCATATGGCCAGTCCCATCAAAGCTTTTAATAAATTTCAGTTCCTGGAAGCAAATCCCTCAACTTAACTTGTATGCCCAAGTTTGCTCACTTGCACCTTTTTGTTTCCAGCAGGGATTGAGGAGATGCATACTAATGAATTATCCATCAGAAAATTGCTCTGCAGATATGACAAACCTGTCACCTTGTGCATCAGGCAACAGGACTCAGCTGAAACTCACGCAGCAGTCAAGGACATGTAGGCTACAAATGAGACAGGAACCCATGCACCTGAAGAGCAAGTCAGCCTCAGGAGAACACTGGCATCTGCCCTGGGAGAAGGTATCTCGGAGGTGGCAGGTAGGCAGCACAAAGGCCACGGGGAGGGGTGGGTGGGGTTCGGAAGGGAGTGTTTGAGCGGGGGCCTTAAGAGGGCCAAGGCCAGCCAATCACCGGGTGGTGGCCAGGGGAGCCGGAGCAAGGCCCTCCGGTTCCGCTTGGTTCTGCGTATTTCTCTCCTCCCTCCCTCCCGCCTCCGTTTTCCCTCCCCCTGCCGAGCACGCACTGGAGCCGGGGCCCTTCCTACCACGGATCCGGCGCCTTCGCCCGCAGAACCATCACCACTGCCGCCTTCTCGCTCCCGAGAAAGCTCCGACGCCCCTGCCTGCTTCGAGGCTTAACCCAGGCGCCACGGCGGACCCCAGCGCGGCCTACGGCACGGGTGCAAAGGGCACCCAGCAGCTGCCCGCTTCCTCGGGTGATCTCATCCAAGGCCTGGGCCCGGAGCGGCCTCCCTGCGGCCCTCCTCGACACATCCCGCCACCGACCCCGGGGTTGGCTACGAACAAGAGCCTGGAGAGTTGGGGGCCCTGGCTGAACGCCGGGCTCGCTGCGCCCAAGACAGTACGACTGGCAACAGCGGCCCTGGGAGCGACATGCTGGTGCGGCGGTAACAGAGTTGTGAGAAGACAAGGACAGAAAGAGGGGAGGGGAGTGATTCTGCCAAACACCAGATCCCCCACAACCGATCCACCTACCACGGCCCAAGCTGCCTCCTCCGCGTCTGATGCAGAGAAGGGGCGGGATGGGGGGAGCTGAGCTCAGTTCTTCAACTTACCTGCATGCAAATAAATCGCAGGAAGGGGGTGCCGGGCGCTCCCTTCCCGGTCCCACACTCACCATCCGGGGTTGTCCCGGCCCCGGCGCCCGTCCCGCGTGCGCGCACATACACACACGTGTCCTCGCCGCGCGCAGGAGGGACCGAGCGCACCGCCGGAGCTGCTAGGCCGGCGCCGTGCAGGGCCCAATGCTCGCCGGAGAGGGGCGGAGGAACGGAAGCGCCCCGCCCGCCTCCGACGCAGGGCGGCCGCTCGGTGCGGAAAGGCTAGCGCCGCCTGCCGCTCTCTGGGGCCGGCGTTCCTTTTCTTTTTTCCGGGGCGACCCTCTGGCGCTGCTCCCTGCGCGGATGCTTAAGCGCGCTGCTGGCGATGTGAACTTAGGAAAAAGGGCTCTGTTGTCCATGTGGACTCCCCCCCCCAGCCATATGTGAGGGACTGTGGTCGCCCGGCCGATAATTCGGAGCTCCTGATGGCGCGCCACATCTCTGAAAGCCCCGTGCCTGGGGGCGCGCCTATGCCGAGCGAAGGCGTGCCGTGGGGAGCATGGCGCGTGATAGGAGGAGGAGGAGGAGGAGGAGGAGAGGATTAAGCATCCAAAAACCGCAGTGTCCCGCAGAGAGCGGATACCGCTTCCTGCCACGTGCCGTGCGGAAAGGGCAAGGGAGAAAAACAGAGCGAGCCAGCTTGTGAGAGCACATAGGAGCCTTATCTAAAAGGATCTGGCCGCGCTGCAATTGGCACAAGGCAAATCGATGCCCGTTGTCGGGGCGGAGGAAGATTCTCTACGGCCAATCTGCAATTTTATTTATTTTCCAGAGCTTAAGAGGAAAGGTTACAGCTATGCTGTCTGTGACGGAGGGGCGGGGTCTTTGGGCAACTTGGGAATTGGAGAGCATGATGTGGGTGCTGTGACAGAATTGGTGCCTTTAGGACGAGGGCTTGAGTTTGCACAGAATGACTGCCATGGTTGGGTGGCCATCACAAAGCCCCTTTCCCAGAAGACCAACTGGTGAAGCTAAAAGTAAGATGCCCAAAAACTGAAGTAGAAGGCATAAGTGAGCTCTAAAACACAAAACCCCTCTTCTGAATCCACTGTTTTCCTGCTCAGAGACCCATTTAACAGAAGGCAAACTGAGGCATCTCAGCAGTTAAAAATGGGCCAAGTAGTTGGATCTGAGCCTTAAATGCCAAGTCACATATTTTGACTCTACAAAATAACCAACCATTTTACAGAAGGGGGTCCAGTAATGAGCAGAGAAACAAGGCCAAAGGTTGCCTATCCCAGAGTTACACATAAGGACCCCATGGTGCATTTGCCCATCCTTTCCACTTGCTTTGGGGCACAGGCAGAGTCCTGTTTCCTGTAGTGCAGCGTTCTAAGCAATGCAGTTTCAAGTCAAACATACCAAGTTGCCTAACACTGAGTCCAGCCATTGGTGGTCGGTACTCTGCCCAGCTGATAGCATTTCAGTCAGAAACCAAGTTCTTCCCAAAGCCTCCTGCATCTTAATTGAAAATGCTAGGGATTTAGGATCTTTAGTGTGCAAGACATGGAGCATAGTGCTATGCCATGGAGTTATGGATAAAATCAAATGTATGTACTTTATTATTTATTAGTTTGGTTTTTAGCCTGCCTTTCTCTATACAAGATCAAAGGTAGACTAAAGCACAGTATGGTTAAACTTTATACAAAAGTTTAAAGACGAGTAAATAGTTCAATTTTAAAAACATTAGAACAGTAGAAAAACACCAGATATAATAAAAAAGATAAAAACACAAGATAGAAACACAAACCCACCCCAAACTCTTTCCGTTCCATAAAATATAAGCCAAATACCATCCATCTTGTGTTACGCTCCATTGCAGTGCAGAGATCCTTTTAGACCTCTGAGGCCTTTGAATGTGGTCACTAAACATTTACAGCAGGGCATTTCTATGGCCCCAGGACCTGCCAGGGATCAGAAATGCCCTCTAGGTGGTATGGAGGGCATTTCCAGCAAGTTTGAGGGCCTCCTGGGGTTAAAAAAATGCAAAAAAAAAAGTTTTCAATTTTTTGTTGCCACCAAATACCCTCTAGAAGACTTGGGGGCATTTCCACCATAGTTTGGTGTCTCCCAGGTCAGTTTAGGCCTACAAGAAGCAAAAACGTGGACTTCCGGATGTAGGAAGTAATCCAGGAAGAGATCCAAACTGGGAACTTGTGCCTTGAAGGAAATTGTAACCCCCACTGAATCTCCATCTCTTGACTTTCAACTAGCCAGAAGCAGCAATGCCTTGTTTAGATTAAGCTGCACCTTGTTCATCCTCATGCAGTCGATTACTGGCAGCAGACACTGGCTTAGAACAGAAAGAGCTTCCTCAGATTTAGCTGGAAAGGAAAAACGGTTGAGTGTTATGAGCATACTGCTGACACAGGGTGCCTCCCACCCCCAACATGCAGAGAACCTCTCTGAGCCATTTCATGTTTATATCAAACAGAATGGGAGGCAAAAAAAGAACCTTGAAGGACTCCAGAGACAAAATGCCATCAATGGCCAAAGGGCTGAACAGGGAATCCTCGGCACCACTTCTGGGATGTGCACTCCAGGGAGGAATGGAGCCACCAAGAAAGAGTCTCTCCCTTTAGACATGGTGGAACCAGGCCTCCCCATAAAGAGACATTGGTCACACACTTTGCAGGGCAGGACAAAGCATTGGAAGCAGGCATCGTTCATGCCTCTCCAGTAGGAAATGGCATCACATCACTTTGTTTCACATTTTTGTTGCAAAACAGCCATTTTGGGAGAATGTGGAGTTTTGTGGGAGATAAATAGTTCCAAATGTCTAGATTTTGGTGGTAGTTTAGGCAATTTTCAGTCACCTTGGGACAATTACTCCTCCTCTCCCAAAACTGGAGGGTCTGACAGCTTTGGAGGCCCCAAAAGAGGATTGGGGCCACATGTGGATCACACTTCCACCTCTGCCCTTTATCCACTCAACCATTTCTCCAAGCCAAATCTTTTTCATGTAGCAGGAAGGACTGGAACCTAATACTGTTGGAAATCTCAGCATTCTCTCTCCCCCCGCCATCTTGTTGTTAGAACAGATGGGCAATAGCCAGATAGGGCCTCCCTTTCTGTTGCATGCCAGATCTTCTCCATTTGCCTTTCTCTGTCTTTTATTGCATGATCATAAATACCTTTGGTGCTCAGATCATGTGACCCAGGACAGTTGCTTGGGTCATCGGTCTTATAAAAGTTAAGACCCCACTCTCTCTCTCTCTCTCTTTGTTCTCAATGGCTGCTTTCCCTGAACTCTTTGCATGCTCTGAGTTTGAGTCCCATCAAGGAGGATGGTGAGTTAAACTGAAGAATCTCCTATTCACTAGATTAGACAGGTAGCAGGCTCTCTCAATACAGATGTAAATGAAGAGTCATTAGTAAAGTATTTAGTCTTTTATTCAAAGCTACCTGCGTCTGTGTTTATTCCAAGTACCAGTTTGAAGCCACAAGTCATTAGATAAAAACTTCTACCGCTTCTCTGTGTGACTTTGCTAAATGAAGATTGGATCCTGACAGTTTCAGTCTCATTTTTCCCCACAAATACACATGTGGTAGTTCTCACCCCTCCAAAGATCTTGTCTTGGGCTGCATAAACAGTAAAATATCCATTACCACAGTACAAACGGGCTAAATTTATATCCACTGGGCCTTTATCAGCTGAAGTACAAAAATGGATCAGAGTGACTTTGCTTGTAAAGTATTGAGCAAATTATTCACAGTGGGCTCTTGGAACGTTTTAATTTTCTCTTCTTGTGACACAGGTTGTTAAAGATCCCTTGTCACCCAAATGAGCTCTTAGAATATGCAAATGTCTGCCAAGAATGATTTTTGTTGTTGTTGCTGGCACTGCCGTGTAGCTCCATGAGGGATGTTGGAAGTCCACGGGTACCACAAGCTGAGGGGACTCTTAACACCATCCCTGAGATCTCCCTCCCAGGTGTTGAGCAATGGAGTGGGTGGAACACCAACAGAAACCCTTTTCTGTCATGTCTGCATAACATAACATTAGCTCTATGTAGGCATCGATGGCTCTGTATGGCACCTGAAGAGCTCCAGGACCATTTGCTAAGAAGCTGTGAAGCATCCTGTAGAGATATGGGGGAAAAGGGGGACCTTTCTTCCTCTCAGTGCTGCCTTCACTCTTGAAAAGGAGCTAGGAATTTCCCCCAAATTCTCTTTAATTCCGAGCTACCACCACCCACTGATTTAACCGACTCTACAGCAACGCAGTGGGATGTTGCTTGGGGTTTCCTGGTCTCCATCTTCCAAGATCCTTCCTCTTCCTCACCTCCCCCTTCTGGTATGAGGAATCCTAGCCACACATGCGCAGAGGAAAAAGGTGTGGGAATGGAGAGGGAACAGAGGCTTTACAGAAAAATATTTAAACAGGCAAGGTAAACAAGAAGTCATGCTCATGAAAGGGCATTCCCCCCCTTCGGGTACGCTTCTTAGTTACAAATAATTATAAGTACATATATATTCTCAGAATCAGCCAAGCTGTCCAGAATAAGAGAGTTCTAAAGCAGCTAACTAGACACATTCTATGCTACTTGCAGCAGTTAGTCATTTTTAAGTTGGTAGTTTTGGGGAGAGCCAGGAGACCGCCTACTCTGCCTCTTGTGGCTTCCCTCACTCCCCTCATGGACTCTTCTAAGCTTCTAGAAGCTTCTGTCTTCCCCCTCCCTTGATTGGCTAACTCTGGCCATTTCCGTACTACATTCTTATAGTGTGATTCTTCCACTTTCAACATCCTGTGGAATCCTGGGGTTTGCAGTTTCGGGAGGGGCCGACTGGCCCCTCCCTAAACTGCAAACCCCAGGATTCCATAGGATGTTGAAAGTGGAATAATCACACTATAAGAGTGTAGTGCGGAAATGGGCTCTGTCGTGTACCCTCCAATCAATGTAACCTAACCCTTTGTGGGCATGAGGGAGAACTAGCTCTCCTAAGCTGTAATACTTAGATAATGGGTAAAACCCAATTATCACGCATCCTTGTCCAGAAATACGGCACAATCTGCACAATTGCTTGCTACTTAATCTAGGTAAAATAGGAGAGAAAATAAGTCTGGGATCGCTTCCATTAATTTTCAGAGCTGCTAGATGCTTTCAGTGAAGAGGATACACACATTTGACTATGACATTCAGTTTGTTTCATTATGAATCACTGTTTCTGAAATAATGGTTTACCATCACTTAAAAGAGCCATGCGTGATATAACCTCCAGCTTTGAGAAAGGAGGGCTTGAAGGGCATCAAAATGGAGGAACAGTAGTCTTTTTTTTAGAAACAGGGACCACGTCAATCAATAGTCCTGAATACTAGAAATCAGAGATCAATTTATGCCAGGGGCACAGTCTGGAGAAAACTTAGGATCAATCCTTATTCTAGCTTTATGCAACACCATGCAACTCTTCTGAACAGTTCTCAGTGGCTAAAAGGCACAGGAGGAATTTCTTCTGCATACAGTGCCTGCACCTGAGTAGAAATAAAATATACTCAAGACAAGTCGAGACTATTTTATTTGATAATACTGTTTATTGTCCGAAGACTCAAGTGTCCACGTATGAATTATACAAAGCATCAGAGACATGCACAGTCTGCTTGTCTATTCAACAACTTTCATGTGTTCCCAGCACAAGAAAATCTCAGCTTTCAGAATCCAACAACAACAAAAGAGGTCCCCCCGTCCCTGCCCCCCTCCCATATTACTCCACCCACCAAACAACATCCCAGCCCCAGCTCCCCAATAAGCTTTAAATTATGGCAGCGTTAAGATACTTATTTTTCATACTTACTAAGCAAAGATTTGAAAATAATGTAAACTTTTTTTTTAAATATTTTGAATTGCTGGCATGAAGAAGGGGAAACTGTTAAGTGAGTGTGTGCATATATATATATATCAGGGAAGATTCAATGTGGCCCTAAAATCCACAACTATAAATTAAGCCAATTGACGAGCCTTTGATAACTGCTCTTCCATAAATAGATCTTTCACAATGGTTGCCATTGGAATGGCAAATCTATTTTGGGCTATTTCAACACTACACTCTTATAGCATGATTATTCCACTTTCAACATCCTATGGACCTGGGTTTTGCAGTTTAGGGAGGGGCTGGCTGGCCCCTCCCTAAACTGCAAAACCCCAGGATTCCATAGGATGTTGAAAGTGGAATAATTGTGCTATAAGAGTATAGTGCGGAAATGGCCTTGCTCACTGGCAGGCACAGAAACTGCAAACTGGCTAGCAAGAAGCAGTCACATGTCACAGCCAGCCTCCAACCTCTAGAAGAAAAGGCCTGTGCGTGTTGCGGAGGCATGAGGAGGAAGACAGAAGAAGAAATACTACTACCCCCCCTCCACTGGCACTGAGAACGAATGGGAGAGACTCCACTCTCCACATATTTCAACCTTCTTCCCACTATGTTAGAAGCTTCCAATGCAGAACCCCTTTTAAAAAAGAAACAAGAATAAGTGCAAATCTAACAGCTAAACAAGGAATTTAAAAAAATAATGGAGCAGAGGAATGATACAACTGATTGCCAAAACAAATAGAAAAATATCAGCACAGAGAGACGAAGGAGAAAGAAAGAAAACGAGAAGGGGTAAATGTCACATAGACTATAACCATACAGGAAGCAAAACAGGAGTCTTATATTGGACTGAACAGATTTTTTTTCTTTTTTTCTTTTTTTTAAAATATATTGAAATTAAACAGACTGGTCCAATATGACATCTTTAAAACTTTACCTTGATGAACAGCATGAAAAAGCCACTAAAGGCAGGTCTGTTTACGAATTTTTTTGGACACCCTCCAGACTGATTTTGAGTATGGCAAAGGAGGGCAGGAAGTACACAGCAAAGGCAAAGAAATGGCTCAGAAAGAGAGGGATAAAAGGTTGGAGGCAGAGACATGAAGTGTTGATTTTTGTTTTGTTTCGTTTTGGTAGCCAAGATCTGATTCATTACTGCAAAACAGCATTTTATACTCACAGTTCACAAGGACAAACCTTGACCTGCCAGCTCTTGTCATCACATATTTGGGAAGAAAACACACACTCCTATCTTCTAAGGAGCTCTTGGCACACAAATCCATTTTTATATAGGGTGGATGGCAGGGCCTAGAGCTGGCCATGTTAAATATCAATACACTATACAGCAAGAATTTTCAACCAGTGGAAGAAAGACACCTCCTTTGGTTGACAAAATGCTAAACCCTTAATGAGAATACCAACTCTTTGCACTGGCCAGGGAGGGTTTTGGCACCAGGTTTATGTGAGTGGCACAAACAAGCAACAGGATGTGGGTTTAACTAGGAGTCTTGATGCACCAACCCAAATTCCTAAGCAAATGTACTTTTACTGAAACTTGACAGCCGAGAACCCTTAGCCAGAATGTTCACATGTCTCTCAGGTTCAGGGGCTTAATATCCATGAACTCACATTGTGTCTTTAAAATACTACGCTTGGAAAGAGAGAAGGACCACACCCACCACCCTCTAATGGGTTATTCTCAATAGACTGTTTTGTTGTTAAAATGCAACTCTTCTCACCAGTGCAAAAGGAAGTCATGGTTCATGACAGAGCCACCACCTTCTTTTACAGAGGCCAAGAGACAGATCAGCGCTTGTTCCACTACATGTGTGTGAAATGTGGCAAACAGAAGAAAATGACTCTGAAGTACTGAACACAGGGAGGCATTTAATGTGGGGTGGGTGCGAAGGACTACACATGGGTTTCAACCTAGGCAAAAGCCAGCCATGGGGAAAACAGAAGGGATGGGGACTGCCTCCACAACAAGGGATGCCCTCTCTCAAGGCAAGAAGAACCTGGTAGGCCTGCTACACAGAATCAGAGGGAACACCTTTCAGCCAATCATACTGTTCACTCTTGTTCTCCCCACTGTGCCTTGGCATGTTGGCAACTGTGATCCAGAAAGAAAGTATGCCTTGGCACAATGCAGCAGAGGAAACAGACTAAGCAATATACAAGTGGTATAGACATCCCTTTTCTTAGCTCCCCTCCACCCCCACCATTATTGTGCCTGCCTGGGAGATCTTATTTTCATGCTGTTTCCAGGAAGTGATGTCAAAGGTGGACCAATCTTATTTCTTACAGGCTTTGTTGCTATTGGCTACTGGACGGCTGTGACCCTGGGGACTCAAGGGTCCTCAATGTCAAGGAACTCTTGCTTAGGTGGAGCCACCCCACGATACCACGCACATGAACCGTCACTCCGCTTGATGCAGGCATAGTGTTTTGCCTGCCGCCCATTGATGTTCTTCTCTGTCACCCAGTCAGTCCAAAGACACTCATCCTGAGCAGAGACGTAGCAGGGAATGGAGGGGCAGCGCGAAATCTGCAGGGAGAGAAGAGGGATGCCATAAGCATGCACAGGCTTGTTGTTGCTGTTTTGCACCTTCACGTTATTTCCAACCTATGGCAATCCTAAGGCAAACCTGAACTCTTCTTGACAAGATTTGTTCAGAGGGGGTTTGCCTTTGCCTTCCTCTGTGGCCAAGAGAGGGTGACTTGCCCAAGGTCACACCAGTGGGTTTCCATGGTCGAGCAGGGATTAGAACCCTGTTCTCCAGAGCCAGAGTTCAATACTGATTACCATCACAATCAGCCTAAAAGCCATTTGTGAAAAAAATAAAAGAGCCTTGCTGGAACCAGACCAAAGGTCCATCCAGTCCAATGAACTGCTTCCTATTGTAGGACTCCAAATGCTTCTGGGAAGCCAGCCTTTCTTTAAAATCTTTGACTCTAAGCATCTCATACTCACCATAGGACTCCAGAGCTGAAAGACAGTACTGCATGAAAACAGGGTTAACTGGAACCTGCTCTTGTCTGGCAGATACTCATCTTTATTTTTATTCTGCCTGATCATGGTGCTCTACAACTTTATCTAGAAAATCTGCCAGAATATTAATATCAGGAGCATCTCCTTGACTTTTCTGTGTGGTGATATAACACTTCAGTGGATCACATTAAAACCAAATCTGTATCCACATTGTAGATTTATAGCAGTTTGATACAACTTTAGTGGCCATGACTCTGTGCTGCAAAATCCTGGGATTTGTACTTTGGTGAGGTACTTAGACTTTTCTAGCGCACTCTTCTCTGAATTGTAGCATTAGAGCTCTCCGTCAGAAAGTTCCAAGTACTGCAGCTACAAATTGCACAATACCATAGGATAGAACCATGGTAATTAAAGTGTTATCAAAGGTGGTACAATTAGGTAGAATGGATACATCCCAGGTCATGCTGGAGATTAACTGCAATGAAGATTGGGTTGATCTGGTAAGTGTTCACTCTCCTCAGCTCACTAAGAAGTGGATGTTTCTCCCTTGCCGAACACAAAATTAGGAGAAACTGGGTGTGCTTTGAGGTGAAGGGCTCCTAGCAGCTATGCTACCTGTTCTTCCTCCATGGATTATTTGTGATAAGAAAAAAAATGGAATAAACTGAAGGAAAACACAGGAAGGTTCCAGATGGAAACCAACATTGTCTGGACACCCAATTCCTGTAAAATTCTTGGAACGTGGGGGAAACTGCACAATAAAAGTTGTATCTGGGAGCTCTCCAAGCCCCCTTAAGGTCTGGAGTTCATTAGCTGCCGCTTTGTTTAGTTCTCACTTAAGAATAGGAGCCTGAAGTTCTACTGATAGTGTAAAGCTTGGTGATAAGAAAGTTTAGGCAGAACACACTATAAATATCCATTTTAAATGTTAAAGAGGCAGACTACTGCACTGCTTGGCACAAAATAAGTGAAAACAACACATCTCCAGCTGGTTCATTTTCCTATTTGCACCTCAGCCTCTTCCCTTTCACGCCACGCCCTTTGCCCTGTGAGATCCTGATCACTTGTCACATTCTGTGCATAGATTCATGTGTATGCCCAGTGATGTTCTTTCTGATTGTTGGTGCTACTTGTAATCTGCCTCATATCTTGATGGGAAATAAACGACTGGCATAAATAAACAAACCCATTGGCAGAGACTGAAGGCAACTGCTTTTTCCCAGTGTTGCAGCACAACCAGCTGGTGTTCAGTGAGACACTGCATCCAAGTCTGGAGGTTCCAAAGATCTAGTCATCATGACCAGCAGGCACTAACAGCGCCCCTGCCCAATTGATTTCTCTAAGCCATCCAAAAGAATCATATTCTAAACTGTTAACAAATATTGCTTGGCAGTTGGGGGCCAACCTTTCTCCAAGATCAGAACGGCTGCACTGTTAGAGAGCTAACTGAGCAAGTATCTGCTGGCTTCCTTTCTGCTAAACTGAAAGAAGCAGTTTCACTAGTTAAACAGCAGCAACCATGCATGTCAAGATACCCCAGCCTGCTCTTCAGGGTTAGCAAAAAAAAAAAACTATCTGAAAAAGCAAGAAGTTAAAAAAAAAGATGCAGTTTCCAGACAATTGCCTTGTTGTATAAATAACACACAGTTGTCACTTGTCCAGATGCTGCAGGTGGGACCAATAGCAAATGGCTTTCCCAATCTTTGCCATTCCATTCTACAATATCATAATCATTTTTTTAAATGCATCTGTCTTATGTTGAAGAAGTGACAAAAGCAAACCATTTCTTTCAACCCAGTTCAACTCACACATACATGGAAGTAGGATGTCCAAAAAATGGAACTGGACTCATTTAGATATACCTTGCACTCGCAGCCCATCTGGTACCGCTGGTTCAGACTCTTCTTCTGGGTAGCACTGAGAGAATCCCAAGAAACGATGAAGTCGCACAGAGTGATGTGCATCCTGCCATTGCCCTCAGATTTCCCTGGCAAAGCAAAATGTTTGTTAGTTGGAGCATGCATGGGGCACGCACATATGCATGCACACATGCACAAACACATACACTGTATCAAATGCTTCTTCCTGATTAGCTCCCAGAGATACTTTCATAATTCTGGGAAATCTCTCAGGATGTACTCATGTGCTCTTTCCATTTTGGTCAGCACTTGACCTTCCAAAGAGCAGCCAAAAACATGCTCTGCAGAAATTCCAGACTCTACCTCTATAGCCATGAAGGTTGCACTTCCTGTTATATCGTCAGCCACATTAAAAACAAAACAAAACTTTATGACAAAAGTCAGCACAATGCCTCACTACACTTAATGCTGACTTTTATGTTGCTTCCTGCTTCCCACACCTATTTAATTAAGACACCCTGCAGTTAATCATTTTCAGAAACTGAAAGCATTTCAACATTTTTCCATTATTCAGTCTCTAAGTACTATTCACATTCTTAAAAAGCTTCTGCCATTGCCTTTGCTCGATTAAATTTTTTATATGAGCTGAAAAGCCCCTGTTATTAAAAGTTTGTCCAGGTAAGCATTTTGAAGAACCCACATCTTGTCTTCTATAAAGACTAACATCAAACTGTTTAAGAACTGTGATACTCTATGGCGCTGTCGAGAAACACAGGTCTGGCATTTTTGTTTGGGATTTATAACACAAGTGAGGGAAGATTCTGAAGGAAATGTAGGCTGGCAAGGAAGGGAAGTGGGAAAGACCCCTCCCCCCTGCTTTCTCCAGTACAAAGGATTTGGGGAAGGTTCCCATCTTCTATGTCCCTAATGCTCCTCAGCAGGTGCTTCTCTCCACCCGTTCCAAGGATAGCTGTGGCTGGGCACCAACTACCAAGGCACATCAATACGACCATCCCCAACAAACACCATCACCTGCCTTCCCCTCTGCATGGCAGCATGACGTGGCTTCTTTTGTCACACAGAGTAGAGAAACGGCTCATCATTCTGCCAGCTTTCAGGTGCACCTGTGTTTTCTTCCCCCAGGAATTTATTCCTAGGAACATTGGTAATAAATCACTAAAGCGCTATGGGATGAAACAATGTGCAGTTTCTTAATTATGAAATCATGACAATGAAGAAGTTTTTGCCTTGGGACTGTCCCATATGTGAGGAATTATGCCACTTCTATATCTTGAAATAAAAGAATGCTTAGTGGATGAACGCTGGAATGTGACCAGAGAAAAGGGTGACCGAGACAATTATAATTCTGGAAACCAAGCCTATGAGAAAGGATTGAGGGAACTGGGTATGTTTAACCTGGAGAAGACTGAGAGGTGGCATGATAGCCATCTTTACATATCTGAAGAGGTGTCACATAAAAGGCAGAGCTGGCTTTCTGCTGTTCCAGAGTCTAGTCAAATGATTCAAGTTACAAGAAAAGAGATTCTACCTAAACATTAGGAAAAATTTCTTTACTGTTAGAGTTGTTCAACAGTGAAATACACTGCCTTGAAGGATGGTTGACTCTCCATTTTGGGAGGTCTTTAAACAGAGGTTGGGTGGGCATCTTTCAGGAGTGCTTTAGTTGCATATTTCTTCAGAGCAAAGGGTTGGACTAGATGGCCACTGTGACCCTTCCAACTCTAAGATTTTGTGATTCTATTGACCGCTACTTAACAAGAAGCTTCAAACGCTAAGCAATATAAAACTACCCACAACACCTCATTACAGTCACAAGAGCCCTGGTGAGATTCTGTGTGTGTTCTTGCCATTGAGCTGATGGTAAAACCACTGTCTCATGTCCTTTCATGGGAAGTTCAGGAGATGGCGCTTGACAAAGCTTGACAAAACAAATTTCAGTGATTTCAAGAGGTTGGCTGGGCAGCAGAGGGCAGTTTGTCAGGTATCAAGACTAACATTCCTTGTACCACAGAGCAAACTATCTTTGTTTCATTTGGGAGAGTGCTTCATTCTAGTGACCGTCAGTCCACATAGAACATATAAGGAAATGTGTAGATTTGTTCTATGTATATTTTTGTGTTTGTTTTAAACATATCTAGACTGACCTTTATCCCAATGGATTACTGAGTGCTGTACAGAAGCAAGAAAAGGATAAAACTAGACCAAGGCAATAAATTCAGTTCAAAATGCCTGGATAAATAAATATATCTCCACTTGGCATAGAAAAGGGGTTTGGGGAAGCATCATATTCATTCTCTTCTTCCTCAGCCTTTTGGGGTGTTATAAGCTAGTTGTGATATTTTACCAATTTCAGGGCCTGCAGATTAGTTATTAGAAGTAAAAGGTCTAGACACGATAAAAGTGATTGGTTAATTGATGGTGAACTTACTGGGTTAAAAAGTGTTGTTTCTATTTAGAGACACTGTATACTCCAGCTGTCCAGATATAGTGCCTGCTAAATATAGACAGAGATAACAAAAGAAGAGAGTGGGAATCTGTCCAGACGCAATGCACCTTGTTAGTGAGGCTTGATGACAGATAGCCAGATCAAGAAATTTTTCTTCTGTGCCTTGAAGTTATTTTTGACTTACAATGACCCTAAGATGAACCCATCACAGGATTTTCTTGGCAAGATTTGTTCAGAAGGGGGTTTTCCTTTGCCTTCCTCTGAGGCTGAGTGTGATTTGCCAAAAGTCATCCAGTGGGTTTCCATGACTGAGTGGGGATTTCTAATGTGGCCCCCAGAGTCACACTCTATGCTCAAACCACTACACCACACTGGTTCTAGAGATAGTGACTTTCAATTCTGAGCTCTTCTGATATGCGGTAAAGCTTGTCTCCTTATCAGCTGATGATCAGATGAGGAGATACAGCCACAGTATAAGACACAGCCACCTCAATCCAGCTAGAGGACAAGCAGTCTAAGGGACAGCTTCCTATGCTGTTCATCATACAGAAAGGAATGCTCCTCTCTGCATAGCTGATCAGGTGATGTAAGGTATATTTCTTACATGATAAGACAGGTAGACCTTGATTTTATAATGATATACTGCTAAACCATGAAAAGTTTATAAGAATGTGCCTAGACTATGTAAGGCTATGTAATGTGATGTTCCTCCCTTTGGAGTATATGAATGCATAAACTAATTGTTTTGCTGGAAAGATTATAAGGCTGCCTGCTTATTCTTAAGGAATACAACTATCCTGAAATTCCAAAGCTTAAAAGAGTTTTAAGAGGAATACTGATGTTAATTTGCCCACTGGACAATACTGCTATGGGAGCTCAGGTGACCAAAATAGTAAAAAAGAAGGAACTCCAGCTAGAAATAAATTGGCACGTGAAGGCAAAGAGTCTTCAATTCCTCTGTAAAGAGATGGGGTGGGGGAACCACACAAGGTTGGTACATGAGAACAATGGTTCTCTTTTCCTTACCTGCAATAAGATATTCCTTCTTGCCACCAACATCCAGCGTCACTCCACACACCGCTGAGGAAGGAGCCGTGTAGATGAACTCAATGTCTTGGTCAGGCCCTTTAAACATCTGGGAAGGAAGAAGACACGTGAGGCCAAGACCAGTAATCATTGTTGTTGTGTGCCTTCGAGCCATTCCTAGCTTATGGGGATCCTAAAGCAAACTTAACGCAGGAGTTTTTTGGGGCAAGATTTGTTCAGAGAAGGTTTCTGTTTGCCTTTGCCTTCTTCTGAGGCTAAGAGAGTGCCGCTTTCACCAAGTTGCTCACTGTACTTCCACGGCCAAACAGGGAT